>OV815996.1:7500000-8750000 GCA_929113495.1 Andrena minutula | reverse complement strand
AGCAATCAAGAAGCACAAACTGGAGTTTAAAGACTACCGGAGTTTAAAAAGATTATTCTGCAGTAGTTCTTCCCAATAATTTGCCTGAATATTTTCAACAGAATTCAACTAAAACTGCAAGAGTTTGTGGATGAAACAAATACCGCACTGATGGAACACAAGAATATTGTTGAAGTAAGTACATTTACAATGTAGTGTATGTACGTACACTTCGTCCGACTATGCTGGCGAAATAGGTGAAGAGATATTCAACCACGGTTTTGCCACCAAAGTTTACAATCAACCGCCATACACACAGCCGCGGTATGTTGTACGAGACGAGCATAACACTTGATATTCAAAATATGGCACGCGAGAACCTCTATGCTCCCGCTACTGTTATGAATGAAGTCCTTCAGCGCTTGTTTGCCTTCGAGGGCCATTGCTACTACAACTTTTTTTTTACTCGTAAATACTCCGCATTGTAATGGAACTTACACGAATAAAATTGAATGTAAGACAGGTACATAGGGAGCGGAGTACATACACAATGTATGTAGATTATTAAGTAACAGATGAAGAAAAAGATTTTAAATACGCTTCACGTTTCGACGGACTCTGTTACAGAGTGCAAGCAGCCGATTCAGTTGCAGAATTGCGAGCACGTAGCCCGTGTTGGAACAACGTGTTGAGATTGAAAGGGCTAGCACATGTGTAATGATATCTCCAATGTGGGAGCAGGGAAGCCTGGCAGAGAATCACGGTCGCATAACGCACGAATCGCGGACAATTTGGCAATGATTTTTCCACAGGCCGGCCAAAGCACGAATTTTTACAGTCGATTACACCATGACAAACATTCAATTTGTCTGGGAATAAATTTTATTCGAGACACGGTCTCGCGAGGACAATTTCGCGTAATCCACTGAAACATCCAGCTCTCCTTCTTTCTCTTAACCTCTGCTTCCTGCATCTCGACGTAACCAAATAGCGAAAACAGCTAATAACACAGTTTGACAAAATGTGACTTTTTTTGGACTTGTAACATTCAATGGCCGATTCTTGTAGGTTTTAGTGCGCGGAAAAGGAATCCGCAAACCATTTGTCGCCAACATCCTCAGTTTTAAAAAATTCCATTTTGAAAAAATGCAAATTTTCAACTTTGAACATCTTTTGTGTCGAAACAGTAATAGATATTCGGTCGTATTATGACATTTATTCTAATATAGTTTAAGTTTCGGAGAATAAATGTGATAATTTAATTTCTTTCTCTCATTTTCTTCAGTGTCATCAGAAACATTAATATATTTGTTACGTGCTCTGACGACATGTTCTAAACATTTTTAGTCTCTTTCAGAAGAGATATTCGGGCGTTCTTTTCTTAGCGAGTGATATAATGTACTTTGCTAACTTTCGTTTCGCTTCGCGCAGAAACAAGAATATGACAAGATGAGGGGAACATTCCCTTGGGAGTTTCGTGAGGAGTAATTAATAATTCTGAAGCCTATTCTACGCATTTGAGCTTCAACAAGCCGAAATGTGGAATATTAGTAGATACATAGCAGCGATAGAGTTTCATTACATAATGGAAATCCATTATTTCCCCCAGAATATTTTCCATAATGTGGTATATTAACTTTCATCCGGCCGTTGTTACTAGATCGAATCAACCTTGTCTTTGGCAAGCTTTCAACCGCGATAACACTCTTCTTACACGACAGGACAAAAGGCTGCCAGCATTCAACGAGACATGGATGATACTGGAGTGATAGTGGTCTGCCAATATTTAGACACACGTCAGACCCCTTGTATTATTTCGAAACTCATATTCAGTAAAAGTTTTAATGAGAACTTTAAAAAGTAGTCGCCTATCTACCAAACTTGAAATTGTTCAAATAATTAAAAAATCCTATTTGTACCATAATATCTATTAGAAAATTAATACATTCATGTGTTAATTTACTGTTACGTTACTGAGATTCCTTGAAACGAAAGTCAGTGAAACACTCTGTACATATTTTCATATCTATGAAAAGAAAGAAATATACGAATAAAAATAAATTGAGAGGATGACACAAGACTGCATTACACTTTAGTACCTACATACTTAATACTAAACGCTGAAAGCAACGATTACTCTGGATTTAGCGCGAGAAGTTCATTAATCAAGCGTGTTGTTGATCGACCTGGCGACATCATGATTGTGCAACGATGGGACGACAAATCGTCTGGGCGACACGACGGATACACCTGACGAGTCGAAAAACCGACGATTAGGGTAGAAGGAATGGCCAAGAATAAGCTCGAAATGGCGTGTGAATTGTGCCGGGGAGAAATGGCTTCATTCGGATAGAAAATAGTTGGCAGACAGATCAGTTGATAGCCATTTGCCGTTCCGCTTTTAAGCACACGACACTTCACCCTCGAATTCGTTTACTCGTGACGTTCAAGAGAACCGTCACACAAATGCAGTGGCTTGTATTATTTCAAAAAACTTTTTCATTTAAAATTTCTTCCATCAACTCACGTTCTATTTTGATATAGTCGCAATTGCTATTCCCAGCTTCAGTGAGTGTAAAAAATTTTGAACAAGCCCTTTTCCCTGAAATAAATTCACGCTGATGGATCCACCTCCATTGCGTGAGATTAAAAGCAGGGAGAAATTACGTTGCACAACTATGATCGGGGAACAGATAAGCTATCTCTGGAATGTGGTTGCATATAAATTTAATTAGAGGTGTATAGTTACTTTGTAACTTAATGTAATGAGTGTGCCAGTAAATAGTCCGTTTACTTCGTGAGAATTATTTTACATTTTAAATATGCTCCAATTTAACTTCACTTCTACGTGGGCACAGTGATTGAACTATGAAATCAATTTAAATATTTCTTGTACCATAAAAGTTAATTAAATCTACAAATTGTTTCTCTTTCTTGATTTATTAAAAATCACAAATTCTCGTACAAATAACACATGATTCGAAGGACATTTTATTATTTAATGTTTAAAGTAACTACTGAAAGCTGTTATAAAAAGTCGATACACTTTTATCGGCCGATTAATCGGATTTATAAAAAAGTGGAGCAGTTTCTGCAATCGCTCCCGAAAATGTTCTCATCCATAAACGCTCTCGTCGACAGCATGGACATATAAAAATTCGCCACTCCTAGGAAACGATGTGACGACTACACGTCCACCTTTTCCTTCTCGTTTCTACAGTTACGACTGCATACAAACGAGGCACGGTGCCAAGTCGAAAATTACATTCATTTGAAGGAGCCGTGCAAGTACGATTCAAGAGCGGACTTCGAGGGCATTCATGCACGTCGTCGAATTCCACCGACACACGTCGTTCCATTTATAAATTCTGTCATTTTCGTCATACGTTTGATCTCCACGGATCAATGGAAATGTTCGTCATATACATAGAGCCTACTAAGTCTGCTTATTTTTCCCTAATTTTTTAAAATCTTGTGGTCCTAAGATTCTTCTTAATTTTCGATAGCAAAGAAATAATATTCGGTCTTTAATAATAAATATAGGTAAAATAAGACTTGGTAATATAGAAAATGGGTATTATAGAAACAATGTTGGAATATGTTGTATGGTACTAAAAATGTTAGTTTATTAATAGTAATAATTACCGAGAATCATTTCTATAGCAAGTGACTAAATTATACCACATACTTGGAATCAAAGGAAGATTTTTCGCATCGAAATTGAGAAGTTTACTCCCACTGGTGCTAGAAGGGGATTGTATTCGCAATACGAAAGTTTTGAATGGCACAACTTTGTTTGCAATACTTTAAACGACAATAATTCGAGGTACTTAAAATGGTTCTTTCGGCGAAACTGTGAGGACGAAAACTTTATACGAGCTTCTGCTTTCGAATAGTGTTTCGGGGGGTTTCGAAAACACAACGTCCTGCGAAATCATTTTATAATCTTGCTGCAACTCTCATATAACACCGTAAACTCTACAACAATAATAATTTTGATACTATAAAAATATTATTATCATTTTGCACATATCTACGTCTTTCTGAAATGTCTGATAATAAATGAAAAAGTAACATGACATAACGCTACTAATTTTAGAGTGATAATAGCTTTTTGGAAGAAGTTATTATTACTGTTTTTTAATTACCAAGTTTCTCTGGCGTATTGCATTATGCACAAATGCAAGCCCCAAAAAGTTTCGCGAATTGTGCAAACCTTGCTGTCGATAGCATGCAGTGAATTGTGGGAGCAACAATGCCACTACTGATAACGTATCAATTGTAATATCAACCTCGATGCTCTGCTGTTGCAATTTATTAATGGCCCCACGATAAGATTCAACCAGTATTTTGCAGTTCGATAATCGATAAAGCTCAATATTGCATCTGTCCATCTTGTTCGAATATTGTATAAATATAAATGCGCGTTTATATTGCGAAAATTGTAAATTTTTAATATATGTCTCAATCCAATACGCGCACTGAATAATTAATCAATTCTATAAGGAGTTCTCTTGAAATGTGATCTACATTTATTATTAAAAATAACGAGAAATTTTCAGAATTAATAAAAAATTAAATTTATCTAAACATTGAAAAACAGTGTAATATAGAAAAGTTATTTAATATAATGCTCTACACAAATAGTTGCAAAAAAAAACAGTAAGATCGTAAGCAAATCTCATACAGCTTTTTAAATCCACTCTTAAACAATAATAACACCATGGTTTCTTCTTTGTGAATTCCAAATTTAAAATGTTTTATGAATTCCGAACTTACGAAATTCAGAATTGAGTCGAAAGAAACATAAATGAAACATGTCGTAAAATAGAAGAAGCATCTGAAGAGAATCTTACTAATGAACGAGATTTGAGAATGGTCATAAAACGGTCACTGCCCAGCCAGCGCTACGAACTCGAAACTGTTAAAGAAAGTTCGATAACGAAGATAAAGTTTTACAACATTCAATAATCTCCCAGGGAGCAGCCCTCGATTATTTTCTAAAGCACTCAAGTTTTTTCCCCGTAGGGCCAGCAACGTGTTAGACGCCCGACGAGAAGGATTTAAAAATTAATTTCAACTTCGCAAGTGTCGTGGAACGAAATCGTATAAGATTACGGTATTTGCGGGCGGTTGAGCAAAGTTGATCTAATACTGTCCCGGTTTAAATCGCGTCGCTCACTCCACCGAAAGAGTGGTTGATCTTTAAAATATTTTCTGTGTAAAATACTTGCGCAACGAAGTTTGCAGAAGAACTGTAGCCTCGATGGAAAAACTCTGTCCGAAGGTTCCAAAGTTTATACACGATATCTACGTGTATCATGGAAGAAAATAATAACGCAACTGTCCACGAGAAGGATTTCAAATACAAAGGGGATTCATGAAGATTAAGTTCACCAAGATTATATAAAGCCCACTATTTTCCATTTTGAGAAGCATTACGAAACTGCCCTAAGCGGATTTCTTTGTTAGTCCTTCAAGGAAAAACATTCTTTCGACAAAGTAGCCAGTACTCCCGCTGCTCTCTGTAAAAATTTTATCGAAACTTTTGCTGCAATGCTTCCAATGCGTTTCCTGATCCGGATCCATAGAACGGGATTTCATTGAAGAGCGAAACGTCAGGTTAGGCTACTATTCAAGTGTGCCTAGAGTGGCACATGATGGAAGAGTGATCTATGAGCTAATTTTGAGACGATCTCCCAGATCTTTCATCATCTGTCCTGACATGCCTGCGCTTCCTCGATAATTTATCGGAGTGGTTTACGTACTCGACCTTATCGATCTTTTCAAGCCCAGGACAGGTGGCAAAAATTCAAGCCTCGAACTGTGTTTGGGCTACTACGCAAATCTTCAACCTATTCAAAACGAAGAACAGTCTGCGTAAGAGCTTAACATCTAATGAAGGAGCTCTTTATAGAATTGGATAAATAGAAATAAAAATGAGAAGGAGATTATACAAGTAACAAGAAAGAAGTATATTTTTCACATAAGATAATGTCTCATAAAGAATCTTAATTGAACTCAATAATTCACGATAGATCTTCAACTTAACGAAAAAATAAAAATAATAAAATATTTGTAGTGCTAGGGTCAGGTTTTCTTGTTTGCGATTTTAATTCATAGTTATTAGTAGCTGTTCACACATTTGTGAAGTTTTTATTAACTTGAATAATACTTAAAGACTACACGGATCAAAAGTTACACACTGGTATGCACTATATCAATTGAGTGCAGTCTGCGTCTGATTATTGACGGAGTATTCTACTTCCGCCGTGTCTTATTCTCATACAATTATGATTCTTCGTTTGTTTCTCCGGTTTTGTAATTTAAACAATTGCAACTCGTTGTTCAAGACGAACTTTAAACCATGCTGAGCTCACTTTTACTAAATTGTGCCTGTGCTTCAAACACAGTGAGAGTACGTAGATGCAAAATAGTGTGATGGCAGGCAAAATAGTATTGCTAGGTAGCTCCCAATGACCTTGCAGGTCCGGTTAATTTTCTTTTGACTATAATTGCAGAAATACAAAGATGCACAAGTGAACAATACAAGTGCACCAACAACTCCAATCAAAATTATTAAACTTCCCTCGCGTTCACAGTTTAAGAAAGCAACCATATTTTCCTTTTACATATGACAACACGTTTGTACGGTGAAGTTTTGAAAAAACAATTTAAACCAGCACGATACTACATGTACTGACAAGAAACTCCTTATAACAGTCTGCGTGGAACACCCTTCATACAAGATGTATAAGCTTTGAGGAATAATAGCAGTGGTAGCTATAGCTATGTTCTACAAAGTAGAGAAATGGCTATCATTCCCAGTGCCAGTAAGTCTAATGATGTAACAGGGAAACATTGAGCCAAAAAATTCAATGAAAATAGAGCTCCTGATATTTGATCGCAATACTTTCCACGTGGAGTTGAATGTCCGTCATATACTCCTGTAGTAGCAAGAAAAAGCTCTGCCATAAGAAGAAGAATGAGAACTCTCTCTCTCCTCCAGCTCTTCTGTCTGTTCAAACCTTCTGTTTAGAAACAACATTTCTACACAACAATCTGATCGTAGGTGGAATTCGGTTCTCCTAAAAAAGGGCCACGCGTTTTCGTACGGGCTAATTAAAAGAACCAACGATGAGGCGCTTTGAAATGTTGGCGGGGACCTGGCTAACAAGGTTCGCGTTTCGGTGCCACAACGTATGCTTGACACGTGCTTATCAACGTCACAAATGGCTAGCTAACGTACGGTGATAACACAGTTAGAGTGCAACCAGGGTGTAATTCAGAACACACGTGAACACGTCCGAGCATTATCGTGTTGACGTCTCTGATGGAATTAACTGGATCCGTGGTAGAAACATTTTAATGGTTATCATGGGAAAAATGCTGACAACGGCGCAGATTCTAGCGCCATAATGCTCTATCCCATCTGAAATACGAGAGCCATTTGCTGAATGTCCAATATGATTTCTGATACCAAGGGTATTCGCGAGTGGATGATGTGATTTGTGCAATCGTATTAATGTTCAGCTTCTTTGTCTACTATTTCATTCAAGGGATTTCGGTATGCTTAGGGGAGAGTGGGGTAATGGCAAACACCTAAGCCAAAAAAAGCACATGAAACGAAAAGTATCTGAGAAATGAATTTGTCTTTTATTTACAAAACTTAAACTATTCATCTATAAAGTACTGTGGCGGATTTTTGAAAAATTATAATAAAAATGAACTTTATAGTGAAAAAGAAAAACCCTTGGTGTTCGTAGTTACCCGACTTGCCGTGGGATAATCACGAACAGAGTGCTAAATATTGCAGAAGTCGCACAGAAAGCGCGATTTCAATGGTCAACCCATAAAAACGTTGGTAAAAAGTGCTTTATTTCAACATAAAAAAAACAATTGTATCATTAATTCAACAGTAATTACATGCAATTGAAGATGGACAAAACATTATCTACTCGAAACATGATGAAAATAATAATTTATGTTTATCTTGACTAGCATGAGCGTTCTGTATTTATTACTTTCTCCCCGGCGTTGGATACGACCTAAACTATTAGTTATTGGAGAGGGAACGTCAGTTTTTATTATTAAAATGCTGTAACTATCACGTTCGTGATTACCCCATTCTCCCATATAGCAGTTCTAGCAATACAAGTTTCGTTTTAAAATAAGCACAGGAGCTTGCGTTAAGGAGAGAAGGCCGAATAAATCGAACGAAAAATAGAACCAAACAATTTTCCATAAATCTAAAACATTTAAAAATATATTCTCAAAGTTATAGGACGAATAATTCAATTCAACTTCGTATTGATAATATAGCCTGGTGAGTCAACGTGCCTCACAGCGCCGAGCACACTTAAATCACATTTTAAACTCCTTTTTCTCGAAACCACATTTTCAAAATTGGTACCGGGGATAACTCAAAAACTACTTGATCAGTTAACTTCAAATTTTGCACACTTTTAGTTTATAATATTCCTTAGAATATGAACTACAATATTTAACCAAATTATTAAATTGAACTACTGTTTTTAAACAAATAAAATGCGAACTTTGGTGAAAATATTTGAAGTTCCGCCATTTTTAAAAGGTACAATTTTTTACACCATTTCTGGTTCATATTCTTACAATTGGTACACAAATTGAAAACAAAATTATTGGTCTGTTTCATATGACTACCAGAGACACTACAACCGGGGCCGTTGTGCATCTAAAAAAAATTATTTCAGATACAGCTCTACTTCTTTTGTATTTATTATAATCTTACTGTTATAATTTTTTTACTTGATATAATGTTAAATAAAGTACTCTTAAAGTTACTAAAGGATTAGTGCATTGGTACCTCTGCAAAAAAATCTTAAAAATTGATACAAAAATAAGCCGTTTATACGGGCTTCTCCCCTTAAACTACAACCTTTAACCCCTCAACGACCACCTCAGTATCTGGTACGGACCCCAAGTTTTCCACTGGTCGTCCACCTCCGTATCTCGTACGGACCCTCCGTTTTCCACTGGTCGCCCGCCTCCGTATCTCGTACGGACCCTAAAGCCGTATTTCCTATACCCCCCGGGCGTACAGTGGAGGTTTTCGTTCCGAGGGCCCGGGCCTCACGGTCAGTTTTTCGTTTAAGGGGTCGGTCGTTGAGGGGTTAATCTCATCATCATCTTTTCAGTAATTGGAAACATTATTCCAAACTTGAGTCAATTTTCACTGGAACTAGAAGGATTCAAAGAAGATAAATTCGGTATGTAGATTATGGATGACTAATGACTAAATAATAATGTACCACCAAGCTATATTATTCAAACTGCAACGTGTTTGGTCCAACCTAATTTACTTATTACTAATAACACATTCTCCCTTTTAGTGTCGACATGGAAAATTTTATTAGATATTTTAAAACAGAATATCATCTATTATTCCATTAAAAATGATAAAATAGTGGAATAATTGAATTTCTGCTGAAATGATAGATGTGCTCCAAATATATGCTGCATCGATCACATTTCTTAATTTATTAACATTCAAAAAATAAAGCTTCAACGACGTATGTCAATACTTTTCACTTGTTGTTTGCCCTACATTTAGCTTTTAGAATCTCTACATATAATTAAGTATCACTCTCTATGCCTAGAGTTAATAATAAACCTAATACAACAGTACCTACCTAAATATTTAGTTTGTGTAATAGAATAATAAAAAAGAAAACTGTTATGACTATTAGAAAGTATTATATGGATTACATTACAGTGGTTCATCGCAACCTATTGTAAAGCCTTTGAAATTTAAAACGCAAAGTTAACAGGCACATGTTTTCCTTTCAACTATACCTATGTGTATTCTATATTTTCTGAGTCTGTGAGTAACGCCAACATTGCGATGGATTTAATATCGCGGAGTACTTCGCGAGATGACTCATGGGATCGGATTACACTGCACGTGGGTCATCGAAACAAGTTTCTATCTTCACCTTGCTCCCTCCAAATAACACGGAAACTCAATTTGAATTGGAGTGGAAAAATTTCGACCTCGACTTCGCAACGTACAAGATTTGTATAAATTATAAATTTCTCGTTACTCGTTACTTGCCCATTAAATAGCAAGCTCAAATTCATAATCGAATGTCAACTTTGAACACGCTGGTTCTCCGAATGGAAGATTTCCGTAAAATATCATGCGTCAGTGGTGAACCGTGCAACATTAGCATTTCCATTGACCAAAAAGTTACTAATATCAAACGACGCATTCATCGCAGTTTCACCCCTTACCCTGATACACATTGAAACGCTACTCCAATTAACGAACGTTTCTCAGTAAGTACGGCTGATTACCGTCGAATAACCCGGCATTTATCGAATTTCCGGCGAAGCCAAGTGAAAGCGTTGCTAACGTCAGAAATTCCGTCAAACTCATCGTTGTCTCGCCTTTCCTCCCTGATAAGCCTCGCTGCCCTAACCTACTTAACGCAAGTATAACACTTAATACCGTGGGCCATCGGCGCGCCACGCAGCACTAACACGTTTCCGTTAAAAGCAGGATAAAACCTATCCGATCTTAGACGCATCCGTGATTGCGCCAAACTCTTCACAAAATTCATCCCCCTACCCCCGGTAATCCATCTGTACGCGGTAATCCTGTTAGAGAAAGTTTTCCGACGGCTATGGTGGATGACCGATGACTCACGGGGCGCTTAACGCGTTTACGCGAAAGGGAATGGAAGTAGTTAGGCCAGAGTACTCGCGCCCCGTCCCTCGCCAGGCATGCCAACGAGCTGCACAGTAGTCGTGGAGGAGATAAAGCCAGACGGGCGACGGAGCGGAGGCGCACGCGGCACCGGCGACTGACCGACCGACAGACGGATCATCCCTCGAATCGAAGCCAATTATCGGCGTTGTCGGCGGGCACCGCCAATCGAGTAAGGAATTGGATCCACGGCTGTTCCGTGGCGGACGGAAGGCCGTGATATCCGCGCCTTTAACAGTGTCTGCTGCGGCAGGCGTTTGTAAGGAAAATTTCAACCTCCTTACCTTTCCACGTCACGGCGAGGTGCACGCGAAATCCGACCACGCCATTCTCTCTCTCGAGCACAGCACCGCACTGCACCATATATATACACAGAATACACTTCTCTCAACACATCTCCACCCCGCCCGACCAACTTTTCTTTCAATCTTTCCGTCTCTCTCTCTCTCTCTCTTTCCTTCCCTCACCCCTCTCTATCTTTGTTTCCGTACTCCTCGTTACTCCTCTATTTCTCTCTCATCATTTATCTTCGGTCTACCGGCCTCCTCCCCCACCCCCTTTCTGGACTATCTTTCCTTGTCAATCCCACCCCCCTCTGCCCTTCTCTCTTTCTCTCTCTCTCTCTCTCTCTCTCTCTCTCTCTCTCTCTCTCTCTCTCTCTCCCTCTCTCTCTCTCTCTCTCTCACCCCCCCTGACCGGCAGGAAAACCCTTCTCGTCGGCCTCCCTTTTCTCCGGCACCTTTTCTTCTTCTCGCTGGCGTTGAGACGATGACCGGGCCGCAGGATGCCCGCAGCGCTCAAGGATCGCGACGTTTACGGCGCTCGTCGGCCACGGAGGCCACGCAGGACGAGGTTAAGAGAAAGAGGAAGAAGAAAAGGAAGCACCTCCCTGCGGCACGCGCGCGAACGAGAGAGAGAGAACACCCAGCATCCAGCTACGCCCGTGACAGCGTCTGGGCAACTACTGACGACGATCTGCGCGGTTCCGGCGCAAGCTTTCGTTCGAATTTTGACCGGCCGCGGCGCCACCATTGCCATCCCTTTTCGCCAAACCATGGTGCGCACCAACGTCCACGTTTCTACCCCCGTACCTGCTCGCCGCAGCAATGGTGATCGGTTTAATATCGATGGGAAGGATACAAGGTGTGGATATCTCTGCACACAGTTTCTAGCGTCTGGGGATGGTACGCGAAGGGGGATCTTGGCGTAAAAAATTAAGTATAGGAAAAGGGGTGGATTAGGGAACTGAACACCTACCCCACGATTTTTTGGTTGGGTAATATGAGTTTCTCGGAATACGTGAATCTGCTCCAGCGCGAAGAGAACAATGAGTCGGGTGTTCTATAGCTGAAGGATTAATCTGCAAGCTCGCGCAATTTTTTCAATCGAGTCTTTTCATCGTGCGTCATTGGAAACGACGGGATTGTATTTTATCTATCGGTACCGTCGTCGCATGGTCGTCGGTAAATTCTAAGGTATACGAAACAGAACCTTCTCACGATTTACGAAGGAAAGCCCACGTGTAAATAGCCACGGATCGACGATATTTTGCGAAATGATACCGTGACTGGAATCGTAAGACAGTAGGGGCTGTTTTTTATTTTTAGTCTATTTGTTTGCTTCGTGGAGATAGTGTCTAATGTTTCCGGAAAATATTTGTTGTTATGATTCGTCTATAGCTAATTGCGATTTATATCTTATAGGTATTGTAAAATACAGGAAACGATTTTGAATTTTGAAAACAGAACACGTTGGAGAATGTGGAATAAAAAAATTAATATGTATAAGTGAAAGCAGTAGATTTAGAAACAGTTGTAGTTGCAAAAATAAAATGAGATCTATTGGATGTCTAATTTCATTGTTGTTTCACTATTTACTTTTTTAAATTGCATACGTCTTATTACAAAATCACTTTTGTTTATTTACAACGGATCACAATTCCCTTACTTTCGTCTCAAAAGTAATAGCTTACACTTTCCCATCGTGTGATGGGTCCGAAAAAATTTTCGAAATGAAAATCAGGTTTCTGAGAGGGAATACTTTGCTTTAAAAGCTACTGATGGTATCAGTAATTTGTCTAATGATTTGGAGATTAACTACTAAAGACTGACAAGCGTGCAGCTTTTTACTCTCCTCGTGAATAAATAACAATGAATGAAAACGTGTTTCAAACAAAAGTTGTATGCAATCAAGGGGCGTGCAATGTAATAATTATTATTTTGTGTGCCTCGCAATTGGAAGGATTATTGAACGCTGTAATTTAATTTTAGAAAAGAATTTAAGGTGGTAGAGTTAGGTGACTCACCCTGTGTACAATCGTATGGTTATCATTAGAAGGTGTAAGAAAATTAAACCAGATTTCAGGGTCCAAAAATATTTAATACTAACTAATGGAGCATGAAACTGCTCGCTATATTAATACATCTGGATTTGAAAATACTAAAATTATTCTTAAAATCACAATCGATAACAAGTTGAAATTTTGCTCCTTATCGAGCTAGGGTAAAACGAATCCAATACTAAATTATTTAAGGAGTAATTATTTTTGATCGTAGAACATTGTCGCTTTTAAAAAGTAATTAAAAACAAATATATAGTGTTTTACTATGGAGGGTAGAATTGAACCGATACAATGAGCTAGCACGAGAATATATGTAAGTTGTACTACGATCTATACTACATACGTGCATGCTGCTTGTGTCTAAGTAGTGTTAGAATTCTACTGAAACGTGCAGAATTCAGGCTTGTCGAATTCTTCCTGTTAATATCTGCAAGTAAAATAGTTTCACAAACTTGAATAGTGTGTAAAATATTATGAAATATTATACGCCATTTGTCAGGGTTACTAGAAAATTCGGTCTGTATCTAAACGAAAATGAAACTCGTTATAAGAAAAACATGTTTATTAAAGTATCAGTGAAATACAAATAGTTGTTTAAACGAAAATAATACTTATTCTTTATTTGGTCATTTGTTCCCTTTACGAGTTTTTCTATATAATTGTAATACTGTATTTCTTACAATATGTAAGCGTAGATTAAATTATTACATGTTTAACATTTGTTTTATCTTAATATTAATATAACAAATATTTTTAAATCTGTATCAATTATAAATAAAATTGTAGATGCACCTCTGATTTAACAGCACAACCCTGTACGTTCTGAACACTGCAACTTTACGTAACTGAAACGCGCGGATGTTACAAAGTTAAATATTCAAAACACTTTGCAACTTTAGTGATGATTTGTTTAAATAAAATAACCGTACTTAATAAAAGTATACTTTCTAAATAAAAATTGTGCCTATACTTCAGGTCACTTTTAATATTCTACGTATCAATTACTTATAAAATAAATTGCATTTTATAATCACGTTGTTCACTTGTCAAAATCAATAAAAAATATTTAGGAACATATTATACCTTAATAACAAAACAAGATATATAGAAAAATAAAATATATAAAAGTAAATAAACGCCAAAAGTTAAATCCATTTGGGGGAACAATCGTCACATCTTATAAATCACTACTTTACTAAATGCATAAATAATTCATGTTACTCTTTGTTAAAACTTATACAAAACTTAAGGGCTACTGAAGCTACTTGGAGTAATATGAATACAATAATATAAAAACGCCGCGTTCAAAGTAGTAACATCCTAAAATAACCGCAGAAACGTAAATTGAAAATTATAATAAACACTTTCACTTAAGTGTTGTCACATACCAAAAGTTTAATGGAGATTAATTGCGATAATGGAGGATTATTACGTCTACTCCGCACCAAATATCTAAAAATCATAGAAAAGTACATATTGCAAACTTCGATATTCTCTTCCTCTTTTCCGGCCGCCAGAATTCAACTTACCACTCGTTTTTATGACGCTTCACGTGGTTCTCAAAGGCACCGAATTTAGTGTATATCTTTTTACATACGCTGCAAACGAATGTTGTCGAGCGATTACGAGTATAATGAGCGTGATGCGATATTTTTAAATGCTGAACTAAGGATGACTTGTGTCTGAAAAAAAATTCCTATCAGTGTCACCACATATACTTCCCGCCTGAAAGGATCTAGATTCTTTAAGACGGTCGTCTCTCCTTCTTTTTACCTATACTTTCTCATGCACATATCGCATTTGTAAGGTTCCTTCAAGCGACCGCAATGAATAAAATGTCTATTGAAATGATATTTTCGATTGAAAAGCCTACCACAGCTTTCGCAAAGTATTACGTACATACCTGAAAAGAAATTTCGGTAACGAACGCTACACTTTTTACTACGAATGAGATCTAACATTACCTCCGTGTGCTCCAGCCTGATGCATCGCCATCGTACGGGCACTCGAGAATGTCAGGGGACACAATAAGCACTGGAATCTATAAGCGGATTTCATGCTATACAAGGCAACAGTTTTGCATTACGAAAATTCTGCTCGCTGCATTGCGTTTATAGAAATTAAAATACAGGCTGAATCACAAAGCCTGATCATCTCATTTTCAGTACCAAGGGAGAAATTTTTATGTTGGACATTTTTGTTTTTAAGGACCTAAATATCGTTTGTAATACAGTTTTTCGAAGTTTTCACAGCTACTTAGAATTTGCTAAACAGAGCACTATAATTTTTCTGTTTTATGCTTTAGTAGACACAGAGGCGAAGTTAGCTGGCATCTATAATAATAGAGATAATCAAGTTATGTGGGTTATCCTGTATATTTCTGAGATAATAACATTAGGATATGTGGTACAGTGGCATAACTAATGAGAATAGTTTGTGGGCCTTGCTGCGAGAACTAAACCGGAGCTATTGAGTAACAATTAGTGTATTTTAAGCACTTATTGTAATAACATAAGGAAGGATTAAATGTATTTGTGAAATATAATATTAGATCTGTGCGCCAAATCCCGTTCGCTTTGTTGGCCGAAAGTCTTTATTAAAAGTAAAAATAGAGTACCTGCTTTTTAATCGAAGTATTTCCCTTGCCTATCTATGACCTTTAATAAAAAAATACATTACTGTACAGTTAATATTAAGCGGGCGAATTTTTGCACTGACCTAATAAAATAATACACGTATATTTCCCATAAAATCTGTGTCCAGACTTAAGTAATGTTATTTTTTTTGTATCGGAGACATTTCTTGCACCACTATAATTCTGCCCCAATATACAATTCCATCCCCCTGATTTAACTCTGGGACTGTACGCAGGTATCATTTGTTTCTATACAATTTTTTCTTTTCATTGCAATTCATAGAACAATGTACGATCGTAACTTTTCTTAAAGTCTAATAATAAAGAATAACTTTTTTTAATTAATAGACGGTTTCAACGAGCATACAGAAATTTCTTTACCAATGAAATTTAAAAAATTACAAATATTCGTATCTTCTAAAGCAAGTTTTGTAGTCTATGTATTATATCTCAGTTTTAGAAAGAAGCTACTTAACATAAATAAACACGACACCTCAATTTTATCGAAACTATCGGCATATAACGAAACCAAAGAAAATATTTACAGAAAAAGTAGTTGGAAGCATAAACAAAATACTTTTAGACCTTTAATAGCTTTGTAAACACGAAAGAAATTGTTCAAACAGAAATGATTCTAGTGCACATTTTATTATAAAGTTATAGGTACCTATACAATTCTAAAATTAAAAATAATTGACTATTTCTATTACAGAAGGCAAATGAAGAAAACCAGGTAAGTATTTTATCAACTTTACATGTATATACAATAATAACGTTCATGGGCGTCCGAAGGAAGGTGCAAAAGGGACAGTTGACCTCCACCCCCGGCTTTTGAAAAAAAATCGCTTATTTTTAAAAATTGATCCTTATTAAGTTTATACTAAAAAAGGGAATATTTCTAAATTTCGGATTTAAATTTTTAATTAAATTGGCACTACAAAATGAGTTCAAAAAAGCAAGCGGGCTACTCGTTTTTTCATTACTATATTTCTCATTTTCCCTCCCGAAAAAAAATCTACGGACGCCCTTGATAACGTTACAAAAATGTGCAAGAAGAATGAAGAAATTCTTCTTCCTGCGTGTGAACGTATTATACGTGAGTTACTTACTCGTCGTTGCTCGTATTATATTGTTTATTCGTCTTCGCTTGCGAAGTATCTCTGATACAAGCATTTTCCGTTTCCTCTTCAGAAATATATAAAAGCAAATCGGGATCGGACTCAAGTAATGAAATATCATTATTATCATCAAGCAGGTCATACTCTCTTCCTTCCACCGTGCTTGTTGACTCTTCGAATATATTTTTCTCGACATCGTCTTCATTATACGCCGTTATTAAATCAAACAATGGTAATTCAATATTATTTTCGAACGCACGTTGCGGATAAACTTCAGTGTCAACTGTTATCAAATTATCATCCGCGTTCCCTTCTTTCAAAGTATCATCAGTTGATTGTTCATCGCTCCATGTAACATGTAAATCGGACCGCCTGAAATGAATCTGATGGTCTGTGTTACTGCACTCGTTAATTGCATTTTCATTAAGAGTTTCCGTCAAAACTTTATTCTTTGTAAATGTAATATTCTGTGCTCCACTGGTTGTTACCCAGTTCGAAACACAGTCTTCCTGACAGTATCCACAGCAAAGATCAGATGCACAGTACTTTGAACTTGACTTTTTATTACAGAGAACTGGTACATCTTCGCTCCAGTATTCTGAAGGTATCAAAGTTTGGCTCGTTAAAGGGTCTTCTTCATTCTGTTCGTTATGCATCGAAGAGCAACGTGCTGGTTTTTCTACATCAATTTCATTGCCGTTCATATCATAGCCCTTCTCACGAACATCATTCTCATGGATTATACTTAAAGCGTTAGATGTTTCATTGGAAACCATTATACATTCTGCGAAGCTATCTAACTTACTCGTACCGTGACATTCATAGTTATATTTACTAAATATTTCATTGCTTGTAAAATCAATCGGATCTTGCGAGTCTTTAGGTTCGATCTCTTGAGACGAATGGAAAGTGTGAATCTCAGAAACACAGTCCATGGATAATTCACGTGATATTGGAGGCAACGAATCTTTCTTCTGTTTACTTTTTAGAACAGATACTTTATGTTTCCCATTTTGTTTTTTAATATGCCGCTTTAATTTCTTCCCTTGTTTCGGAGTTTCTAAATCAGGTAACGTACGTAAGCTTGGATTTAAAACCTCATTTTCCTCATCGAGCAGGAAATTTATATTCCTATCAGGCAAAGTTTGCCATATACCGGTGTAATTATGTTCTTGTTTCCTCCTGTGCGACAGTCTTTTATGTTTACTTTCTTCCTTGATAGATTCATGTTTAAGAAGAGAGCTACTGGGCTTTAGAGTGGAATTAATCAAGAACTGTACATTTGTTTCAGTGCTATTGTAGACTAAGTCTGTTTCTGTTGAAGCTATTTGAGAGGCTCTGTGTGATTTTAAATTATTTTTCAGAATATTAGGAACTGTACGAGTAGAAATTTTATTTGCAGTCCATTTCTGTTGCTTAACAGCTTCATCATAATCTGTATTAACAATTTGAGTGTTATTTAACATTTTAAATCTATATCTCTCTTCTATCGCATTAACTTCTTCAAGGCAACTTTGCTCTTCATTATCCGTTACAGCCAGGTACACTTCTTCCGGATAAATATTGTTTAAATTTTCATATTCCAAATTGGAAGAATTAATATTCCAATCAGAGGTATAGGAACT
Organism: Andrena minutula; assembly: GCA_929113495.1. Classification (NCBI taxonomy): domain Eukaryota; kingdom Metazoa; phylum Arthropoda; class Insecta; order Hymenoptera; family Andrenidae; genus Andrena; species Andrena minutula. Next base: position 8,731,555 of record OV815996.1, on the reverse strand, counting down.
ACTTGGTTCATCTAACATTCTTATCTTTGTTTCTTCCATATTTTAATTATTATTCCTTTACTTTAATTTACTATGCTTTAAGTGAACTTTGTATTGTTCATTACAGCTACAAAATATAACATAAAAAGGAATAATTACAAAAACAAGGCTAACTCTCCGATACTTATCACTATATTAAATAAATTTAAGTAATTTAGTAACTAAATAGTAAGTAAATTTGATAAATTTAAGTAACTACAGTAGTTGATATATTAATTCATTTGTTTCATCAGAAAAAAAGTAAAAAAGGAACATTTTAAAAGCAATTGCAAAGTATTTTGAACAGAAAGGTCGTCAGTATCCTTATAATATAATAATACAAATCAGTTTTGTCAATAAACAATCGATTCCCTTTATTATACAACCGCAATTCTAATATACAGGCTTCACATGCGAGCTTACCTAGTTTCCCTGATGAATACTCAGCCGTCACACGACATTTCAACGTTGTCACTCTTTGCACATTTCTTCGCGATTAATGTAACGAAACCGCCGAAATAATGCAACTAGCGTGAGAAATTAAATGCGTGCGATACATCTGTGTGCAAAGGTTTTCGGAATGTTCGCCGTGCAAGTATGAAAATTTGAAATTTCGACTTCACGACCACCGGCGTAACCATGCGTACCGTAGCCAGCGACGAAACAAAGTGACTGCTCTCAGCTCCGCGCGGCATCACGAAGGGACCATGGGTTATGTTTTAGATAAAGGGGAACGAAATCCGAGAAGTCCTTGAACAACACGTAATGTAAACATCTGTAAGAAACGACAGGCCAGTCCCACGATTGGAAATAAGCATCCACGCACTGACGCCTGGTAAATGCTGTTAAAGAATCGTTTTAAATCACAATTTTTATTTCACCCGGTAAACTTTTGAATTGCTCGCTCGAGTCTGTCGAAAGGTCGCGGGTCAACTGAAACGTAATAATTTCGACGGATGTAGACAATGTTAAATATAAAACTTAATAGAGAAGCAATTGAATAGAAAAGTGCTGTGTGTTTATACAAACAATAAATCGAACTGGATCTTTGTTTCTTTATAAACTTCCAGTGTACTTTGTAACGAGTTTCGATCGTTGTCAATCATTAATGTGGCGAGCCTTAAAGGCTGATTCAGACACGTCGAGTAATTTAGTCGAATAGCGAGTAATTCAGTAATTTATCGTGTATGGACATTAAAATTTAGTCGAATAGTTCACTAAAGTAATCGTAAATTACTAAATTACCGTGTGTGGACACTAAAATTGAGTCGAGTAGTTTACCAAAACAATGGTAAATTAATTACCGTGTGTAGACACTAAAATTTAGTTGAGTAGTTTAGTAAAACAACAAAAATTATTAAATTACTCACCATCCGACTAAATTACTCTACGTGTCTGAATCACCTTTACATTGTGTGGACGTGCAAAGTGATTGCTTCTGTTACTAACCAAAAAATGTAAAGTCAAACAAAACCAACTGTAAGTACATACGTTGAATTCCAATTACATTGTTTTCGTGGAGGTGTGGTTATCCTTTATGTTGATTGTTACACTCAGTCGTATTTAGCAATATTATAAGAACATAACGTAACACAGTGGTTTGAAAAATATGGTGGAAAATGTAATTTGAAAATCGATAATATGGTAATAAAATACTTTATTGCGGCAGCATAATTGTGTGTAATAATAAAATTTCAAGGATAACAAAAGGTGATGAATGTGTGATAACAGTGATAAAATAAATAAAATTCTTTGTGCTTTGTAATAATTGAATACTTGTTTGCGTAATTACTTAGCGTAATTGCAATTACCAATCATTATCCTCAGCCAGATCATCGTTGCCAGGCCTTAGCGTAGAAAATAGTACGTCCCTGACTTTTGGACGTGGATCTTCGATGATTTTTGTTGGCACTGCTTCTGTTTGCCCCAACATCCATTCCAGTTCTACGATAGCGTAACAACTCGCATGAATTCTCACGTAAATTCGAGTAGACAAATGGCGAATTTTTAAGTGTTGGACAAATTCATAACGATACGTACCAGCTTCTGTTAGTTTCATGCCCCTTAATTCCACTGGTCCGATAATTTGTTTCACCATCCTTCCATTATGGTAGATAAAAATTGTAGGAAGGTTGCTGTCTGGCCACTTAGGAATGCAAGTGGTGGAAATGCTTTTCAGAAACTTTGTTGTGGGAAACTTCTTTGCTATTTTAGCCAAGTACTGATTTATGAGCGTACAAAGTGGGATGCTAAAAGAAGAATTAAAATAAGACAGGCTTCCTTTAGTACAGTTCCTTTTGTTTTTCTTTAATAAGTCAGTGCTGTACCCGGATTTATACAAGTGAAGAACGACCCAAATATCCTCTCCAGCATTGTTTACTTCCTGAACATAATCTTCCCCTGATATTTCTTTAACTTCGCCGTACTTAGATTTACTAGCTAATTCCTGTATTTCCGCTATTCTCTTACGTCGATATTCCAATAAAATCTTCTCGTCCTCTTCGTCTTCCAATTCGTCTAGTTCGTCCAGAGTCTTATTTTCGAAATCAGTAGCAGCTTCGAACAGAAAGAAAATAGCGATGATTTAACTGCGATTCTGATCGAGATTGCTGCGTTAGTAGCGTGTGGCTGAAATAATCATTTAAGTACCACGCCCAGTTTTCTCGTTTATTGTGTTCTCCACAATGTCCAGTATTTGGTCTTCGGTGACTTCCTTCTCCTTCTGGGGTATAATTCCTTTACTCCTGAGGATATCGTTCCATTGTGTGTCTTCGTTAGGGTCTTGCTGCGTTAAGAAAACTTAGGTTATAGGAATTCATGAAACAGGGGCTACGTGGAGAATACTTTTCAGTATCTTTCTTTTGTAGAAAACCTAGGTGAACGTGATCCTATGTGATATTATTTTATATTCCCTCTTTGCTATGCTTGCCGTCCCTTATTTGGAGCCAGATGTGACCAACCCGACTGTAACCTCTACTCAAGGAAGTAAATTCTTAACTTACCATGATGTACAAAGGCACTTAGTTCAGTTCTATGATAAAAGATTAATTTGCAATATGTAAATTGATCGGTCGATGCACCGAACAGTTTCAAGTGACAAGAATCACTCGTAACGATCGCGCGGGCGTGATCGACAGCTGATCACGTTTCACTACAATGAGATACGCTACACAGCCGTATTCCCACACACGCGCATTTATGGTATCATCAATGACGCATTCACTCTCCAATCCCATTCTATTTTAAAACAGCGTCACATTGGTCTGTGGCGCCTCCGCGTCCGTATTTGCGACTGGCCGTATATCAACGTTGCGTAGAAAAGATTTTCGTAGGAAGCTCTCTTTTCGGAGTAATTTCATTTATGTATTTTATTTATGAATAAATCTGAAGGGGAAATATCACTATATATGATGTATGTAATGTCGAGTAAAGGTGAGAGGAATTAAATTGTATGGACAAGCTTGTTTATCATCATTAATGAATGTAATTCGGATAATGGTACTTCGACTATTTTGGAGTTATACGTGTAAGCGATTACGTATTTACGCTATAGTCATTGGTTACACATTTCAGTCGCGTGTAATCAGGGAAAACCGGTTCATCCTGCAGCTGTGCTGGACCATGACTCTGTTTTGTGTCTCGCACCAAATACCTCAAACCAGTTTGAGGCATCACCTTGATAATATTTATAGACACGCGGAATGATAATTTCCGTATATAACGGTGCAACGTGGGCATCGAGTAGTATACGCGCGTTTAGATTCGGAGATACGCGGTGTTTTCTTCCTCTACTCCTTTACTATTTTTAATAGTCTTTTCATGAAAATTACAATTCACACCGTTGAAATAAACTTTTGTATTTAAATTGTAAATATGTGACGTGCTGTGGTAAGTTGAGGCTAACGTGTGAAAGGACTTTTCGAGATAAACGCGTTTAAAGTTATGCACTGACTCTGTTGCTCCTAGACCCCAACAGGCCTTGAAGAAGAAAATGGTGAAAGAAGACACCGCTTCTACTTTTTCGATAAAGAATAGTTTATTTTCTTATTTTTTAAATATGTTTTGCAATTTTTATTAACGTAACATATAATTGTTTACTTTCATTATTAATGCATGATTTCAATTGTGAATTACGAAATCAATAATTAGGGTATTCTAGGAAATTGGGGTTTGTCTCATTGCAAAAAGACTTTGCTTTTGCCTATAAAAAAACATGAGACAGTCAAAAAAGAGTGTTTTCGCACCTCAACCCCTTGTTACCAGAGCACGTCACATGTAACGCGGAAAATGACCACGCGAATTCCTGCATAAATACTCCATACTAATCATTCTTTTTTTTTCAAGTCGTGTGGAAGTAGTTTGATTAACCGGGTAACTGGGTGTTTACCTATGGAAGTATGAGTTTCACCTGCAGTTATTGAATAAATTAATTGATAAATAATTAGTAGGCCTACAGGGATGACTTTTAAATAAACCTGGTTGTTTACATAATTAATAAATATGAAAATTATTTATTTGTGTGCATTCTTTAAATTTTGTAATAGTGACGGCTTATCGCAAACAGGTTTTATATATTGCACACAGGATTTCCTTATTCCGACGCTTTTTTATAGCCTCCCTGCAGCATAAATGATACGATTCTGCGATGCTGCATCGCTAATTCGTTTGTTAAGGTGCGAATCCACGATAAGATTTCACGTGAGCCTTTCCTATCACGAGACAAAATCTCAGCAACAACTAAATGTAAATAATGGAAATAGGCGCGAGAGATGTGATTTTTGAAAATATATCATGAAATTTGTCTCATGAGAGTCTAATAGTCTCATGAAGCTAGTAACAAAATAATTAAAAAAAATAATAAAATAATGACATAACTGTCTCACGAGGTTAAAATCTCATGTGAGCAGTGGCGGATTTAAGAAAAAGGCCCAGGTGGCAAACGTTCTGCGGAGTCCATTTTTGAGGGAAAATGAAGAGGTAATTTATTAAAAACAGGCTTAGTGTAGTAGTACGAAAAAAATTAGTGTTTGGATACCTATACCCAATCATAATTTTTTATTATCATGGGGCCCTGCGGGGGCCTTCTGTGCAGGGGCCTAGGCGGCAATTGCTCCTCAGCCGCCCTGTTAAATCCGCCACTGCACGTGAGACACGATACTTTTGTCTCACCGTGGATTTACATCTTAGAAATTTAATGCAAAGAAGAACGTTCCAAATCAATGGTTTCCCACTCCCTGGTCAGATCTTTCAGGGAGAAAGTCCCTACTTTTTTAGCAATACGCCGACGGGCCGCTTGCCATTCCCAAACTCTCTCCCTCTAAACACCATCAGGTCCCACTCGATAGCTACACGCCCTCAAGTCGCCAACCGTCGTCCGACGTCCACCCACAAGCATGGGTTATGTCAGGGCCCCTTGCTGGTCTTGACCCAGCCATAAACTCTCCGAAAGCGAAACAGCGTCGGGCTATCTACCTTCAAGCACCTTTAAAACACGTGGTCGCTACATATAACAAACTTGTTTGTCACCTCGCCTTGCTCCTACACCTCAGAAGAATTTGCATTATCTGAACTCCGGGGCTATTTCAAACGTCAGAGAATTTGTAGAAATGATTGATTGCTCAATGCTTTGGGGTTGTGTTTTTTTATAGCACCCCCAATAGATGTGTTAGAAACGACTTTATGAGGGTGGTAAAGAAGCTCGCTCGAGGACAGCTCTGGGGTAAGTAAGTGCCATGTGGTTCATCACAGTCCTCTTACCAAAAGGCATAGCCTACCCCACTCCATGGCCAGGTCCTCCGGGAACAGAGTCCCTATTCTTTAGCAATACAGCGCCGGGCCGCTTGCCATTGTCACACACTTTCTCTCAAAACGATCAATCCTTCAACACTCGATAGCTAAGAGACCCAACGTGGTCACCAGCCATCTCCAGGCGTTAGGACTGTTTAGTCTCATGCACCCTCTATCAGTTCCGCGCACAGGCTAAGTCCTATTCATAAAACCATCGAAGACAGGACAGCGTGGGGCCATCCGCCCTCGATCTCACTCATAAATAAGGTGACGCTAACGCGAATTAATTGTTTATTGGTAAAAAGAATTAATAGATTCACAGATTTTAAGGATTTTGCGTTGTCCATCTTGTATACGAGTTGTACAAGGGAAGCGTCTTCCAGGATAATAATATGTACACACAGTGCCTACAAGGCATTGGTGAAGTCGCGAAACCGCGAGTAGAGGAAGGTTTGGCTGTGTGTTTACATATTTCTTGCTGTTATCGCGGCTCACTTCTGTTGGTAATATTCGCCATAGAGCAGCGCGCGACGTCGACAATTTCTCAGAAAAGCCCCCCCGCCGAGCCCCACTCCACCGCGCCGCGTATCAATGGTTCATCATTCGTATCGGGGCGCTTGAACTGATAAGACGTGTCCAGCGTACGCTTCGCGTATGTATTTAATGATCAGGTAACATATATACCTGACCTTACCTTACGACTTCGAAACGTTCCATGTACATCGCAATTACTACGTTCGTTCATTCACTACTACGGCTTTGCTTTAATATTTATTCGGATTTTATTATAAAACAATATGATATCGCGTGAAATATTTAATCGGTTTCCACGCTTCTTCTCCGTTCTCCGTTAATTAATAGATTTATTCGTCTATTATAGTAGAACTAGAATAGCATTCGCGATATTTATCGAGTCAACTACTGTTTAATTACTTTAATTATAATATAGTCATACTTATTTCTTTTAAAATAATTATTTAAATTTCACTTTCTTTCTGTCACAGACACCTGCAGATCATTCAGGCGAAAGTGTAGAGGCGCCATAGATTCTATGAGGCAAAATGATGAATTTAAACAGAATAAGTATTATGGAACAATGGTAAAATTTAAATAAACTGCAACAGAGAGGGTGAGCCGCCCGAAGACAGAAGTGGCTAAAGAGCCGAAGGTAGCCCGTCCAGAGAAAAGGCCACATCATTTGGGTTGCTGAAATGCTTTTGCATCTGCGGTTGCAGGGTCATTTTTTCATTATTTTGTCATTATGCTTGTCTGTAGTTGTAATAGTAGTTTCTGACCAGCTATACATCCACTTAGGGATGTTGGACAAATCGCGATTTCAATTAGCGTTACGAATAAATGATCGCGGTGACTTTGAAGTTTTATTCACATTTTAAATCTGTTTTTGTATTAGTCTTGTTGCATTGTTTGCTTTCCCGTTGTTGAATTAATTAGTTGAGTAATTCCCTTTTTTATTCATTACAAGTTTCTCCTTTTGAATTAGCGTTGCGTTGATGAACAATAATTATTCGAGCTTGTCACTCATACTATTTCTGTGAGTAGATACCTGCCGGCAGATGGTCGTAGGCAGTCGCCTGTTTACGAGCAGTCTCACAATGGAAAGGGACGCGGATCGCCGAGTATTGTTAAAAATGTCCTACCGACATGAACATCTTTGAGAACGTTCGTACGCTGTATTCTGTTCGTGTTGGTGGAAACGCGGTATTAGTGTCTGCTATATTCGTGGAGCACCCTTAACATTTTCGCTGTGTATTTAAATTTTCGGAAGATTCTTTAATTCGATGTGAATTTTACATCTATAAAAAAGTTTTTAATTTTTAGAGTTCTACTATAGTTCGACTATAGTCTATAGTAGCAGCGAAAGGGTTAAGGGGTCATTCTACTTTGATCGACCGAAAAATGAAGCTATTTTTAAAGATTTCTTTCTGAATAAATACAACATATAATGAAATAAATCTTTTTGGAATTTATTAACCCTAACTCTTATATTACACAAAAAATATTTAAAAAGATTGTTTTTAATTTGTTTCATGGCGTAGGTGATTCCCCGGGCCAGCCTTATCTGAAACAAAAAATTTGAAATGATTCTTAATCTGTATGAGCATCGCTATCACCCGTAGCTCAATTAACAATTTTTGTCGAAAAATAACCGAGATTTTTCTCGGGGAACATTCGAGAAAACACTCTTTTGGACAACTTTTTCTTTCAAACCGACGTTATTTTGTTATTCCTCAAATTGTGAGCATCACATACATCGAATGAAAGCTCTGTTTTCACACTTGCAAGTTCTTGTGTTTAATTCTATTGGAAATGCCAATGATAATGATGAGTAATTGCAATTATGTTAAAGGGCGCGCAAACTATTACGAACTCTGAAATTCATTGACATTGTTTTGGACGCCAATAGACGCGTCGAGTTTCACGGATACAAACAGAAATTGTAATCTTGCTTACCGCGTGAAAAAGAATGCAGATTAATTTCCCTTTGTTGTATACACGGGGTATAAAGCCTAACGCACATGTAACACCAAGTAACGCTCAATCCGTTTTCACACTGCTTTCGCGTCGCGTGTGCCTTTGTGTGGCACAGCCTTTGTTGCTGGACCACATAAAAGAAACTTGTTCCTTCAATGGCGGCAGGCAAATTGCAGAAAGTGCGCACACGTGACTGCTGACGGATGAAAATGGACACGCGTATCTTTCGCGTGTTTACGTGAACGATACACGGAAAAATTGATGAACAGGTCACGAGAACCGCGTCGCGTGTATTCGATAAAAATAACTGTAATTCAAAGAGATTGTTCTGATAGGACATGTTTCAAATGCAGTCAGATAGATTAGAGTTAGATGAACTTACTGAAGCTTAAAATTGTTTCTTCAGCCGTTTGGAGTTCAGTCTTTAAATAATTAATCTTATCGATTTTCACTATATTGCAAATCTTTCTGTAGGGTTCTTTCAAGTAAGTTGTAATTTATGCGATGTTGATAATGTGGATTGTATTACGCTACCCTCGGAATGTTTGATAATTCTTTTTTTATCTCCACCACCAGATTCGATATTTGCAGTGACGTATGTTCAACATTGCGCTGATACAATTTTTAATTTTCTGGAATGGTTGCAAAAGATGAATTCCAGTTTTTTGCCTACGAATTTTATTGTTCACATTTCTTTAAATTTACATAAAAGATACCATTGAAACGGAAAAGTGAATTTCATATTCCCACGCGAGGTGAGCTGGCAAATAAACTCAGAGGTCATGCTTGGAGGGGCTAATCTGCATAAAGTATATAAAACACTTTTATGAAAATCGTTGAAATGGGAACAACGACTGGAAAATACTGAGCAAAGCTTCCTTTGCGTGAGTGTATATCGCACGCACCGTCTGCCATCATTGTTTTCCATTGTTGTGCCCTTTTTTCGGAAGCATTGTTTGGTGAAGCACTCGCGCTTCCGGTTGCGTGCTAGATCGGAACTTAACCCTGTATTTAGGCGCGTGCAATTGGATTCAGAGGAATTTCTGTCATTTATACACGTCTGCGTAAGTACAGAGCGTCTATAACAATAGCATATCATTGCATTAGTATTTGAATATTAACTTTGGGTTCTTCGCAATATTACCAAGAGCCATTTGCATAAAAAAATTGCTGTCACACACTAAGTCGTAGTAATGAACTATTCAAAATTACAAGTGCGGCTGTGTCTGAATATTAATGAAAATAACTGTATGTACAACAAATAGAAATCTTGTACAATGGGAAGATTAAAAATTTCTCATAGAAATCCTTCAGTTTATCATGAGCATTCGCATGTTTACAGTTGTTCTATTGAATTTTATCGTGTTGCTCCTCGCGTCTTCCTTGTTGTAGCATTCTATGCGCAAATGCATAAATGTCTTGCGTCCATTGTCTGGCTGTAGTTCACCCTTCGATTTACCACAATCTTGTGGCTCTTGTGGTCAGCTCTTTCATCGGACCGATATCTCTGTGTGGTTAGGTATCGATGGTCCTCCTACCTCCCTTCCTCGAATTACAGAGCGAAGATCGAGCTTGCCAATTCTCATTTGAAGTATGACGAAAATGGCAAGCTGTTACTGCGAGTTAAATCTGTAAATAGACTTAATAGGTAGTTTATACTTGGTTGTCGAATTCCTCGTATTGGGAGGGTCTGAGTGTCGCTTCAAACTAAATTGGGGTACACGTTGCATGCTACTTATCTGTTACATTGCACAATGTATACTCGAAAATGGTAAAATATAATATTATAGAAATAAAAAAAAATAAAATGTACTTATTAAGGGGTTACTCGTAGTCAGGAGGTAGGAAAAGAACGATTCTTTGGGAATTTATTTCAGAAAGTACATGTATATTTTTATGCAAAGGTTTTTGTATTTAGATGAGGGACACTTTAACAGGTTATTATATTATGTTTTGGTATAAGAGTATTTAGTTATTGTAAAATTATAACTGATTTCCCGGTAGCTATTTTTAGAAATACGTTTCGCGGTGACCAACATTATTCGGAATTGGGTTATCTGAAATCAAAAAACGAAGAAGATTTAGTTAGTATAATAGTTTATCTAGTCTTTAATCGTTCCGTTTGATAAAATATTAATCTGGGACAAAATGACGGATGTTAAAGTGAAATGATCGATTTTCGTGCAAAAAAATACTCAGTTTTCATCCATAAAATAAAAACTACGCATTGGAAAAACAAATGTTTTGATTAAAGGCTAGATTTGAATGTCTAGAAGAAACCTAGAAAGTTTCAGAAAGATTGGTGAAGTGTTTTTTAAGAAATTGTGTTCACCGTAATCGAAAATTCCATTTCGGGAAATCAGTTGTAATTTTGCAATAAAGAAATACTTTTACACGAAAACCTAATATAATAACCTGTTAAAATGTCTCTCATCTGAATACAAAAATCTTTGTTTTAAAATATGCATGTACACTTTCTGAAATAAATTCCCAAAGAATCGTTCTTCTTCTACCTCTTGACTGCAAGTAACCCTTTAAGGTCAGCAATATTCATTTTAATAAATAGCGAATTTGCCAGTATTTTTTATATTCCACTACTCTATTATCCACATTAAATTATGCCTCTTTATAATTACCCTTAATTAATTATCATTAACTTGTAAAATATTGTTTCCATTACTTAGTCCATTTATGGATCCTGTTAGTAGATAAAATCTGTATATTGCACAAAAATACTATCTACTTGCTTCTACTTTCCTGCGCTCTTGACTTTATCGTCCATAAAATTAATAATCCCAGGCCTACCTTAGTTATCATTTTCCTGAACGTTCAGGAACTATAAATGTAGTTTAGACCCAACGCGGAAAGTGTTCAACCGTATCTAGAGAGTAACAAAAATATTAATGAAGTTACGATTAAGCACGGGATAAGTATCGGCGGTCTGATTTGCATTTCAAGTATCGCTAGGCGCTGCCGCCGATTCCCAGGCGAAGTCGTGAACCTTGATACGGTGCTTTGATCAATTATTCCAGTCTGCGAAATAAATTTTCTTCGTTTATTAATACGAACACGGAGGCTGTTGCAAAATACACTTCTTGGTGACGTTCGACGATGACAGCTGATATATTTACAGCCTCCCGATTACGTTCGTTCGAATGAACGCACATGAACCGTGTAACTAGTGTGAATGCAGGATGTTCTTCTATTTACACATCGTGCAGTGCATCACGCACGTACACACGTCAGGAGACTTGCATATCCAGGGTCGTTCTTTTTATGCAGTCTCTTTAATGATCTTCGTGTAACTCTTGCAGAAATAATTGATAACGAATGCGGGAAAGAATTTCTTATCCCCTGGAAAAAAGATTGTATCCTCGAAGGACATGGCTTCTGGCGTTTCTAAAGTTACTTAGTGGTATTTCCATTTCTTGATGATTGTGTAACTATTATTTTCTTAATGTAATACACTTTTCATTCATGAATTTTGGAATCTTGATCTATCACCTTCTACAATTTTTAGCATACTGATTATGCTTATGATTGTAAACAATCATTGTAAATAATCCTCATATTTTTCCCACTGTGTTATTGGTTCTTCAAAAATAAATAATAGAATAAAATATCGCATTAAATGAAACCAATGTTTTTAATTTCTTGTTTCTACAATATTTGTGTACCATGTGCGTATGTGACACGAATATGTGAAACGAAATAAATAGTATGCACGTGCAAAACTTACTTGTAACTCTGCCATAGGTCAAGGGAGTTAGATAGAAAACGAGGAATACGTGAAATTTGTACCTGTAGTTTTGAAACACCCAGTATTATCATTTTAGAGGCACGAATCGTACAGGCATTTCCTCGTTTGCTTGGTTGGCCAAGAAAATTTGCATAATTGTGCGTATGGCATCACAATTCATCGAAAGGGAGGGGATGAGAACAAAACGACCTTGCGAGCACACACGTGCTCGTGCGATAGGGTCCTCAGGAAAGGTGCAAACGAAGGGAACACGAGAAGGAATCGGAAATGAACGACGCCCTGAACGATCCTGTACAATCGGCCCGAAAATTTCGTTCCAACTACTATAAGTAGACTACGGAAGCTTATGCAAGTATATTTATTACGATAATTACGACCTCCCTATTTTAAGAAAATTGAATATACTATATCATGACCGCTACTATATGAGCTGAGTAAGTAAATTCTGTATATGCTAGAAATAAAGTAACATAACATTTTTTTTTAAATAAAAAATATATTTTGAAAACCCTCTAATGACCAAACATATTTCTATCAAAGTTTCAATTGTTTAGTCTTTTTCTATAAAAATGTGTATTTGCATGAACATCCGCAGTCTAACCACAAGCTACGCAGAGGAAAAGGTATTTTTTCCAGGTACTTTAAATAAGTTATGTATAAATAAATGCACATGTATATTATTAAAATTAATTGATATCCATTTGCATGGTATATAGGCTCTTTAAATACATACCTAACACAGTGTTAATGCATTATGAATAACTAATAACGGATTACATAGTTTATGATTGTTGAAATGGTAGTTCTGAGATGATTATACAATTCAGCTGCGGCAGAATATACTCGAACGACTGGATCTGTATTCTGTATGTCCATTTCGCTTAGAATGTAGCCTACCGGAAATTTGCAGTTAGTTACATTCCTTCCAGGGTCGACAGCCGTAGGGGATGCCTTCATTCGCGTGATCGTTAATTGCTCCCCTTCTCTCCAGGAAAATCTAATTTTCAATCCGGCGTCAATTGGCTTTGATTTGTCGATAAAATGGATTTTAATTGCACGACTTCTCTGCTCGATATAAAAGGGTAAGTAATTAAGGGGTCTTTAGTGTGACAGCTGAGAAAAACTTAATTTTTCGGGAATTAAAAAAGAAACAAGTATTGCTCGCTATCATTTTAAACGCTAGTCGCTTTATTCTAACACCTTTTAAGACTATAAAGAAAGATTGTGAGTAAAAAATATCCATTTATAGTAGAATAGGAGCATCGTGAAGAGAACAATATCTTTCCATATGCACCAGTTCTTTTGGTGTTGTTTACTGGAAGTCACTCGTTTGCTTAAAATAGATGAACCTTGAGAAGCAAAGCATGTAATGATATGTTTTCCTTAAAAATTTAATATGTGCAGCTGATTTGGTTGAAGTTTCTTAAAACTAGAATATAAATTGGCTAGAAATGGCATGATAGCCAGAGAATCTAGTTTGCAGCAACACGAAAAGAAAATAGTTGAGGAAACTGGATATCGAAGTAGAGTGCGCGCACCTGTTTGATAGTTCTGCTGTTTGAACGTAAAATTTTAATTAAATGCTAACAACTCTCAGGAGCAGTACGAATATTATGGTTTACAGCTGTGTTTATAATATGTGTGGATTTTTATGGATAATGTGACCAAAAGTTTAAAGCGAAGCATGAGGAATTATTACTTTACAGTGATTTAGAATTGGACACGGATATACATATTTGTAAACTGGATGTTAATATTAAAATAAAGATACATTACGTTGCATAAAATAAAACGTAAGGCTTGAGAGTTCTTTGAGTTCTCCTCGGCTGACAAGAAACAATGAATAATACCACCAAGAATGACAAGACTTTCTTTAGTTCTTTCATTTTCCTCTTATTTAGTAGAAGTTTCTTCATATTTTTAACACATATTTCACTTGGCTTATTAACTTGTATTAAGGGTTCTATTGTTATTGAACAAAAGAAACGAAAATATCTTATTTCCTATTTACTGCTCCAAATACATATTTTTTCATGTCCAATGATATAGAAAACAAATATTCTATTTTCCATTTACTGCTTTAAATATGTGCCGATGATTACGAAAGTGGTGTAAGTCAAAAATCTAAAAAACTTGAATTCATCACTTGCTCTCTGTTACATCACATCTGCTTACATTACAAAATAAGTGACAATATTCAATTTTTTAAATTTTCACCTTATACCATTTTCATAATCACCGGCACACAGATCGAGTAACTTTTTGTGCATAACTTTTTTAAAATTAATCCAAACGACTTTAGTTTTTTTTGAAAAGCTAGAATGATTAATTTGCTATGTGTCATGATTCGTCGTTTTGAAAAAAATTGCATTCCGTCGGAATTGCAGACAAAAAATAATAAAGGTCGTTTTTTTGCAATTCCGATCAATTGCAATTTTTTCAAAACGACGAATCGCGTCACTTAGCAAACTAATCCGTCTAGCTTCTCAATATAACTCAAGTCGTTTGAATTAATTTTAAAAAATTAATGCGATTTTAAAAAGTGTCCAAATATTTTCATACTTTTCTCAGTCCCAATGAGTACAAAAAATAAAGTAATCCTTCCTCTGTTTACTACTTGACATATTTCACCCAGGCTGGTTCGTTATCAACAATTTCCCCGCGCGCCACAACATTCGAAGCCCGGCGCGTTTCGCCGCACGATAACAGTGTCGGAGTACCTGACCGCGGGGAAGAGCCAATCAGATGGCTGGCAGCGCGCTGCCATGTTGCGCGGCTCCACTTTCGAGTTGAGAGTCGCGTGGCGGGGACGTTCAGCTTGCAGTGTACTCCGACTGTCGAGCCGTGACTGACGGACCGTGGTGTCTCGTGGGTCCCAACACGTTTCCATTGTGACCGCATCATCCGTGCCTCTTCTTTTACCGCTAAAAAACAGAAACGACCGGCGACGACTCCATTCGAAAGGAACAGTGGTGATTTGTTCGCGTACGTCGCGACTTGGACTCGTGACTGTCAACAGTGTCGATTGCCGGTCCTAAGGGACGCGAGTGTTTACTTTCCGTTCGTTTGTTTTTTTTTTAACTACGCGCGCGGTTCCGCGCACTGGCTTTAAAAAGGAAAAAGAATGACGGGGCGAACGAGTTTTCTCGACCTGGACTTGCTTGCCAGTCAAATTTAAGATTTCGAAAGTGACCGCACGAAACGTGCCTACGACGGTATTTTTTATTGCAAGTCGACGCGGTCGAGCAACGGACTTCGAGGGACACGAGTGACTTTCTGTGGGCACGTTGTTCTGCGTCGTTCGACGGTGGACAGTAAATTTGACGGGAGCTTTGCGGAGAGCGGCTTTTCAGCGTCGTTGGACCCACGTTGTGTGACGTAAAGGTATTTTGAGATTTTCTTGGTTGTGATTGTTTTATTTGAACTTGCACCTGGGGCCATTTATGTCACGTAGATTTGTGTAATGTTTGTAGTAATGTATGTAAAGACGAGACGAAATGCTGTTTCAGTACTTCCATTCTTCTACTGTCAATATCAATCTGCTTATTAGAATCCTTTCGGTCTCATTAAGTATTGATAGTCGTGATGAAATGGGGTTTTTGCGTGCTCTTTACTGCTTACATTATAATTCATATTGTCATAAAGCGAGGGATAATATATATACGATATAATTTGCTTTTTAAATTATGAATATTAATGATTGTAGATTTTTCAAAAAGTTCAACTTGTATATGTACATTTTTGTATCTGATACAAATGAGTTTTTCGAATTTCAATGAATAAGGAGAATTTACGTTTTTATAAGTTTATGATACTGTTATTACTTTATATAGCTCTCAGAATAGCTTCCTGTATTAGACGGTAATATTTAAAAAAATAAAATTATGTCCATATTTCTAATCTATATTCAGGAAACTGTTATTGCTGTTGCACATGTTTAATACTATTTACTAGGAAAATATTAAATTAAGTAGCCATTTAAAATTAGTCAAAAGGCAAAAATGACCTTAAAGTACTGTTCGTTCCAAGGCTACCTTGCACATCGTGTTATGTTATAATCTCATACGTTCTGATCCGGAAAATTTGATGCGTTTCTTACCAAATGTACACAAGGAAAAATTGAATATAAATAGGAGTGAGTGGAGGAGGTCTCATTTTTTTACAACAAATAGTACAACTAAAAGTATCTACACACCATGCCACTTACAAGTTGATTAAGTTCGTTTACCTACGATTCAACTATTTTTTAAGTAAATACTGCAACAGGTTTCACGCGTAACAAATAAGTCAGACAAAATTAAATGTTAGAAGCAAACATGACAGCAGTATATATTTGTAAACAATCAGACTATCAATGCGACTGTATGAGGATTACATTTTAAAAAAGGCATTGTCGATGGTCATTACTCAACTGTCCCACACATATATGTTTAATAAATAAATATATACACGCTGTCACAGTAAGAGCGATAAATGAGTTCATTTACAATCCGCTGTCGAATGGATACGTGGATTTGCTGTGACTGATTGACGCTAAAATACCTACAAATGATTACATCACGAGTGATTTGTAAATTGCACGTGTATTCCGTGTTGACAAACGACCTTCGTTACGCAGCATGGCACTGACATCTTTGCAATAAAGAAAGCGTGTCGCACAAGCGACGGTGTAATTGCGTCTAGTATTCGGCGCAGGAGGACGATCTTATTTGATTTAACCTTGCACTTTCGCCAAGGTACTCTGGATCCCTCGTTTATTGTGCCTCTTATGCAGTTGCATAGAAAATTTCGTTCTTTTACAACTCCTTCATATATCGGCAATATTACTCGTATTCATCGATGGCGATGAGGATCCTACTTTCTTCAATATTATTCGCATTTCGCCCCTTTCATTTTTCCACCGTGGAAGAAGTTACACAAATTTTATACAACCTTCATATAGCTTTATCATATTCTGCTATAATATTGTTACAGTTTCACATAGTTTTAATGTTGAAGCCACTGTTATCATTCAATATTACTTGTATAATAAATAAATCTTTAAAAGCGGAGGTAGTAATTTAATTAGGCAGTAGGGTGCATTGATTAATAAATAGACAATCAAGCTTTCCTTAAATAAGTGGCACGAACGATTAAAAAAATTTAAGGTATTAGAATATTCTGAGCTAAGACTACAGCAATTTGAAAGTATTAGGGTAAGACTACATATCTTAGTTGTTGACTTAACGTTAGCATTATGGTCTAGTAGAATTTCTTTTAAACGCATACGGGTAAACGCACTACTAAATAGTAAATAAACACATAATGGTAACGAATAAACACTATTATAAAATTACCTTCGTATCACGATTGATTCCACGTGCGGAAAAAATTGTTTGGATATGAAGCAAGACATTAAAAGAAGTCTCTAATTAATTAGTCGTTTATTTTAATAACTTATTCTACTCGATTTAATAAATAATGTTCATTCACTTACGTGTTCTTTTACTGGTACATCCACTTTATTTTATGGATTCAATAAATTCAGTAAAATCAGTCCTTTTTGTATATGTATAAAAATGTATGCAGTAGTCCAAATCGCGAACAATTTATTCCCAATGAAAGAAAACCATGTAACTCACTTTTTGCAATAGTAAAACAGCTGCTACGCCCTGTTTCTATGGCGTGATACTTAAGCCAAGTTTAAAGACAGAGTGCATTTAGTGGGCGTAAATTTATCTCTGCAAGAGTATTACGATAGTGCCATCGCAGGAGGAAAATGCTTTCGAGAAAGGAAAAGCAACAACAATCGCGTCCCGAAGCGTCTATGTTTTTAACTTTTTACTCCATTGTTGGACGACGAATTTCGTCAGCGACGGAGCCGAAATGCCCACACGTTATTGTCTCCCCGCGAGAACAATGAACCATTTACCATGTTCGACACTGCATTTTTTTTCTGTCGCTTGTGCGTACGAGACGCGAAAGGCGAAAAGTTCTCGTAGGCCTTCGCGGGTCTATCTGCATACGATGCATCTGTCTACACATACGGCTAAGTAACCACGAGTATGTGAATCATATTGATAATAATACGGGCAGCATATCCCCTGGCAAATAAAAGCTCCTCACGGTAAGCGTGAAATAAGACGCTAAGTATGCGAAAAATTTGTCTTCTTCCCAATGGAAATCAGCTGAGAATTCTTAGCAAATAAAATATCTAGACATTGTGCCACGATTTATTTTCAAATTTCGACGACATTGCACGATACTTCGCGCAAATAAAAATGAGTCGCGAATACGTAAATCTGTCACATCTTGGGAGTCTGTGTAAATTCGAGATTCTCAATGTTTACGAATGAGCTGTGACAGAAATGCGAATCGTGATGCTCGCCTTGGATGGTTTTACGATCCTCGAATACATCAAGGAAGCGGCGTAAACTCAAAACGGAAATCGGCCGAGTCATAATCTGTTGCGAAACTGGGGATGGTGTTCTGTTTCACGTTTCACGTGGAGCTTGCAGTTGCGAGAACTGGTAAATGTTTTATAGATCGGTGTAGCTTATGGTAGAATCCAGAAAGGGGTGATTTCTTTGGGAGAATAAGTTGAAAGCGTAGATTAATTTTTCTTTTCAGCATGAAACTTAGTCTTGGAGAAAATTGAGTTTGAATATTTATGGAATAGACTCTCGTCATGTGATTCTTTATTTACGTTTATAAATGAATGCAGTGGCATGGTTGAAAATAATAGAACACATCCTTACAATTCACTCTTTCATTCAGAAATCTAATAATTTTCAAATTTTCATTCAACAAATCGCAAAAATTTGCTGCACCAGCACTTCACATTCTCGACTTATTTTCTCGCAATAACACATTCCTTTTACATTAAGGGTATCCTGCCATCAAATCACGCAAAAGATAGGTCATTTTTTGGATTTAATTTTATAAAAGTAAACGTCATAGTGTTAAAAAACGTGCTAAAAACTTTTCGACCAAACTTCTTCTTTTTTATAAACATTTTAGTGCGCGAAATTATCCGTTTTTTTAAGTTTGTGGTTCAAACGTCTGCCAAACATGAGATTATAATATTTTACTATGACCATAAATGAGTCTATAAACAATCTTATAAACTTCTATAAGGCGTTACAAATTCCGCAGTTTTTCGTATCACCAGGACAATTACAGCCACCAGGTCAGCAGTATTAAATAAAATATGCAACTTTTTTTATTATCTTCAATGATATATGTATAAATACAACTTAAAGGTTTTTTAACGCTATAACGTTTCCTTTTTTTTTTTAAAATAAAATCCTAAAAATGACCCAGTGTTTTGATGTTATAATACCTCAGCAAACACTTCTTGTATTTATATTATATATTTATATCAACGATATTCTAACTACAATTTCGTATTTTATTTATTCTGCCACGGTGCTCCATTTCCCCCTACCAATCTGCTGATAGTCTTCCATTTTATCGTATCCCTCCTTTGTAATCTCATCCACAGGTTGTTCATTTCAACACTTATTTCTCGTGTATCATTTCCATCGCCTCACCCCCATTGAAGTCCTTTACCCCATTTTCAATTTCGCCCCTCTACGTTCCCTCCTCCGTCGTATTGCTCTGTTCCTCCTCGCTCGTGTTTCTTCATCTCCGCGTGCCCTCTCTGCAACGAAGCCATGAATATTTATGCGCCCATTACATTTTCGTCTTTTTTAAGACCCCTGGGCCATAGTTTTGTGTTCTTCATTACCTTGTCACACCTTTTTTCTTATTCGTTCGCTTTAGACCTGCGGCTGGCGCCCCCACTTCATCTTCAGCGTTTCATTCCCTCGACAGCCTTGCTTCTCGCTTCCTCTCTTAGCATTCCCTTCTCGCTCCCCTTCTCTCGCCATCCTGAATATTCAACCAACGTTTTTCCCTTTTTGTCTAATTTTTCTCCTCCCTCTCGGTTCATCTCCCATGTTCCACGTGCGCCTGCTTCGCGAGCATTCTCGATGAAACTTCGCGTCGTCCAGATTCTCTAGCAATTCTCAGGGCAGAACGAAGCATCGCGTTGCTGCACAGTGTGTGTTCATTAAAATCCGCTAGAATTACACGCTTTTACCCGCCTCTTTTATCGCCCTTATCGCGATCGAACGTTTGCTCTGAAATTGTTCGATAAGCCTGGTTCAATTCTGTTTAGTCTGTGGTCGAATGGTTGCAGCTCGATACCAATTGACGGTGAATATTAATAAAAGTCTACTTAGTAATCGAAGCCGGCTTTCGAACGGGGAAAAAGAGTAATATACAGGAGACGTTTGAGGTGTACAAATTAGTGGAGGGGAGGGCATCTCCATGATCAGGGACACAGTGCATTCCTTCATCAACATTCCTTCTCTATGCGCGTCTAATTATTAAATACCACGGTGAACAGCTGGTTTGCAGGCTTGCAATTCCCTTTTGAGTATGTTCATCCTGACCTATGCATACTTGATTACACTATGCCGTCGATAAGCCAAAAGCTGTGCACTCGAACAGGTTCTGAAACACTCGAATTAAACGTCCTGCGTTTATAAAGCTCCTTCTTGCGATCCTTTGATGTACCGTGCTTTTTAACAAAATATGAACAGCGATGGTGGGATTTCTAATACCTCCAACGTTGCACGATGCAAAGTAGTTACCTGGCACCGCCACAGCTCGTGTGTTTAAATAGTCGAGGTGACTATTTAGGCCCGTTCGTCCCACCTTCCAAACAGGGCTCTGACTCAACGTCGAGATTGTTTTTGGGCAAAGAATCCGTGCACACAGCCTCCTCTCGACTTTGTCGAGACGCTGAGGCCTCGCTGGCTCGTTGTGAGACGCCCACCCACGCGTTACCTCCGGTTGTCGGTGCATACAGGGTGTCAAGAAGCGCATCGATCGCCAGACGTCGTGCTCGAGGGGGAAGGGTGGAGACTTGGCTGGCTTGAGTCTGGGGTGATTTTAATACGCGATATTATTCATCCGCTTCCGCGCTGCAACGTCCCACACTTCCATTCATGCCCCCGAAGCGAGGGGTGGTGAGGTGCTGGCTGGTTTCAATTGGAACACCGTGTAATCTCTAGTCTTTTCGTAGGAAATTTACTTTTAAATTTGTACACATTTGCGAACAGAATTTGGGGTGACTCGAATGTTGCCTCGTCCATTATCCCATTAATGTTTAAAATTTTTCGACGCGTTCATCTCTTTAGTCATTCATTTTTCTCATAGAGGTAAGGAAAGCTGTGTGAAATGAAATATTTTCATGGGGTCTTCCAGGGTTTTAAGTTCCTTATTTGGTGCCTTTTCTACCATGTTCGCCAGTTTTCTATGGATCCCATATCTTAGAAAATTCAGCACGTCTTTCTTCATAGGAGAAATTTCTGTGGACCATCAGTACTATTTTAGATAGGTGCGTTCATTCGGCGGAGATGGTATAAAAAAAGCACAGAACAAGTATGGATATATCTAAATAAAGTATCAATTATGAGCCACCGTAACATCTGACATAAAAAACACTGATTTTTAAATCCACTTAAGAATTTTTCACGAATAATCTACAGTCTTCGTATAAAATTTGTATTACCCACCTTTAGTACAATGTCTTAAGAGACTATACAAAAAAAATGAGTAAAAAATATGCATAAATATTAATATATTAATTAATCTTTGACCCCTCACGCGCGCTGATAGGATGTGTAACTATGGAACAGCAGGTCCGATATCAAATTTCATATTTTTTATAAACTATATGAGCGTAGTTTCCGTTACACCTGCGGATTCTTTGATCGAAAAGAATTTTTTTTAAATACACTCGAAAAACTGTTTGTCTTATTCGCGAATTTTCATAACTTTTCTTCTAAAGCGCACCATTTTTTACCAAATTAATTTATTTAAGAAATCGGTACGTGCAACGGAAACTACACTCATATAATTCATAAAAAAAGAATTAAATTTGATTTCGGACCTGCTGTTCCATAGTTACATATCCTACCAGTGCCTGAGGAGTCTACTCATTTTTTTTGTTTAGTCTCTTAAGACATTGTACTAAAGGTAGGTAATAAAAATTTCATATGAAAACTAAGAATTATTCCGGAAAAAAGTATGGCTTACTTTTCCAGCCATCACAGTGGTGTCCCCCTTAACATACCATTGCTCAGACAGTTACCAAAAAGTGTTTTGAAATTGTAAGTGTTAAAATTACCTCGTCCATTGTTCTACCAATCTATCGGACAGAAGAATTTTTGTAACCACTGTACGCAGCGAATGAAACGTTGAATTCCCATAAAAGCAGCAGCGTTTACACAAGCGTGTTTGAACTTCGTGGAGCCATGGGAAACGCGCAACACGTAGGACGTTGTCAGAAAACAAATGGCATATCGATGCACTGGCGGATGCTAGTTAAATACGTTGCGTTAACGTGTGAATGAAACGAGTAAGGTAGTGAAACGCTTACGCATAGAAACTTCATTCATGGCCTTCGACAGAAAAAGCATCTCCACTGTGTCGATTACAATCGCAAAGTGCCACCAGAGGGGTGTTTGGGAGGGGGTCGGAACACTCGCATCCTTGTCGAACTTTTTACACCGCGAGAAAGCTAAAAAGTTACTCCATACGAAATATACCACCGTTTCCAGCCAGCATGATTTTCTTTCCACCGTGTATTTATTACTGGCGAACGGTACACGCAGAGTTGGGCAAAATGTAATCTAATTACAACTTACAAATTACGATTGAAATGTAATTGTGTAGTTGATTACACATTATTTTCTGCAATCGTACGTTTATGTAGTTGTCGAAACCAAATGGTCAACTACTTAAATGAATGATTACAGAAAATAATGTGTAATCAACTACACAATTACTTTTTTTAATTTTCGTTTGTTAATTTTCTTCGCAATTGGGGAATTGCACAGGCATACATTGCTGTTTGTAAATATTAGGACACCTACTCTGTGTGGAAGAATTGTGAAAAACATTGCAAATTTATTGAAGGAGTCTAACAAATTTTACTGTAGTTAGTATTTCAAATTAAAACCAGAAAATAAAAGCTGTGGTAAATATGCAATTTGTACCAAATATTATATTTATGGAAATACAGCAGGTGCCTTAATATTTATGAACGGCTGCGTATGTGCTTTGATATTGACTGTTGGAATAATTAATTTTAGATGAAATTGGAAATGAAGTTTCGTATTTCGAGTTTTCAAGGTATGATTATATATTCTTTAGATAGCTTGGAGTATTGTTCTGTTAATCTACATTAAATTTATGGCATTGTACGCCACAGTTAATGAAAGTGCAAAGAAAGTATTGTAAAGATGAAGGACTGTGATAAGAATATTATTTGTAAAATGCATTCTACACAGTACCTAAATAACATTAGCATAATCCAGTTCTGGAATCTCGACAATCAAAATGGTCCAATTTATATCAGACAATTTCTTCAGAAAACGGCGTTGTATCAACCATATGGAACATAAATTCACGATGCATCCTCTAGTATCATAATTCAAGCTGCCTTTTATTTTCATGCCGGCGGGGCTAAATAGGGATGCATGGATGCATTTGCATCGTAAGAAAATATTTTGTCAAGTGTGAGAGCGCAAATACCTCTCGAAATCACCGATAAAAATTATAAAATTGCACTGTATACTCTGTCGAATTAATTTGATGAAAGTGTGATTGATAAAATAGACTAAACATGTTAATCTGTTTTGAATTCAATTTCAACCAGAATTCGACAAAATCATACCAAAATGATGATTTGAGGAATACCAAGCACGAATAATGATTTAAGAATTACGTACACCTTTTTATTTGAACATTTCCCAACTAAATTATCATCAAAACAATTATTCAAATAACATTCTTTAAATTTATTATTTTTAAGAATATTCCTCTGTCAAAAGAATAAGATTCGAAAATTTTCATCTTTCTATTTTATACACCAAAAATGTATAAGAATTCGTGTTACATTTTCGAGGTATATCTAAAAGAAATATTCAAAGAACTTTCCTCAGTGAACGTGTGATACTTTGCTCGCATCGCTAGTTCTCATCTTCGCGATTTCACGTTTCGATCATGACCACATCGCGGAAAATTAAAAATCACCGCCTGGAGGCTCGATTATCTTTTCGCTGCCTTGTTCAGTATTCGCGTTGCGCTACAAAGAATCCTGCACCTCACTTCGAGGCCTCGACCTGCCGAAAACACTGTATTTACAGAAACACATGGGCAGCATTCGCGATTGAAACATTAATTCTCCTGCAGATCACAAAGAATCATAAATCATCGCCGTCTGAATAAATAAAAAGATTTCAAGATACACACAGACATAAATTAACGCGTCATCGTTGGATCACAGAATATTTCATGCGTTTAAAACTTTGATGGTTATCTGTCATTGTAGAATTATTCCGCGTTTTCAGTTTTGATAGATATATTCAAATTAGATATACATTTGCATTTCATGGCTGGCTATTCTATACAGATACCTCAATTTAAAGTTACGTTAAATTTATTAATATGTAAAATAGCGTATGTCAATTATTATGCTGTACCGTTACAAAGCATTATTACTCGCTACAGAATTATTAATATACATTGTCGTATATATTGATCAATTTTATATAATTTCTCTTTGACGTTGGTAAGAGCTGCTCTTATTGTTAGTCAGCGATGAATGCACGTGTGATACACACGCCGATAAATTGTTAAATCGTGAAATGTCCACGTTATGCTAAATTCCATTGCAAGGAAGCTTGTACGACCCATTCAGTAGAAATGAATATAAAGGAGGAAATAGCCCACGTGTGCACGAGGAGAGTTGGAAAACCGGGTATACAATATGTATGTAGCTTCTCAGCTGTGCGTTAGAATGCCAAGAAACATGAATGTCTTCCTCTGTAACAATAATGAGAATAAGCCAGATTCTGTTCCAGCGAAATTTATCATTGACTGCTTAACAATTTTGTAAATATGTACTAAATACAGAGGGCCTACATGAATTCTTAATTTTCTTAATTAAACTGATTTACTTCTTATTACTTTTAATAGTTTATAGCGACAAAATATTGTTATTTACCTGTGAAATCAACTCATGCCCACAGAAATCAATAGTGGAATTATTGACTTTTTTAAATTAGGTACCTGTGTACATTTTTTAATATTCGTACAAAGCTAAAAGTACAGGACACTGATATTTTATGCATTAAGGATCAGCCCAAATTTTTGACAATATTTTGGGGGGAATTGGTTAATTATATTAGGTCTTCATAATGAAAGAAGTAAACCTAATACGTACATAAATAGTATTAAAATTATGTATTTTATCAAATTTGTATAATGGACTCTGAACTAATCCTCTGAATTGAGGTAACCATATTGTCTTGGAATCTTTAGAAAATCTTACATGCAGGCAATTTTACTCTAAAATTCGACAAACAGTGAAGTTCATTTAGCAAAACGCTGAGACTCGCTTTGAAATTTGGAATGTTGCTCGCAAGTAGCTCAGAGTAATGGGGAAAGTTGAGCACTGACCTATATCACGGAGTATAACTTTCTTTGTGTCGACTATCTCACGTTATGGAGAACTCTTTCCCTTGCGTTCTCTCATATGCTTTGTTGGGTGTTCGAGAAGTATACCATCCGTGAGATTCCACAGTTCCTGAAGAAATTATCCAATAATATACCGTATCAACAGCGATTGCTTCTTCACTTTCCAATACATTGATGGGCATCGCTTCTGTTTCGCATAAAAGCAAGTCGAAGCAGTGCGACAAATTCGAGTGCAGCGTGTCACTTTTGTCGCTTAGAATTCTGGAACGCGTGGCTTGCAAATTCGCGAGAATGTCCCATGAACAATCGAATGCAACGTCGATAGGCCATTCATAAGCAAATTTCGATGCTTGAAAAGTCCATTCTTTCGAAACGCGTTTATAATTGAACAGCGAAGAAAAGATAGGCTTTGTTCGCCCAGTGTTTTTCAACAAGCCTGGTACATTATGTGGAAATGCCTACATTGAGTTCCTTTTTAAACAAAAATAATAACAATTTTTAAAAATTGTTAACATAAAATTGGAAGCGCAGGAGTTAAAAATCCTTTCATGTAAGGCGTAATGAGTTAACTCTCCATGAAAATTTAACAATCATACTCTTGTAAAATGGAGTCATATTATACAACTGTATATATACTATTTATTTCTGCCAAAATTACTTAATTTGACTTTAATCACTTTCAAATGTACGTTTTGATTTTTCATGGGTGGCTATGCAACTTGCCCAAGATACAATATTAAACAACAGCTATGACGGTTAAAATTAGGCTAATTCGGAAAATCTGTGAACAATACTATGCAAATTAGAAATCCAGAATATTCAATGCCAACCTTTTGCACTCCAAGATACTCGCTCCTCCATCGTCAAATAATATTTAGCTAAATGCACCCGCTAAATACGAAATTTAGGAACAAAAAATAATATAGTATAGTGATCTGAAAGTCAATCATTCATTTGATTCCACGAATCTCGAACTTTTCAACATTTACGAGGTTTAATGATAGCAGTATCCAACTTTAACTTCAACTTTCATATCCCTGAGGAGCACGTTTTTAATCGAGATACGAATTCATTAATCGAATCATAACAGTACCTATCTTCAGAAAGTATTACACACCGGTCGTCGTTGTAAAGTAAAAGATCAAGACCACAGTGATCATTGAAGGACGTCAAGTTGGCCGAAAGACCGAGCCGGAAGTCCCGTCTGGCACGATGGCTTTTCGCTCCACTGATTTCCTGTTTCTTCGAGGTCTTCTTCTGTGGCGACGCGTGCGTACGCTGCATCTATGCACCTTGGACGATGTTTTCTTTCACGGCAGATAATGTCTTCTTCCTCACACGTGTAATACCGTCGAGTGGAATAACTTTGATCACTTTTTGTGAATATTTCTATTTCTCTTAATTGTAACTTCCAATGGAAACAGTAAACATTTAAAGTAGATGAACAGGCAATTCTTGAAACTCGAAGAAAACAAGACAATCCCCTTTAAAAAAATTGCAAGTGATAGTGAAGTTACCAATGTTATCAAGCTTGGCGGTATTTAAGTCCTTCCACCGAAGTCGTTGCAGAATTGCTAAAGGTTCGAATAGGAAACGCGTTGTGAGAGGAATTCGTAATCTTAGAAAGAGGCAGGGGGAACGTAACTACGAAATCGGATTTATCCTCGATTTGATAAACGACATCCTGTTTCCATGCAACCTCACCGCGTTCCGCTTAATCGGGTTTAAGGATGCACTCATGTACCTAGTTGATCGAGGGGAATTTCTTGAGTTTTTAGGGTGAACTCTTAAGCAGTATAAATAACGAAAACGGAGGTCTAAGTTCTAAGGGAACTATGCAACCTCCATGTTCCCTTGAGACGTGCAATTTCTTGTCGAGGAGTAACATTGTAGTCTTCCTGTTTTGCTAAATGAAGTGAAGATATGAAATGTAGGAATTCGTACATTCAGTCCTCACTTTTGGTAGTTTATCTCTAGTCGGCGGGCAAACGCATACAAGTCAGAATTTTCAGTTTTGCACGAAGATGAAGTGAAAGTTGATAACGTATTTGTTAAAAGAAACTTTTATTTTTAACTTCGATCCACAAAGAACTGTTCAAGCTTGAGGGAAAATTTGACTTATACATACACGATTGCCCGTCCACCAGAATTATATCAAAGGACCCCGTAGGATTTACACTAAACATTCCTATTCTTTGGGCTAAACACATAGAAAATTTGGGATTTTTTTTTAAGAAACCAGCGATTCGATTCATCTGAAATTTGGACCATATTTTGATGCATGTTTGAGCAAGCTGCAGTTTTTTTAATAATTTTTAATCATAAATATAGTAGTTATGCATGATCGACCATCACGCCGCGCAAAATTCTACGGCCGTTGGTGTGCATGATATTTATCTACTATGTAATCTGAAACAGAAAAATGAAACGGCGTTTGATTTTATACATAAGTAGCTTGAAATTGAGGAACCAGCAAAAACAAATAGATTTATTGAGCAGTTTGGAGAGTTTTCAAACTGAAAGGTCTAAACCTTTCATTTTTGCAATCCAGTTTTGCACGAATTTTTTTATGTAACAAAAGAAGTACAGAACTTAGCGGTATTCTGGTTCATCAAATTGAAGCTCCATATGCACAAAGTAAAACGCCGTTTCATTTTTATATTTCAGATTACCTGGAACATAAATATCAAGCAAAGTTTTGCGCGGCGTGATGCATAACTCCTATATTTATTATTAAAAATTAATAATAAACAAAGACTGCAACATCTTCAAGAGTGCATAAAAACGTGGTGCAAATTTCAAATGAATCGAAAGCTAGTTTCTTAAAAAAAATTCCTAAATTTTGCTATGTCGTTAGCCTATAAACTAGGATTCCCTCCTTAAGGTCCTATCGTAAACTCATTTTATGAGTACACTTCACGAACGTTTCCAGTGATACAAACGCACAAGCTGCGCAGCCTGGCAGTCAGAAAGTCCACCGTTGTTACAACAAAGAATTTCACAGAATGTTCCACGGAGAATGCAATGTACGGCACGTTTCTCTGTTAGGTGGTCGCGTAAACGGAAGAAACGTGTAAACTTTCAGTGTCGCTATCTTAACTACTCAACAATCGAAGCGTACGGAACGATTCCACGCGATGCCGGCTAGTAGATTGTGGCTGGAGCTTTTGCAGGCCTTTTTCCTTGGCGAGCCTGGCAGATACAAAGTGCACGTAGCCGTTGAAGCGAACGCGCCCGTGGTCGCACGTAAGTGCAGCCCTCCATCGACTTATGCACTCGGCAGACGTGCCCAAAGGGAAGCCAATTTGCATACAGAGAGCACAATGAATTCACGACTTTGCGACTGCGACACCCAGCTTCTCCTGTTCACGTTATACGCGGTGAATTTTCTGTACGTTTAGTATTCTCCCACGCAGTAGACAGAAGACGCTTTCTGCGTTGATTTCAGAGATTCCACTCTGTTCGATCGACTGTTTCGCTGATACCATTTCTCTAATGAGCTGTGGCTTATGTTAATCTATTAACTGGGGATGTTGACTCGTCGTTTGAAAATGTCTTGGTAATTACCAAGTGACTTGAACGATTCGCCTTTGATAGTTTTCAAATAACTAGCCAAAGTTACTGGGACCTAAACGTTTATGTCATCAATTCTTTCAGCAGATCCATAGCTGAGTAATATTCATGAATTTTGTGGGCTGACGTCGTATAATATAAAATATTATTAAAAATACTTGAAAGGATCCTTCCACTGAAAGTGTAGATAATCCTCTATGGCCAGACTTATTGTAAATTAAACGTCTATGTCACCATAGATTCTTCGGCATGTTTTAGATGTCGACACTTGAAAATTTCCTAAAATAATGGAATAATTGAAATACGTGATGCACATCAGGAGAGGTGTGTGGTAGATTATTATTTTACTTGAGAACAGACCTGAAGTGCTCTTTGGAACTCGGTCGACAACGCGATGTAAATCATGGCAAAAACAATTGGAAACGTCTTGGCCATGAAAAAGAGAATCTCCCTCTTATTGTCTGTGCAGCATGACGCTCTTGGTTCGATGAAATTTATCGCTCTGGCGAGACGATATGGTGCTCGTATCAGGTAGAATGCGACTGCGACGATCACTGCGGAAAATACTTCGTGTGTCATCTGTGAGCCTGCTTACTTACGTGTAGGAAATGAATTTAGAAATGAATTTCTATAATTCATTAAAATGAACGTTGAATATTTGTATATTTGAATTTTCATGACGATAGATTATGTTTGAAGAGTTGATGAGTGAAGGATGGAAATATTTGAAAATTATGTTAGAGAATTATATTTTGAAACTTATCGCCTTCCAAAATCTCGACGGGATTTTATTTTAATAGATAACTAAAGTTTTCGAGACTTTCACCCTTCACATTTCTAAGCTGCAAATTTATACACTTGTAAAATTTTTACTGAGTCCATTAACTCACCGAACTTAGCACAGCGCTTCAATTCTTTCCTTCGCCACGATCCCTCTCTCTCCCTTAATATTTCTAACTCGTACAGGATGAAAGCATCCAGTGCGACAAATATGATAAACGGCATAGTAATGAACATAAAACTATTCCAAACGTAAATATGGGCCATGTCTCTTTCGAGCAACTCGTATATATGCAGCCCAATAGCCAGGGATATGATGGTCGTGGACCAAATCAGAAAGATGCCTTTTACGGCTGTTAGCTTCTTCAACAGCCGGTGCCCGAAAGGTGTGTGATGCGAGAAGATCTCGATGTACAACTGGAACTTTAAAACCGCGATCGTTACGACGGAAACGTCGAAGCTGATCATGCAGACGTAGTCCATGTTCAAGTTGATATCTACGCCGAAGTACCATCGAAGAACATTTTCGAAAGGCTCGATCAGAATCACCATGTTCGAGCATGCTAAACTGATGATGTAGAGATTCGTAGGGGTTCTCATAGAAGATCTGGATACGATGACCATTATAATTAGAAGATTCAGGATGATTCCCAAAGACAGAAACGTCAGGTCCATGATTCGCGCTGTACGTAGAGAAATGCTCGAGGCGATGATGTTAATTTTGGTGGGACTGTTCGTCGTTGTTCGAGTCGAGGGAAATATTGAAAATTGAACCTCCGTGATTTTGGAAGCATGTCTCGAGAGGTGAGACTGTATCGAACTACTCTTAGTCATAAATCCAACGATTAGCTCTTATGAAGGTGTCTGAACGTTGTATTTGATTTTTGTTTGTGTTTCGCTAAAGTGTTCCAGGGTTGTTTAGTAAAAATGAAAGTCGTTTGGATAACACTTGGTCACTGACACTGTTTTTACTCGAAAATTCAGGTTCTCGACTTGCAGGGTTTGTTAAGTTAAAAAAACACGTTAGTTTAGTGGGTACAACAACACGTCTACGTTGATTCAAGAACTGCGATAATACTGAATACGAGGAGCAGTAGTTGGAGCTGTCCTTTTAAATACTATTACTCAACCCTCATTCCATTAGGGAATTTAACGTGTTGGAATATTCTAGATGGGTTTCTGTAGATGTCCCTGACATTGGTGACACGCAATTTTTTAATTTTATTAAGTACTGTACACTTGTCGGCATAGCAAATTAGTTCATCAGTTTGTCTGTTTTCATAATTTATGCGAATTATGCGTTATAGTAGTCGTATGAGGTTAGTGGTTATCTTGTTGTTATTGAGGAATTAATATTTCTTTTTGGAACTTAGGTTTTACGGTTGATGCTACTTCAAGTAAATTTTCTAAACATCTATTATTAACGTCTATTTAAGAAATTTTTACTCGCTCACTTAGCCATATATTATCTTAATATATAAAGCAGAAAGTGTTTGTGCCTTTGTCTGTCACCTAAAAACTTTCGAACGGTAAACTCTGGGGTCACAAAATGTGTTCCAGCTCATTATGCCTAGCTAATCCAGAGGAATGTGACTATTTTCACATGAAAAAATAAATAAAAAAATTTTCTGTATAAAATAAGAACCTAAATTTCCACATAGATTCAAATCCATCATCATACACACTTCCAATAATTTATCCTTTTATCATCTATTTCACATAAAACCTAGTATAATATGTCCAAAATAACTGCTGTAGACTGTAGACCAAATTCTCATGTCCCAAACTTCAATAAAGCGAAGATAAAGCATTAATCCTTTAAATCATAATCTTATCCCAGTAATCTTAAGTTGTTATTCGAAATGGGATCACTGTGGGATTACGATTCGGAGGATTATTGTATTACCTTAACATTTTTGAAATTTAAGACGTAAGAATTTCAGAGCACCTAACAATTAACATTAAGTTGCTGCTTAAAATTGTATTATAGAATGAGATTGTGGGAATGTTAAATGTATTTTAATCAGAGTAACACCGCATTTCTTGTGTGTTCCAAAACTTCGTGTTCATTAAGAAGAGCAAATATAAGGTACTCTTGACCCTGACACCACGAGCAGAGGATTTGGTTCTTCGACCTCGGCAAACGACCCGGCGACCAGTGACAAAAATAGTCCTGCACGAATAAATCATGCCTCGTCCGACATATTTATCCGACGAGAGGGATCCAGCGCGAGAGACGTGACCGCGAGATAGAGACGGAGAAATGCAGCCCCACGTTCGACTGCATAATGCAACGAGAGATGCAGAAGGAGGCTCGAGTCTGCCTGTCTCTGGCAAATGGCCACCAGCGCAATATCGGTCAGTGTTTGGCCCTAATAGGTTTATCGTCAGGCTTGTACACCCGAATCCTATGAAGGCTGGAATTATTTCGTCCACAGTGGGTCCTATCTATTGCACACGTAAAAACGTTTAGTTGTATTTTCCAGTAGAAAATGGAATTTGTTAGATGGCAGTTTGTATTTTAGTGAAAGAATGTGGTAGATTGAAAGACGGAATCATGTAGGGGAGTATTTGGTACTTTATTTGGTGATAATGTAGTAGAAAACATTTTTGGGGATAGTTTAAATATCCAAAAGGAGTGATTTTGTTTCTAATGAAACTTCTATTCTTTTTGTATAAGTAATTCAAGATTGGTTCTCCATCTTCTTTGCATAAATTACTGAATTCTTTTGACTTAAGAAAAGTTTAGATTACTTTATCTGATGTTTAGACTAGTTGATAAATATGTAGCCTGCAAAAAAGAGTATTATATAAAAGACTCAACCCTGCGACGCTTTCAAAACAAGATATCGTAACCTTCCTCGAATCCAGTGTTTCGTTTCGAAGCTAAAATACTGTCTCTTACCCAGCAATCTTCGCAGACCCTTCTCCGCTACCTGTTTCGCACCCAGGAATCATCTTTTCCATTGGCAATAATTGAAGAGCCCTTTGTGCCCTTTTCGTAACTCACGAAATCCGTGTTCTTCTTCGCGAGCGTGTTCGATGCTGCCTCGAAATCGCACTTTTATTCTTGGGCCAGGTGTGTGGTTCAGTTTTGCGGGTTCTCTGTGCTTTTTCCTTCTTTTTGGTTCGGTCCGCTGGGATCGGGTTAGCTGATGGAGGGCGTAGGGGCCAAATAAGTGCAGTGGCAGGGCCAGGGCCACAACCGGTTCGTCGGTTGGCCATCATTACGATGTAATTCTACCGGCGGCCCTGCGGTGGCTTCGGGCAGCACGATAATCATGGGGCTGTATTATCATCACGAACCGGGCATTCCTACGCATTATCATCGCAAGGACAGCAGAGGTGTAAAGTATTCCGAGGCTCGGTGTCATCACTTGGCCCTGAGCTGGGTGATAATGTACCTACATACTTGTTCAGTGGGAGGCATTTCTTCAATCTGAACGACGTGATTTTTTCTGCTGTACGCTTCGTTTCTGGGAAAAAATGCAATGAAGTGGTTATCGGCGTCACTGGAAAATACAGGTGAATTTTTACAGTTGATTTTTCACAGTTGAATTCTTAAAGTTGATCTGCCAGAGTTGTACTCTCAAAGTTGAATTAGTTTTGAGTTTTCAAAATTGAATTTTCAAAGTTGAACTCTCAGATTCGAAATTGAAATGGGCTGAAAAATAGGGGCAAATGAATTCAAATTCCATAGGAAGCAGGAAGCAACACATAAGATTCTACATACAAAGTCAAAGAGTTCTCTTCATAACATTTCAAAACAGATGTCTCCATTTTAATCAAGAAAATTGACACCCCGCGTGCGTCAGCGATACCAGGTCGAAAGACAGGTTCATTAATAATTTTAATAGAGTCATTTGTTGAGAGAATACGCTCCCTGCTACCGGACTGTATTATTTGAGAGGCAAATTATAGGTACACACTTTAAAAGCATATTGTCGTTGCCGTGCAATTAATATACCGCTACAATATATTATTAGTTCTGCATCGATAATTAATTGTGTCCATTCAATGCAGTTCGTACCGTGGAAACGAAGGTGTCCCCGTTCGACCAGCATTTTAATTAAAAGTATTAACATATATCGAGTGCAATTGTCTTCCATCGAATGAATTTGTTCGATATGTTATTTCGATTTACTTCAGCTACATAGAATAATTAAAATAATGCCATTTTTAGGAGTCAAACAAGGATATTAAGTTCGACGCTGTAATTGCAAATTTCCATTCAATAATACCTATAATCCGAAAAGTACAACATACTGATAATACACACCGAATGAGTGAATCATTTAGCTGATTCATTCGTTCCACGTGGTAAATTAAACTTATATTTTTTTATCGACAGACACATTTGTATTATTAATCCACGATACGATAAATAATGAACTCATCATAAAATTTCTACGCAAATAAATTTACGATCATTTAATCTTAGTACCAAAAATTCAAAAGAACATCAATCATTCACCTAAATATTTTAAAACGCCAGCAAAGAAATAAGGTTCTAATTACAGCGAGTCAATCATGATTACCGCCAGAAACGCGACAACATTCAGAAGCACTGTCATCGTTAGACTCATCCTGAGATTTTGTTAATTGCAAGCGTATTTTCACACTTTGAATTTCTCGCGCAAGATTTCATTCCAGAGTAATTCCCTTGCTCGTTGAGTCGTAAAACCGTAACGCGTCTCGTTTGTCGGTCGAACGAAATTGTTTGGAGTGTGCTCGAGGAATGCAACGCTCAGCGTAGCTGGCGATCGTGCAGGCAGAAAATGTTTCTACGCACATGATACTGCAAAAGAACGATTTATCGCGCGTCGCGGCATTACCGCAGCCTCGTGCTCCTGCGACCACTTTGCTCCTGCTTGGGTCCTCTTGTCAAGAGGCTCGTGATATTTTACGCATGACCGGTTCGGCGAGTTTTTCCCGAAGACCGCAATCGCGACGTGCAACTGGGCAACATTTGATACTTGGGCCGCAGGTGCATCCTCAAAAAATTCGCGAGCGGGCCCCTCGAAAAACCGACGCGCGATCTCGATCCGAGCAGCGAGGAACTCGGCCCCACAGAATTTTTAGCACTGTTTTGGAGAGCGATGGGATACAAGATTCAGAACGTCTTTAGCTTGATGCTCAAGAGCTTTCAAAACAGTTTGCAACAGCATTTTGTTTAGTAGTAGGTATTGTACAGTTTTGGAAATTTTAGGAGGTCTTGATGGTATTGGAAATTGGAAGGTTTTTGAGTTTTGAATGCTTGGTGCTCTGCGTTCAAAGTAAGATAAACATAAGCAAACTGTTTAGTGTTGTGAAGATAGCGGTTTTTAAGAGTTTGAATAGTTTCGAGACTTCCAAAGCAATTTTAATCCGAAGATTATCTTAGAGTTTCTCAAAAATTGGAAATTCTTGCTTTGTGAAGAAGAAATGTATTGAAGTCCCAGCACTAGGTATAACATTTTGTACATTGTGCAAATCATTGCTTTTCGATTTATCGCGTGTCGATCGACAGGAATCTACTAAATGACGGTGGGATTTTTTTTCAATGTATAGTTTCGATTATATCAACGAAAAATGGTTTCATGGTTATCAGTGTTGGTCGTTTTTCGTTGATAAAATCAAAACTACAATGGAAAAAATCTCCCCGTCATTCAGTAGATTTTTATATAAAAAATGTGCTCCCAAAATTTCAAAAAGATTGGTGCAGTAGTTTTTGTGGTATCTTGCTCACCGATTTTTAAAAGGCTTCTTGGATGTTGTATACGACACAAAATTTGCCAAGTGTTCTTTAAATGTTGCTCTTTTAGGTACAAACGTTCTGTAAACATATGTGCTTCCCCTTTCTCAACAAAAATTCACAAACATTTGCCTTTTTTGGTCTTCTGACTCTTAAAGGTGTTCGACTGCATTCGCCTTTTCCATCGACTTGTAAATAACTTCTATCAGTGAAAAATATGAAATGAGATTAATTTCTTAGACTCGCGTACAGTTATAGAAGAAAATTGTAAAATCACGTAAACATAAGGGTGGTAGATAAAATTTTAAAGTAATCGTGAACAAGAATCTGCTTCAACAAGTGGTCGATTCATACTAAATTCCAATGTCAAAGAAATATTTTAAATTATTATTATAAAGGTTTTTGCCAGTACAGAGGCAACATGCAACGAAACAAATTTGTAATGGATGAGTGAACCCTCGGTTTTCCTCCATATCGTTTGTTACGATTCATCTATACACCTCCCGTGTTGATCGATAAGATTCTTCCACTTCCCCGAAAATGGAAACACTTTTTAATCTTACCTCTTTAATCGAGCCACTTATATGAGATTGGGAACATGATGAATGCTCTGAAACTTTTTAGCTTACAAACCACTCGATGCGTTATCGGCGCGGAAACTTTCGCAGGCGTGCCCATATAAGTGGAAAATCCGTAAATCTCTGGGGCGAGAAATGGCTGAACCGAACCCGGAATTACCACGTCGATCATCCTTTGCGGGCGACGGGGTTAAAATCCTGTTTGACGTATCCAAATCCTTTCTAGCGATTGTATAGTATTCTAATCGATGTAAGTTCTTGCATACCGACTTCGAGTGTAAATGAATTCGTGGACATAAACGCCTTCCTCCAATTGTTTTATTTCACACGAGTATTTTACGAACATACTTTGAAAATATGCAGTCTTAGAATCAAATCACTTGCGAAGGATTCGGAACACTCAACTTTTCAAATAGCAATTTCACAAAATTGTATGATCTCAATTCTGTACTAAAGGTACCAGAGTATTGCAACGTTTAGTATAAACTGCACTGAAATTGCAGTGAATTCGAGGTTTTGAATAACAAAATTATAATTGCGTTTGCAACTGAAAAAATTCACTAAGTGTTTTAAAGGTTTTTAAAGGTTCTGTGCCCACGTACGCTAGAGTGGCACACGCTTAATAAAGTGCACAGAGAGAGTTAGGAAAGTAAAACATTCACACACACGAAAAGTCACGCATAAATTAAAAGCTGCAGCATTGCACATGCACATCGTTGCACGGCAAAAGCGAATTTTCTGCGTGGCTCCTGCGTAATTAAAAACCCCCGGCAAAGTACGATCGCTATCGCGCGATGATGTACATGGGGACGACAGAAATTAAGCAAACGGGAACATATGAGGGGTATTTGGCCAGGGTGCATTTTAACGTATGTATCCGCGACGGATTTATACGCGTCAGCGTCATCGCGTTTCACCGCAATGCGGTTTCCCGTTGGATGGAATCTCTTCTTTCGCGATTGCGGCCGCGGCGCGCTTGACGCGAGGGTAAACAATTACGCGAAGATGCTGAAGAAGTGGAGGAAAGTTGGCAGTGTTTCGCGGCACCCGCCGGAAGATCTCGCCGTCGACGGATGAGGGGGGAGGAAGAAAAAGTTGCCCGCTCGACGACGGAAAAGTAACGCGTTTCTTGGACGCCCGTTTCTTTCCATTCGTTTGAAGATTAAAATAGCGAATCCTCTTTTTTGCACAAGGGAGCTTTGGGTATGGTAAATCTATGTTGAGATAACGCTCTTAGATATTCTCGATGTATTTTTTTCTTTTGATACCAATATACATATGCGTTCTATAGGAATATAGTATATTTTAATTATTAATATATAAAGCAGAAAGCTTCTATATGTTTGTGTGTTTGTCTGTCGCCTAAAAACAATCAAGCGATAAATTCTGAGATCTCGAAATGTGCCTCAACTCATTATGCCTGACTAAAAAAACTAAAAAAAATATTTTTTAGAAAATCAGAATCTAAATTTCCGGCGATGCCGAGTAGTAAAGCTAGTATGTATGTACATACTTACTACATATATAATAAATGAGGTTTAAGTAACTAATTTGGATAAAATATTGCGTGTAGTTCACTGCCGATCTTTTCTCAATTTTTCAACAATTCATTTCTTTTAGAAAACCATTAAAACAGCATATAAGTAACCATAAAATCACGGAAAGTAGTAAATTAAATCGAGAAATTATGCATATTTGACAACGGTCGTCAAAGTATTAAAATGAGGGGGCATGTTATTAAAAACTTTCTGGGAAACTTAAGTCCAAAGTTTCATATTTTTCTGAGTTTGTATCTGGTTTTATATGTATCTAAGAATTAAATTAATTTAAAGACCTAATTGTAGATTCAATTAGAAAATGGTGAAAGTGTGTAGGTACATATGGCAGACTTTTGAACTAGATTCTCTCGTAAAATAGATTATTGTAATCTGCGTGTAATAGATTATTATACATGTCGCCGATCTTCATACACTCCTCTTGCAAGATATAGAGCGTTTAGCGATTACAATTTTGGGGGAACGCTGCTCTATTCAACTGGAACCGATATAAATAGTTTAACCGTGGCTCTTCTAATAACACATCTTGTTACCAACAAACAATCGGGACCAGGAATAGAACTTTGAAATTCGCATTCATCAATCCTCCGTTACCCAAACGAACCATTGTGAATCTCCGATTTAATTTTAGATTGCGCTATCAGCACGAAGTATCGTGGTACGCACTGAGATGTATGAATGGATGTGAAAGACTATCGTCCTCAACGAATATGCAACATGTCTTGCAAACGCAGACGATCTTCGAGCGTCTGCTTCGCATCGGTATCGAGTACTGTAAAAAATTCGCTACACTGTATAAATGCTATATGCTGCAAAAGTAATTGAAGATTGCTTTTCGAGAATTCGAAAAGAGTTACGTGACTATGAGATATTAAAAACTTTTGGAGCTTCAACAATAATCAGACTGCTTATTAAACGATAGAGCAATTTGCATAAGTGGACCTCTAATTAGTTTAAGTAGTCTAGTTGAATCTAAAATAGGTTTACTGAAAAGACGGAAAGAGGGATTAATCAGGGTAATTGAACAGTGGGGCTCTATTTTAGGATAGCATGGTTGCTGAAGGCTTTGCAGAACTTTCTGCAAAGTCGAGGATATAATATAAAGGATATAATTCGAGGACCCGTAAGGATGTCCTGTGTTTTGTGCATCTCATCTGACAGACACTTGGCCTGTCAGTCTGTGTGTACAAACCTGGGGCTATTGTAAAACCCTCGTCCTAGGGGGCCCGGACCATTGTCAGATGGTCTCGCACTGAGCCGTTCACGTGGTCACTAATCCGCACTTTCCCTTTCCTGCAATTTCCAAACAGCGACTTCCCACCACTCTTCCACCAATAAGAAATTTTTCCTACCCCTGAAAGGTAGTCCATAGCTTTCCTTCGAACCTACCATCAGTACGCAATCAGAACTCATAGGAACAACATTAAAAAATTCATAGAAAATTCGCGGAGAGCTAATTTATATGTATATCTCAATGAGGAATCTCAACATTCCTCCAAACAGACCTTATCTAAATTAGTACAACAGAACTCGTGTATTGAGAACTCTAACATGTTTAAAGCATTAAGTTAATTGTTATTTTACTATCTCAAGAATATACAATAAGTGTTATTGTCAAGTGCTCCCATTTACTGAAACCTCAACACCTCTATATCTGTCATAAACTAATCAGTGAGCGGTTGTGATTATGAAACAGCAAGAGAGTGACAGTGTCTCGTGGAGCTTTATAATTTATAACCTTATTTAAGCGACGCTCTGCTACAAGAAAATTGTTGTCGAAAAAATTAAAAATTTGTCTAGCTGTCAGACAATTTATTAAGCAACTAAGTAGCTTCTTTTTCAAAATATTTTCAATCGTTCAAGAATCTCGAAAGAATAGATAGAAATTGAAAGTATTCTTTATAGATGTGATAAAAATATTATACAAATATTTATTCATAGTATTAATATGAAAATAATATTTGGATACGATCCAGCACACTATATTTGTGATAAAATATTAATATTCAGAAAGAAAAAAAAATTCCGGTACCGGGAATCGAACCCGAGCCTCCTGGGTGAGAGCCAGGTATCCTAGCCACTAGACCATACCGGATTTGATGTATAGTATCGCTCCCACGATGGTAGATATGGTTTCACTAACATTTTGTTAATATATTTTTCTGCTTTTTATTTATTCTACAGCAATTTAATATTACAAACGTGATAATAGAACAAAACATTTTCATGAAATCAATTAGTAATGTAAAACCCGATATTCCTTCGGATTTAAGATACGCTCCATTGTTAAAAGGCTTCAGGTATTATATTTTCATGTTGTAAGTATCAGATTTCTTTCGCGTTGCAGAATTTTGCGCGCAATTTAACAGTTTCTATAAGCTAATATATCTCTGTTAATGTAATTTGCTACTTCTCATCGAGGTCAGCAATTTCTTTTTACAAATTCGACGAATACCAACTCGAATTTAGGAAGCTTTCTGATTTCTAATTTCAGACAACCTAACAAAAGTTGTATTGTAAATTAAGAATCAATAAGAAGTTACAAAATCGTTAAAAACTCTCGTCATGCAAAATTTAACGAATCAGCCATTCCGTAACGAAGAAAACATATTCAGACTCGGGAAAACTTCAAAAAAATTTATATTTACTTATCCAAAATGGTAAAACTTTCTTCTCTTAGGGTATATTCTTTTTAATGTATATTCCACAGAAATTTTCAATTCCTTCGGTGAATACTTGTGACTCTCAAAAAGCTGAAAAGTTGAGGCCTTTCCACAGCCCGTTTTATTCTCCTTCCAAGCTATCCCCTACGTGTTAAGCATAACAACGTGATAAGCCTCCGTTGTTCTCTGAATGACAATGTACGCGAGCGTATTTATAGGCGACTACCATCCACACACCGTACGAGAGTTTCTTTCGGTTTCTTTACTATTCACCTTCTTAGGATTTCTACGGGACTCGAGGTGACTGTAACGGTACAATGGTTAAGTTTCTGCAATCAGGTTAAACGCACGGTAAACAAATTCGCTTCCAGGAAATTTTTTCTCATATTCTGCAAGTCATTGACGACGTCCGTGTCTGTCACTTCGAAATGAACGCCAGATGCTTCGCTTTATAATCTGCGTTTTGGTTAAACTATATGTCACAAAGCTGCTGATTTATGGGATGGACATTGCCAATCGTTGAAGGGCAGGTTCGTCTTTGAAAATTCAGATTAGGTATAAATAAAATAAATTAAGCACTAGATTTTTGTGCTTAAGAAGATATGCTAAGAAGAATACTATCCATGATAGATTCTTGGTTAATATCCCTTGCCAGTATTTCATCTTGTGGGAGCAGAGTTGAACGGATAAAAATATTTTTAATGCAAATTCAATCAAATTCATTAGGTGATTATACAAATTTAATTGAACAATAAAACCCAGCTTTCTTTTCTGTTACAAAGCCTTTTCTTTGGGTGTTGGCAGTGCCCCTGAGCCCCCTCCCCCTCTTTTAAGTGCGCCACTGCTTATATCATCCCAGTTTAAAATTCGTGTAGCCATATTTTACAAATCGCTCTTTAGCTATTAAACAGTTACTGTATGTGATAGTACCTAACAGTGCCTTGCAATAAATTTGCAACTACTAGGTACTAGCAATATCTTTCTACCGAAAGCATATAAAGAAATTCTAAATACAGGCGTTCGTTCGGAACCCCCGTTGCTAGGTTTTAGTGATTCCGGAGCTATTATGGAGAATCCAGTTCCTTGAAAACACATCGAGGCCACTTCCGGTGTCTTAGAACGGCACGAAAGGCGTATTTTCTCGCAAAAATCAACTCCTCGACGTCGCGACGGGCGAAAGAAAGAGACCAGGGGGAGATTTGAGCGAAAAACGGAAGTGGAAGAGAGGGGAGATCGTGTATTACGGCATAAACTTGGGGCCTGTTGCTATCGCGAGGTTATTTCCGTTTGGACGCACAAGTAGACACCGTAAAGAGTTGGCTAGGAGAGGCGCCTCGACGCCTAGTCCGTGGTAAAGAAAACACGAAAATTAGACTAGCCTGCCAATGCTTTGATCCAGAGACTATTCTAGCTTTCCATCGTACCTATGCATTGGATTGATGGATGTGAAATGTCTTTCTTTCTTTCTTTATCGCAAAAACTTCAGCGGCATCTTTATCGAGGACGTGGAGTAGCAAGCCTAGATCACTGTAGCTTTCCTTTCAAATAACTATAAACTAGTATACAGGGCACCATGTTTTCATTTCATTGTTCGGAGTTCTTTTTAATAAAACCAGTCAAAACGTAGCTTGAGTAGTTTAGAAGCTTAATTATTACAAGCTTGGATCATCATGCCTTGGATTATCAAACATCAAACTCAATTCCACTTATTCATCAGTGAAGATAGGCTTCTTATTAGTATTAAATGCATTTTTTCAATATGTCTGCCATGAATAAATCCAGCGATAAAGTAGTATTATTATCCCTTTCGTTTACTCTTCTATATTCCACCATTCCAAAATAGAACTTAAAATACAAATTTCATCAAAATTATCTGTATAATGGCCGTCAAAGTTTCATTGTTTACACTTGTTTGCATTTTTATGTGGTTTTCGAGTATCTTTTGGTTTTCCAATTCCAGGTGCTGGGCTAGTACCTACTTATAAGGTTGACTTTTTAAATTCAGAAAACCCATAAAAAATTTGCTTCCTTTGGAGCCTAACGTGTATCGCGTGGCCGACGTTAACCTCCATTGCAACGTCCGTTCCCTTTACAAGCGAAATCTACCGCGGTCGCATTGTTACCGAACCTTAAGGGCCTATGCACACGGGCGACTTTTAGCAGCGATACAGTCGCGCGTTTGCCTCGCTAGAATCGCTGGCCATTGTTTCAGCTGCCCCTCTGTATCGCTGCTAAAAGTCGGCCGTGTGCATAGGCCCTAAAAGGGACCACGAAGACAGCCAGGCCAGGCCAGCTTAGCTCTCGAGCACGTACTCGCTGCGACCACTTTTCTTGGCCCCTTGAAATTAACGCCGACCACTCAGCCGTACCATTTAGTGTGTCGCCTATGCCAGTCCTACCGCGCTTTCCATCCCCTTTTCGCCCGATAACATCATCTTTCTTCAGCAGCCTCCTTTTCCTTCTTCTTTAATTTCCCTTTCGATGCGACGCGCGCGTGGAAAAGGTGTGAACGTCGTCTTCTTCTGCCCGACATCGCGCGCCCACGTGGAAGAAATTGCAACCGAAATTGCACTCCCTCGGGAAGGTAACATCGCAGTCAATGTTGAATTCCTTGAAATCTTCCCTAAAATTTTTGGAGATACGAAAGAGTCGAATCTTTTGATAAGATGGCCGTGGAAGGGATTTATTTTTGGTACAAAACGCGTTGACCTTTTGCGATATTTTTTATGGTGATCCAGAATACAGGGAAACGAGGCTTGTTGTGCTAACTGATGAGATTATTCTCGAGTTTCTGCGACGAGCAGAGAGTTTGAATGGAGAATTTTTGCCGAAGATGCGTATGAGGCAAGAAGTCTATTTTTGATGATTCAAGATGACGATGCGTCGAGCGACGCAGAATTTCTGGGAGATATTTTCGTGCTGTTTTTGGAGTTAAAAAAGAATCGATGGGGAGGTCATGACGGTGATCTGCTTTTGGGACGAAGAAAAAGATTCGCGGTGAATTTCAGCATTTTCTATTATCGTTTAGTGGTTGCTCTTTGGAAATTACGATTTTATAATTTATATTTGACATTTTTATACATTTTTGTGTGTTATTTTAAA
This sequence comes from Andrena minutula, assembly GCA_929113495.1. Lineage (NCBI taxonomy): Eukaryota > Metazoa > Arthropoda > Insecta > Hymenoptera > Andrenidae > Andrena > Andrena minutula. The sequence continues at coordinate 8,687,975 of OV815996.1, read as the reverse complement.
TATCCCAAAGTGTGCTGTCATTTATCAAACTTCTATGTAAAAACTACGTAACTTATATTTTCACAGGATATTAAGAAAAGCATTTATAATTGATGATACAAATGTAAAGAAAATTAAAATGATGTTTAATGTACATTACGTCTATATAGTTCATTTAAAAAACTTTTTACAGCTGAAATTTAAACCTGGCGTAATTTCGATATTCTCATAAGCAGTTATTAAATAAATATTAAGTAGCACATGCATATGGAAGAAGTTGATGATCATTACAATTGGATGCTAATTATTATCTTAGTCGCATTTGTCGAGAAAATACACACGGCTGCATCCTGCATCCTGTCTCTTGCGGGCTGAGTGAGCGGTAATGTTTCCATGTCTCTCTGTATTTCAAATTCATAGAAGATAACGGTGTCAAAACACATGCGAGCTAATATTGTTCGTGCATGAACAAAAAGGGGACGTATGCTATACGTCGTATAGAGAGAGCGAAGCTAAGAAATTACGGTGGAGCCAATATGTTACGGGTTTACCGTTATCGAGATTACGTGTGATTTACACGTGGTGCGTGGATTAAAAGTGGGATTTTTCTCCTTCCTTGAAAATTCACCTTTTAATTTTTATATGTAGACTTTTGTTAATACAGTATTTAAAAACTGTCACTTTTCTAAAAAAATCTGGAATGCTTCGTTGATCTGCCTGTGATTTATGACCTGTTTATTTAAACAATTCCACGAAAAGAATGTTTGGCACAGTTTTAAACATATCTGGAATCTTGTTCCACGTTGACGTCGAACCCCAAAGAATTCCGTATTTTGGTATTTTCATAAATTGTAAAATTTCAACCTCTTCACATTTTTAAGTGTTATATATGATCTATATAAACTACAAGTGCAAAACTTTTTGGCTTGATAGAATTCATTGATGGAGACAAAAAGGTCCCAGTAGGTAATTGTATCAAATTCTTCAATTTGACAGAGTGTGAAAAAATATATTTTTTCAGAATCGATTCTGTGTTTTAAAATAATGAAATAAATTCGTACAACTTATTTTATAGCTGATAACATATGAGATGAGACGATGGAAAGATTTTAAATTATTATAAACACATACCAATAATATTTAAAGCAAAACTAGAATGTTGATCTCAGTATTTCCTCCCTTTCAGTTGCTATTTTTACCAAATGCTATTTATAACGAAACCGTTAGCGAATGTTTTCTTTCCTTCGCTATACACGTTCTATTTCAAGAATATGAACATTCGCGGTGACAAACTCTCCGTAAGATATTCCCTGATGAAACATGGAATTGTATTAGCTTATTTACAAGCGTGTTAGAAAAATGTCCTCGCTATGCCGTTTTCCTTGAGGATCCTCGATCGAGGCCGCGTTTCACTCAGCCAGAACATTGGGGAGCGTATGAGAATGGCTTGTGAATATCGATTCGATGTTCATTGATTCGTTGAACACGATTTCTTGGTATCGTTACGATCGTCTGATACGTGTCGCGTTACGTGAAGACTATTATTCGACGTGCATAACGTGATTACATTCAACGTACGGTATACAAAATGCATACGATATGCGTGAAATTTAACTGTTGTAAATGACGACACAGTGTCAAAAATGAAAATCATATTTTGTGGTATAATATACTTAATTGGTCGCTTGAATTACAATTTGTTACATCCTTTGGTATGCAGCTTCTGATTTTTCAAGTATTATACAAATGGCCTCTATGAACCATTTGCAGTCAATTTTGTGCTGATTGGGAATATGGATATTGGAAAATGCTTTATTAAATTTTTATTGGCATTATTAGAGAGTCTTAACGCAAAATGTACAATTGTGGTACTACTCCTCCAGTTATTGTCATTATTGGAGACTCGAATTTTATTTTATTCAAAAGCCAAATTAGTGAAATATTTACAATTACGAAAGTTCTATATGTGCGAAATATTAATTTCTGTTTTGTATCGTACGTGTATAAGTACATATAAACTGTAATTATTCTTGAAGAAGGGCAACAAAACTTTGTCTGTTTAAATTTTCAATTTTATTTTTAAAGTTATCTTCCCCTCGAATTTCTGTCTGTAAGTAGAGAAGGAAATTATTTCGACTTAAGTATCGGAACAAAAAAGCACTGCCAAGACATCAGGGCAATTAGTGTTCCAGATCTTATCTTTCAGCAAAAAAGATATTCTTCTAAGCAAGAAGTTTAATGGACGTCACGACTAACACGATGAAATATAGCTTCACTAAATACTATAATTGATATAACTTCGCTTAATTAACTGCTGAATTAATATACATAATACCTTAATCGTTAATTTTTAAAAATACATTAAATTACAACGATCTGCATGGAAGAAAGAACAAACAAAAATATTTAACTATAAATACACCACCACGTGACCAAATTTAGTGATTCCTAAGGTAAACGTATATCGTTATATCTACACGTGTACATATGACCCACAAAGTTAGCTTAGTCTCCAGCCAAGGCAGTCGTACCTTACTGACTTTACGATACCATTTTCATTCCAGTGAAAGGTTGAAAAGTATGTTCAATAATGTCTGTAACATACATAGACCTTTCTGCGTTTTCTTTGTTACGGAAATACCACGTACATATATAGTGCTCATACATACTATTTCAAGTTGCATTCTTGCCAATTTCGAACATAAATCTTTCCAACACACCCCCTAGATAAAAAGTCTCGAACTCTGAACTCCATAAATTTCTAGGCTCGTTTTTCTCAAAGTATTCTTCCTTTACTACTAACTTTGGCGAATAGTAGACATTTTAGTAGCCAAGGATGAAAGAAAAAGTAGTATATACACTCAGAATTTTGTTCTTAAAAATAGTTTCGAATAGATCAAATTCAAGGGAATTCTTTTTAATCGAGATTCAATTTTTTTGCTTGCAGATGACACTGACGTAGCTCGTTGAGGATGGCTTCCATCATGGGGCTACAGCAGCCAGCTGCGTCCCAGGATACCGTGGATTACAGTGGATACTTACAGTCCTCGCAGTGCCATCAAATACATGGAACTCAGGCAAACGCGCAGATTCCGTCTTCACAGAAGTCGTCGTCCAGCGACCATAATACCAGCTTCACCAGTACGAAAGGATTACTCAATGGGCCTGGTCAAAACAACTGCTTCCTCAACAGCGCCGTTCAGGTAAAATAAAATTCTTCAAGAATGATGGAGAACTTCACGTGTCAAATTATCTGCAATTTATTGCACGCCGAGATGAATTCTATTCTTTATGCTCGTACATACTTTACTTCCTGTGTGTTAGATACTTTTGGATACATCATTGCTCGATATATGATAAGATCTTTCTTAGCAATGGAGAAATTGAGATTTTGATAAATACGTGTTTGTAGGATCGCAAATTTTGGAGATAATCAGTAGGATTGTAAGATACAGTCACTGTACTTTCTGTTGCTATGTATTTTATATTTGAGTACTTTTTATCTTGAAATTATGCTGATTATCTTCACGATGTCTTACAATTATCTTATCTAAGTATATTTAAGTTTTTCACTTATTATCTTCAAAATTTCTAGATTAGAATCAATCATCGTCATTTATAACTTATAAGGTCCCCATATTAATCAGTCTTAAAATGATGACACGAATATATTTTAGTAATAGCTGAGTCACTTTCCATCAGCACAATAAAAATAATCGACCATCTGACCTAATTAATTCTTCATAAGGAAAATAGAAACTCTATTTAAAGATTGTCTCAAAGAATCAATTTAAAACTTGTCTTCATATTCACAATATTCCACAGTGCTATTTTTTTAACCCTCGGTGGTCACACCTTGTAATCACAAATTGGTGACATGGGGTTTACTGCACCCCAGCATCATGTTCGAGTTACCATTTTCGTATTTTTGCCATTGTCCATTCGTAATACTCGTACAATCATGAACTAATAGTTTAATAGTTTTTTTTTTCTAGAAAAAATAGTTGTGAATAAAAGCGATTTTATTTTTTGTTAAAATTCACAAAATTTTTAAATTTTATTATTCAGGTATACACATTTACAGAAATGTTGGCAAAAACATATCTTGGAGTGACCACGCAGGGTTAAGAGGGGAGGTTACCCTCAACAGCCCAAAATCAGGCCCTTCAAACGCATATTCTGAAGTAATAAATGAATAGGGTAGATGTCCCAATTACTGCCACCTTAAGATTATAACTGAACTTCATTTAATCATTTCACGTGTTGTTTAACCTACAAATCGTCTGAGTTTGAAACATAATATTATTTAGCATCTATTTTATTAAAAAAAAATAGTTTTATGAATTAAATATGAAGAATTTATTAATAATTAATTAAAATTCGCGAGCGATCCTAGTGTACCTATAACTGTCACCTCACAAATCGTCTTGTCCGTATGATTTCTTCATTTTTTTATTTGTTTTATTTTTATGTAAATCAGAATCTCCGTTTAATAATATCATATTTTGTACACTTTTTTTTATATTTTACGTTTTTATTACATCAAATAAATAAAGTGGCAGTAATTGGGACATCTACCCTATGGAGATAATTTTTGTTTTAATTTTTAAGCGTCATTTCGTTGACTTTAATACGCAAAAAGAAAATTTTAAATATATTTATAGGAAAAAAGTTATAAACATAAACACGATTCCGGACAGGTGAATTGCCTAAACACAAAGTAAAGGCATTTTTATCAATTTTAAGACAGTCTCCATCTTGATCAGGAAGCAAAAATTTGATGAACAAATTAATACAATTTTTATGTTGAAGTTTCTGATTTTATCCTTTATTTGTAGGAAAAATATTTTTATCTGTTTTTTAAGAATTTGTATTGAAAATGTGCTCTCAATACATGGAGAGGAATAGTTTCCTGCAGCTCCCTCTAAATTTTCATTCAAATCCTTGGAGCGGTTTTCGAGATTTTATGTTCACCGTTTAGGAAAACGTAGTTTCTGGGAAATCACGTTTATAGTTTGACATCGTTATCCGATATCACGTGCAGGCTCATACATTTTCTACTGTAATTACTTCAATTTTTGGAGTTTCGGGGCCAAGTTGCGTTTAAAATGCGTAGAAAAGATATAGCTAGCGGAATATGCAAACATCCAAAAATAAATTTCCGAAAATATTCAGGGTAACCTATCCCCTTAATACACTATCACCTTCATTGCTAATCCCTTTTATAGTAAGTGATAATATCTACATCTCTCGCTCCTCTACTCTATAATCTAATATAACTTTCCTCAAGCCACTCAAGTCAATAAGTAAACAAAGTAAATCAAGTAAAAAACGAATCTAAAAATACATATGGTCAAAACCTCACTTCACTAGCGTCCATCAAAATCCCAAAAGTCCCCTCAGAGTTGAGTACGAACTCCCTTTCTCGCGAATATTCTTATCGTTCGCCAAGTATCACGGAGTTAATTCGATCAGGACCCGTTGGTCGTGGATCCAGGTATGATTCACGCGGAATAAATCTGCGCGGGTCAGTTTGTCTGATGCACGGAGAAGATTGCACGCTTCATTAATGGAAATAATTCTCGGCTGCCTCGTGAAAAGGTGCCTTCCCACGGACCGTTAGAATTTATTATGTCGATCAGAACTGTTTTTCCCAGCTTTTGTGCAGCACGCTGTCCGATACGTAGCGGTAATTGTAACATCCGGAGGAAGCAATTACGCTCGACCGGGCTCGATTAGAACAATCGATCAGAATCGCATAGAAAATAGTACGCCGGCCGTGCAAAGGATCTCCAATTGGGCTTTACCTTCTCGTTTCGAGGTAATTACGCGACGTTAATCGCGCGAAAGAGTCGATTTAGAAGGCTGCCCGTGTTCCTTGGGTAACCCGAGTAATAGCGGTGGCCAGGTCAACGTACACGTGTCTGAAATACGAAAATCCTTGCCTTCGATTACTGGTATCCAGTTATTTCGTTTTATTCCTTCGTTAGGGAAAAAGTAACGTAGAACACGAATTATCGTATTTTAAAAGAAAATCATGTGACGTTGTCTTCACTTGTAATAAAATTCATGTTTAGTGGCCATTAATACTTTACTTCGAATGCAAAAAAATCGGTGGTTCATATTTCACTCGTTTCGCGAACTCTTTTTACTTTGGCACAAAACACGTGTAACGTGCCATTTGAAAATCATAGGTGACATTAATGTGCCTCTGGTGTCTCCATCTTCCGATCTTTCTTCTTGACATTTTATCGTTCTCCTCGACCTCCTTTAACCCCCTTGTATTCGATACTGCAACTCGACACAGATTTCGAAAAATATTAATTTATGAAGTAAAGCGGGCCGCTGTGCTTGAATTGTTCGTAACGTTCGGTTATTTCAAATAAAGTAATTAGAATTTCGACCGTATTTATAGAATAATTCCAATAAACGAGAGTGATGTCGGCGCACTAGTTCGGTCAATTAAAATTTTCAATTAAAATTTTTAATTGACCGAACTAGTGCGCCGACATCACTCTCGTTCGGTTATTTCATTTCGAGCTGAAGAGTCTGGAGGAATTTTTCTTCGAGGCAATTCCTTTATTTTGTGGTATTTTTATCGACTGTTAGGCAGTTTCGGGTTGATTTTTACTTCGTCGAAGGTTTATTTGCGTCGCCGATATCCTCGCGCGCATTTCTCGTGCTGCATACCTTGCCGAAGGCCGGCGTGCGCCTTCCTGCCTGCAACCCGATAGTCGAGCATGCACTTGAGCGTTTTCGAGACCACCGAGTTGTGTCACTTTCGTACAGAACATAGTGACCAAATTCAATGAATCGACTTTTATAAAAATATATATAAATCAACGACTGTAAAAAAATGTTTTTGCAACCAGTGCAAAGTTTTCAAATTATTGTGTAATCAATTAACGATAGTTTGTAATTCGATGGAAGCTTTCGCGAACAAAAATCTTAAGGGAGTATGAATTCCCGTTTGTATGAAAGAGGAGAAAGAGGAAGCACCAATGATCCGCGTCAGCAGCAGGAATCTTTAACATCTCTAAATCTTTTTAACGCGAATTGATGACTTTTTCTGAAACAGGTTTACGACGGTGGTCATGATCCACGTCCATAGTTTATGGCCACGAGTGGCCACCAAATCTTTAAGGCTCCTATCTTCGAAAGCCTTGGAGGCAGACGTAAATATTCATGCCGACTAAGTGACAGGACACGTGGAGAATCTTCTTAAGCCCCATCTTCTCCATTTCCCCTTCTTCCTCGCTTTCTCTTCCACGCTTTGTATCGTCCTCCTTTTTATTTTTTCTCCTCAAACCCCTTTAATAGGTAGTTTCAAAATGTACCGTAGTCACGCCATTTCCTTGGCTATGGTTATTCCATCTCCCTGGGGCTGGACGAAAGGTCAACCTTGTTTTTTTATTGTTGACATTGGGATTGGGCCTCTCAGAGATTTCTGAAGCGATAGCTATTCTTTTATTGATAAGAGACGATCAAGTGGACGATGTTTGATTTGATAATGCGTTGGAGATTATTGGTGAGTTGAAGTTGGGTTATGAGTGAATTCTTAGGAACTGAAATTTAATTGGCATGGAATCGTAATTAAACTCGGATTGAATGGGAACTGAACTGCTTTCAAATGGGAACTGAACTGGTACCAAATTGAAATGAATACTAAATCGATTCTGAACTCAAACAGAGCTCTGCGACAGGACTCCACGACTGTTTGAAAAATGACTATACCACGGTTCAGGTGTTAACAAATAATTTTCAATATACAAATCAGGATCGGTAACTCAGGGCTTAGAATACTGTGCGGAGAGCGTCAAGTATTTAATCGAAGTATTTAACTACCGATAGCGAACTGGATTCATTACAACCACCAGGTTTTTGGAAAATCGGAAACCCTTCGATAGACCACGATGGACGTTTTGAATTGAAATGGCGCGCTCATTTACCGTGTCCCTGGTGACGTTCACTTTTTATTCGCGACACAGGACAAAGCAGTTACCACACCCTGGCTGCGTGCGCGGTTTACGCTTAAAACACTTGTATCACGTGTCACGTAAGTCGAGGTATTGGGTACGCGTGCTTCATGTTGAACGGACAACCATCGATGCCTAATGGCACGATCGTTTGTAATAGATTAGTATCCCTCTCTCTTCGTATTTGTATTTTGCTTGATGTTCATCGTCGCGTCTTGGGAATTAATCTGTTTCGAACCAGGCTGCCCTGCCAACTTGTTTGCGATGATTTATGACCTTTCCACTGATTTCAAGATGTGAAGTGCCATTTTAGATGAATAAAGGACTGTATTTGCTTTTAATTCAATTCCTTCGATCTCCGTAAACCGTAAGCTAAAACTGACAACGAAAAATTTCGAACCCAGAAATTCAACTAAATCTGAAACTTTGTGAATTTGTAGGGGATTTCCTTGTGATTATAACGCAATTTTCGTTTGCTACCCAAATTTACTCTAAAGAGGTGAAATTGACCCCTTAAATTCCGGCTATTTTCCGATTTTGTGGTGTAAGTCGCGAATTGTCAGAACTGTAAGTTACCAAATGATAGCCCTAATTAAAAAAAGTAACTTTTGTCTTGAATATTTTTTCTATCTCTTACGGATTGTGAGTTACAAAATAAAATCGGAAAATAGTTGAATTTTCAGGGGTCAATTTCACTCCTTTAGAGTAAATTTGGGAAGCAAACAAAAATTGCGTTGTAATCAGGAGGAAATCCCCTACATATTCACAAAGTTTCAGATTTTTTTGAATTTCCGGATTCGGGATATTCCCGCGTGAATGCCAAAAATATGCAACACGTTTGTCATATTGTTTCAACCACTAACTTAACTACTACATTCTGCTATCTCTGCTAATTGACATTCAATGTCCCGTTTAAACTCTCTACTACTCATTTTGGAACAAACTCACGTTCGTTATTTATTGATTCTTGGAAACCTGTACGTTTGTATCTTGTAAATAGAATATAGGTCTTTCGATGCAACAATTTCCTATCAATGGTAGGGTTTAAATCTTAAGAGCAGAGGACAAAATTTTTTAGTCGATTGTAGTAGTAGTAATTAACGCTCTTCGATTTCATTCGTCAACGACTTGTCGCCGAGGCCTTCCTTGCGCAATTATTAATGCCAATTTCATTCGCCGGTGGAGGATGAAATTAAACAATCGAGGTCTGTAGCTGTCGAGCAGCGCCCGATAAATGGTAATTTTTATCAGCGCAATTTAATAGGCCCATAAATTAGCAGAGCGGATTAATGAAACGCAGGAGTGTATCGCTGGAGGGTTCGTTCAGAAACTGTTTCATTAGTCCAGCCGAACTAACGAATGAATTAATGACACAAAACTCGTTTCGGCCCGCTATAATGGCAGCTCGAGACTAACGGGGTGCAGAGATGTTTCGTCCCAGATGCCGATAAATGTTAAAACGTTCCTGGTATCGACCAACGAAGCCCTCTGTTCGTAAATAACAATTTCAACCACGCCACTGACGAGAAGCATATTTTTAAGCATCGATTATATTCTTCCTCGTTCGTGTGACATCGAAACAAAAAGTTCCATCTCGAATCCCCTGCGCCAAAACATGTTGTTTCTGAAGCTGGAGGATACCGCTTCGAAGAAAACAACGTGGATAGTTTGTAAATGAAATAATTGAGTACTGCGTTATAGGATTTATAAATCAACTGTGATGTTTATTTCTAATTTGTGGTTTGCGTATAAGTTTCATGCATAGTTGTGAATTGGCAATAGTTGATATTGAGACTATATCGATTCTGTTTTAATATTTTGTTCTTAAATATATTTTTAATTTAGAGAATTGAAGGGTTATGTAATCGATTTGATTTTTAGACTGAGCGACAGTTTCTGAACGTAGCCGTTTGATTGATAAAGCGAACCAAATAAGGAGATCGATCTGTGACCTAGTTTTTAGATAATTGGAGTCGGTTGTGAACGGACTGTTGATTCTTTTTGCAACCTTTTCTCTCTCGTTCCCCTTTTGCTGATTTTTTCGTTAATTGGAGACACTTTCTGCCTTACGATCGGCTTGTCGTCAAGAAACTGCCTCTGATGGTAGCCAGGAATTCAAAGAAATGCGAACGAATGGAAGTTAAGAGTCCCGAAACAGTAGAAGTGGTCCTCGTTAGACGTTAATAATCGCTGAAGAGTCATCTGATCGAAACCTGATAGTTGCACGTCGCCAAAACTTCATTACAATTTAAATTTCAGTTGATATATTTTTGTTTGTGATATTCGTATTCATAATATAGAGCTATGTAGATAAAAGCACGGCTAACAAGGGCTTGTGTGCTCTTACATGATTTAATAATTAATTGGTTTTGTTCGACGACTGTGTGCCAAGTCAGTGATGCTCCGAACCAGACCATCACTGGATCAATGATATTCCTCATCTGTTTCAGCAATTAAAGAGATCTTATTGAAGGGGATAGTATTCGCCGAACTCGTTACATGAGCCTGCATTAAATATATGGCAATACAAAAACATTGAAAATTAAAAAACCTGCTTCTTGTATGATTTAGTCAAGCACAGTTAAAAAAAGCTATTCGTGTTCTGAGATTCAGGAATGGAGCTGTAACGACTTAATAGTTAATAGGTAACACAAAAGTTATAATCTTGAATAATTTTGTTGGGATGGACTTCCCTTTCATATGCAGAAACATGACACAATATAATATTAGATAGTATCGTGGTTGTGTTTTAGAAACTTAAACCTTTCCTTCCATAGGAAAATGTCTAAGTTTTTAAGGATTTTAAGAGTAGAACCGATAGTGATAAGACAAACGAGGCTACAGAATTATATACCAATATGTAAATAAGAGATGTGGCACAAACTTTGGGGTGAAACAGAATTTAGATAACACAGGGAAGAAATTGAAAATACTTATCTATTTTAAAGGAACATATTGAACCATAATTTAATAACAGGGATTTGTACATGAGAAAGTATTATATTAATAAAAAAAAACATTAGGGTACTAGTGGTCCATAATATTGAAAAATTATTCAGAATATGCGTTTGCATTCAATTCTCCATCATTCCTTATTTCGTTCCTTACAGAATTTTGCATACCTAAATTCTCTGTAAAGGGCATGCATAAAATTGCAACGAAGTGCATTCGAATTGTCGGCCAAGCGAGAAAAGAACGCGCTCTATCACTTTATCTCGGGCCAAAGCGCTATCAAGCGGCTTGTGCCGGTTAATGGGCCTAGGTTTTGTAGTATCTGAAGACACAGCAACGGAGATGCGCATATTTGTGCAGCGAGATAAAGTTTTGTCGACGAGGCTGAGAGCAAAAGCTCCAAGAGGTTTCCAGGCAAAGATTAGGTAACACGTTACTTTACCTTAATCTCTGTACGTGCACTTACCGCCGTTTTTAAAGACACTCGAGAACTGAAAAGAGCTACTCGAGCATATGAGATATCCCCTGGCTAAAGCGTCGTAATTTGCAGCGGTCGTGTGTAATTTTACTGTTTCTACAATCCTAGGAGAGATTAAAGAGAGGAAGTGCAGATATTTGCCAAGTGCATATCATCAAATTGGTTATATAGTTCGAGATTTTTGAATAGTAAATGCATGGTATAGATATTTTAAAAATGATTATATACATTGCAGTTTTGATGCTTAAACGATAAAATTCTTTTTTTAAAAATATCGTTATTGCTAATTAAATTGCTAATTAATATCCCAGATTTGCAAATGATAAATTTGCAAAATTGTTCAGCTTCTTATGTTCTACCTAACACTCTATCAAAAGAAAAATAAAGTCAGAGGAAAGTAGCCAAATATGGAATACCACTTTGCTTTTCGAATTGTCGTTCTAATAAAATTAATCGCAACAAATAAAAAATATTTTAATGGGTATTCAGTCGTATATTTACGCTAAAGAAGTGTCTTATATTTCTAACGTTATGAACAATTTTCAATATTGAACAAACATTAAAAAAACATAAATTCTAATGGCGCTATTTCATATTACCTATAGTATTCCATATTTAGCTACTTTCCACTATATTAAAAATACGAAAAACGCGATGATTTCAAAGCTGATATTATCCCTCCAAAGTCCAGACTGAATTTCCGCAGATAAAAATTTCTCTTTGCATATTCTAATATGCTCCACCTTTACACGAAGTTTCATTAAAAACAAAATTCAGAATTATCGGTTTGGTAACGTTTCCTCGTGAGATAGGCATTAAGTTATCGGATCCTCGATGAAAATCTATTATCTTCCTCGTCCAACACCGAAGTAGTCTGCAAATTGCACAAAAACACAGCGCAGCTGGGAAACATCCATTTAATTCGAGCCCCCTGGCGGTGTGGTCGGAGGGGGAGGAAAGTTGCATTGTGTAGCGTGCGATGGGAGCGACAGTGTCAATAACACCCAGAAGACGAGCACGGGGGCAGGTGTAAAGGGGTGTAGCCGGTTGGCGTCCTTTTCCGGCGACTGGCTAATTATAATAGGAAACTGATTCATCTGGCCCCCGCGGTAATTACACTCGCGAGCAGACCGCGCCACGAGGAACGCTCGCCAGCTCCCTTATTTCGGATTAGCGTGACGTAGTGGGAGTACCGATAAGAGAGGCGCTTGTGCGGTGCTGCTGGCTTTTTTTTTCTACGACGGTGAGAACGAAAGGGAGTCCTCCTCAGGAGAGCGGCTGCGGGAGGAACCTTGAACCCTAACAATCGACATGGCGTGGCTGCAGGAAACCGTGAACACTGGGTGTCACTGTCTCGATTATTCAGACGATTGCTCTCTCTTCTTCACGTGGATTGTAGTTTCTTTGTGATGAAAGTGGGTGTTTAGTTACTGTTTTATATATCAGACGATTCCGGATATTGAGGAGTATTGAGGAGAAGATAGAGATGCTGCGACTGCTATCGTTATGAATAAGATGAATTTCACTTGGAATGGAAGGGAGTAATTAATAGCAGTTGGAGAAATGGAAGTTGTTAGTATTCTAGGAAAGGTCAGTGATTAGAAAATTGTTATAATATTTATTGATTTCTTTTGGTGTAGATATTATTAGCAGGGTAGTTTATTAATTTAAAATCTGCTGAAATAACTGCCCAACTAATCACTACTGAACAATTTATTCTTGCCAGTAAAATATATTGTTCTAAACACTTACCTTCGTCCCGAAAAATTACTATTGGGAGAATGGATTTATAATCTGAAGAGGATTAAATCGTGAATACCTTTGTCGTGGTGAATTTCACGCGCTCTATTATTTTTCTACTCGCCGACGAGTAAATGGAAAAAGTTTGCAAAGCTTTAGTGGAGAATGGAAAAATTGAAATGCGCGAGCAATTGCGTGCTTGAAGCACCACGCGATACGAGTAACCGCGTCGAACGAGTTCCTCGTTAAACTGTCCTGAATGTATAAAACCGGGAAGAAGCGTTTTACTTCCGTAAACGAGCGGGCACGCGTTTAAATGAAACTCTTGTGTCTTGTTACCAGAGCAATCGCGTTTATCGCAACGGTTCGTAGCCGGGCTTTTCTCTACCGCTGCCTGTCACGACTGCTTCGTCGGCTAAATTGTACTTTTGCGCGGCTCGCCGCTTTTAACAGGCAAATTGACACGATTATTGAGGGGACTTTTCATTGACTGCTGCATGCTGATTTGTCATTTTCGTGTAATAGTAGCTTATACGTAGCTCGGAAATTGGGATATAATTTTTTAGATTAATTGAGGAGTCCTTTGCTCATTACTTTGATGAATATCAGTCTTTAAATAACTGAAAAATTTTATCCATAAATTTGACTCCTTTATCAAAAGAAATAGCTTAATTAACTTAATTATGAAGTACTTATTTTTGAGACGTTGAAAAGTTACTTCAATTTTCCGGAATTTGTATGATGAAATTTGAGGATATTCCAAGAAATTAGATACTTTACGAAAGTAAAATATTGCTCGTGTCAGGTGTCTTATAAATCTTCTCTAATTTTCTATAGATTTTCAGATACTACTCTAAAGTAAATTATATTCGCTAAGTAAATTATATTTGTAATCTAAATTATATTATATAGCATCAGATTCGAATGTTGTATTGTGCGTCATTCGTTAAAATTAGAAAGTTCGACCATCTTTTCCTAATTATTGCACCACTTACACTTTACATTCAAATCTATCTCACTCAATATTCGGAGTGTCTTATGTGTACATAGATTCTGTACGATTAAAATGCCATCGTTCATAATTACATCTGAATTTCGTGTAGATTCTGTGATGAATAAACACCAAAAATAAAACAAAACGGAGGAGCCACATGCCACACGCCACATGCCTTTTCTACATCAAGGAGGCGTCCCTTAAAAACAAAGGGTGATCTAGCCATCCATCTGGTGGCACGTGGCCGATCTGCACCTGACCTGATCTTTCTTCAGGATTTAGCTGTGCAATTGGTGAAGCATCGGTGCAGGATAGCAGCACGTGCCCTGCTCTACGAAACATCTGCTTCGTTAGATGAAGAGTGAGATCGGTCGAGGATGATGCGATGGCATTTTAGGACGGTCCCCTTGCCATCTGTGACCACAAGATCACACACGCTCTGTCATTGTCACGTAAACGACATCACCGTAAACTGTTAGTACCTATACAATATATAATCTCATCATAAATCAATGGTCATCAATGAAGAAGTCTCTTCAAGACGAACCTACAATAACTCGATATTTCCTCACAAGTTCCACTTTTAATAAAACCCTCTTTTGATATTTAGAGGAGACGATGTAAAATCAACTTATGTGTCCTTTTTACCAGAGATGAGCAAAAAATTATTTTAAATCGAAATTGATTTCGAATAAAAGACAGAAATTTTATTCGAGAGTCGTCGAATAAAAATTAAATTCGATTATTAATTAATCCAAAGTAATTTTTATTCGACGACTAATAGAAATAAAGTCTCTTTTATTTCATACGTTATTTAAATAACTTTTTATTCAAATAATGCCCATCTCTGCTTTTTACCTTTTAAGCTCTGGTCCATGTTGCCAGCTCAATTTCTGAAACCCTGTTTGTGACAAAATTTTGTAGAAATGGCATAGCTTCAAAATAGTCTAATTTTCAAACTAAAAAGCTATTGAGACATCTCAGATCTATGAGCTACCATTTCCACCTTTTATTTACGTAATTTTTATATTTTTAATATGTGTTCTCCTCAAAACAAAATGAGAGGTCATTATTTATTCCTTCTCCCCTACCACCACGTTTCATGAAATAAAAAAATTACACCAGTATACAAAATATTTCATAGAAATCTCGACGTTTTTTGGGAGGATCTCATGACTCGATAATACCGCCTCTAGAAAAGGCACTTTACGACGACGAATCAGTGAGTGTCGAGGTCTGGAGGGTCCCGTTGATGTCGCAAGTCGCTGGCCCATGAATCCGGGTCTCGTTTCGGGGACAATAGACGGAGAAGTTACGTTTCTGCCGACCTGTATGTTAGTAGCCCTCGACCCCCGGTAAAAAAAGAGTCGCATGCATCGTTAATGGCGGATGGAACCTGCTACGCGATTCTGACTTGGGGCAGCAGGTGTCTGGGAAGGGAATTACTTCTCTGACTCATCGCCAGGTGATGTCTACACGGCGCAAGGAAGGAACCGGAAGCTCTTGCACAGACGGCGAACCGTTTCCTTCAGTCGCCGCCGAGAACGAAAGTTCTAACGTCTGCTTGGTGGTCTGATTTCGCGGTCGATGTTTTTTCTTCCGGTCTTCCTGGACCTGACTAGCAAGTCATTAGTGCTGTTCTTGCCCCTTTGGTATAATTTTCATGTGATAGTATATTATAAATCTTATTACGTCTACTGTATTCACTGTACTTTTAACTGTATACTTTCGCAAATTTTTTAGTAGTAATGCATCCAATATATTTCATAAATTATCATACATACTATGCACTGACTATATGCAAAATTTGTGCCAAATTCAGTACACGAACCAACTAATCTGAAAGGATTAAAAAAATTACATCACGCGGAAGCGTGATTCCTTCGACTGGTACACCTGGTTTACTGATTCTGTGTACCATCGCTCTCGTCCTAAATTCACTACCATCGATTTTCTAGATTCGTACGCAAAACGATAAAACTGGATGCGGGGGAGTCCCGATTGCGCAACGGTTGCTCGCTAAACGTAGGAGGAAGAAAAAAAAGCAGAAGAAAAGAAAAGGAGGCGGAAGAGCTGAAAGAGGAATACACAAGTGGTGGAAGGGCGCCAAGTCGAGGCAAGGAGGAGAAGAATAACCTAACCGGGGCCGTGGCTTCGTCTACGAGCCACGTGTGGGAAAGCTCCACGATGCGAGACTGAGAAACGCGTGCGTTCGATCGTGAATTCGCACGTGCGTGTTGGTCGACGTGAGCGTACACCCACGCAGGTCGCATGCATATCGGGGCAGTTCCCTTTTTCTGTTCAGCCCCGACGACGTGTCGCCAGCGTACGCCGAGTCTCAATTGATTAACATCAAGAACAGCTTACGACCAACGATTATCCGTTTGAACGCATTAGAAACACATTGGATCATATGGAGAACACTCCCGGTGCGCTAAATCGATTTAGCAAACTTTCTGAAGATTAGAAATCATGTACTCAATGAAATTCGTGAGCTAATCGAACCTGTGTCTTTATGAACAACGAGAAAAATTATATCTTCTTAAGCAATTTTGTATTATTATCGAATACCTATTCTGTTTTGCAAATTGAGAGGTTCTCCTTAAGTTCAATCTTCTATGCGTCCCTCTATACCAAGCGCAAGATAAATTTACGAAACGTAAGATCCACGGATGAATTCAATCTACACGAATCCTTCGAAAGCAGCCGGAAAGAGACCAAGGTTCACGCTTCGCCACTTCATTCCCGACGTATCGTTCCACGGTTCTCGGGGTATCCGTAGAGACTCGATTAGTAACGCGATATTCCGCCCTCGCTGGTAAATCGTCTGTGCATTTTGAACGGTAGAATTTTCTAGGTCGTGGCTCACGCAACACGTACGTACCACCTACACCCCCTAATTCGAATGTCTCTGGACGGAATCGGTCTTCCTATCTTCTTGCCTGAGCGACTGTTCCTGGCTGGATCAGCCTGTGAAATCTAACGCTCTCGACGCTTCGACGACTCCTGGAACCTTCCCTGCGAGTCTTCGCGCCTTGGCCTTAGTGGACCAGAACTGTCTCACTGATCTCAGGTTCTGGGAACAGAGCCGATGATCCCACATCGCGCGACGTATCAAATAATACTCGCAGCTAGCTCGTAATGGCGAATATTAAAGCTCTTCTTCTCATCTGGAACAGTTCTCCTGCATCCTTCGACGCCTCGCTATTTTTGTCATGACGGATGGAATGCTTGTAATTTGCTTAATTAACTCTTCCTTGTCAGTTGCTCTGCTCTGGCGAATATAGTGGCGCGGGGTATTATATGTGCAATTTAGTTGCATGGTTAAATGTCACTCCTGTTTTCTGTGTGTCTGACACACTGGAAGGTGAAGCTAATTTAGCTAATTGCACAGTGATGAACGTGGTTTTTGGTAGATATACATTTCTTGGCGTGATAAACAAGAGCGAGAAGGGAAGGATATTTCTGGAGTCATATTTTTAATTGAGATTCTTTTAAGATATACCTTGAATTTTTTAGGTGTTTGATAATTTCCTAATTGCGTCGAACAGTATGCAGAAATATTAAAAACTGTTTTCGTATGACAATCTGCGATTCTCTTTATATTACACTTCAACGAATAACATTCCAGTGTCTTTCACTTTTCGCACCGACTGGTCTAATTATTACGAGCAGTAAATTGTACAATTTCAGTGACTCAGACATACAAATACACTTCTCACAGATGAATCACTCACACACGCTAATCCAGCAGTTCATCGATGCCTCGTGCTCTCAATTCTCTAGTCATAACTCCGTCAAAGCAACGATGAAACGAACCACGCAGCTGGAAACGTACGAAACCGATTTCGCTGTCGAAACACATAAACCGAAGGGTGAAACGGCACGAATCAAAAGGTTAATGCGCTTGAAACCCGTTTCGTTCGGCCTAGTTTCGCGTGCATGTCGGAATAATACACCTATACGGTTCTCGAGTCCAATGTGACGGTCTCTAGTCGTATGGCAGTCTAACGAGAACTCGTAACGAAACGTTTCGAGGTCAGAGCTCACGATTCTGTCAGGACGCTGTATCATCGATATTGTTCGACACCTCGAACCTATTATATGTCATCTCTCGTCTCTCGCCCCAGGGCTTCGGGCATGTTTCATGGGCAATGATTCCTTGAAAACATGTTCTCAAGGTGGGAACTGGTGAACCTGAGCTGTCTCATCATGGCTGAGACTAATTCTAAGATATTTCCTATTGCGATCGATTTTTATGTTATTAAATTCCATGTGAAATGAATTGAGTGAATTGAGGTAAAGTTTGAAAAATTCTTCTGACTATTTTGTAGAGGTGTTCGAGGATCGAGAAATGTTCGTCTCCAAATTAGGCGATGTCAAGTGAACGTGCGTGAGTCAACAACTGTGACTCTGTCGTTCTAACAATGGGGGTTTAAACACTGAAGAGCAGTGGTTATATCGATAGCTTTGTGCACAAATATTGTATGTCCACTCTTTGTGAAATTTGAGATTTTATATGCAACAAATAATTCTTGGCTGTTTCTTTATGCTGTATAAAAATCACATTTATATCTATTTCATAAATTTGTCAAAAATAATAGGGTAAAGGACCCAATTACTGGCAGCCAACCCAATTACTGTTACCTTAAGCTATTTTACTTAAAATAACGAATAAATAAATTTTTATTCACTGAATGCCTCTGAATCTTATATACCATCGCACGTTTAAACCCGTTTTTCTCGAAAACACTAAAAGTGGACATGAAATATTTGTGTAGAAGCTTGCTCTTGTTATCAAGTTTTTGCTATCAAATCATAGGGTGGGAGTCATTGTAGACTACTTAGTGTCTTTTTTGAAGGAATTGTTTATGAACCTCGCTATTTTAACGTGTCAAAGTAATTCTTCCTCGTTTCCTACGTTACATATTACCTCTTAATTATCAATGATGAGTAAACTCGTTTCGGTGGATTATGCGTGGCGCTACCAGTGACGTCACCGGGTCTGCGTAATCCCACGCCTACTCGATTACTCGAAGCTATTAGCGGGCCCATATCCTTTTTGCGAGAAATGCGGTCGTACGTGGTTGGCCCCAGTCACGTTTTACGAGGGCTGCATCTCGTTTGCGGTGAAACTGGATCACCCAGCTTCGCCGACAGAAGGAAATCCACGGAAATGTTGCAACTTCGTTTCCCATTCGAGAAGTGTTTCGAGAATTCTAGTGTCGAAGGCATTTAAGTATACAGTGAATGGTTTGCTGTAGTTATATCCTAGAATTTTCGATGGAGAAACCTTTCTTCAACTTCTACAACTTTGATGATATTTGGGGATGAATTAGATCCACGTTTTATGATAGTGTTTTGCAAGTTGTCTAGCCTCTCAGTTTATATTTATTTAAACTGCTATTTCAATAGATAACAACTTAAACTCTCTGAAAACATCTGTCAGAAATACATACCCTCCATCGTCCTAATTAAATTAGCTCAGAAGACGTTCGACTAATTAGGTAACAAGACACGTAGAAAAAAGCTCCATAAATTATAATAATCCAGCTTCGAAACGAAACCGCGCGATCTCCATTCCTCGCTTCTTGGCCACAACTACGGTGACTTTCCTTTTTCAGTAATGTCCACTTAACGAACGATTTTCATGGCGAAAAAATTAGCTCGCGCACGATAATTAATTGGAAGTATTTTGTAATTAAATCAGCGCTCGTATCCATTGCCTTACGCTTACACGGAATCTTCAACTGTAAACGGGTGCACAGTGGGTGCGGTCGCGCATTCGAGAGCAAAACGGGAACGAGAAGAAAAAGATAGCGTAACTAGTAGTTAGCTGCAGGCTTGATAGGCGTTTCTCGGTTCTTCGGCGATTCTTCTTATTTCACGGCTATTCAATGCATTCCTCGAGCATTCGAGGGAAATATTCCGTCCTTCCCTTGCAGATCTACAACTCCTCTGCGTCGTTTTTCGTTTCCCCACGACCACCATCAAATAAACCTTTCTTGGATTGAAAATCTCTGGCTGCGAATTTCTAAGTATCAGTTAGAGTGTTTATTCCACGTTGAGTGACCTAAGAGACAATGAAATTGCTTAGAATTCTTAAATAACAGCTAAATATCCTGAAACCGTTTAGGTGATTTAAGGGGTAGATACGTTCAGCTGTGATAAAATGAATGATTTTAGAAATTTTTCACGGGTTTCATTAAAAAGTGCAAAACAAAATACTTATTTCGCATGATTTATTAGTCTATAAAGTGTACGGAAAAATTTATTCACAATAATTTTTGTAGTGAATTGTTTATGATTTTTTAAGTTCTTTAGAGCATTGCAGAAAAAATGGTCAGCATGATATCTCCTTCAAACATCGGGGAATCTGAAAAATAAAATGATATTCTTAAAAAATAATGTTGCCAGTATAGGATGACGAGCCATTTCTCGATATTTTATTTATTTTTTATACACAATTGCAGAGCAAAACTTTGTACGAAGAAAATTGATTTAACCTTTAAGTGGCATAAATTATTTATTTTGCAATTAAAAAAATTGACCCGTCAGCCTCCAATAGCAACATCATTTTGAAGAATATTTTTAGTTCGCATAATATTAATCTCTACATTCAATTGCAAAGCCAAATTCATAAACTATCGTTCCAACACCAGTAAAAATTACTGTCTATCACATAAACTATGATTAAGTTACATAAGATCTATTATATCAAAAACTATTCCTTCCAAACTGCCATAGTTAATATATTTCCATTCACCTGGCAGAATTCACCAAACTCTTCACCAATATCCGTGACAAGCATCCGGAAAACTGATAAAATTCAAAAGAATGGAACACCTCGCTTGATTTCTTTGCACGAGACACCGCGCAGCGTGAAATAATTACTTAAAACATTCTTAGTTGATCGAGAATAATGCGCATCCGCAAAGAAAAAGGACATTCCTCGCGTCAGCGTGGAACTCGAGTGATGCTGAGGAGGAATTACAGATGTGTCCTCGATGTTTTCCCGCTGCGGAACGCATAGTGGTACTAATGACAATGGCACAAAGTGTTCTTCTGGCTGTTAGCTCGTGCCAGCGTTCCCCCGTTGGCAATTTCTAGCCGCGGAGAGCTCATTTTCGATGAAGCCCCGCGGAAGATCTTGCTCGTAAACCGCGGACGTAATGCCCGCTGTCCGAGTATTTCTTTGAGGATCCGCTTAGGCCTGTTGCTCTCTGGCTATTTCTTCGTGGCAAAGAACGTCGTAGAATCCTTTCCTTTCTTCTTGAGTCATTGTTACGGATCTGGTCTACCTTGAAGAACATCTGGAGAGAGTTTTACGCGTATAATCGGTGAAACAGTACTACGCTTGCGCAAAAAAAAATTTAGGTGTTTTCTTCATCTTTTACATAACTTGCAGATATTGTTCGTGCAGAGAGGAATTCATGTATTCTGGAAAAGTTATATTAGTGAGTTAGTGTGGTTGATAGCAGACACGTTATGAATTCTAAATTTTAATAATTCGAAATTAATCACTGTCTTTTCCCATTTTCTTTTCTATTTTAATCGGTGCGCAGTTATACCTGGACTCAGATCTCAGAATCACTCTATACACTGAATTAGTAGACTGTATTAAGTACATATCTCCTTACCCTTAATATTTGCTCGACTCTTTAGAGTACTCGAGTTATGGTACCGTAATCTAACGATTTTAAACAGCTTATTACTTCTAAACTGCTTCCACAATACATTCACCATCCCTGCTCAACTGTACCAAGACAAAGGGGGAAAAAATATTCAAATGACCCAACATGAGGGGTCGAGAGTTAGGTACTTTCTCACGTCTCGCAGCAGAACTTAACGACACGCCATACGACTTCCTCAGATTCTCGAAATTACTTCTAAAAAAATTGCTGCTCGTGTGAGAATTCCCGTTAAACATATTCGAAACGCGAGAAACGCCTCGGGACCATTCTTTAGCGTAACAACGACCGTCATTTGAAGACTTTGCTGCATATGGATGCGGCTCCATAATTTCTTGAAGTTGAGTGAAAGATAGTATTGAATGTAAAAAAATTAGCTATGAGTTAACTGCAGGTGAAAATCGTTTGTAGTTTATGGTACAGATGAGCATACTATGCATAGTAAGCATACTATGATTTTTCTAAAATTGTGTAAATTGATGTTTTCTGATTTTGTTTACTGTTTAGTGTAATTATTTACCTAGGATACTTGAACTTTTATACACTTTGGTGCGAAAAGGAGGCAGCTCAAAAGTTTGAAAATTCACCCTGCCATATAAAAAATATATTTTGCTTTGTAATCGTGTGAAATGCTGTTTTAATAAACAAATTTTAAGTGGTTAAAATACTTTGAACGTATGACTAAAAATATTTTGTCAACACTATTTTTATTAGCTTTCCAAAAGTAAATACATTTGGAGCTGCTTCTGGAAAAAATCGACTTTGAAATTCTTGGCGTTGCGTCCAGTCGCGTAAAGGAAAACGTACCTACCTATCTACCTTAACTCTCGAAAGCCTGGACGCACTGCATCGAACGGAAGAAGAGGTGTCCTGATAGCGCGCGAATGCTTCTTATTATCGCGAGATAAAGGGAACACGAGCATCGCTGGCGAAACGAACAAGGTCAGAGTGTCTGCCACTCTTACGCTACGCTTTCCGCGGATCCTGTATCGTGGCGCGCGCGTGGGCGAGCGGACGCAGAGTCGCGCGGAACACTGTACGCTATCCCGTGGGAATCCTCCTCGACGCTGAGAATCTTTTTAGCGGCTGAATTAACGCCTGGCAAATAATGATCGTTGGCAGTAATTTAGTCGGTCCCACGGGCCGCGACGTATTTCGTTGTCAGCCCCGTCAAGGATTTGGTAAGCTAATTTCCCCGCGATCGCGATATTATCTTTGCTAACGAGCATTAGAACGCAGTTTGTGTACGGCTTTTCTGCAACCAGATTGGTACAGAGGGCGCGGCGTCTCATTCCTAATTAATCCGCGAGGGAATGAAACTAAGGCGAGCAATGTAGGATAGGGGGTGAATTAGTGCCTCGATTTAGCCTTGGATCGTTATCGACCCCTTTGGCAAATGCTTTTTAAATTGACCGTGAAATTATTTCGAGCTGTCGATTATCACGCTCGTTGTGCGGCTCTGGGCCCCGTGGAGGGATGTGTTAACCCGGGGATCCTCCTGGAATCTAAGCTAAGCTGTTCTATACTATGCTATGTTTAGCTGTGCTATAAAACATAAAAATGTAGGTTAGCTTAGCTTAGCTTTTGATGGTGCCGGTTCCTTAAGGATGTATAGAAGCTAATTTTTTAAAACTTAGCATAGCACAGCATAGCTTAGCTTCCAGGTGGATGCTCGGCTTTATGGTCGTTTGGACGTCGCATTTGAATATAGAAATGATGGTGAACGAATGATTTTGATTCATTTTAAGAGAGTATATATAGTAAAAATTTTGCCATAGTATAAATCGCGAAGACTAACAGGTTTTCTTATCTCTATTTCGTGTATTAAGAATGTTGGGAAATGTGTATTATGGTTTAGCAGTTGTGATCTGATAGCATATCAGTTTAGGTAGTAAACAGTTTAGCTTCTGTAGGTGTATTTATTCTACTCGGAATTTTCTTCACGCTGTTGACATCATTCTATATGCAACTCTAATTAATCCGATGGACAGTTGATAATTTTCGGCAAGCGAGGATGATGTCCATCACAGTTAGGACCCTTCACACAAAATACTTTTGTGGCCCACTCGTGTATCAGTAGATTACTTGACAGAGATAACACTGGTTCAAAGAAAATAGAAAATGCCCGAATATGTACAAAATGCCAATTGTGAACCACAAAGCTATAATTAATTATTATTTATTAAAACACTAACCTAAATTTGGAGTCTCCACCTTTTCATGCGCAGGTAAACGACAATTTACTTACCACCTCGTGCATTGCTTGCAGCAGCTCACGAATTAAATTTCTAATTAGTTATCCTTTTCTAGTTATCCACTAGTGATGCAAAGTTGAATTTGTATTACGTCATAAACACTGTACATTTACTTGAAATTACTATACGATACGCAACTAGCAATTCAAAACGCGAGACGTCCATCGGTAGGGTCTGATGACCCTCCGAATCCTGTTTCTCATAGTGGTTCCCCATGTGTGGAAATACACGATTATAAATTAATCGAGACCAAGAGTAACGATCCCCTGCCACGGACACGGTAGCTGCGTCACGTGGGAGTCGGCGTCCTGTAGAAGTCTGGCGCCTCTGGGTCGATCTTCGATTGCAACGATATGGCGTTCATTAGACCTGCAACTTACTCCTCCTAATTTGACCTGCAACCCGTAACCTCGATTAACAAATTAACGATTAGCGCGGTTCTTGGGAAGCACTGGAGGTTAAATTATAGTCGCAGATTAAAAATCGCATATTGAGCTAGATTGTTGGGAATTCGACGAACACTCTCACCGAAGGATGGATTTAAAAAATAATTGTATGCAAAATGTACTCGACTTTGACACGAAGGGATACTGCACAATAAATTTTACCATGCAAACGTTTTATTGTAGAGTGAATGGAACAACGTAATTTCGCAGTTTTAAATTTGGAGAGTAAATTGAAAATAGTTTTAAAATTCTGGTGGAAAACTTGATATCTATATGTACCGCTGTTTCTGCAGTAATTATTGTATGACAAGATGTTTATGATTATTGTTGGAGCTATGAAACTGAGGTGTGTGTAACAAGTATTTTTTGCTTTGCGTGTAAGTGGAGCAGCTAAACGATTAAATGGTAATTAAATGAAGCTAGAAAAAAAGGGTTACCAAAGTATGCATGACTCTTTAGATTACATTAATCAGTTGCATCGTGTATGCGGCGCGCCAGGTCTCACGTCGTTCAACAACCCCCGATCGTAGTAAACTGGCTTATCTGTGTTAGGATTTTTGCACACAAGATAAATGTAGTTAGAAGCCGGGGGTATAGTTTGAATATTCATATGAATACTGAAAAACTAGATTTTATATCATTTTTATTTTGATATTTAAGTAAAGTCTCTTTCAACATTAAGCAATCGATGTAGGTATTTGAATAATTTGAATAATTTGTAGTATTTAAAAAAAGTATTTAATTTCGTGTGCACTGAAAGGATTTTGGGGATAAAATATGATAAAATTCAATTAACGAATGATAATATCCCTCATAGTTTTAAGAAGTAAATTAAAACAGTCAGCAGGAAATGAATTCTAGACAGTCCGAATTGTAAAACACTAAGTTTATAATTAGAATAACAAGAAATGCAATTCTATGTACTATATTATCTTACTTTTAATTGTTTTCTAATGCTTTGTAATGGACTCTTTAATTTCTTCTGCCCATGTGCCTCCTTTCTATCTTTTCATCAACTTCTGGTTTGCCTCACGTCCAAATTAGAGGCTCAGAGTTCAAAACCGAAGGAGCGATGGGGGTCGGTGCGAAAGCATTCTTTATCTGATGCGAGCACCTGCACTGACACGGGGAAATTATCGTGACCTCCACGGTGAACGTCGACCATGTGAACCTACGAAGTAGAAGCTGTTCCGGTGACGGCTTCCGGTTTAACCTATACCCCTCCTTCGTCTACCCCCTCTCGTCTAGGTCTTCCATTCAACCGACATCGTTTCTATCTCGTGGGCACTTTACTATACTATTGCTCGCCACGTGGTCACGCTCGCTGAACCACGTGGGACCTGCAGATTCACGTGTGTCTTCGTAATACCCCTGCCCTCGTCGTTCACCTCTGTTTCTTCTTGGGTTATTTAGCATAATTTCACGAGCAATCACCTTTTCCACTTTTGTTTACACTGCCCTTTCTAGCTCTTTTTCCTTTGACAGCTTTTTAGCATTTAGCAGAATATTACCTTGGTGTATACTTTCGCGTATCTGATATATTATTTTTGCAAGAGACCAAGTTTCAAGTCTTGTTAGATTTATTTATATTTCAACGTTTATTTCATCGGAAAATGGTAATTTGAGGACAGCGTATTTATTTTATTTATTCTATTATGAATTTTTAAAATACAAAAATAAAAATATTAATTCTTACATAGACAAGATGAAGTACGTATTTTCCAAGTTATATTGCGATATTCTGGTCTTCGTTTATCATTCATACTACTGGCGTAAAGTTGTGTTCTATCAAAAATAATATTTTTCGTGTTTATAACAAGTGAAGCAGCAAGTAAATAACTTTGAGTAATGTTGTGAAAGAACTTGCTACTGTTCTTTAAAATACGTAGGAACATTTGCTTGTCATGCTTCAAGGGCCGAACGCTTTCTTTTCGCTGGATCTGATTAACGCAGACACAAAGGATTTCCGATCGTACCAAGTGAACTGTCGATTTTTACGCATCTGTCTTTTCCTGCCTTAAATGAGTGCACTACCCCGTGAAACACACACCCTTTCAAAATCGAAGATTCCGCGAGTAATGGCCCGTGAAAAGTGGTGTGCTATATGCAGGCCTATCAGAATCGCAGTGAATTAATTCAGGTAGCTCTGTTTCGTCGAAGGGTGAAATCTATGCAGGTCTTGATTTGCTTACGTGGCAATCTTATTTCGTCGATATTTCCGGGAGAGATTTCTTTACATGGTAATTTATTTCCTAGAGAGTAGTTGTAATATTACTAGTTTACAATCGTTAATAATTGATTCTTTGATAGAAGAAACCAAATAATTTCATGTCTCATTCCTCAAAGTTTTATTTATTTTGTAATCAAAGAAAGGGTATACAAAACAGAGTACCACTTTATTTAAAAAAAACAGGTAAACGTGAAATTCAGAAGAGAATAAAAATAAAAATATTGCTTTTATGACTGTAGTTACATAAAAAATGGGAATATTTGCTTTTCCATCATTAATTTCATGATAATTTCCATCATTATTACCGTCGTGTCAATAAATAGCGTTACTTTAAAAATAAACGATTGTTACATTGAAACAGCCTATATACTAGATTTATCTCATCATTATCTACAACTTTAGCTGTACGAAAAATAGTTTTCTATTTTAATAAATCATTACCATTACTAAACTTAGACAGTCGTAGGTACGCACCATATTATAGATCTTCCTTGAAGCTTTCATCGCAACAAACGTTAGGTAGCGTCCAGACTTACAGAATTATCAACATATGTAAATTCAATGGCATGGATCAGTCAGTATATTAGAAAGGCTTTGAAGTGGCGTGCATTTTGCATAATGCATGCCGAGCAACCGCATGAATGAAATAAATAGGTTAATGCAGTGACATGAGAGTGGCTTAGGGAAGCGGAGATTTCAACGCTTGGTAATGTCGTAACGACAGGTGCACGAGTTGAACGGTTTTGTAATCAACGCCAGAGGGTACATTCAATTCAAACCGATGGGGAGATTTCATTCATTCATGTGTCTTGTAAATCGTATGAGTTAGAGAGTCTCAAATGGAGCACATTTGAACAACATTTACTTGGAATTTGGGGATCCAAAAGCAAGAGAAACCCAGATTCACAAAAGCGAAACCGCTTAATATTAATTACGATTAATGACATTCACGTGCGAGAAAAATTCAAATTAGCTCACCGTGAAAATAACTCCTGCCAGTAAATTTGGGATTTTAAGTATGTATATGTATCATTTTTTTTTGCAATTATTGAAAGCAGAATTCTTTCTAATTTGAACAGCAACGATACCAGTCGAAGTAAATGTCAAGTACTGTGACATTCTTCGGTATTTCAATCGATGAAGAAAGGAACTCCCTTTCTTCTACTATCGTGCCTGCAGCGCAGCGCTTAAATGCAGTCGCGCCTGCAGCGATGCAAACTGCATACGCGTACGAGATGCAGGGAATTTTTCAGGCGCATTTCCCTTCACTGTGACTGAATAGCGGCTTCGCCTTTGATGGTATTGCACTATTCGTATAATTATATGATTTTCAAACGAGTCACATTTACTGTTTCCTTTTTATTATTCTATGGAAAAAGAATCAGTTTTAGGTCGCACACGATTACAGTTAGATTTATCACGGAGGACATTGTTTATTGTAGTTGGCGAAATGTCTGCTCGTGTGATCTATGCGCGATAGAGCAGGCAGCAGAGAATGCCAATGCTGATTTACGCCTATGCACGCACCACTCCACACCCTGTACGCGTAAACAATGCCAAACGATCATAAATCATTCTGATAACCGAACAATTGTATTTTTCAGTAGCTGCTTATTATTCCTTTGTTTTTGTACCCACACGCTTGTGCAACGGTAGGCAATCGCGCGGTTATCTTTCAACGTGTTTCGAAGGCTCTGGGAGCTGATACAGGCAAACTGATTATTAATAGACAACAAAGAGCAATATAAGCTTTCTTTTTTGCTTGGTTTATGTGATCGGCTATGATAGGGTAAAGGATCTAATTAATGCCACCTACCCAATCACCGTCACCCTAAGCTGTTTTACTTAAAGTAACGAATACAAAATTTAGTATTCAATTTAATTTTTTTAAGCACTTAATCTTTTCTTCGTTAATTTTGATGAGACGATCAAAAATTTTAAGCGAATATTAGAAGAGTGGAAACGATGTCTTCCTTACAATGTCAATGAATTTATAAATAAAAATAGAGGGTTTGAGAGTCAAGAACATTTTTCTTTAACTAGACATATTAAATAATGATAAATAAATAGAGAAACTTATACTTTTGGCCAATAAATACAAAAACTATACAATAATGTCAGAGTCAATTCTTAAGGCCACAGTAATTGGATATTTGGAAGTTTTCAGTACATTTACAATTAGTCAAACGTATGACAGTGTTTTAATAATTTGTTATGTACATACAAAAGTTTATTTTAAAATACATTACCATAATTTGATGTTCATTAAAATACCCCTGTTTTTTTTTCTTCTCGTTGAAAATTAAAAAAACAATTCGAGTCATCTTCATTAGTTAGACGCGAACAGTGGATTTTTAAATTGCTAAGGGACGCAAGTTGCAAAGATTCGATAGAGATGGAATGTACCGTAGCCCGATCAATGTAACTGCGCTCGAAACCGATACGTGTTTTGAAACGAAACGTAAACGTGCCAAGCACGAGGTGCCAGCTGTGTGTAGTACTACGATCACGTTCACCGTGATCCAAGATGGCGGCGCTGGGTCAATATCCTGTTAAGCTGGAGAACGGCGTCAGTGATCCTGCAGCAGCTTCGGGGAGACACCAAGTGAAGGCGCCACTGGAAGTCTTTTTAATGGGGACTGGTTTCAGCGGCGTCCATGGACCGCAAGCTTACGTTTCGCTTGACCTCGGCTCGCATCTTCGGAAGAACAAAGAGCCACGCTGCCGCTACTTTCCACCTTTTCGTTAGAATCCTCTGGAGACGCGCACCACATCTCGAACATGTCGCTGAAAAATATTCTGCTTTTCTTGCCTCTTCCAAGACTTTTGCCTTTGAAAGCTTTCAGTTGAATGGGAATAATGGCAGGCCTGACATTCGATCAGCTGATTCGATGGACGGAAAAGATGTACGATGTAGGTGTAGGTGTACACGAGAGACCTTTGGGAATGGGGAAGATACGATTTTTGGAAATTTTGCCACGAGGAGTTCGAGCCGCTGTGTTTTCCGAGAAATGCGATTCTTTAATAATTATACGGACATTTTTGTAGGAGACTTGCCAATATCGTATTGGTAACCTAAATCCAGAGTTGGACAAAATGTACCTAATCTAATTACAAATTACAAACTACGATTCAACTGTATTTATGTAATTGATTACACATAATTTTTTGTAATCGTTAATTTAGGTAGTTAACAAAATTGTGGTCAACTACCTAAATTAACGATTACAGAAAATAATGTGTAATCAATTACACAAGTAATCGTAATTTTTAATTTTTAATTAGATTACATTTTCCCAACTCTGCCTAAATCACATCTGATAATAAAAATATCAAGTAAATCCGAAATGAAAAATAGAAACAAAACCTTTGAGCTTGCATCCTATTTTGTGCGTGCTATAAACATTTAAAAAATCAGGTATGATTGATGTAATTTTTTACCAGTGCCTTTTAACTGATAATAATCAAACAATGCAATTTTATCCTGTATTTTTGTATTTTTCTAAAAGCGGGTTTAATGTAGAACATTTTACATTCATTTTATGTACACAGTACATACTACATTCATTATAAAGTTTAAATTGATATTTATAATTAAATGGATCATGTTTCATGTTTCAGTCACTTGCATTCAAATTAATACCAAATATGAAGTATAACGCAAAATACCTGAAGTGGCGCGATATCGGCAACCCTCCCCTATGTCAGAAATTGAATCCTATGTTTGAATCCAGCTGTTTACAACACACATCAGTACGACTGTTTAAATAGTTCTTCTTGAAAGCATAGAAAAGGGCGATTTAAATACTTTATTACGCAATATTAACTTCTATAGCTCTTGAAGCATACGAAATTTTTAGACAACGAGAGTTTCCAACGCATCGCAGGTTCTTCAGAGTTTTCACGGATGGTTGATTCTTCTCGAAAGATACCACGGGTGAAGAGATCATGGCTGAGTGGAACGGCACGCATACGTTTACGATCGATTTTACTATGCAGCATAACACTCGATGGCTTCTCGGTAGACCCCAGCAATCGTGTGTATCCTCGTGTCGAGAACCTTGGAGAGGGCGCACTTTTACGAAGCGAATTCAATCCCTGACTCCAACATGGCGCTGCTGTCGCTTCCCGCCATAATTCGCGGCATTGAAATCTCTGGGGTACCTTTCGAGAAATCGCTGCAGCCCCGAGCCAATGGAAGCGTTTCCCGCGCTCACTCCTCGCCCTTGAGAGCGACTGTTGGTGTTTCCTTTTTTTTTGCAAAAAGTCGAACCTCGAAGCGCATACCAACCGAGTTATATACCGACTTGCGTGTTTTGCTTGTAAGTACTCCGCGCGAGTCCTCGCGCGTTCCTTGTGTCACGTAGGCGTGAGATCATTCTCTCGGCTGGCATATCTTTGCTACTGACATTACGAGATGCTGATAATTAATGCAAAGGCGCTTTATCCATGGGAAAATAATTTAGAAAAATCTTCATCTGTTACCTTGCCTTTGCTTTGTACAAAGGAAAGTCGAGGGGTTGGTAAAAATCGGCGTCGATCTTGAACTCTTTAAACAATAATTACTCGGTGGTTTTAGGTCGATTATTGTCTAAATTCTCATCGATATAAAGATGAGGGGGATTGATGGCGCAGCGAGGAAAGATAAGTGTAATATGTGAAAGTTTATCCTACAAGTACCCATTTTGAATAGAAACTGGCAGTTGCAGCAACAGTACAATACCCTTTCTGTCCTTGCAGTAAATTATACTCGATAGTCTAAACGGTGCGCTCATCAGAGACAAAGGACTCCTTAATATAGACAACAAAGAGCTTCTTTTGTCGTCTGAAGAAGCCTACGGCGTAATCCTGCCTCAAAAACTTGTTCGCCCTGTGTTAAAGGATGAAGCTCCCACATGTCGCCTGCAGCCCACGCAAAGTGCAAATGCTGATAATCGCGAATGCTCGGTTCGGAGGAGAAAATCGGTTCGCGTATCTATTTATACAACGGCGTCATCGAAGGTAATTTCCTAGCTGCGATTCCCATTTCCAAATCAGTTCTTGCAGGATCTCCATAATATCACACTGCGCAACCACGTCCAGCCAACAAAGTCTCAGCATCAATTCTCATACCCTACGTCCAACAGCACTTTCAAACGATTCGGCCGTTGCCCACGAACCTTCTCGGCGTTGGTCGGGGAAACAATCGCAGTACGCGTACAGAAAGCAGTCGCTCTTATTTCCATAGCCAGCTGTTGACAATGCGAGAAACCTCGCCGAGAGAGCAGCTGATTTCCCCTAGCGAGAGATTTTTTCCAGCCGCGCCCCGGTGCTCTGTCCTCGGTGCTGCGCCTATCAATCGCTGTCTGGCTATCAGCCACCGCCTGTATCATAAACATGGACGCACGCGTTACGATTCAGCGTGTATGCAGTACACTTTTACTCCAGTTTGTATCGTAAAACCGGTTCTCTCTCTCGTAACAGGCCACGCTAGCCTCCTTTAGCGCTCGTACACCGTCCCCCTTCTGACTAGCGTGGTCAGCGTGCTCCTTGGAGAACCGGTTCCCTCTCGGTCCTCGTCTTACCTTCCTCCTCGCTGCTTTGCCTCACTGTCTTCCTATTTTTCTCGGGTTCCACGGCCTCCTGCAGGCTACGAAAACAACGCGGCAACGGGTTTTCTCCGAGCTTCGATCCTGGACGACGCTGACTCGGCTTCGCTGTGGCGGTCCTTCTCGCGCCAGCGCTTCAAAACCCGCAACAGCTACATTAACCCCCTTCTG
The DNA here is from genome assembly GCA_929113495.1 of Andrena minutula. Lineage (NCBI taxonomy): Eukaryota > Metazoa > Arthropoda > Insecta > Hymenoptera > Andrenidae > Andrena > Andrena minutula. The sequence goes on along the minus strand of OV815996.1, from coordinate 8,655,475 downwards.
TCGCGATGAGATTCCCTCGATGTCCTCGTTCCCTTTACGCCGTTACATTATGACCAGACGCGTAATCGGCGTTACTGGAATCGGCTGTCGGCTTGGAGAACTCCGAAGTCTCGATGGAGAACGTTGGTTGATTGGTAGATGGAGTGAGACATTTTGTGGCGGGCTTTAGCATGCTCGTTTACTTTGGAGGTTGTTTGTGAATTCTTGTGTATTGAGCAGAAGGGATGTTGTCTTTGTTGCAATCCTGGTAGGGGAAGCGTATTTCATTGTGGTATTGTGTATTTGATGCGGAGAGTAGAGATGGGGCGCCAGTACAAATAGTGCGCCTTACAAAATCATATGCGTGTGGTTAGCATAAAATCAACTGTCGTAGTTGTCTGAAATAGAAAATTTAAAAATGTGTGTAATCTGTATGAGTGTGGCTATCGTCTGAAGTAGATCAAATGAGAAATACAGAGAAGTAAAAAAATAGCAGCGTCTAAAACAGACATCGATTTCTGCAAAAATCGCTGTTTTTTGAAGTCGCAAATGTCTGATTTTGCAACAACCGACATAGTTTTTGTAACAATGAGTTTGGGAAATCTACTGAAGATATATACCAAGTTTGAAGTAAATCGGGTGATTGGTTTTTGACCAATTCGAAAAACATCGTTTCGAGAAAAACGCGTTTAAAGTTGTAGCTACCGTTTTTTAAATAATTTTTTTAGATGTCCGAAATATGTAAAAATACAGGCATAATGTTTGCAATTAATATAATTTGAGGAATTCTCTTGAAAAAATCTCAAATATCGCGCTTCTTTTTAGGCCGTTAAAGTAGGGAGACACCTTAAAAACGGAGGACCGTTGCAAGACGCAGGAGAACGTGGAAGAAATATTAAAGAAATATATAAAATGGGCTTGAGTTCTCCATTCCTTTGTACAGCGATAACGTCAGCAATAAATAAAAATGCCACCAGTAGCATTATTCATTGCGAGTATCTGACTGCAGCCTTGAAATCACAACGAAGGCACATTTCTCGCGCGACTCTCTTTTAACTCCTTGAAACCCAGCCTCCATTCGAAGAACGCCTCATTACAAATCGATAATTACTCGTATGGATATGTGCTTCACATTACCCCGTTTCTCGTTTGGCATGTCAATCTTTCAGAGTTAGAGCTAGCAATAGAATGTGGTTCAGTGTGTGTTCAGGAATCTGAATCGTTTTACCATCTGATTACCATCACACAGAAGTTTCGTTAGAGTCAAGCACAACAAAACACTGAAACAGTTCTTCCCATTAGGGTAAATTCAGGATAGACGCCACACATGTAATATCTTCCAATCCGTAAAAGATAAGAAATATTTTGCGTCTTTTTTTAGTTTCAAATTTTGTTTATAGTATATTAGTGCTTTATTGCGATAAAAAATAAATCCACTATTTACTCTACCATTTAGGTAGAAATTGGAAACATACTCTATATCAGATTCTGTTGACCCCCGCCTGTCGGGTACCGTGTCAATTTTAACCCACCCTCTTTGTCTCGTCATAGAAAATAACTCCTGCTAGCTTATGTTTCTTATTATTACTATTACTTCCTGAAGAAACTAAGAATTCTACATCCCAAAAGAGTCCAAATCAAGCACAAAATCTTATTCTCAAACCTATACAAAATTAAATGATATCATGGGCTCTACAATCTACTGCATGGTTAACTTCCATGTTAACATTTGCTAGAACCTTTGTCAGAGCTCTAACCCATCCACGTTCACCAGTAATTTCCTGCGAATTCGTAGCAAAGTTCAGCTGTAAAATGTTTGCTGATTTGCGCAAGTACCGCTGTTTTTGGCGCCTCTGTTCGCTCGATCGAAACTGTTGCGCGCGTAAATCCGTTGGTCGGCTGGGGGGAGGCAGCTGGGCCCGTTCCACGATATTTCAACGTCTTCGAGGGCATCTTCGCGCGTACGCACTAGGTTGACGGTTTTCGTGAACCGAGGCACAGGAGCTCAGCGTCTTCCAGGGGAAACCTGTTTTGCCGCGAGCTGCCTCCTCTTCTTCGGCCGTGGTTTTCTTCCTTTTGCTGGACCGAACAGCGCACGTGCGAGCAGCACCTTGGTGAACGGAGACCCAGAAGCCTCGCGGTGGAATAAGAAAGGGAAAAGACGCAGCAGAATGCTGAATAATTTCGAGAAAAGAAGGGGTTAGAAACCGTTTCGGTTTTTTAACTGAAAGACATTCATATTTCCGGGGTCGCTTTCTTCTTTAGATTCATTTTATTGATTTGAAGCGAGGAAAAGGAGTTTTCGTTCGCTTTCAGGCTTTTCCATTTATTGTTCGCCTGGCACTGATTTTTCGGGATTTAATTTTGTAGGGGTGTAGGGCTTTTTGATGGTTAAAAAGTTTTTTCAAATGTAGTTTTGAAAGAGAAGGGAGTAAAGGTGTAAAGATTCTGGCTAAATGTTTAGTCAACTGCAAGCGTGGTGTACAAAAATGTCAATACACGATATATAAAACTTATTACCCTTAACAGTTTAATTTTCTTACATTTCGCCTGATGCTTACCGATGCGTGACCTTTTTTATTATTATCAAACCCTATTCAAGTCTAACAACACATTTTAAATACCAGAAGTAACGAAGTAGAAGTATAAGTAAAGACTGAATAATGTACACTTAATTCTGTCTTTACACGGATTTTTCACACTAGAGAAAAATCAAATTCTCTGTTTGCACGATTTGTTTCGATTGAACACAACCCGATAAATTTGCCTTTTTAAACATCTTCACTTCATTTTAATTCTAAGAAAAAATATTCCTACTTATTTTTCTACGAAATTGCACTAAATTGAAAAAACCTTACAATTTACATTGAGATTGCTATACACTCCAAATTATTTGGCAATCAGTCTACCATTCCGACTTTATCTCGCAAGTGACGCAGTCAGAAAAAATAGTGTTCAAGGTTTGACGATTTGTTTGTCTGATTGTATATAATTTCGGTCTGCATACAATGCTCCATTTTTTCATATGCACGGTGTCCTTTTTACGTGGATTTTTCGGGAACATATCGACCGTATGAAAACAAAATTGAAGAGTTCTTGAGAAAAATATTGTAAATGCCAAAAATCAAATTTTTCAGGAGAGAGAAAAAACGACCCTGACATTGAATTATTTACGAGATTTGATTTGTTTTGATTAATAAATATGCTTCGGTATACAATAACCCAAATGCATCACAAAATTTTTTATTTTTTGCATTAGTACACTCCAAATTCATGAACAAAGAATTGTACTTGTAGGAAACACCGTATGTGCCACCTTTTAATTGTTCAGAAAACTATCCCTAGCTAATTGGCTCTTACATTATTTTTACAAAAGTGGCGTTGGGCGTACCATTTCTTTTTTTTTTTAATTTTGGCACATACAGTGTTTTCCACAAGGACTCTTCAATTAAGTGTATCTACTGCGTTTGAAAATAGTAATCAGTTGGTATCAGAATAACAATCACTACACAGACATATCGGTTGCGTAGGAACTGTTTGTGAATGGTAACCATACAGAAAATTAGACGATGCCTTCTGTAACGTTGGTTACAGCAGATAAATGGATCGCAAGGTAATTAATGGGCCCACCGAAGGGAAGAGATATTGCGATATTGTAGGGAGCCGAAAATAAAACGAAGCTTAGCCGGCGCTATTTATAGCAAATCTTATCCCCATGAAAGACGATCATTTATCTCTCCTCGCGCCGTTTCTGCATCGCGTTTCGTCGTTCTTTTCGTCGTGTTCTGCTGACGGTGAGCGGCGCACGTGCGAAATGCGGCATAGTAAATGGAGATCCAACTAGAACCTCGGCAGTGTGCCGGCCCGAGAAATGATGCGAGCCAGAGAACGCTGTTTCATGTCTCTAGTGAAAGGACCATGATCTGCGCGATTGTGCAACTGTAACGGTAATGATATAAATTAGCGAGTAACGAGGGATGTCAAATCCAGAGAAGAACACTATAGACGACCTCTAACTACAACTTTCTTCATCACCCAAGAGATTCCGGAAAACGTTTTCCCTTTGTCACTTTTGGAAACAACAAACAAATAATATACTAAATATTACATTTTCTTCGAGTTAGGCGAAATCTTGCAGTTGTAAATCTCGACGTCTCCTTAAGCTTCTATTCGTTTTCTCCAATTTCTTTAATTGGATATTATAGTTTCAGAACACAGATGATAAAAGGTTAATGAAACGACTAGAATCTTAATTAGAAATTTCGCCATTGAGCCTGTTGTCGTCACAGAACAGTGTCCACCGTTAAAGATAAATAGTTATTCCCCAGATAGGCCTCACCTTCGATGTGGCGCACAGTCGTGAATAGATATGCAGGATAATGGCGGTGAAGTTTCTTAAGACCAGTGTTCAGTAATTTGTATGCAGAAATGCACTTTTATGTGCACTTCTCTTTGATGAACCGATCACGGAGCCTACGGTAGTCGTCACAAGGTTTCCTTTTTATCGTCGATCGCCACGTCGGTTGCTAGCGCTCCTCGCGGCTGCGAATTCGCCCACTAAATCTCGTAGGAAGCGGTTCAGGTGCACAGGTGCACGCAGATGTAACGAATGCACTTTCCTTTCCCCGCTGACTGGGCTGATATCAATGCAATCGGCTTACCGCTTCTTCCTGCTCGCAGCTGTAGCGGCGAGCACGTGCGACGTGCACGATGAAGAAGTCGAAATGTCACTGCCTCGTGTTACCTCAACCCATTACGATTGAATCGAGTTTTCGTAGGAGGAATGTTCTTTGACTTGGCGAGCCTTTTGCTATCGGTTACTTGTATTTATCTCTTGGAGAACTTCACCCAGAAATGATTTCTTTGATTGGAAATGGTAAATTATTGTGGTCGGTGGGTCATTTTTTCAGGGTTTATATATTCTTCTAAATGGGGCTGTTTTTTATTAAAAAAAAAAAAAACTAATTCAATGACACAATCTAGCACAAATGTTTTCGTTTACGTGAGCTGGAAATTTTCTGTTTCAAAATTAATAGCAGATTCTCTTTTCACTGGAACTTTTACTCCTCGAATTATATTCATGGAATATAATTTCCAATCCTACTTTCCACTCCCAAAGAAGGTGCACGAAGAGTTGATAAGAACCAATCCGTTAATCAATTTAAGCTTCTTATACCATCTCGAATCTCATTATTCTGCACGTTACCCGCCGATTCTCTGCAATTAATTACCATGTTTCACTATCCACCCGACGAACCCTGTCGATGCAGCGGCGACTTCAATTAACGCGTGATAGAGCAGTTCATCTTCGTTAAGTGTCAACGGTAGACGGCGAATCTTAGCTGGTGGACTCGAGGTCAATCAGGCGCGCTGCAGGTGTTGTTGGGTCATTCAGTCGCGAATAAATGTCAACGTAAGAGCAGAGGAGCCACGCATTCCCGGTGCTCGTGCCCTGATCACGGTGAAAGGAAAGGGTTTCGCGTGCAACGTGTCCAACCGAATAGTTGCACGCCGTTGGATCATGCTCATCCTCCTCCGCGACTTTGCGAACCCGCTGAAAACATCTTCGATGTCTGCCAGTGTCCTTTGATCCCGAGATTCTCCGCAATCGCGTTGTTACATCACCGTGCAACTAGATGGCTGTTTACAGGATGTCGAGGGAGCTTTGTATACGACAGAATTTGAAGAGAAATATGTGTTTATTCTTGAGGGAGGTTACTTTCGAATTTTGTGTTAAAAAATAGTTTGATATGTTGTACTTAGTTATTGAGAAGTGGAGGTGGAGTGGTGTTTGGTAAGTTAGAATTATTCTTAGGGATATTGTTGCAAGGTTATTTAGTCAAAATTAATTTTTTGTTTCCACCGAATGGTGTTTTATTATTCGTAAATTATACAAATGCAAAATTCATGAAGGTGGTTCAAGTTTCGTTGCATCATACGACAATAAAAATTTGTGTTTAAGAAAAGACTAGAAGGAACGACAAAACTGTTCCTTTAGAAATTTGTAACTCACAATTTGAATAAATGTCAGTCTATTTCAGCTCTATGGATATCACCACCAATGCTAAAAGTATTGTTAGAGTATCTTCATAGAATTTCGTAATTATTTTCCCAACGAGCTGGTTGTCAATTCAATTCCCTCTCCAAGAAGTATCCAATCAAGCATTTATTTACTTTTGTTACACTTGTTCTGCTTGAATATATGCTTTGAAGACATGTATCCAAGATACTATTAAGAAGAACAGAACGATCGTCTTCACAGGCTGACGACGAACAGAACCCTAGTTTCAAGCACTTCTCGAGTTTCACGTCACCGAATGCCTGGAAACGGCTGAAGCTTGCTTCTTACATGGATATCGTTTTAGATGTAAATATCCTTTCACGCGAGATGGAATCGAGATGATCACTGCGTCACGGATCACTGGATCCGAATAAAAAATCATCTCTTGTCAGTCGAGACACCTGAAAGTCGACATGGCTCATCCAGAACCCCAAAGTCCTGCCAGCGTGTCTAAACCGGCAGCAGGTAGCTTCTACGACCCCTGTTTCGACTTGAAAAACCTTTACCTGCTTCTTTTGTACCTGACGAATGAACCTGCGGCCCCTTTTCGCCCCTTCTATCGCACTGCTGCTGATGAATATGACAGAGTAGCACCTGCGGTCTAAAAGGTTCGGTCGAGCAGGTTACAGAAAGTATAATACGTTCCTCGAGGGTTAGGAAAAGCTTCTGATCGGACTAGATAAGGTGGATAATAAAAGTAAAGTAGTGGAAGTATGGTATAATCTACGAAAATAAAGATTCACATCTCGCCTGAAAATAAATTTAATTTAAAAACCAACAGAGGATTTTATATTTAATTTAGGAGTTAAGGGAGAATTCTAAATTTAATTTGGAAACTAATAGAGGGTTGTAGATTTTATTTGGAAATTAATAAATGACTCTAAATGTAATTTCGAAGCTATTAAAAATTCTCAATAATCCATATTTCACGTCAATCTCTACGTGTCAGTAAAAGAGTGTTTCCATGGTCGATAATGGGGCAATATACCTTGTAAAATCACCCCACATTGCAACGACAGTAGATAGCTGAAATTTGCTTGGTACATGTATCGTAACATCGATCGTATCCTGTCATTGTAACGAAAGTGAAACGCGAACGTCCCGTCGGGGATAAAAGTTGAATCAAGCGACACGCATTTACCACCTGCATCGCATCGAAGGGTGTTGCATGGCGACAGATGCGTCGGTGAAACCCTGCAAGGGGTGTGCATATCGAGAGCCAGTTGAATTACCGCATGGAACGTGCGTACCACGTATTTAACTCTAATATCGAGGTAAAAAAAGCGCGAACGGCTGTCTCGTGTAAGACAGATACCAAATGGTGAAGAACTGGCCAACAAAGTATCTGGTTTCTCGAATGGTATTTTTCAAAAAAGGGGGTCCTGGCTAAATGGAAAGGTTTTCAACAGATTTTGATTGTCCCTTTGTGCATTCAATTTTGATACATAAAGTGTAATTTTTTGCAAGTGGAATTGAGCAAACAAGCTGACAAAATATTGTCATTATAACGGTGTTTAGTTAATATTAATCGTGGTTTATATATAATAAATTATATATAATAAATTATGGTCGTTAGATATTTCTTAGCGAAACGTCTCCGAGCTTCATAAAATTTCAAATCATGTTATTTGCATCAGCACACCTTTGAGTCTCGATTCTTCTGCACGTCACACATCGAAATCATTCGCTATGGAAAGTACTGTTACTTCTTGTTACTGTTGTGCTCTGCGTTTTAATATTGCCATTGTATGTCACGAACTAATGAATAAACGATCACTGCTTTGACACACGACACAGCTTTAATGTGTGTCGAAACGTACAGAATTCAAATTTAATGGTACATTCTCAATCATGATGACATTGCAGTAACACTTTGATTCTTAAATTATTATTTGAAGACCAGTTAGGAGACTGCAAATAAAAAACTGTAACATGACTTTGTTGCTTTAAAGTTTAAACTCAAGATTCTTCACGTTAGAAACGTTGGTAATGAATTCAAGATTATCTTCGCATCAGTGAAGGGAGACATTTAAAAATACAATTTTATATTTTTCCTCATTTCCGTTTGTAAAACTTGTAATTAAAATAATAAATTATGTCATCAAATCGTTGTGGAACTGGCAGTTTACAGACTCTGTAAGAGAGTTTTAGTAACGAGACACTAAAATTGTCAAAACTATTCGATAAATTAACTGCGATGTTCTCACGCCTCGTATAAATGCACTTAGCAAGAATTTATTTCGAAGAATCTACAGGAGTGTCGATAAGTAGGATAATGGTTCGTGCGTAAAGATCTCAAGCACGTGAGTCTCGATGACTTTCTCAACTTGACATTACGGCCTGTTCATCATCATTCGCTATTGCAAACTATTCGAGCTTCTCGAACAAAGGCTGTTGCCGTTGCGTTTCCCGCCCACGTCGTTTTTCATTGAAAAAAATAGCTGTTTGGAAAAGCATCCCATGCACCACCACGATTACAATGATTTCAGTTCAAAGCTGTTAGATGGAAACCTATTAATGATTTTGCTGTTTGCAACACTTTAAGTGATAGGTACATGTTTGGCGTAGTTTTATTCACTGAAGAAAGTCGGACCTATCTGAACCCTGTATTCTTCGGTTCTATGCATTTTGACCTCTGAAAAAATAAATTTAAAAAAAATAAAAAAAAATTTTTTTGTATAAAAATATATAAATTCAGACCATTTTTAACGATAAAAAGAAAACGGGATATTTTTCTTTCAACGGGATCTAGGTGTGGGCGCTAAAGGGTTAATTAGAACGGTGTCTTTGAAATCTGTTTCAGTGGTGCATAATTTTAGATATATGTTGTTTGGAAATTATTTACATATATCTATTTAAAAAATAATCAAAATCATTGTAATTCTACAATGGAATTAAAATTCTACAATTTTCAAAATTAAGATTCCTAGTATATTCCTAACCCGATTACAATATAAAACCTCTAATTAAATCGTAGAACAATGCTAAACATATACTTACAAAAGATAGGAGATTTATCACACACATTGAAAATTTAACCGAATAATCAATATACGCTCAGGAATTATTTCAATAACTACGTCTACACAATTCAAAGTTACTTAATCTTGCAGCGCCGAAATTCATTCGGAATAAAATTAAGTTCTACATATTTCAAGAATTTTTCTATTTAAAACTTTTTCCTAAAGTAGATAGTTTCTGGCCCTCCATCTCTCATAGACAGTGTTTCCTCCCTCGATCTTTATTGTATAGATGTAACCAGAGCTCTGTTCATGGGGCACATGGCTAAGGGAACAGACACGCGGCGCCTACTTTTCGTGAAAAACTTTCTCAAGGAAACATTCAGAGACAAGGAACAGGACACGTGCGTTACGAGAGACAAAAAAAATTGTGAAGGGTCTGCCGAAAAATTTAAGACAATCGTCCCGTCGAGTATTGGTACGATTCTTGAAGAACTCGGGGGAGGCCTGCGAAACATCAGAGTAAAGAAGGGAGGCTGCACGACCGTGAGACTGTATAGCACCCCCTTTGTTATCGTACTTCGTTTTGCTCTTCCGAAAAGAAGGTCCTTCATTGTTGGTCCCGGCAAGTGGCGTCTGGAAATCCTCAAATAGTGCCAGACCCATGGAAAACTGGCGTCCTACGTGCTTAGGAATATCCTCTCTTAATTGAAGAGCCCAGGACCGAGCGACGCCACTCAAATTTCCTACTGGAATTGTTGTGCAGCTTTTGCTCCTGCACTTCGATGCATTCGAACCGTATATTAGGTGGGATTTTCCCTTTTCGCTCCATTGTGATCAATTCAAATGATTTCTGGGTAAACTGGGGGTGAAATTGAAAAACTGTGCAGAATATATTCTTCTCTTTTCGCGTTTCTTACAGTGAAATTTATTTTTCGCTTCTCCTTTTTTTACCAAATATCTGCTGCTATGAGTAGATGATTTATTTCACACACTGATGCATTCTTTTGTATTTTTTTAATATAATGTTTTGAATAAGTTTACGGGTAAATATTATAGTTCGTATATAATTTTATTTACCATATTAGAATTAGGAGTGATAAATTATCTTTTGGAATTAGGACCATGAAATTTGTAATGTTCCCACTTTTGAGAATATAATTTATTGATCTCTAGAAAAATTTGAGAAATGTGTTGATGAATAAGAGACTGGTATTGACATTTGTTATTAGATTTCTGAGAAGCATCCTACTTTCCTTATATTCTTTCTGAGAATTGATACACGGTCAAGGAAGAATAAATTAGTGATCTTTTTTAAAAAATTTCTAAGATGCTGTAATGGATTCGCAATGATTGAGTTGATCGTGTTATGCAATTTAATACTTCAAATTCATATCGAAACACCATTGGTAAATTTTTAGCTGTTGAATTAGAAAGAAATATAAATTTTTAGTGTACCTAACTCCTCCAAAAATTATTCATCAAATTGCAGTTATTAAATTGCTTAGAGAATTCACATTGAAATGAATCTAATTTAATAGATCTAGATGTATCGAACAGAAGAAAGTCAGCAATTTCGTCAACTTTCTTCACAGATCTTTCCAAACTCCCTCTCGTCTCTTTCTCCATCGTCACTTCCAACCTCTGAATCGAGTTCTTGCCAAGCAAAGGCGCCTAGGAACGACCGAGGATCGAAGCACAGCGCTGTTCGAACGTAAAGACCGGTTGCGAGGGCGTCACGTAAATCAAGCCGCTTTTATATTTTCTATTTTGAATAAGAAAACGCTTAAGTAGCTCCTACCGAACAGTCGCAGTTTCCTGCTCGCCAAACGACCAACGATTACAGTTTAATACGAAACATTGATTACGAATCGTAGTGGAAAATTGCTTCCAGACAGTTTTTCGTTTCTCTTGGAAATGCAGGAAAATGCATGTAACCGAAAAAGCTTTTTTAATCTGCTATCTAAGCACCTTATCGTATTTTTGTGTAGCACATATCACACGCGCTTATTTTGGCGAAAGCAAGCATTAAAAAAATATGAAAAAAAATATTTTGTATTCCGGAAACACGAATTAGTAAATAGGAAAAAACTACAACTTGCATACATATTATTTTTTGACAAAAAGGTAAATTTTTTAAACAACGGTAATTTTTTAGGGTGTTACAGTGAAAAGCCTCTTAAAATGAGACTTTCAACTTGGTTTCATATCAACGTACTGGCGCTTGCGCGTGAAAGGGTGCAACTTTTCGTATGCACGTGCACCAACGTGTTGGCAGTGTCTGTATGCATTCTGTTGCAACAGCAACCGGGTAACGTAATAACTCGCAGCCTTTCTTTCCATTGTGCGAATATACAGAAAAATTTGATGGCGTTTATCGATTGGCGCCTAGCTAGCTGCCATATGTGCCCACTCACGTTGTAACGGAACAAAATAATTACGAGGCTTGCGAATATTTGCGTATTGTGAATAAAAGGGATCCTTTTGCAGATATTCTGTTTTTGTGGCGTACAGTGTTTGGTAAAGCGACATCGTATCATACAATACTGAATCAAAATTATTTTTTTTAAAGCTAGTGATACATATCCTAGTGTCTAAACATTTACATGGATCGCGTTGAACGTTGCAATTCCGCGGGTTTTAAGTAATATAAATCGTAATACTGGAAAAAGTGGAAAAATAAATTCAAATTCTCTTTTTATTATTTTCCCCTTATTATTATCACTTGGGCGAAGAAGTTATGCAACGAAGGGTTAACTTTTTAATTCGCACTACTTTCATCGTTGGTTACGCCATTTCATTAATTCTGTATGAGGAAAATTTGATTACAAGTTCTATGCTCCTCCAATGGCGTAGTTAATCTGAATAAGCTTCATCTCCGCAAAGCATAAGTATGCAAGTCAAGGGACAGAGACACAATTAATTCATTAACATACATGATACTCGATAAACGAGTTTAATCTTTGAATCACCACTATCGATTAACCTGAACCCTCGTATGAACCTAGAATATTAATTTAGCAAACAATAGCTACATCGAGAGTCACAATCAATTCGCACGTTAAATGCCGAATTTTAGATCGAGATACGTGCATCGATGTAGCCCAAAGGAAAAGGGGGACAGTTCCCAAATTACTCACTCATTCTTTCCCGAATCAAATTGCGTAACAATCTCGTAGCATCGTAGCGTAACGTAAAACGTTGTCAGTCCCATGATTGCCCCCACTCGCCCGTCTCCTCGCCCCCCTCGCCTTTACCCTCCCCTCTTCCTCTTGTGTGTCAGTATACCTTCACTCACGTCTCTGCCCCCCCCCTCCTCGGGAGCCTCTTCCGTGGCCCTGTTCACCACTTCCCCTTTCCGCTCCTACGAAAACCAGACTCTCCCTACTCGCGCCCTGTCCCCCCACCGTTGGACGTTACAACTGACCCCGGGCCTCTCACCCACGCCGGGGCCTCGTAGTAAAAATGGCCGCCTGTGTGCACTGTAGTAAACACACCAGGGACGCATTCTGTCTACCTGCGCGTATTTTTCACAGAATCTCATCTCCGTTTCTCCGCTCCTCTTTTCCTTCGTCGCTAGAGTTCCTGCGCAGGAGTCCGTCTTTGTTCCCAGTTTCCCTTCTAAATCACCTTTACAACGGAAGAGAACACAAGCTTGGATATTCACCGTGTCAGAAAATACTTTGGCTTCTGCATGGAGCTTGTGATGGACAGAATTATACATTTCGGCACTGAATGTGTGAAAAAATAACGACGGGAAGGAGAGTGTGTTGAATGATCCAGTACGCAACAGTTGCCATTAAGCTTCCTACAAGTTCTTATTATACGTACTATATGTGATACTAGAAGATAAGGTCAATGTAATCCATCTTTTAAAGGCCACGAGAAGAATTCTCAATGATACAACGTACACAGATGTGTGCGTGAAGTACTCCACCAGATTCTCATTTAACAAAACTTTATATTTTATTACAATCTACATAACACCATCGCTTATATATCCCTTCAAACCTAGACTGCAGCTATTGATACTGACAGATATTATACTAATGCTATCAATAAGAATTACTAACAGACTCTACCTACCAATGAAATCCCCTCCAAAATCGGTTACAATCATACAAAACTTCCGGCATCTATAGCGTGACAAGCAACGTTTTAAAGGGAACAGGAGAAAGTCCCATCAACGGTAAAGTAAACGCCGAGATCCTCGCTCTGAAATGCGTTCCTGCGGAGTCCCCAACTATAACGTACTATACGCGCTCGTAGCTCGCACTGTAGCGCGAACGCCGGCACACAGGCGCGCTCGCCGGGCCCTCGCGTTTGCGTACCTGTCCGCAGGAGTCCCACGGGCGCTGCTGTCGGTCTGGAGCGGTCCCAGCCCTATCCGGGCATTGTTGCACCGACGCCCGCCTAAGTGAGTACTGCTTTCCGCGCAACCCTCGCGTCGCCCTTCTCGTGCCCCGTGTCAATCAACACTCGGTGGATGATGTACAGTGTGACTGGTTCGTCGTTAAGCACCGATCGTGGATGATCTCGTAGCGTACGGCGGAGAATCGCGAGTCGCGCGGATCTGCGGAGATCGAGGGATCGTGCGCGCAAGAGCTTGCCAGCCAAGGAAGAACGATGAAGCAGGAGCAGAGGCCAAGGAGGCAGGCCCTCTTCCAGATCGCCAAGGTTTGACATTTTCCGATGGATATCGTTTTCAGGGGGCTTCGATAATCAAACTGTGCGCGGTGTTGAGAGCGAACGACTGTCCGGCGCGGTTCGATACGCTGGAATAACGCGTATACCGTTACACGTATCTCGATACCGAGCCTCTGTACCTGTTGATTATTCGGTCAGACGTGCTTATTTAAACCACGCCGTAAATATGATGTTTCTTTCACGACCGGTGCATGCTGCACCTTGCTCGCAGTGGAGGGCTTAGGTTTCTGGGATGGGGTCGTGATGTGCCCCGAAATGGCGCGGCAGGGTTTGCAGGTATAGCTGGTTGCTGCTGGGGGCGGAGAGGTGTCCGGGGCGGGGTAGTGTTCTCGGAAAAGATGCTGGTGATGTTTATCTCGCTCGAATCTTTCATCTCGAAACTTACGATCGCCATTTTGGTCCCGAAACCTAATTTCGTTCTAATAACAATCGATGGTGACTCTAAATCTGTTGAAAGTCGTTACGAAATAGTCCCAAATCTTTGATTCGGCACATATCATGTAACATAGAAAATACTATCCCCCAAAATCGCTTGCCATCGCCACGATTCTTCCATAATATGACATTGCTTACAATTAGCGATTATCGAAAACATTCAAAATTTCATCCACAAAAAGCAATAGTACCTTTATACGAATAATGTTGCTAATAATTTTTGGTTACAATTTTTGGCGTTCGAAAAGAAGCGTCCCGCGTGAACGACGCCGGAAATGGAGAAAAATCGGCAAAATCGACTCGCGTTTAATGCAGAGCCTGCCGTGGTAACTTTTATCAACCGTTTTGCAAGAAACAGTCATACCCGCGTGATTTATCGGTAATAATACCAAGAACGAGCCCAGTTCATTAACTAGCGAGAAACTTGGACGGAATGCAGCGACTCGCATTTTCCTCTCGTTTTCCCGCCACCTTCCGCTGCGTTGATTGAGAATTAACCGTTTCTAGAGCAACGTTACGACATTAGTGCGATAAAACGCGTTTCCGCGGTTCAACGGGGTTTCTGTTCAGTCGGACCTGCGATTAATCCAGTATAACTGACTGATCGGCCGCGTATGCGTGGAAACCGTATGAAATCGCTGGCTACACATGCAAATTAGGCGGATCACGGTGGGAAACGTGACACTTTTGTGACGAAATCAGTAGGTTTATATGTTGCTCAGCGCGCGGTAAAAAGTGTGACTGCGTGTGAATGGACGGGGATATATTAATGGCAAAGAGCGGAGGCTGTTTTTGTTGGAACAAAGAATGTTAATGCATAGATGATTTTATTCAGACGTGTTTTCTTAATTTTATGGGGATTTAGGTAATTAGGGACAAACAGGATTTACACTTTTATTGTGGACCTTGCTGTGGTGATTTATTTCTATAAAATATATGTATTTGCAATACTTCTTCACTTCACTTCTTCGCAAATTTACTTTATATGCATTGATTTAAAAGGAGACAGTGTCGGTGTATTTCGAGTGGATGAGATTGTCAGGAATGGTTGGCAAATGAAGAGTTTAATTGCTGTATTCCACTGTAGAGAACCGAACAAATGCCTCGGAGTCATGCAACAATAACTAGGTATTTAGAGCATCCTGGAATTCTGAAGCATAAATGGATGTAATTTCTATGAGGTTTCCTTCCGACTCTCTTTGTAATAAGAGTTCATCTACAATAGATGTAGTTTAGTTTATATTATTTTTCAACGTGAGATGTGTCTTCTAATTAGCTCGCATTTTAAAATAAAATTTCAGAATTTATAAATATATCTTAATCACAGAGAATGTAAGATCAACAACAATAAAAATAATAAAACAATTGAGTTACTCATTGTTCAGTTTTAGAGTATAAAAAGGATTTCATTTTCCTGAGAAATTTAAAAAATTGTGAATCACTTTGTCCGCGTCGATCAAGCAAAAGGAAAATTATTGGAATACACGATTGATGAATTTCGCAATGAATAATCACTTGATCTACTTGCGATCGATCGAGTCTCGTTAATAAGCATCAACAACCGTTACGACGAAATAATCAGTAGGATAGCCCTGCTAATTAGTTCGCACGTTAATTAGCTTTAATTATTTTTATTATATATATATTATTATTATTATTTATTTTATTTTTTTTATCAAGGTACAGTCGATACTGTAAATGTTTATAAAGTAACAGAGTTATCTGGCTTTTTCTTTAACAATTAGCGATTTTAATTTTGTAGATAGGTACCAATTCACTTTTAGTTTTGAATAGTGATATCAATCCCAATATTGTAGTGCATTTGTAAAATTTTATATTTCATATTTATAATTTTAAAATTTCTTATTTCTTGAATATGATACAACTTTGGTTAACAGTTCTTCAGAAATTTATATTTCTGTACAGATTTCATTGTACAATTTTTTTTATTTGCGTTTTCAACGTTGTGCATTGTTTACTTATTTATTTAGGATAAGATGACCGCAAAAATGATTTGTAGTAAAGATTACGCATAAACGAATTTTGAAGTGATTTGCATCCGTTGTTCTTCGCCCAGAGTTCCAATGCAAATTTTCTTTTGTACAGCGAGGGGAAGTGTACCTAATAGCCGAAGCGTGCACTTGTCCCCCAAGTGTTGTGGACCAACCTGACCTGGTAGCCATATTGATACGCTTCTGTTGGAAGGGCCCTGTTCACTTGTTGGGTCCCACGAGTCTTTCAAAACTCGTCCATTCAATGAAAACACTTTCCCGCATACGAGTACTTCATTTCTCGATCTCTCATTTGCCAAAGCTTCTTTCACGAGAACGTCACCGGTTTTCCTAACATAGGAGAATGAATGAAGTAGCTTAAGGAACTCGTTAAATTGTGGACACCACGCTTAAAATTGTAATAATTAATATTAATCGTCATATTCCTCTATTACTATAATTTGATAACGTGATCTAGTTCATTAGATAATTTATTATATTTACTTTCTTTAAACATTGGATGCATTTGTTAATTAATCGATGTTCGTTTCGATTAAACAGTTTAATCACCCGAGAAGTAGTTTTTACAGATTTCAGATAGCTTTCGCAATCCTCGTTGATTCGTAATTTTGTTTCCCCGCGAGTTATCGCCATGATTTTTATGAATACCGGATATTTAGCCTGTGAACGCCGGAAAGGCGAAAATAATGTTCCGCTATGCGACAGGACGTGGCCACGGAAATTGTGATTTACTTTCCCTCGGTATAATAACGTGCCCGCGATACGGTGGGCTACTATCGTGCGTGGTTGGAGGCTCGTTCCACGCAGGGTGATGTCGCATTTGCATACTTCCTCGTATTGCGTGCACACCTACGCCTATATTCTTCATTCGTCGGACACGCCGATGGGAACAGCCCAGATTTATTACCAATTAGCATGCTGTAATACTGATGTCATTATGATAATAAGATAGAAATACGAATTGGCAAAATAGGAATTTTAAAGGGGGTCTCTGTTGCAGTAAAGGTTGTTTTTAATATATTTATTTAGTCTGTGATAAGAAAATTATTTATCTGTCAACCTTTTGTTGAAATATTCTTTAGTTTTGCGTGATGGTTTTTATATACGCCGTTATTATTCCATATAGTGTGAATATATTTTAAAAGTAGCTAATTTTATTTTTCACTGTATTTATAAACTTATTTGGATAAGTAACTTCTGGTTTGTAGCGTAACTATTAAATAGTGTAGCAGAATGAAAATTTATTCCAAATTACTGGAAGCATCGAGTTAACTTCATAATTCATAGTGCCATAATTTCATTTAATATACTGCATATTTCACTCATATTTACAATCACGGCCAAATTAATTCCACCTTCCACTGCCTATCTGCTTGAATATTGCAAACTCAGGACAAGCAAGTACATATTTTATCAATAATCCAAACACGGCACCAAACGGCGCCTAAAATACTGCATAATTAATCCGAGTACAGTATTATCGGGAGCCAACCTCATGATTTACGATTCCACAAAGAGAAAATAGTTCCTCGGAAACATATTTCCAGCGAATCAAACAGTGAAATTTTCGAATATTAGCTTAATTGCCCCTCTCAAAATTACGACACTTCGAGATACAAATGTATACTGCGGGCTGAATTTTACGTGCCTCTAAAAATTCATTCTCTTGCGTTCCAGGTGTTATGGCACCTCGACATCTTTCGGAGGAGCTTCAGGGAGCTTTCGGGACACGCCTGTATGCGGGAATCCTGCATCTTCTGCGCTCTCAAGGTAAGCGGGATGGATCGTGTAAAGCAGAAAAGGAGAAAAAGTACGCGAACCTCATTAAGGCCTGCATCGCCGCAGTGGCTAAATATGCGCCTCGAGAGACATGGTGAACGTATACACTGCCGTTCAAAAGTATTTGATAAAAGTATTTGGGAAAATAGAATGAAACGTGACACAGTTGATTATTGATTCTTCTGATTAAATTATTACTTCTTTTTTCTTAGTATGTGTATAATGTTCCTACTGCAATCCGGAGATGAGGCTGTTATTGTTGCTTTTTACGTGATTCAACTGTTCAGATCCTAATATATAACTCACATTAAATTTTTTGCTTTAAAATAAATTGTTTGATTATATTTGAACGTTGGTAACGTCATTTTAAATTGGCTATATCGTTGCCACGTGTTTTGTTGCCAACAAAACGTTTGAACCAAGAGTAACAGTTACATCTCTGAAAGTGGAAGACTGCAGGTCTCGATAATAACCGTATAATAATAATAATAATTGAATTGCAGATCGAATAGCACTTTTAAGATAACAAAATAGAATGAAACGATTGCTACGTGCTAAGGAATATCTAAGTGGGACCAGAGGCATGTAGAAAAACGTTCTATTTTCTTTTTTTTTAATCGTGTCTAGAACAAGTGATCAAATACTTTTGAGCGGTAGTGTATATCCAAGTTATTCCCTCAGCGAATATTATTTGCTTAAAGCACCTGGCGAAACGGACGAATTGTAAGAAAAAATGTCCCAGTGGACGAACGATCCCTATTTCACTTGGTTGCATGTGTTGGTATACGTGTGATTTGTGAGACGGAGATGCAGTGAATTTATATCAATAGCTTAATTTTTTCTTTACTGTATCTCTCTTAATTTCGTGTTTTTATTTGAATCTTAATTGGAGGCAGTTTCCTGATAATTCTGCGCAGGTGGTTTTTAGTGGTTTCGAAGAGCAGAATTGTATCTGTTGTGCGAAATTTGGAAACCATTAAGGCAGTATTCCAATTAGAAGTAGAACAAGTTAATGAAAACATTAATCGTAAGGAAGAGATAGTAGAATTGCCATTAAATGTAGATCCCCAAAATAGTTATATCTTTACTTAAGTGAGACAGATTAAAAAAATTCAAATTATCCTTAACAGCTGGAGACTATTGAAAATCCAGAGTTACCAAATTCGTGGCAGTATAATCTGCCGAGTAATTATGCTCGCGTCGAAACCCCTAAGCATATCTGGCTTTCATTAAAAACCGCCTTGACATCTTCACGTATCGATGAGCAGCGATGATTTACCAACAAAACAGGACAAGCCTGAGTGGTTTTCGCATGCTGTGAGAGGCAGAAGGGTATACCTCGACTCGAGTGATTTTGATCGTGTGATGTTACAAGTAGTTCCGCCACTTAGAAAATCCCACGACGATAATGAAAATGCCAGACCCCCGAAAGGGACCGAAACACTCGAGATAAAGGCGTCTAGGCGCTTGAAAACTTAAGACGAATGGAGATTACTTTATGGTACTCGCGTACCGTGTCCACTTCATATTACAGGGCTAATCTCTTTGGAGGTAATTTAATCTGAAAATAAGGAACATCTCTGTTTTTATGGTGCCGGGAAACGGTGATAGTGTAATTATTTGTTGGTCAGTAAATAATTGAAGGCCCGCGTGAAATGGTACGAGATAATTTTTGAAGCGGAAGTTATTTGCGGAGACAAGGAATATTTGTATGTGACAGTTTGTCTAAATTGTATTATTTTTTTGACTGTATATCATTTTTAAAATTAGAGAATTCACTACTGAAATTCATTTCGAGTTTAATTAACGATAACAAAGAGAGAGGATCTTAGGAAATTTGAAAAGTCGGCTGTAAAGTTGCACATAAAAAATAGAGAAATCGAGAAATTTCATTAGATTTAGAGAAATTTGTGGTTTTTATTGTTTTCAACTTTTCGAATCAACTGTTCTCTAATCTTCAAACACGTGACCATGCTTTCGAACTTAAAACAGAATACTAAAAAATATTTCTCAGCCACTGCACTTCTGTGGCTGTCTTAATCATATAATTTTATTCTGAGCTATACTTAATTACTATTAATACCCTTCCTTCACCGTTAATCCCCTCTGTTCCTCCATTTCACTTAAACCATAATTTCGCATTACAATAATATTTCCACGGTAGGATTAATCTGTTCAAACAGATAACGGCGATAGAACAAGCACAGTGTCTACTGTTAAAAACGATTCTAATTTGCATACTGTCGAAACACTTCCACGCGTGTCTCGAACAATCGACCGTCGATGGAAGCAGCGACTGTAACAGGCCTTTCAGATAGCAAACCTTTCTCCAGCGAGAGACACTAGTCGGTGGTGTTCACCGATTGGTCGGAGCAAGAGAAACTATCCCTTCAGATTGTTGCTGGCTCATTGCAGCAAACGTACAGCGAGTAGGACTTGGGTACAGACGCTCTGCCATCCAACGTGGAAAGAAACGAAACGTCGCGCATCCGAAGTTCAGACGAGAAGTAGGTAGAAAACGCGTAGGATCCTCCCTGGTGTTCTCACGGGGTTAATTAGCAATCTCGAGAGAGTTAATTGCCGCAGGCAAAGGGTACCGTGTTTCGAGTGAAGCTCCCAGTGGCGGGCCTCTGACACGAAGGACTCGTGTGTTTCTTTGTTGTGTGCAATCTACTCGTCTGCGCGCCTTTGCGTGGCACTATCTTCAGCATCAGGACTAAATATGCTGCTTTCTTAGTTTCCTGTTCTCTTCTTCTGTGCTTTTTTTATTTAACGAAACATGTGAAAGGGGGATCAGGTAATGAACATGGAGAGCATAATTAGAAATTAAGGAATTGGGATTTAGAAGGTGGGATTTCTGGATTGGGATTTGGTAGTGAGGAATTTAAAATTGGGAAATTGGTTTGAGCTTGATATTTATTTTCTGTGTTTAAGATTAATGATTTGGTAAATTGATTGCAATTATTTTTCTTTGGAAATTATTAAGTGTTTATTTTTTCAGTAAATCAGATTACTGTAGTATGTTTCTTCTTCTGTTTAAATTATGAATGAAGTTTGAATTGCAGTGTTTGAATTTCTGTCGATTTGAAAACCAATAACTTTCACTTTCAAAGTGAGATGGTTTCTGATAATTTGAAAGCCACTAAAAGTTGGGTGCATGTACTGTTTGAAGCACGAGCTCCATTGTACGCCATATTGCTGAAGACAAGAATGGCGTTGCGTTACACAATGTTATGAAAATAAGGTGCCGTTTCGTATTACAGAAACACGTTGATCATTCCATTCTTATTATCGCAGTAGGTATTACCATTAAGCTACCTATTTATATCATATGCACTTAGAAGAGGACAGAAGTTTGGAATTTGTGGCAATATAACATTTTCCAGGTGCATTAAGATTCATAAGAAATAAAATACTGAAACATTTAAAAAAATATGTAATAGTTGCAATTTGCCTTTTTTAAAGTATGTGAAAGGAGTAACTGTCAGCTTTCATTGCGTGGCCGTCAAATTTGAATCTTTCTTCTAAGAAGAGGAAGTACCCCTGCATACCAGAAGGGGATACGTGTATCTACTGCCGAAGAATTTGACCCGACCAAAGATACCTCGGTGATTCACCACAAGCATATTCAAAGGGTCGAAAACTCCTTCAGGGTTAGAATGAAGCGAGACGACCCTTTACCACGTGCTATACGCGATTGCCTCGATTTTACGACCCTCAGACCTCGTACACTTCCATTTCATCCTTTTAAGAGTACAGACACTTCTGTGCAGTAAAAGTTTTTTTAACGATGTTAAATTATATATTGGTTTTGCAGTAAAACAGAATTATGTAGGTACTCCGTAACAAAATCAACTTACGAGAACTATAAGTAGCATTAGTTAAGTAAATGATTTTAATATTTATCGTGACTATTTTTCTTAATATTTAAGTTTTATAATTTGCAAAGTTCTCCCACCTCCACTGCACTTCAAAAGTCACTTCCACTTTCGAAAACCAAACCCCCATAAACTTTTATTATTACCCATATAACTATAACTTATCCGTTGCATCGATGCAATTAGAAGTACTTAGGAGCTATTCCTTTAATTTTTCGTGCATCGAACGTTACGTCCCCGACGTTTAAGGCAAACGGTAATGACTGGCCATTTGGGTAATTAGGGGACATTACCGAAGGCGTTCATTTGTTGTTCCTAGATGAACAGTTATTCCGCTAGGCTTCTGTGCTGTTCATAATACTCGAGTCGACGGAATTTGTTCTCATTTTACCCACTGCCAAGAGTCCGATTCGCGGTGGTGTTGCGGTTGCTCCAGTGGATTGCACCGGTTCTGAACACCATCGACTGGCGGAGTTTATTTCCGGGCGTGTAGAATGATTCTCTTGAACTTGCACCTTCTACAGGCATAGAGAATTGTCTGGTGCATCGAGTTTCATTAAAAATTCTTCCTGTGTAAGTTACTTTTCTGCTATTCTTCTCTTGACATTTTATGAGCATAGACGGTCGAGCAACATTTTTATATTCAATGCTCCACGTGAAGGGTATTGAATCTTTCGACGAAGAAGCTGATTCTGAATAGTCCATTATTTTTCATCTTTTACTGGTTGAGAGGAGAACATTTTGTTGTTAAAGCAAGTTGTAAGAGTTACGAATTAACTCGCAGCTAAAATTTGAGTTATATCGAAGAGAATGATGTGCGAATTTTGTGATGCTTTTGTAATTAGAGTTCCTCGTGAAAGTTATTGTAATAATTTTGTCATATCCCCGTTGCAGATTCTGTAATCTTCTTTAAAACCTGAAAATTCTTCACTGATATTCGCCTCGATTTTTCTAACAATAGAATATTGAGTGAAGGATGAAGTTATTAAATTGCAATCGTCATTTATAATTAATTAAAATTGTCCAATTACAGTCTTATGGAAGTTTTTCCAAGATTCCCTGAAGCCATCGATGACGAAGAGCTGTCGCTTCCGGCGACGTTCGTGTTCATCGAAGCTGAGAGTCGAAGCGCAGGCGTAGGAAGATCATTTCCATTTAAATATTCATGCAACGACGTTTCGAGGGGAGGCTTTGTTTAGTATTCCACTTTATTTAGGAAGGAGGAAATACTACGAAGCCTACGCGTTTCAAGTAGCTGCTTGACTTACGCGCGATCGCCCACGACTCGTGATTGAATAATCACGAGAAGTGAATGGTGCTGGATAGATAGTTGTCCCATTGTAAAATATTTCAATTAGAATATTGGAGCGAGCGAGCTTGTCCGCGGAAACTGATATGGCGATATCGAAACTGCACATTACGCGAGGCAGGAAAAGCAATTATTAGATCGATAAAAAGTCTAATTACTAGAAGGTAGAAGACCTTCTTTTTACAAATTCAGGCATAATCTAGTATTAATATCTTTGTACACGGAATCACTGTCCTTCGTTACTAGGTACCATATAATTACAAACTACCATAGTTTCCTGAATTACCTAAAAAAAAAATGATCAAGCCAAACCCCTTTCCCTTAATTACAAGTCCTTCAATAATTCTTCGACATTTATTCTCTCAAAACTTTCAACTATCATATCCATAAAAATAATATAAAAAGGTACTTTAAGTGATTCATCCACGTTAAACCCACCACTCTTTGCACTCAATATAAAATTTTTTTAAGGTAGCTAGGCATTATTTTGCTACGTTTAAATTCACTTTAAAACTACAATCCACCGAAGATTTCTTTCTCCTCCCACGTCTTCCTGTAAAATAATATTTAGTATAAAAATAAAAATTTCATAAAAGCAAGTCCCTCGAGGCAGTGAATGAAAGCTATAAACCCCAGGTGCAGATGAAACGCCATAAGATTCTTCCCTGAATGATTCGCCGTAGTATTCTCCCTCATTCGTGGCGCATGGTGCTTCCAGGTATACTCAGCCATACCTGCGGTCACTTTTTCCGTCCTCCATGCTTTTTCGTGTCGAGCTCGCGTAGGCCCCGGTTCCCCTGTGTGTTGGTGACACAGGGCCCAGCCGTATCTCGTACGCCAGACTGGATATGTGGAACTGGCTTTGTCCCAGTCCGCGTAGTACGGGCCCTCTCATATTCTCGTACGATTCACGTACACACTTACGATCACACAGAACCGTTCCTCATGGACTCCCGTGCGAGAGGAGTGGTGTGGACTTCAGGGACGTGCAGAGGAACTGGACGCTGCGGTTCGGGGGAATCGAACGCAGTCGTTTCTCTTGTGCAACGAATCGCTGGCCGAACGGGATGACAGCTTCTTTTCTTCCACCTTGCTGCTCCATATACCTATCTTGAGGTAAACAGGGCAGGAAATTTGCATAAATACCAAAATTGGTTGTTTTTTTTTTTTTTTTGAAGAATTCTCCTCGGGGGATACAAGGTTACACCATTTTGCTAGTTTTGTTGTTTTGATTATAAACGAGGTGGACTTTGTTGGTTGACGAGGGTGGATGAAAATGGTGGTGTGAGTTAGATGATGGTTTTTGGTAGGGGCAGGAGTGGGTAGCTTCCTTTTCGTTTGGAATTAGTGTTTGTTCCCTTAATCCTTAATTGGTGAGGTGGAAATTTTGTTATCCAACTCGAAAGGTGGCGTTTGATATAACCCATTTTTTATTTCTGTATTATTGCAAGTGATACGAATAAAATCTTATTTGTGAAAAATATAAAACTGTGATAAGTTGTTTTGTATACACATGGTGAAACAAATATGCATTTAAACCATTATTGTGAGGCCCATGAGCCTCCATTTAATTAGTTAAGGTTAAATAGTGGGAGATTTGTTTTAGTTGGGTGGGAAGGACAGATCCTATTTTAAAAGAAAGGTTTTCTTGTATATTACCATGTCCTGGTTGCTGGTGAAAGAAATTTTTAGATGACTGTAGGATATATTTAATTGTTTCAGAGGTGGAGTTATTTGTGCCTCGCACATACACGCCATGAACGATAAGAAATTGTGTCAGCGCGTTTCGTGTGCGCTGATAACGCAGCTTGGATAATTAGAACTTTCTCTCGTGATGCAATCCTTCGAGTTAACCGTGATACAGATTTGCAAAAAAATCACATGTCTGCTTCCTGAATGTTAAAAGATTAGATCTGTTTTTATAGAATAACGGTTTTCAAACTGAGGCAGTTTGAATAAATAAATTTCTA
Organism: Andrena minutula; assembly: GCA_929113495.1. Lineage (NCBI taxonomy): Eukaryota > Metazoa > Arthropoda > Insecta > Hymenoptera > Andrenidae > Andrena > Andrena minutula. The sequence goes on along the minus strand of OV815996.1, from coordinate 8,630,385 downwards.
TTACTTTAGTAAAAGAAAGAGTATTTCTGTGTCTCGTATTTAATATTTATTAATGAAATTGGATTCACGATTCTTCGAATCGAATTTATCATCTTTTTCTGCCAGTGAGTTTATGTATGTAATTGGAATGAGTTTCCTCGCAATAGGTTCTCTGTGTTTGAAAAATCGATTAATAATTCAACTCAATTCTCCCTATGTTTCTGAACACATCCCCTAATTTAACCCTCTAGACAGCACCTGCAGGCAAACCCCCTTTTCAAACATATTTCCTGCCAATGGATGGTCGGTGAATACAAGTGAATATCGTTTCCGACGCAATATGGATGTTAGATACTGTAGTTGGTCAGGTTTGTGAATTCTACAAAATGATAAACTTGTATTCTTTATTAATTAAAATGATTTCGTTTAAAAGGAAGAGTAAGCTGTAGAATTTTTCTTTTTTTTTTGTAAACACGATAGTCAAAATGCAATTAAGAAAGTGTGAGTATTTAACAACCTATTTTTAATACCTAAGTTATGCTATCCATGTACACTGAAGAGATAAATATTGAACATTATAGATAGATTTAAACGATTTTAATATTCGTTTAAATATTGAAATTGTTTGAGTTTAATTTATTTGAACCGAAGCAGTGAACGTGAATTGCTTCGAGCTCGAACTTCTAAATACTATGTACTTGATATTTAAGAATTTCGTTGGAAGAGGTGCTCAATTCAAAGCCGCTTTATACTTTCGCTTTAAGTAGTATAAATGCGAAATAATGCCGACATGGTCATATATTTCGAGATAAATGATTGAGACTTAAACAGAGAAGAGTGTTCAATATAGAAAGATGGAACACAGAAATTAATTTCAGAGCTTTGGAATTTACTATCTTTCTATTATTAATTTCAAAGAGAAACATTACCTAAGTTTAAGCACATTCTAACGCAAAGAATGGAAGAAACTTACATCGTATGCATCTGAAGCATCTACAAAACGTAGTTTGAATAATTTAGAAATCAATTTGTTGAAGCATATTCAGTATCTGGTAATGAAAAACAAGCCCTTAATTTTCTTCAGTTCTTCATTTCTCACCAGGAGGATTAAAATCCTTTAATTTGAATTTTTCCAATCACCTGTTTCACTCTACATCCTCAACACAATCGAACTTCTCCAAGTCTGTGAATATCCCATTCAATAATAATTTAACACATGTATGCAACAATTCACCAGACCAAAAATATTAGACTGTATCTTCTGTACCATCTCCTGTATCACCACATCACCAAATGTCTTTAAACTCTTAAATTTAAAATTCAGGTTTGTTTTGTAACAGCCTCAACCCTCACTGATATACATTCTCTGTCATCACACACGCTCTTACTTATTTCCTCACCTAATAAAACCAAAAGAACTCTACCGCCGATAACAGAACAGAGAAAAAACACCTGTGAAGTCTAAAATATCTCGCCCCTGGTGCGAACCAAATAACATAGAAAAGAGGTCGCGGAGAGGGGCCCGCAGAGTACAGGCCTGGTTGGGCCGGCGCGTCGGTCGGCCAGGTTGGTGAACGTAGGACAGCTAACCAGGTGACGTCATTGGCTTCTCGGGTCTATGGAGGGCCCTGTGGCGGCGGTAGGGGAAGGGGGAAGGGGCCCACCGTCCCATTGGCAAGGCAGAAGAGGAAGAGAGATGGAACGAGAGGTGGGGGATGCTCTGCAGCACCGTGCGAGCTGCTGAGCTCAGGTACGAGCGCACGGTGCCGCGTGCAGGTAGTCCCGTGCTCCGTTCTCCACGTTTCTAAGCCACCTTCGAGCCTTCCCCGCCTCGTCGAGGAACGATCACCGTGGAAGCCAACCCCCTGCGATATCGAACTGTTCCACCCTTTTTGTGCACGCTACAGCGGAGTGGAAAGGCTCGGGGGTTGAAAGGCAGCAGCATGCGTGCAGTCCACGGTGGGCGATAAAAGTGGAACGTCGAAGGAGTCCACAGTGTTTTCAACAGCGCTGCTGGCTATCGGGAATTATTCAGGAAACAAATATTCGTACAGAGTCTTCATCATTGTTTCTGATGATCGGGAAATCGTCACGCGATTCGTGGAAAGTGGTGTGCAATTTGACCGAGGAAATGTGACTTGTGTGCCTGGAAAATGGTAGAGGAAACAAGGAAGAGAATCCTGATCGAGAAACTTGGTGCTCGTTAAGGTACAAACTGGTTTGGAATTTTTTTAAGTAAACCTAGTGAAGTGGAGTGAGCAAGTAAAGAGGAATAGAAATGGAGTCTCTGGTGGGGATTATAGAGACTTTTGGGAACTGATTTTTGGTCCTGTGAATTTATTATGGTGAATGCAAGTGGATGGGTGTGTGATTAGAAAGGAAACTCGAGTGAGGTAACTACAGACTGTTTTCAAAAAGCCACCGACGTTCAGCCAGTGCCTGAACATTATTACCGAGAATTCGACGGAAACTGTGCCAGCAAAACGAGCGGAGCACGTGGCACGCCGAAGTGGAACGAACGAGTCGAGGGAAAGATGCAGTGAATCTTTAGCGTACGGAACGGAGGATTTAGTCATTTAAGGAGGTGAATTTTTTAGTCACGCTTCTAATTACATTCCTCGAGCAGTCCTTTACACGTTCAAAATCGTGTTCAACGAACGAATATAAATAACAGAAATCAGCATCCACGGTTCAGGGCAGAAGCATTCCACGTTTCCCCCGACAAACATTTATCAAAATCGTGATAGAAAAGGGGCGGAAAGAAGAACGAACGTACTCCAAGCCATTTATTCAGCCCCCGAAGAGACCACTGGCTCGTAGATCGAGGAGGTGACTTCACTTGCCAAACGAGTTTCTGTTTTTAATCGAATCTACGACTCGTCTGGCAACGGGTTCTCCCGACACATCCGGCATGCAATTGCTGGATATGATTCCTCCTTCAGTCCTCGCACAAGGATCATCTGCCAGGGGCCCTTTCAAGCCGCAGCCACCTGTTTCCCGTCCATCCTCCCGCTTCTTTCTTACCTTTCCTTCCGTGAAAGCTACGAGCCATTACAACATCGAACGCCGTCGTCGACATTTAACCGTGTCATTGAATACCCCAGGCGGTGGATTACCTTGATCACCATTGCGATCGCAACTGCAACTAACATTTCCATCGAACCAGTGTCCCAAGCCGAGGAGAATCAACGCCACGTCTCGTTTCGTATATTTATTCTAACCACGCGGCGTTCCCGGAAACCACGATGTACCAGTATCTCCCCGAGGAACGTTGGAGGAAAGGTGAACAGTAAACAGAGGAAATTACGATCGTTATCAGCGCGAGAAAAAAAGGCTGCTTCGAGCCGGGAACAAAGGGTGGAGCGAGCGTGGCCCATCACAAGTGCACGGGCGAGATTAACCGTCGAAGCAGGTAACGAATCGTGCCTGTAGACACAGCAAACAGACCTATCTCCGCGAGAGAATTGCCCGCGAGCTGAGTCCCGTGGAAATTTGTATTTGCCCGAGACCAGCCGCGGAGACATGCTCTTCTTATCTACGTTTCCCAGAGCGTTCGAGGGTGTGTTTCCGAAATTACTGGACCTCCAGTTCGCGGATATTTGAAAAGTGAAGCCCTCTTGCTCTGGCGTTTACTCGTTGGCGGTGTGATGAGCACACTTGGATCTGAAGATTCTCGTTTGCACGGGGGAGGAGGAATTTCCATAGAGGACCGTAGGATGAAACGGAGACGCTCGTAGCGTAGCTTCCTGGTGGAGACGTTGCGAAAGAAAATGTTGAAGTGGATAAAAGTCCGCCAGGACACGTCGGCGACGCCGACGCCGCTCGATCACGAGGAAAAGGATGAGGTGGCAAAGGTCGAAGTTGAAGATGTCGCTGGAGAAGAGGAGGAGGACAGTGGCATGGAGCGGGAGGACACTCCGTCTAACATCGAGCTGAACGACTTGCGAAAAGTACGCTGAATTGTGATTAGTAGAAGTAGGCAAAGTTATGCAGAAACCTACCATCCCTCAAAATGACAAAAAATTAACACATAATTTTGTGATTTTTAGATTGCGATAGATTACCAACCCATGGAATAATTCTTATATTACACAATTATTAAAACTGACAAACCATGGTTTCATTTTAGGCTTCACTAATAAAAGCTCCAGAAAATTTAAAATAATATTAATTATACTACTAATTAATTATAAATAACCCATTGAGAAGCATTGTAACACAATAAGAAGAAGTAAAATATACCCAATAGAAATAAAGTTAGGCACTTTTCTTTAACAATTAAAATTTTCAAACTAAATTTTTTACTCAATTTTAGATTATTGAGGGTTGGTAGTTTTCTGCATAAACTTGGCCCAATTTACGATCGTCTGTTTTGTTCCTTGAAAACCTGTACAGGAAACTTTCAATGGAAACCCAGAATTTTAGTTTTTATGTGCTAAAATTTAAGAAAGATTAAATATTTTTTGTAGCTTCTCTTCTGCAACACATTATGCAGATTTTTATTGAGTTCGAACAATGTAAATTTCGACATTTATTGCAGTTTGCATACGTTCGCCTGTTTTATTTAGGCAGTCTCTGTTTTTGCTACCTGTCTGAATATTTGTTGCGAATATTATGGTATTTCATGCTTCCTTAGTTGTAATGTTCTTGTTTCTCCTGTTGCAAACTATTTCTATGTTAATGGATGTTTTTTTCTTGAACTGGCGCAGACGTTCTTGAGAACACATTAAGGCTCACGAGATAAGAATTAGACTGAGTGGAGCTGTGTACGAAAGCACTTATAGCAATACACACGACTTCTCTTTAAAATGTCTTTAATGCTTTAATTTCTTGCTGGAGCTACTCGACCAGATACTCTGTCTCTTATGAGATTTATCTTCTCTTTTTGGGTAGCCGTAAATTGTGTAGCTGTGTTTTAATAATTACCCTCAATTATGGTAGATATTTAATAAATTCCACACCACAAACGATAATTATATTTCAAAAGATTGATCCTTTTTAACACTGATACAAAAACAAATTTGCCTTCAAGCTTTACTTCTGCCAGTAGAAATTGAAAAAACAAATTCCACAAAATATTAACAGGCAAAGAAACTAAAAGATATTTAAAAAATATTACTCTGTAAATTATCCGCAATATTTATAAAATAATACTACACATACTACTAATCATTACACACTGATCGTAGCTAACTACAATATTTTATTTTCAATCTATTATTACTCAATTATTACCGCTACTATTTTCCACTTTAGTCACTACCAATCATTGTTATTCCAATCCTTTCAGAACACTCAGAGTAGATACCACCAGTCTCATTTCATTCGCAGTCACAAATCATAAGAGTCATATAGGTACCTAATACTTTATTTAGAATTGCTTGTTGCGAGTCGATTGCCAGTCCCTTGCAATCAATGGCGAATTTCAAACCGCAGCGAGGTACTTAAATCTTAGGCAGTAGGGTCGCTTTCATTCATCGATTTCACTCGCGCAGCAATGTCGTTTCTGCAAGCCGGCTGGTTTTTTCGATACCAGGCTAACCTGCTTCCAACAGGTGCGACATCCTTCTCGATGCACGTGGACGTTCAGCTACTATCACCGTCTTCACATCAGGCGATGTGTACAACCGTGCCACATCTATCGCCACCAATATCTCTGTCGCTTCGTTCTCTGTAGTGGACACCAATCGAGCGACTTTCATTCAGGCATTTCACTCGACCATTTGCGGTTCTCTCGATTCACTTTTTCATCCTTGAAGCAGGAAATATTAGAACGGAAGTTCGTTTTTTTTTTCTTTTTAATTGGCTGGATTTAAATACAGTATAGCTGGTTGAAATTTGTTCACAGTTATTTCAGGGTATAGAAAGGTTGTTTGATATAGAGGTGAAAGTAATGTAATGTTGGATTTGATTTTTTGTGAGATTTCTATATTACAAATATTTGACGTTTCAAATGGGACTTTGTATATTTTTTGGTACACACTTATTGTTGACTTTCAGCCGTTCTTTTTAGATAGTAGTTTAAATATACATTATACAACTACAAACGTAGATTCGTGTGTTACATCTTATAAGGGATCTTACGCAAACTAAAAATTCAGAAAATTATGCAACATTGCGAGCAAATAGAGTAGATGAGTATTTTTTGTTGGTGCCATAGTGCGGTTTTTACAAATAATTATCGAAAATATTCATACTTTTCAAGTTACCCCCACCACCAATCCTTAATTCGACAATTATTTTTACGCAGTTTTGTAGATATAGAAAAAAGATGAATCATTTGTTTAGACTTCTTTTCGATATCTCTCACTGTTCTCAAGATACTTCACGAAACAGAAAATTCTGCATTTTTTCAAGGGTTGATGTCACCCCCTAAATCGGCAAAATGGCGCCAAAAAAATAAGTTTGTGTTACGGATTAACTATTCTATTTACACACAAAATTGTACATTTTTCTGAATCTTCGAGTTGCCTAACTTCTCTTGTTAATAAATACAAGCTGTACCTACAAGTAGAACATCTAAAGATTAAATAACTCTACGCAAAGAAGTATTTGCCAACACCCTGAATGGTTTGCATTCCCTCTGACCCCTTCAGAAACATTGCAATGACGATATATCTCCCCCTGTATGCACAAGAAATTTCACTTTCACGCATTGCGACAAGAGTTCCTTATCCCAAGAACAAGCCTTCATCACGATCCCTGGCATTATCAATTATTACACCGCACACCGAGCCATGGCAACTTACCAAGATCGATCGATTGATCGAAAGAACCTCGTGGAAGGATTAACATAACGCACCGACCATCACACGCGCAGTCACGGTTTTTCTTCCTTAAAACACTTCTTGTGCGTCTCTCTCTTTCTCGAAATATGTACTGCGTTGGGCAACCACCCCGAAGCGGTACTCGCTGACTTTCTACGTGCGACCGTTGCCCACCGATCGCTGGAGGAATAGTTACGAAACTAACTCGTTCACCCCGACCAGCAGCCTCGCGATTTATTCGCGGTATTTTTTGCGCAATCCACACAAAGAGCGCATCGCGGTGGTATTTGGAGAGGGAAAGTGTCGTTGGAAAAGTTGTTAAAAGTTTCTTTCGAGGATAAAGTGGAAGGAAGGACTCGGAGCGTTCCAAGCAGAGTTTCGAAATAGTAGCCGGCACTCGCCCCCTTCATTCATGCCGCGAACGATGTGCTGATTAGGGAAAAGGAAACGGAGGCGCTCGCGTTTCTTTCTGGCCGATGACTAAACGGAGGATTTCGTTCGGGTCGCCGCCCAGATTTACATACACGGCACGATTTGCATACGTTTATGTAATGGGAAATTGAGTGTACGTGGGCGTTATGAGTTTCCTTTTGCGCTCGCAACGATTCTGATCCTGCTTCACGCTGGAGTAATTCCGCTGTTCGAGTCGCGTTTATTCCTCTTTTTGGGCATGCTCGTGTGTGGTTCATGGGAGGGACTACTAGGTTTGGCGCTCAGCGGTTTTGGGGGTGTGATATCAAGGAAGTGCATGCGGGGTTTTGTGTCGAAACGTAGTGCGCTGAAAATGATTCCCACGTAAAGTGGGAATATTACTTTAGCTTCTCTTTTTTGTGTTGATAAGGTTTTTTATTATACTTGAGAGAGAGAAAATGTGAAGTTAGGGCTGGACTAGTTATGTTAGTTTTCTGTGATGCATTGGAATAATGCCAGTGTTGTTTGTTCTTTATTTGTTACGATTCTAAACTGAAGATCACAGATTAATTCTTTACTTTAGAATGTAAAAGATCATGGAAGAAGAAGAGGAAATTTTGAAGCTTCATTATACAAATTACAATAAAGTGCATACGTATCGTTCAATCTTAATATATAAAACAGATAGCTTCTATATGTTTGTGTGTTTGTCTGTCGCCGAAAAACTTTCGAACGATAAACTCTGAGAACACGAAACGTGCCTCAGCTCATTATGCCTGACGAATCCAGATTTTTTTATAAAATCAGAATCTAAATTTTGGGCGAAGCCGTGTAGTAATGCTAGTTTTATATAAATCATGGGGAAAGGTAAAGAAACGAAGGGATATTTCACGCCAAAACGAAGCTCTTTAATATGGAAATACACTCTAGCATTCATGAATAATGCGTCTTCAGAAAAGTAGAATTTTAAGCGTCCACTAAAAACCAGAAAATTTATTTCTTTGACAAACCCCACTGTATTTATAATTAACTTATTGTCAGAAAAACATTTTTCGCATCTAGTCATTCAATACAACTTTCATCTTTTGTATATCTTTTTGGATAGGCACAATAAACACAGAAAATTCTATAAACATTCAGGTAGAAAATTGTAATTATAATATTTCAAACATCCCTTATTATAAACTTTCATGTAGTTACTGAACGTTTACACAAAATACTATCTCAATAATATTTGAAAATTCATAAAAACTTATATCATATCGATTGACAAACCTCTTGTGCCACAAACACAAATCATGCATTTAAAAATAAGATCCACATTTTAAACAAAATTCTTTTCTCTCAAACACCAGTACCTTTAAATTCGCGAAATAAATTACACTCGCACAAGGTTGGAGCAAGGTACTGCTACGAGCAATCGCGAACATAATTGTTCATGCCTGTCAAAATGAATTATTTCATTAATTCGCGAGCTGAGCAAATCGTTGACCTTCTTTTTCGCGGCAGAAAGTTTCTGGCACTAAATCTTCGTCACCTTGTGTGTTTCAGGACCTATTCTCGCAGCTGCAGTTTTCGCAAGAGAGCGCATTGCCGCCAGACACTCTGCGACGCGCTCTGGCCGAGAGTTTTCTCGATCAGCAAAGGTTCCAGCTCGGATTCATGGACGATGCGGCGGAATGTTTCGTAAGTGCCAATTTACCTCGTTCCCTTTGGCCTATTATGTACGATCGACCAGCCTACGTGTAGGTATCGACGCGCAATCCGCGAATCTAGGCGAAACGAGTTTTGGTCTGGCCAACACTCGGCAATTCTACTGCGAGCTGGAATGCCTGCGGGGCCTTTTAGACAAATCGGGACACTGCACTGATGCACACGCGGCGGATCGTGAATTACTTTCGCAAAGGAAGCATTGAAAGTGCTTGTCCTGATTCGTTTCATGCACAGTTAGGGGCCCTGATTGGGAAATATAATGGCGGGATGAATATATTGATTGCGCAACCTCGGAGATGTAGCAGTTACGAGAAAATGCTGTGGAGTGGGGAGAGACGTTTGCGAGTCTGCTAGATTGTTTTATACTTTAATCGTTAGGTTTGGGTATAGAACACATTGCTGGGGATTATTATTCAGCTTGGTTGAACCGTTATTCACGAAACACTGGATTTGTAACGCTAATGTGCTAACTAATAGTTATGTATGAATTTAAGAGGTCATTCCTGTAATCACACCTCAAAATTCGGGGCAACATTCAGGTTTTTTTCTCAGTGAATACAATGAATAACACTGTTCAACTTCTTTTTTCATTTATTAAGCTAGTTATAATGTATACGGAACAATTTTTTAAATACACTTTTAATTATGTTTTTTTAATGTTATCTGGAAATAAAAATCGCGCCTTTGAAAAGAAATACCTCTCTGAAACAAAAACCAAACTAATTCTTAATCATTATGAGTACCACCGTCGCAGGTGCCACAATTAATTTAACAAAATTGTACGCATTCAAACTTCAAGTAAAACTGGAAAATTTCGAGACTTGAAGTTTGAATGCGTGGAATTTTGTTAAAATTTGACTTACATGGTTAATTCTGGCACCTGCGATAGCTGTACTCATAATGATTAAGAATCAGTTTGGTATTTTATTTTAAATGAGTCTGTGAGCTGAAATCAATCCCACCAGAGAGGTATTTCTTTCCAAAGGTGCGATTTTTACCCCCAGATAACATTGAAAAAACACAATTAAAAGTGTATTTAAAAAATTTTTCCGTATAAGTAGATTAATAAATTAAAATAACTGCATATTGCCGAATTTTGCGCCGTGATTCCAGGGATGACCCCTTAAGTTTGGCGTGCAGCGTAACAGTGTTGCAAACGACCTGATACATCATGCCGAGCATTAATTTGTCGATTATACGCAGGGTCGCACTCTGTCCTCGTTATTGGGTCCTTACGGTGGACCATGTATAACATGTTATTGATTAAAGGGGTGTGGCTTGGAATCAAGTCTAGTAATCAAATCTTTAAAATAGTTTCCTCTGTTAACGTACACATTTGATTTGCCTACAACATTATTGTATTACTCTTCGTCAACTGTTACATAGGACACTAATATTACAACTCATCAATCATTATTATGTGCCCAACAATAATATTACATCTCGTCAATTATCACGTACAAAATTAATATTACATCTCATCAACCATTATTCACCATTATGCACAATATTCGAATTACATACCATCAACTATTCTATAGCAAGTTACTGCTACTCCTCGTCGACTATTGTACAGGAAATTAATATTCCACTTCATCGACGTTATTCATGCTCGGCCAAGGAGCAAGAAATCGGTGGTTCGACGAAGTTTCACGGACAGTGATCCTAAATCAGCGTAACAGCGGCGCGAGCAAACAAAGCGCTTAATTTCTGCTAATTGCGAAAGGCGTAACTCGAGCAGCGTGCCCCTGCCGTTCGGGGAAGCTTGGGATAACGGGGCGGGCGCGATTACCAGCGTCCTTACATTTATAACACTCACGCACCGCGACTGCGTTCGTAACGTTACATTCATTTTATTCATCGGAGCGATGTCGACACAGACACAGACACAGACACACGGGAGCACGCGTCCATGCGTCGACGAACTTGCGGGGTAAACGTGACTCCAGTGTAAACGAGAAAGTGGACTCCTGCCGGTGTGTGTATTTGCTTAGACTCACCTACGGGTATCGTTACTGCAATCCACGACAGTTAGCATCTAGCAGGGAGAACTGGTTCGACCGACAGTATGTACATTCAGGATCGCAAACCGCTTGGAAAATCGCCTCCGCGTCGCGGAGGAAATCGCCGGCCGAATGTCGAAAGAGAAAGATTTATGCCGGCACTTACGTCGACGCGTGTAATAGCTAATAATTCCTTCGGAGCAGAAATCTGGATCCATCGATGTTCACTGGTAAAATCGAGTGGTTAGTTTCCTTATTACCTCGGTGGAACGTTAGTAATTTGTATCCCGTTCGCGATAGGTGAACTGTCGGGATTATTTTATTGCATTTGAGTTTAAGAAAAGAATGTCTGTTTTCTCGTAGTTCGTGCTTTGAAAAGTGTGGATATTTATTTGATTAAAAATGTGATATGATCAATTCGTGAGGTACTTAGTCTTTTAAATAGTTTATATTGAATTATTTTTCGCGTGAATTTTATTGCATTTGTGTGTTTTGATTTATGTAGGTATGTTAGATTAGAGAAGATTAAAAGTTGAGAACTAAGTACCTAAGGGTTGGAAATAAATTTAGCAAATGGAGTTTGCATTAAATTAGGGTAGGAGGTTGAAACTCTGTAATACACACTTGCAATTTGATAGAGAATTATTATATTAGTGCAAGATTTGATCTTTTAAGGATGTTCTAGTTTAACAAAGAGTAGTTTGGAAAGACTTAGGAGGAATTACAACGGCTATATTGTATTAGTTGGTGCGTCTGAAGGAGGACTTTTTTCTGGTTCATTGTGTTAAATTTGTGTTTCATTTCTCTAGCAAGAAACAAATAGTTTGTTTTATTCTCTCAAGGAAACTTGTCCCATACGAACACTTTAGTACTATTCGCACGTAAAAACATATGCACTTTCAGTTTCCTTTTCCCCACTTGAGCGTGACGAATCCAATATACTTGGAAGAAAGTTTCTTACCCAGATATCGTAATAAACTCGTAATGTACCTCGATTTAGACAGCTCGGGCTTTGAATATTCAATATTGACACAGACTGTATTCAGTTTGGAAACAAACCAGCAACCCCCAACAGCGTTAATCAACACTCGGTTAAATTAAAAGAACAAAGTATAAAACTGTATAATTTACGATGATCTTGCAAGAAAAAGTGAGAAAAATTGAGAGACTCGAGGGAATTGCAAAAACTGCGTATCCTCGAACCTATTTTTTCGAATTACTGTAATCGATGAATGATTACTCGTGGCTATTCTGTTTTTACTGGCGTATCATCGAGGAACTTAACGAGAGAAGTCACATTAACGGAATCTGATTACAGGAAAACATTCTTCTGCGTATACATCTACACATCGCCAGCGGGGAAGCCGAGGATATGTGCAGTGCGAGACACTGTGTGCCTCATCAGAAGTTCGCCATGACGCTCGTCGAGCAAAGTGTTTGCGGAGCTTGCGGTGCCACTTCGGAACCTCTGCCTTTTACACAGGTTGGTGCAAACTACCCCATCCTTCTCAAACGGAATAGCAATCGACAGTTGCAAAATACTTAAAACGATATACGGTGGATGTTCCGGTAAATGAACACGTACCAGTGAATTAAATTTTTTATTAAAACAAGTGAAATAGCAAGTAAATAACTGGAGAATTACTTTAATTTCTTGACTCGTATCCGAAGAATTTTTGCAACACCTGGAATCAATCGCGCTGCAAACATAATTTTATATAGTGTTCATTTATTGGTTCCTCATTTATTGGTGCGTTTATCCTCCACAACGATTGCATTTCTGGAACTAAGTGTGAACTATTATAATTTCTTTTTCTCTCCTGTTCGCTTATAACTCGCAAAATATAGCGAATACGATGACCTCAGTATAATATCAATAGATTTTGTGTAATTATTATAGGGTACACTTGGTGTGTTTAAAAGATACATGAATGGGAAATTATGATTTTAAAGAGATTGAAATCTGACAGAAGAAGACCTTGCATATATTTTTCTCTATTACTATATATATTCTCATCACATGCAAATGGATCTTTAACATTATTCTTGTTTCGTTTGAAAGGAGAAACATAATTTACCTCGAAACTTAGAAGGGTTTTTTCATACCCTTGACATTTAAAAAATAAGATACACATTGTTGTGTATAAATTAAGCTGTATTCTCATCAAAATGAGATTTGGATCTGAAGAAATGATGCCATAGCAACCCTTTCTCCCAAGACCTCTTCATAGTTACAGTATTTGCGGCACCAAAAATATTTCAGAGGTTACTGAACCGATTTGAATAAAATTTTGCACGAATATTCTTAGAATTATAATCTAGTACCTGCCGGCACCGATTTTGATAAAATTAATTTAACAACAAGGTGTATATCTTCATTTTCAAATATAACGTTTCCTAATTTGAAAGAAAATCATAAAAATAATCCTATTTCCCCATCTGTCAAGGGGTACGCAATTGTAATGCAATATGTAACAGATATTCCACACTATTTAAATATTTGATTATATCACACCTCTGCAATTCTCATATGCACGGTCATATAATAAGAATGTCCGCGTTGATAGCGGTGCTGTCGAACAGAAAATGTTTCTTACGAAACCTTCCATTACGCTTCAAGGATAGAGTGGCGAATAGTTTCCCGAGATCTCTCTTTGCATTCGTGGAAGCATCTGTCGACACGATTTTCCTTCGCCAGCCGCAGTTTCCCTCTTTCCCACGTTAACCCCGGCAGGTAGGACTGGAAAAACGGTCCAGAGGCAGCAAGTTCTTTGGGTAGGTCGCCCGGCACTCGGTCTCCATTGTTTGCTCGTAGAAACCTTGAAATCGATGCGTTGGAGGGTGAGCCAGTGTTCTGTCGTTGGGGAATCGAGGAGATAAGGGGAAGTTTGGCCTCTTGGTGGGTTTAAGCGATTTAAGCGACTTAGCTAAGAAGCCAAGTGCGCTAAGATACTGAATGGACAAGTGGCTGCCGTGTAAACGGATTAACTGATCGGGATTTGATGGTTCATCGGTCGCCACTGAGGGGTGGGATCTTGGAAATTGTATCGAAGGATACGATAATCGAGGGATTGATGGAACGGGCTTGGAATTAGCAATCATCTCTTGACCAATTGAGAGGATCGTGGTTGAACAAAGGTAATTTCTTTTGTGCTTGAATCTTAAAATTGTAACTATTCTTTTGACCGAAAAAGATTGAATTACAATTTCACGAAGGAATTGATGTTTAACTGTTGGTAAAATTTAAATAACGATGGGGTAGATTTTATTTCGTAGATAGGACAGTATTTTTTTCAGGAAATAGAGATGTAATTTTCAGGAGGTTTTGAGGTTCATTGTTTTAATGGTCTCTTGAAAAATTTAATTGTAATGTAACTGTGGATTAAACGAACAGTTACGTGCTGCATAATCACGCACTTTACATTATTGGAAGAAATTAAGCCAAACTAGACAGAGCATAGCTTATTTATATCAGCTTTTACGAAACGAGGAGAGTCAGGTATCCAAGAACAAGCCACAAAATTCGATTACAGAGGCAAATCTGTGAATAAAAACGATCGTTTTAGTGGTTGAAATCGTCTCTCGCGGTTCTGAGTCATCTGAAGAAAAATTCCTTTGGTCTGAAGTGGTTACCTCTCAGCTTTCATTTACAACTAAAGGAGGTTTAGTTCAACGAAGCTAGGTATATCATAATCGTTTCCATTACTTGTTACTTATTCTCGTGACGCTTTGAATTGGCGTGAAAGCAGGATATTTTCTGCATCGCGGTATGGTAATCACAGTGTCGTCAGATTTAATCACTTCGTTGCACGCTCGAATAATTTTATCGCTCTCCTGGAGAACAGTTTTCTTGGGGACTGATCATTTCCGCCTCTGTCAACGAGAAAAGTGAAACTGTCGATCTTTTTCATCTTCGTTTGTATCATTTTGTTATTAGAAGTGTCGCACTTGGGAGTAGAAAATTAAATGCAGCAGAAATAATGAAAGATATACCTATATGAACATTATTTGCTATAAATCCCTGTTCGACTGACTTGGCTTTGAAGCATATCTTCTTCCATCTTCAAATTCAAGAAGTTATCACAGATGTTTCATTGATTTTTTAAATACCTTCAGAGGAAAGTCAAATTACGAATAACGTAAGTAAAGAAATTTATCACGAGTTCTGCAAATACTCATTACCACAAAATCCACCAAATCGCAATCTGCAAAAATTCAACGCTTTTTAAAATTTATAAATTTGAATAAATATCTGTATTTATTGGATTGAATAACATATCACACAATATGAGAAGTACATGTAAATGATCACCAATTTTCGATCTCAAGTATTTCGAAATTCTTTGATTTACTGATACACTTTATTTATTTCGTCTCATTAATATTTTTAAGTCATCCCCTGGCAAAAAATTACAACTACATCCAATATCTCCCCTAGAAATATGTTATATTTACTGTAAACTTCATTTACGAAAGCAGTTCTCGACTGATAGGTAATCAGTTTGATTATTCAAAGTGTTTATTAAGAAACACGAAGAATGGTTGTAAAAAGTGCGTAATGAAAGTTTTTCATCGTAAAACCACATCCGTGTATATCTTACGACGTACGAAAGGGCTAATTAAATTTCTAGTTAGCACCGTGAAATTACTTTTCACGAACTTTAGGTAAGAAACTACAGCCACCAGCCCCAAACAAACGCAATAACGAAACCCACATTTCCCCTGTACTGTGTTTAGTAATTACACTTTTTCTGCAATAAAGTTATATAATTCTACGAGAACTTCGTGTCCGATACGACTTAGGCAAGTTCGCTTTGCATTATACAGATTTTCTCTTTCACTAGACGATTCTGTGAATTAGATTCTAAGTTTCTCAATTTATTTGTCATGTTTTTTGTTGTTCCTTATCGTCCACTTTGAAATTTTGTAATATATATTTCATAAGAAGTCTGCAAAATCTATGATCACCTTTTCTGATCACCCCAATTTCGATTTCACTATATCATATTAAAAAAAATTCGAAGTTTGAAAACTGAATGCCAAAGATTAAACTAATTCTAAGTTTAGTGAATGACATTTACGTCAAATTAGACTGAGCAAGTGAAACTCAGTACAAAACTGAATTCCCAATTTGACACAGAATTATCTGGGAAATTAGAGGTTTTCTAAGAACAAAAGCAGTGCCCTTTGCAATGTGTTCATGGTACAACGTGCACATAATCGAGGGCAGAATGCAGCCAGCTCACGTGGGTGGAGTTGCACTCTGTTCGTGCAGTCGTATCGGCTGTTGTCGGCCGCTTGTAAAAACGTGAAACTCGTTGCAATCTCGTATCGGTCATGGCCGATCGCTTTTACCGTCTCCCGCTGTCTACTGCTCCAGCTCGAAGGAACAGACCCTCTCTACAAAAGGGAGAGTTCAGTATCGAAACGTTCAATAACAAAAGAGTATCGCTTTTTCCTTTAATGACGAATGCACTGAACTGGGGTTAAAAACTAGAGAAATTGAATGGGATTGTCAAGCATTGATAATTATTAGTTTGCTACACACGAAATTATAATTTCGCGTAGGGGAGTTGAATGAAAATATTTTTTGCTTTTTAATCTACTTCATTTTTATAATTTTTGCAAAATTTCTCGAGTCGAAAGCCAGCGGTAGTAATTGTTATTGTATCCCCAACATAATCTTTTATGCAATCTCTGATGAGCAATTTCATATGCACCGACCTAATATAATAAAATAAAGACGGTGGTAATAATTTATTCGTATAGAATTGTGTCAAATTTTTTAAGCTTGAATGTAGTTGATTCGAAGTATCTAGAATTTAAAAAATGATCTTCTATTCCCCCTTTTGGGAGTCAAACAGCATTACACTATTACGCAAGTGGATATACTTCAATTATTTATGGTACCATTTTTCTTTGAAACGAAACACCAAAGAACACAGTTTATTCGACGCTTCAAGTGTACTCTTGAGTAAGGTATCGCTGTATTTCACATTGCTCTTAGGCAAACAGTAATAAGATTTCCTACACAGAAACATAACTGTAAAACTCGAATCACCAGAAGGAATTCTCCGTCAGTTTACTGTAATCTCGACATATTTCCCATTCAAACATTAAATCATGCGTTGCATGGTCTCTATTTCATTTACAGATGGTTCACTATGTGTCAGCATCAGCGTTAACGTCCCAGGCAAGGCAGACTCCACCGAATTCGCGAAACAGTCCAGACCTGTTCGGTCAGCTTCTGCGAAAAGCTGGTGGCATGGGCGACATCAGGGACTGTCCAGTGAGTAACCATGATTTTTACGAATAAGAAAATCTCTCCCTGGCTGAACATACCTGCGGCCACGATTTCTACATCGCGCGCGACTCACCACTTTGCACTCCAACCGATAGTTCCGGTGAATCAAGCTCGATTCATCCGGTTAGCAAGATCAGGTACACACTCTCCTGTGGCCTTTCTTGGAAATAATATCTCCCCGGCGTATACTTTCTCTTTGAAGTGGAACGGCAACTATCATCGAATGCCAGGGGGCATACAGTTGTCAGCGGATGCTGCGAATCGCGTTCGAAATCGGTGCAACGGGAACGTTATGAACATTCCAGCGTTAACGTTGCAAATAATTAACGCCTGCATCGATGATCATTATGACGTAATATAGCGTAATTAAAAATATAGCGAAGTACTCCGTTAAATTGCTGTTAAATGATGATGATTTAATATTAATATTGATATCGAAGCATTGAACTATGAACTGAATTGTAAATTCAGTACTGCAGATTCTGTGCAAATTGTTTTCTAATTGTCATGAAATTTATACCTTCCTTTGAATCTATTTGATCACACAGTTCTTGATAAAAAATCTTGAATTTTCATTATAGTTGTAACACCGAAACGTCACGGCAGAATTTCTGCTATAATTGTATACGTGGGCTGCGTTGAAAACGATTTCTCTCGTTTTTCAGAGTTCCTGTGGAGCCAAAATCCAAATCTGTAGAACGCTGATGAACAGACCGGAAATCGTTTCCGTCGGGGTTGTATGGGACAGCGAAAGGCCATCGTTGGAGCATATCATGGACGTTTTCGCGACCGTGGGAACGTCCCTACGATTGAGTGACGTTTTCCACAGCGTTGTGGACTCTCGATGGGGTGCTTCGACCGTGCACAATCTCGTAGGAGTCGTCACGTATTACGGGAAGCACTATTCCACCTTCTTCTTCCACACTAAACTAAAGGTAAGCTCGCTGCCATCATGTTCATGCTTCTGATTACAGTGGAGTTGTAATAATAATCGGAGTCTCGATAAACCAAGTTTCGCTTAATCCAAGATCTGCTTAATTGGAAGTCGTATTTCAAAGAAGTTGGTGTCAACGTCTTTTCCTCGTAGATAGAGTTTTATGTTTTAAGGTGTCAGGTTCTCCTTTGACATCGACAGAGTGTGAGTTTGTGTTTCGGTTAATCCGAGTTCCTGATAATTTGAACCGGTTTGGATCTCAGTTTCCCTGGATTATCGAGGCTTCACTGTAGCTCCAATGAATATGCCATCTTGGTTACAATTATCTATTAAATATCAGGTCTGAATATCTCGCTTATAATACTTCAAGGTCAGAATAATAAACTAACTAGTTTGGTCAGAATCTATTTTCAGTCATTCTTATATGACCACTTATATTCAAAAAAGTCCATTTTCAAGGCATTTTTTTATAATAAAATGTAATTTTCTACGAAAAATGTTTATGGCCATATGAAAATACATATATTTAACTAATATTTCATGCTCCAATATTGAAAAACGTTTGAGTTATGTGGCCATTGCATGCGATATCGTTACGCTCTTCAAAAGAAAATTTAAAACGAGTGGTCGTGTAAGTTTCCAAGGTGCTCTGAAACGAAAACTGCGAACGTTTTCTTGAAATATATTACAATACCTTCAAAAATATATTACTGTAGTTTGAGACCTCCAACATTATGAAAATGTACCAAAAAAATGTAGGGATTTTTTTTTCATTGGGACTTTCCCATGAATAAAGAATTTTTAATTGAATTTTGTCTGAACTATTTTGCTATTTGATTCTTAAGAAAATAATATCACATTGTCTTGAATGCGAATGTGTTGTAAGTTTTTATAGAAGTGTTAGTGTTCTCTATTTTAATATGACATGTGTTGATTGTGTGGTAGGTCTGGATTTATTTCGACGACGCCACCGTCAAAGAAATCGGTCCACGGTGGGAGCAAGTCGTGGAGAAATGCAGAAGGGGTCGATACCAACCACTACTTCTGCTGTATGCAACCCCTGGTGGAACTCCGGTTAATACAGAGAATGCACCGAAGACAGTGACGCCTTTTCCAAACGGAAATGGTCTGAAGACACCCCCGAAGAATAATGTTCGTCGATCGATCACGCCAAGCCCGGAGAAACCATCGATCAACAGCACTGCCAGACGTGCCATTACGCCAAACCCCGATAGTCCTCCTCATCCTTATACGCAGCGCAGGATCTACAGCGATTATCAGAATCTCACCGATATCCAGAACAATATCTTTGGCAATCAAGTAAGTTTTACTAAAAAATTACCAGAATATTAATATTAGAGTGGTGCATATTCAAATAGATTATGGAATAGTTCACAAGCAGCACAGATACTCAATAAACATATTACTTTATCGAATATACATTATTTATTTCGTAACTGATACATGGTTCATTTTCTAAAATTATTTAAAAGTACGTACTAATCTCGAAAATTTGCTCTGACTGTTAGAGTTTCAAAATGAAAATCTCTACTATAGGTATCGTTCTTTTTTGTTATTAAAGGGTGTGGATGCAGTGGACGGTGAGACAGAGTCAAAGTACATCAGTCGCCGTGCAGTGGAGAACGTGATGCATCAACAAAAGAAGCAACAAATGCAGTTGACGCGTAGCCTTAGCGCAGGGTCGACACCTCAGGATTGTATTAGTATCCCTGATCATTTGAATGTGCCACGGAGACGCGATTCTGGAAACTGGTCTGGCGATCGGAACAGCGCCTCCTCGAGTTCGTCGACGACGATGGACAATCCGTATTTGTATATCGTAAACAAAATGCAGAGGAATTCAGGAGTACCTAAGAGCCCCACCAGCAAGTCTGGAGAGCTCTCTAGTAGCAGTAGTGGCCATTATGATGCTGGGTACGACTCATATTCTTTGTCATCCACGGATAGCCTTCCACTTCAGCAGGGTTTGAAGCACAACCTACAGGTATTAGCTTTGTACAATTTTAATGTATAATTTCTCGATCGTTCTATTTTAGAACGTGCTACATTATGCAGTCACATGTCAAAATAAAATTATTCCTTAGCATAGATATCCTATGTACACGCAGATTAAAGGATTCTTGATCAAGTTTTAAATCTGTCATAGATATAGAATCAATTTACTATTATATGTGAATTAAAAAGTGGAACTGCCAATTTGCAGCTTGCCCAGATCCCGGAAGGCTATCAAGCTTCATCTGGCGACGACTGTGAGCGTCTCTGCAAGGAGACGGACGCGTTGTTGGATAAATCTCGAGCGGCTGAAGATGCAGGCGATCTTAGCACTGCGGTAGCTTTGTGCAGCGCAGCCAGCAGCAAAGCTAGAGCTGCTATGGACGCGCCTTATAACAATCCTCATACGATCACGATAGCGAGGATGAAGCATAACACCTGCGTTATGAGGACGAGGAGCTTGCATAGAAGGATGCTGCAGGAGCAGGCGATAGCTAACGGCGAAACAGAAGGTCAGTTGCTTGGAAACTATTAAACAAGAGAGTATTGAGACGTTGACAATTACATGATTGTCCTGGGTTCTCTGTGCACTCATATTCATTCAAATGTCTATCGTCACAAATAAGAATTCTTTATATTGTATATAGTTCAATATGCCTTTAACATTTTACACCATTATCAATGACAGTAACATTGCTTAGAAGTTAGCAGAAATTTAGTTATTACAAGATTATAAGTATTCCCAGAAAGAGCTGTAAAAAATTAATCATCATTAAATTGGCAAAGAACGTGGATCTATAAATTCGTTTGCGATTTCAGAAGGCGCCCCCGAAGTCAGGCATTCACGAGAGAACAGTAAATCAGGCCAACACTCTCGACAGAGTTCAAGGGACAAAGGCAACCATTCCAGGCAGAACAGCCGTGAGCTTCTAGTGAATACACCAGCCACGACCATCGACAAGCCTGTGACGAAGAGCATCGAGATCTACGCCACCCTGCCGAAGAAGAAGACTCTACGAAGCAAGGCTACAGCCGTGAACGTAATCGAGGATGAGGAGTACATGTTGTACGATCGTCCGATCCAAAGGACAGGTCTGTTCAGTCGCGCGAAACGCTGCGACGACGACAAGAAGGATAAGAAACGGGCTCGAAGCGAGGAAAGGAACAAGAATATCTCGAAAGACTTCTCTATAGCCCCATCTCGATCTTCGCCCTCACCCAAGGGAGTAAAAGTCGAGAAGCCAAAGGAGATCATCGACACGGTTACCAGTAACGTACGGAACTCTCAATCAAGCAGCTCCAACGGCGAACAGAAGCAGGGCAAGAAGCAGCACAAGATTCGTAGGAAGTTGTTAATGGGAGGGCTGATCAAGAGGAAGAACAGAAGCATGCCTGACCTGCGGGAGGGGCAGGATGGCCAGGCGAACGTGAACGTCGAGGGATCCTCGAGCACTTTGCCGAAACAGTCGGTGGATGATTCTAGCGTCGGTCTGAAGGGCAACGAGGTGTGCCAGTCTTTGAGTGGTTACCTGTCAGAGGGACACTTGGAGTTTACTGGGAACAGCACCGGCAGCCCTGGCAGTACGAGCAATCCGAATCTGGAGAGGAGTCGTCTGATGAGGAAGAGCTTCCACGGCAGCGCAGGCAAAGTGTTACACGTGGCGAAGGTGCCCCCACCTCCTCCGCTCAGGACCACTTCTCAGCTTAGCAAGTCTAAGTGTTCCGGTGAAGTGCACAACGAGCAGCAGTCCGAGAAATCGGTGTACACATCGTCAGAGGGGCAGTGCGCGTCTAACCCTGCCCAGGAGCAAAATGGAGCCTACTGGAACCATGTAAACGCGGGAAACACGTCTGGTCCAGGGAACAGGAGCGCAAGTTACCCTGACTATTCGTCAGAGTCGCATTCTCTCCCTTTCTTGCCCACCTACAGCATGGAGCAAACCTCCGCCACTGTACCTGCGTCGTGCCAATCGAACTATAACAACAAACCTCGAATTCAGGACGACGTGGTGCAGTACGCTAATGGAATCTTGTACGAACCCACGTTCGTGGTTACTAGGGCGGACGTGCACAACGAGCAGAGCCCTGTGAAGCAGTCGAATCAAGCGGACTTGCTACCACCTTACCCCGAAAATGGTAATGTGTCTCACTCGAGGCAACCCAGCGAGGAGTTCCCCCCTCCGCCGTATCCTTCTATCCATTCTGTGTCCCATTCGAGGCAGGCTAGCGAGGACTTTCCACCCCCACCGCCGCCGATCGACGAAAATTCGAATCACAGCGTGGAAAGTCAACAGCAGCAATACCAACAGCAATATCAGCAGCAACAGTATCAGCAACAGCAGTACCAGCAGCAACAGTATCAGCAGCAGCAGTATCAACACCAGCAGACATTAGTCTCTGCGCAACAACGCCAGCAACAGTTGGACAATCAACAAATCAGCAGCCTATTGGCACAGTTGCAGATTAAAAGAGATGAGATCTTGGCTTCCAAGGCCAGAGAGGAGAAGAGACCTGAAGAGCAGGAGGATGAAGAGAAGACATCCAGCGAGACGTGGCTTCGCGAGTTGCAAGCTAAGCAGGCAGAGAGGAGGATGAAGAAGCAGTGTCCTTTGGATCAGGATATCCCTAAAGTCAGGTCGGCTCCAACGATGGCAGGTCCAACGATTGCAAGAAGGACCAGCGACTTGATGATGAACAGCCTCGGGCAGGGCTACGATCAAGTTAGTCGCGACGTTCCTGATTGTCCTCGAGTGGTTTCTTCCGTGAAGGACATGGCCGCTAGATTCGAGCAGATTAAACTGCAGCCTGTCCCGAAGACAGATATCGAACAAAAGCCTCCCACCAAGCAAAGTGTGAACTGTGTTTCGTCTTCCCCGTTGTTGGATGCACCTCAAGATGTTCAGCAACTGGAGGAATCGAGACCGCTGAAGCTTTCGACGGAAAATGTGGCCACCTTCTCCAAACCTGAAACCCCGCCAGGCCAAACAGTATTGAATTCAAGCTTTGACTCTAGCTCCAGCCAGAACACGTTCATATCGACGATAGCGCCAAACAATCCCGCCAATATGCAGCAGAATGCACTGAACACCGTAATTATGTCGATGTCCTTGACGCTGCCACACGAGAACGGCCTGCCGATCGACTACCCCGAGGACGACATCAGCGAGGTCGCTATGCAGAACACCATTCAGAACACGACAATCCTGCCCAGCGAGGAAGACATCGCGCCAAGGAAGGTGAAACGACGAATAGGGAAGAAGAAAAGCGTGTCGTTCTGCGATCAAGTGGTTCTCGTGGCCACTGCAGAAGACGATGAGAAGGATTCTTACATACCCAATCCCATCCTCGAGAGGGTTCTGCGTTCCGCGATGAATAAGCCAGAGACTGCTCAAGTTTTACGTGAAATCAGAAGTCTCCAGGAGGTAGAACTGAACCGAGAAACCTGCACTGGTACAAAGTTCCAACAGCAGACTCTTCCACTAAAGAGCGAGGCTGACAGCATTCCTGCGACTCCTTACCAAGATCAGCTGAGGAGCGTGAATCCAATACCGATCCCAGATACCATCAAGCCCACATTTGGAAGGCAGAACTCGAACGAGTCAGTGGGGTCAATATCCGACAAGAAACTGTGCAGCTCGTACGGAAACGAAGGACAGGATGTTGTCAGAGAAACATACTCGGGTCTACCCAACGTTTCCAAACCACCCACCTCGTACTCTCCTCAGCTGCAGCAGCAAATAAGATATTCCCAGAACGGATACATGCCGTACCAGCAAGCCCAGTCGACGTACCCTCAAACACAGACCTCTCACCCAAGGAATCAAAGCATCCCCATTTCTCAGACCCAGAAACCAGCTAGCCCCTATCCCGCCCAAATGCACGGGCAGTACGTTCAGAACAATGTGCAACAGCAGAAACCCATGTGTCAGAAGAACACCTATCAAACGTACTACCAGTTGGAGCAACAGCATAACCAGATGAACAAGCAAATGTCCCAGCAGCAGCAGCAACAGCAGCCGACCGCAAACCAGAGGATCACGAATCACAACGCGAGTCCCATAACCGTGCAACATTCTCAGCAGCAGTTCGCCTATCAGCCAACTCAGTCTCCCAGCCCCTATCAGAACCAGTACAACCACAGCTCCTATCAGACTTATCCCTACCAGTCCGTTCCTCAGCAAAACAGGATGAGCCAACCGTTGCCACAGTATCAACCGCCACCCAATCCACCCGGTACCTATCAGCAACAGCAGGGCGTGCAGAATTATCAGCAGAGGCACGAGAACTATCAGAGGCCACCGCAAAAGCCAGACCAGCAGAACATTCTGGCGCCCAATCAGACGTACCCGAACGCGCTGCAGAACGGTCAGATACAGTCGAACATGAAGTACCCGACGTACCAGCATCCACCAGTGTCGAAGCAGAGCAAACAGATGCATTTCGTAACTGCTGCGAAAGGTAACACGACTGTGGCCCAATCCACGCCGTCCTTGCAGAAGCCTGCTGTCGGGGGTGCAGCAAGGACCGCGCCTTGCCATCTTTGCCGGAAGAAGCAGGTGACAGAGCCAGCCATTTACTGCTCGGACTGTGACTTTTACATGTCCCGTTTCCGACCAAAGAATTGAATGCTTCTTTAAGTCGATAGATGAGGATACAGAGACTGTTTTAGAGTTCACGTGAGAGAAAGTAAGGGGGCTGGGCGACAGAAAAGTGTGGAAAAATTGGTGGAATTGAGAGGATTTATTCTTCTGTTCATCAGTTTCCCTTTTTTCACGAACTTCTACCCCCATTATTGTAACTAACGTACTGTGCCTTGCAGAGATATGGTGACGGTGTTGGGGTAGTGGAAAGTATGGTTGGTAGGACTTTTAAGTCTTAACCCGAGGTCCTGGGGTGTATAGAAGTAAGTTTGCATAAGTTTGCACTCGTGTGAAATAAATGCAGCTTTGTAATAGATAGCGAAGAACACGTTTGGTTGCTCGTATCCTCAGAAATAACTTGTTACACGCCACTTGAGTAGGTCTCACGATCAGGTTAGTTGCGATGTCTCTGCAACGTATAGTGCTTTATTACAGTTCTCACGAGCAAAATTAATGGTAATGAGCAGCCGAAAATGGCAGGAGGTTGTGGGGTCATATGAACCTTTCTTTTCCCTTTTTCATGAAATTGGAGTATTAACAAATAAATCCCACCTCGCGTAAATGAATACAGGGTGGACACGCTCTGACTTGTTCCAAGGAGTTCCCAGTAATTAAGTAGATAGTAGTTGCCCGTAGTTTTGCTCGTGACAATAAGGAATGACATTTGTAGAATATATTGTTACAAATCAGGTTTTCGTGAGAGAATTCAAATAGGAAGACACAATTTTCATTGGCAATATGGAAAATCGTTTTTCGTAATTTTAGTGTAGCTGTTACTTAAACTTCTAACCCATTTGTTGGAAGGAGTTAGCGTATAAGGACATCCCCAAGCTTGTACAAAATTAATTTTAGGTGTAGACTTATACCATTACTGACCTTCGTCGAGCAGCTAATAATTATACTCATGTACGTAGTGTCGCTTGTAATTTATAGTAGATCGCGTAGGAAGTATACACTTCTCCTCGTTTGATTCGTATAAGTTGAACGTGTTTTCACGAAGCAGTCGTTACATGCTTCGTACGTTACGTAGGGGCGACAAATTTTGTTTTTCTTTTATTTTTTTATTACCTCTTACTTCTGTTGTATATACGATTACTCCATCGTAGCGTTATGTTGTTTTTGTAAGAAACATTTTAGCAATTGTATACAGTTAGACTTAAGAGAATTAGATTTAGGAGCAAACGTGTTAGTTTTACGTGGAGAGTTTGATGTCGCATTGTACTTCGTTCGAGAGACAGAATGTCAGAATTGTGATACTAGCCATGCTACATAGAGTTTTATCTTTAAACTGTAGAAACCGTGTCGAGAGCCGCGTCGATGATAGATACTGACAGAAGCGCGTAAAATTAGAAGAGAGCGTGTAGGGCAAATGATCTCTGATGAAAGCGTGAAGTTTATTTTATGTTGATAGGCGTTGATGTTATGTGTATATTGTGTACTACGGTTACGTTATATCATACGATTGTCTACGTGCTAGATCGATGTACAAATCCCCGATTTTATACAATTTGTATGAGTATTTTGTTTTAAAAATACTTGATTTCCTCCTAAGCCCCCCCCCCCCCCCACCCCCCGTACGACATTGAATAAAGCGCTGTCACAATATTTCAATATTCCCTGGAGAATCATTCA
Organism: Andrena minutula; assembly: GCA_929113495.1. NCBI lineage: Eukaryota > Metazoa > Arthropoda > Insecta > Hymenoptera > Andrenidae > Andrena > Andrena minutula. The sequence continues at coordinate 8,603,989 of OV815996.1, read as the reverse complement.
AACCTTGAATTACTCAATTATTAATATGAATAGTTAAATATGTCATTCATTTGAAAGATTGGAAGGCGTTTGTTATACAATACAAACCAAATCACGACCGATATAAAATTGAAAATACTATAACACAATAGTACAAGAAGAAAATATCCTGTAATATTACGGGTAGACAGAGTTATTAGTCTACTGACTTCAAATTTAGATTCTGATTTTATAAACAATATTTTTATTTATTTATATTTTGTAAAAGTAATCACATTCATCTGTGGATTAGCTGGCATAATGAGCTGAGACACATTTCGTGACCCCAGAGTTTACAGTCCGAAAGTTTTTAGGCGACAGACAAACACACAAACACTTTCTGTTTTATATATTAAGATTAAACATTTCGTAATTTTAGAACGTAGGCATATTAATTTGAAACTGAAACTTGAATAGACCACGTGTCAACATTGTTCAGATTTTCAGGATTTTTCGAAATAAGAGTGAGGATGGTACAAGATAAGGGGGATTCTTTGGAATAACATAGTTTGGGTTGTGATTTAGATTCTAAAAACTGAATACCATCATTAGATCATCGAAGTCTGGCTGTGTTGGACACAGTAAGTGCTTATGAGGGAAACTCGCAATCTGAACGACAGTTTTTCGAATTGAATTTTTGGCTAATAATTCTCAGTAATCAGTATCAGTTAATACCACAAAAAAAATAACAGAGTTCATAGAAGAACTTGAGATATAAATTTATCCTTTAAACGAGGCTTGTCCAGGGATTTGCTTACACAAGTAGCCGCAAGTTGTTCTTCGCTCTCGAAGCCAAGCCCAAGAGAGAAATGTCTTCTTGGTAGGTGAATCTATGAACGCCACTTTTCCCAATCTTTTACAGCTGCCGCTCATGCCGTCGCTCTTGCCTTCGCTCGCAACTACCCGCAGCTGCTCTTCGAGGGCAAGAGCAAAAGTTGGACAGCCCTGACTTTAAACAAAGCAGAAATACTTCCACATGATATTAAATAAGAAAATACTTTAAGTGTAGAAGTTTTGTGTTTTTATATATGTCATATGAACATATAGGAAAGTCTTTCATACCTAATCAAATAGTTCTGAATTTGAAACTCTATTTAATGACATATGTAGTTTCTTATAAAGGGAATGCTGCTGGATTTTATTAAGCCATTAAAACGTGTCAAGGATCCACAAGAATTCTTCAAAAGATTCTTTATTACTTACAAATGGTAAAAAGTGTCTATACATATCCCGTAATATAAGTACTATCCTTTTATGTACATTTTATCGTCGGCGCTAATCTATTCGTGTTCGTGAAAAATTTACATAGCATTACATATCTATTATGCACATAATTAGCTCCACAAATTGCACTTGTTTCGTGGATTCATGGGACTGTTTCTTGGACAGTTGAAAGTCTGAGCGAATCCAGGCATGTTGGAGAGAGAGCCTATGATACGATACTTAGGAGGACTGTGTTCGTCGCTGTTGGCTGTGGCTTTCTCGTATTCGGGTCTCGTTGCCGCGCACCAGGACTGTGAAATTCAGTTATGGTAATTACTTAAGGAGCCTTTGGATAATATTTGTTGAGATGTCTGGTTAGCACTGGGCGATGGCGACTAAATTGACAACCTCTTCGAGAATATTTCAGTCTCGAAGTTGCAGTGCTTTAAATATGAATTATCAAAAATTGAAAAGAGGCACAGACTGTTCAAAGCTTATCAGCGTTACGTCTCTAGGATATTGCAAATCGTCAATTGTCTGAAGAATTCAGTCGATGAAGGAACTTCAACGCTCAGCAATTTAGAAAATGTTACTTACATTCGCGAATATCAAGAAAAATAATTGATCGTGATGAACGTTCTCCAAGCCAGGGAGTTTTGCTTGATTTGCCTGTTTTGCTGCTTTTTGGTAAGCTGAAAAAGCTACTTGTATGCCAACCGAGTCTGCTATGTTCTCGTTCTGTGTTAAATGGCCATCCAGCTGAAGGAAATTAAAAACAAGAGATTATAGGATTACAATTAAAACGTTAGTAACATTATACTTGATGTAATGAATAGAAGAAGATCATTTCAATTGCGTTTGATTCACACAAAATCTTTGCTAACCGTACATTATTAGTTTTAACTTCGAATATGTTAGAATTTGATACAAGCGTGAATGGCGGATTTAAAGGGAGCGATTTATCTTCAAGTGAAGCGAGGTTTTTTATATAATTTTTTAAGATTCCCTGAAATTATATAAAAAGGCAATTCCAGGTGTTAACGAAAAAATTTACCTTAACATGATGCCCATGTTTGTCTTTGACATCAAGAGTATAATTATCGTACTGTTCTACGAAGCATTCTGCACGTTCCTCATATTCGTCGAATACTTCTTCAGAAACCCACGCAGTTTTGTAGCCTTCTGTGTTAAACTGTATTCCTAAATGAAGTAAATCACTTGAATTCCACGTAAAAGGCGTTACAAAATAATTACTGAAGCTTCTCTTTGAAGTTGGAGCATAGAAGTAGATAACAGAACAGTACCTTCGTTATCGAAGCTGTGCGATAATTCGTGTCCAATTACGAAGCCAGTGGTTCCATAATTAATGGCTCTGAAAGAAGAGGAATTAATCAGTGAATTCGACCGTGAGTGTATGAACAAAGGTATAACGAATATATTTTGTAATAATTCGAATGAAACTTACTCTGGCAGAAGTGGCGTGAAATAAGGATCCTGTAGTTCAGCCGCTGGTATAACTAAAAATATAAACCAATTGGTCGGTTAATAGTAAATATTCCGTTCATTTAATTTTATCAAAATTATCTTCTTAGAATTGTACCAAAGTATACTCACGTATGGCATTAACTGTTTGTGCATAAAACGCGTTAACTGTTATAGGATACTCCGACCATCTAAAACAATAATATCAAGGGTGAAGAAAATTATCTTAGTTGATAATTTAAAAGCGATTAAATTAATAAAAACAAACTCACTGGGTTTTCGCAACAGGGTCCTTAAACAGTTTGATGTTCCGTATTAAATCGTTTTGTTGGCAGTTTAGAATATTTTGGAAATAATCCGAACCTATCTCGAGCTGTGAAGAGTTTATGACACGATTACGCGAATTCAAAGGATTATTAATATTCCATTTACTTGAAATTCAGTACCCCTTCGTAATATTGGGTTACAGCTTGAGAGTCCCTGTACCAGTCTGGGTATCCAATCAGCGTTTCAGTAGCGTTCAGTTTTTGCGCGAGAGACCTCTTGCCAGCTTTTGATATCCAATGAGCTTGTATTATACGATGTTCCAACTCCTCTCGTATTCTTTCGATCATCTCCTTCGCCTTGAAGAGTTTAAAAAAAGAAGTTGCTCAAGAAAATAAATCTCTAACATACATACTTTTACTTCGTTTCTGGTGGTAACGTTAAACAGATTGTACCTTGTCAATAACACTGTCTGAGATGTGTTTCCTAACAAACATGTAAGAGACTGCGTCCTTCATTTGCATATTAAGCACGCAAAATTTCCATCTGCAATATTTTAAGTTTAAATTTAGAATAAAATGAAAATGCATGTATCACACAAAAATTCCTAAATATACTGCAGTAAGCAAAACACTCGGTCAACATAGTACTACATAAAATGTGCAGTATATATTTTACTTCTGACACTTGAATCATCAAGCAAAATATTCCATAAAATTCATAATATTCCAAATAGTAATACCAAAGCATTCCCCCGATTTTCACTTTAATTACGAGAATATCGGTAATCATTGAGGAGTACCGTGGCATGTAGTTGGAAACGTGGTACGACGAGAAGGACATGTTGAACTGGATCCCCCTCATCTCCTGCGTGGTGAACGCCAGAAATTTGTCCACCATGTTCCACTGGACGTAATTCACTGCAAGGGGAAAAACCCGATGAGCAAGGACCTTGCTTCTGCGACCGAATGCATATCCATGGAGAATTTCAGTTCGTAACGGACGTCACGTAATCGTCGGAACGTTCTCAGGCATTTGATATTGAATTGCTATGGCTCCCGCGGTTTGTATAATTACGGTATTACCGAGCACTCGTCGCGAAGTGTTTCCAAGTAGCCGTGCCAGCTTGTGAAGGAATTCAGGGTTGTACACCACAATCGACTCAGACGCGTCTATGCTGATATTACCCAGCTTGAACGCGTGTTGTATGACATCCAGGAAGTTCATCTGCAAATATTCCTCATGAGCACGTGTCTGACGCATTATTGCTGTTTTCATTCTCTGCTAGCCACTGCGGTGTTGCGGTAATTGATGTTTGCGGGTGAGCGTGATTACGGTAATCGGATGATCGAGTGCTCGAAGGAAACCAAAGGCAGAAGAATTCATACTGACCAAATATTTCTGATTTCTGACTTTATGAATGTTAAAAGAAGTTAACTTCGGTGTTAATTAATCCTTAGTGTCATAGTGCAACACGCGTGTTACACGAACTGAAGACATCGTGTACGCGATTTGGGGGCTGCTTCATGAACTTTAAAGCGTTACTTTACTATTACCATATGTAACAATTGCCCTTAGGGCAGAAATACATCCGTAGAAATTCTATTATGTTACAGTGTATCGTATTGTTGATTACAACTCTTAATTTCGCCAGGGCCACTGTAAGTACCAGGTAAATGCTTTTTTCTCTCAATTATTTCGTTTTTTTTTTAAATAAATTTAACACTAGTCTTATATCCATATTTTTTCATTTATATAAAAAATTCGTACACTCGGAATTTTTTGCATATTTTTACGATGAAGTGTGAGCAAAAATGCATCGACAAGCATTTTTCCGAATAAAATAAAAAAATCGTGATACTAAGGGTTAAGATAGGGTTGTGGAGTGGAAAATGTTTTCCATTTGCCATTATTATTCTGCCATTGCTTTCAAGGTCGAAAGAAATTATCAAAGTGCAAATCACCTCAGGCTTCATATATTTCACGTCACAACTATGCAGAAGAATCGTTGAAGTCTTGGATAATCGCGATTAATGAATGAAATTACATTGATAAATGCAAGTACTTCTTTATACGAGAAAAATGCAAAGTGTGTGAAGAGACAGGGGACTATAATTTCGAAGCAGTGATCTTACCTTTGCTGTGGAAACATTGCCACCAGAACTATTATACCATTTTTGTAATTCCTCGATAGTCATTCGTTTATAGTTTTCACTAGTCGCGTGTGGTTCCTTCTCATCTTGAAGGATCTGTGGATAAAACCTTGTAGTTTTACTTACTTGTTTCTATTGCGACGTTTCATCTCGAGTTACTAGGAAAAATTCTTACTTTTAGTAGCTCGACCTCGAAAGACACCATTTTAGATACGTCATGGGCTAATTGATGCCGATTCAAAGTGTACCCTTTCGCCGTTGCAAAAGCTTGAATTATACGAAGGATGCCAAATGCGTATTGATGGCTATCGTCGTATACTTTAGTTAAATCCCTCTTATTTGCCACGGGATATTCAGTGTCTTGATCTATCTGCAATGACAGAGTGTTTTGATAGCGTTGTACGATTTATTATTTCTCAGAAGATCTGTAGTCGTCCACCGAATTGGAAATCAAAATTAGAGTCTCTTTCCTAGCGAAACGTAATGTTTTGTAGTATTTATTAAAATATCAAATTCAAAGTGTTTTAATGATAAAAAATTAGGAATTTAGTAAATAAAATCTACGAAAGTATAAAGTACTAGAAAACGTTTGATAGGATAAAATGGGAATTATCCAATTAGCATAAATTCATTTTCTAAGTCTTTAAGAATTGAAAAATTTACAAAAAGCTTATAAAAAGGATAAAAAAATTACTATCAAATTTAAATTTGTAGAATTTGCCACAATTTTGTATTATTTCCAAAACTTGCTGTTAAGACACTGAATTTCTATATAACTTAATTCTGGCATTTCCATATTTTCCAATTTGATGGACGAAAATTTTTAATTCAGTGGATTTGTAGCTTACTACGAGCATGTATCGTTTCGTATCGTTTTGATCGAGTTCGAAATCAAGGTTGTAGAAAGCACTGTTGCCTATCATTGTCACGTAGTACTTATCAAGTTTTTGCCACGACACTTTATTAGGATCCCATTTTTCCAGTGGCATTGCAACAGGCCATCCGCCCGTGCGATCCAGGATGTCTAAGATCGGTTGAATACCTCGTGTCTCAATTGAATCTGTAGGAAGATTAAAAAACAACTTTTTACTGCACAAAGCAAGACAGAATTGGCTATACATAGCTAGCCATTAAAGTTACTAGAGACATTAACTGCTGAACTACACACTTTAACATATCATTCTTGGAGGAAAAACATACTGTACCGCTCATAGTTAATGGAACAAAATAGAAAATTCTATCTTTAGAAGTCCAGTTGCACAGAGCATACTAATATATTTAGTAATAATTTTACTCTACAAAGACACGTGTGCAGTTTTCATTCTCGTGTCACAGAAATCGATATTAGGCAGAATAGAATTCTTTCGGTCGTTGAGTATTTATGTCTCTTAGTGATAAAAAAATACTCTTCTTACTATTAATAAACGTGAAGCATTATTATTTGTAATTCACAGTAGAAAATTTGGGAAATCAAACACACACTTTGCATAAGATACAGAATTCTTTTCCTTTAAATTATATTCACTAATAATTATAAGTGGTGCATGCTACTATTAGAAGCGGAGGAAGTTGGTATCATAGTCTTTCGCGCACGCGACTGCAATTTCCTTACCTATGTCCATGCAAGAACGATAAAGTTTCCTCGCTAATTTGACAGGTGGAATATCATCAGGTCTATCGTGCTCCTCGAGGACATCTTGAAAAAGAAGATCCAAGAACAAGTGACTACATGCATGACGAAAAATTCTCACGAAAAACTATACTTTTATGCTTTGAATTCCGTGAAGCATGTTGTCGAAATAACATCACGTGCTTGCCTTTAATACGATGATAAGTCCTTTCCATGACGAGCTGGTCTTCAGACCATTCGACTTCGTTATCTGGTATCGGATTATGCTTCTTCCACGATCCACAAGCGTATTTGTAGAAATTCTTGCAAGGATCCACGGAGGTGTCCCTGCTTTGTAGAATTTTCTTGGCTGCGTCACACAAGTGTGATTTAAGTAAAAACATCCTCTATTATTCTTTAAATTATTCACTTTCATAACATTCACGAGACTTGAAAATCTCAATAAATCAATATCATAAAAATTAAATTTCATTTTGAATATCCAGTGTGAGAAACTTGCATGGGTTTGTTAGAAAATATTATAGAATCTGCAGATCCTCCTCTACAAAAGTAAATTTATTTCACGATTCCTATATCTAAAAATCTTTGTAATCCTGTTTAATTATAACTCAAAATTCTTATTAAATTTCATAGTCACACACATCGTAATTTGTAATACAAATCACTAATACAATATTTCAACAATCATTGCCAATTCATGTGCGCGTATGTATATGGAGCAAAACCGCATGATAATGGCTAAATTAATCATCAATAATTCACTGTCTGTTTAATACACAAAACTGGGCGAGCAACTGTTCAAATCCCTCGAGTTCCTTCGTATTCGCGGATCGCGAGTCGTTCACGGAAGTGACCGTCAGTTTCAAGAGGCATTTCAACGTGATGCACGATGATCTTTCAGTTTTATAAATTCCCACAAGTGTCTTACGTTATCTACGTCCTTGCTGAACATGCAGCTCGACATAACGCGGGACCAAAAATTCCACCTTTCGATTCGCCATTTTCTATCTCGCGCCCGATAACGTATCACTCCGAACAGACCAGCGCACCGTCTCTTACATAATTCGATGCATTTGCAAGAAAATTGCAACTTATGTAAATGTTACGTCACAAGCGTAAACGTACCGATCGCATTGCAGTAGGCCGTTTCACAGACACTCTGCTCCCGATAGCCGTGATAGTTGCGATCCACGTCTGAATCGGTGTCGTTCATCGAGTCTAATATCCTCCAGATTGTTGCAAACGATAACGAACTTGGCATCGCCGTTACCGCTGTCAACTGACACCTGTAGGAAAGCAGAGAGCGTTGGGATGAATGAATTATTCGTCACGCCTGTCAAACCAGTACATAATAGATGAAGTAGCGCGACAGTAGGGGTCAGAAAAATATGCTTCGCTACATGGTGCCCTGAATTTGAAATTAAATTGAAACTTCGCAATAATAATACCTATATTCTTCTAACTGCATTTTGATGAATTAAATTGGGCACTTACATCGGGAGTCTAAAATAAATAATTTTGCAAATTACATACTAGCTTTACCAGCGTTAATAAACTCAGAAACTAGGAAGCAGTCTGTGTTTGCTGCAGACTATAATTCACCTGTTTTTGAGCTATGTCACAGCTCCCTAATGACCTTGTTATCGATAATGATTCATTGCCAAGAGTGTGCAGGTTTATGTACAGAAAGGTGTAATGTGTTATGGAGAGTCAAAGTGTTGTTATAAATTGGAGATTGTTTGTTTGTGGAAGATCGCGCTTGGGCACTTACAGTAGCGATAGGAGCAGCATGCTCGCGGAAGCAGTGAGATCCTGGACTGAACTATCCGTGGGAGCAATGTGGCTATCCAAAAGTAGCGGAGTCGCCGTCTTTTTCTATCGGACGCGGCCAGCGTGTTTCTTTTCGAATTCGCCGAAGCCAATCGCTACGCGCAGTTAATTCGCGAACAGTGTTTTATGAAATGAATCAGATATCGCGAGCCACGTGCAATGCAATTTATTTCCTGGTTGTCGCGCACCGACATCCGAGTAAAGCGACTGAATTTGCTGCTTACAGGATCACATTAGTGACGTGTCAGGTTTTTGTGCGCTCTGATAATAATTTGCGAGGCGGATTTAGAATTTTGCATAGTTCTCGAACGATGCAGAAGAAGCTGCGATTTGCCTCGTAGGGCAAACTTTAGAAGCTTCCTCTTTTATGTGATACACAGTTTTTTTATGATTCTTCTTAATGTAGAGATATTTAATTTTGTAAGATCGTTAGATATTTAAATATAAAACGAGGTAGCCTTGTGTTAAAAAGAAGCTATGATAGTTTTAAGGGGGGACAGCGGGGTAATTGCCCGAAAATTAAAGGTATCTTTGAAAATTTATTAAAAACAAAATACTTAATGAATCTTTTTGAAACTTTCAGGACTTTTTCGTTGGATATTTAAGTTATATGATTTTTTTTAAATTTATTTAAAGGAGATTATAAACTGTACAGGACCAGTAATTCAGCGCTGCAAAAATTCAGGTTGACAGTTTTCTGACGAAACGGTACTTCTAAACCAAAAACTAATGTCCCGAATTGTTCCTCCTTAATCGATAAATTAAGTGTTTTAGTTCCTTGCAACAAAGAAGACATCTGTAGTATACTTGAGGAAATTTTACTGAATAATTATTTATTTTTGAAAGTAGCGTTCTGAAATTTTGCAGGTACCTCTTTTACGTGGATGAAAATTAAACGTACATATGGATGACGAGTGCATATTGAATAGACTGAACACATGCTAAATGATGATAGTATTGAATAAATTGTTCGTTTCAATGAATCATTGATGCAGACCTCTAATTATCTCACATTAACTCTGAAGACTACAATTCTTTTTTTCATTAAAGTTTGGTCACTTACCTAAGAGGCATAATGTTCTTTTCTATGTGCAAGAAGGTACTCCGTGGTGTGTGTATTTCGTTATGAAAGTAGCGAGCAAGAGCAATTCTTTTCTACTTTAGAAATTTTCATTTGACAATGGAGTCGCCAGAAAATGACTTAATAGTTCTTAAAAACTCAAAGTTAATTATTCTTGATTACAAGCTTGAGTAATTTTCCCTTAATATATTTCATTTTCTGGATAAATTCAGTCAGAAGAAGTGTCTCTTGCTTTTCAAGTTATTAAAATTTGATAAATATAAAGTCGTGTCATTTCAATTAAAAATGAAGACAACTATGTATTGGTTCGTTCCATTTTAAATTTTATACTTTAATCGTTCTTCAGAGCTGAGGATTTTCATGTAATCCTTTCCGTCCCCTTGACTTTTCACTAATTCACCTACCTAGTTGGAACTACTTGGGTAGAGGAAGGCGATGGGCCACGATGAACATATGTTATAAGATTTTAAAACACTACTCGGTGGCTAGCATTATGATAGTGTATCGTGTACGGCGGATATTCCACTTGCGCGCGCGCACGCGCGTGTGTGGTTAAACTGTGGAATTTTCGTTGTTTTCAAACATTTTAAAATTACCGTACCTTGTGATTACAGTATCTAATTGCCCACCCCTAACATATTTCATGCTGCATTAATATGCATATGATAAAATTAAATATTTTATGGAATATGCGCGAAGAAGAGTGGTCATAAATCCTCTACAATCAAATAGAGGGTCAATAACAATGAAATATAAATAAAGTATTGTAACGCGTTTTACTATCACGTCGGCGCGGCATGTTGGGAAATATTCCGCATCTATTTATTATGTACTTAATATACATATGTGTGATGTCAGCCAAGCTCGGGTGACTAAGGCATCCCGGGACATTCTTCCTAATGGAGCTCTATGCACCCGAGTGTTATGTTTGAGAATCATGGAGTATACTAATATATAAGTGTGTTTGCGAGAATGTGTCTTCTCTGACAGCGGTATGTGGGTACTCGATATTTCGGGCTCGGGTTGGGGTGGGAATTTTTATCGAGTTCGGGTTGGGATCCCAAAAGTTTGTCGATACATAAACATATTCAGGTAACCATTATTTCTGGACTCCATTTTCGACTCGTGATCTGACGCTCTATTCAGAACATAATATTTTCTGTTTGGTCTTGTAAGTACTTGAACCTTTAAGTTGTGATTTTGCAGTATGATCAGATTTAAAAAAATTTAAGCAAGGGAAATATTAGATTATTACACAATTCTATAACGTGTGAAATAATATTACTTTATTTTAATAAAGTACACAGTGCGTGCACGCGCGCGCGCGCGTGTGTGTCGACAAACTTTCAGGATCCCGACCCGATCCAAGGCTCGAGTACCCGTAATATTATATACCCGTATACCCCTTCATTCTATATATGTTTAGGTACTAAATCAGTTGGTGACCGATAAATTTCAGTGCTTTGCGAGATATTCCTGAGTGGCGATGTAAAAAACATGAGCGGTATTACATACCGTCACCCCAGTTAGTTTCAGTTAAATTAGTGTTCCGTTGGGATTTATTGCGTTCTTTAACCCCGTTGCTAAGTAAAGTAGAGTTGAGTTCATATCGACGTGCGTTACGAAAAGTAGCACATTTCATTTGTCGTACGAAGACTAGCACCCTGCTCATTCTGACCATGAAAAACAGAATGTTTTGATTTTGTTCTCGAAAAGTAGTATGTTTTAATTTGTCACCACGAAGAATAACATGTTATGCTCTTTCACGACGAAAGGTAGTACATTTCGGTACTTTGCTGCGGAAAATAGCACGGTTTGCCTTTAGCCGCGAAAAATATCACGTTTCATAGAAGATCAACGTCGACTGTAAACTGCTTGGAAACTGAAATATCGTACTCTCCGGAAAACAAATAAAACGTGCTACTTTTCACTGCAGCGTTTGAAATGTGCTACTGTTCGTGACGAAATGTGAATCGTACTTGTTCTCGTGGCATATTCGAAACATGGTTGTTATCGGCAGAAACATTGAAAAGTGCTTTTTCTCGCGATAGATTGAAATGTGCTTCTTTTTGTAAGACAAAGGAAATGTGCTACTTTTCGTAACGCACGTCGATATGAAGTGTAGTGTTTTTCATTTTTGAGCTTATAATTAATAAATTAGTGTTGTGGATCACGAAGTACTCGGGTCTTTTTCAGCTCACATAAAGGAAAGAATACTCCACTAACAAGTTTTTTGTAACGGACTACCGAGGTCTCTAAAGTTATATAAAGTTATTTTTAAACAAGTATTAGATCCAGACTGGACCTTATAATAATATTAAAATAACTAAGGGAGGGTGGGGGAATTGCGAACGCGGGGTAAACCCGAATATTGCGATATTCGTTGAATTCGATTGTCCTGTCCTCCTGCGATATTGTTACATGATGTAATTTGCTATATTTAGTGTTAAAGAAACTGTCACGACGAAATGCTTTCGTAGCTTTTCTTATAATTTTATGTTTGAAAATTTTTGAGTCTATAGCGCATTAAACCTATATTACCCAACAAAGCATGATTTTTTTGTAGTTCCCATACTTAATTCTAAATAAAATCACGGGATCACTTTGTATAAGTATATACATGTTCGTATTTGTTTTAATTGAAACTTCTTAACTTCTGTTCATTTGGAATAATTACGAACAGCGTGTATAAGGCTATTACGGGCGATGGCATTTACCATTTCTCTTAACATTTCCAAGTTTATTATGTTTATCCAGTACCACCGAATTATATTAGGAAGAATATTCGCACATATTCCTTGAAAGATCTTGAGATTCCCGTGAAAGAGGTTAAAGATTAGACTTTCCGTCCGTCAGGCAGCAAATAAATATTCAATCCCAGGAGCAAACAAAATTCAATCAAACAAGAAGAAAGACTGTGTCAGACCCACAGTGTGGAAAAAAACAGTGTTTATTAAAGATCAAGATCTTTCAGCAGCCGTTTGTATTTACCTCGCTAGATACGGGTAATTCCGGACAGAAAGAGTTTTGTCCTTCTTTCAAAAAATTATTTGTTTATTGTAGTATCTATAATTCTTTCTGTTGCCTTTGTAGATAATTAAGCAGAGTTCAATTATCTATAAAGTAAATCTGATTAGAGTCTATACCTTTGTTTCAATTCAAGTTTTCCCTTAAGTGTTCGTAATCCTCCTACTCTCCCCTATATCATGGATGCAACTATAGAACAGGTGCGATGTTTTATTTTCGTAACAGGCTTTCTCTGCTTCCAAATGAAACGGAAATGCCATTCATTTCTGCTTCGTATTGATATAATATTCGAGTTGTATGTATATGTCACGATAAAAGTACATAGTTAGGTAAATGTACACATTTATCGGAAAATGTATATATATATAAAAGTGAGTACAACTTACATGTATACTTCATTTCTTGTAAATGTGTACATTTAGCGGCAAATATAGAGATAAGGTCTTCTTAGAAGCTGTATTCACGTTTACCAATCAAACTGGTAAATGCGTACATATACCGAAAAATGTGTACATCTACCAATTTTATACTTTTACCGTAACATATACACGTCTGACCACGAACGACTGCTCCACTTATTCTACTTCCACGCTGGAGTAGAACAGTGAAATATTCAAACACTTTCCCTATCCCGCTCAATCAAAATAGTGGACACGTAAATAACTTCCACGCCACAGTTCCTTCAGCCCATTTCCATATATTCCATTAATATGTAAAATACAAATACATTAGCAATATCACATTCAAACTATACACTAAACATGTGCTATCCAAGAATAAGAACCACGTTCCACTTGCAATCCGTTTCATCCAATCTCCAGCCAAATATTCCCAAGAATAAACGATGAAAGCGCAAAAATGCGCTACAGAACATTCCGAAAGCACAGACGAGGTATGGAATAGACCTATCAACCAATGCATTTTTCTGTCACCGGATTCCGGGGTCCTAGGACCCCCTTGCCATTTTAGGGTGCGTTCCGTTATTCACTGCAAGTACTGGCAGTGCTGACAATAGCGTTCCGATATGGATAGCAGTTCACTGCGAAAGCACTGCTACAGATGTATGACGTCACGAACTTCGACGTCACTTCCTGTTGTAACTGCTGCAGCCGGCCAGGTACAGCAGTCGCAGTGATCACGTGACCACACAACGATTTCAAAATGAATCATGCAATTGATGTGGACATGGAAATTATTATTATTATTGACGAAGAAAGTAGCGAGCGTTTTTTGTGTCAAATGACTGCAGAAGAGGCGGAGCGAGCACGGAATGATATAGTGTTCTTTATTTATGTACACGTCGCTGGAACTACTTGAGTCCTCCATATTTTCTTTAATTATATCCGTAAATAATAACGCAACTATTGCATTTTTGTTATTTCTTCCACTCATTTTGTAGGTTATTAGAACAATAGTGGACACCAGATGACAGACGCTATGAGATGCTGAATGCAACCAACTGCAGCTGCGTTCCGTTTTACAATTTCGCGGCAGCTTCGAAATGCACGAAATTAAAACGGAACGCTGTTGGCAGCACACTCACGTGACGTCATATAAGAAGTACATTGCAGTGAATAACGGAACGCACCCTTAGTGTCGCATGCAACGTTACCGGTGAAGTCTCGAAACAGATTTTACGCCCTTCCATACCTCGTCTGTGCCGAAAGTCTATTACCTGTGGCGCAAAGGCGCGCAGGGTATCGTGCCGGCGAATATTGCAATCGATCCGCGCGCCACTCTCGCACACGCAGTTCCGAAGTGCGTCACGCCAGCTGATTGGCGCTGGCGGCGCGACCAAGTGTCAAGTTCGTCGAGCAGGTGGTGCTCGCGTGCCAGCGCATCCGTAATGGCGTGCGACGGCTAGGAAAAGGGCAACAACGCGCACGAGTGCTCGGCTTTTCGTCTGTTTTAAAAACGTGAGAGTGCGTCGGTGCGTGCGTGGCGTGACGGTATCGCGAAAATGACATCGTCGTCGGGCGCCCTGCCGTCGTATCAGCGGTTCGTGAACGGTGTACCGGCCGCCCTGTTCTCGAGACGGTCGTTCCGTCCCCGCGAGAAGTATCTGATCCTGTTGGTGTTTTTGTCGTTCGGTATCGTGTGTTTCGGCACGTTCTTCTTCCTGCCGGACTTCCGTTCGGGCACAGGAGGCGCCGCGGTGAACAGTGTCTACCGTGTGTACCAGCACATGCAGAAAGCGGGACCGGAGCTGCTGATACCGGCGCCACCTCGTCTGCCAGGGGGCCTGAAGGGCCCCCTGGCCCATCCGAACCTCGTGCCACCAGGACACGAGGGGGCTGATCATCAGGACGTTCATCTGATCCAGGACAAGCAGAAGCTGCAGGTCCGCGCGCGTGTCGCCCATGACGTTGGCGTTTCACTCCGATTCCGACGCTCTCGAACCTCCTAGCCGTGCGGAAGCGTGCGTCACCTGTCACCGACCCGTGTGACAAACGGAACGGTTGTCACACGCTCTGACACACGTTCGGCGCCCGACCAACCGAGCCTCTCTTATTTTCCTTTCGTCCGGTCGCGCCGTCTGTACCTTCAGCTGTTACATGCCCTGCCAGGCACGTTTGTTTACATACGCCATCGTGACGTGTCGCAGGCACACGTGTGCACACGTAACGGTTTCGAGAATTCGCACGGCGCGTGCCACATAATTCGTTTCCATTTCACCAGACTACCGCGCGTTCGTGCTTCTTCCCTTTCGTGCTTTTTCCAACTATCGACGACCGTCGTCTGCACGTTTTCGCGCAGGGACGCGCGTGAAGTGCGCCTACTTACCGACGCAGAGCGGCGTGGCGCCCTGCCACGCTCGATTTCGCGGGATCGATCGGGTCGATGGAATTCGATCGCTTGAGGATCATTTCGAGAGATTGATTCAGTAGTTATGGCTTCCATTTTTCGTTGGCTCGGTCGTTAGTGTCGCTTGTGGCGATGACATAATTGAAAGAACGGAAGTGAGATGTTTCCAAGTACGTTTCGCGTGGTTAATATTTAAAGCACGATCTGAGAATGGAAAGTGTCGCTCGTGTAGATTGCATTTATCTTTCGTGGGGGCTGCCGCCAAATTGGAACGCACCGCGTCGTTCTGAGCTCGAACGGTAGATGTAGACCGAATTGCGCGCGTTGCGAAATGTAACTGTGCGAACCTCGTTGACCGCGATCGAATTATCTAATTTTTCGTTGGACTGCGGCCCGGCCGTGCTTCACTCCTGCGAACGAGTTTTATCAACGGCAATAGACTCCCGCCCTAAAATTTCAGAGCACAATTTCCGACGCATCGGCGCGACTCTCGTTGAGACACTTCACACGCGCCGACCTATATACACGGTGTCCCTCTACAACCGTCGTGCGAAACGCTATTTCACCATTCAAACGAAACTTTCGTGAGATACGCCTATGGTCAATAAGCGATTTACCGGGAACGGGGGACTCATATGTGAATATATATATCAGTAGCTAAAGGGTTAACAGCTGGAGTATGTAAGAATATGTAAGAGGGATTTCCTTTATTAGTTTTCATGCGCAATCCTTTTCGTAAATTTGTCAGGATTGTTTAGTGTTCACTTTGAAGTTAGTTTATTAGTCCAATAAAGATACGGAAATTAATAAGTCCAATTAGGCTGCTTAAGCTTTATCATTAGTGTGAATTTGCTAATAGAAATAATTATTTATATGTCCAGTTTATTTTATGACAGATTGCTAATATGTTTCGACTTACACATGTAAATATTGGTAGCGGGATTTAAACTTAGAAAAAAAATGGAATGTTGTGAATGAAGTTCTTGGTTTATACTATTTAATTCTGCATAAAAAATTTTTAAGGAAATTCTCGTCATGATTTCCCGCATTTTCTATCGTTTAGCTATTATGTCCTATCGGTGTTGTTTGGAGACACTGTGTATACAAGAGGGTGAGAACATTTAACGATTGTTAGGCGTACTTATCTCGATTGATTCGCAACATAGAAAAGTAGTATGCGCATTAGCAGGATAACAATGTTTAGTTGACAATAATGGACATCAATATACATAACTGATTGTGAGACATAGGTTAACATGGAAAACATTTTAGCAATGAACGTAATAGAGCTGAGTCATAGGCTATTTCCATAATTGTGGCGAACTGCGTTACATACAAAATTAAGAAGACTTCGAAATGCAAATGTGGAACTCAATTTCTGGGTATTCAAGGTCATTTTTACTCAAAAATTTTTTTTTTCAAAGGTACTTGATACCTACTTGTTGCACACGTGGAAGGATATTAGTTCGTACTTCATTTGTGTAATATTCTCTAAACCTCCACTGGATTTTCGAAAGTGACTGTATGTTTTTTTTTAAATCTCAGAAAATTGAAGGAAACGCACGAAAATTTGAAACAGAAGATAGGAAAATTGCTTGATTGATATCGTGTTTTAAATAAAGAAGGATAAAAATATTTCGCTGTTTTCACGTACGATTTAGCAACTATTTAAGACTTTCTAACTATTCCACTTTGGTATCGAAATCCTTCAATCTTCTTTCTGTATTTAATATCAGAATAAATACTTCCCATCAGTACAGTACTGATACAGGAATGCAATGCTAAAGCCCATTTAATTTCGTTTCAATGATTCATCATTTCTACACAATTCTTTAATTTCCCAATTTCGTTCTGTTTTCGCGAAATGTAAATTGTAGCGGTTGGAAGGGATTGAGGAGGTGATAACGTCGAAGTTAATAGAACGTTACAATTCACAACGAGAAAGCGAGGGTACATATGTATATCGTTTCATCAGGGACGCTAATTAACGATGACGAGCGTGAGATTGCAGTTCAATTTACAAACTAATAGTGCACGCCCTCGCGAATTGCAGCATTCTCGCATTTATTCCACGTTCGCGCCCCTTTGTCACCGTGAAATAATAGAATTTATCGGTGATTTACATTTAGTCCCTACACAGGCATACGTTTGCAAATGTTTGGCGTTGCAAAATGCGTCCGAGCGCAAACTGAGTTTACATCGTTATCGACAACGATAGCTGCAAGCTCGGATAGATTTGCATTTTAACACCTGCAGTTGGAGCTTTTTAAAGAATAAATTTTAACGTTCAACAAACGGCTGTCATTAACAGTGATTGTTTTTTAAATGGAAATCGCAATAGGTACTGTACAACGTTTACCATTTTTCAGGTTATTCTCGTGGCACCCATACGAAACAGAAATGTATTGCGAATTCATTCAACTTTAAATATATGTAATTGCTTACCGAATTACCCTGATTGGATATTTTATAGAATTTTCATGCTAATTCTATCGCAAAGATGAAAGGAATTCCTCTGATTTTAGCTTAAAATTAAATGGCATCAGGAGTTTCATTTTGCGATCGGGTAACCGTTTGGGAATTCATATTCGTTGGAAGTTTGCTGAAAATTAATTTAGAAGTTTTTGCTGGAAACTGGAGCTGTCGGAATTGTTTCGTTATTTAATTAAGCTTGACAATCAATCGAGTCACGTATACAGAGTTAATTTGGCCTCATTTTGTAATTCCGTTTATATCCCAGAATAAATTGTTACCTTAAATTTTGTATTATTCACAATACAGAGAGGTGATATTGTGTACTGATTATTGCACACGTTACAGTATTTAATTATAAATGGGTAAAAGTATCTCTTACGTTTTTCAGCTATTTATTACTGCTGCTAGTTACAAATATCCAAAATACTGTCTCAAATTCCCTATTTCCTTTCAATTTTTCTCTTTTACTCAATAACACTTGTATTCTGCTTACGAGATACTGCACGCTGATCTTCATAACCATAAGTAATAAACCTGTGACCAATAACAAAAATAGCACAATTAGTTTCCAAATGGGGCTTAATAATTTCACTAGCCGCTGGGCACGCATGGAGTAAATTTAATAATTGTACATCCCATTCATCGGACGGGGTTAAGGATATTATATGCATCAAATATGTAATCAAGGAGATGTGTAGTTTTTTTATGTAATAAATATCATTTTATTGACAATGTCTGTGAATTGCGAAATCGGCGTTGTTCGTTGTTCAATCCAACTGATACGAAGTTCCGATCGGTCCGTGGTCCACGTATTGTCGTTACCATTTAATACGGACCGATTGCGAAATACAGTTTGCGTAATGCGGACCCCTCGAGCGATCCCGCATGTACAATAATCGACTGCGATACAGCGGCTCGAATGAATCGAATTAAATCTCGGACAGCCAACGACGAATTCAAAGACCCATAACGGCCCATAACATCAGCGTTTAGATCGTTTTTTGGTGGATGTACTTATTTAATTTACTAAAAATCAAATTAGTGAGAATAATAATTAATTTGGGGCAATAATATATTGAAAATCTTCGTATTAATATCTGTCAAGCAATTAGCAATTTAGTGAATATGTTGTGGTAGTAGCTTTAGGTGATTTGCATAGTATTTTATTTTTTGAAAATTCTTGAAATTGGTATCGAATTAAGTTAATGATGGGTGAATGTTTTTAAATATCTTAGACAATTGGCGAAGTAGTTTTACTCCTCGACTAGCAGCTATTAAGTGATTAGACTTTCTGTTATTTAGTCAGCCAATTTCTGTTTCAAGAATGATTCTTTGTGTGCCAATACTTCGTGCAATTCTTCCAATGGCATCAATTTTGCGTAATGATCGTCGTTATATGTGACATTCTCTTCGATCTTTAAATTTTGCCACGCGAATGTTCGTGCCGTTTTCAGATCCCATGAAGTTATATACAATTTTAATAGAGTAAGCAAGGATGTAACGAGTCGAGAAATGTTTGATTTAATAGTGGAACCGCAGTTGTTACGGTACTGTAATATTTCGCATGATCGTTGATAAACATCGATTAAAGAGCAAATATTAAGTAAGGCGTGTTAGATAAGTATCCGGCTCTAACCAGATACGCAGTAAAAATCGGCGCCTTTATCGATCGCGATATCAATTTCTGATATTGTCTGAAATTACCTCTTGCACCATGTCACTTTTTTTTTGTAGAAATCTATCTATCGTTAATTTAATTGATAGCAGAATTCAATTAAAGACAACTTTATTATCAAAAGTGACGTTAACCAGTGATTATTTAAGTAGACGATAGTTATTAGTGGATCAATGACATAAATAGCTATTATCAACAGAAATGTCAGTTAATATAAGTACATAATTATCTTATTATTCGTGAATGTAATTACAGCAGACAAAAATACTTTTATAAAATAGGCGAACATAATTAGGGCAAATACTTTCACGAGGAAAGATTAAGATAACAACTAGGAATAAAACTTCCATCAGCAATAGCTCGCGGCTATAATTCCTTAATTAGTAAACTAAAGCTACAGTAAATACTTACTAAAGAGTGAAAGTAGAAGATTAATAAGAATCAGCACACCTCACTACAATAGATTCTTTAACAGAAAGAAAAATGAACCGCAACTAGAGATTAAATCTCTTCCCACCACAACGTACTAAATACATAAGCGATGAGTTAGCATTCAACGCTTATCCAGTAAATGTACGCTTCTTTGCAAATTACAATGAAAAAAAGTGTACATAGGTACCTAAAATTTATCTGGCGACGGCTGCATTTCAGTTTAATCTCGCAAATTAATTATATGAGTACTTCAAAGGAGAAATTATTCCTTATATACCGAATTCGAAATTGAAATAGCCCTTGCGAAAAAAGTCCCAGCAAAGATAAGTAACGAGTCAGAAAGGAATGCGATTTTTTCACTGAGAAATACGAATTTCACCGTACCATTCCTCGCGAACGATCCTACCCACTAGTTACAGCGTGCTTTGCAGAAATAAGTTTGCGCGTCAGGCGCAGGACTTTGGCACAGTAGGGCGCGAGAACGTTTAATCGGGGCGCAGACGAAATTAAAGAGGTGGTGGAAGCGACAATTCGCTTTTCTTTCGCGAAATCACGCCTTCTAAAACGGCTAGGTGGTCGAGGGTAATCGCGGCTTTCTTCGGCCGCGGCCAAAGCGAAAGAAGCGGGTTTACGTCCAGCCGAGATTGCATTCGGATGGTGGTATTCAGAGAAACGCGCTGGTCTGAGCTCCTCGAGCTAGACGAGGAAATTTGATTTTCACGGCGTAGTCGGGGCCACCTCGTTGGGAGCCCCTAAGCGCGACGAGAATTTTGTATGAAACGAGCGTAACGGAGGCTGTGGAGAAATAGAATAGAAAATGGGTATCTGAAGGGAGGGACGTGCATAATTGAAAAGATTGTATTGTAAGCGTGGGAATGTCTCGAAATGGATGGAATCGTTTGTTGAATAAATGGGAACGTTCATGCTCTGAAGAGATTGTGTCGCTAATTACTGACCTCTCCAGCTCTAGCATCCCGAACCTTGAATTATAGTTCATATTAATTCAGCTCCGAAAGAAGCAGTTTTATTATTTCTCCTTGGAAAACGGTGGAGTATCCAGTTGCGTTGGATATTCTTTATAAATTAGTGGAGAACTTAGCAGCACGCGAAATCAGATACCCATTTCTTCTCGCGTCATTTGTCTGATGATCGTTCCGCGGATTTCTCCCCTTTGCAATTGGTATTCTTATGTGATCGTCGAGTAGATGAGTACTCCTTAATGGAAATACAGTAAAGTCTCATTAGCCGCTCGCTGGTCGGGACCGGTGTTGAGCCCGTATCGTGAACGGAGCTCTAATTCCGTGTGTGAGTTTCTCGCTTCTTTATGGCCGAAGGTGGGAGCGAGATGGACCGCTTTGCGTGCGCACGCCAGTTGCGCATGCAAAGGACGGAGCGTCAAGCGTCGGGAGAACGGAGCGAGACAAAATATCATCGCGTCGTCTGTCTCGTACTGTCCACGCTCCCTTTCAATGCCTTCGCTCACTCACGTTCCATCTCGCTCTCGCCTTCGCCGGATGAGAGTGAGACAGATGTGGTGGGGATAGCGAAAAGTCCGTATCGTGTAAATCATACCGAGCCCGTAACGAGACTTTACTGTAAAGCTACAGTAAATACTCACGAAAGAGTGAAAGTAGAAGATTAATAAGAATAAGTACACATGACTAAAATAAATTCTTTAATAGAAAGAAAAAATGAACCGCAACTAGAGATTAAATCTCTTCCCACCACAATATACTAAATACATAAGCGATGAGGTAGCATTCCACGCTTATCCATTAAATGTACACTTCTTTACAAATTACAACTAAAAAAAGTGATTCATTCAAGACACTCGTACTTTGTCCGTATGCATGCGTTAAAAATAGAAAAAAAGACGCAAAGGCTGTGGGAAAAGTTGAATTTCATTACTATATAATGTGAGCACAGTTCTTTATGTATAGTAAATTCAAATATATAGAAAGTTTCACTAACTCTCTATTATAAGGAGTTTTTATGAATGCATTCGAGACATTGGAGTATGTAATTCTTTTTAATCTTCATCGTATGAAAGACCCTTTCATTTCGTATACATTTTTCCACTTTATTCTAACAGAATACATCACTCAAATTTTCTCCTTTTTCTTCAATACTCTATTCAGTGATTTCTCTAAAACCAACTTACAGGTTCGTTAAAATAAACCAAAGCTTCCCCCTAATTAATTTTCTAATCTCCACGAACCTTTGAATACCAACGTCATAATTTCCACTGTGTCCAATTTCTGCATCTCACATAATATAATTTAATCCCCGAGCAAGGCACAGTAAGTCAATCGATTGCAAAGGGTAAAACATCTTTATATCTCGTTCATTAATCATAAACGCCAACGACCCTCGCGGTGGGATCCGAGTTCCATCAGTGCATGAAAATCGCCATCCGACAATCTCGAGCCGCGATACGATATGGGCGCGAATTTCAGGCGAAGATCGACGAGGAGTACCAGCTGCAGAAGACACTGGAAAAGCCGGAAGTGAGTGGTGATTCGCGTGTGCGTGCGAGTAGTTCGTCCTCCATCGTCCACCGGAAGGACGATGTCGTGGAGACGGTGCCACCAGCGCCGGCGGATAAACTTCCTTTGACGGTCGGTGGAGAGGACAAGGACCCCGTGGCCAGGGAGCGCAGGGACAAGGTGAAAGAGGTGAGTCTTGCTTTCCAATCTCGTAAATTTACACGGGCATACGATTACGTCGTCTTCCCAAGAATTGGGTTAGGTCTGGGATAAAAATAGGTATAGCATTCTTTTTTTATTAGAAAAACCATGTATCCTATTTTTTTTGTTAAACCCTGTACCATTTTTTAGGACAAATAAGTAATGAAAACACGCTGAAATAAATCAGGAAAAAATCAGGAGAAAGGGAACCTCGGGGGTGTTAAAGAACGGGTTTATAGAGTTTATTGATAATATTCAAATAGGTAAAAATGATTAGTGGAAGTGGTTTGAAAAATTTGATTTTGGGAGGGCTAGAAGGATTTCCTACTGATTTGCTTCGCTGAAGTGTATTTAGGACTTATAGGGTAGATAGTAAGTACTGAATAAATACAAGTATAATTAATTGTTCTTCGATGGTATTTGAGTGTTATTCGAAAACTGTGGTGTGAATTTATTCTTGGTGGTTTATTTTCGGTCGTAACATACACTCGACTTCAACTTTTCCCATTTATTTCACACCCGTACGCGAACTGACACGAGGTCTGCATTTAATCGTTGCATTCTAGTGATGCTCACTTTTATCGTGAACTAGTTTTGCGCAGTAGGTTGTATTCACGTGCAGGTTTAATTGACCTTTCGCATTCTATTCTGTTGTCCTGTTTAATTCTCCCCTCGCGGAGCTGGTTCCACGGGTGATTATTCCTCGAAAGCAATGCCTCCATGATGGGAACTGGCATTCTCGGGGTACCTGAGCTGTCTCACCTGTGCTGAAACTGTAAAAAGCTTAACTGGGAGCATTATGTGAGTACGACAGCTCCACCTTGGCTTAAATGGGGAACTAGGGCATCAAAAAGTGGGCTTGGATCTGGAAAATTTTGCTGTTTGTCTCGTGGGGGAGCGTAAGGGCCAAGTTAGGAAAAGTCAAGTGAATCTGTGCCAGTCATCAGCAGTGGTCATGCTCCAAAAATCTGTTATTCGTTTAGAAATCACTGTGACAGTGCCTTGTATTTTTTCGATTCGTGTTCTACATAATAATACCATTTTTGGTAAAAATTACTGTTGTCCTTCGGTAATCGTACTGTTTGTAACTAATATACCGAAGGAGTAATAACATAAACAAAGTTTAATCATAGAGATAATGGAGTAGGTAAGTTTATTATAAAATAAGGAGGCCCTCAAGCTTTCAGTCTTAATTAGGGAGACACTGCTTCGCTAATGAACACTCATTTTAAGTGCTACAGAGTTTATGCATGAAGTAGGAAATAGGAATTTTGCAATTTGAAAGGCTGCTTTTAAGACAGAAGCAATTGCAATTTAGAAGCTTAGCATGCAACACGCTGTGATATTAGAATATTAGAAAGCTGAAATTAGAAATTTCGGAATATATATGAAATCAGAATATTTCAAAATTGCAATTAGAATATTCGGAATAAATAAAATGAGATTATTCCAAAATTTAAATTAGAATATTCGGAATATGTAAAATCAGAATGTTAGAAATTCCGGAATATGTAAAATCAGAATATGTATTAGAAAATTCAGATGATGTAAAATCAGAATATTTCAAAATTGCAATTAGAATATTCGGAATAAATAAAATGAGATTATTCCAAAATTTAAATTAGAATATTCGTAATATGTAAAATCAAAATGTTAGAAATTCCGGAATATGTAAAATCAGAATATGTATTAGAAAATTCAGATTATGTAAAATCAGAATATGTATTAGAAAATTCAGATTATGTAAAATCAGAATATGTATTAGAAAATTCAGATTATGTAAAATCAGAATATTTCAAAATTGAAATTAGAATATTCGGAATAAATAAAATGAGATTATTCCAAAATTGAAATTAGAATATTCGTAATATGTAAAATCAGAATGTTAGAAATTCCGGAATATGTAAAATCAGAATATTAGAAAATTTGGATTATGTAAAATCAGAATAGTATTAGAAAAATAACGTCAGAAAATTCGGAATATATAAAAGGAGAATATTCGACAATTGACTGCAAGAAAATTTGCAGTAAAAACTATTTGCAGGGACGACTTTCCAAGAAAACATTTTCAAATTGTTATATCTTCCCCTCGATATAATAAATATTAAATACTTTGCACGTAGCTTTCTGTTTTTGCGATAATCCTTATTTTCGAAGTTTCCTCGTTACCACGAGGCTCTCAAGTGGAGGTGTTTCGAGCGTGGTTTGGATACCCAGTTTCCGGCTAAATTTCAACAGTTGCCTATTCTGCAGCTGCACTGGTTGCATTTGCGTATAAATGAGAATACAGTATGTACAGTCATGGATATTCCGATTAATGGCGTTTCCCGTACACTCGGACAACGGTGTATGCGAGTAAATCAATGTGAAACGAACGTCGGGCTTTGATGTGATTTCGATTTGCGTTTATTGTTAGTGAAAACGAAAGCGAATGAAAAGAAAGTGAATTTCCAAAAAAGAAATGCATATGCAATCCTAGTGACTTTAATCTTTTTAACTATCCAACCTGTTTCTATTGTGCTTCAGATTCTGCAGAAAATATTTTTTCACATATCTGAGTTTTCGAACATATGATTGGACTGCTTATGGTGTCTTGTTATTATTAGCTATTGGCGATATTCGTAATGAATGTTCGGTGTGATATAACAATGATACATGGTCAATTATCGAACATCCACTAACGACTTCTAAGCTTTTTCGGGCTTCGTGCATGGTCCGATGAACTATTATCCGTTCATCGAACTATAAAGTAGTTCTACGTGGTCAAGTAAATGGGTGGAATGGATTAAACTGAAATGGGGGATTAAGCTCTCTGTAAAAGCTTGCTGGCGATGAAATCTGTACTTATGGGCTTCACGGAAATTACGAAATTTAAAATATAATAAAAACAGTAGGGGAGACTGGGGCAAGTTGATATGTTTTTGTGTTTTCAATTTTCTTCATTTTTGTTTGAATTAATTACTTGATAATAAATATGCTAAAATGTATTTTGGTCCTTCCTCTTAAATATATTGCAAATAAAAAGTTGAGAAGATACATACAAAATGAGGTGCTTCATATATACAGTGTCGAGATAATTCGTCTGTATTAACCTGCCCTGTATTGACTTGACCCGGTCACCCCTACCTATGTGGAATTCATTCCTTGTGCGAAAATATATAAACGCGTACCTCAGTTTTCAATGTTACATCATGTAAAACAAATGACCTCCTTCTTCAATAGACACACTTGGAAAAGTACAGTTGAATTCTATTAAAATATTATTATACCTATACCTATTAAGGCATGTCCGCTCTAAATTATCAAATTTTCATTACTTCCATAGAATCACTAATATATTTTAATGCATTCTTTATTAAAAAACGTGCGATTGAAGTTTTTTGTTGATCGAGCAAATCCTCGTTAATGTACGTACCTACATATATTTTATTGGTAGAATCAAATCCCTTTTACCGAGAAATATTTTGACAGTGATGTCGACCTACGATATCTCTATTCACCAGGCGAATTAATCGACTTTTCGACCGCGAACTCGCTTTCGAGGTTTGCAGATGGTTCGATGCACCATTATCTGTTTATCAGACTATTAAATGCTTTGGTCCGTTCCAGGATAAATCTGGTTCGGTTTCCTGTCAATTTTTAATATGTCTCGTATCACGGAATGCCAACGATCCGTGTGCTTGGATCAGTCATACAGCAGTGATGTTTTTCGCGCACCCCACGTTCGAACATTTTTATTCACTTGCCCAAATTCCTGGCGCGCTTCCAATTCATCGAATTCAATCGGTGTTCGATAGGGGGAACGGGAAGAGTGTTTTTTTTTTCACGATTTAAAGCTATCATGCAATTTTATACAGTATATCATATGATGTCTTTTTCGTGCAATCGAAACGTCAATATTTATTTTATTTTTAAGGTAACCGAATATTTTACAATATTATATAGTAATATATTAAAGATTGCGTATAAATTAACAGGTACATTTCAGTTTGATTATATACATCATTATAAACATCTTATTAAAATGTATAAATGTTTCTGATTCCTTTGATACAATAGTTGAGTATGAAAGTTTTGTGCATTAGCACTTGTAATGTAAAACGCAGATATTATTATTGCACCGTAAAGTTACACGGCGGTATGGAGTGTTAACCCTTCGATGATAGTTTGGAATGATGATTGGATAACTGATAGTGGGGTGAGTGAGTTTGTAGAAATGAGATTGGTGTTAGGCAAGTAATTTGGAAAATTGATTCTTCTTCTTCTTTGATCAAGTGTCGTCCTTCAAGTTTTCATTTCTCAATGGAAGGCACTACGTATTGCTGACTTGCAACACCGTTATTCTCGGGGGTGAAATTAATACTCGATCAAGACAGTAGATGAAGTGCACGTTTTATTGAATTAAACACGTGACTGTACTTCCGTTAGTACCTATCAGAATAATTTTCTCATGGAATGATAAACGGTAACAGATACGTAAAAGTGTTGATAAACAATAACTTACGGTAATTTAACTGATAAAATATAACTAAGTACCTTAACTGGTAATTTAAATTCAAGTCTGTATATCGGAAAACACATATTCTAATTTGCCAGATTTTCTAGATTTGAATTAACATATCGATGACTTAATCAGGGTTAGTGCATAAATATTGTATGTCCACTTTTTGTGATATTTGAGTTTTTATATGGAATATAATTAGTTCTTGACTGTTTATGTTGTATGAAAATCACATTTATATCTACTTCCTAAATTATTATTTCTCGAAAACATTTCAACTGAACATACAATATTTGTGCACTAAGCCATCGATATAAAGCATCCATAGTAGCGATAACATTTTATTTTGTCACGATAGATGTGTAAACAATGATCGTATGCATTACTTCAATAAATAAGATAAATTGTAGCTTCTAATTTGTTTTTTTAACAAATCATCACAGCGATACGCACTCGTACACATTTCTTTGAATTACGTCAATATATTTCATGCTACTATCTATACAATTAGCAAAATATAGATTTCCAAGATCGACTTACCTAAAGAATTTCAAGATCACTCTACTAAATCGTTCACAAGTCTTTTCTTTAATAATTATAATACGTCTGCGTTGCATCTATTTAAATTCACTTTACCTAAGCATCAGAGCGAAGCAAATATTTCTTCAGCGTTTGATTCATCTCTCGTCACTGGGATTTCAATCCCATTGGCATCTTCTCCCCTTGCAATTAAATTTAATCGGCTCTATATTCACTAATGCGAATCCACGGTCGCGTTTAGCTTTGTTGCTTCTATCTCTGATTGCGGTCGCTTGTTCATCGCTTGCTGGATTGTTGTGCACGTGGTAATATGCAGGCGGTTGTATGCAAGTGCGTTCGTAATCGCTCAGGAATTCTCGTGGCATGCCGTTAACAATTGACACTACGCTTCACCATCGATCGACCATCTTTTTCCAAACAGAGGAATTGCTGTTGGTACAGCTGAATTCGGTGGCATCCAATGCTGTTCGTTTACGCTTCAGTATCTAAACCGCAACAATTCAGAATATAAATTCAATGTTGTTCACGGTATATAGAAGTTCTTGTATAAATGCTTTAGTTCATCGCAACAGGAAATGCAAGCATGTAAAATATTTCTGTACGCGTAACTTTCTTCAGCGCTTTTATGATATCGAGCTGTTTTCATTTTACTTTTCCGCGGATTAAACTTCTCGCGTATAGAAGTTTGCCTAAGAGTTGCATGCCCTGCGCCGGGGCTCTTTTAGGGGGATTAAAATTTTTAGCAGAGTCAAAAAAGGCTAAACTTCACGGCCGTTCAGCGTGGAACTTTTTTAACGGCTTTCTTAACGTCCTTTCTCTAAAGAAACTTCCATATGAAAGACACGGGAACGCGATATTTGAGGACCACGGAGACCAGATAACGAGTACTAGATAAATTACGCGATAGCGTAGAACAGTACAAACTCCAGAATCCTTTCCTTGCAAGGTTATCCTCTTATCAGTATAAAATGCGAATTTCAAGAAACCGAAGGAGACCATGTCTATCTGTGTACAAAACGATTAAAAGGTAAAACACTAGAAACAAATAATTTTGTATTCCCATTCACTGTGCAAATTTTCTAGGAGCAGAAGCTGCAAGTATCTCAAAATAAAAGTGTACCCATCATCTTTCGTAAAAATCTACTAATATTGAAACATAAATTCACTATTTTACGTCGAAAATATAAGAGAAGCTCAATCTTGAAAATTGCTGAAAATTAGCATAAAAGGACTCCCAGCTCCAACTCGTCTTTTTCATTACCCTACCAAGTACACACCATTGCTTGCCATTGAAACTGAAAAAAATATAAATTTTACAGGATGAACTGCAAAATTTACATTTGACTAATAGTTGAATACTGATCACACAATTTATTTAAATTGACATTTTTTTAATACGCCACTATGTACCTCAGCGATACACGGTAACGAACCTGTCAGATTCTCAATGTTACTCGCACAATATAGAGCACTGTTAGAAGTCACGTGGAGCGCGACGACTCGAATAAAGTGAAAGAGGGAAAGGTGAAGGTAACCGAGAATTTTCACTGGCGAGCGATGCGTTCGGTAAGACCGATTCGTTTGTCGGCCATTGTGGAGGGCTGCGACTGCAGCTGCAGCTCCGAAATCATGCCATTTCCCATTCCTGCGTTCCGCTGCAACAGCAGCGGAATCCGCCGAAGAGACATATCCGGCTTTCAGAACAGATGAGTCGGCGCTCGGTGTAGTTTAATCGGTTACATGTAAACTGCGGAATCGAATTCATCGGCGTGGATGCATCGATTCCGATTCCCATTTCGCCTGGTCCGTTTCCGCTCCTCCTCTCCCCCCTCTGGAATTAAACGGGGGAGGGCCGTGAAAACTTTATGACGCTAATCACGCGCGTATTCTAATCGCGCGCGGCCCCAATTCGAAGCGAACGGTTTCGTTGCGTTTTAACGCGGAGCCCAGCCGCTGATCGATAGGCCATTGCTGGCAAGTTATTGGCGAAAGTAATTGAAAATGGAGATTGAGGGATTGTATAGCGTTGAAATCGAAAATGGACGATACAGGAAATCGGCATACATACAGCGGTGTTCTGCTCTTCTCTCTTTCTTTCCTAGTCAAACGGTATTCCCAAGTGAAATGGATTTGGGCTAGTTTTTTTTATACAGTTTATCTGGGGAACTGCTGGGATACACTTCGTGGATCACTATTGGTATTTCGAAAGTATTTGCACGTTTTATTTCGTTAAACTAGCATTCTCCGTGCAATGGGAATGTAGGTGAAATGTAATTCATGAGTCACAGAAGTGTCTCGTTTGTTAGTTCAGTTGGTATTATGCGGGTTCTTTGTGGTGTTATTGTTGAAAGTTATTTAAGGTGAGAGTTGGAGTATGTAATTGATATTCTTGAAATTGGAAAAAGAGAAGTAAGATTGCTGTTAACAGAAATTTCAGACACAGTCAATTTTTATGACACGTCAATGGAACATTTATTTTACACTGCATTTTTATTCATAAATTTTGCACATAAAACACAATAATTAAAGTTGATAATTTTATTTTATACATCCTCATTCTTTTAAATTAAAAGTCAAACGTGATTGATACTACAGATATCGTTGTGACGTTAGTTTCCCTCGATATTCTTGAACCACCTCCATGAATTCTTGACTTTTGTAGGAATACAAACATAAATTATTTATTCAGCTCTTCGATAATTTTCCTCTTGCGCAGAGTAGGAATAGGAAACCTGCCTTGCAAAAGGGGCGTTTATATTTACACGGAAGACCCATAAACTGCGCAGAGCCCATCTGTCGAATTCACACGTATTTTCCACGGTCGGCTGGTTAATTCACGTTAATGTTTTTATTGCGGGAAAAGGGTATCGACAGCCAACGCATGCCTGCGCAAATACGTATCCCCGTGTTCAGTCGAACGAATCAATTTGCCTTTTCACCTTGCCCGAGGTGTGTTTATTTTCAGTCAGAAATAAAAATTGTTAAAAGCGCAGCTCGAACCGCGAAACTCGCTCAATCGTTTCCCCGTGTTGATAGTTCCAAATCCGTTTATGTACTTTTTCAGTGTAGCTACAATTTGTGTAACACATTATTACTTTGGCTGCTCAATAGCTTCAAGCTTTTATTGTCACTTTAGTGCTATTTCCGTAGTTATTTTCCTTTTGATTTAGTTTCCTACAATGTGTTACGTTCTAACACTATTATATAAAAATATGTAGCTTTGCAAGTGCTGTCTTTCAGACTTACGTCAGTCTAAACGTTGACAATTTTCTGCATTTCATTGAGCGACTACTTTTTGAATACATTAAGAACAGAAATTTTTAATTAACGGTTAGAATTCTTAACTGAAAATAATGCTCTATTCTAGAAAAAAACTGAGGGAAAATATTAAACAGGGTCATCAAAGCATCTCTAAGAAGCAAGCAATTTTTCTGATGAAAAATGCTATCTTTAAATGTCCAACTTTAAGTGTTCGTCCCAATTACAATTTTTATTAAATTTTATTAATATTTTCAATTTCGGGACTGTTGGACATTTACCGAACGTCTCCTACTGCCCTTATTCCACCACTGTGCGTCGTCGTTCCCAACCCTGTTCTCGTGTTTGGGAGGCACGTAAAAATGACGTTACGCGTGTGGAAATTGCGTTTTGCGGATATCAATGCGCGCCACGACGGAGGGAAATTACGGTACATTCAACGGGCGAAATATTTCGAAATAGGTTGGTGGATGTAACGCGCGGCGGTTGTCGTGCATGCAACCGGTGAACGGCTCCTCGTTCCTCGCTTGAAATTAGATTGCACTCACGTTACTCGCGGCAAAAGTTCACGGCGCCGCGCGGTTAACGGTTCCGCCGTGTTCCTGCCTAGGTCAGGCATACGTGCTGCATGCTCGCGTCGATGTCGGAATCGAGTTTGCGTGCCACGCATCGCGAATATCCTCACGACCCCGTGTGTCGGGCTGTTCAGCCGCGGCTCGGATCTGGCTGACGGGCACGCGACTCTTCAATACGCCCGATTCAATCGCGAATTCGGGAACAGAAGTTCTATGGGCGTTAGATGGCCAGCTTTGTGTTAGTTTTAGTTAGTGAAGGGCTTAATCCAGAGGGGTCAGTTTGGGGGCACGTGTGGAACAAGTTACTCGTTAACGCGAGCATTGTTAGAAATAGAGGGAAAGGGATAAGTCTTATTTATCTCGGATGAAAGCGCTAGGGATGTCGTTCTCTTATTAAACGGTTTTGAGTTAGGGTTTTAATGGATTTCATTTTTGCAAAATGATGGCATGCAAGACTTCGACGTATTTTTTAACAGCCACGTGACTGTATCTTTAAAGGGGACCTCACCCTGAAGCCACTAACAAAAGACAAAGTTAGGGAATTTTTGTTCGTATAAATAAAAATATAGAGTTTGGATTTTTTTATAATTTTAATGCAATCTTTATTTTGCCAGAAAAAATTATTTTTAAAAATTGTACATAATGGCCGCGAAGAAACTGGCTTCTCGGAGCACTGCAAAAAACTGACCCACACTCCCGGGAATGACTGAATCATCTGAGAAGGAAATACAAAAAAGATATATTGGCCTTTAAACCTTCGTGCAATCACTTTTGTTTCAAACGTACAACATCGTTCTTCCTTGTTCCACTCCTCTACGACTTCCTGCGATGGTATGATCTCACGGCACGGCGCGAAACTCGCCGAGCCACGCGCCATTGGAATGATCAGCTTGTGTTAGTCGCGTCGTGGAAGCGTTCATGGCTTGCCGACTCGTGATCGCTAAACAGATTTGACGGGCGCACAAGCCTCGCCGAGCCGCGCGCCGTGGGATCGCCCCTTTACACTCATCGACAACTACGTTCCCCTTTTTTCTGAAGCTACTTCGTCACACCTTTTTTTCGATCTAGTTCACACCTTTTTTTTCAGCCCCTCGAGCGCCGACGACAAAGACAACCGCCGTAACCCGATCCTCTGCTCCCCTTGTTTTCTTAAGCTCGCGAAGAACTTCGTGGGTCTTTCTTGCACTCGCCTTCTAATCCTTCGTCTTTTTTATACACCTATTTCAGACTTTTTATGCCCCGTGCCCATCGAACAATTGTAAAAAAACATAGGGGCCGGGGCTCGAGCCTCTTTTTTTTCGCCTAGCGTAAACAGCTCGTCTCGTCCTTCTTACACACGCGCAACTCTTCGATAATCTGTCCCGCAGGGCTCCACGACTGCGTTGTCCTTGTTCCATGCGTTTTAAACCTCAGTCCGTCTTCTTTCCGGCACTAGTTCTCTCACTTCCCTGCTCTCGCTCCTATTGGCCACTCGGAAGGAACGTGGGTTGCCTGGATTGACATCCGTTCGTCAACTCCGCGTGGACAACTTCGTTTGTCCTTTTTGCACCTACGCAGGGCTTCGTTAGTCTGTCCCGCAGGCGTCTACGACTTCGGCTACTTGTTTCCACGTATCTTAAGGCTTACAATTAGTCTGTCTTTCTTCTGGCATTAGGTATTATTACTCTTGTGCCTTCGCTCCTATTGGTCAGTGACGAAACCCTGCTCGTCTCGACTGACCGCCGATCGTCTAATCCGCGTGGACAGCTTTGTCCTTGTTGCATGCACGCACAATTCCGTTTGTCCTTTTTGCACATACATATGTAAGACTTCGTATGCCTTCTTCTTTCACACCTAGTTGTTCAGACTTTTTTCCCTCCGTCTGTGATACACCGACGAAAGAAGTGTTTCTGATGAGAGATATTCTAGTGTGTAGAGTCGATTGCTTTGTTTATCAAACCAAGTCAGTACCCTTGGTTTTACCTAAGAGAAAAATAGGTATTCTTTGTGAATTTTTTGTACAAAAACGGCGCGACAAATTAAGTTGAGGATTGGCAGGTTATTTCATTGTATCTTGACCTATTGTTTTGAATTTTTGTGTGACGGTGATAAAAAACATGGCAGATACAGAGAGAGAGCGTTGAAAAATAATCGGGTGGTCCTGGCGTTGACGAAAAGTACTGTAAGGGTTATCTGAAACACAAAAAGGAAAAGAGATCCATAATCTATACGAATGTGGTTATCCATGGTAATAAATGCATTAAGAAAAATAAAAAATGTTAAAATGGTAGCCTTTTGAAGAAGATGAAGCGCCCTGATTTGAGTCTGAAAAAGGTTTTGTCCCAAAATCGGGAAAACTTCTTTAAATAAAAAAGGAACGGCAACAGATAAGACAATAAATCTACTACCCTCTTCATCCCCGAAGTGGAAGGGACGAGTGGATAGAGATAATTTCAGAAAAAGTTGTGACTGTGAATTCTTCATCAGAGTGGAATAAGACGGTCATGAACCAACTGGGATTGGGGTTCTTTTTAATAAACATTAATTACAAATATGGATTTTAAAAACGGTTGAAAATGAATTGAAAAAATGTTGACTGCTGTTAATAAGCTTATCATTGTTACGTGATCCTTAACATTTTCTTTAGATTTAAACAAAATATCTCGCTAGGTGATAATCATCCCGTGAAGGCTCGATTTGTATTATATGATAAATAAAATTGGAGACTGAACAAGGGGTAGTAAGTTCTTGAGTTCGAATATTCCTAGTTAGCTTTTCACTCCGATATTCGCGAACTGTACACGTCGGGGGATCGCAATGATCGTCGATTGATTTTCCTTTTATCGTTATCATACCCCTGTTCTTCATGCCGCCGAGTGTTCCGCGAATCTCCTATTTGCCATATGCACGCGCGATCATCATCGTTCCTCACGCGATGCAACGTGCAACTGGCAATTGTCGAGAAGTTCTCGCGAATTTCTGGCCCCGCTAATGACGCACTTTAGCCGCCCGTAATTCCCGTGCTGAAGCGTTTCTCGTTGATTTAAAAAAGCTGCGAAATCGCACGCCACGGAACGTGTTTCCGGCGATTACGCAACTGCCGATTCGGCCCCGGGCCGCGAACCAGCCCCCCGCTTTCCAGAATTATCACCCCGTGGCCTTAACTACGCCCTTTTGCCACTTCATCTCGCTGCGCATTTATAATGAAAGGCAGTCACGGCATCGTGGCGTTCGCGCGTCAGACCACTCGTTTCAGCTTTCACTTTGAAAACTTTGTTCGGGGATGTGCCGGCGTTTTCACCGGAAACACGTTGCGCCGAAACGCGTCGAAATCACGCCACCTGTTTGCAGAACTGACGAGCGCCAAGGAAACGGCCAATGATTTTTCTGTTCTAGTGTATATCAAAGTTCAGAAAGAAAATGGTCAAAGGTGTTCTTCTGAGATCTAACAAGAATCAGCAATGTATTCCATCCATTGCATTAACTGCAAACAAAATCACTTAATTCTCCTGTAACAATTTTCCAAAACCCTGGAGTCGTTTCTAATTGATAAATGATCCAGTTGACAGGTTAACGGTTACATCAATTCCACTGTATCCGCTCTTTCCATCGGACCAAAATCGACCTCACTGCACAACTCACGGACATCTGGTACTTTATTCCGCCGATAGAGAGTTAATCAAGATTTTTTCGACAACCACGACCGTATGGCTAAGCAAGCGTGCAGCAAATTTCCGTTCAAGCCCGCGTAAAACCTCGGTTCAGCTGGTGGCCATTTTTATTGGATCCAGCGCCGAGATGAATCTCGTTTGCCGCGTGTGTATCCGTAAAAATTTATCGCCGGCGATATCACGTCGATGTAAGGACGGCCATGAAGGCGATTTTAATGCTTCCTATGGTGGTTTTCAGCCGCGGCATAGGTGTGTACGTGTGTGTCACACACACACGCGGAGGGCTACAATGTGGCGGTGGTAAAACACACGTAAACACGCGCGTTCCCCGATATCGACTCGCCTCCCGACTACCGCGCGTATCGCCTCTACGTGTGCGGAACACGAAATGGAGACGTTTTATTGGACGTTATCCTGGGTCGTTTGTAATCATTTCGCAGGATCGGCGGCGCGCCGCGTGGACTTGAAAAATGGAAGACCGACGGCCAGATCAGGGGAGAGAGAAAGCGCAACGTGGGATAGGATGCGTCTATGCAGGCCGAGCCGCGCGGCGCGGGCTCTATTCGGATTTTTCTGGCCAGAGTAAATCGTTGAACTCTGGGATGGGGTATTTCCCTTCTCCCTCTTCGCCCTCTCCTTCAGACGTTACGTTTCGTTTGAATGTTCTTCGTCTCTTTGCAACGTTATACGGAGTGATCGTAGTTTCGATGGAAGGAGGATAGAAATGAAGGGTGGGGGAAAAAAAGGGAATGTCAGAAAACAGTTTTATCGAGAAAATTTAGTGTTTTGTTTCAGTACAGAGTGGACATTGTAATTTGAATCCTGCATTTGAAACCCTAAGATTTACCAGATTTGTAGTCCCAGTTGTCATCACCAGAAATATAAATCGCAAAATAACGAAAAATCGACGTTCCTCGTTTTCCCCTTAAATGGGATTTTTTTTGTGTTTCATGAGTTGCGTTTTGTTATTTTTTTTATTGTATTAGGTATATATTGTTCGGAAGTCTCTCGTCTCCATACGTCGTAATACACAGTAGATACCTAACCTACGTGTTCCTTTGATGATGCTTGGACGGGAATTTGGAAATGAGTACTTTATTTTATGTAAGGAGTTGTTTTGCGTGTGAATCTGTTAAATGTCTTTAGTCTATAATGGAAACACGTGGTGTCAGGTATTTGTAATAATAATGTTTAGATAGGAACACAGTAGACGTCGCATACAACTGGTTTTATCATACAGATTGTGTTAGAATTAAGTGGTCAAACTTTGGGAATTTGTTCTACGTACATTGAACAACAATATGTTGCTCCATTTCTTCGTAGAACGAAATTATGCATATTTCCTGCGATTAATTATTTCTCTTTGATCGGTAAATCTATCTTTAAGATGAAAATCCGCAATCAGACAAAAATTTCGTGCCTCACACGAGGCATTAATCTTCATTATTATTATTCTTTTATTTCCGTTATTTACATTTTGTTGTCGCTGAGATTTTTGTCTCATGATAGAAAAGTTTCATATAAAATTTAAGATGCCGCAGTCCCAGAAACGATGGAAAATTTGACATTTCCTTTTAATAAAACGTGTCAAGGCGCCTGTACACCAGAACTCATCAAAGTGACGCTGATACTAAACTAGTTTTCTCATCAAACTCTGTCATTACACTTTAGCATCAAATGTCCATATTATTCGCGGAATGTACTTCAGTAAGTGTGTTCAAACATTCTCTTATTTCACTCTAAACAGATCTCGATACCTTCCCTATCCTTCTTCACGCTGTTACCACAAAATTCCCCCAGGGTTTGAGGCTTGTTTCATGGGTGATTATTCCCCAGAAACAATGCCCTCAAGACGGGAACTGACGACCCCAGGGTACCGGAGCTGTCTCACTAGTACTGAGACTATGTAAAGGGTCGACTGGGAGCATTCGGTGAGCGTGCAGCTCCACCCAGACTTAATGAGGAACAAGGGCGTTAGGAATCGGGGTTGGATAGCGGGAATATGAACCTCTGTCTGCTTCGTAGAGGTGTGCAAGGGTTGAGAAATCTTTGTATCCTAAGTTACGCCATGTTAAGTGATCACGTGTGTGTCAGTCACCCTCTTGTTCTGATAATTAGGTTTGAATCTTCAAGAGCATTGATTGTGCTTCAAAAATAGACGAGGTGTATTAAAAAACCTGATCAGAAAGGTTCATATTACTGTCATCAAATGGGACGATGAGAAATTGTACCAGTTCATAAACGAAATTTGGAGTATTCATTCTACCAACTTTCTTCATTTCAACCCCCTTATTAATCCCCTAAAATCTATTAGAAAGTAATTCTTTATGAAACCAGGCTGCATAAAAACATCACACATTTTATACACAACCCTGCTCCACGATCACCTAAAAACCCTCATCTACATCACAAAAATCGCCATCCCTGCGAAATACCTCATATCACCCCCTACTATAAACAATCCCAGCGGCGAAATGAAACTTCCCTTCCCGGTTCAACTATTCAAACATTCCTCTCCATTCACCACCTCCGACTGACATTCCCACCCCTATCCCTGTGCACTTGAAATATGTTCGTGGAAACATGAGCGTCTCTGAAACTATCGAACCCCGTCGAATCGAGGTAAAGGCGGCTTCAATACACCCCGAGCTACCCAGAAAGCGAAACGAGACGGGAGCCAACAACCAACGAACGTTTCGCCGTTTCGTTACGCCGATCGTCTCATCGCGACGCCGCGGCGTCCTCGGCGAATCCCCGAGCGAAAGTGGATTATGATTGTTCCGCGCGGGCATCGTTCGCGCCTTTTATTATCGCCGCGCGTGCATATACAGTATATACATACACGCGGCTGCATACATTCCGTCGCGTTTCGAGCTGCATTGGACGAATTTGAATATCGAACGCTCGCTCGCGAGTTATTACGTCCACCGTACCCTGCTCCCCGTTTCTTTTGAACGCCACCGCGAGAGCGGATGCTAGCGCTCGTAGGGGCGTGTTCCACCCCCGCCTGAATCCCTCCAACCCTTTTTATTTTTTCGCATTTCAATATCCCGCTTTCGTTCGATCGTTGCCTTTCTGTCAGGCTGTCGCTGGCGGACAAACAATCGGCTGCAAGCAAGCAGGTGACAGGCCGAGAGACGAAAAATCTTGCCTCCACGCATTGATATTTCGGTATTAACGAGGCGCGGCCGGATTTTAATAACACGTCGATTTTTCCCGCGCCGCGCGTCCGCGATCTTTTTAGCAGCACCGTCAACCGGGACTAGGGAACGACATTTTGCGACACGTTTCGTGTTTTCTTGTCTGCAGCTGTTAGGAGTTCCCTTAACGCCGGACGGCACCTAATACAGGACATTAGCTATATCTGTGACATTTCAAACGCTATTGAGCTGTTCTTTCGCGCAAACCGGAGAGGGGATAAAACAAACAACGATCATGTCTCGACATGGTCCAGTCGCGCTTAAATGTAACAGATATAGCTAATGTCCGGTATTAGGTGCCGTCCGGCGTTAAGGGAAATCCCACTACTGTTAATCTCGGCTCACTTTGATGCTTAATTTTGTTTAGTATTGTATAGTGTTGTATTTCTATGATGAGCAAAGTGATTTGTTGGGGCATTTACCTGAAAAATTAGTGATTCCTTGTGATAAGGAAGAATTCTTTTAATTAGATTTGTTATATACATTAACTTGCTAACGGCTGACTTTGTGTCTTAAAGCTGATATTTGGAAAGTATTAGATTCTCCGAAAAAGGTTCCCTCAAGTGATTGTCACTTTTAAATATTCACATACAAGAATTAAAAGAAAATGCACGTAAAACCTAGTCGTAACGCATATATTGTATATTTACACGAAGTTTTATCGCTACTGCATTAAGTAGATTTGAGGTGTATAGTTGATTAGTATAGGCAACTGTAATATTGTTTTCTAGATTTTATTTTGATTATATAATTGCTCCATTTTGTCTGGAATGATATAAACCTGAATTTAATTTGAATTGTTGAAAAAAGTGTTAAGTATTTTAGATGGTGGTGTGATTGAGTATCCACGTCGATAAAATGTAAATTCTCGAGCGAGGAGCAGATTGTTAACTGTAATTCTCGTGTTGAATACGTCACGAAGTGTTCTCATGGTTGTCACGTTCGCACGAAATGTCAGTAATGATCGATATTAAATAGCTAGGAGGGTTGAGGGAAACAAAGGCAGGGCGAGGCAGGGGAGAGGCACCAGGCTGTTAAATGCAAATATCGTGTACATGCGCATTATGCGTTATTGTTCGCCTGGTCGCGTAATTTTTGTAGCTGTTACGAGATTGCGGGATATTGTAGAACTGTATAGCAGTAATTAGGATTGAAACGTCAAAATTTTAAGAAGAGGTGCTGATTAAACTGGGAATCTACTGTTTAAAAATGCAATTTGTTTTGACGGAACAGAATAATATTGATTTGTAGAAAGAAAGGAGTACGATTGGAGTAGTATTTATTTATTAATGAATTAATGTTTGATTGACTGTTGAATAATTTGCGTATTAATATTATGCATATACACCACTAGCATTTTAGAATTGTGTATTAAAATTGCACAAAAGCATTTGCAATATTCTTCAAAATCAAGTTAATTCAACAAAGTATACAATAAATAGCACAGATAAATATTCTAAATTAAAGAGTTCCTTCTTATTCAACAAATGTTTCTTTAAATTGTGCTCAGATCCATCATTTTCTCAAAATATTCATCCCGTAATGATTCCTAGATGTCATATCTAAAAATGAATTCCTTCGTTCATGAAATTACGACATGCCCACGCCAAGTCTAGAAATTCTAAAATAGACTTTTGTATCAAGCTATAGATATGAAACAGTTATTTGACCTAAACTCCCACACCATGAACTACTACATCATCCTATAATTTCCTCTACTTCGACAAGATTAAACGAGCACTAGTCGCTGCAAGCTGCACAGCAGTATATAAAGGTGTCCTTCTTCATATTAGCTTGTGTGCTTGCGACGGTCCGTAATACTGACTCCATGAAGCAAAAAAGATTCCAATTCCTCAGCAAACAGTCCTTGATCCCCGTCCAGCGAGGTCCGCCACGATTCCACTTACCGCGGCACAGTAGCAATTTCCGCGCGAAGGTAATCTTCGACATAACACGCTTAACCACAAATCTGCCAGAGATAAATATCATCCTGCTTGCGTTAGGCTTCCCTGAAAAATGGGGGCTCCCGCTATATAACAATATTCATCCGCGGAATACCCGGCGCGGCGGTGGAGGTTCACTGCTAAATGGCCTCTCGCGGGAAACCAGAAAAATGCGGAATACCTCGCGCTAAGCGGGTATACACGAAGACGACCGATGAGCCTGCCTATTAGTAGGTGGCCACGGGTACCGGCGGGGTTTATTCACGCGTTTCAACGCCGGAAAGGCTACTATATAGTGATGAACGACGACACTAGTCGCTGAGGATGCACCGCGACGCGGCAAGAAAGCCTCACCTTTCGAGCTCTGCGTACGCGTTCTAGTCGAATGCTTGCTGCAATCTTTCCTCCCCGACTTAGGTTTTAGGGCATTAATTATCTGCAGCCGTGGCATCCATGTTTGCTCTTGGAACTTTCTTCCTGTCGGGGCTGCTGGCAGGCCGGCTCTGCTGGGCAGGTGGTTTTGGTTCTCATTTATATGTAGAAGTTCAGAGCAGGTTTTTATTGTACCTTCCTGTGAGGTAATTAGAAACACTGGATGCATGTACATTAATAGTGTAGGTTATTGGCGGATTGTTAAGGTTATAGTAATAGTGATTTCGGAAAAGTACAGCGTGTGACTTGTGGATGGAAGTAAGAGGATTGGGTTGACGAGTGGAGGACGTTGCTTTGAATTAATGTGTATTATAACTTTCGCTTTGTATGGAAAGCGGTTTAAGTAAGTTTTACAGGAATGAAGAATGTATTATTATGGTGATACGAGTATGAGTATGAACGTAGTGGTAACACTTGTGAGGGAGTGTTGTTTGGTGTGTAGTTGAGTACAGTGCTGTCTCTCAAATGGCACGCATTTTCGGATTCTCTATACACGCGAAGCTATCCCCACTACTTCGGTTGTAGTCGCCGTGCCGGGGCATCGGGTATCGGATGTCAAAAGAAAAAGCCGAAGAAAGGTTCATAAACATTCTCGATAGTGACACACTTTACACTCGGACCGCGTGAAATCAAAGGAAGCCGAATAGACTACTCGTCTCTCAAATTGCGTGCCCCCGGTCCCGATACACGCGACTATAGAGAGACAGAACTGTACCTGTAATGGGGAGATACTAGATAGAAGATGGAACATTTCATAGTTGATAGTAATTTATTTTGTTGACATCAGTTCTTGAGTCTATAGGGTAGGATTGCAAACACAAGGTATTGGAATTTGAAAAAAAAATGAATTAATTAATTAATCGTTCGTGGAAAGAGTAAACAATAGTGGATCAAGATACAAACTGTGAGGATACCTAAAGTAGTTATTAAAGTAGTTACCATTTTTATACCCTGTTCAGTCAGCAAATATTTTATTAGAAACTTCAAAGATATATCCACGTTCAGTATCCAAGTGTTCGTGTGGCAGTGTAACAGTTAGAAAGGGGTGGTTTCACGGTGAGTACTTTTGATGAAAGGATCTCCATCGGAATGTGGTCATTTGCGGGCATTTAACTCCCGTAGGTTCAAGTCACTTTGCAACGATCACTGGAACCACGAGAATTATGCACAGATTAACTGTCGTTAAATCATATTACGAGGCATAATTAGAGCGGACCGCGACGCAATCTGAATCCATCCCGCGTGTATACCGCGAAAATAACTGCCCGAATCCACAGAGTCCATTCAGCCCTGGATTATTATCCTGCTGTCAGCTATGAATATGTTGGAAACCGAAATCTCGACCGCACAATTATGACGATGTCATTCATTTATTTCCCTGGCTGGCGCACTGACCAGCGCACCAAAACGGATTTACTCGCTGTTTCGGAGCGCACTCTGAATGCCTGCCACGAATAGGCGTTCCTCTGGCTGTCGACGATGATTCATCGCGATACAGTTTAAATTTGCAATACAAGAACACTGTTTAGGAGTGTTAAATGTTTTATAAATAGTGATAACATTGAGGCAGTTGTTGAAGAGATTTATTTCACAAAGTGACTACATATAGCTTCTAGAGATCTCGATCATAGGTTGTAAATTATTTTCTTTCTTGCTATATAGTTGCATAATATGATGGAATTACTTAATTTTTAGATTAAGAATTTTTTTACAGTGTTAAATTTCGTCAGCTGTGAAATTAATACAATTTAAGCAATGGGGAAAAACTTCTTCTTTGAGAAGAAAAAATATTGAAGCCCTTTAGTACACTTGGTATAGGACCTATCAACTTTCAATTCACTAGAGTTTGATTCCTAATTCACAATCAGCGGCGTACACCTGCAAAGTAATATCTCTAAACACAACACTTGAAAATAACCAGGATACTCTAAAATTCCTTCAAGATCGGCATGCTCCACATCAGAGAGATCGCGCTGAAACATAGAATAGGTATCTGTTCCTCATACTCGTGCCAAACTCTTACCGTGCCCACCTTTCAGTCAAGTCATGCCTGTGCCTCGCGTAGCCTCCTTTCTCTCGCCCGCGTAGTGTGAGTTGCTGAAAGACCAGGCCCGACATCGAGAGCTCTTAAAATTGTACTCAAGTGACTATACAAAAGGGAGCGATTTCGAGCGTGGAAACAGTCTGATCAGGCTGATGAAGGCTTGTACAAAAGGCGCGAACGAAGTGGAGCCCGTCATTTAAAAGCAAAGAGTAGATCTCCGCAAATAAGAGCGCGTTTCATTCCACCATTAAGCTGGCCGATGCCGCATGCGATCCAATTCCGCGCCGAGGACCCGAAAGTTCCACCCAACCACTTTCCCCATCGCCGGATCCCAGGACGAGCTTTCGTTCTATTGGCCCCATTGAGTCTTGTCAAGCGTGCTGCCTAAAGAACGCGATTGATTCGCAAAGGTGGCGCTCGCTGTCACGCTGGTATCGTTCACACGAACTTTCGCTACCGCATAGCGGCTCTCTTTCCTAGAACTCGTATCGTAGGAGCTTCCAGGACGACTCCTTTCTCGTCGAGACGTTACCGACTGCCGGTGGCCGACGAGCTTTCATGCGACTGCTCGCCAGGAAGAGCGTAGTCTTTGTTCACTGGCAGCTGCAGCCTCCACTACTGGGATCCCGGATCTTCCAGAGATGGCATTGGGACTATGAAGCGCGTTAGATTTTATTCTTGGATGAAGATGTCAGGGAATGAATCTGTGGTTCTTCACAGGCCTGGTCCTAGAAGACACATTTAACTTCCTCCTTCTTTTGACCGAATGCTTTGAGAAGGAAGTTTCTGTGTTTTAGTAGGACGAGGTTGTGTTATTCGCTATTCCTAAACTTTGTTACCTAATGTAAGCCTAAGTAATGATTATAATCCATCAAGGTGTGTCACTTATAGCAAGGCCTAGACTTGCTCTTCAGCTAATAATGAAGCCTCTGAGACAGAAGTAGCGTGGAAATAGGTGCTTCCCTTGCACCCCTAACATACGCTGGTGCTAATATGCGCGTGTAGTGTACCCCGTCAGTTTGCCTAGTTTCCGGGGGATATTAATGTCCTCACAACTAGTTAGAAGTTTCTTCCGTGGACTGACTAACTTGTGCGCGTAAACTCTTCCGCGTTTTCGAGGTTTCGGTTCTGGAGTACGTACCGAGTTGGGTAACGTCAGGTGGAACGTATTAGCAGAGAAATGAGAGACTGTTCGAGCGGGCAATTTCCCTCGCGCATTATTCCTGACCCGTGCTTGGTAATAGCGTGTTTCAGTTTTGCACCAGCGCTGGGGGATGTAAAGGACGGCTGTTTAATTCGCCATGCACACAATTGACGCCTAAGGGGTATTTAATACCGTACACAGGGTTTGTTCCTGACAAAATGGACATAGTCGGGTAGGTTTTCTCATTTGATATTGTGTTATATTTATTACTAAGGCTAATGAATATGTGAGAGAAATACAGAAAGTAGATCGTTAGTTGTTCAAGGAAGAATTTTGTTAAAAAATCAGGAAAATAATTTAGGAAATTGTGGTCTCGAGGATCAGAAATTTGCAGGCTTGTAGCGCTCATTCAGGTGAATAAAAAATGCTTGATAATTAAAAGTTGGTTTGCAAGTTTATCATTTCAGAGTAAACGACGGTTTTCTGTTAGAATAATCTAACTTACGCTTGCGGCATGAGCGTGGAGGATTATCAGAGATTACGTTGAGTGATTTATCACTTTAATCCGTTGTTGCAGACATTCCATATGTCGTCCTTGCATTTCAATGCATAGCTACTTGGCACATTTGTATTATCATCTGTTAAATTCTGTTCTATCACTGTCACCCTTCGAATAACGTACCTAGCAGACTCATATTTTATGCTATAATACGTTCATTGTGACTAATTAACGAGTCGAACAAAAAATCAAGGGAGCATTCACACATATCAAGAGGATATAGAGGATAATAACAATAAGATCATCCTTCGTTTTCATATGATTAACTACATAGAGATGAAAATCCTTCATTTAGGTACTCTGAAAGTCCAATTAACTATTCCATGCGTCCAATAAATACTAA
Source organism: Andrena minutula (assembly GCA_929113495.1). Classification (NCBI taxonomy): domain Eukaryota; kingdom Metazoa; phylum Arthropoda; class Insecta; order Hymenoptera; family Andrenidae; genus Andrena; species Andrena minutula. The sequence continues at coordinate 8,559,038 of OV815996.1, read as the reverse complement.
TGCTTATACGTATTGCCAAGTATTAACTGTAATGTTTAAATAGTTTTTAGTTAGACTTCGTGTAATTGAATACTTGCCGGAATATCTGCAGAAATATATAGAAAAATAATTTGCCTACTGTAGAGGATGATGTAGGGAATTTTAATTAATTCCTCTTGTTAGTAGAAAGGGTGTATAAGGTCTACAAGGGCTCGTGTAATTATCATACCTACTCTTTCTCGAATGCATAAACAATTTCACAACAACATTGTGCGAGACTTGAACGAACTAGATTATACTATCTGAATCAAAAACTGGAAGTTAATTCCTGAAATATTACACAAGGAGTCTAACACACTATTTACACATTTCAGTAAAGTAATAATAATTACTCTGTTGTTTTCTGGGTCCTATTTGTTTTGAGAATCGGCTTACCGCCAACCACAGTTTTCAGCATTTCGATTTTCTCAAAAACAGAGCTTCGGATGTATAGATTTTATTTTCCACTTTTTAATTCTGTACTCTCCAACCCTCGCACCCTTGCTGACGATAATACACCCCCATCGTTTCGGCCACCAGGGTTTCAATCTGATACACTGCTACTGTATGAAACGTTGCTTTATGCGCAAAGGACCAGCACGGGTTGAAAACAGATGCGGTACAATTTATATAAGCAGCGCTTTGAATCTTGAGAGAGAAGTGTTCGATCTGTGGACTTGACGGAGCAAGGCGAGTGCATCCGTTATTCCAGCGTTGTCCGTTCCACTGGGACGCCGGATATTCCAAAGATGGCAGCAAAGCACCGAGACCTGCGGAGTCCACAGTGACTCGATGGCACGCGAGCTTCCCTCTTTGACTGGAATATTAATATCTTCTGGCTGCGAGCGGTCTAAGGGGACGCATAAAGCGAGAGCAGAGGGACGACTCGGGAAAACCGGGCTGCACCGTCTGTCCGACGAGAAAGCGTACGTTGCCGCGGCTTGTTAGAAATTCACGTTCACGTTTTGTATGGTGCACTTGTGATTTAACGGTAATTAGTTTTGGATCCACGAGAAATATTATACGAGACGACGGACAGGCCGTTTTCGTGGACACTCGAACTCGTTTCTGCATTTGTAGGGATGAATGTCTTTGAAAAAGAAGAGGAGGGTAAGGAAGACTGTATAGTAAGGAGGAATCAAAATTTTCTGAACTATCATTATAATGGGGAAGCTGAAGTGGTGGTTTGTAAATTCTTTCATTCATTGAATGGTGATTCTAGTACATGCAGCTTCTCACTTGTGCATCAGATGGGTAGTTTCTGATTTTGAATGGGTAATTAAAGAATTGGAGAGTTTATTTAGCTTCGAACTAGCTTTTACTGAATTTTCTACACGAAGTATTTTGTGTCGTATTATTCCGTTCGTATATAAAGAAACTTTTTTACTACTTGGTTATTTCATACGTGTAGGTATCGTTGATATTCAGTTCAGGAGCTAAAATTCCTGCCATGTCTATTCAGTTGATTATACGAGTGCATACCTGTAGGGAACTTTAAAGATTCATGTAGACACTGAAAGTGTAAATCCAGAAAATATTTCATACGAAATTTTCGCCTGTTAGGTTGTAGTTAAATTATAAAATAAGCTTTCCATTGTGCGAGGTTATATAATTGGCTAGCTGGGATCAAGAGAATATTGTGTGTACAGGAAGCTTGAAAACAACGAGTTATTTTTATGAACAATAACACGACAAAATCGATAGGCAACGCGGGATGAAAATGTCTGTTCAGGGGAGGAGAAGGCGTTGATAATGACGCGCGTAATTCATCATCCTGTCAGCATGAAATTCTCACGTTTTTTTATTCCCTCTTCCTTACTTCTATACCGCCCGGCTGATTAATGCAGATTGTTCGGAATGGTGTTCCAAACAATTTCCGCGGCGGTCATGAAAGTTTGTCCGCACGAGGAGTCGAGGTCTCCATTACATCCAGCTTCCGTCGACTTAAGGTCGATAGAATTGTGGAAACGTGTTTAAATTTGCATTTCATTCCGACGTCGAACCCACCTGGAAACGACAGAGGAGTTAAGAACTGCGGCGAATGGCTTTCTGAGATTACACGTGGCTCCACCATTAATCCACGAAATTAACATTTTCCATTATTCTTCTTTGCAATCTTGCCTGCAAAAGACGCTCTGTTGACGTATCAACTCGTTGCTGTTTGGGGAGTATTATTCGTGTGATTTGGGTCATTTTTAATTGCAATTTGAAGCACTTTGAATCGAGTGAAAGATTGAGCAGTCGTTATTATTTAATGGTGGTTTTATTTTCTACAAGTAGGGTAAGTATAGTTGACAAAAGAAAATTGGGATATTTTAAGGTGGGTTTGGAAGTTTGAAAGAAATTATTCCTTTGAGTAATAGAGATCTAAGTAAAAGTTAATTAATATTAATTAAAAATGATTCAAAATGCATGACACGAAGTACTGTGAAGCTCAGAATTACAGCGTTTAGGTTTCACATGAATTAATTGATAAGACTTCGCTAGGCAAAATTTTCTTTTGTACTAACATTTTAACCTTTTGTACCTTTTTAAATTTAAATTGTGTTACTATCGGCCACATATACGGGGTATGGGTCCGTGGTAACATTTTTTCTCGTTTCCATTTTATTATATATAATTTATCACAAAATAAGTAATTGAATCGATTACCTAGAACCGTGGACGCAGAAGCCAAGTTCTACAACCTCGTTACAAAAAGGCACTTGATCTCTCACGTTTGCATTGAAGATTCTCTGGTCTCGCGATACCGTGAATATATATCTAAATTACTCGAAATATGTGTTAATTATGTAAATGGATATATAATCCGAGCTTGCAATTTGATTCTGCGAGCACTGCGTTCTTGCGCAGCATAGGAATAACAGATTAATTATCAGTTATCACATTAATTATTTCCCCAGCGTCAGTATCAGAAATAATTACATTTACGTTCCACTATTACAGTTCTAAATGTTGAAAATTTTCGTAGTATACCTCAAAGCGTTCTACAGTCAGAAATATTGTACTTTATGATGCAAAGTCATTTCCCGAAGGTTAATCGGAAAACCAAATCAGATGGCGTACAGAGACGAATTAATTTGCATGTTGAATGTAAAAGTAATTTTCCCCTTACCTCACACGAGCTTCGACGTGGTAAGTTATAGACAGAAAATCGCCATTAGGAGGACCTAATCACGGGCTATCGAGTTTGGAACTGCGCGGGGCAAATCTAATGGCCGACACAGAAGCATGGCAACTGGTTCGGACCAAGTGGCGGATTTGCTCCAGTACTTTGGAGCTCGATAACCTGTGATTAAGTGGCCATTCGTAATGATACTTTATGAGCTATCGCCTCAAACCGATTCCATTTTCCACGTGAGTTAACGAGGTACCGATCGAGCCAATTTCACCACCCACGCGGGACATTCGATGCGCGGGAACTTTTATCGAACCCCGATTTACAGAGTTATGCATGCTGGAGAAGGATCACGTGGCGCCCACTTTTGGCTTTGGCTGAACATCTTGCAAATACCCAACACTTTTCTTTGTTAAACGATTTTATATTTGTTAGTATTTTTCAATTTACATGGCCATGTATCTCTCAAACTTTTTTCCAAGAGTTTGGTTTATTTTACAACGAAAGTCATACATATATGTAGTATTAATTTCGTTGATTTTTCTGAATTGTTTAAAAGCTAACTTAAGCAGTTGAATGTTTTTCCTCGGTTTCTTCACAGTCTGACCTAGATTACTACAAAATACGCGGAGTGCCAAATTCAACTTCCCAAAATATTAAGAGTATCAATAGGCAATTTAAAACACAATATTAAATAAAAAAATAATTCTTGTATTTCCACCCAATTTGTACTTGCAGGATATGATTTGGCAATTCTTAAAATCTCACCATGCCATTATCAAAAGTGCATTTACATACAAAGTATTAAATACATAGATATTCACCCATAATACCACCATTTACCCATGAAACACCCTCAACGTCTTCATCCACTGATATTTCAGTCACCCCATAATACTTCCGCGATAATAAGATCCGTCAAACAAGCTTCTCCAGCGTCACAGGCCTCTGAAAGTACCGATTTGCTGAACATTTCTCCCAGTCGTACGCAGAATCTGCCACGTGGAGCGGCAACGCGAGACATGGTCGAATAGAATCGGTGGAAATCCCGTCTGAAAACGTCCAAGCCGCGTTTCAAGACTCCAGACGTATGAATAAACGTCTTAGAATTCCTGCCCACGATAAAGTTGATTTACTTGCTCCAGATAGAGCGAGGAAGCAAAAGGCGACGGAGGCAGGCGGATAGATAGACGAGAAGTGACCCACGTTAGCCTGACGTCGAGGCTAGGCTCCTGACCGAGTTTGTTCGAGTGGTGTCCGCAACCGAGGTGTACAAATATAGCGGCCGCCTCGGTGTATTCAGGAAAGCGATCGGTCGACGCTAAAAGCTTGAGCAGGGATGACGTAGGGACATTATAAACCATTGAACTGTCAGCCAGGGAACGAGGAGCATGGGAGATTGAAAGTGAGAGGGCGATTTAACATTTTCCATGCGGGACTCGCGAACCGTAAAGAAGCAGATCCCAGCCGTCGATATTCTGTTTTTACGTGGCTTCCGAGTTGGATCAAGATTTCGCGAGAGTTGTTCGGTGTATACAAATAGGAAGTGGAGAGAGTCGTGCCAGGGGGAGTTAGCAAAGTCGCTTTCTTTGCAAGGTTTACGTTCTATGCTTGAAATCAGTGTCGTAGGAAAAACAATTGTTTATTGTTGGAGAGACAGCTGGGGAATTGAAGATGTAGTGTACAGGTTTTGATAGATTTGGTAGTGAACAACTTAACAATTTAATTTGATTCATAATTACTAGCAGACATATTCTGAACCTTTCTTGAGGTCTAACAGAGATCCAGAGACACTAGACTCAATTTACCAGTGGAGCATCCTAGTCAAAATCGCCAGAAAACCTTACTTTCGCATTTCAAACGCTTAAACCTTGCAAAGAAGACGAGCCCGCAGTAGAATCAAGCTTCTCCACTAATATTACCACACAACAGTCACAAATACTCTTCCTGCATTCAAGCAGGAAATATCACCCCCCTCAATAAAAAGACAGTCGCAGCAAGCATCCGACTAAACCACAAAATTCTAAAAAGCAGCGACGAGATAATTGGGCGAACGCATTGAAAAGCTGAAAGCAGGAAGTCGGTGCGCGGCAACTGGAAATCATGAAATGAACGGACCTGAAAACCGTCGAAAAATCCCGAAATCAGAGGAAACCCGAGCGTTCGTGCCAGCGAAATTTCACGGAAAAGATCGAACCAGGATGCAATTGCAGCAACCGGGATGGGAATGAAAGAAATAGGGGCGCCGAAAAACCGTATCCTCCACGATTGGGTGGAGGGGTTGAGGAGGGGGGACAAAAATCGACGCATTTGGTCGAATGGCGAACGTGGGGGGGCGGCTGGGGTGGTGGGAAAGGGTAGCATCGGACCTCTGGAATCAGCAGAGGTCTACGCTGTTGATGCCCCGTAAGGGAAGAAGGGCTACTATTATTGGATTACGGTGGCTCTGGCACGTTTCACCACGTAATCCTAGAGCGCCGCAAGGGTTACCACGTTACAGAGGTGTATCGGCCGCCCTATGCCCTTTCATTCACCCGTTGGGCTCATTGCTTCGATCCCCTGTACACTGAACCATCTGCGGTGTGGAACACGTCCGTGAATTTCGACTAGCCTTTCCTTCCTGCCAAATATCATGCTCGGTTCGCTGTACCCTTTGAGCCCTATTCACGCCGCATATTTAGGGCAAAGGGAAATCTGAGTCTGTCGGGATTAAGCGCGTGTAGACGGGTCTGTGTCTGTACAGACGCATTAATGTCGACCTCCATTTCGCTCAAAATAATTACGAATGAACGCGATCACACGGATATAACTGGACACGAAGCTAATTAGGGCTGACGCGGATTGCCGGTCGATGAATGGGTCGCTGCCCCGTGCAGGGATTATACACATAAGAAGCTAAAACGCGACAAGCAAGGCGCCAGGGTCTCTGTATTCCAGACCCAACTGAACTCAACAGTTTCTAGGTATCTAGGTTCTCATTAATAGTCGGAAATTTTATTGAAATTTTTAGGAATGCGGTCCCTTGATTATTCTGCACAACACCTTGAGCTTCCATGCTCTCTCGTAGACGCTGCGAAATTAAACAGCGTCAGAGATAGATGTCTGCCCATCCTGTCATGTTAGGGGACCAAGATCGCTGATGTTTTTTCCCCCGACGTCCCTCTGTGCTCGTGCACCCGGCTGTTCGGAGCCTCGTGTGTTTGGCGAGACAGAAGAACATCGGGGGCCATGTCCAAGCCGTTCTTCAATGTCCGATTGGTACGTGGCACGGGGTGGCGTGGGGGTGACGATCGGCTCTTTAGGAATACAAGAAATTACAAGATGCCTATCCGACGGTAAAAGGCTAATGGCGCCGACTGAAACGGCAATAAGAGAGGACTAAGTGCTGCCCTGAATCACGGGCCGAGTGATGTACAGACAGTCGGTGCCTCTGACGAGGTAACCGGGCATTCCTGCACGTACTTGGCTTGTCTCTTTCACCAAAATCACTGCCCCCCCCCCCCTCCCTCGATCGAACCCCTCGCCGAATAAATGTCCTCTGGAGGCCCACCAGTCCCAGGGCTAAGAATCTTGGGACATCTGGCTTGGGTCAGCATTTTTCATGATTACTCAATCTATTCGATGAGTCCTGTTGTTAAAGTGTTTAGGCACTCTTTGTTTTGGTTTCTGCGTATTTCGAGATGATGATACTTGCATTCTTTGTTTGATGGGTATTTTTAGTGGAAGTGGGTGGTTTGTATTTGTGGGAGCTCAATGCATGCTCGGTTTAGTAAGGTTTTTATGCTTGTGAAATTTTTGGTATGGCTTTTGCAAAGTAGAAATTAGGTGATAATAATTGGAATATTCTCAATGCTTCATGGTACCTAGCACTCGATTCTATTTTTAGATACCTGCATCTCGATTCCACTACTGTTGAGATAGTGAAATTTAATTTAGTAGAAGATAATTCTAGCTCTAGAGAATTCTAGAGAAGGATATTCTTAGAGAAGGCAGATCACTTTAAGATTGAAGCATGTAGGATATAGGTATCAAGATAAGTTTTGGAAATGACACGCGCACAATGAATACTTTAGTCTTCTAGAATCTAGTTACAGGATTAACTGGTCCGAAACAAGATATACCTCTAGTAATTTTACAAATTTGGTGTTTTTCTTCAGATCAATATACACTCACAATCAGTTGAACATAACTGAACAAATAAATGAATATGCATCCACCATCGAAAAGTATTATATACAAAGCTAAATTTAAGGCAGAACGTTAGTCATCTCCCTCCAAACTCAATGACGGGTATTACAATTCCTATCAACTTTTTCCAGATATCCACCACTAAAATACAGCTGTAAAAGTAATTTTCATAATTCCACTTACTACCAATCCCAATACTCGTCTTCGCCACCAGTTTGTTTTTATAAAAAGTAAATTATGCATACACGTCACCAACCGATCAAAGCATTGCTCATAAACTTCCATAACAAAGTTTCCCCTTGGTTTCGCGACACACTATCTTCATTCGACATCAGCCCAGGGCTGGTCGATCCACAGGTCCTATTTATCAGCCGGCACACCGCCAGTGCCCGCCATTTTTACCGCGAGCGGGGCTGATAGTGGTCGCAGTTTCTGTCGAAGGATTTCACACGGAAGTCCTCGGAGCTTGACGAATGCGTTTTACATCTTCTCGCGCGATTACCTCGCACGTAGCGCGCTGGACACGGGGGGCGCGCTTGCAAAACGTCACCGTGACAAATGGGGACCAAAAGCGGACGAGCAAGGCTGGGACGTGACCCCTGGTGACCCTGCCAAGATGCATCCGAGAGTTTCCTCGTGAAACTTCGTGACACTTTCAGCGTCGTACGTCTTTCCTCGTCGCTGGCACCCTTGCCCTTTCGATAAAAATTATTTCAATGGGAAGGGAAATCTGGTTGTACGTTGGTGCACTTTGTGGAAAATGCATCTGGCGAGGTGTTCCTGACCTAGATGTAGTGTGCAACAGCGATTTCAGAAGTAAAGCAGTAGTTCATGGTATTCGATGGAGTTCACGTTGAGGTAAATCCCTGAAAGGTTTAATATGCGTAAGCGCATTTTTTATGGACTGATTTCTTAATTGTTTTGTTTAAAGCAGGTGGTTGTTTCTACATATGTGTATCCTGTTTTATTGAGGATAATGCTCGGAAGCTTAGTAGGTAGGAATTTAGCTACATTCTGTAATCATCGAAGGCAACACGCTTGAAATATCTCATTGTTTACATTGTTTCTCGTGCAGAAAATACTGGAAGCTTGGTAAACATTTGCGGAACTTAAGTGTGCTTTTGTAGGACCTGAATCTTTTAAAAGACTCCAACGATTTTGCATTTAATTTTACATTCCTTTATTTAATAACCGTGGAAGCTAATATTTGGTGCAAGTGAATTATGGTTACCGTAAAGCAGACAAAATATAGTTGATAGGAGTGGCCCGCTTTGTGATTCTTAACTGAATAATTACCACAATTTCATCTAACGGTTGTGATGTGATAAGACAGTCAAAGTTATCAAAGTCAAATAATTTATATTAGTTAAAGGAGCTTTTGTTCATTTTGAATAATCAATCAAAATTCTAATAGAATTCAGTAGTCAACACTGATAACATCACATATTAAAACAAAATCTCCAAAGTAGCTAGAAATTGTCCTATTTAAAATAAAACTTCCACTTGTTTGTATCTAACAAACTCCATCCAATTTACCAAAAATACGCGCCGTGAATTTTTGGACAGTTTTCCAAAGTTCCTCCTTATTCCACAAGAACCTCATTTCTTAAACTCTAATTTTCCCAGAAACGATTTTCCATCCAGCTTACCCGAGTGTCACGTTGCTGTTTCTAATTACTCTTATTGTCCGCGGCAATCTTGTCACAGAAATAAGATTACCAGGCTGGTATTTCGTTTTCTCGCGGACCGTTGGAAACAATCACGACGGTTTTTCGAGGTGGATTTCTCGCGGGCCGGTGGTGTAATGGGATCCATTCAACAATTGGCTTAATTTAGGTAAACTCGAAGTCTGAATCGAGGGTTTTCCCCGCGTCGATTACCGGACGGTGAGGAAATCCACGGTGATAATAACGTGAGCCCCCCAGGAGCCGCTGATTCCGTGGAAATGCAATTACGGGGCCGACTGGAGCTCGTCTCCGTCGAAAGAAATCCTGCACAGGAAGTGCTCTCGAGGCGGCGGAGAAATTACTTCACTTCCCTCGATTGCCGTGATATAAGTAAGAGCGTTTTTGGCTGGGCCAGACGCGAGTTTGTCCCGCGGAAGTTCTTCAACTTTTATTCACCCGTCTCGCCTATCGCGTTACTTAGCCACGAATTTTCTGCCCCGTTTCCCGTTCGTGCCACTACTCGCCTGGGTAATTTGGGGATTTTTTATTCGCATCGTAACCGGATGAACTTATCGAGAATTTTGTGAAATGTCTTTTTATAATTCACACTTTGAATGATGTTGGAGCTGATTGATTCCATCCTGAAGTTGATTGATTCCATCCATGAAAAATGGCAATTTTCGAAATGCGTTTCTTAATGTTTTCAATTTTTATGGATGCTGTTTTAAGGCTGACTATGTTAGATTAATTTTTATCCTTTTCGTAAGCAATATTTACATTCTGTTGTTGCAGTTCGGCGATCTTAAGGAGCTCCATAAAGTCACTTATGGAGATTTAAGTTTTCAGTATCAAAGGTGCCGTAAACTGGTGGAACATTGGCAGTTAATTATAAAAACGAGAAAAACTTTATGCATTTTCACACTCCTACAATCATAAAAGATGCAATGTTATAATAGAATACTTAAAACAAGTGTAAAAATGTTAATTTTTATATTATATGATAAAATCTTAATATATAAAGCAGGAAGCTTCTATGTTTGTGTGTTTGTCTGGCGTCTAAAAACTTTTGAACGATAAACTCTGGGATCGCGAAATGTGCCTCAAATAAATATATGTGACCAATCCAGATGAATGTAACAATTTTCACGAAAAAAAACTAAGAAATTTTTTTTATAAAACCAGAATCTAAATTTCCTGAGTATTAAAGCTATTAATATTACATAAACCTACCAATGTTTCTCTAAGTACTTTAGTTTTTGAACGACTTTAACGTTGATTTGAAAAAGGAATTTATCAAACAGTCTTTACCGAATTTTTGTGAGGATTGATGAATATTTTTACGTGGTTGAGTGATTTAGAAATGTTGTGTAATAAATGACTTATAGGTTAGTGTTGAAGATAATCGTTTCGCTTCTATTCAAATCTCGACATTCTTGTATATGTGGGGTGGTGAGCTAATGAGAGTGGGGAGGTTGTTTTTGTTTGTCTCCGTACTGAGGTCGAGGACTGTCGCCTCGTGCAGGACGAGAGCCGTTCGAACATTCGTCGAGATAACAGCACCGCCTGTAGCCCACTGTACACAACGTATTTCCTTCTGTTTCATTTAAATATATTCTTTTCATATTATTCAATAAATAGAAAATCTTAACAGTTAGTTATATTTTGTCGAGTTTCATATTCCTTTCATCTCTGTGTTATTTGTTACAAAATTACGAACGGTATGTTAGGTACTGGGTAAAGTCTGTTCCGGTATCCTTGCAGCTTATTTTTGGTTCTGTTTGCTTAGACTAAATTTTAACACATCAACTACCCCAGCTATGATATCTACGAAATACGAGAACTTGCTTTGCTACCTGAGGCGGTCTCAGAGGCAAACACTGCAAGCTTCTGTATTATCGCATGTAATTCTGCTCGAGCCTTAATTAAACTAGACACTAGTTAATATGACGCTTCGCCGAAGCGTTTGCCATGTTTACGTGGTCAAGCCACACGCGTATGTGGCAAAAAAAGGTAACAAAAATATGTCTCGAAATATTATGTTTACAATCAGTAATGCCGGGAAATTCTGCAGTGGGATAAAACGAGAAACTTCTGCTCTGTAATTCGCAGTTATTCGCATTAGCTGGGAAAGTTTTACCAGTAAAACATTAAACTTTTCACTTGGTTACATTGACGAAGGTAGTGCAAATTTTGAAACCTGATTAAAGTAAAAATACAGAAATATATGATTTCGTGGTTACTACTTTTATTTCTCTTTTATCATATTTGTGTATTTATAACCCGAAGCTTTTTTCTCAAAATAGGATTTTTATTCCGAAATTAAAGACTGTTAATTTTTCTCTTAGTTTTACACTTCCAGTTTAATAATCATATTTCTATCAGTTAATTATTCCTACGCCCCACTTCATTCAGAATGAAAAACCTATCAATCTCCACTTCTATTTCTTACCTCTGAATGAACTAAACAATTTCTATTAATTTCACAAAACAGATCACACTCAAACTCCATCGCTTCACATCCATTCATCTTTGTCCACGCAATCATATCCACGCTCGTATATGCTTACAACCAATCTGATGAACTCACGTGCAATTACCTAACTAAAAAGCATTCGGCCCAAAAGGAAGAGTGGAAGGCGAGCGCCATTTAAAAATGTCCTTCGGCGCTACGTATCCGCGCGCTTTATCGCGGCCGACGTCGAAAAAAGCGACGCTTTGGTCCCGCGACGCAGGCAAGAAAAACCGCGAAGGGGCATTGTTTGCATTGCTGTCCCGCGACGTTTCTTCTTACCGGCTGTGGCCCCCTTTTCCTTTTCTCTTCTGTCTCGGCCTCGTCTAACGCGAGAAGATTCTTTTCGCTCAGCTATTGCCTCTGTCGCCAGTTACTGCAAGAATTATTATGCTGTCTGGACATTATTACCAGTTACTTGTCCACTTCTTCCCCGTCCCGCACTCTCGGCTCAGCCAGAAAACAAACGCGAACGCAACATCCAGCGGTCTGGTTTTCCGTGCGCGCGTAACGAGGAAAACGAACGACTTTTTCCTTTGATTCGCTGCTTCTTCTTCCCCCTTTCCGTTACGGAAAGCAACAGTGTCGGAAGAAGGAGAATGGTCCCTGTCCCGTGTCTTGGATGGCCCGTTTGAAGGATTATGATTATGTGAAGTGCTGGGTGTAGATACTTAACCCCTGGCATTACTGTGCTCTCGCACCTCAGTTAATTGCATACATGGCATACGTATTAAATAGAGAACTTTGAAATAGAGAGTACATATTATAGTAAAGTGATTGGAGAGTTAAGAATTCATTTAATTCTACGAATCATGAATGTTTGCATTTTTACATGGTTTAATGATACCAGTGTATCTATAACTTTTATTTCAACTTTGTTGTGGAAACATTCTCTAATTACATTCAATCGTGAAAACCATATAGGAGTCAAGTACATCTGTAGGGTAGACAAGGCGTTACAAAATGCAATATTCAGGATTCAGCTTCATTGACCTCCGGATATTCTTTTGACAGAAGTATTATCTAAAGCATAATAATTTTTCTCCAGTTGCAGGAATATGATCCTTCAGACACGTTCGAGAGCCCAATTAACCAGTCTGAAGGATTATGATTATCCGGAGCACCAGTTATAAGTACTCGGGCGAATTTCTTTCATTGGGTGCTAACAGAAAACGCGAGGAGAATCAACCTCAAAGCTTGCGTATTGAAGTGCCTATTGAAAAGAGTAGACATAACACTGGCATTACAATATCTGGTACAATAGCCTCTTTAAAATATCAGAATAATTATTTGCACTCCTTTATCGTCGTATATTAGTATTCTTACAGTTCTGAACACTGTAATATTCCCTGCATCGTGTATACAGGCCTGACCGGATGCTAGCCCCTCTCCTAATGTTATTAATCTCGACGGTGCGGAATTAAGAATTTCATACTAAATTGCATCGGGGTAGTTTTACGGTGAATCTTGTAGAACTCCCGTTAAAATTTACGTACAACTCGGCCAGCGAGCGTCGCGTTATCAAGGTGGAAATAATGTCCCCGTGAAATTTATTGTAATCGAGTAAGGAGGCGAGGACATCCTCTAGGAAATATGTTGGACATCCTACGGAAACTACCCTCCCTCGAAACTTCTTTCCCGATCCGGCCACGGAGTCACGTACCGGAAAAATGGCTTAATCCCAGAAGTCCTCTCACCTAGTTCCCTGACTCTGACGGCCTGTGCTCGACATGCTCGTTCTTTGCATTCGTCAGCCTATCTATCCTGAATATTGGATGAACCACAGCATCTGGCCCACCCCCTTTGAAATTTCACTGGCACACTTTGGTGGGTGGTTGAAGCTCCGAACGCTACGTGCAGAATTAGAAGAGATATAGTGGCAACACAGTTGGACTGGATGAATACCGTCAAATGGGGTAAGTTGTAATTAGATTTTAAAACAAATTCCCTTGCATCTATTGTATAAGAGGTATTATTCTGAGACAAAGTGCCTTGGATAGCTTTAATTGCCTATTTCAAGATGCAGCTTGTCTGCGAATAATATCTCTTATAAAACAGATGCTGGAGGAATTGGTTTTAAAAGCTTCTGTGGTCAAATTTACCTCAGTTGACGGTTTTTAAGAGTCTTTGAATTAACATCTTGATTTTTAGAGTTGTAATATTGAATAAATTATTATACCTAAGTGACGCATGTAAGTATGTTTAAATGACTACTTTGAGATGTTTGTTTTTGTGTAATAGTAATAGGTTTGAATTGTTTGGTTGAGGAATTTTTAATTTATTAAATACTTCGTGGATAGATAAGTTATAGCTTTTGACTGATTGTAGTCAATTCTCTATTACTTTGAGCTGTATTTGTAATTTTTCTCTAGTTTTAAGAAAGCTTCTCATTCTTTTAAATGAGAAATAATTGTGATTCACATTGTGAGCTAATTTCATTATATTTAGTAGCTTAAAATAGTTATCATTAATACCATAATACTACAAAATGGTCATAGGATCAAATATATGTAATATCATTTCTTTTTATATTACCCAGGCATCGAAGTGTATCAAATGAATGCATACAAATTACAATTGACCCAAAAACTGCCCTCTAAATTAAATACATACATACTTCAACCGCGACAGCAGAGAATCCTGTTCCAAGCGTGGCCGAAATTCGATGAAAATCGCGTGCACTGATGCACCGTCTCTTTATTAGCGAGCCTGAAAGACGTCTCCCAAGCACGGTGGTTGGAATCAGCAGTCAGAGGCCAGTACATCATTACGTCTGTGTACCCAGTAAACGAAGAAGGGTTCAAGGGGTCGGAATGGTCCACGGGCACTTGTTAATCCAACGAACGCTTTGGATAGACGTGCCCTGGCCTCTGGAGTATGTGCACTCGCAGCGTCTCGGCGCGTTCTACGTAGGATCGCGATGATCCTAAAGGGCGTCCATTAGTAACTAACGACACACGTCCCTCCTCCGACTGTTGACCGTCAGAGACGAGTCCCCTCGGCCGTGCGTCCGCTTTTTGCGCCGCTCCGCGAGCCTTTTTTCTGCGTCGAAACAACACCTGTTCGATCCAGCCCTACGCGGCGAAGGGCAACCTGTCCTTTCGGTGTAGCCAGCGCGTAGGTAGAGAAATTCTGGCAACGATGTGGTAGGTACACGGTGTCCCGAGATAATGGAGAAATCTCCGGTTCCCGTAGGTTGTGTATTTATTGTTCCCGGGAGTTAACTAAAGCCGCTGGCGAGGTAAGTGGATTTTCGGGCCACGCCGTTACGTCACGTAGTTTGGAATCTGCTTAATCTTCACGCGAAAATTTCATCACGTGCCGGCAACGCGCGCTCGCTTCTTCGCGGCACCATGGGATCCCTTGGAGATTCTGGCTTGTCAACAGAATATCCGCAGGGAGGATTCTTCTCGGAGTTTGGATAATTGATGGCAAAGCGTTTGTTGCGCGATTATACTGCGCATTTGTTGTCCCGGTGGAAAGAGGTAATGACGAGTGCAGGGGGCAGGCCATTGTCTAGATCGTGCAAGATATGCGTCAACGTCGAGGTACCAGAGCCAAGAACTCGTTAACAATGGCAAATGTCGCATTAATATTCGGGAAGCTGGTCTTCTCCTTTGAACGCGTTATACGTGTCAAGTGAACTGTGAGGTACCACTTTACAGCATGCTGGTGCGCTCTGTGAACCATTAATTCCGTGGCATCTGTTGCGTTATTTTAGACAGATGTACGTGTGCGTGTGTTTTTGATAAAGTAAATTTTCATTGGAAGCGTCGTTGACGCTTTCTGTGTGAGATAAATTGCGCTATTGCCTGAGTTCTGTAGATGACACGTAGGTTTCCATTTTCTAGATGGTACAGTGATGCATGAATTGGCGCTGCTTCTTTTATGATAAATAAAAGAAAGTAGCGATCAAGATTCCAATCCAGAAATCCAAAATTAACCATCATCAGAAACTCAGCGCTAGAACCGTTGCAGTCAGTCAAAAATACCGAGGACCGCGAAATTCGGTCCCTCGAACTAAATCATCGCCGTCGTTGTTCTCCTTAACAAGTACCTACCGAGTGACCGATTTAACCATTGAATCCCTTCGTCCCTCCGTCACTTCACATTTCACGAACCGAAGTGGAGCAGCGACGGTGTATCGCAACGGAAGGCTGGTCGACACGATTCGCCACGAAGGCCCGAAACAAAAACGCGAAACGATCCGTGAAAAATGGGTCAACCGGCCCCTCAATGATCCTCCTTTCGATCGAATGCACAATGCGTCAACTGTGAATCAAGTCGCAATTGAAAAGCGGCCGGGGGACACCTTAATTCCTATGCCACTTTCGCGGCGGAAGAATTGAAGCCGTTAATAAGCGGCCTAGTAGAGATTCAAAAAAAAAAGAGAGAAAAAGAGAAACGCGAGATCGTTATTGTGCGCGAAGGGGCGAGGGTGATGAGGGCGGGTGGAGAGGAGAGTGGTCGGTGCCAGGATGATCGTGGAAAAGGATATAGACCAGCTAGGGCCTGGAGAACTCGGAGACAATGAGGGACGCCACATTAATATTCGTGGCATGCGGCGGCCAGCCTCTCTCGCTCGCTCGTTCCTCGCGACGAAGCTTCCGCCCGAGGCGGCTCGTGCGCCAGATTGCGATCACAACAGCTTCGTTAATTACTAGATCCTCGTCCCTGCCGCGAAGGTGGCGGGGGAGCCGTCCGCCATCGCCGCGACGAGGATTTACACACGATCATCGTTCCCTTAGGACGCTCGTGACGGCCGTCCGCCGGCTCTGGCCAGCTTCCTGCAGCTGATCGCCGACTCACGGCCACGGCGCACCGTGGCCGACCCGTTCTCTCACCCTTGACACGGTGCCTCCCATTCACAGGATTCCTCTCGGCGGAGATCCTTCGGCCGACCCTTTGTCCCGCGATCCCTTCCTCGGATACAACCACGACGTGCTTAGCGGTTTTTCTGCGGCACGGGGTAACGTCCCTCGAAGGGTGCATTGTAAGGTCGCGATCCCGTGGATGGATTGCTGGTGACGTGGGATGCGGTGTCGGGTTGGTTGGAGTTTGATTTATTTTGCTGTTTCGTGCCACTGGTTGGAATAATGACGCGAACGGTGGCTTCGTTTGAGTGTTTGTTTGAGAGGGATGTTTTGGGGAAATGGGGCTTCATGGAGGGATGAAGATTGTCTAGGCATTTGGTTGTAGGTTTGAATTCTTATTAAGGGTACCAGGTAGTCGTTCCTGTCTAAAAGGAAGCATTTATCTTTCAATTAATTACAAAGAAACAAATTGAAACTGTGACTTGCTCTTTGGCATGAAGTTTATTAACATCATAAACTTTAATAAATATGTTTGTTTAGTAAAAAATATGCATTATATATGAAACTACAGATGGATCATTAAACAGGCTTTTTAAAAAGTTTCTTTTGTTTTGCAGAGATAATTAAAAAACGGAGGGTCCAATCGATTCAAATCAAATTCGAGCATGTTCACAAAATGTGTAGTTTCGGACTGGACCTACATTAAAGTTAATAAAACTCTTATTCTTTATGAAAAGAAATTAAGTCTTCATGTTTTGGGGCTTGGGGGTGAGTAAAACCTCATCAGTGGGGTAGGTATCTCCTTAAGGGTACTAGGCAGTCATTTTTGTCGAAAAATGTGAAAGTCGTGAAAAGATTA
Organism: Andrena minutula; assembly: GCA_929113495.1. Classification (NCBI taxonomy): domain Eukaryota; kingdom Metazoa; phylum Arthropoda; class Insecta; order Hymenoptera; family Andrenidae; genus Andrena; species Andrena minutula. The sequence goes on along the minus strand of OV815996.1, from coordinate 8,541,865 downwards.
ATATAATTTTTTAATGTGTTTACGTTATGTGTAGGTAAATGTGTTCCGAATCTACAATCTCGTGACTATATTGTTCTTGTCTAAGTATTTAGACAGAATCATACGATTAGTAGCAAGTATGGCTTCGTGTCTAGTTTGAGATGGGTTTGGGCTGGATTTATTTCTCCTTAGTGGATTAGAGGGTCGAATCCTCTTTGCTGTAATTTTTGAAATTATCGATATTTTATTATGTGTCCACATTGAAGAAGAGAAATCGGATTGGAAATTTAAAAAAGATTCGGTATTCAAGGAATTCAAATAAGGTAAACGCGAATAAAATAAACAACTCTCTGTAATCCCACCTTGCACATGAATTTGATGCCCAAAATAAACTAACCTGGAAGTTAGTTTATTACTTCACTAACATGGATGTTAAGTGAAGCTATGATTCAGGAACAAATATATAAACTTTAATTACTTACTTTGACATCCACACTGAAACTTCCGTGCAGCGTTTTAGAAACATACAGTATGCGCAAGAATGGAGAAAAATGACACACAAGGCGGTAGATCATTGATCACTGTTGCCCCTGCAACCATCCCCGCCAGGCACCCTTCGTGTCGTTCCTGGGATTATTCGAAATCGAAATACAGGTGTGGAATTTCAAATATCTGCTTTGCATGGGAGACCTCTCTCCAAGTATCCCACGACTGCTGACTGGGAAATTTATACATAACCATTCAAACCTTGATGACGGCAATATCGTTTCGAATGGGCCATTGCGTTTCGTTTTTTTTCCACACGGCCTTAGCGTCTCTCAGCGTGCAGACGTTAACTACGGAGTGTCCCTTATCGTCCCTTTTCTCTACGACCTCGCCTGGTAGTAGTTTTCTTTCGTTCTTTCGCGGCTGTGTCTTTATCGCCTCGGCAGCGATGAAACGATGTAGCCAAATAGTGCTTCCGGTAAATTTAATTCGGAAGATAGCGAGGTGTGATGCGGTGGAATAAAAGAGAGACGAAGAGGACGACTTCACACGGAGGCGCACAGTTTGTCTCGCGCGAAACATTTTTTAAAGTGTCTTGATAGTACCGAGAGCTTCATTATTTAAGTTTTTGCCATATAGGTAATAGATTTTCTTGTAGAAATAAATGCCACCCCATTAGCAATATTAGATTTAACGGTAAAAAATAGTCCAAATTTGAAATAGAAGCTCTTAGCACCTGAACTATGTACTTTTCACTATACGCAACACATGAGTTTTATTTTTCCTGATGTTCCAGAAGTCGATCACCCTAGTGAAAATTCATATTTTACAAAAGAGACTTTCAAACTAAGGTGACATTTTTTCCTGAGATACTATATTGCTTCATTTCTACTTGATCGGTACGATTAATGTGAAATTGACAAACACGACTTAGGTATTCCAATTTTTAAATACTAGTAGTGATGAGTAAATAACTGAGACTATCACTTTTCATTAATTAAATCATTGAAGTCACAATAAACGCCTCGATCAACAGATTGTCGTTTACCATTCTTATCTTCGTTCGGTCTGCACTCACTGACGCAGTATAGTTTTATAGTAAAGCGTGGAATCTAAATTCAGAAGGTTTACCACGTGCACTCGTGGCAATTCGTCTGATTGTATTGTTGACTGGGAAATTTATGCTTATCCATTCAGCTCCCGGTGACGGCAATACCGTCTCTCGAATGGGCCATTGCTCTTGGCTTTCCTTCTTCGCTGTGGCAACCGTAAGATTGCCGCAGGCTTGCCTGTTTTATTGTGCAGACGTTAAGAGAGCATTGTTCTTTATCGTCTCCCCCCGGTCTTCAGGTATCGTCACGATTTTTGCAATTCCACGAGGGAAACGGGCTTCGCTGTGAGTTTCTGTCGTTCCTTTTGGGGGTTGCTAGCGATTTCTGTTTATCGGTCGGGGGAAGATTGAACGACGCGAGCATTAAGCCAGCCAGGGACCTGGATAGATTCGATTCGTAAGATAGGGGGGTTAATGCGCCGACAGGGAGGAGAAAATTGCCCCGAATGGGAACGGGCCACGTATTTCCACGCGATTTTCAGTGAATGGGGGGCTCGCGAGATGGACACTTCTGTTCAGCGTAAACGTTATTTAACCCAGCGATGCTTTCTGCCGAACTCGACTACTCGAGCAATTTGAGAAACCCTGTTGAATTTAACCCCTATCAGGTCTAGTTGAGTGAATTTGTGGCTTCTGTAGGGGATAAATAATGACATTTATAAAAGATACTGGCAGAATCTACAGGGTGAGCCACCTAAGACAAGGCACCCGAGTAACTTCTACAGTTTTTGAGATGCAAAGAAATGTTTGAGACAAAAGTTGTTTGGTTGCGAGGAGCCTATTACGTGGTGGGCAGAACTTTTTCTCTGATGTACTTAGTAGATTTGAAGGTCAACTTAATTTTCTTAAATGGAACCATTTATTTTTTATCACCTACGATTGTAGTTCATCTGAATGGTTTTTCAATGACCATAATCAACCTTTACACCTTTCCTATACTCAATCAAATAAAATGTAAAACTTCATGCAAGACATACCACCCTCAGCAAGTCTTCACTAAAGAAGAAACATTCTTATCAGTCCAATACATTTAGGTCCAGATTCCCATTTGTGGTTTGAAGTAAAACCTTCTAAAAGACAAATCTGGGAACCCACAGCATGCGAGAGCTGTCCGACGATATTAGCACCGTCGGTTTTAGCGACACATACGAACGTTATGTATTCATTTCGTGGTTATAGTCCAGACTTTTTGTCACCTACTTACACTCAATGAGTTCACCACATATGTGAGTAGTAAATTATTTCACGTAAATTATTTCCTGATTGAGGAAAACACTTTAAAAAAAAAAACTGTGAAAACTTTTTGTTACAATCTGCCCTGGTCTCCCCTACATACCACATCCTTACACGAATTCAGTCAAACAGTCTAGAGTCACCCCCCGCTCCCAGTCGATGGGCCTGCGATCAGCGATACCACTCCGTGACGCTGTTAAAATTCCAATAACAGATGTCTCCTTGCGCTGCCCGTTTCTTCGACATTGTTCCTCCGGTCCATCCATCGAGTGGGGGACCGTTTTCTTCTGCACGCGACTTTCGCTGGTACCCTTTGTTCCTCCGTGTATTTGCCACCCCGCGGCCGCATGCCGTGCGACGAGGGATATCCGTTCCCTTAGCGGCGGCACGCATATTATCGTGGGCCGGATGATCCTTTTTCAGATTCCTCCAGCGGAGACAGACCGTCTCCCGTACCCAACATAATAAATGTCTCTCTCTTCTCGCTTCGCTGTCCGCCGCGGTCGCCCAAGCCTCTCGCGGCCAGTCCTCCTGAGGGGGAGCGGCCGCGCCACGACCACGTGGACAAATAATTGAACATACATCAAGACGAAAGGAGGCCTCGGTGATGCCGCGGACGACACGGGGATAGAAGGATAGGTGGCCCCTTTCGACCCGCGGAGCAGCACGCCTGGAGAGGCGGGAGGAGTAGAAGGAGGGTGGGTCAGGTCCAGGAACCGAGGACGGAGCCCAGGACAGAGAAGGACGGATAATTTAGCGCGGGGCAATTTGAAGGCTCAGCGGCGGCACGGCGATATAAATTCAGTAAACGCCGTCATTAGGGCCAATCCGAAATACCGGGCGTCTATTAAACCTGGAACTAAGATAATTACCTGTACTGCCTGTCCCCCTTCCACCAGTTTCGCGGACACGGACGGGGGCCTGCCGCGCTTCCCAGCCGCATTGTTGCGCTTCTTGCTCCTGCATGGGCCCTCTCTGACTGCCCCCCCTTTCTGCTTTTCGATCCGTGGGCCCAGGGGAGAGCGGTTCTGTCCTACCTATAGCGCTGCTCCTCTTCCTCGCCCAGGACGTCGACATCCTTGTTCTGCCTCTTTTCTGCCGCCGTTCTGCGACATGTATACTCTGCTGGGCCCTGGCCAGAGACATTCTTGGCGACGATTTACACGGTTCGGGCGGGGGCAGGCTGCGGATCCATTGATGACAAGCTGCATCCGCGGTAAATTGTGGCTCTTTGGTCGCGGCCGGTTTTAATGGCTCTTAATTGCTCGCTGCTCGGCGATTTCTCAATGAGATCACGGGCGGGAAACTAGGTGACGATTGGGCGAGTATGAGCGGGATGTTTTCACTTTTGGATAGCTTTGGCAAGATGAATGGGGCGGTGGTAAAGAGTCGAGTGTTGGTTAGTGAGTTTATGTAATTGGAAATGGACATTTTTTTAGTAGGTCGTTTATGTATCCTTTCCTATAGATTTAATAGATGTTACTTGAGATAATCAAGTCTTGTGGTAATTTAGAAGTTTGAAACAAATAGTAGGGATGGAAGATGTGCAGCGCATAGAGTAGGTATGCAGCTTCCAGAATTTTGGGTGGTGATAGTAATAGTAGGTACATTCAAGGTACATATTTGAGAAGATACTTTTGCATGTTTTGTTCAAAACCACTGAAAGTTGTCTTCGTGGCACGACATATTGTAAAACAAGGTCGTATTAAAAAAAGGAAAATATAGGAAAAATAATTCTGCAGGAGTGTCCCAGACTCCACGTGACTAGTTAAGTGTTAATAAAGGATCCAGCAGTTATCAAATTTCCAAAATGCGTCAAGCCAACACCCATCGAAAACTATGTTCTCCTTCATCGATTCAATACATCAATGAATTGGAATCTGCTGAAGCAATCAGTCACATTTCTTGTTCGACACTGCAATTGCTTCAATTTACTTCCATGAACTCACGCCTTACAAGATATCTTTGAACGGCCAGAATGACATCGACACTTATAGTAGGGACGGTATTTTGTAAAAATGTTCCCGTGCACGCTTTTGCGTAACACGTTGTACTCGGACGCGACTCACAGATGGTCCAGAGTCCGCGAAGGAGGCTCCAATGGAATCCCGTCACAGCTGTACACGCACACTCGTGGCGACCAGAGAGGAGTCAGAGGATGGGTAAGAAACCCTAAACTACGTTTTTAGCTGGACGTTACATTTGTCGGATACCGACCACTCGGACCCCGAATCCGTGGTCCCTCGTCGCGGGAATGCTTCGAGAATGTCGTGAACTTTTGAAATGTGGCGATGGAACCGCATGCCCTGGTATCGCTGCCACACTGAATCAGTCGATCATATACAGTGATCTAGGGGAAAAAGCACGGGTTCCCATGAACTAAGACAATCGTTTGTTGCGAGCATAGTAAAAGGTCCAATTCTTCGCGATGACTTAAAACGCACTACTTCATTTCTTTCTGGAACTGCATCAAATTGTCAACCCTTAGTTTGCAAATGGCGTAGTATATCTACACCTACCCTGAAAAATTATTTAATATATAGATATCTAGTTCTGAATATCAATTATATTTGACCCTTTCTGTTTTTTGTCTCGTATCACAGTAAATAGGAGTCAACGTGGAATTATGGAGGTGCATACAATAGTCAATTTCCATTCGATGGATGCTGAAGTTCAACTTTAATTAGCGTTCAAATTATCGCATTGAATTGGTATTGGTGATATTTATAGAAAAGAGAAGTGTGAACTCTCTATGCTCTTCATTTAAGCATTTCTTACAGCATCTTGACTGGAGTTTTAAAACTTTTTATATTTCGTAAGGAAGAAGATGTATTCTTACCGTGATTTCTTCTTCTCCTTTCCCAGACTCCATACCAGCTATTATTAGCTTATGCCTCTAGTACGCTGTGAAGCATAGAGGAGGATGCTTCGTCGATTAGTATATTCCGACGATTTCCCTGCCCATAGGATATGAGCGTATCAAATCGATAAAAGCGAGTACAAGATTCCTTTGCGACAAGCTCGTATCGCTGAAGGGGAATAGTCCTGCATTTCCTTCAAGCATTTACAACCAGTGATTACTCGAAGATTGAGTGCCTTGCACCATCCACATAATTCTCGCGAATTATCGTCGCCGACACTGGCTGTTTCTGTTCGTGCCTCTCTATTCTGCTTTATAACACCTCAGGGAGATAGGAAATTATTCACGAAATTTTCCTATTTATTTCTCCTAAATTCCTTATCCTGAAGTGCTTGGAAGATATTGCCTATCAGTTGGCCTAACTGGATTTAACTTCTTTACCATTCTTGCTTACTAATTTGTTGTCGTAACGCTCGCTATTTTTTATTCAACTCCCAACATATCCGTGTCTTAATGACTGTTGTAAATTAGATCTGTGTCGACGCATTTGTTATTGAAAATTAAAGATAAGTCCGCTGCAAGAAAGAATACAAAAAATACAGAGATTTGTAAGTCAGTGGCTTTTAACGTCACTCGAGGTCCGAGCATTAAGGTTTTCATTTCTAATTGCAAGACGCCATAACGCCAACCGCGGAAGTTCTTGGGGCTACCGAAATTCATTTCCTTATCTTATCTTAAAGAAAATTGCACGCAAATTGCCAGGCTGATACTGAGCCTTAATTAAAGCTGTACACCGAGGTCGAGCTGGCCGCGTTCATTCCGCGAAATAGGAAACACTATGTACTTCGAAACGTAAATTCGCGGGGTTGAGGTATGAGCCGCTTATTCGCGCACAAAGGGACGTTTCGCCATCAGCAGAAACGAAAACGGAAATAGCTGAATACAGGAGGCCATTAATCCTTTCTTATCTATGGATTTCTTTTAACATTGTGCATTGCACAGTAAAGAATTTGCCGTGATAGTTGGGAATAAAGTTAAAGAATAGTAAAGTAACAGAAATAAAGTTGTTTCATATTCGATATTTGGAAGGATTGTGGATTTGCAAATTGGAAAGCTTGTAATAATTGCAGATAATGATTTCTGATAGGAGTCTACAAATGGAAAATGAAAGAAACTGGAAGGAATTTAATAAGAGTGTAAGAGAGATTGGAAGTTACCGTGAAATGGGCAACTTTGACCACAAAACTAGATTTTAACATTTCGTGGTGTATTTATAGGTATTTGCCCATATTTCTGCAAATTTTGAGATCTTAATAATAAAATTTAAAAATTTGGTGAATTATATAAAAAAAAATCGCTTCTATCCACAACTATTTTTTTCAATACAAATTTGAACATATCAAAATTTACATTTGTAGAAAAACACTAATAAGTACGAAAATTGTAACCCAAAAATGGCATAAAAATGTGTGACCACGGAGGGTTAAAACAAATTCCACAGACAAACTACCACAACTCAAACTATCATTCTCGGAAAAACTGCATCTTGCAGCAGGCAATCAAAACTATCAATAAATCACTTCGTTTGAGAATAATACCTGTTATACATATGTACAATAGATTCTAAAGGTCTTAAAATCTAGTTTTATGGTCAAAGTTACCATATTTGGTGGTACTTACAGAAAATGAAAAACACTGTGGAAAGCTGACGAATAGAATACGAAGGAAATTATAGAGAATACATAAGATAACTGGTACAGTCTGAAGAAAATTCTCGACGTCTAGAAGAAACTAGAAGAGACTGAAGAAGTCTAAAGAAGCCTGCCGAAGAGCGAAGAAGGTTCTAAGAAGCTCAAGAAAATTTCAAACTGAAGCAGTCTAAAGAAAATTGAAAAACAGTGAAAGACGTGAAGAAACTTACTGGATCCTAAAAGAAATTACAAAAGATTGTACAGAAATAAAGAAAGCTGTAGAAGACTGAAGAAAAAAAGAAAGAAAGACACTAAAAGTGATTAAAAGGAACTGAAGAACAGAGTAAGACGAAAAAAGCCTGAGTCTCAGATTTAACAAGTTTTATCCTGATGCACTCTGGGTGCACGAAGCGATCTTTGTCGATTAGAATTACCTTCGATAGGGTAGCTGGGAAGAATATTGCCGACTGGGCATAACGCTGTCTCAGCCTTCCAGAGCTACATGATCCACCATATCTACTAAAATATTGCCCATAAACGAACTGAAAGTACATTCCTTGCAAACGAGTGAAACAAGCCTCCCCGAAAATGTTTCAGAGGTACGCTTTCAAAGACAGTGTGCATACAAATTTCGAATACTTCTTCCTCTAACTACAATGGACGAACTATGTCTCCAAAATACTGACAATTTTATACTGACAGTTTACAATTCCACTCCAGATAGAAGGATTGTATTAAAAAGGGATAATTCAACACTTCTGTCGCGTAATCCCAGCCAAACCTTTCGGCCATTTGTTTCCAACATTTCCGTGGTTGGACGGTGCCTGTGTAATTGTGTATGTGCCCAAGAGAACTTGGGATTTAAAGCTCGTGCACGGAATAAAGAAATTCTGCTAGGAAGTTAACTATACAGTGGTATAGTGAGTTAATGTCACGTGGGAAATCTTAGTATCGGTATCGGTGGAGTCTCCAGCGAGAGTGGAGTCTAATTTTACGCATCGTCGACTGGCTTGGCTACGATGGACAAACCAGAACGGATTACGGCGGTGCACGCCAGATGTTTTACCATATTCGATGGTTTCGCTGTAATGTCACGACCAGTCTGCTTTCTCCTTTTTACAGCTGCAGCGCGCGGATTTTCTGTAATTGCAGGCAGAACATGACCACGTGTGTAACTAATTTTGGAGCAATTGATTAAAGTTGTGAAGTCTTCTGGCAGAAAATTTGATAAATTTTGGTAATAGTTTAGTTGGCGGTGGTATATTTATGGGGAGGAGAGTTTTACAAGATACATTTTATTTCTTTGCTTGCAAATTTAAGTGTTAATGATATTAACACCAATCGTAGATGTTTATTTATTATGATTTTGATAGTTTATGATTGTTAGTTCGTTAGAACAAAGAGATCACTTTGATAGGGACTGCAAGTGACTATCTTGGGTAGCAAAATGTACAGAATTTTTGGAGCTTTAGAGTAGAGAGGCAAGAACTGCACAGGGAATATTTTGAGGTACAGATATTAACATCAGATGTTCCGCGTTGCATTAATACGCGGTAGAGGTTCCTCCGGTTTTGTTAAAAAGGAGAAATCCCGGTTCATTGTCAAGCATTTCTAAAATCCTCACATCTGCGTTGCACACTTTATTAGACGGTTTGACCGTTGCACGAGTCAATTTGTCACCCGGCAATTAAAGTAAAAGGCCATCATAAACGCCAAGGTAGGCCAACGTGTCTGGCAACCTCATGGTCACCTTCGGAAGGGTCGCTGGTTAGCGCGACCGCGCGTGCAACTCAGATGTGGCTGTCTTTACACTTTCGCAGGCAGGTAGGAAATATCTTGCCGCCAAAATTCCGACTATCACGACTCCCGCCAAATCTAGCCCCTTTCCCGCGAAAGGCGCGCCAAGGGCGCAGCGAATAGATGGCGCGATTTGTGCTAGGGAAATTACTTGATTGATTGACACCGACACTACATTGGCCAAACAGGTCAAGACAGCCACCGCCGGACTCTGCTTGATACATCAGAGGAGTCCGCAAAATCAGTTATGAGCAATTATCTCCCATCAGCGCAATACGGTTAGCGTCAATTTGTCAGCGCAGAACGGTTAGCGTAAAATAATTACACACACGTTATTCACAAGTCATTGTTTTAGTCTGTTATACCTGTTTATTTCTATTAAATTTATACCAGTTCACTCTTTTCCTTACATTCTGCATTCAACTTACTAACCCTACTTCACTAAAACGGTAAAAATCGTAGCTTTGCAACCTCCGTTGACTCAACACTCAAAGGTCGAGTCTCATCGTGGATACGCGCGAACATCAGAAAAAACTGTAATCTAAAATTAATCCAATATTTTTCCTTAGTAATTAAACGAAGGAAGCACCTTCAATTCATTGATTCGACATTATGCCGTTCACGTAACGAAACAAGCAGAAATCGTCATAACAGTCTGTTACTCCTCTTCAACATTATTCCATGAGAAAATTTAAAGTTCAATGTTCGCCAATCGCTATCACGAGGCACGTTGGCGATTAATGACTCTGATTGTAATGTCGCATAATTTGCATGCATTCGCGCGCAAAAACTTAATATTGTCTCTCGACCAAGGTATTCCATCGCGTTGATGATGCATGGATCTCATTGTGCGGTGCATGCCAGGCCTTGAATGTTGCATTTATTTGTTTGGGGTTCGTCAGTACCAGTTGAATCAGTTTAATCAACTCGTCAAAGAACTGGTTTCGCTGTGACTCGATTAAGTTGTACATCGACGAAACACTTGTTTCTCCATTGCGATTTGGACTTCGGACTCTTTTCTCATTTGTATCGTGTTCCGCGCTATTAACTTTTTTTTTTAGAAATTTTGGATGAATAGTTGAGCACACTCGATATTTATTTTCTCAGTCACATCTGTGATGTTTGACCTTTTGCTTCCTATATTTAGCCAGGTACTTTTGTATTTTTCTCGTTCCCTTGTTCGTCGAGTACCGCTCGACGGGTTCCCGTGTAAACAAGGTGAACGAGTTCCTTGAATTAATCGATCGGCAGCGTTTCCGTTCTCACGTGAAATTCCCTTAAACTGGTTTGGCTTTCTGTTTAGGCTGGTGTTAATTAAAAAATTAATTAACTCCTTCCGTTGACGGGAGCGATTTCAATCTCGAATCGACTACTGTGCCTGTTCATAACGTGAAGTTTTTGGTTGGGAGTACTCGATCGTTGGAAATAGATATTTCGTAAATATTTATTTTAAGTGAAATCTTCCTTTTACCAATATATTTATTGCAGAGAGATTGATCAGTGCTCTATACTGGATGATACAAAATTGAATAGGTACACTATGCTAAACCAAAATGATGCGTGACAGTAATAATTATTAATTGCATTGGGTTCCTGTTACAATACCGAACTCAAAGATTACTAAACATAGATTCTGGAATATTTCAATGCCTCTAGATTCTTCAATGTTTTGTAATTTTATTTTCCTCATTTCGTGCAACGAGAATCTTCATAAAACGTGGATTCTACTATGCTTTATCATTTTCCATCCACTCCCCCTTATTAAAGACTCGCCTTTTCTGACCACCTAGATCGAATTTTTCTATGACCATGATGATTGTAAAACCGATTTCGGCTAGATGGTTTGGATTAGGTGAGACAAGTCCCCAGGGATCTGTCTAGGAAACGACAGAACAAGATGCCCCGCGCATTTCTCGCTTATTGGATGAAAACAAATACCTAAGGGAAAACTCATCATCCACCTTTGCCCGACGATGCTGATAAAACGAATCGACCGAGATAAAGGAGCACGAGACCGTGTACCTATCCTGTTTTTCCCGCCAGTTTCTTCCCCATTTCCTGCCGTGCTGGTCTTCGAAGCATTGTCCTTCGATCCTCCCCTTTCGGTCCCCACTTTTTGCGGCCTCCTCGGGAAATTATAGTCGTTGCTTCTCCGAATTTCACTACCCCAAGCCGTCGGTTGCAATTACGGACGCTGCGTTACGCGGAATTCGTTATTGCGAATTTGTGGATGGCGCGGGGGAAGGCTTGCGTGAGATTATCTGGGCTTCCCTCTCATCAACGCCTGTTGCGTCAAGTGCAATCAGATGTTGGAAGATAGTGAGACATTGCAGTGAAACATAAGGATTATGTTTGAAGAAAGAAGAATTCTTAAACTGTGATCTTTGTTTCTACGAAAGTGTAGAAGGGCAATAAGACCATTTTGCAAGTATTGATAAGAGAGCAGTGAACCTATTTTGATCAGGGGATTAGAGCAAGGCAATTTTTTATTTGCTCCGCTCCTGTTCCGCTATTGCTCCGCTCCAACATCAAAATATTTGCTCCAACTGCTTTTTTTAAATAAAAATTCTTTTAATACTGTCAAATAGTGATCTTTCATTTGCAATAAACTCCATTTTTCTAGTTTTTGATTTTTATATAGAAAAAAAATCGTAAAGAATAGCTTAATTTTCGGGCAAAGAATATCCTTCTTAGATTTTATAATAATGACAATCACGATATCTTCTGAAACATTCCGCTTTCGAATATTTGAGTTTCTCACAGTTTCCAATCCTCGTCTCCTACAATAAACTTGTCCCAGACCTAGACGGATTCGAGCACTATTTTCTATCTCTTTTGTGCTCTTTACAAGTTTCTCGACAGCCGCGACGGTATTTTCTTCGCCAGTCATCTTCTTTTCCCCTTTCCTTTTCTTCGGAAAACTTTCTACTGACATCACGCGAGCAAAAATTCATCAGAACAGTCTCGTCAGCCGAAAGTACAACGCCTTTGAAAATCAGTCAGTGACTTGTTAAAGTAAATAGTATTAAATTTTGACGCTATCGTACAACACACGTCTCGTCAATAATAAATTGATAAGAATCGGCTTTTCAGGCGTTTGATACCTCTTCGTTTATTCCAGTTGTGTTTCATTCTATGTGTTACAAAGATTATATAATATTACGTAACATTTGTAAATAATATTTATAGTTGTTTAAGTAAGTTAATAATAATTTTATGTTTGAATTAACAATAATTCATCATTTTGAATTAATAATGATACTTGAATATTTTGAAATAAAATCAATTCAACATTTTTAATTCTTTTTAATTCAATATTTGAATTAGTACTAATTTACTACTTAACTTAACAATGATTTAACATTTAAATTAATATTAACTTAATATTAAAACATTCTGTACCTGAAAACGGAATTTAAAATGCGTAACACACAATGATTCCTCGATAGTATAGTGGTCAGTATCTCCGCCTGTCACGCGGAAGACCGGGGTTCGATTCCCCGTCGGGGAGGAAGTTTTTTTTTCATATAACTCCCAAAAATATGCAGAACTGCCTATTTAAAGCTCTGGGCACACGTAATAATAATAATAATAATAATAATAATAATAATAAAAAAACGCCTTTATTACATTCCCAATAAACACGAAGAGAAATAATGGGCGAGACTCATTGTCAGCAATTTACATATCAATTCCGTGTTATGCCACTGACGATTATTCAGAGATACCCACACTTCATGAGGGCTGCTTTGGTGTCATTTTCACGAGAAAAACACCATCAATCCATTTACTTTTATGAAGATCTAAAGGTCTAAGCACACTTGTTAGTTGTGTGTCAGTACCGTTCCAGGTGCCAGTGGTAAGAAGAGGGGCATAGGGGGTCTCTTCTTCTTACCACTGCTACGCTGGAACGGCGCTTACACGGAACTAACACGTGTGTGTAGACCTTTATACGAAATATAGAAATTGGCATTTTCATCAATGATGCCAGATCGAGGACGGGTTCCCTCGAGAATTTCCCCCACCTCGCGCACACTACGCCGGAGCAGCGCGTCCGTGAGTTGGACTCCGAAGCGCCGAGCTCACGGAGTCGCTGCCCCGGCGTAGTGTGCGCGAGGTGGGGGAAATTCTCGAGGGAATTCTCGATCTGGCATCACTGGATACAGATAGACCAAACATCTCTTATAGAATTCGAAAGAAATAATTTTAGGGAAAACAAAGACTTCCGAAAGACGAACTGGGACCGCTACACCGGCTCTCTGCTGGACACAGGAACATACCTTGAAGTCCCAAACGACCGTAGCCTCTCTAACTCAGAAATAGACTCCCTACTCGGAGAAATAAATGATAACATCCTAAAGGCAATAGAGGAATCAGTACCAAACATCAACACAAATAAGAACTCCACAGACAAATTTATAAGTGACGAAATAAAAACACTACGCCAGAAAGAAAGTTTTATTCTAACGCAACTGAAGAATTTAGGTAGAAGACCGACCAATAACTTCAGTATACAAGCATTAATCAGAGAACTTAAAAAATTACTAAAAAAGATAAGATATTTAATTGAAAAAGAATTTCAGAAATCAATTAGTATTCACTGGAAGAACAAAATAAGCAAAATAGCCATTAGCAAATCAAATGAATTATTCCCATCAATTAACAGCATATTTAGACGAAATAACAATAATAACGTAGAGTCCCTAAAAATCCCCATCAATATCATCGATCTATTAAACGAGGTGAACATTGAAACGAGTACTTTGAGTAAAGAAAGTTTAGACAATTACATAATAACAGATCCGATAGACAAGCTAAACATTTTGGAGCGCACTTCCAGAGAGTCCACGCGCAGAACGACGGAATGGGCAAGCCCCAATTAAACAACAGAGTGAAAGCTAAAGTAGTGTCTTTAACTGACGAAATAAATGCAGACATAACAGAAGAGGCAAAAGTATGCGTATTTTCGCCCAGCAATAGAGCAGATAACCCCACAGAAACAAACAATACCGAAAATTACTTCACAGATTTTATAAAAATGACATATATTTTTAAAAATTTAAATAATAAAAAATCCTCCAGTTTTGACGAAATCCCTAACTTAATATTAAAAAATTTATCACCATTATACATATACTATTATACAGTCATTTTCAATAACTGCCTAAACCAGGCATGGAACTAAAGTGAACACAGCGGCCGTTTTACGGAGGCAACGCTTCCTTTCTCCCGCCGCGCGTTTTGGCTCTCGCGGCGGGCCTAGGAGCTTCGAGCGCCTCTGACCCGTATCATATGAACCGCACGTGGCGCATTGGGACAACACCGTATCAATAGATTTCCGCATCACCCATGGGGTACTATTATCGATGCGTTTTTTTTTGTCAGTGGTATCCCCTGTAGGCCTATTCCACTGTGTCACGCAATAAAAATGGATAGGAAAAACACGTTTTACTATCAAAATTTTAAATACGTTTGAGAAAACTTAATTTTAGCGCACGTTTAGACGTGCTGGGCATATCTAGAATATCAACGGGGAGGCTGGTCGACGTTGTACGTATTAAAGTTGAAAGTGAGGAATCGCTTAGCCGTGTGCGCTGTTCTGTCTTAATAGCACGCATTTTTGAGAACGAACATTCGCACAAATATGTTGACCCGAACATACAGTGCTTCGACTACAAAGAATCCAAGACACCACGGATATAACACAAAAGCTTGCAGAAATACCTAGAAACAAACCAAAATAGCTGAATCAAGCAACAGGAAAAATATAAAAATAAATAATAAAAGCGAGATAAGCTCGGGTGCTTCGGCACCCGAACTTTTGAAAACTGCGGAAATAGGAAAAAAGTATGGATCAACTTCCAAACAAGAGGATATTCTCTATCACTATATACAACAAAATCACCAATACCGCACAACTTAAATAAACAAGAAATCTACAATATCATTGAAAATAACACAATGGAAGCGGGAAAATTACTTAAAAAATCACTAAAGAATAAAGCAGCAAAAAAACTGCAACCAACACCAAATTTACCAAAGAAAAGAAACGCAACAGAAGACACAGATATGCAAGATATCGAGACATCACCCAGCGAGGAAATAACAGAATGGAACATCTCAGAACCATTGATAGAAGACAAACCCTCCTACGAAGATCTCCTAAAAACAATAGTCAATTTACAAGAGACCATACTAAAACTATCAGCAAAGATAGAAGAAAATACCGAAACAAATACATCTCAGAAGTACAAACACATAGGAATGACAGCCGGAACAACAACCAGAAACAGTTTCCAACTGCTGTCAAACATCGAAGAAGACGACGAAAGCCTTTCATCAAAAGCCACTTCGAGAGAAACAGGAAACTCAGCAGGCCTAGACACCACCATCAATATGAAGAGACCAAATCCAATCACAGAACAAGGCACTGATAAAAGCAACGTTGGAAAACGCCCAAAAATAGGACACCAAACAACCCTAAAGAACATTGGAAAGAGAGCCGCTCCTACAGCAACACCACACCAACAACAAACAAGGACATCGAACGAAGAACCCGAAATCAAAAAATCCAGACCTCCACCAATAAACGTAAGCAATAAGTCTGCTAAAGAAATTATAGATTTAATAAATAACTCAGGGTCAAATATAATCTTTGTTACAAAGAAAATAAATGAAACAAAAATTTCACTTCAAACCGAATCAGTTCCCGAATTCAGGAAATTATGTATACTTCTAAAAAATAGCAACATTCAGTTTTTTACTTTCACGCCAAAAAGCGAAAGAATGCAATATTTTATATTAAAAAACCTCGACGGAGACTTCGAAGCAAAAGAGGTACTAGACGAACTAAAAAAATTAAAAATAGAAGGATTAGACTTTATTAGTGTAGAAAACTTTCAAACAGCTAGGTCCAAAAAAGAAAATAAAAAACTATCAGTTTTTTTAGTTAAGATGTCTCCTGACAGTAAAGTAGATAGATTAAATGAAATAAAGGTAATTCTATATTCGGCAATTAAGTGGGAAAGACTTAATAAACAAACACAAATACAATGTAAAAGATGCCAAAGGATAGGTCATACCGCGAGTAATTGTAATCTAGAATACAGGTGCGTTAAATGTAACGACAAGCACGAACCAGGCAACTGTAAATTACCGCCTCTAAATCATGATAATAGGTCAGAAAATATCGATAAACCATTCTGCATTCATTGCAAAAGTTATGGGCATCCAGCTTCATACAGAGGCTGCCCAAAGCTAAAAGAACTACAGACAAAAATAGAAGAGAAACGCACCCAAAACCTCCTCCTCAAGGAAAAAAGTATAAAAAATATAAGTAATCGCATCAACGCAAATATCTCATATAGCGCGGCAGTGACAGGGAAAAGAAATTTAGAGACAGTCCCAGAGACACATCCAAATAAAAAACAATATAAGGAAACTTCAATTCCCACGTCAACTCCAACCTCTCCTGAATGGTTAGACATAATTAAAAAAACAATTACAGATTCCATAAACACGAATATTAACAAAATAGCAGAACATGTCCAGGAAAACTCCCGAAAAATAAATGCCATAATAGATCTTTTAAAACTAGATATATAAACAATTCAATACCCTAGAAAGGAATAGAATTGTAATTGAGAATTTTAAAATTATATCAATAAACGTAAATTCAATCATCACGAACGAAAGAAGAGCGAATCTTGCTGAATTCTTAGAACGACAGAACCCTACAATAGTATTACTTTGCGAGACTAAGTTAAATCGCACCCACAAGATAAGCTTTAAAAATTATAATATGATCAGAACCGATAGATCAAATGCGAAACAGGGGGGGGGGGGGGGGGGGGACAGCTGTACTCATAAGGAAAGAGATCAAATTTAAAACAATAGTTTTAAGTCAAGACCAAACAAACAAAGTATTAGAAACCACAATTGTAGAGACCAACCTCCCTAATAACACAAAATTCTATTTTATAGCAGCATATGCGTCTAGCAGCTGTAAGAAAGAGTTCATGATCGAGTTCGAACGCTTTTTCGATCCAATTTTTCACTTACACCCCCAAAAATGAAAGAATACAGCATTTTATTCTAAAAAATCTTGACGGCAATTTCGAATCTGAGAAAGTTCTAACTGAACTAAAAAAATTGAGAATTGAAGGTTTGGACTTCCTTGGAGTTGAAAACTTCCAAACAGCCCGATCAAAAAAAGAAAATAGAAAACTTTCAGCGTTTCTGATTAAGCTTTCTCCAAATAGTAAAACAGAAAGGCTGAAAGACATTAAAGTTATTTTATACTCGGCAGTAAAGTGGGAGAAACTTTATAGCAAAACACAAATACAATGTAAAAGATGCCAAAGAATAGGACATACAGCTAGCAATTGCAATCTTGAGTATAGATGTGTGAAATGTGATAATAAGCATGAGCCAGGAAACTGTAAATTACCCCCCCTAAATCACGAAAACAGATCCAATAGTATAGAAAAACCATATTGCATTAACTGCAAAAATTACGGACACCCGGCATCCTATAGAGGATGCCCAAAGTTGAAAGAAAATCAATCTAAAATAGACGAAAAACGTGCACAAAACCTCCTCCTCAAGGAGAAAAAAATCAAAAATATAAGCAATCGGATTAACGATAATATCACATTCAGCCAAGTAGTGTCAGGTAAACGAACCACAGAGCCCATCTCTGAACAATACACCGAAGCATCTCAAACGAAAAATCATCCCAACCCTATATCAAATACTCCAGAATGGTTAGATATAATTAAGAAAACAATAGAATCTTCAATAAATTCAAATATTAGTAAAATTCCTGAAAAATAAATTCCTGAACAAGTTCAGGAAAATTAAAAAAAAATTAACGCCATAAGCAAATTTTTAAACCTTCATATATAAAATTCAATACCGCAAATAGGAACAAAATAGAAATAGAGAATCTTAAGATTATATCAATAAATGTAAACTCGATAATTTCTAACGAAAGGAGAGCGAATCTAGCGGAATTCTTAGAACGTCAGAAACCAACAATAGCCTTATTATGCGAGACTAAACTAAACCCCACATATAAAGTTAAATTAAAAAATTATAATTTAATTCGCACAGATAGAGCAAATGCAAGACAGGGTGGGGGAACGGCTGTTCTAATAAGAAGAGAAATAAAATACAAAAGTATAACTTTAAGCTCTAATCAGCGAAATGAAGTGTTAGAAACAACAATAGTGGACACAAACCTCCATAATAATTATAAATTTTACTTTATAGCAGCATACGCAGCGAGTAATTGCAAAAAGGAGTTCATGATCGAATTCAAGCGCCTTTTCGAGGGTCTGGGTCTTGACCGAGCAAACATCTATTATCTGTTGAATCATTTATATACTTTGACGCCATGGGATACATACAAGCGGAAAATAACCTACCGCTAATATATCATGTAAATAGGAAAAGCTACAATAAGGAATTACATTATAAGACTGACTTAAGGGAAGAGGACACTGAAATTTTGAAATCCGAAAATATTTGAGACATACGGAATTCCTCTTAAGGGAAGGAAGTAGGTGTGAGGTAAAGCCCTTATGCCAGTCTGGATCCAGTTTTATCATTGCTTTTCATAGAATTTACATTACGTTAGAAAAATCAAGCGTAACTTCAAAAATGTTCTTGCGCAAAGTGTGTGATGCCACAGCCTTCAGGTTTTGCAACGAAGAAGGGTCCATAGAAAAGTAAAAAATTGTGTATCGAGAAGTTTCTACGTCTCATACTTTTTAAGCTAAAAATTATTGAATTTATTAAATGTAAAAAATGCAAAATTTCATCAAAATTTTGAGGAAAAGCAAGCACAGCGCAAAGAGTTTTTGCAGAGTCCTTCATGCCGATACACAATTTTTTTGGTCTCATGTTACTCTTGAAGCATGCCAAGGTGCAAGAGAATCAGACTAACAGTTTTGCGCAAGGAACATTAAATATATTAAAAAAGTAAGTTTTGAGATAATTGCATTTTAAATCTAAAGAGTAAATTTCAGACCATGTTTCCTTTGTGTATAGTCTAAAATCCACCTGATTGATACACATCTTGCATCTCTTCCTCTCAGCAGCAATTTTCTTTGTGTTTTGTTTCTTCTTAAAGCGCTTTCTTATAGTGGATTGCTGTTGTGCACCGCAGGTTTTTCTTCTGTTGTTTCTGTCTCTAGCTATACTTACTAGCCTACACAACCCAAATTAAATTCTGAAACAGCACGTGTCACAGTTACTTCAAGCCTTGCCTTCGATACAAATGTTGTCTTTGGACAGAATCTCCACACTTTTACATGGAGAGATTCATTTGCATTTTGAGTGCCTCCGTTACAGCACTGTGCCATCAAATTTTCATTTGACAGTCTTTCGTATAAGGGTTTCACTTTCGTGGCAACATCTTCAGACAGCTTGAGTAACATGTATGTGTGACTCATTGTTTTCATGTTTCCGCCTAGTACTTTTTGCTCAATTGTAAAAGTACCACCATTGCCTGCCCTTAGGACATCTGGCATGGTTAGGTTTTCTGTCTGTAGAGTGATCTAAAGTAGCCATCACAGCATCTTCCATGGCCTTTACATTTGACATATTTTTTACAATAACATGTCTGTAACATTAGAAGTAAATTTTGCAACCCGACAGAAAATATAAAATTGATAAATTATATGTTTTCTGCAATCGCTTTATAACCTATAATAATAGTAAGTTATTCACTCCACTTCACTCTAGTCTTACTCTTGCGATATTTTCAACTAATAAGATCCATTTCACTCGTTTTATACAAGCTAATTTCACTGCACCGTAAAATCTCACCCTGTATTCTCACGTAAACCGAAGTTTTGTACGATTTAATACAAAAATTTGGTGTCTAGCGTGTAGGTTCAGACAATGCTGAGGTTAATTGTTAATATACTGACTAGGACTGGGTGGAAGTAACAACGACCATTTCAACGAAACAATTAAATATATGTATTTCTCCTGACGTCCTTCCGACGCCAAACAAGAGTCGACACAAAGTCGACTCACTTCCTTTGTCTCCCTACCAAAAACCTTCCACTCTCCCTTACCGGAGAAGTCGGGGAAGCCAGGCAGGCAACGCTATGACAAAGTCCCTACAAGCGCACGGAGAGACTGACCTCTGTCGGCAACCACTGACCCTTTTGGGCCCGCTTAGAGAGTTACCTACTGTACATGGCCACGTTACAGATAGCCGAGGAGGATACTTTGTAAGAAAGCGTTCGTAGTTTAGTAGGCGCAATCAAATGGATTCTGTTACAGAGCACGCGTGCGTTTTAGAATCGTGAAACGCATTTTTGGCATTGGTGAAATTAAACAATGTCAAGGCCACGCAGTTAATTTGGATTTCCCAAAACACTAGCCAGTGGTTGAACATACTCAAAGAGCTAAATAATAGAGAAATATACCTTAAAACGAAGGTTTTGGTTTTCATGGAATTAACCACCGCAAATTTGGCTATTTTTCGATTTTGTGTTATTCTACTTAACATGAATTGAATGTGTGCAAATTTTTACAATGAAAATCCAAACCGTTTGGAAGTAATTGCCATGTCCAGTTATTGTCCTTACGTCGTTCCACTGTGCGACGGTGGGTTAAAATTGACTCAGGCATAGGACACGGAGGGTTAATTAAGATTTGAAAAATGTTTAAATTTTTGTATGCAATAATAATAATTTTGTTCAAAGTTATAACGATAGCAGTAACAAGGGTTTAAAATAGTTTGATGCTGGCGAAGACGATTCTGGCTGTCGTAGTCATCGGAAACAAAAAGCGCAAAATTTTTCTTAATCTATATGAGTGTGGTTATCGTGTGTACTACAATGATGTAATTATTTGCAAAAGTCCAATTTTGCAACACAGAAAACTAACAAATGCTTTTCCAAAAAATTATTCTTTTAATTTGAAATACAACCATTTTTGTGCTTTTCAACATTATTCATTCAACATGAACTAACAGCCAAAATCATGCTCGCCAGCAACAAACTTTTTTGTCAAACCCCTCTTACTACTACCATTATAACTTTGAACCAAATTACTATTATTGGATACAAAAATTTGAACACATATTTCAAATTTCAATTAATAAAAGTACAGAGATTGGAATTATAATACTCGATACTTTTCTTTTAAACATTCCCCAAAATGTGACTTATTTTCGGAGCGTCAAACTCTGGAAACCCCTGCGGCAGCCTGTGACGTTCCGCTCCCACTACTCCAGGCGCTCCCCACTCCGTTGGCGGACTCGCTTGCCCTTGAACGAGATCGGAGCTCGAGCTCGAATGTGTGTTCGCGTTTGAAATTGGGGGTCCTGTACATGCCCGCTTTACGCCCTTTAACGACTGTGCACACATATCTGTTCCATGTCAGTACCGTTCCGGCGTATCAGTGGTAAAAAGAAGAGAGGCGTAGAGAGAGAGAGTCTCTTTTTCTTACCACTGGTATGCCGGAACGGAACTGACGCGGAACTGACAAGTGTGCGCTGACCTTTAAGCGACTGCATAACGTAAAGGGGCTGGCACTTGGGTCATGGGTTGTCTCAAGAGGTACTTCGTGTCGCGTAAAGTGCGTTCCTTGTGCATGGAAATACCAAGGCAAGTACTGTTGCTTGTTTCCCCCTTGAAAATTGGCTAATACAAAAAGGAGGAGTTCTGAGAGGACGTGGAAAGCGTATGCAAGCCGTACGACAGTTATTGTTATATTTAAGGGAAGGAAGCACAAGGGAAGAAGGAGCAAACGCTTTGCCTCGTCGTTGCCGCGGCCGGGATACAATAATGGCCCTTTTGTCATCAAGTCATGCAACGTCGACATCAGCGGAACGTGGCCCCTGTTTGCAAATGATACGATGATAAAGATGCAAATTCGCGTGCGGGCGTACGCTCTGTGTGCAAAGCAACGAGCTCTGTTGCATCTCCTGTGGCTGCATCCCGTGACCAGCTCATAAACTAACACATTTCGGTTCCCTTTGATCTGCGTGTGCGGGTCACTCGTTGTTCCAGCCTTTTGTAAACGTCGATACCGCGGGGAATTGCCGACGGGTAATTGGGTTTCGCAATTACACGGAAATTTAATTACCATCAAAGTTAATTACCTAATAAAATTCGCGCGCGCCAAGTCAAAGGCGCGACGATTCCTGCTTGTGTCTCGTGTACTAAGAACCCTTTGCGAATAAGATTTCTGGGAGACATCGAGGATGTAGACTGACAATAGTGGGTCAGATGCTACAAAACATCAAATTGGTGAGTTTTAGTTCGGGATTTTGAAATTGGATAATAAAGTATTTGAGGAGTTTTCGTTCTTTGATTCAATTATTTTTGAGTTACTGTTTTTCTTGAGGGACCAGAGTTTATTGCGAGTTTTGTGGTACAGTATGAGGAGATGGATCGCATATTCTGGTTTTCTAGTTTGGTACGTTGATTAGAATACTTCTTTTTTTATTATTTTGGTGGTCTTTTTGTTCCTTTTAGGATTTGGTTCCACTTACAAGCACTATTTATATTTCCGACGTACATCGATACTATTTGCCGTATGCTCTCATTGTTATTCTCAATTTTAAGGCAAGCGAGAGATTGCAAATTTCTCTGAGGATAACAAATGTTCTCACCCTTTGGAACAGCGATGGATTATCGAAATGCGCTTTGATAATTACTTCGACGAACGTCTAATATCATTGCCAGTGTTCATAGTGTCACATATGTACGGTTATCGCGTGGAATTAATTATTTGCAAACGAAGAAGAGTTCGTCGCTGCATTGTCCTCCGCGAATGTCGTCATCAGCACTGGTCTGCCTAGCATCACGGCGATAAAGATGCAAATGTGCACGCGGTGCAGGCTGACGCCGGCGTAAAACATAATCCCGCGATTAGCGCCAGCTGAAGCTGAAGTGCTTCCCTGCTATAGACGATTCGTCCTCTCGAAACTCGCTTAGGACTCGTCCCTTCCAGTCTTGCCTTTTCGAGGATTTCGAAACCCTCGTGAAAATCCACTCAGCCTGGGCTGCGTCTTCATTATACAGGGTGTTCGCGGAATACGCTCGGAAATTAGTTGCTTCGAATTTCATGATAATGGGGACAGTAACAAGAAAATTCGGTAACGATTTCGTTTCGTGACAAGACGATATTCCGTTGAATTTGGTAATCTTGATTGTATTAGTTTCATCGTTTATTTAAGTGTGACTGTCGTCATTTAATGAAGCTTATGAAATTATTTGATTTTCATACATCATATAGGATCTTATGAGAACGAAGGAGCACAATAAAGTTGATGACTGTTGAAGATATGTATTAGGGTGGATTTATTCGACCATCTTTGGAGATTACCAATTCCTCTGTAATTGATACGTGCAGACATCATAACTGTTACAAGATGAATTTGAAAAGTTATGGTATAAGAGTTAATAGCTTGAATTAAATGATTTTGGATACGAATAACCAAAATTTTTTTTGATTACCGGTAATCATTATCGATGACGGGAAATTTATTTTGGTTACGGATAACCATTATCGATGAGGGAAATTTAATTTTGGTTACCGTTAACCAATATCGACCACAATATTTTTTCTGGTTACATTCGATCGTTGTGATCGAATGTAGTAATCAGAAATTTCTTTCGGTCGATACTGGTTAGCGGTAACCAATTAAATTTTTCGCCGTCGATAATGATAATTTGGTAACCAAAATAATATTCCGGTCACTTGTATTGGTTACCGGTAATCAAGATTGAATTTCCGTCATCGATAATGGCTACTGGTGACCAAATATTTGTTTAATTATTCATAATGGTTAGTCGTAATCAGAAAAATTAAAAATTAATATTTTTTAATTATTTAATTTTTTGAAAAATTTCTTTGAGGTCTAATGATAACTGGCTTCCATTTAAACAAAAATCAATTTTTTACTTAATAACTTTTTACCAAACAATTTTCAAAATAACTGTTATTTTGGATCTATAGATGTGTGCATCGCAAAATGTATTTAACTCCCTTCAAACTGAATTTTCATATCGCTAGCTGAGATATGACACAAATGTTCGTCCTCCTCAAAGTGACAAGGAAAAGGTGAGGACACCTTTGCTCCTCTCATCACGGTGATCATGAAAATTCATGAGAATCGTACGAACTGTGCGGGTGTATTAGTATTGCAATAAATATTTTCATATTACACTGCAGACTCTGATGGAATGTGGACAGATGATATCCAGCTTGAAACATCCCAACTGAAGAGTCGGAACTTGCGAAGTGGATTACAGAGTTACAGGGCCCGCGAGTGTCTGCTACAAGAATGCACATCCGGTGCACGTTGCATTGTTATCATTCGTAAGTTGGCCGCGTCCTCGGGACATTTTGTGCCCGCGGTTCTCTAAGATTCCCCCGCTACTGGAAACTTTTTCCAATGGCTCCCGCTACAAATTGGCTTACCTAGAGCTGTCTCTTCTGATAACAAAGAAGAAAGAAACTGCATTCTCTCCGCGGAAATAACGTTCCCGAATTTGCCCGTTCCGTGCATCCCCGCAAGCGTTCGTGATCTTCTTCTCGCGTACCCCACTTTTAACTTGATTATTTCCGCGATGGTTGCTTTTCAGTTACTCTACTGTAGTATCAAGGCAAAATCTGGGATTTGGTTAAAATTGATTCGCTTTTTGTGCTGCGATAAATGAGGCTGAGAAGTTGGTTGTTGAAAGGAATTGGCAGGGGCCGATTTAAGGTAAAAGGCCCAGGTGGTAAACGTTCTTAGGGGCTCATTTTTCGGGAAAATGAAAAGGTAGTTTGCTAAAAATGGGATAAATGTAATAGACCGAGTATAGTTGACTAACGAGGTTAGTTGACTAATTCCATTTAATTGTTGTATTATGGAATAAATTATACTGCGATTCGCGATATTGAAGCATGTGAATGACCAGCTTGCCGTTTAATGTGTCGCCGTGACAAAAACTTGCGTGTTCTGTCAGTGAGAATGAAAAATCTAAAAGGTCAGTTGGAAGTAAATAGGGGAGAGTTGCCTATATTGGACCGGCTCCTAGATTAGACCATTTATATATCTCGATAAACAAATATATTTGCAGTGTTTTTTTTTGGTTACACTGATTTAAGAAGTGGAGATGGAATGTGCATTTCATTCTTCTGTATTTTCAAGCTATTATGCATCTGTGACGATCGAACAAACCACGTGTTGTAACTGTATTTATATCACTCCTTGTTTACTCGTCTTCACATTTTCCTAAAATTCAGTCGCAATTCAGCTACAAGCAACTGCGGATAAAATAAAATGATCTAAAAATATAAGAATCCTCAAACTGAATCACAAACAGATTGAATCGTTAGAAATAGTTAAAGTTGTGTAATGGATATAGGAAATGCGTGCCATTAATTGTTATAAATAGTAAATGTTACTGTTCTGTCTTGCAGAGCAAAATCGAGCTCAGAGTGTAGCGAAATTTCATACGTCGTTTTCTTAAAAATTACTTATTCAGAAATTAAGTGTAATTAATTCTCCATATAAATTCCACTTGAAAGAAACTCGCGTGCCTAAGTACTCATTATCCTCCGATAATTATTCCCGAGTATACAAGTGGCCCTCTTTAGGCGTCACGAAATGTAGGCCATCGACCACAGAGGCCAGTGACGCTAATACGATCAAATTTAATCTTGGAAGGCCATTCTTGTGCCGGCCAAATTAATCTTACCAAGCATTCGTGTTCTCATTATCGCGTAATCATTAAGTGTTTCAGTTGGTCTGACAGCCACATAACTTTCAGCCTGAAGAAACTGCAATTCTTGTGTCTCTCTTTTTTCTGCTCCAATTCTTACGATCAACCTCCGTGCACTCATAATTTACGACAAACAGTATTAACATTTGGCAATGCAAAGTTTCAAGCAGCAAACAGTCGTGCATCATTCACCACAGAATCTTCTTAAATGCCTGATACTTACGCAATGCTTTCCCATTCCACCGTTCTCCGTTCTCCATTCGCCGATTAATCGATCAGGCAAAAGCCACCGTTCCGATCATGAGTTTACGCTGTCGTGATTTATTTCACGCCTATCGACGTCGAGGGTCTACACGCTCATTCCTGGCTTAATGCATGAAACGTCAATTCAGTGCACTTCGCGCTTACGGTGATCCAGGTCTTTGGCGGTCACAACTTCAGTCGACTTTCGACGCGTATTCGGGTAGAGAGTTGGAGCTAGATAGATGCTTTCCTTGCAGAAGGTGCACAATTTTGCTAGAGACGAGAGGATCAATAGTAAATGCCATTCCATGATTCATTCTTTTCGATTGATCGTAGATTTGGAGCCAAGGGGATTCTTTATACTACATTTAATAATTACGCGCTCTACGAATTATCAGAGATAGGTACTGTCACGTCCCGGGTTAAGGATTTAATGGGACAAATGACAAAGGGGTTTTTACATAAATTCCAGGCGCTGATCTATAGTTCAGCGCACCGGGAGGCGAGGAAATCAGGTATTTGACGACGTAATTCTGTACACCAGCCTTTTCGATTGTCAGGCGAGAAATGTGAAATTCTGCACGCTAATCGTCTCGAACGGCCGGGAGAATGTTAGATTCAGGGGATTGAAGATTAGGGAAGGTCAGGCGAGCAATGTTCAATTCTGCACACTAACCATTTCGAGCGTCAGGCGAGAAATGTGAAATTCTGCACACTAATTGTTTCGAATGGCAGGCGAGTAATGTTTAATTCTGCACACTGAGGATTTAGGGAAAGTCAGGCGAGCAATGTTCAATTCTGCACACTAACCATTTCGAACGTCAGGCGAGAAATGTGAAATTCTGCACACTAATCGTATCGAACGGCAGGCGAGTAATGTTTAATTCTGCACACTGAGAATGCAAGGAGAGTCAGGCGAGCAATGTTCAATTCTGCACACTAACCATTTCGAACGTCGGGCGAGAAATGTGAAATTCTGCACACTAATCGTATCGAACGGCAGGCGAGTAATGTTTAATTCTGCACACTAATCGACCAGGGAAGGTTTAAATGAACTGGTTTGTATTGGAGAGACACCCGTTAGAGCACTTGTTTTGATTTGCTTAGGTAATCGGATTTTCCGCTGCATTATTGTAAAAGACACATGTAATACTTCGCGAGATTCGACTAGTCATACGGTTAAGCGAAACCTATGCGTAAGTAAGTTTAGTAAACACCGTGACGCTTTCTGCGGTCGTTGCCCGTAATCAGCTGTTCCGGCAGCCTGTTTGGATTTAGGGATCTTCGTAGCCGAAGGATTGACACAATTAATTCGTAACAGATTTAAAGTAAAACTGTTTATTCACTTTATAGTTTTTGATAATATATATAATGCACTATCGTTGTGCAGATAGTTACGTTTTATAATAATGGATTGGCGATGAACATAGCATGTATATAATGGTTATAAGTTATGAATATGAACATGAAATACAAGATATATATATTAATAAGCTAGAATGATTTACGCAATAGGCGTTAATAAGCAATGCAAACAGCAATACACGATAATATGAGCGCAATAAGCTTTGCAATACGAAATAATGTGAATAGCAATACAAGATAATATAAGCGCAATAAGCGTTGCAATATGAAACAATATGAAACAATAAGAATGTGAATAATTGATATAGATGATGGTGATATACTGTGGTATTAATAGTAGTTATAATCTCTTACGATACTTGATGGTTGATGGTGATTGAATTTATTTTAAATGATACTTTGATCAGCGAGACCTTAAATGGTTTCGTGTAAATAGCTTTCCTTCGGCAAAGGTATTTCGTCGAAAGAGAGCGTGTCCCTTCGATCCTGGTATTTCGGCGAAAGAGGACTTCTGTCTCCGGGCCCTTGTATTTATATGATTTTGCAAGGGGTTGTGGGGTGTACGCGCGGTATGGACTTTGCCCTGCTTATATAATATTTTACAGTATGAAGGGGGGTGCACAGTATGCACCTTGGGCTAATTATAAACATGTGTCATGATAACTTTTGGGGTTTTTGCAGGGAGCAAAGGTTGATCTATATTGGGACTCGCAGTTTTTCTACTAGGGTTTTTATACATAGGATTTTGAATTGCTCAACTCCTCGAATGGATTTTGGGTGTTTTAATAGGAAAGGGACGTCGGAGGGTTTGACTGCTTTGGTCATTGAGAGGGTGTGAGACGTGGTCTCGATTTAAGATATTTGTGGGGCGAGGGACTTGTTTAGATTTGACGTAAGAGAGGAATTTGTGCCGCGTTGGGCGAATAAGGGAAGGAGATTTAATGATTGACCGTCTTGAGATGGGGACCGCTAAGGTACATCGCCAAGGCGGCCGTGGTCGTTGGAAAAGGGGTAAGAATTGAGGTTTGTGGAAGATTTGAGCGTATTTGTAGATAGATTTATAAATGAGTTGAAATAACCGCGCGCGAAAAATCTTGGGGCGTCACAGTACTGTCAGTGAATGCTGTTTTTAAAGAATGCGGAATAGAGCTGTAAATATTCGAATATTCGAATAATTTCGAATACGAAAAGTTTCTTTGAATAATTCGAATAATTAGGAGTGTTCGAATATTCCTTACACGTGTATACGAATATTCCTATTAATACATAAGTTTGGGATAAGGACTAACACAGCTGACCTGCTTGGTGAAGCCTCCCTACACATCCTACCTATTTGATATCTTAACATTCGTATGGCGGAGGCAGAATCCATTTGGACCCATCCAAAAGTACCTACTTATCTCACTTATTACTTACCCGTGTCACTAATAAAAATAATTAAAATTTCAAATTATAACAAGGTCAAAATTTAATATAAATGCTTATTCTGACAGTTGTATAAACAAAATTATGAGTCAAATTGGATCCCATGTGCAACATCGATGGACAAGCTGTGTCCAAACGTTAATTTTAAGTTTAATTTTTTACTGTGTCCTATTACAAAAGAAAGAAATTCTTGTTTCTCGAAGAGTTCTGTACCCTCCCCTCGACATTGCTCGCCAGCGTAACTCTTGTAAAACACTCAACGCTATCGATCATCTCGACTTATAATAAAACGCGAGGTAGTATCGCTAGTCGGCAAGCGAAAAGACACGTGAAAGATGGAGAAATAATCAGAAGGAAGTCTCTGTTGGCACAGCTCGTGGTTCGCGTGCAACCAAGCAGGGTTCCATGGCCGATTACAGCGTGACAAATTATGTCACGCTAAAATGCCGTCTTATGCTCGGCCGACAACACAATCGTCCCCTTTTCCACTTGCCACGTGTGCGCGCGAAATAAAGCGCAACTTATGATAATCCTCCGTTGCGCGAGAACGCAACAAATACTTGTGGAAGGAATCCGCCATAAAATTTCATCTCTGTACCGTTTGTTTGGTAAACGATTACGAAGGAATCCACGAAGGAATTCCAAGAAGGAGTTTCAAATAAGTGAAGTAGTTTAAGATAAATAGTAATCAACGTGCTTTTCTACGGGTAGTTTAAAAGAATCTTTTAAGAAGTTACATACCCTCGACAGGTCAGAAAATAGGGTCATTTTTTATTTTTTCTTTTCATACAAAAGAAGGTCATATTTAAAAGTCTAGATATACACCTTGTTGTATATAAATTAA
Organism: Andrena minutula; assembly: GCA_929113495.1. Classification (NCBI taxonomy): domain Eukaryota; kingdom Metazoa; phylum Arthropoda; class Insecta; order Hymenoptera; family Andrenidae; genus Andrena; species Andrena minutula. Next base: position 8,512,089 of record OV815996.1, on the reverse strand, counting down.
GCTGTATTTTCGCCAAAAAGATATTTGTTATCTTAAGAAATGGCGCCATAGCAATCCCACCTCTCAAGGCCATATGGAAAGTTGACTGCAATGGTGCAGTTGTAGGTAAGTGTTATTTACTTATGTCGGATACTGGTACATTTTTTTTTACTTTCGTTGTTTCAATCGACATTAGTTATTGTGATCATTAGGTGGAAATTTCAGTGCTATAAATATGCCTCAAGCAATCAATGTTAGTGCTGTATGGTACATTAGGCTTTGTCGTTGATAGTTTTATGATTTCAGTGTAAAATGGAGTGATATCTTTGCGAATAAAATTATCATATAAATGCGCATTTAAGAGCTAGCCTGAAGAGTGTGGACAGTGTCATTTGTGGATAGATAAGGGGATAGATATGGGGATATCGTACTTAGTGGAGTGTATCGTTGCCACATGTGCTCAGATCTGTTTCTGTGTAGTATGAATAATAATTTGTTTGTCACTTTCGTTTTCCGCCATTTCCTTATTATTTTGTGTTTCTAATTTCTCTCTCAATATCTCCGCAGCTTTGTCTGCTTCTAACGATCTCTGCACACACACCAGTTCTGTGTATGTGATGTAGCTGTTGTGATTTCGGAGCTTGGTAATGTTTGGGTTGATAAATTTGTCTGTAGAGTTTGGTTTCGTAAATATTACATATGTAGTGTAGTTTCTATTTTATTAGCACAAATGCTGTTACTCCACGATTAAATATCCTGCAATTAAATAAGTGCTCACCGTAGCCCTTGTCATATTTTAAATCTTACTATGTGGCTCTTATTGATCTTTGTGACGATCGTTGTAAATAAATCGTTATTGAGCCAGCAACTAACTATAAATGAGGCAGTCGGAGCAACAACAGACCAACCCACATTAAAAGTATTATGAGGTTAGTAGAGCCTATTGGAATACGTTATTGCTACTAATTCAATTTAAAAAAAAAAGTAGGTTAATCCGTTGTTGCTCTGCCTGCCTAAAATAATAATTATGCTCAAAACAACATATGTTACCAAAATAATCAAAGTTAGGTACGATGTAGCACACAAGAAATTTATTTAATAATAATAATTTTTCAAGATTCCTTTGTGTGGCACGCATAAAACAAGTAAAAATAGGTTAGGTATGAATATTTTCTATTGTTATATTTATAACGATAGAAAATGTTAATGCTGTTATTTAACAGCAAAAAGTAAATCTTGCATCGGCCGGGAATCGAACCCGGGCCGCCCGCGTGGCAGGCGAGCATTCTACCACTGAACCACCGATGCTCGTACAAGCAACTTTCACTGCCTCAGTAATATTGGGTTTAAAGCATCAAAGAACGTATAAATAAATCATCACTCGCATTAACAAACAGCTATGTAAATCAGAATACTGTATAATTTATTTTCATACAGCATGAAAAATGAAATTTTGTCGAATTTTTAGAAGAATGTAAGTCAAGAAACTCGCCAAGATCCGACGTCTCTAAAATTCTTATCAATACGAGCAACTTTTGTGCGAAATATTTTCTAAAATTATGTACACATCAAAAGTTATAGATGTACTTATTCCAGGCACATTGGTCCGAAACGATTGTCTGACTGTAGACAGTCCTTATCTCCTTATTCTCTCACTACTTCTTTCTACGTCCCTTCTCTTCTAGTTAAATTTTCATATGCTCATACTTCCACTCTGCCATGCATGCAATACTAGCAGTGCACTGTAACATGCTCCAAAAACGACATAGCTACACCCTGGAGTCGCATGTACTGGCATATCCTTTCCCCCCTAAATTTACCTGCAACATTCCACCAGGGCCTGGGGCTTGTGACCCCGGGGTACCTTAACTAACCCACCATTGCTGATACCCTAAAAAAATCCTAAAAAATAACTCGTAACTCAGTGCTTCCCAACCTTTTTTTAGTGGCTTTTATAATATTCAAATATCCAGCGACTCCCAACCCCCTCCCACCACATAAGTTAATTCTAGCTTAACTTAACTTAACTTTCTAACTTAATAATTCTAGCTTAATAATTAAAAAAAAAAAACTGTCGCAACCCAGTGATTAGGAATCACTGCTATAATTCACATAAACCCAATAAAAAAGTGATAAGATACTTATTCAAACTAAATAACGATACTTTACCCTTCTGTCTTTATACAACCTTCATGAAAAAGGGAAGAACAGATAGGAACTCACTGAGGAAACTTTCTCGCGACAATATTACAGCGACATCGTATACCTACCTAAGAACGCACAGTCTCAATCGTTAAGAAGTGCTCCCTCATACTTTCACCTGACTTATAATAATTGCATAACACGCGGTGAAGTTCGCGGCTGCAAGGAGGTGCGGGCTGCATTGTTGCTCTAATTACAAGCCGCAAGTTAGCGTTAGGGCGTTATGACGTTGGATGCAATGGCCGAGGGTGGGGGTGGACGTACCGTGGGCTGTGTGAATGGGGTTGAAACGAGGGCCACTCGGTTTGCGGGAAAGTTCAGAACCTCTGCCGCGTAAACGCTCGTTATCTTTGATCTCCCGCATTACCGTCGTAGACGAGATCCTCGCGATACAAGTCACCTGAAGACGCCGGCGACGAAAGTTGACGGCGGTGGCACGGGTGAAACGCTTATACTTTACAAGATAACGCTCCCGTTAATTAAAATGTTCTCCTCGCGGAGCGAATCTATTGTGCTTGTTTGGCGAGGACGCGGTCGCGATATGGTATCCGCGCCGTGGGACTCTTATTTCTGCGGGCTGTCGTCTGACTTTACCTCGTGCACGCCTCGTAGCCGTGTTGCTAACGACGCGAGCAAATTAATGGGAAAGTTAAATGCACGGATGGAGTGGGCAGATCGGGGATCAAGCAGTCCCGTGGGATTATGGTAATGCTGTTGCTCTGGGATACGGCTCGAACGTTTTTGAATGAACTTTGCATTACGCCATTCGTTCTGGTGAACGAAGGGTATTGTACTTCCTGGAGCTGGAAATGTTCTGTGTGGAAATGATGCTCGTGGACAACAGAGTTCTGAGGGAGCGTGGCTGATGAGTTATTTGCAGGATTTATGTAGGAATTGGTGCTATGGATATGCGAGGAATTGATAAATGTGTTCGTGTACGTGTATGTCACTTCATCATAAGATGAATACTAATTCGTGACTTGTTGATGATAAGTGATGATGTTGATATTCCGATTAGTGGTCATCGATTTTTTTTAAACATTTTTCGGAAGTACATATCCTCGAAAATGTACTGACAAATTTTTATGGAAAACTTCTGATTGTTTTAGCTTCTACAGAGGCATTTTTTAGGAAGCGCAGAGACTGGGCCGTTATAGATAAAAATTTTGAACGCGGTTTTCTCGAAACGTCATTTTTTGACATCGTGGAGATAAAATCTCAAAATCCATCGAACCGATTGCTTTATAAATTGTACTGCTTATTCTGCACACCTATGACTCTCGCAGGAACTACAACCAAGTACTTTCATTGAGTCTAACCTACTTTTAAAATCGAAAATAGAAAAAGAAAAAGCCGAAAAACATTTTTCTTGCATTTTGCCCGCCATTTTGTTAATTTGGAAATAAATCGCTAATTATAGTCCGAGCGATAGCGACAGCCATACTGATCAAGAATCTGTTCGGATTTTTGGGTTCAGATGGCCCTAACAGCTGAAATCGCCTTCACGAGCGAGGCATAATTTTTTAAACATGTCATGAAGACTGCTTTCAAAAGCATTTGAAAAGCAATAATTTGATTACTTATATATATTTTATTTACTGTAGAAATGTAGTTTAATAAATAAAAAAAAGTTGTATTCCATTACTATAATTATTTTCGCAGTAAATTCCTAAAAATCGCTCAATTTATCAACGCGCTAATCGAAATGACCCCATAAGTCATATTTCTCGAACTATACAAGATATAAACAAATATTACATAATTTATAAATATGATATCTCAGTTATGATATATATGTAAAGTGTTCCAACGACTTCTGCACAATTAAGGATATTGAATCTTCCATTTCTGGAATACTAACTGCAACTATGCAAAACTACAATCCTCATCAACATCGTCGAAGTTTAGTTTCACAAAGAACAGCAACTCACGCTGAATCCTTCCTAGGGAAATACATTCCATCAACTTCTCCCTTGCTATATCAGCCTCAGTCTACACGGAAGATCTTCAACAACACTTACAGACACTAACTCAAGTCCAACTCATTAGTTCCGAACTGCAGTAACATTCGAGGAATCTTCGTGCACGGCTTCCTGATCCCAAAACTCAGCCCTATCTGTCTGTATTAAGCCCCATGGGACATCCATCCATTGCAGGAGGTCGATCATGACCATATCGAAGGATCTCGTGGCGCATGATTCTCGCAGCTCCCCTTGTACCCGTCACGCGACCAAAAAGGAATCTTTAATTCCGTCGGTCGTCTTCCGAAATCACGTTCGATCGGATTTACGGCTCTCGATTCTTCGCGCCGAGGGGGCGAGAGTGGCAGGTCGGGCAGATCGCTTTCTAAATCTCGAATAGAGCAGGCTTACGCGGGAACGTCGCGATACGAAGTCGTCGACGAGACTCGGAGGCCACGTCCAGCGGAGGCGGCCAGCGATGGACAAGGGGCCCGATAAAATGAAAAGCTGAGGGGCCTAATGCCGCGAGAACGGCCGTGTAAACCGTCAATCCGGCAGTTTTGGTAACTTCCCGTCAATCAGTGTAAGCCTCTTTTCGGGGGCTTAAGACGATGACCGTGGATCGACGACAGAAAACGAGCAAACAGAGCGCCGCGTAAATGTTTTCAAGACACTCTGGTCAGCGAAAAGGGGCGCGAGTCGTTGGACATTCTTCGTGGTTCAGGGTGGTCCACTCTGAAACGAGAATTTTCAATCGTTGACTAATCTGCATTGGCTACGTGTGATTTGAAAATTGAAGAACTGGTTGGTTTTGAGTAGATAAAGCTTAGGAGGGGGGTTCGTGAATAAGAAAGAAAATGAACCTTAGTGTTTCCATTTTAGCTCACTAAGAACAGTTCCCACACCAACGCCAGTCGGAAATTTTTTTTTTTTTGAAGAAGCTTCTCCCACCGACTATATCTTTATATATGTGCGATAAAAAAGTTCACAAAAATTTTGAGTATTACTTCAAACATACCTTAATATGCAGACAAAACGCCAAATAGTACAAACTTATAGTTTTTGTCAAATAAATGCCCATAGATGGTGTTGAAAAACTGGCAGTTACACTAAGAAAATATTGAAAATTCTCACTTCTGGCACTTGCATCATTTACCATTTCATCTCCACAATTTCCTTTTCTTTTGATAAAAAGGGGTTGAATCAGACAATTCTCAACAAAAACTCATCCCTGCATATACCACTATATTCCCTATGTTAATTTCGAAACTTTCGATCATTCCTACGCTTATTTCTCTGTAATATATATTTCCAATCCCGCAGAGGCGAAGCAAATTTTCCTGCAAATATATTCCCCAAAAAAAACCACATCTATACGATCACCAATCAGAGACTCGTCACAAAAAAAACAATTCATCGAGCACCATAAACAGAGAGACAATCACATACATACACACGTTCACTTGGAGCAGTACAAAGGAGAAACGTCGTCTATTAGCCGAGCAGGCGACGCTCTCCTTTGAGTAATTAGCGCCTGCCTTCAGGTCGAGGTGTCGATGGAGAGTATAATTAATCTCGGTTCATCCTTTCAAGCGGCGCCGTCGCCGGTGGCCTCTAATAAATGCTGCCGATATTACGCGCCGCAAAATGCCTCCTTCGAACGGGCAACTTCGACATCCTGAATAATCCCGATAGATTTTCACGGAGCGAGGCGACAATCCTGGCGGTGCAATATGGCCGTCGCGTTAGTAGGAATGTTCCTTCGGCTATAATTTGTCGCAGGTGGTCGCCCCGGAACCCCCCTCGTTCAGTCTCTAGGAAATCTGGGTCTTACATCGAGATCCGTTCCAGCCCCGTGGCCTCGTCGTTTTGTCCTCTCCGCCTCCGTGGATCTCCCACCCCCTTCCGCCCTCTTCCACGAGATAAATGCCAGCGAGGGAGGAACGACGTCTATGCTCGCCTTGAAATTTCATTTCGGTTTTTAGCGATGATCCCTCTTCCTCGGCGGAGCAGAAGCTTCAGCATCCGTGATCTTGGATCAGCGTAATTAAATTCTTCCACTTTATTTCGCCGGATCTAGCTGCGACGTACACGTGACCCCCTCCTTTATATCCGTTTATTCCTGCACAGTTTTTTTCGCGTTACGTAGTCACTCTTCCTGTGCAGCATATAATGTTATTCGTTCGCGTGAATAAAAATAAACTAGGATACAGAAGTAGGCGCAGGGATGTTAAATTATCATTTTTGGAAGGGTTTTATATCGCGTGATATTAAGCGGTTTTTAATGTTTGTTATTCTTTCGGGATTTGTTACTTGTTTTGGTAAAGAATTTAAAATTCGAGTCACGTGGAATATTGCTTATGGTGGTTTAAACAAATCTGCATAAATGCTGGAGAAGCTGAAAATCATATTAATTCCGAGTGGCGATTATAATAAGCGATTTTTTAAACGCAAATATCTGGAAAACAAATGAGCAGTTGCACTCCAGGGAGGGGATGCTTCTTGAAAGGCTCATTAAGCTCTACAATTTGATATGTGACTTAGTATAAAAGCGAGTTCCCACTGTGAAGTGTATTACTATCAAAATTTCTTTTTAAGATAAAGTATCTAATGCCACAGAATACACCAGAGCATCTATATTCTCTTCTTCTTAGAATTAATACCAGTTCCTACATTCAGACCGTACCCTTAGTGTAACATTTAAATCCACGTCTAATTTTCCTTCATTCCTATACGTTTTCATTTGCAGGACCCAGGAAAATCATTTTCCCTGATTACCAACTTTCCTTAAACTCCCCTCGAATTCGCCAAGCGATCGTTCAGAAACTTAGTCGTCTTCCCGTTCGCGAGATGTTTCACGAGGAAAGGCAAGTACCCTCAACGGACAGATGAAACGTAAACTTCGCCAGCCGGCGTTTTCCTTGCAATTAGCGGCGATCTTCGATCTGGACTGTTATTATTCTTGTCTGCCGTTAATTCACGACCACCTGACCCCGCCGTAGCTGCCTTGGAGGCGGATCGATATTACTTCGGTGAAATTGCCACTGACGCACGTGGTCGGCACTAATGAGTCCGCCTGACCGAACTAATTATGGGAATGTTGTAATTGTGCTTATTTTACTCTGCTACGCGTGTCTCCTCTTTCCATCTACGATTTTCCTGGATTCGCTGGGTATACTTAAACAGAGGTTGCTCTGTTTCTTCCTTGCGTCTGTTGCTCGTTTCAAGTTTTATGCGATACTTTAGGCCTCGCGTGTTTATTTCTTCTCCCTTTCTACTTAAACCGTTGACGATATAGTGGGACAGACGTTTTGCTGTTGAATTCAATGAGGGAGGAATTCGATGACTCGTGAAGAAAATTGAATTAGTAATTAATTTATCTAGTTTATTTTCTCGATTAAGTTAACTACGATTCGGGCAACCTTTGGAAAATCATAAGGCAAAGGGCTAACTGTGGAGTTTACTGTAGGAAAAGTGAATTGAAATCAAGGTGTTGTTTCGTTTTCGTAGGTGAAGCAAGCTTCGAAAATTTAATTCCTCTTCTCAATTCAGACATAAGTTAAGATAAAAAAAAGATCCATATTTTTCTTCCATAAACTACAATGCACTGAAAACGAACAAAATATTTTTCACGTCTGCTTAAACAGACCTGCAATTCTGATTGCTAATACAGTATAAATAAAAAAACAGTACAGTGTAAATAAAAAAATGTAGGTACATAACACTTATGTAATAATTCTACGAACTATCAATATTCATCAATCTCTTTCTCTAATTACACCTATAATGACATTCTAATTCAGAATGGCGATTGACAAATATTCCAACTCGTGCCAAAGAAGACCAAACCAATTCCTCCATTTCACTCATACTTCTCACACATCCCAACTGCGTAGGAAACACAGTAAACGATCTAGCAGGAGTCCCCATAAATTTTTATTAACTCCGTGACTCCGTGGAGCGGCACACGTGGCCCCGCATCGCGTGGAAGAGGGAAATCATTCCGTCGAGGGATAATCGATTTCGAGGCAGACATATCGTGGATTTCCGCGATCCCTGTCGCAGCCGATAGAGCTGGCTCCCACCCCGGAGGGGGGAGCGATAACACGACGGTGGATCGACAGGATCGACGTTTTAGCGCGGGGTCACGAGGACGAGGCAGTGGCAAGATAAGGCGAAACGGGCGGACACGTAAATGGCGGTGGCGGTGCTGAAACGGATAAAAGGGTTCGATCAGCCCTCCGCCACCGTTTCCCGGCGTATACTGGATTATCCTTGAGGTTTTGCCGGATTACGAGCGAGTCTCTCTTCAAGGATCACCCGGTCATGCGCTTCCCCCCTTTCCGCGGTGACTGCGCTGGAAATCCATCTAGAGAGTGCCATCGACTTATCGACGTCGTCCCGTCGATGGCCCCTTACTTTTTACAGAAAGTACCCTTTCTACGTGGACGGTACGAATGGGCAAGAAACTTCTTCGTTATTCCTCACCGGGGATGCCCTGTCCCTTCTTTCCTTCAGATGCCTCCATCGAACCTCTGTGAGTCTCGGTGGGTCGTTGATTAACGGTGAATTACATTCGCTTTTTAGTATTGATTTTTTTAAATTTTAGATAGCTATTTTAGGTAGTGGTTTTGTGTTTTATGACTGTTAATGTTTGATCAGTGTTTTCTGCGATATATTGCTGTGTAGATGCATGCAAGTGTGAGTTTCTTCCGTTTGGTGTGAGGGATTTTAATAAAATTGAATTATGATGTAGTTCCAGAAGATTTAAGGGAGGTTTAAGTCATCGTTTTGCTGGCATGGAGTTTATTTAAAAAATACAGCCCGTCAAAGTTTGCAAATGGTGCCTAATTTTGTGGGATTTCAATGGTCCACATTTTTTAAACTAATTGGAAACTGGTAAAATTATTACTTAAACTCCTGCTAATTTCTCTTGGACTACGTCATGTTTCGGTTTCGTCAACATCCATGACGTCAAATGCAAAATATAGTGAATTTGACGTGTAATACTTTCTTAGGGATTTGAAACATCAAACAAAGGTGTCTTCTGAGTCAAAGTAAATACAGTAACAACTCTTTTATTTACATTCCACTGAAGTTTCATAAAAAAGTCCCAACTGTTCTTCGCTCAGGTCACTGTATAGACCCACCAAACCGTACAATTAAAACCAAGTATGACAACAATTAAATTTTATTCGCAGCAAAAGCTGGAGGTTCTCAGGATAAATGCAATTCCCTCTGAGAATCTTATCAGCGTCCACGCTCACAGTTAACAACACAAGCTCGCTGTCGCGAATCTAATATCGCATAATCTTGCCCGCAAGTAGAAGAAGACTTGAAACAAGAAGGGAAATGAGGGGAAATGTCGAGGCTTTTTAGGATCCGTTCGAGGACCCACGATTCCCCGTGTTTCCCTGTGTCCACGTAATATGTATACAACATAAAAATACGGGAGCCCGAGTTGAAACGGGACAGGTGGAGAGTTTAAGGAGAAGATGTCCCAGTTGAAGTGGTGCGGAATGAAACGATGGTGAAACAGGGCGCCACGGTTTTAATATAGCCTCGTTATGTCACAACCGTGGTTTCCGTGATGAAAGAAATCGGTGGTTGAGTCGAAGTGCAAACGTCGCGTCCCCGCGGCCTGTGTACGCTCGCGCTGGGATTAATCTCTTTGAATCGTGCAATCCTTCGTGCTGGCTCCCTCGAGAACGTCTGCAGCGATTTGTCGCGAAACTGGAGGACCGTAACGCGGCTCAGGAATTTTTCTTGCCCCTAACCGGTGGCTTCCTACACGGAGTGAAGCAAACATGACTCGAGCAGAGAATTGGTAATGGTTTTGGATGTTTATAAATGAGAATGGAAAACTGGTTGGACACATGTAGGATGTTAGGATGCACTTCAGTGTTGCGTTTAGTTGGAGATTAATAGATTACATACGATTGCAGATTCTGCAAGATACATTGCTTTAGTGGAATAATAGGTTTCAGAGTGTGAAGCATACGGATTCGTGACGTCTTTACAAACAGGCTAGTTTCATTATAAATATGGACACTGCGGTTACATACGTGTTTCGTTAGTTGTAGATTTTTCCTTCGGTGTGCAGCAGTGACTTTACAAAGATGCATTGAACGATCACCCGAAAGTTGCAATAGCCAGTAATTAGGATAAAGGGTCCAAATTTCATTCGCGCTTCTAATTTCTTTACCCTCCATTTCTCGATTCCTATAGTTGCATTTTCAGTGTCATCTAATAAAAATTGATGTTTCAATTTATTTCCTGTTTTACATACATTTTCTTGGGGGACGAAATTAGAAACACTTTTTCCAGATCTCACATTTTGCACGTTTTCACATTTTGTTTATTATCTCGTATTGACATGGCAATAATTACATTTTGCGATTCGTGAATACATAGAGAAATATTCAAAGAAAATTTATGCCAAGTACCAGCTCATTCTAACATTTTATACACCCTCTAGACTCTAGAGGGTCAAATACAAATGGGGGAATAAATTTGGGCCTTTTACCCTATATCAATTAATTTGTTTAATTTCGTGGAAAGCTTAGACACATATGTTTAAAAGTGAAATTACGTATCTCTTGTGACGTATGCAGAACAACAAAAACATTTCCAATATATTTAGATTCATCAATGTATTTATACGAATTAAACTGATTTCGTCATTTGGTGTCGAAATATATTAGATCGAATAGTGCAGATTTATAAACTTATAACCGAGAAACTTTTCCTTCTCGTCTTATCTTCTCACTTGCATCCATTGAAACGACAGAATGTGTGAATTGCGGTAGTCAATATAAAAGTTCCAATAACAGGAGTAAAGAGAGAAACGGCACGATCCCCTCTCAAGAGACGAAACTATTTGATTCCATTCCTTCTCTCTGACCGAATATATGAAACTCATTAAAAAGTTGGAAATTAACGTGAAAGGAAGAGGCAGCAGAGTCTGCGGGTGCGAGTTTAAGCGCATTTAATGCCCCAGAAAATCCTTTCTGGCTCGCAAGTTGCGCACTTTTTTAATATTCATCCAGGTAAGAAGTTCACCGATATCATGAAATATTCCTGTCGCTTCGCTCCTCCCTTTGTCCACTTTTTTTTAGGTACTCGCCCGTACCTCCAGGGAAATCAATATTCTCCAATTTCGCATGCCCTGAGACTTTCAGGATTTCTCGCGGGACCGATCCCTTTAACGGCGAAAAAGAAACGTTACTGCGTTTCGAACGCGCTTTTAAGAAATACGTATTGAATATGTTTCACGGGGAAATAAAAATTCTGCCATTGCGTGCTCGGCCTGCGACAAACTTTATCGCCGAATAGGGAGTAGGAAAAAGAAACCGGCTTGTCGAGGGGACCTAAAAGCAGCTTGTTTTTCTTTAAATCTGCGAAGTTATGAGTGGTACTTCATAAAATGTGAAGACACAGAATGAATATAACGGGTGTAAATGGTGACGTAAGTTGCCATTTAAGTTTATCTCCTTTGACTTTCATTTATTGAGTTATTGGTTTTATGCTGTAGCTATGCTCGTATATTTTTGTCGAAAACCGTATTAGAAATGTTTAAAATTTATCAAAAATAAGCGTAATGAGTTGACATGTCATCAGATGATAATTAGTGAGGGATAGCTTTGATTGCTCTGAATTTCCGATCGCCCTCCAGTTTAATTATTTATTAAAATTAGTTTATTTTTAAGGAAATGAAGCTTCTACAAAAACTGATGTAAAATCAAATTATTAAACTTGATCTGGATATGTGATGTGGTTATTGAACATTGTCAATAGTAGGTACGAGATCAAATCCTGATTCAAAAAGAAATTTATTTAGATATGTAGAATTACCTTTGAGGATTTTGGAAGTGTTTACAGAGGGTCGATAAGATTATACGCGAAATAGGAAGTGTTGATTCTGAATAACTAGTTTCGATTATTAATCCAGGATTCCCATTATAATTAACCCACATCAGGCATCATTTATAATTAGAGCAGTGGTCGTGCTCCCAAATCAGTCAGAGTTCGCAGTAAGCACATCGAAGTAATCGGATTCAGTTAGAATTAGATTAGTCCGTGCTTGAATTTGATTACTCGAAGAGCAATTAAACTCGACCTACACTGTTATCTCAATCACATTTTGCTATAAGCTGTAGTTATGCAGTTTTTTGCTGTAGAATTTAATACAAAATTTTTTTTTCCTCAATAGAATATTTTTTTCGTCCTTTACAATTTACAATATACTTTAGATTCTTTACAATATTTTCATACGATTAAGGATATATTCTCTTCATGACCCATGTAAACATAATTATATTAATATTTACACAATCTGATTCTATACTTCTTTTGCATTTATGATTAAATTCAAAGCCATTACTTTTTGTGTACCTCGGTGGGAAGAGAATTTTAGGCGTTTACAACAAACACACCAAATAATTGAACGACTATCAGAGGATTTCCTTAGAATAGGATCTGGTTTGTATTTGATGTGTTCTTCAATAATTATCGACCCATTTGTTGCTCAAACTTTCCATCTAAAATGCTCAAAGGACCATTCGACGTTTTTCTTGAAATAGAATTTAATTTTGTATTTGTGTTTTATATACACTTATATTTGTACCTATAAAATTAATACTATTCATATAGGTATGCTGTTATACTAACACCTGTACTTCTTTTCTCAATGAGGACTCAGAAAACTATCTCCTTTATTACAACAGAAAACCAGATCCCATTCCAAGAAAATCCACAAATGATCCTCCAAATATTTTAAACGAAGAAGTTAACCAATAATATAGCCCACAATGCTTGAAGACTATCTTATAAACCTACTACGTATGCACACACATCATGCCCTGGTTCACTGTTTCATTGCACAATTTTATTCTCCTTTCAGCCTTAAAAAAAAACATTACTTATGGAAAGAAATAACATTTCGTCGATGCAAATGCGAGAAAAGTGGTCGAATGAAGATATTCCCCGTGAAATACGTCTCCAGTTACGTGGAAGTTCTCAGAATGGGTTTGAATGTCTGGCAACCGGTGGTTTGGCGGCGCGGGCGCCGCGGCGGTAATCGCCTCGGCGCGGTTGGGAGCTTCTGCAGCCGTGACTCACGTTAATACACAGTTTCACGGGGTTTTTCCTCTTAATAGTCGACCGAGCCGTTACACCGCGGGGAGTTCGCTACACGATTTGCATCGAGGATGTCCGTTTCACGTGCCACGCGGCTGTTTCACGGTCCTGCCAGCGGTCTTTGCAGCGGGACTTGTAGGAACCGGGAATAATGGCTGTTCCGCTACGAAAGTATAAGCTTGATAACGATTCTTTTAACATGATTAGAAGACGCGGTGGAAACATGAAGAGGAAGGTGGCTTCTCGAGTCGACTTTGTAACTTGCTGTCTTCAATTTAATATTTTAGAGAAATATTGACACCTATGTTATTAAAATAGATATTAACAATCCCAATGCCATTGATATCCGATATCTTCTGAAGGGATAGAATGTTATACAAAGCTTTGTATAACACTGCTAGAATGTTATACAAAGACAGTTTCATCTCCAGAGGCAAATTAATGGAGATGGAAAAGCGTGTGAATTTATGGAGAATAGAATGAATACTGTACAGTTTATCTGCTAATTTTAATATATTTATAAGGATCTTTACATATAGTTAAAGACAACAGCACAAATTTGAAATAACTGTGGTCAACTACCTAAAGTAACGATTACAGAAAATAATTTGTAATCAAATACACAATTACATTTTAATCGTAATTTGTAATTAGTAACTAAACTACATTTCGCCCAACTCTGATTCAGATTCAGTTTCTGCAATTGATTGGTTATGGGATACAGAGTTGACATTTCCGTCTACTCTACCTAAATGAAGCTCAGCTGATTTTCCAGTTCTTGAATCTCAATTGAGTATTCAGCCGTCAAAACGCTTCAGCCTCGACGCAAAGCAAACACATACTCCGCAGAATAGAATCTTCCTCGCAAATACTTAGCCACCAAAGCAACAAACCCTCGTTCATTTAGCTTACAAATTCTTAGTCCTATAGACCAATGGAACTGATGAAAATGTACGCTGAATGGGGCCCGTACGCAGTGGACTCCGATGCTCGAACCCTTCCCACGCAGCGTTAATTTCCGCTTCTGGCGACGAGTCTGCGACCGTGAGCTCGTTTAACAGTTCATTAGCCACGCTATTCCTCGAAGGGCGAATTATGCAAAAGGCATAGCGACTGTACCTCCCTCTCCTCGATCGTAGTCCAGTGGCTGCAGCGTCGATGGTCACGTTCCAAGCCGCGCGGTGCGGGAGTATCTCGTTCACGATCGTCGACAATCGCGCGGCGAAATTCCAAAGACGAGGACCATGGTATTGTCGAAAAGCGTGCGACGTGTCCCGCATAATTGGACCGCCGCACGCCCCGACAGCCAACTCTTTCGACCCTTTTGTAGCGCGATCTGGTTATTCGCCGTCAATATTCTGCGCCGCTGAAGTAGCATCTAATCGACCATGGTGACAGTGACCGTTGCTTAATTCGGAGACAGAATTCAGGGAACGAAACTATATACGAGGATTTGTTTAGCAAGGCGCTGCTGTCCCTAGAGTGTCCATCTCAGTCTCCGAAACGTCCTTAGGCCCCAATTACAGTGTACTCAAAGCGTTATCGTGAGTTTGCAAATACTTCGAGAATTGTTGCTACTGGAGGAGCGGAGTTTCCAAGAAATTTGAACCCTCCAAGTGCAAAGGGAAATCTAGTACAACAGAAAACATAAAAAATTTCATGATTTCCGAAGAATAAAATGTTACTACACCTTTTCGCAGTAAGCCGTAACAACTGTCATCAGAAATTCCCAAGTGAAGATGTTCAATCCACGGAGAATGCTGCCGCGCGATTTGACGCACACGCGTCACGGGATCTCCGGGAGTAAAACAACAGGGAGCCAATAAGATCCTGGAATAAATCACGTCCAACGGCGAGAAGCGTCCCCAGATTCGTCGTGGCGGCGAAAGGAGCCGAAATTCGAGGGGGACGCGCGTCAGGGCACTCCATTTGCCAGCGAAATTGCGTTTACCCCGCGAGTGTTGCGAAAGGTGGCGAACGCGACGGCGAACGTAGACAGCGCCAGGCATGATGCATCGTTCCGGTGATTTAGGGCGTTGCGTCGTTTGCACTTGCACTGCTGCAATATTTATTATTGTCTCCCCGGTGGCGGACATGTTTATTATGATTGCCCGCGCCGACGCGCGGCCTGTACACCTTTGAGCTTTTAATTTAAGCACTGGCCGGTAGTAACGCTGACTCGTTAATGGGACACGATCCTTGCGGCGAGATTTAAGAGAGTTCGATGAGAGGATCGTAACAACACGGGCGGTAATGGGCGCGATATCTCTTCCTGGCGAATGCGGAGGATCGATGGAATAGCTAGCTTTTAGACATTTTAAGGGGTTACGTACACCTAGGACCGTGAAAAGAGGGGACTTTTTATGATTTTTTTTCCTATAAGCAATTTTGTTAATGAAAAATCGTAATATGCAGTTGAAAGCTTATAATTTCAAGATTATTTTCCCCCAAAATTGACGATAATTCGTCTTGTTCGCCGTGTAGCTGCAATTAAAAAATCAGGATTGTCATTTAAGGAGTTTGCAGTGCCAAAAATGTTTCTTCTGGGTGTCTTCCCAAAGAATAACAGAAAAATGTCTCTTAAAGTATGTAATAGGAACTAGTCTTTATCATGAGCGCTGAAATTTTCAGCATTTTACAATTTACTTAAATCTACACACGGGAGTTTTAAATTTGCATCACAGGCTCAGATGAAAATGTTGAAAAAAACGACAAACACGTCACCTAGTAAACTAATCCTTCCAGTTTCTAAAAAAAATTCCAGTCGTTAGGACCAATTTTAAAAAAGTTATTCTGCTTTAAAGGGTGTACCAATAATTGTTTGCCTCACTGTATATACAATTTGCTCCAACGCCATTTTTAAGTGAACCTGTTTGGTCACTTTCATTGAAATATCCAAACATTCGCCTTTCAATTTCATTGTTTCAGTTTTGTTGAGTCAACCGCATTGTAAAACCAGATCAATGTTCAGTTTGAATCAGTTTACACCTATTTACTCTTTTCTACATAAATTCACATAATAAGAAACTTCTTCAATCCCAACGCTACCAAGCCAACACTGATTCCACCCAACCAACCGCAGGACCAAAAATCTCACCAATCCCCACTCGCACCTCCCCCTTCAATCTTAAAAAACAAAGAAACACCTGGAAAATAAATTGAAACCATCGACAATCGAGCGAAACAAGACACTGCGATCCCTATCGCCGATCGTTCCCTCTGAATCGAGCGAGTCCTCCATCGACGTGACCGGAGTCCTCGGCATTATTCGTCCACGAATTAAACCATCCATCAGCCAAGTCAACGCGAACAAAAATAAGGCCACAAAAATATACCCGCTTGTAGAGTTATAAATCAATCGTGCGGGGTGGGGGCGTGTAATGCGACGCGCAAGGAATCGACGCAGGAGATCAAGCGTTCGCGGCGAGCCGATTTTTGCGCGAAAGGCTCGCGAGGGGCAGCGTCGTTGACAGTCAGCAGGGTCAACGAGAGGGCAGCAATAATGACGGAGCCACGTTCATGACAGCCAGTACTTTCGCATCTCATGATCGATGCACTGTCGATGTGGAACGTGACCGGCGTGGTTGCCTTAACGAATGAAGTTCCGTGACGGGGTGACGGCTCGTGACGAGCGACACGAGAATCGCGTACCGTGACTTCCACCCACGGCGCCGCGTCGTTATAATGCGGCGTTATGCTAATTAATTATCCAGCAAGCCGGGGCCCATAGCTGGAACCTTCGGCTTCCGCGCTCCTCTTGGGGGAATCGGCTGCGATCGGGATCGGTCAGTTAGAAAGCTGCGCGTGTCAATGGTGATCGACCTCTTGGCATTTGGCTTGACAGTCTGGCGACTGACGAGCGAATTTAGCAGCGGGCAGGAAGGATGTAGTGTGCTACGCTTGGGAAAATGCACGAAGGGTGGTTCATTAAATTAGGTTCTGGGTCGCTGGATGGTGAGAGACCGATGACGTGAAGATTTGGAATTTTTTAGGAATTTGGTTTTAGTGTGGTTACATATGTATAATATGTATTTCCTCTTGTGGTGTGTTTCTTGTTTGTCTCGTTTGTGAACTCTGTTTTTAGGAAGTTGAGAATGTTTATACATAGGTTGAGTTCGGAGATATGGATAGTTTTCTGTGCCCAGGTGTCGAGGTTACAGATTTTTTAATTACAGTAGGTTAATAACAACCTTTTCAGATTACGGCTCCTTAATTGTAAGAATC
Source organism: Andrena minutula (assembly GCA_929113495.1). Lineage (NCBI taxonomy): Eukaryota > Metazoa > Arthropoda > Insecta > Hymenoptera > Andrenidae > Andrena > Andrena minutula. Next base: position 8,494,585 of record OV815996.1, on the reverse strand, counting down.
TAAAGGCGGAACGTTTTTATACAGAGTTTTTCAAGGGAAACATTAAAACGATCAATATTAGCACGATCACTGCATTCGCGTATTATCATAAATAAAAAAGTATCTTATTATCTTATATAACATCATGTAAAGATACACGGTAGCGGCAGGGACAGTTCGATCGACATATACAGGGTGTTTTTTTTTTTTCATGTACTTGGCGTCGAGACGCTACCGCGTCTCTAGATTTTCACAGACTATATCATGGAATAAGGAAAAAATGTATTATGTATGTGAGACTAAAAATTTAAAAAGAAATTAAAACCGACTTCAAGAAAATAAAAATGCACTGTAAAGTAAAAACAAGTTTTTTCCTTATTTAATCTATGACTCTCAATTGTTTTATGTCGGCGCCTCATCATTTGCACTGATGAATCTGGCGCCGATTAAAAAAAAATGAGAATCATAGATTAAGTAAGGAACAAACTTATTTTTGCTTTACAGTGCATTTTTATTTTGTTAAAGTGGCTTTAATTTTTTTAATTTTTTATTTTTTTCGTTTTAGTTATTTAAGTTAAGTTAATGCAGGCCTACAAAAGGAGTTGCTCGTAAAAAGGACCGTTTGCTAGAAACGGAATATTCCAATAATAATAATGAAACAGATTTCTTATTTTTGGTGTAACTTTAAAGCTACTTAACCAATTTTGATAAGTTTTTTGCATGACCTAAGTTGATTGAAGCTAAATTAAATGCAATAAGTTGCACAAAAATCGATCCAATAGTTACGGAGAAATTCGCGAACAAACATAATAAATACTAACCTACATACATAAACATCGAACTGAGAATCTTTCTTTTTGAAGACGGTTAAAAATAGGTTCGTGTTATTTACTATTAAATAATCTTTTCCCGTCAAGTTATTTAACTGACACAAGTTTCCATGCGGCATAGGAATTGATGCCAACTCTTACCCCACGGTGCGACGGTTCTTATCGGTGTAATGCGTCCACGGTTAGGTTAGCCAGTCGTAGGCAGAGTTTACTGGCATCCGTACCGTGCATATCAACGTAACTGCATTGCTAGTTGCTGCCGGGGTGCCGCTGTAAAGGGTGCCAGGCCTCCTTCAGCCCTCAACAAATCGTGCGCGGAATTTTCACGCAGCGTTGCGTATAAAGCAGAGGCTTTACTTACGCATTCCCACCCACCCTCTGTTAGCCTACGTCGCACTGGTCGCAGTTGCTAAGTCCTGTCGTAAACATTCATTTCCACCAGCGGAGTAACGGGGTTCGTTATGGTATCGCGTATCAAAATTTCCGCGGGTAGTTAGCGCGGAAATTGCGCTCAATCTCGTTGCAACGGCGAAAGGAAAATTGGCGAACTTTTGGGGGGTTGTGAAGTGTGTTTGAACTTTAAACTTTGGAGACATGGTGTCCTTTGTAGAGGGAAAGGTCGCTCGTCATCTTTATAGAGTAATTCGGCAGATAAATAGTGTTTTGAGTTATTTGATGGTGTGGGTTAAGCAGAGATGGGCAACAATTTATTTGAAATAAAAAAATTGAGTTCGAATAAAAGATACCAATTTTATTCATTACTTGTTGAATAAAGATAAATATTTATTTAAATATTTTTTTATGTGTATAATGCCCAACTTCGGGGTTGAGTTCCTTTTTGGGAGCACGGTGGATGTAGGTTGAGATTTTGAAGAGTTTAGCATGATTGGGAATCGAGTATTTTGTGAGTTCAGAAAATTAGAGGCATACGATCTTTCGTAATAAACGGCTACATTTGTTTCCGCTCGAAGTACTTTTTCCACACCTGTTTCATGACCAAACAATGTTTAAATTAGTAGATTTTTTTGACTATCCGTTTGGGAATTATGGAAGCTTCTCCTCGGGCCTACATTACTCTACTTAACACTTAATTTAGAAAACTGTTTAGCAATATCTGTTCAATCAACCGCTCTGTTCAACCAAAACGACCGTGTAAAGTCGTCTTCAGTTGTTTGTTGCTTACTTAGCTATTTGCTTTCTTGCCTATACAAGTCTACAAACACATACTTTCTATTTCTTAAAAAATGAAAAGCGTAGAAGCAAAAATTGTGTATGTAATTCATACATGAGGTGGTTTCGAGTGATCAGCTGATTCTGCTTCAAGTAACCCAAAAAATCAGTAGTAGATCCCCGCTAATTGCCATTGCCAGAAGTACACATCCTTGCTTCGTCGTATTCGTGAAACGATCTGAAAAATTTCCCCTGGGAAGGAGGGAGGTGGGGAAAAATTTTAATTTGGCAGAATGCAACGGTAGGGCGACATTCAAGGTAATCGGTGATTCGGGCAATGCCTTCGTAACAGAGGCGAGACCCGCGAAAATTAAGTCTCCAGGCCGAGTATATCTGGAACAGTTACGTTCGCTACCACGAATGCACGCAAACTGTAACTTGTTTATTTAATGCAAGTGCCCATTCACTTTCTAGCGTCCTCCAGTGTGCTGCACTTTTGCGAGTGCATACAGAACTGTAGTTTGTCTCTTTGGTGCAGCCGAGATTGCGCCCCCTTTCGTTTAGAGTTTTAGAGGAAAGCGTCTGCAGTTGCTTCGCCACGAACTGGTAATGAACGATCGTTTTATGTCGTCAAATCAAGAACGATCACGTCAGAATCGTCGTAAAGTGTAGGAATGGTTCTGCTGAAAATTTAAAATTTCTCATTTTACTAATTGATGATTAAATGTATTCTAATGAATGTTTTCATTAACCATTCTCATTTTTGTTATTAATATTTACCTCATATGTGTGTTGATTGGATTGAAAGTTTGGGCGAAAAAGGTGAAAGGTAGGGTTAAAATATTCTACCTGTTAATTTGATTTTTGTGGATCAACGTTTTTAATGAATGAAAAATTTCAATACGGTGTAATACGATATTAATAAATATTTCAATCGTTTTATTTAATACCGAAAATGTATCAGATTATAAAATAACTTGCAGAATATATTAAAATGATTAATATGTTCGATATTGCATTAACAAAAATGTGATATGTAAAAATAATAGTAATAAAAAAACTAAAATGAAATAAAATATTTAAAACTCTAATTTAATAATGAGTAAATGACGATCAAATATAATTTATCATACCTATTTTTTTTTCATTTCAATACTGATTTCTCAAATCATAATTTGATTTGAGAGAGATATTCTAGCCGCCTTATTAAATTTCTCGTTACTAATGATTTGCAGCAAAATTCCAATTTGTACTACCTATTATCAAAAAAGCTCCTTGTCGAATCGTATCGACCACAAATCTTCATAAACATCAAATGGTGATCCATACTATTATTTTAAAGTATCAGATTTGTGAAAAAGCTGGTTAAATTTTATGGTGGTCGTATATCTCGTATGATTTTGCTGGTTCTCGAATTGAGCATTCTGATAGGGGTTATCATACATTGCACACTTCGACAGCAATATTTTACTGCGTCCAATCTCCATTTGATGTTACTATATCTCGAATATAGTGTTTCGATATAGTACAAGTATTATAAAGATTGAGTTTCTACATTTTTCCAGTCATCATAAGTTTGCAAGAAGTTATAACTTTGTGATTACTATCCAAAAGTTGAAATTAAGATAGAATATTAATCAGTGAATAAGGGAAATGCGGATATTTAAATATTAGTCTCAGTTGACACTTTTAGATAGCTTTGTTTGCATCTGAATAATAAATACTATTTTCGTATTGCTATTCTCATATTTATTCAGAGTTAATGAAATCTTCAATAGAACAGGAATAACATAGAAAAATCGTAGCTTTAACACCAAAAGTGAGATACTCCGAATACATTCGGAATAGTTTGGAATATCGAAGAAATTAAAGTACTAAAATATTAAAGGAGTAGAATATTCCAACGTGGAACTGTTGAAGTATTAAAATATAGCATTACTTAGTAAATATCGAAGTCCTCCAATTTCCAAATTCCTAAAATACAAAATGTTAAATTAATCCAAATATCTCAGTATTTAAATAGCAAACTGTCACTTCATACATCTTCATTTGACTATTTAGTGTATTTCTAATTTTCGAAATTAAGCTCGAACGATACAGATGTGTTGCTTTTCTTCAGCAATTTGTTCAGCCCCTCATTAACGTTTCACAGAGAGCCAGCCCACACCGAAACTTTCATCTTTTCATCACTCTCACAGGCTGCTTAAAAAGAAACATATAGCCCCGAGGCAAAATTTTCTTCACAGAGAGAAAAAATTCTTATTCTTCATTTGCAGTCAGCGTTTTTCGCGCGTAAAGTAAAAAACGTCACTAGTATGAAAATTGCAACATTCCTTCCTCCAAAAAGAAAAGAAGGGAGCAAAAAATTTCATCACACGTTTCCATTTAAACTTATTACGCACAGAAGTACGAAACTGTGACAGTGTTTTCACAGAATACTCTTATTATCTGAATCCTTTCTGTCCATTCAACTTCCTTATATTTTTTTCAAAATTAGAAGAGACCCCAATATAAATGCGAGTGGGACACAAAAGATCCCAAGGGCGTAGTAAGTTAATCTCCACGTTTTTGTCTATTCTATTAACGCAATTACCGACAGTGTTTTTATTTTCATATCTTTCCACTTTTCTCTCCTTCGTTACACAACTTTTGCTAATATTATTTCTGTTATTATGCATCGTTCCTCCATTCTGTTCGTTAGTAGCAACTAAGCTAATCCGCAGTTTTACATCACTGGATACATATTTCTTTATGCGCTGTAATAACGATATTATTATTATTGTTATCCTTCCTGCCGGGGAAGCCGCGTGGAAAGCACGAATAGGTAAATGGTCGATAATCTCCACTTGAACGGATTACCGGTGAGTAACCAGGAACTATCGCGTTCATGAATTTATTGCGAGTCAAATTTAACCCTGTGTCGCGGTGTTGACGTAGCATTATGAATTAATTCGGCCCCGTGGATTTTAGAAAGCTCTGCGCTGATTACGGATTATCGCGCCGCCCACTGTTTTCGTATAATTAAAACTCGCGCTGCCTCGAAGAATGCAAATCCGCCGCTTATGGCGATAACGATGCTGGATAGTGTTTCCCCGATAATACGTGTACGTATTCTGTGTGTTGAATCATATGTATTTCGGGGATTATTGTGCCCCATTTTGTATTCAACAACAGTCTTTAGCTCGCGAATATTGAAAAACAAGAGAAATTGAAAAACAAATTTGCATGTACAGAAGATCAGGAAGAATACGATTTTTCAAAAATTCCCTTAAACATTCTACAGATAACTGTTTCAACTATCTTACTTTGTACTGATTTTAATATAACTTTAACGCGAAATAAATATAAATTTAAAAATTCTTAAGATTTAAGATTTTGAAGTAGTTATCTGAATAAAACAGAAATGAGTTTATTCAGAATAAATTGTGCATTGCGACTCTTTGCAATCACTTTAGTTTCACAGTAAACTGTATCCAGAAAATAGGTGCACAAATGGTTTACTTTGCAAACTAAAGACTTACATACCAGTGCAACAAATTTTAAACGAATCCAAACTTTTACACGGTGGCTTAAGTCCACGACAGCACAGAAGCAGCGCTCGATCCTTCCGATTCATTAATAAGCAAGTTCGCCAGCGAGCTGTCCACGATTAATCGGCCGGGGGAAAGTCCTGCGCGGATGGATTGCCTCGATTACCGATTGATTTCCGCCCGTTATCGAACTTTTCTCGATCGCCGCCGGAACACGGACAATGGCGAATCTACGGGGGCCAATAAAACGCTATTGACAAATCTGACAGACAAATGGTAGCGAGCGGCTGGAAAGTAACGTTCTAAATTACGGAACACGGTATCCGGTAGTAAAATGAAATTTGTCAGTGCCGCGAACCGGTTTGATCGCCATGATTTATGGCACGCACTCGCGGCGTTAGCGCATGAATCGGCGGCTGGGGTCGTTTTCTTTTCAGGAGAATTAAGCGCGGCCGCGTAGAGCGCTGCAGCTCGTTTCGCGTGTAATTAGTGTCAGACGATTTATCGATTAATAATGGGAACCGTCCTTTCAAGCTGGAATTACGGAAACGGCTGTATAATCGTCGGGGCGCTGCAGCGGCGCTGTAGATTTATCTCCTTGAAAGCGAATCGTACCTTCGATCATTCTCCCTATTTATTTGCAACTTGCTGCATATTAATAGCAACGAGTACCATCTACCTGATCCATTTCTCTCCATCAATAATTCGTATTTATTACTGTGACACATTGACAGTTGCAATATGACCGGACATAGATCGTGATCCTTTTGCTCTATTGTCGCCCGAACGGAGCATCGACGGATTTAGATTTTAGAATAAGGGATCGTGTTTCGCGTGCGTTATTTCGATCCGGTGTGCTATACATCACGCCCATGGTCGGGAGTAGGCTAAACGAGAGCGAATCGCTGGTGCTACGATGATGATGGCCGTCGAAGTACCTAGTCGGTTATCCTCGAGGGACGCGGACCGTTCAGGGTAATTGAAACGTGTCTCCGCGGTATTATTTATTGCCGGTCGTAAATCGAATTTACCTAGCCGTATACCTTGTATCAGGGCCCGATTTATTGCACTCGTAAAAACTCGTCTGCCCCGTCCGCTCGGACACCCTCTGTTCTCGCCATCCTTCGCGGCCGATTTCACGCGGGATATTTCGTTTTACGGAAACGTTTCGTGGCTTGACAGTCCTCCCTGCTTCTTTTCGCCGGTGTTCGCGCCGCGGCTGACGATCCACCGCCGGGAAAGCGTTTTTTGCGGAATTCCGCGTTACGATCGCGACGAGTCGAACGGGGAATTTGCAAGCTCGATGGTCGAAGCTTAAAGGGGGTCGTTTTTACAGGTTGTGGGAAAAAATATGTGCGTGGGGAATCGTGGGAAGAATGAATGTGGATTCGTCGTTTTATTGAAGTAGGTACTTAATCGTTTTATTTTTGGGTTTATATATATGGTCTTGATGAACATAGTGATGATATAAGGGGTAATGACACTGTAGAGCCCCGAAAGGCAGCGTGATTTTGAGAATTTTTTCTTAAAAAATTTCGGTTTTTTGTTCTAGGTATAAAATTGAAGGAGAAATCTTTCCAGCCGCGAGACACTGTTTTTCAGACGAAGTTTCTTTTGTTCAGCTGTGGCGTCCTCATTTTGTATTAATAAAATTAATAAAAAAAAGTGATGCAATATTCATCGACATGTATCGCCATTTTATAGTGGTCACAGCAAAATTGCTTGTAGAAACAAAAAATCAAACCTAAGTAGTTTTACCAGTGACAATACAGCTTTCGTCTAGAAATTAATATTTCCCTTCATCCGTTTGGAAACTCGAGTTTTCAAGTACCTAAGCTTGTGAGGCGTAGGAAGCTATCAAAGTGCTTTGCACATGACGCTTGCGGTACGCAATTCCACGGAATAAATAATTCTCCAAGTTTAACGCTATCTTCGAGACAACTTGGAAGTTGCGCGAAAGTTGCCCGAGATTAGTCTTGAAACGAGATTATTACACGGAAGGTATTTGTTAGAATTATATCGTAGAGATGAACCTACAATCTTGCACCAGGGCTATTTTCCTCTAGTGTCTGGCAATCCTCTAGTAAACTAAAATGAATGGAAACTTTATAGTAACGCTAGTACTTATACCATTTTCTGAACCCAATTATTTACAGTATTCTATAAACACGTATTGTGTCTCTTTTATTACAATAAAGCAGTTAGCCTACGAAATTCACAATGATAAATAAATGGTCACTAATATTAAGTAATTTCCAATGGAAAACCGTACATCTAATTTGTCGACGCTAGTCTATTAAAAGCCCTAGCCCGCAAAGAAGGAGCTTTGCAAAAAGGAATGAAACTTAATTTTATTCTTTAAATAAAATTTTATAATCGCCTAAAAAATTTGATCGAATTTGCATTGAACATATTTTTATCCGTTCAACTCGGCTCCCTCAAAATTAAATCCCGAGTGCGTCACTGCTATTACATAAATAACTACCAAAGAATTCAGTCATAAGACTCTAAATTTACCAAAAACTACATTTCCAAATGGCTTCGTCTTATCGATTTAATTTTATTCTCATCATCTTTGTTCCAAACATTATCGCCATTCACGCCCTCGTCGTCTTGCGCGCAATTACCAAGTGATAGTTAATTAGACACAAGAGAGTGTCCATCAACCCCTGTCACCCGATCGAGTTGCGTATGTCAGTTCCGAAAGCGTTTTCACGCGGGATTGAACCCGAACGACTTGCGGCGTCTCTCGGATACTTTCCTTCTTTCAGCCCCCTCCACCTTCTCCACCATTTTTCCGCGACGGTAGCCCGTTCTCCTGTCGTTCTTGCACACCCGCCGCTCGTTTCTCCCCCGGATAGATAGAGGCACGTCTGAATTGTTGTAGATTTTCTATGGGTACCGCGGGCCCAGCGGGAAAATTCGCTCGGGGAAACCTGTTTATATTCACGGTCGTGGCAGCCGCAAAGAGAGGAAAAATCGCGAAACTTTATCTCGCCGGTGGCAGCCGCGACGAGCTGAAATTCCCTTTCGACTCGATTCGTTTTTGTCTCTCTCGCTCCTCCTCCGTCAACCCCCTCCGATTCTCTTTTTTCATACGTCCCCATTGTCACCGTTTCTGCGCCGCTTTTAATTTTCCCGGCTTCCTCGTCCTTTCACTTCAGACAGAAGGAAATTGCCTCGATTTCGTCCCGTCCGCGTGCTTATTTACGTCTAATTTAATGCTCGAGTCGCTTTTCGTTGACCTGCACTACTTGCCGCGTCGTCGGCCCTTAGTTTCGCCAGCGGTGTCACTCTCGGTCGTTACAGATGTCGGCGTCCTTACTCTTTCTAAATCTACGCCTTCTTCCTCCCGTTTACCCCCCGTTAATTGCCATTCCCAAGCGTTTCTCTGAGTTTCACTTTGGCGTGTTTCGTGCCTGCCGCGCTTTTTATTCTCCAGGTTCTTTGGTTGCGCAGCATTTTTCTCTTAATGCTGTTACAAGCTTCATTTTCTTTGGTTCAGCGCGAGATTTTGAGTTTATCTGTTTTTGTTTTTAAAGAGAAGAGGTTTCTACGTGGGAAGTCTCTATAGCCTGATGGTTTTGGTGCATACCAGAAGCTTCAACTTCATATTCAGACGAAATTTTTCAATAGATTGGTACACAGTGCCAGGTGCGACACATGTCCGTTTCTGCTGAACTTTTCCTGGGTTTGCTGAATTTTTTTTATCTGTCTGAGGGTTTGGAAAATTTTTGTCACGAAATCTTGTGGTTTTATAGTTTGATACCTTTTTAGGAAATTCAATTTTATTGGGGATCCATTTTTTAAAGTAATTTAATTAATTTAAGTAATTTAAGTACATTTTTTAAAGTAATTTAAGCAAGGAAATCAGTACTTTTGACTACTTTTAAAAATTCATTCGAATGGCCACTGCTTTATACAGTAAATCCTCGTTATTGTCCCGTTTTAACCATAGTACGCCCGATGACTATCCCCACCATTTCTTGGAATCCTTCGGTCGAGAGTGAGAGAACGAAAGAGTCGACGGCAATTTCCTGTCAACTGTTTAGTTCTCTCTCGCTCGCACTTCGATTTTCTCACTCGCGGCATCGGCCGCACGGAATAGTGTCCGCAACGCATCGTCATCAGGTTTAATACGAATGTTTACGCTGCAAACTTCTGTTAACAAAATTTGGAAAAATGTTTTTTTTCGCTCAGGTATTTGTTTTTAAAACTATTTTAAAAATTTTGATAACGTAAGTTTGTAGCTCTTATTGCACCATTAAACTTTTGTTTCAAACATTTTTCTGTCTATTGTGCTTTGAGAATTATACGCGAAAAAGTGGAAGTGCCAATTTGACTTTGAGGTTAGTTTTCACCCCCTTAAAGGGCGATAGGGCACAAATGAAACACACCGTTGTTTTTGTCTTGAGTCACTCTATAAATCCACAAAGTTGCATTCCAATCGGTGAGTCCGGGTTCGCGGTCCCTTGTAACACCTCTTACAACATTTCAATTGACGAAATCGTAAACTTTCCAGTGGAACATCGCGAATCACTGGCCTCTGTAAAGTCCGACATAAAATAGTTCGATTTCTAAAATGTTAGGAAATGAAATTCGCATCGATCTCATTACCAGCTCCTCCGTTATCTAGCCAATTAAACAGAATCAGTTCCGTCGATTTAATTAATTAAACGCCGCTCCCTTTTTGCTGAACTCGTAGCGTAACCTTTCAGCGTGTCCAGTTACATTACGGCTTTCATCGAATCGATAGCTTAATTAACAAATTCACCAGCAGAATACGGTAATTAAAAACGCGACAGCGCGCTGATTCGACTGTCTGTCAAAGGGGTAGTTGGATCTCTATCGACACAATCCATCCCTGGAGGCTGAATGATCCTTTAGAAACGCGGCAGCGGGCTTCGTGCAAAGACCTTGATGATCGTAACGATGATGTCGCTGCACGTGTCAGTCCCGCTTTGATGAATGGTTCTTGATGAAGTCGTCATTTAAGCGCACAGCAGTTCAGTGCATAGAATACTTCTTGACGTGTTCATGCGTATTTAAGCTATCCTTGTTTTTATTATTCCGACATCATCTTTCAATCATCATATTTAGATAATTTAATTTAATGTAAGTGGTGTGATATATGGTGGTATTAATGGAATGAACTGCTTTATTTTGAAAAGAAATAATTAAAGTTTAATTGACGATGGCCATCGTATGGTAACCCATATTATTATTAAGGTTAATGTATCAATTATTTTAAAATTCGACAAATTTGAAAACGATTTCAATTTGGTAGAAACAGAAACCGTTAATAATTATTTTCTATATTATTATTCCATCGAATTTTCTAAATCGTGATTAGAGGTTCATACGATTATTTACTCTATGCTTAACTTTTAATGAAATCTAAATGTACGAAACTCCGTTGTTGCCTCAGTTTGTTGCAATATGAAATTGATTGTTCAGGTATTTACCGTAATTTTCGACATTTAGGACACAGTTACTGGAAAGCAGCGCAATTAATTAAACCGTTAGTTAGCGTGCTTAATTAATCGAACGAAATTTGAGCGGTTCGTGTTATAACTTTCATGACCGTACAATTTTACCAAAAAGGAACTTGGAAACGAGTTCATAACGCGGCGTAAAATATTGTTCGCTTAATCAACTCAACCTCCCAAGTAATCTGAGGGGTTGAAGAATAATTAATTCGTTGTGTTGCGATCGTTAACGCGATTCTTCCCCTCTTTTGTCTTACCGTCTCATCTCTCGACGCGAGCCCAGTTTGCGGGACATATTATTAATCACCGAGGCTTTGGATTAGCCGGCAGGAATTAATCCGAATATTAATCAAACATCCTTCTCGGATCCTTACACCATCATGATTAATTGTGAAGTTGCATTGTTACTTACACTATGTTCAACTGTGAAAACAGACATGGTGGATGAATATCACTTCGAAGAATGAATCCTCTCATGGTGATCCGTTTCTAAAGGGGAGAAGCCCGTATAAACGGCATATTTGTGTATAAATTTTTAGGAAGTTTTTACAAAGATACGAATGCGCTAATTCTTTTCGAACTTTAAGGGTACTTTATTTAACATTATAACAAGTAAAAAAACTTAATGACAGTAATATTATAATAACTACAAAAGAAATAGAGCAGTATCTGAAATAGGTTTTTCCAAAATGCAAAACGGCGCCGGTTGTAGCGTCTCTGGTAGTTACGTGAGTTTTTTTCTAGGCAACGAAAAAATATACAATATTAGTGCTTTGTACACTCTATTATTCACCTTTTGACTGTTTAAAATCATGAAGGATGATTTTTTGAAATGTTTAAATCAACATCCATCAACGAATTCAATAAAACCAGAAAAATTGCCCGCATGAATCAATCACAGCGAAGCACAAGTTTTTAAAAATATTTTCACATTTCCACCCTCCTCTTTCCATTTGAATTCAATATAAAATTGAAAAATACGGTTGCCCATTAAATAGAAAATTCAGGTGCAATAAATATCACGTGTCATCGACGATGCAAGTGGCATGGGGCGTGTTAAAAATATTGCTATCAGTATCAGCACTGCGTCCTGCAATTATATTCAGACAGGGGTCCTTCAGTGTGTTAGCAATTAATAAGCCAAGTCCCAGGCACTTTCAGCGGCGCATAAAGTTAGCATAATGCCGTATGCGATCTCGATATCGCTGGCCGAGCGGCGCTGCCGCGACGGTAGATAGCGGATGGCAGTCGCGATTGGAAGTGACGTCGTTTAGTACGATTCCGAAACCGGATCACGCATGCAGTTCGCCGGTCGTACGAGCAATATCGTACATCTTGGCCACTGGTCAGCGAGACGGATACCCGCGTCGACCTGGCCGTGGTAAATAAGAAAAGGATGGAACGAACCACGGAAGATTTATAACGACACCCTCCCTCGAACGGCTGAGGTCTTATTTAGAAAGTGGTGAGTGTCGTTGGCTTCTCGGGTTGCATGGCCGCCCGACACTCGAATATCTCTGCGACAAATTAATTATTGTATTGAATTGAATTACACTCACTTTATTGCAGTAAAGTAATATTTGGTCATGAGTGTTCAAAATTTGGACGCGTGTTCCGGTTAGGCATAGAGAAATGTAGTTGGGGGTAGGACCATCAGGTGGACGTAAAAAACGTCCTTATGGGAATGTGGTGATATGGGTGATCTTGACTGCGCGGTGTCCACGGGAAAGAGTTTTAGGCGGATTCACACGTATCAGTTCCGCGGCGGTTTAGGGCTATCAGTGTCAATGGTCCCTTTGTTTAGTTACTGCACTACGTACTGAAACCATTGATACGTAGGTACTGGTGACACTGGACCGTCATGAAACTGATATGGGTGAATTCGCACTTATGGTGTTGCCTGACAAGGGAAGATCGGTGATTGGAAGACGCCGATTTTGATGCAACTTTGATAAATTATCTGTTGGACCAACCTAAGGGTAGGCTCTCACTACGCCTCGCCTCGGAGCAACTTCGTTTCGCATTCACATCTATACTGCGTTCCATATAAGAACATACCGACACCGCTACCGATTTGCGACCGATCTGCGCAGGTCCCACGGATCTGACACACGCGATTGGTCGTAGCACTTTCGCTACCGGTTTCCTACCAATCAGTAGTGTATCCCTGCGCGAAACCAGTATGCTCTAATGTGGAACGCAGTGTAGGCTCGCGTCGCCTCGGTTTTTCCTCACCTGAAATTATCTGAGCTTGCCTTGGTATTGCTTCCACCCATACTACGCCTCGTCTCGGCTCGCCTCACCTCCTTTCCCCAAAATATTCTTGAGGAAGAATCCGCGACTCGGAGTTGAGGCGAGGCACAGTGCGAGTCAAATTCTCAAACTACATAAGAACAGCATAGGAAGAATAAAATGAGCTGAGGCGAGGCGAGGCGTAGTGAGAGCATGTCTTAAGAACATTGTCGTATTCGGTTGATGCTACTTTTGCATTTAAATAAATGTTGCATCGAAATCAGCGATCCCTTGTGGGTCGAAGTTCATAGGCGATTTTGCGTGAAGGCTCTAGATATTCGTGGATTTGTGACTCAACAGAGAGTTTATCCTTTGATGAAGCGATGACTGATACATTGTACCTGACAAGGAAAGTCCCTTAGCTTGGAAACTCAGGAAGATGTGGAGCTTTAAGAATATATGGAAGGTATCGATCTCGACTCATAAATAAGGTGTACCATGTTTGAAGCAATATAGAGATGATGGCGAGTGTTAAGGAAGTCCAGCTAAATATATGGAAGGTATCTTGATAAGTAATAGGCATTCTTGTTGCTCGAATTCACTCTGAAGGTGTCAAATTAGCTTTCGAAGATTGAGCTGGTTTTCATTTTTGTTTTATTCTATTTTAAACGGTAGGAACGTGGAAGAATTTGAGCATAACCCAGACCTAACATTTTATAGTTGCGATTAGAGAAAGTTAACAATAAGTTATAGGAAATATCGACCGTATTCTTTAGATATAATTTTTAAAGATATAGTTTTTTGAGGACCGAACCTGTGCGCCGAGAACATTTATAATTAGAGAAAGTTTATAAACAAAATTTGTTGCAGTGTGTATTATTGGATGAAAATTGGACCTGGTCCTTGGGGATGAATAATGAAAATGGCATAGTGGTTTTATGAAAAGTAAGGAATCGGTGGCTAAATTTTTGTCCAAGATTATCATGAATAATGTCGGGCATCGTTGTCACTATTATCTCATTTGTCATCCACGGTGCTCGTGACAGTGGGTACACGGAAATATCAGTATGGCAGGTGCCGTTATTTGATGCTACACAGGATCGATAAGGCGGCTTTAAATATATTGCATTTGCAGAAAGTAGGTGCATTTGCGCTTAAAATCTTTTCGTTTACATTTTTTCTCTCCAAATCTGTTCCTTTAAAGTCCTTTAAGTGAGTAATAGTCAAGTTTGAAAAGGAATCGTGTAACTTATCGAATAGAATCTAGGAATTTCAAATTGCAAAGTGGATCACCAGAAGCTGTAGACACTAAACATATTTGATATTTTCAAGAATATAAATCCATGCCTCTGACTGATTATAGATCAAATATGTGTATTAATTGGATGAAGTTATATTGTTAAAGATATCGACATTCACTTAATTTTAGTAATTTTCTTCCTAATGGTCTCTGTACATTTTGCAATGTGTATTTATATTACAACAGCCAATCATCAATGACACTGTTATGAAGGAAGAAAGATATCTGACAAGTGACAGTATAGATTAAAAAAACCTCTCAACAAAATTGCACCAAATCCAATAACATAAATCCACTTCGCAATTTCAAATTTCGTTTCGCTTAACTATACAAAAAACAAAATTCCCACATTCCCATGCACCAACACCAATCCCACACCTTCATCCCCTAACCCTTCGCCCCAACATTTCCCTAAAATGCCCTTAAATGAAGGAGAAACTAGACGAAACAATTACCAGAAATTAAATTACAGCTCTCCGAGCACTTCTTCGTTAAACTGAACAACGTAACGTCTCCAACACGGGAAACATAATCTCCACCACAAGTGTGACTAATCACAAGAGAATGCCACCCCCAAAATTCCAACCTCCCAACCGCTTAAAACAAACTCAGCGATAACTTGACCAGCAGTTACCAATTGAATTACCATTAACGCGTTAACCCTCGGAGACTAAGCGCTCAGTGGATTCTCGGAGCGAGAGCCGTCCCACGCGCGCAATTTAAACCGTTTTACAAGTCCGCCCACGCGACCCGGCTATCTTGAGAGGATAATAGGCGCGAGGCGTAATCCTGGGCGCCGTTCCTCACGCGGGGACGCATCTTTTAATTCGCCTCCCTGAGTGATACCGCTGAACAATACCGCCGGCCCAGAACGCCAAGGGAGTCGAGGGGTTGAACGACGGCGGAGGGGGTGGAATGTGTATAGAGTCGGACTCGTGCAATGCTCTCTGGCAGGATCTCGTAGGAGTCCAGGGCGGCGAAGGGATAACGGGAATCCGCGATAGGATACGGTTCAATTATCCTCGTGCCTTTCTTCCGTGGCTCGGGGATAGGCGAAATAACAATGCACCGTAAGATAAACACAAGATAAGCGACTAGCATTGCGAACGAAATGAAACTGCAGCGTCGCGTACAAAGACTGACTCTTTCTGCCTCCTCTGTTCCCCTCATCGCGCCTGTTGGTCGATTTTCTTGTCGCCCTCCTTGCTCGAGGAGCTGATCAGACGTCTTTCTTTGCTCCGAGCTTCTGACTTCTGGTCTTGGTGTATAGAAAGGTTGTTGTAGGATTTTGGAAGGATAAAGGAATGGAGAAACTCGTACTTTAAATGTAATCGATTTGGTAGGTGCTTTATTATGTGGAACGTAATTTAAATATAGTGTTCGGGGCTTTCGAGTCGAGATTGGAGGATGTAAATTAATTAATGTCCCGATATGAAATTGTAATGATTTTATTACTGAATGCAACAGAATTTTGGTTCAATGGAGCCCGCTGCTGCATTACGCGTGTGTTCTGCTCGCTTTAATTAATGTTTGAATATTGTTTCTGAAATTTCCTGATTATTAGGGTGGGAGTAACAAAAAATTACAAAACTTCCCCAAATTACTTATAAGTAAACAGTCACTTATAGTGAATGGAGTTTCCCGATTTGGAATATATTTTTTTAAGGTACTCAGAGTAACTAAGAAATCCTAAAAATTATAACTGCAGTGGACCTATTTTACTCATGAAATTCAGGCGTACGCGAAAAACATAAAAATCCTCTTATTTAAAAATAATTGGCTAAAACCTGGCATTTGTATGTTTTTTGTGATGCTGAATCCGAATATGACGTTACTTTTTTGTAAAAAAAATTTCCTAAAGTAGTTTTCTTAATAAAAAATTGTATTTTTGGAAATAACTTAAAATGTAAAGGCCGAAGAATTTTTTAAATATGTTTTTCAAATTCCTCGCACTAATTTACTTCAAAATCCATGCAAACCTGCTTTTTAACTCCCATGGCCACATCCCCTAGGGCAAGATACCAATTCAACGACTTTCACATCGACTATTTTACCGTGTTCGAATAAAATTGTAAGTGCTTTCGTCATGTTTCCCGATGTTAACTTTGAAGTCGCGTATTTAAAGAATTCTCCGACCTTTCCTTTCTTGAGTTATCTCCAAAAATCCGTTTTTTTTGTTAAGAGAACTACGTCAGGAAATTTTTTTACACAAAATATAACATCATGGAATCCAAATGGATTCAGCTCCTCTTAACTATTCTTAAATAAGATGATTTTACCTGAGTAAAATAGGTCCATTGCAAATATAATTTTCAGGATTCCTTAGTTACTATGAGTACTTCAAAAAAATATATTCCAAATCTGAAAACTCCATCCACTGTAAGTGAATGTTTACTTGTAATAGTGTTTATTTTTCTTGATTGCAATCAATCAAGTTGCAAACGATACCATACCAAAAAGCATAAAAACTCCCGTGTATCGCATGCATCCCCTGTTCCTTTCTGAATCTTTTTCATTCACCGAGTGTGAGTGAAAGCCTCCACCGCTGTATCAAGACCCTTTCTCATTATTATACTGCACAATTTCTTTTCTCCTCCACCTTCATCTTCGCCTCCCCTCCTCCAGCACCAGTGTTTTTCCCCTCTTCGTCCTGGTTCTCGTTCCACACCTCCCCCCCCCCCTGCGCGCCCGCGTTCTATTTCTCGTTCTCTTCATCTATCTTCGTTAATGTTTGTCCGCTTTATTTCTCCCAGGCCGTTCCTCGCGACGTGGCCCCTCGTTTTTCTTCTCTCTCTTTTGCCTGCCTGCACCCCTCTCCCCCTGTTTCGCTCACGAGTTACTTTTTCGTAATTTCCTATTGCTGATACCGGGTTTCCCGACTCGGGGAATTCCACGTCCGCGGCTCTCCTCGTTCACGTCTCTCTTTATCCGATAAAGGACGTCTGTTCATTGAAATTCTCCTTTCCTCGGGGCCCGCGATCCTTCCTTCCCTCTTTGAATCCTTTTTAATCAACCGGTAGCCCGTGCGTGGCTCGTCGCGCGCTCGAATATTGCTCTCGAATTTCTCTCTTGTCTCGCCTGACGCTCCTTACGTATGCACATCGTTTCAGCTTTGTTTTCTGTGTCTTCCGTTTAATATCCATCGAATCCTCTATCGGGACACCAGAAGCGTTTCCAGTCGGACAGGTCCCGCGACTTTGCAGCTGGACGCCGGCCAACCGCCGCTGCAACAATGCGACTGTTACTTGGTCCAGGCTATGAGATGTTTAAACAATGATCCGAGGTCGGGCCAGCAGCTCGACGGGCGATCGAGAGGCCTCACCGAGGCAATTGCTAAATGGCCGTTGTCTGACGCGCGAGCAGCCTCGACGATTTGTCTGGGGTCCTTGAGCGGGATGCTAATGAGAAAAATGGGGCAATTAGTTTCCACGAGTCTCGAGCAGGATGCTGATGAATTGTAAAGCACACGGCGCACCGGGTTTTATTGCTGCGAGCAACGGGGGTGGTGTTTTCTTTGATATTTGGGGTTCTATGCTTTGGCCAGTAGAGATGGGGGACACGGTGGAGATTTGTTTGGGGAATTAAGATTAAAATCATTAATTGGCATAGATGGGGCTAGTTGAAGGAAACAAATGCTGTTACTGCTCTAACGAATGGTGATTGTTGCTTTTTCTTCTTTTTTGAAAATACAAAGTTTTTTTCGTTGGTACGTAAACTCGAAAATTTGAGTAGTGTGAATGAAACGTTTTTCGTGAAACGTTTGTTACAAAATATTCCACGCGTAATCGAATTGGATATACGGCTTTCTATTTTTGGGGGCAGCGATATACGAATATAAATCAGCGACAAATGAAAATGTGGAGTGGTCGTTGGTCCCACTTGATATGAATGCAAAATGTCCACGGGGTAAAAGAGTTACATGGTCACGAATACTGATCGGTTTTTATTTCAGCCACGATCCAAGGATCGGTTTAAAAAATCGTATAGCATTCAATACACGAGTAACAATGTGAAATCGGGGCAGCTTGAAAGTTGTAAAATAAAAATTTTAATTCGTATTGTGTGGGACATTTTGTTTACAGAAATTTTTCAAGACAATCTCGATTTCCATTTGAAGCACGCTGTAGTTAAATAGATTAAAGCACTTCCTATCTAACACTCAATCAAATCCACATCAAACCAGAAACGTGACCTAATTATTTTCAGTCATGTAACGTTGGCCATTCTACACAATGAATTTAGTGTAATATTCAAATTTTAAATAAAAACAAACTAATCTTACGAAGCTTAGACCAAATATATTTTTGCTCACGTTACGGCTCACGAAATAGAAAACTGAAAATAAAAACTAACACGGTACAATAATTTCGTATTCAAGTAATTCATTGGGCCCTACAAATTAAAACTACTTCTACTCATTTAAGGGGCTGTTCCGGTCTAGACCCCATAAAAATAGGTGATCTTTAGTAATTAATTCAAGAAAAACTACTACATATAACTTAATGGCACTTTTTGCATTGTATAAACGATGTATTCATTTCTAGAAATAAATTTATTGTTTTATAATTAATCATTGCAGACGGCACTGGCGAGCCATTAAAGTCGAGGCTTAAAAAAACGTTCAAACGGTGGAACCTGTAGCACCTACACCATTGTTCTGGAATAAAAAACAATGCCAAATTATTAAGCATGAAACTCGCTCGTGGACTAAGCAGTAAAAATGATAAAAAATTACATTTCTTGAGAACATAACGATAGTTGAAATTTGAAATAAATTTTCCCTATATTTTTCGTCCCTTCAACGGCTTTAAAAATGACAAATTTACAAATTCTTTTAAATTTACTGTTTTTTTTTCTCCACGGACCAGAAGTAGGTATATTCTTCAAAATAAAAAAGTTACAGTCGAATCGGATAATAACTTTTCGATATATAGGTTCCACCGATTTTAAGAACACTGTTTCGAGAAAAACGCGTGTAAAGTTTTACGTGAGCGCCGACTGTCCGAGTGTTCCCCATGCATGTGCCGCTACTCAAATGCCTATAACTCCGGAAATTTTACGAATTTCAAAAAATCCTTTCAAACACGTATTCTTAGAAGGTTCACCATTCGCAAAATGATATAAAAAATCTATTTTTACACCGGAACCTCCCCTTAAGACATAACAAAATCACCATATAATAATAATTTAAATTTCCCTATGCCTAAGGAGCACTTTCACTTGCGAACGATGAAAAGAATGCCAAAGATGCTGTTACAGTCTACTTCAAAGTCGTCTCACATTCCATTTATGCGTAAAATGCGTATCCCTGCCTCTCGAAAACCATTTGCAGGTTGATGGGGAAGCTTAGAGTTCGATGGATTGTTACCCCGAGCAAGGCACAGGATCCCGTGATTGGCCTCAGCCATCATTCTCTAATCTCTAAGCTCCGTACATACGGATAACATCTGTATTCGGTCGCAGCGTCCATTCAGCCGCGAGATTAACGTAGTATACACACTTGTTATCGCGCTATCGCTTCCGAGACGATCAGATAAAAGCATCGAGGGCCGCCAGATACAAATTGCTATGAGAACCTTAACCACGAGTCCAGTTACACTCTTCCCCGACGCTTGCATTAAGTTGCCATTGTGATTCCGTGTTGGCAGAGGCTTGGTTACTTACGTAGTAAAAATTTGCTGGCTTCGAGGTCTTCTTTGCATAGGGAAGAAGTTTGTCATACGGGGAGGATCGATTGTAAACGTTTCGAGGTTGACAACGATCGTAGGTGTTTCTGCTGGAAGATGGAGGTTTAATATTATTGGTAGGTGATCTTTGAGTACATCGCGTGGATGGAGATTTTATTTAACATGAGGAAATAAAAATAAAATAAATAAATTGTGTATATTAGGTAGGTATGGATTTGTAGCCTAGGGAATTTGCCTTCTGTCATAAAATATGTAATAATCCTGAGATACAGGACTTTCTTCCGATGGCAGCTATGCTGCCTTCTGTCCCAGTTTCCGTTGCTTCTTACGCGAACACGAATATTATGCTTTTAATCACACTGGCGTGTTTTAAAGCGATCATCAAATACTCGTGCACGGAGGCAAAGTAACGCTGAGCACCGAGGAAGAAGTCATTGCCCGATTCAAATTAGGCGGAACTAACGAGCAGATGGAATGCGCACCCGCGGATCGAAAGAAAACGAAAAAGGGCAGATGGCTGATGCATCATCTCGGTCTGACCGTATTTGAAGAACGATCAATCGGGCCCGACGACTACCGTCGTTATTCTTTAATTAGGCCAGGGAACATGCCGCCGAATCGAAGGCTAACGATCGGATCCATCGATCAGAGGGTCCGTTTTAACGTCATTAATGTCACAGCGGAGCGACGCAAGCGCGAAAACGAAAACCATGCACCTGGGGAATGAGATAATCGGTTTAACGACTATCACAACATCGTCCTTCGACACGCGAACTATGGCGCCTGATCGAGAACTTGCCTGGGAAGAATTAGGGCCTTTTCACGTGACACACTTCCATCGCTGAGAATTGGTGTTTGGAACATGTTCAACCATCTTTTATATCTGTTTTTCTGTTTTGTTTATCAACATTGATTCTAGCTACACTTGGAGTGGCGCAAGCCAGGTCATAGAGTCATCAAATGCGATGGAATAATTACTTAACAATGAGCAAAGGCAACTTTCCAAACTGTTCAATCGCACGGACTCTATGAACGCTTACTTCCATTCTCTGCGCCCAAACAAAGCAACACTCCCTTGATGCAATCTGTCCTGTTCCTCGCGAGTCTCACAGCCTGGAAAGAATGAACCCCTTCTCCTTTCGATGTTCAAATTACACCACCTAGGAAAGCTGAAGGTCATGGTACCGCGTTCGTAAACGTCAGAGCCCTCGGCCAAGACTTTCCCAGAGGTGTGTCGCGTCGTTAACCGTCACCGCGACGCGACAGAGCTCCTAAAGTTCGGCTGGAATTCGACGGCAAGGAATTCGGTCCGATTGAATCGAATGTCTAGGCCCTTTCCGATGGAGACACTCGAACGTCCCTTCCTCCCCTTGTGCTCGCCGTGGATGGGCTCAGACAACCATCCATTCGAAGGCATCTCATACCATCAGCATCCCAGCCAACCCATTTCCCATTCCTCGAGAACCGTGCTGTACATTTCCCAGACGTGCCCCTAGCCGGCAGTCAAATGCCAATACGGCACTTATCCTCCGTCTGAAGTCTTCCCCTTTGCCTGGGGAAACCCCCTCGCCCTCTGCCACCACCCTGCCCAGCGCCCCCCACACCACCGAAAGCTTTTAAACCATTACGGTGAATGACGCATCGTGGATCGCGCCGTGGAATTCTCTCGCGTATATTCAACGCGTGTCTTCGGTAGTACTTCGACAGTATTTATGGAGATGGATGTGTCGCGATGGGAGGCGAGACCGTTTCATCGGCCGCCGTTGATGCCGGATTCGGCTGGGTCGTTGGCGATTTACGTGCTATCCAGGAATTTAGGGCAATCGGTAAACGGTTGGGGTGATTCTTGGATTCACTCGTTAACTGGCCTGGGGACCTGTATAGTGGCAGAATTCCGTATCCAAATGAACTAAGTTTTCCTGCGGAAGAATACATTTACTTCCGAGTTGTGTAATTGCTTTTTAGGACGCTGAGCACAAATTTCTGGCGATAGTTTCAAAAATAGAAACGAGGGTTCACTCCTGTAATCCCAATATTTCAAGAATTATGCCATTTAGAATTTTGCTAGGGTGGACACAATTTTTATATCAGTACCTTCAAAATCTCCTAAAGTAAAGTGGTTGCAAAACTGTCTTATTAATATTATTAATAATATTTAATATATTGGTATATCTCTTTTTGTAGTTGCACTATTACAATCGAAATTATGTAATAAATTAATCAGTGCAATTAACTTTAATTATAACCCCCTATAGCTCTTCTTGCATAAAACGAAGAAATATAGGAAAAAGTGTTGTATTTTAATATTATTTTTTTTAATATTTACATAATATTAATATTTAAAAAATATAGAATACTGAAAAAATGTAGTTATAAAAATATTCATAGATTGTGTGATGTTCAGGTTGATGCATGTCTGGCTTAGATACGAGTTAAGGTCAATTGGTCAACATCGATTCACAAAATTTGGCATAGCTCTGTCAATTTTAAAGATACGACAATGAAATTTAGAGAGAATATGTAGAAAAGAATAAGAACTCTAATTTTGCGTTTTAAACAAAAATGTCCTGAGTGTCCTGAGGCCCTTCTTGCATGCAACAGTGTAATTAGAGTCTAAAGTATTTTCTAATAAATAAATTGATGTATAGGATTGTTTGCGGGAAGTAATGGATTAATTCGGTTTTGAATTCTGGTAAAGTGAGAAGCGCGTAGAAAACTGTTCACTTGTCACAAAAATTGCTTTTTTGCATCTTAACGTGTCCCGCGAAGCTATTTCCGTCGGGATTGAAATATTTGCATGAATATCGATTGATCGGAAGGATTTCATAAAGTTCTGGACTTTTCAATTTCATCTTCATCGAGATTGATGAATCCTTCGCAGAGCCGAATGGATCCGTTTTAAAACGGATCAATTCCGTGTGACCGTCGATATAACTGGCCCCGCGTATCGTAATACCGCATTTGCATTCCAATATTTTAGATGGTTTTCGAGCCATTTCCAGGAAATGGAATCCATGCGTCTCGAGAAACCGCCGCTTCCAAATATTTACCATTTATCTCGTGCATCGACAGTGTTTCGAGTCATGTTTATGAAGATGGATTGCACTGCGAAATCCATTCACGCGCAGTTATTCGTTCATCGTATATTCGAATTTTCTTACAGATATCAAAATGATTATCCATTGTGTATCTTTTGCACGGTTTTGGTAGGCGTGTGTACTCGTCCCCGATGAATTATTTAATGTGTTAATATTTAAGACTAATGTGTAGTTTTGATCCCAATGCCTCGAGTCTACAGAAATATATCTATATGCTGGTTCGATAGATCAAATGAATAGCTTACTGCACAAATATTGCATATCCACTTTTCGTAAAATGGTGGAATTGTTTATTTTTTAATGCTAAAGTACCCATGTATCATTAAAACTCTTTTTCTCGAAAACGCTAAAAGTGGACAAACAATATTTGTGCAGTAAGCCACCGCAATGTTCCACAGCCAACTTTCGAAATAACTACATGCTACCCCAAAACTACTATTTTTTCAAATACAACTTACTATATCGGCAGCTTGTTGATAAAACTTAGCAAGTTTATTTTTTACAATAACTCTCCTCTAATTCCTTTAAATTCCACCTTTACTTCTCACATCCTCTGCAATTTCGATCCTTATAATAGAAACCACCCCCTCCCCAAGATGTAGACGATTAAATCCTGCAATTGTCAAACATATTCACATAGGAACGTCAAGCGAAGGAAATGAAAAAAATGAACAACACACGATCAATTAGTATAAAAAGTGTTGGTTGCTTGCAAAACTCGACACCCCGAGAGCCAACCTGTGAGCTTTGGTTAATGTTTTCAGCGTGTGCTTTGGCATCGCCCTTAGGTAAATGAAAAAAGGGTGTTCCGGCGACATTGTTTTACCGCAACCCAACATTTCCAGGGCGCGGTTCTGAGCTAACAAAGCGACGCCCAGGCGGAACCGGTCCCCGCTGAAGGATATTAATATCCTCCTCGATAAATCAATCGTCCAGTGTCGTTCTCGTTAGGTTGTAAATTGCACGTATAGGTAACGGGCCTGGCGCAAAAATAATGGCGTCGTAATTTGAAATGCGCGTTTGTCGTTTTAATTTCCCGTTCGTTAAGCCGAAACCCGTTTATCGCGATGCTCATTACGTTTTCGCGCGTTTTATTTCAGATCGCGATATTACTGCACACCTTTAACATAATTCACCGCCCTTAGGTTGGTTTATGAAAATTTGTAGAATAACTTTTTTCATGTAATTGGTGCGATAATAAATCAATTTTTGTTGAAAATGAACACAGGGTTCTCTGTTCCTTTATGGTGATATACTGTTGACTTATAAGCCACTAATACAGTGATATAACAAAATACCGCTTTTAGTTTAATCATTCAGTGTTTTGAAATTAACTATAATTATGAGAAATTGAATTTTTATGTGCAAATGTATCGATACCTGTAAATGAAAATATAGATACAAGTGTAATATTGTATCAAACCAGTTTTGATTTACAAGCGGACTGCACAGGTTATGTAATCGGTTCTGAAATGAGACTGGATTAACATTTTAGTACACATCTAGTGTTACAAAACCGTAAAGGGTTTTATCAAAATGGGCCTTCGTTTTCGAGAAATTTGAGTTCAAAGTTTTGCGCGATACTAGTATAATATACTATCTGCACCCAATTTGAGTTATAGGCTCCTTCATTAGCAGTTCTGATTTACGAAGAACATATACTGGCTCGCATTCTTCGAACGATGGAGAGTCTTTAAAACTTTCGTCGATGCCGGGAGCTGCGTGAATGTTTCACCCCTTTAGACATTGCCGAGCAGGAAGTGGGTGTTGAAGATTTAGTTTCCACCCTTCGCGAGCAATGTGGGGAGAAGGATTTTTAAGTACTCTGCCCTCTCAAGGCTCGCGAGCCATCGGCGGAAACCCACAGGAAAGTGGAAATCGACCGTGGGGGATCAGACAATTTCCTTTACCGCCGAGTAACCCCCTCGATGAAAGTTGCCAGTTGGCTTTAAGAACGACCCCAGGTTCTGTATTTAACCAGAATGCTGAACCACTGTCCAATTCAAGAATATGGAGTCTGTGTCATCCTACATTTACTTTGGGAATGAGCACGATGCAAAGAAATCTCAACGAGTTTCAAATTTTGTAAACTCGAACTTCGTGTAAAATTGCGAAATGAAAATATCGGGTTAAGAGTGAGCTTTAGTAAATAGGAAAATTAAGATACTTAGGAGAATTCAGTTTTTTTAAATTTTGAACTTAATTTCTTTGATAAATAAAAAATTCAGCTTCCTTCGTACGTGATTATGTAAAAATTCTGATGTGTGAATGTTTAGACATTCTATTAAAAAAGTTCTGTTTTTAATAAGGATTTCCTGAGCTGGTTGGGGCAATTGTATAATAATAATTACGACGTGATGGTGGACTGTTTTAAATTACCTGATTAAAGATGCATTCTCGTTGAAGACAAGAGTGTGTCCAGGAGAAGAATTTTTTATCGAGATTTGAGTCTGCTTGGGGCTGAAGGAATTTTTCAATATTCTCGGGGGATGATTTTTAGAGACCATTAATGTTATTCAAAGGATAAAGAAATGAGAGAAAAGTCTCTAATAAAGGCAGATTTACACAGCACTCTTACAGAGAAGCAACCTTTTCTTCATTTTTTTTAACTCTAAGTAAGTGTATTAGATTATTACTTCCTTGCCTTTGAAGATATTATCCTGGCTTCAAAGGACTCGGAAACAATTTCACGTCACATATTTTCATATTAAAATAGTGTCTCCAAGGACTTTGTTTCTTCTTATCCACGAGCAATCTGTTATACGGAAACGAGGGGCTCTTTATTTTCTGGTCCGATAGAGAATGCAGTTTAGTTCTACAATTCCATCGCTATTGAATTAAATTCCTTTCCTGTTGAGCCTGGGAATTTAACGGAGATGTCTGTCACGAAGGAATCTCCCTGCACCACCAGCTCGTTTCGCGAATGAAATACCTAAAACGAATCGCGTCACGTACTTATATACACATACTATGGTGTGAATAAGATTTCATCTATTTCTACAGTATTCCCATTATTATAAAAGCTGATAGCTTAGAATCTTACCAAATTACCTGAATAATCTTTACACGTCAGTAAAGCCAATTAAAAAAAGACAATAATTCGTAAAAAAATATTGATTCAAAAATACTTTTCGATTTTATCCGAATTTGAAAATTGAAATTCGGAAATTATATACAAAAGACAGATTTGCGTTTTTATCGATGAAGGCAAGTACTTTCTCTCTGAAGTATCAAATTTAATTTCCAAAAAATGTGACTTAATATAAGTTACATATTATAAATTTTATCATATGAATGAAGCGGTAAATTTCACCATATTTATTGCCACTCCGGGCACATTATTTTGCACATAATTTATTATAACCAGACGCAGATAAACAGCATATCACAACTATTTCTGCGCCACATGCCAAGCAGAACAGTGATAAAGATGATTTAAAACAAATTCGAACAGGTTATCCACAAAAACATTATCAAACACGACCCAAACATAAATTCCACAATCTAATCGATCAAAATCGCCAAGGACTCTCAATCTTGCGAGTTTTAATAACAGTGTATGTACTTGTTCCACGAGCTACCAAGTAACGATGCTAATCGCACTAACAATCAAGCACGCGGTTCTTTGCCCCGATTACGCGCGATAAATTTTACAATACATTCCCACGTACACGCCTGGACGTGCATCGAACGAAATCGTGGCACTTATTACAGAAAAAAAGTGGGGCATATTAACGTTCCCCCCAGCTGCTCCCATTTCCCCCCACCGTATTAATTCCAAGCGGCTATTATTCCCTGAAAATCAGTCGAGGCACTCCTCTGTGGCCCTTAATTGTCGCGCGCCGGCGCATTGTCTTTCCCCTTGTTATTGCCATTTTTCTTCCAATTGCTTCGCGCACAATGCCACGATGAAACGGTTGAATGCCACACAGGGTCGTTCGAACGCGATCCCGATCCAGCAGTTGCGCGTCCCTCCGCCCCTCCCCTTCCACGTTCCAAACCCTCCCTCCGACTTTTCTCGTGCCTGCCCTCTCTTTCTCTCTCATAGAAATCCAGCACACGTATCGGCCGCGTATCCAGGCGGAATAATCGAACAAACGATTTCGTTCAGGCGCGATCAGCAGAAGGCCCCCGACGCGGAACATGATTTCGAGGCGGGCAACAGTTTGTCGTGTCGGGTGGTGGATGCAGCGCCGCTATTTTGTCCAGTTGAATCTGGACCCTCGGGATGGCTTTCTAGGTTTTCGTTTTAATCTTGACTTGGAAGGATTAGGAGGCTGAATGGGGTTTATCGAACGGACGATTCGAGGTCTCTCGGTATATGGAGTTTGATGGTTGAACAAACGTATATAATGTGGGGGACGTTGACGAATGTATTTAACTGAATTATGATTTATTAGGAAGCTGTAAACATGACAGAAAAGATGGATAAAGTGTTTTGCGATTGCTGGGGATTTCAAAAACCAATGGCCATGTAGTAGTTTAGGCTTCTGGGTGTAAGCAGTGGTAAGTAGTTCTTCTGGGATGTACTTCTGACGTTCAGTCAGGTCTTGATGCTTTCAGAATTCCAATTGGCTTGATCGGTTTCTTGATGCATCTATATTGATGTGCATATTAAGGTACTCGCACCTGTCATGGATTATTATTTGTCACCACGGACCTTTTTCACCCTTTGAAGTCCCTTACACTTCTGGAAGAACTGGACGCAGTAGCACAGAAAATAACAACATAACGCGGTAGCGATGTCTTTCGAGTTTTATAAGGGTTCGAATGCAAAGGGTTAACTGCTTAACTGGGCAGTTAAAAAATATGAAAGTAGAGTATTCCAGATAAAGCTTAAGCAGCATCTTGTGTCTCAATTAATATTGTTGAAATATTTCATGATTTCCGCTGCTTACTTTTGCTTTTCGAAAAAAGTAGCCCAATCTCCAGGTTATCACTTCAATTTCCTTGACCAGAATCTGGTGTCCCCGTGCAGGGACCTTCGAATTCACGTTGCCTTATGTACACTTCATGGAATCAGTTATCTATACTTTGCGTGTACAGTGCAAGTTGCAATGTGCCGAGCAAATGAACCTGACAGTGACTATACCATTATCGGAGGGTTCGTCTTCTATAGTGATGCAGGGTCCTGGCGATAATACAAAAGGACGTGATAGCCAGACGATCCATAAACAGGCCCGTGATAAATCAGCTGTGGTCGCGCCCAATGCTTATCAGTCACGCCATATTCGTGGCGGCTCGTTCTGAGCTGTTGGTTTCGACCAGGCAGGTTCTCCAGCTGTACAACCTCCCCCGTCGTAGTGGTGGACAATGGCAAGAGCATCGGACTCTCATATTACTCTCGAAGATCCATGAATTTGCCCTTGGAGAGAAATCGATAGTGATACTTCGTCCGAGCGCAATTTATGCTTCCTTTTTGTGGTTTTTCTTCTCTTCTCGTTCCATCCCTTCTATGGTTTTGAGCAATTCCGACGTTTGCGCATTTGATTTTTATTGCCAGTCTTATTAGAAAGGTGGGGATTGAGTAGTTCTAAAATGTAAGAGTTCCGGAGGAGTTATAAACATAGGATTTTCAGTGACATGAGTTTGAGTGGGTTTAGGAGATCTGAGGAGTACAAGGTGAAAATAGTCAAGGTGAAATGAGTGAAAGTATTACTCAAAGAGTGCAGTATCAATATTTCTCAATATTCCAAAGGATTACATTACAAAATTAAGTAAATTGTTATCAGGAATATTTGATTTGCAATAAGAATATTTCTGTAACAAATAAACACCCTTCAAGTTCAGGCTTCTCAAATGGTATCTAGAGAACGTCTAACGAACCTCTTTGGTTTCTCAAAACCAGCGAATTCGTACGGTCGCAACATGAACTAAGTAGTCTACAATCTACAAAATTCACTAAGATGTCATTTTGTGAGATGCTTGTTAAGAAAAGCTGTTGAATTTGTTCCTGGATTATGCTGGGTCGTATTGACAAAGTTCTTCAGCTTTGGATTTCTTTAGTAGAAAGAAAAATTTCTTCGTGGAAACTTCCATGTAAAATTTTCATTGCACTCGAATAGTATTTATAAGACAGTGATGAATAAATTTCGTAAGATCTTAACAAGCTCAGAGAAAAATATTCAAAGACTCTGCAAATGTTTCCTAGAAAATACGATAAGCTTTCTTACAATAATTTCTTAGTGTTTTACAAGACACACAATATCTTTATCGTAAAACTGTTCCCATTCCCATAAATTCTTGCTACAAGAACAAACATCAATTTCCACGTACACAGAATAACACAATACGAAACTACAGAGCCACAGAAAAAGCAGAAAAAAATTTACAAGACAGAGGAAATAATTGACTGTCATTTAACTGCCGGTGCGTACACAATCAAACCTAGATTACTAAAATCGAGGTGAGCGAAACCGTTTTTTCACCAACCTAAAAAAACCTGGGGACAAAGTAGCTATCAAGACAGTCCTGAACTGGTCGACCACGATATTGCTTCTCATGCGTCGACCAGGCGGCATCGGGCAGTCGATTTTTCATACTCAGCGTCGCGTTTAGTCGCGTATGACTTTCCTCGCCGGCGGCCATCATTCATCCTCGTCTCGCGAGATGCACAGAAGTGTATATACACGCGAACGCACGTGGGTCCGTGCCACACTCCTGGCTGAATCGCCGTGCATTGTCTTACCTCGAGGCTGACCCTCGCGGGGTCATAGATCACGAGCTTCCTGGAGTAGTCCGCGATATAAATCATCGGCCGCTGGCCGGCCTTAGCGAATTTATCGTTCGCATCCGAGGCACTTAATTTATCAACAGACAAGCAGCGGTACGCAACGGAATGGGGGCCCCCCTTAGCGCTGAATACCTTCAGTTTCGTTTCGCGCATTCAGAAAATAAGGCCCTTTGCACGCAGATCTACTGTCATATGTCAAACTGACTCTACTGCGGTCCTCGGGTCTTGTCTGACTCAAGGGTGTTCTCAATTGTTAAGGGTTTTCTACTATTCAGAAAAACATGAGAAAGTTGTTACTATCTCGTGTGTTTCCCGTCCCTTGATATCACGCTAAATGATAGTTTATATTCTTAACCCTCGAGTGACTAAGCCATACTTTAAAGTGGATGTTACTTCCTATTAGTATCAGTTTTATAAGACAATAAGGGTTGTAGATTGCAATAAAATGTGGGATCTCAGATGTATTTGAACGAAATTATGGTTAAGAATTACATAGTAGGATGTGCAGCGAATTTTGGACGATTACTTATTTGAAATGAAAGAGACTGCTACTAGTTCTTACGTGATGCTATCTTCGAGTGATTTGAGAAATAATTATTTTTTAATGTTACTAAGAACTGCCCCTCAGAGCTAGGAGCTTCTTTCATGGGTGATTATTCCCCAGAAGCTTGTTCTCAAGATGGGAACTCGCGATCCCGAGGTACCTGAGCTGTGGTACCTCACCTGATAATGAGCTTTGTATCACAAAATAGCATTTAGCGAATCTTATTGGCCATTGCTCCACTTTAGGTTACTAGCAGTAAAGGGTGAAATAATTTCTCCCAACGTCATGACAAAAGAATTGCGAGATTCTTTACGATTTATCACAAACTCATAAGTCTATTCCCCTGAAAATCATAATTTTGTAGTCACGTCTCAAATAGTAAGAAATTTTTCTTCTACAGTTGGTACAAATCGAAAAGCTGCACAGGGTTACAGTATACCTACAGTTCCTAGCGGTGGTGTGGACTAATCGATTACATCTTGCACCGTAATAATTGCTATTTCTAATATAATCAAATTGGCAAATATAACACGAAAGTTCACAAAGTAAAAGTAAGTGAGAAACATCTGCAATTCTCACAAATACTAATGAATTAAAGTAAAAGTAAGTGAGAAACATCTACAATTCTCACAAATACTAATACTAATACTAATACAAATACTAATACAATACTAATGAATAGCAGCAAAAATGTAAAAAAGCTTTAAGCTGCCACGATCGCCTGAAACTCTACGTCTCTTGCACAGTATTCCCTTTCACAGGGCTCTGTATCATACTTCGCGCTTTTGGTTCTGCCCAACACCAATCTGTGTGCTCAGTGACATAAAGTTTGGTATCGATCACTGATGGCAATACTAATGATGACGCAGATTACAGGACTGATACCGACCTGCATGCCTGGATTGCGATCGATACTGATGTAGACGTAGGGAGATTAATGCGGGGATTCATGGTGGTAGCGATTCTGTTGCTAGAATTGATGCTAATGTCGTGTTTATCAAGATCCATGTATGTCTATCTGTGTCAATAACAGCAGTGCACAGAGAGAGAGAGAGAGAGAGAGAGAGAGAGCCCTGTCCAACTTTATCACCCAACATGCCTCCGGTGTGTTTAGAATTACGGATTTGTTTCCTCAAATAACTGTACCTACCGTTTTCTGGAATACGGTGCGTTACGAAGCCTGTAGAAAAAGTTTCTCAAAAGCGAAGGATTTCCCCTAAGTCACACTTGTAATATAGTATCACGAATACGAATCACCAGCGTGGAACTGTCACGGATGATCGAGCAGAGAAGACACCACTGAATTCGATCTATTCACCCTTCCCTCGCGTTTTATTCCAACAGCGCGTGCTAAAAGAAAATCGAACGAAGAATAGGAAGTGGTCGTACGTTACCTAAAAGCTGGCTGGCCTGTAGCCTAGGGAAATTACGAATATCCATCTTCCTCCGGACGTTTTGGAGGATCGCTGGCCCCTATCTTCGGCTGCGTCAGATCGCGAAAGATGGCATTAGCTGGAAACGCTGGTAACCATCAATCTTGACTGGCGAAATATCTATGAGCAGGATTCAACGGGCGTTTCTCGCTTATCGAACGTTGCAAACGGTGGATGGATTCAGTTGCGCGCGTCAGATGATTCCTGATGCGGAGGAAACGGAAGATTCAACGTCACTTTGTTGAACCTCGATGAGTGACGACTGAAAAATATCCTTCCGGCCGCGTCAGTTGATTTGAAAAGCGGATATTAATCCATTGCATAAGGAGAGTGGATTTGTCTGCAGTGAATTTGTCACCGTTTATTCGAGCAATATGAGCGTGAAACAATTGTGCAAATCATTTTGGTCGAAATAGTTTGCACGTGTAAGGTATTAAAAAGTTCAAGAGTTGCTTCCAAGCAGCCTTCTTTAATCCCAGGTTGAATCCAGCTGAGTTTCACTTTTAAGGTCCTTTAAAATTCATCTCGAAGCTAATTTGTCACATAGTGCGCGACACGTTTCTTCTTTCCCCAATCTTTCCCGCAGCGTAACAATTGGAGGTCACTCGAGACCCCACGACTCCTCTCGGGGTTAAAGCCAATTCCCTCCAAGGAGCTGCTTGGCGAACATTCTCGACTAGGGCCCGCGGTATTTGACGTCCCGTCGATTCTGCAAAATGAGACTGTCTGCCGCGTTAATGACGTCGTCAACAGAGTATCCGCCACGACGGATCGCGTCGCGTTTCTTGCTCAGCGAATCGTGCCTCGCCTACCGTTTAATTACAAATTACGCCCGTAATGAGCAATTAAATAGCCAGCTGTCAGCGAGCTAATTAACTAACCGTTATACATAATTGAACCACCGACGTGCGTCGTCTGCGCTTTGATATTTGCATAGGAAATTATCTCGATACAGTGTGGCGAGTGGAGGCAGGCTAACCGCGAGAAGCGATATATCTGATCGAGACTATTTCCCGTCCCATGGGGTGTCTTTCAGCCGTCAGATATAAATGAAACTCGTTCCTTGCCCGATCTTGTCAGATTTCTCCTGAACCGGGGGACTCGGTTTCTCTTTCGTCGCCGTCCATTTGCAAATGAATTCCTCACTCGAGCCAGCACGTTTGTCCTGTAAACGTCGACGACTCGGACTCAAGGATATGGGGACGTGGTTCACGGCGAGCCATAGAGGTAGATTTGATTTAAAGGGTAAGAAGACATCCCATGTGGATGAAATTCAGGTGGAGGCGAGGAGGAAGCTTCTGTTGGGTGAGTTAATGCGAGCACGTAGTACCGAGGGATGGGAATAATATTGTTGCTGGGAGACTTAATGGAAGGTTCTTTAGTTTATCTGTAGAACGAGTCATGCTTCTACGCTTCTGCGTTTATTTAGCCAGAACACGTAAAAGGATAGTGTTAGGTTTTCTTTGGTACAGAAGTCTAGTTTACATGAGTTTCTTTAGAAGTTTAGAAGTTTTAGAAGTTAGACTTTTTTCTTTTTTAGTGTATTCGTGTAGTTTTAGCTTGGAAATTTATCCTGTTAGCCTGGTGCACGGTTTCTGGGCAAAGTTAGAGAATATTGTTGTACAGTTTAGAATCTGTGAGGGCAGAGTAGGTATGTAAACATCTGATAAATAATAATATGGTATAAGTAGGTGTTTGCATGAATAATTAAATTAAATAGAGCGAAGTATGTAACTAATGCTAGTGATGGAAGTCAGGGAGCGGAATTTAATCATGGATCATCTCCGATAATCATCATTGCTATATCGATCAGTAGTACACCCACTGAATGACTAAGTATGTAACTAATGGGAATCCCAAATTTTTCTACTCGTCAAGAGACACATTTAATGTTGAAAAACGAAAAAGGATGACTGAGAAAACTTCTTTGTCTTAAAGTGAAAGGCGCAAAGTAGATTTAGAGATTACAGTTAAAAAAACAGATTTCTGTGTGATCAAACATCGATTGAACATCAAATGTTTGCTTTTATCTAATAGTTTGTGCGAGTGGATAGACTTTTTGTCTAAAAAGTTGCTGCCAGCGTTCAGATTTTTCTTCACCTTTCGTTTCATCCGTTTCTTTGACCTCCTCTTCAGTTCTTGCGTTTGAAGTCGGCCTCTCCATGCTGGCAAAGGGCCATTCGTACTTGATAGCGAGCAAACTCGAGAGGAGAAGGGCCCACGACGTGGTGAGCGAGGTCTAAAATTGAAATTCAAACTTACGACTACAGAAATCCGTTTTCACCCACGTGAATACGTGTTGCTGCTTCGTAGGGAAAGATAAAGTTCTGCTTCGGTGTAAATGAAACAGGGCGGTCACGACGAAAGTGTGACGAAAGTGAGTTGAGTGTAACTTAAACCGTGTAACGTCAAAATTAAAATCTGGCTTGTTAAAACAGTTTTTCGGGAAAACTCGTGTGATAAAGAATTATATAAGAAGCTTTGATTTTGAGATTCAAAGCTGTTTTATAGATAGGATATACTATCTAGTCTTTTAATACATTTATCTTTGAAAACTGTGATAAATATTTCTTAAATTTCCATTGTTTGTTATTGATGATTAAAGATTTTTTTTACATACAATAAGTAAATATTATTCGTGATTAGGAGAATTTATAGCAATGAAGAGAAATACTAATTTACTTAAGATATGCAAGCGTTATTTTTCATAGTTAATAGAATCCTAGAATCTTTCTTGTAACCATGCAGTTGTATGAAGGTTCATAAAAAAATTGTGTAAAATGTCAAATGAGAAGAATTTATTTCGCAGAGAAACTTTTTCCACGCGATATCGCCACTCTAGGCTATTTCTACAAAAAACAGGATCTAATTACCACTCACAACCAAATAACAGAAATATTATTTCATTAAATTTTTTATATGTCCGACTCCCTCCAATCCTTTAAACCAAAGCAGTATAATCTTTAAACTTAAACCAAAGTACATAAACAGAAACCTCAAGGCTTCACATTTCCGTTATGTAGCGCAATATCTCCCTCATTTTAGAAACTAAAAATAATATTGCATTGAGTCTACGATTCAAGGATCCTCCTGTTCTTCAAACGCTATCGCGAGCTCTCCATAGTGTCAATTAGTTTAATGGCGCGGCGACGCTTACCCGAGGCTCGCCCAGTGGCCACACAAAAATCGGGAAAGCGCATCGCGAGTGTCGTGCCAATCCATTAAGCATATTGCACCCTTCTCTAGAGTCCTGAAAACTGCAGCGCAAAGGGAACGTCGAAACAAAAAGGAGACACGTAGCCAGTAGTGTTCGAATTGAGGACCTTGCAGCAAGAGTGGTGCAATTCCATTTTTACAGTTTTTGAGTTATGACGTGTAAAATATGGAAATAAAAATTCTACATCATTTGATGCAGGTTTGATGCAAATGCGATAACAAATGAGCGATTTATTTCCAGATTTAGAATAGAAATAAAAACTTAACTACTATTATTGTATGAATATATGTATTTTTCAATTAGTGTTCTCTTTCCAATGTTAAGCAGAAGTAATAATGTTATATGTAAACAGTCTTTTCCAATTTACTTGAAATTGGTAAAGATGGAGCTACACCCCTCGTGCTGCAAGGTCCTCAATTAGGACCCGTTTACCGCCAATATCTCCTGCCTTCAGTTTAATATCCTGCCGAATGTGTTTCGGTGGATCGTAGACGTGATACCGCGGCCTGCCTTGGTGTTTGCACGCTGAAACGGGCCGTTAAATCACTTCGTTAAACTAGTAATCGATTACTCGGTCTGTTATGGTCTCGAACCCGAATAGGTATTTCCTATCGCGGTCTTCTGATAAGACAACTTCATAAAACGGAGGTTAGTGTTGTTGAGAAGGGCGTGTTTCGCATTTATTCATGGGGATGTTCATTGGTGCTTAAATTGATAAATATTTTCTAATATTTAAGGCGGTTGGAAACTTGAAATTATAAATTTCTATTTGTTGAATTCGGGTTTTGACGAGTTGTTTTTTTTTTGGTACTTTGAATATTTGAGAAATTAAAATGGTAAAGGATGTAAATCCCAAAGAAATAAAAAATTCTTTTTTGAGTGGAAAAGGATATAAATTCTTTGTAAATTCTGTTGTAAGTGCTAGAATAATTTATTTTATTTTACTTCCAACGTTGCTGTGGTTGAAAAGAAAATACTGAAAATTTCCACTTCTGGCACTTGCACCATTTGCCATTTCAACTCCTCGTTTTAGTCTACACTAACCGTGAGAAAAAAATTCTGAGTTAGAATAAATGTTACCTCTAATATAATTTGTAATATTTAAAGAGGGACAGATTTATCTCATTGGTCGACTTTAGGTGGCCTATTTTTCTCTGTTCGTTTTGGAACAGAATTTTGACGGTTATTTGCATTACACAACGTTCTATCCCCGGAGACTCTAAATTCTTGTCTCATTATACCCACGCTGTATCTGTTCTGCTGTATACGTGGATAAACATAAATTCAAAACTTTCAGAGCATTCAAAACTGAAACTCCTCTCAACTCTCGTTAGAATTCGAGCCGCGCTGTCGTACAGTAATTTAAGTACGACGCAGTTTGTGGTTAATTGTTAATACTTGGTAATTGCGCCTGTTATGTCGTAGTAATAAATTCGAAATACAACGATTGTAGAAATTTATAATTAACCCGAGACAAAGTGTGTGTATAATAATAGTTTTTATACGTAGTATTTGTTACATCAAGTATTTATAAAACAGTGAACGAGTGAACAATGTTAAAATTCCATATATATTTATACAGGTACACAAATCGCCTTTTATGATATGATATTTAAATCAATTCGTATTCAAAATTTGAATTAAGCAAGTAATTAGAAGCATCCATTTAAAGCTAGCAAATTTTTAACAAATTTGTATTGATTAAAAACAAATTTCACTGTAAATCGCATAAAGTAGAAGTATTTTTGCAATATTTTACTTTTTATTTGCAAGGCATCCCACAATCAATTTTCCACCGTCCTCTTTAAT
Organism: Andrena minutula; assembly: GCA_929113495.1. Classification (NCBI taxonomy): domain Eukaryota; kingdom Metazoa; phylum Arthropoda; class Insecta; order Hymenoptera; family Andrenidae; genus Andrena; species Andrena minutula. Next base: position 8,457,534 of record OV815996.1, on the reverse strand, counting down.
CCTTAAATATCGTATATTACGTTTCAGCCCCGACAATGTATTTTCAACATAGATATCCACAAATCTAATCGTCCATTTCGTTATTGAATCCACTCCCAGAATAAAACTATTATCTGTTACCGAAGTACACGCCCGTTTTTCCAATGTTTCATCAGATAAAACATCACGTCTCTGCTCTGTCCAAACATTCTACTGCGAAACGGTTCGAGTTTCACGAAATTTTCATTGTCGATTAACCCAGAGAGCCCGGGTTCGATCAATTGGATTTGCCTGTTTCGTTGAAATACCAGTGGAATTATTTGAGCATGGACGTTTTCAGTGTGACTGCGAACGTGCAAACTTAGAAACGTCTAAGATTATTTTGGGAAGCAACGTCGTCTATCTCCATTCGTTCCCCCCAGCTATTTTGATTCTACGCCGACGGGCTCCTCGAAAGCCTCTCGTCACTCGATTGCGAGTGCTCTCCGTTCGAGAGGATTTTAATTAAATGCTCAGCCCGTCTCTTCAAAGATCCCATTAAACTGAATTCGTCCCCATTCATGCGCGAAGGCTGCTCGTGGATTTCGCGATCAAAACGTTAGTTTTACTCGACGAAAGAGCGAATTTCCGACGATGCTCGATTAATCAAGACGTTCCGAGTGGAAGAGTTCTTTGGCCGCGATGGAATCCGAATGTTTACCGATCACCCATTTCGGTTATGTAGATCCTTGGTTGGATGCCCAATTTCGTCGATTAAAACCTGACTAATTAGTACCAGCTATTTGGCCCATATTTCTTTTTCAGTTCTCCTTCCATGCTTTTATATTTGGATATTAAATATTGCTGAAATATTGCGATTTTTATATGGGCTTCTCCATTCGAATTTAATACTACTGTAGCAAGCGTTCTATAGACTCTGTGCTTCATACTTTTTTAAATGATCAATGTTTGATTGAACTGGTTTGATTGCTGCATTTTTATGATATTTGACTGTGTGTAAAATAGCATATAAATGTGCAGTTGTTTTTCAAAATCCGTTAATAAAAATCCGTGTCTTTTACTGTAATTAATATGAAATTTTTTTAGACAAAAGTTACAGTAAATTCACAATTGATCTTTCATATTTGGGAACTAACATAATATAACACTAGCTTAAACGTTTAAGTAACAGATTTCAATTCATCTCAATTATTCTCTCTACAAATTGAAGAAATCTTTATTTTAAACAAACTGTCAGTTCAGAGAACACTTTTAAGGCAAAAACTACTCTTTCATCCATTAATTCCCACTTCTCTCTAAAATCTCCCTCACAACCGTGATCATTAGAATGGTAGAATTTATTCAAAATTTATGATATTTCGCAGTGATTTATTTTCGAAAGCGTTTCGCAAGCATGTTCTAACGTTACCGTTGATTTATATTTTATTACCGCTAGATTATCCCGCGGTGCAACGTGTTTGTTAATCGCGTCGCGTTACATCCTAAATAATCCTACGTATGCTGTTACACGACGCTTTAACACTGCAGCCGTTGCTAATTTGCATTGCGCCAGAGTCACACTCGCGACATTACGCGTGTAATACGTGGTGATGAACGTAATCGCATGATTCTGATCTTCTCGAAGGAGAAACTCGCTGCGTCACGACGCCATTGGCATGCTAATCTGTCAAAGAAGAAAGTGCAAACAGCTGTGAGATAATCTGGTGTAAAAATTAGAGGCGACGTTTTACGAATCTGTGCTAAAACCATTATGTAGCATAATTTCCCAAAATCACATCTTGGAAAATCTTTCTTCTTCTACCTTGCCGCAGTCCTAATTAACTTATAATTACATGTCACTGCTTGGAAGTACATACTTAATTATTTATAAACTGAATAACTGAAATGAACAATAAAACTTTATTCGGATAGTACCACAGATAAAAATATATTTCAACATTTTCTGCGCACAGTGAATTTACATTCACGTTCTTAAATCTCCTTAAAGCTCCTCTTCTTTTCATTTAATTTCAATTCCTTGCCTTAATAATGCAATGGCTACAGAAAGTATCATGAAACTTACTGTCCCCCTTAAGGTGACGCTCGACATACTTTATTCGGAGAACTGTATTGTGCAGGATTCGTTATTTATTCCATGGAGCGTAGTTTCGTAGTGCACCGAACGTTATTAGCACGCTCGTTAACAGGTATCGGCCGATATTCACGATGAATAACGAACGCGCTGCCATTAAGAAGCAGGGCGACGTTGAACGCGCGAAACGGGGCCATTGGAGCGATGCTTTTTCCAAGAGACTGCAAGTCGCTGAAAAATATGCACGGCCCCGCGGTATTGGGCGATATTTAATGGCGTCATAAAAGTCGTCAGTGAACCGCTATCGACGGAAAGTTTTCATACGGAGATCCTGGCTCATTAAAGTTCCACGCGCCTGCCTACCGTGGAAAAGTGTTCCAGGATATTCCGAGCCAATTATGCGGTACTCGTGAACCTCGAAAGGCTCCGCAATTCTTCCATAATTTTCTACTGACTATGAAAGTGTATTTAATCGTTGATTAAACTTTGAACTTCAATTTCATTGGTCCACAGGTTAAATTTTAAAAGAAGCTCCTGCATTAGACTCCGAGTTTGGTATGATTTGAAATCCTTGCAATTAGTTTCTTCGACAATTAATATATATGGTTGAATATTTAGGGTGGGTCAGAACGAATCCGGCATCCGCCAAGCGAGGGTTAAGGTTTCGATCAAATTAAAGAATTGATTAGTTTCGCGTGTTTGGTGTTGTGCATGAACTGTGCGTTTGAAAATATTTCCTCCGGGGAGAAATGCTTTTCAATTATAGAGAAGGGAGTTGAGTATGATTAATTACAGTTCTTTGCTCACCCCGCACGATGGTTTTATTAAAATACTCCCTTTCTCTGTGAAAAGGAGAATATTCTTGACAAATGAATGGAAAGCACGATCGCAACCTTCCTTTTTTCTTATACAGCTTCCTTGACGCAGGAAATGGAGAAAATATACTTAAATCGACTTGCAACTCCATTTATTATTTTCTCAGTAAATCAAGAATATAATGTCGCTTGTGGTTCTCGATTTAAAACTTTAATATTGCTCGCCCATCTAGTAAATGATTACTAAAATGAATTAAAAAAGAAACAGTGGAAAATATATTAAGGTAACAATATTTCAGAAATATTTTCTCACGTATTTAAAGCAGGAATATCACAGGAAGAAGTGGCATTCATTTGTATAAAGAAGGAAAAAAGAAGCAAAGGAAACGCGTGAAAGAAATTCCCGCGCCTGACGAATCGTTGACCTATACTACTTACTCCTAGCCCAGCGTTTCGGGAGCTAACTTTAACGCATTAATCACAGAGAGTTGCGAGGCCATGGAATACAAAATTAACAAATACAACCTCACATTGTACCTTGTCATGCCGTTGTTCATTATAATTTTCGTGTATAATACTGTAACTCGGTATATTTTAAATGTGGTTCTCGTGGGAGGCTGTTGCGCGCTGTTCATGTACAGGCGAAATTCACAGCCGTCATTAATTTCTTTGAGCATGGAAATAATTGTATACCGACACTCGGGCTATCTATGATACTGACAGATACAGCAGGCCGTTTGAAAAATTCTCGGATTAGAAACTTCAAATCGTCAAACAATGTTTAGTGGCATTTACTGCAATATACTGCGACTCACTAGTTTGTTCACATGAATTAACAAGAATTATGGAAACCACTACCTTGCTGTTGTGTCTTAATGCCTAGATCGATATCACTCGACTCATGATTTTAATACCAGAAGCAAGGTTACAGGTTTAAATGAACGTGACAGTCTTACGAACAAAGTGAATGACTGTATTATTACCTGTATCCTGAATTCGTTAAGTAGTAAGTGATTCTATTCACGTCTCTTATATGTCTAATTTTTAACGTAGCACAGTAGTAAAATATTAGAAATTACGTTACAAACAAATTTAGCAATTCATAGGGTCAATAAAGCCCCCAAAGGTCCTTCCAGTATTTCACTGTAGGTTCCACACGTACAGCTGATTTATTTGGTGTCAAGAAAAACTGCACTAGCTCTAAGATGCGAAAAGAAGTGAATTAGTTCATTTGTAAAAATCTCATTATGATAATTCAATATTCAAATCTAAATCCCCCGTTGCTTTCGTATTTCTAAACATTACCAGTTCCATGGCTTAAAAATATATAGGGTAAAGGACCCAATTACTGTCACCTTAAGCTATTTTACTTAAACGTTTATTTATTCGTAATTTTAAGTAAAATAACTTAAGGTGACAGTAATTGGGTTGACTGCCAGTAATTGAGTCCTTTACCCTAATTCTCGAGTAAAACATAGGTACGTTTTTTTTCATGGTTCAGCGTTCATTATCTAATGTGGTAAACCCGAACAGCAACACAGGCAGTTCGCAGAAATATCTTCAACGTCCATTAATATAGAATCTCCGTTTCAAATGAAAAAATGCTACTGTACAATTCCACCTTATTTTTTCATGTAGAATCATCTCCTTTTGGGTTGTACCGCCAGGCTAGAGAGGCCTTGTAGATCCTTGTGAGCCACGCGAGGTTCCTCGGATTCCTAGTTGCAGATGCGGGTGTCCGAGCGCGAAATCTTTGGAGCACCGGCTCGGAACTCGTAACAGCAGCGGCGCCGTTTAACGGCGTATTTATGGGAACAATTGCGCTGGGTCCCGTGTGCTTATTCACGGTCCGTAAAGTCTCGCGGTTCGTTACGGTCGCACCTTCGCCATTCCTTCGTCGTGCTCGCCCAGAGATTCCGATCGGCCAACGGGGGCAAGGAATTAACGGTCCTCATCGAAACTTGCCCCTGAATATTTTCCAGCGCTATTGTTCCCCGCTTACGAAGAAGGGGCAAGAGTTTAAGTGAATCTGAGAGCAGCGTGGAAGATCGTTTGGGAACTCGCTGATCGGGGTCGGAATTAATCCCCAGTCTTCTGGAAGCGCGCGTTCCAGCAGTGTGGAATCGAAGCTCGCTGGGATCCTGATCAGTCGAGTGGTTTTGGTCGCGTTTCCTTGTGTCCCTTCGCGATGAGGAGATAGCTTCTATTGTTTATATTCTTAGCTTGATTTCGGTGAAAGGAACTTGAAATTCTTCTTTACTTGTTTACTTGTGGAATTATTCCCTGTGGATAAAGGATTTTAGAGTAGGAAATATTTAACAAATTCTTGAATTAGTTTCGAAACTCAAAGACGAGAAAATTGCGCGAACTTCGAATTTATATTTCCTCAAAGTGTATCCCAATTTGTCTGGCATCAGTTCCATCCTCGGGAGTTCGTGCAGTTTTAATTACCCATTTTAAATCAATTTTTCTTAAACCTCACTCGAAACTTCTCCCCGATACTTTCGTTTCTGAAAAATTGCTCGGCAGCGTTTAGCGTTTCCTTTTCAAGTGTTGAGGCTGAACAACTGGTGAACGGTAAACGAACAAATTGATGGTTGACAGGGTTGAAATGGAGAGCCACCTTTCGTTCTTTATCTTAACGAGGGAGCCATGAAAGTTAAAAAACTGGGTTAGGTTTAACGAGCAAAAAGGACGGGTTAGAGATTATCCCGAGGAAAAACGTTCGATCCATTATCGGCGGCAGATCCGTTGGAGAAGTTCCTCGACGAGCTCTTCCTTCTGGGGCACTTTTAATTAACGTCAGACCCGTTTGGCACTCGATTCGACACTTATTTTTCAAGATACACGAGCCATTCCCGCCAGTCGTTTTTCCTCCCTAACAGCTTCGATTCGCGCGGCAATCGTCGTAGATTGAATTTTACTGCCTCCAACCGTCGCTAATTACGCTTCTCGCCCCGTTCCCCCTTTACGTTTCCTTTAACTTCATACACGAGGAATTTTACCTCCGTTTTATACTCTCCTACGATCGCTTCGTCATTGAGGAACACTCGTCACATTCATTTCCATTTATAGATTTTATCTGTACCTCGGAATGCAACGTAGAAAACTTTTGCATAAGGAACGTTTTATAATTCTGAAATGCAGAGATGTATTTTAATTCTGCCGTGGATCAGTGATTATTATCTCCGTCGTTGTATTAGGTTCAGAAATATGAGGAGTAGAAAAGGCACTCAGGCGAAGAAATAAAGAGAAATATAAAATGTAGAATGTGCTTTTCACTTTGCTTCAAATAAAAGAGAATCGTCATAGTTTGATCAGTGGAGGAATAACGGAACTACAGGGAGACGTAAATCAATTTTTCGAAACGTCAACATGACCTCAAATGCAAAACAGCCTCATCGTTATTCCCCCTGGTTCTGCGCCAGCAATCAATTCGTGAAAATTCTCGAATTTAAAAAAAAAGAGGGGGTGGAGAGAGAATTCAGCGTACAATATCGTCACAGCTGGTAAATTACATTGTTACGGAATTTACTGTTAAGCAATTATTGATTTGAAAACGTCTCGTTCCATTGTTCAAAACGTTTCTCTCGTTTACAAATATTCGCGAAATAGTATTTCTAACCCAGTTCCCTGTGACCCCATTCGGAGTTAATAGAACTGCCGCACGGGTGCGAAATAATTCCCTTCTGCAATTCTGTTCTCATAACGAGTTTCCGATCAATTCTTTAATTTCCTCAAATTGAACGTGCACCGTGTTGATCGAAAAAGCAATAAAACACGCGCTTTCGAGATTATCGTGTCACAAGGGAACTTAACCAATTCCAAATTTGCAGATTGTTAATCATCTGAATCTTCAATGTTAAAAATCGACCTTATTACATTTTATTAATTTTCAGTCCCAAGAATAAAAGAAAAAAAGACACATATATTCGGTGAACCTTCACTTACGATACTTCTTCTATGTTACTTTTTTTCCGTATAATACGAAGTAGTTCAGTATAAATTACAAATGTTCCATTTATTCATACTTAAAATTAACAGGCTACTTTCAGGGAGCAATACATTCTTTAAAATAGGACTTTCGAATTATGTTCCTTTTTCAAATTTTTTTATCACAAATGGAAGTAATTTAAAACGCCAAGGAGTGCACATCTTTTTTATCACACCCCATAATTTTATTCCGCAGTGAAAGGGTTAAACCCCCTATGGAAGTCCGAGGAGGTGTAAGGAAACCGCGTAACTCGCTTACAAAAGCTTTCTCAGCTAACAATCCCCGTGTCTCCCTCCAGGCATATCCGGGCTTTTCTTCCCGCCGATTATACGGAAATCCGATTTCTCGATAAATTGTTATCCCCCCTAATTTTATTCAGGGCTTAATTAATTCCCCGGCGATCCTTTTTCCCCTGGAAAGGCTTCCTCCGAGCGCGTAATCGATAGCTCAATCGACGCTAATAGTTCTCGGTATTAACCACCCCTGGAGAGGACGGAACCGTTTGTCTTGACGATGATCGAGTTCTCCATTGATGCGTTTTCATTCGCCCGCGTTCGCATTTCGAGTTTCTTCACTGTGGATAGAGCTGTGCCTGTAAAGGGCTTCTAAGCCTGTCGACGTTGCTAATTTATTTGCATAATAGTAGGATATTTGACATGGGAATAAAATGACGAAGGTGAATTTCTGTGTGGCTTTTTTGTGGCTTTTATGGAAACTATGTAATTTTGTTTCGAGACTCTGTTTAAATCTCCTAATCTAGATTTTACATTTCTATGAACTGGTTTTATTTGTAGTGTTAGTATGATAAGAAGTAAAGTGTTTTTTTTCTTGCTCTTTTAGAATAGAACCACTGACGTAACCCAACATTTCTTCGTTAAAGCGACCACGACTGCGGCTGTCTTTTAGCGTCAGTCCCCGTGGGAGGGAAACCGCAAAAATTAGGATCAACAGAGGCCACGGCGGGATCTCTTTTGTCATTGTCGGTGTTACCGAAGAAAGATAACCTTCCTAAGAGTGTCCTGCCTCAAAAAGAGGATAGAGGATAACGAGCCGCGCCGTGTGCGATTTTCATTCCTTTCAGGTTGCTACCAGACGAGAAATCCTTGTAAGGGATTTACAAGATTTAAGAAATTGTAAAAGATTGGCAAGGATTTACGAAGATTCGCTCACGATAAGTAACGCGCTGTAAACTGTCTTCTTCCGAGCTTCAAGCGTTGAAATACATAGCCAAGTCCTCTTGAAACTTTAATCTAGATGAAATCTAGGGAAAATGTAGTTGTTCCTTGATCTGTTGCTTTAAATTAAAACTTCGCTTCACCCTGTTCGCGGAACTCAGGAAATCCTGCACCTAAATAATATGGACGGTGTTTATATTTCAGCTAGGTTGAAATTTTATAGCCATGGGAGTGCAACATGTTTATAGGTGTGCAGTGGGAAAATCGGAAATCTTAAATTATTGAAGGGAATTTAGAATTCTGTGTATTTATTTTTTAAAAAATCTCTTAACTTTTACTCGAGATTTGAAGCGAAGTGCCTTTCAAGTGTAATGCTCTTACACCAATGGAAAGGCTTCGAATCCTAAATTCGATCATAGAGTGTGGGATTTGTATTTCTTCGAGAAATAGAATTTTCTGGCTAAAGGGTCGCATGCTTCAAATGCATCGAATTAAATTGAATTTCATAGTTAAAGGAGAAGCTTTAAAATGTTCAAAGAACTTGAATATATCCGGAGTGAAAAAAACTCGAAATGTGAATTCTTTGCAACATTAAAGCCAACGAGAAAAATTTATATTAAGAGACAATAAATAAAAGTAAAAACATATTACATGTTTTTGCAATCACACTATTTTCATTGACTATCAATAACCTTCTGCCATTTTTCTGGTAAAAGTATAAGCACATTTTGCACCGAGCTACTAGAAGTGACGTATTTCTCGACGCAGAATTATCTTCTTGCTGTGAAAACCAGACACCCCATCCATCTCATTATCGCGTTCAGACGAGAGGAATAAGTCGAACTGTAACCCCGGCCCTGTACAAATGTCTAACCCTCACAAATTTCACCATCCAGTTCCATTTATATTCCAGTCCCGTGCTTACAACCGAAGTTTCCGGTACCCGCGAGAAGTAGCCACGGCTCCCTCGAACTTTGCCCGTGCTGGAAAAGCCGGGGGTGGAAGGTCGAAGAAAGCGGCAGAAAAGTATCCTCGTGTGAAATCGAAGGAAGGACACGCCAGACGAAAGGAGGGGGCAAGCTGGGAAAGGGGTAGCCAGGAATTTATTGAAACGCATTAAAGTTTGTTGCTTTTATGGGCCAGCCTCTCCCAACTATGTACATAGCCTGCGAAAGCCCCCGAGTTAAAGAAGGTCGTTGATTTATGCGAGTTGGAAAACTTTATTAACTTTCTGTCAAGAAACGTGTTGCAGAGACGAAGTGTAACGCGCTCGCTTCCAGAGGAAGGCTCCAGGGGGAGGTCAAAGGAAACTGCTGGGGCTGGGAAGGTGTGCCAGACTGGGGGGTGGGTGGTTGTGGTAATCCTGCGAGGGGATGAGCCTTCGAAGGGTTAAACTCGTAGTTACTTATAGGGTTGCTGGCTTTTTCTGAGGTGTTCTCGAATATTAACTGCCCGTGGGTAGGTTTCCAACCCTCTCGAGATGTGCGTTTTAAAGTGTGCCCTATTGCTTAAAACTCTGGAGCACGTCGAGTATTCTTGTGGGATAAGTTGTAGTGAGTTGACGAGTGAAGACGCAATTTTTGGAGGGAGGTCTTTGTTTAGATAGTTTTGGTTTGGTGTCTTTTTTCGGGGAGGTTATTAAGCTCTACGCTTATTTCACATGTTTATCCAATTTTGGGGGAGATTGGGTTATGACGATGAAAGTCAGCGCCTCTTCACGCGAGTCTGGTGCTTTACGAAAGAAATGATGGAAATGTGCGAGTATTATAAAGGGTAAATCCGGGGCTGTCGGTACACCTAATATAAAATGGCTATTAAAACTAACACTGACATTGTTTATTTTATTAGAATAAATGTATTATGTTCAGAATTTTGTGGTGATTCTGAAAAACTGGTCGATATCTGCTTTAAGACAATATTTGAAAATCGAGTTGAAAACTGAAGTCATATGTGACCACTTTTCTCGAGGAAATTTGGCATGTCGTTCAGAATGATAGGATTCCCTTTTTGGGGAGAGACGACCCATATAATTATTCGTGAAAAGATGACAGATAAGAAAGCAGAATTATTTACAATTACAGATTTATTGAAATTTTATTGTTTCTGCTAAACAAGTAAAAAACACATCAAAGAAAAAGTGAACTACCTATTGGCGATTAGCAAAGCAAATGAATACAGCAGTGAACAAATAAAATATATAAACAAAAATAATAAAAAATCCCTCGCAAAATATTGTAAATTTAACGATTGTATAAAAGTTTAGAAAGTGAGTCATCGCTCACCTCGAATTTGGAAGTGAAGCATTTATCTCAATCATAATTGTACCTCTCCTTTCTGCAGGGACAAGTGGTCCTTTCGGTAGCTTTGAAAGGAAGAATTCATATGACCAAATACTTTAACTGTATCGTTCCTCAATACCCCTACTATCTTATTACCCAAAACATTAAGCGAAAATTATCTTAGAAATATATTTTAAATACAATTCTGTACACCACTGTTGGATAAAACAGATAAAATGTAACCTCACCTTACTGTAAATCATGAAAATCACATACGGAAGCTAAATGATGCTAATCACTCAACTGTTTGGCTCTTACCGAATCAATTTGTGCATTTTTAAGTAGGGTAATTCCGGGAGACGCGGCCGGGCTGGAGAGTTGGTCGAAACAGTTGATTTCTAGAGAATTAATTGTTCTGAACCTTAACACATTTTTACATATACACAGATGTAGAGTCTGAATATAGCAACTCGACCAACTCTCCAGCCCGGCCGCGTCTCCCGGAATTACCCTATAGAGTTTGAAATTGCTGACGGCCCCGGATTTACCTCTAGTATCAGTCACCAGTCACAAAACTGTCTTTCCTAAATTTACTTTCAGTCATATTTGATTTACAAAAAGTATAGTGTACAGATAATAGTGCACAGTATGATTACCGAACTCTAATTCTTATCGACTAGTTTACACAGTAAAGAATTCCATCATGCGACAACACATTTGCTTCAAGAGAAAGTTGTAACCACGACTCTTGCCATACAGTCCTTCATTTCCTCGCTCTGTTTAACTCCACTCAAATTATCACATGAACACCAAGCGGGGCGCTTCGTGCTGCATAAAACACGATAACGATCATGTCTCTGAGCCTCACAATTTCGGTGATATTAATTCACAACCCTGTTAAGTTCGCACGCTGTATTTCTCGCCTAATCCAGAGTAGACGCGACGACAGTGAGGCTCGAGAAGTTTCGAGGAGGCAGCCAGGTTGCCCCTTGCTGCTTGCACCTGCACGAGCCGTCGCGGCGCGGCGACCAGGACGTCGACGCTGGTGGCAGTGTCAGTCGCTCGTAATCCTGAAAAACTGGGGAACTTTTTTAACGTACCGCGTCCGGCGCTCGAACGGATCTTACGGGGGGGAGATCCAACGGAAAGGGGGTCGGGAAATTCAGAGCGAGGCTTCGTAACTTCCCTTTCCGGATTTCTGTCTACGAAATTCGCGCGGAAGCTGTACCTTTTTCTGGCTTGGCAGCCCGTGAAATATTACGCCGTCTGCTGGATAACGTTAAATAGTGTGAAATGTACGGGAACGCAAATTGGACCGCTGCGAGAGGAATTTATGTACTCCAAGAAATGGTGATTTAACGCACAGTGCCGTTTGTAATTAATTGGCTGATTGTGTGTGGAGAGGGTGGAGAATGTGAAAGTATCAGGTAGAATCGGATGAATGGGATCGTGTGGTATACTGAATTGGACTATTATTGCCATTAGCACCTGTGGAAGCAATTACATGTGAGTTGAATGAGGATATGTAGAGCTATGCATTGCGTTTGAATTTTCAAGAAAATGAGAACAGCAGGAAGTAGGAATTTAAGGATTATTTTTGTTAGCTTATTGTGGTCCAGTCTCTAAATTCATAATTACTTTCGTCTTGAATGGAACTATATATGTATTTCTCCTTTTTTTTAGAACTGCATATGCAGTTTCCTGATAGGAATTGGGAATCTTATGAAATATTTGTTCGATGAATCGTCTTTTCTTTTCATTAAGTTTACGAACTAACGGGAGAGTTACACCGGACCTTAGAAGAGCTCAGGTGATGATTTTAATAATTAAGTCACTGACTCTGAACTACCATTCTACGACTTAATAATTAAAATCATTACCTGACCTCTTCAGCCTCTTCTGAGTTCCCTTGTAACTCCTCTGTTAGTCGATAAATCTGATGAAAAGAAAACACGATCTATCGAATAAATGTTTAACCAGGTTCCCAATTCCCCTCCAATTCCTATAGCTCCGGAGCCTGCAAAGACACGCCAATCGCAGTAAGCCTTGTTCGTTACAAAATAATAAGTTCAGTTCAATTTCCGAGAAAATCATTCTTGAAGCCACATTGAACCAGTCCTGACGATATCGCATTATGGAAGAGTAGAGGGTACACCGCAACATCCATCAGCAATTTTGGGCCTACCGAAACGATTTGCCTTCTCTGTCGTTTTGCGATTGCGAATTCCTTAAGATTTAATGTTCGTCCTTATACAATTGACGGTACAAGACGGTAATCGTGTCTGACAGGCGTCAAACTGCAGGATCGAATTTGCGGTTCCAATTGTGCACCGGAAGAGGGACCCACCACGATGGCAGATGCGAAACCACATACAAATTATGACGAGGCGGTCGCAAACACGGCCTCGAAAAATGCAACTGAAATCTTACCTTGGTGGTAACTGGACCAAATTAACTTTGGAGCTCGAGCAGAACACCGGGCCATCATTTTTGAGAAATCACATTTCGAATCGTTTGCGGAAACTGTCTGATCGAACGTCCTATTGACGAGCATAGAATTTGCAATGAAATTAGTTCTATTCGTTATTTAGTGTCATTTTAACCATAATGTTACAGGTTTTCGGTGATAATTTGGGTCATCTGAAGAAAATTGATTAACTCAAAAAATAATTGTGGAGCACTCAGATTTATAATAATTTATTCGAAATATTGAGAGTTTTTGTAGCTTGGATAGTATGGCCTGAAAGAGTTATAGGAAGGTGGATGAAGATTAAAAAACTTAAATTTCACTGAAATTATTTAGGGCACTTGACCTTTTCGAAATTTGGGTACCATTAGTGCAATTTCGAAATGGGCTAACTTACATAAATGTGGATATCGTGTATACTTAAATGATTTAAGTATTTGGAAAGTGCAATGATGATGATATTTTTTAAAATAGAAGAATAGTGCAAATGAATAATTTAATGGATACATTTTTCACATGACAAAGTGACATATTAAATTTTAGTTTTATAATGGACTATGTACTAAAGTGAAAATTATCAGGAAAATTAACAACTTTTCTCGTAATTACACGAGGAATACATTTATAAAATTTATGACAAATAAATTGGTGTAATTTAGAGACAATTCACTTGTATAAGCTGCATTTTATCTTCCTCTGTATTAATTTTTTACTGTATTTCTATCGATTTTCATGATTTGTTAATCAAACTAATTTTGTTGTTTTTATTCATGTTACAGGTAAGTCTGCCTTGTTGCTGAAATTTAAAGTAGTACGTGGTGAGCATTCATTCGATTGTATGGTGATTAACAATTGCAACGTTGAATCAATACACAATTGGATCAGAGTAATATTTTAGTAACACCTTCATTTACTTCAGTATTCCCTTACTGATAGTTTCTATTTCATTATTTACATTTTTTTAATACCAGATAGGGTCTTTACGAACAGAAGAGTAACAATAAAGACACGTAAAAATAAATTCCAGATTTCCCTAACACTGTTACTGGTACAGTAAATTAACATTCTCAATAGGACGGCAATATAAAAGCAATATTCACTTATAAAAAAGTTGCAATTGACATAAATTGAAGTTTCGTTTTCTGTTTTCTCTTATTCTATTTCAACACCAAATCGAAGGATCTTCTTCCTTTAATGCAAGCTTTACTTTATACGAAACATTAAACTGATTAATATACGAACAAACGTAATAAACAGAATCTCGTGAACAGAATAATTGAAATGAACAAAAAAGTTTGATCCAAATTAGACAAATCATTATCAAAATGATATATTTTAATCCCTGAATCAGTGTAAAAAATTGCTATATGTTATCCTCATAAACCATAAAAGCACCTACACTATGTATTTCCAAATACCACGAATCACATTCACGATTCCCAGTCCACACTCAACGCACTATAAATCACATAACCATATCCCATCAAAAAGTCATCTACCATCAAGAAAACCGCCTACTCTGCCAGCATTATTCAAAATCGCAAACAGAGCGTGCAATCAAAATAACAACTGTACATTCTGAAAGACATTCGTCAGCGTTCCTGACAACTCACGCCTTCCCAACTTTATTTCTGCCTTTCCTAACGCCCCCGGGAGAAACGAGAAAGGCAAATCAGAAGCCTGGAGGAATAGAAAGAGACGCGGATGAAGGAATGTAAAACGAGAAGAAACGTTAGAAAGTTCCGCGAATTCGCGCGACGTCCTGGCGTAAAAAACAGACGCTCATCAGGATGCGTTTGTGCACAGTCCTTTCGCGTCCCTTGATTTCTATTTACCGAAGAAAAGTGTGCAGAGACTTCAGCTTCTGCCACGAGGAGAGAAAGAGAAAGGCGAAGTGGGACAGGGCACGCGGATGAGAAAAATTGTCTCGCAGCGTGGCCCCCGTGTTTCCCTCTGCTCTGTGCTATTTCGATTTACTGCGAGCCGCCTCGAAAGCGGATTCGATATTGCCGCTGCAGAATCGGCACGTATATACCCTCCCGTACGTCCTCGCTCGAGACGCCTTCCCTCGGCAAACATAATATTTAACTTAAGGACGTTTCCTGCAGCCGCCTCTGTACATAGAGAATCTTCGACTGCGGAGTAAATAAAGATCGAGTACCCCGCGATGTAAAAGTGTAACTTCTGCGAGGGGGGTGAGGGTGGTGGCGGGGGGGATGGTCCGATATAGTTATGAGACACTTGCACCGTGATATATTGCAAATCTGGGCAGCATTCCGTGTGATAATGGTGTATAGAAGAGATTTTGTTTTGTGACTGATGACTGTAATAATTGTGTAGTGATTTGAAAGTGTAGTAGTGACAGGATATGAATAAAATTGTAAGTGGACATTCAATAAGACGCTTATAAGACAGCATATATAAGACGTATACTATATTGCTCTTATACTTGGGATTAATTTCTTTATGCCGTGTCGGGAATAATGTGATGTTGAAAGGGGTTCAGTTTTCTACTGAGTTTCGTGTATTTGCTGTTTAGTTTTAAATCAGAGTACATACCACATTAAGGTGGCCTTTATTTTCAACCTGCAATTTCTTTTGCTCTCACCCCCTGATATAGTTCAATTTCATAAAAAAATAGTCCTTGAAAAAGATTTTTGCAATCGGACAACAGGAATGGGTGCTGACCAGGCCTTAGAGTTTAGAATTCATCAATGGTTTGAATTTGAAAAATTTCTCAAAAGTGCTAAGCCCTATCGAAATTTTGTTCAAATAATATTAAAAGAGCATTTAATTTTCTATAATTACTGTATATATGGTTTTTCATGCTTCCAACCATTTTTTAGATAATAGGGTTTGAATATAGAGAGGTCTACTCTTCGCGCGTCCCACCTGTACGACGTGACGTATTGTCTATACGCGCGTAGTGCAGACCTTTCTATATTTAAACGCTATTATCTAAAAAAAATGGTTAGAAGCACAAAAAAATTATATATATTGTAATTGTAGAAAACTGAATGCTCTTTTAATATTATTTGAACGATATTTCGATAGGACCACTTACAATTTTTTAAAAATTCTTTAAATCTAAACTATTAATGATTTCTGAACTTTAAGCCCTGATCGGCACCCTTTCCTGTTGTCCAATTGCAATAAACTTTTCCAGGGACTCATTTTTTATCAAATGACACCGTTCTAGGGAGTAAGAGCAAACAAATACAAACAATTTCGAAATGTATAAATAAAGACCGCCCTAATACCATATTGTAGTGAATTTGCTACAAGGATGTGTTTTCACGCGAGCGACTTCGGTGTTAATTAAAAACAGATAAAAGGAGATGGAAATACCAAGACCCCAATTGAGCTTCGAAACTCGTGACCCCCCAAGGCTAGAATACCATCAGCCTCGCGGCAAATATTCAAGCGAATAGCAATCGTTAGTACATGAGGCGAAACCGAAGAATTGTCGCCACTTAAAAAAAAGGAAGAATTCTTGGAAAGCGATCCATGACACTTGAATGTTCGCCTTCTTCAGAATCGTGTCAAGAGCGAGGGCACACATTGTTTCTGCAGCTGGTGGCGAGACCCTCCCACAGAAAAGAAGGCGGGAAAGCACGCGAGCGCGCAAGTAAGCTGACAAAAAAGAAGGCGACACGGTTGTTTCGCGAACGTATTATGCGGTGTTAATGATGATGAGCGAAGCCGTCTTCGAACTCGAGATTCGCCTGTTGTTTGCTCAATCCTCGTAGCCCGCTAGGTGCTCGGGGCCCCGACTTCCATTCACTTCTATAAACACGAGTCCTTCTTTCCTGTTGCGAACACATCGGGGCTTTCTTGAGATCCCACTCTCGTGAAGAGAGTCGACTTCATGCCGTAGCAGTCTACCTGCCACGAGTTCAAGGGAACTGTTTCGAGGGAGCTCGCTGCTATTGTTGCGTCTACTTCAGCGCTGGCTACGTGCTTCCCAGACGCTTCGAATAATACTGTGCACGCAGAAATTATGGAATTTCTGCTTCGTCTTGATGGCGAAAATCGACGACTCCTCAGGTGTACCTCAGGTCTTTATTTAAAAAAAAAATTGAAATGACCTCAGTTTTTAAAATATTCTCCTTTGTTGTTGATGACTTTCCACCATCTTTCGGGAAGCGTACGGATTCAATTGCGGTAGAAACTTGGTGGCTGTGACGCGTTAAAATCATCGATACCTATGTTTTTGGAATTGTCAACTATGTGGATGTGTGTATCGGCAAGGTAATGTTGGGATGACCTAAGCAAGTGGTAATCGCTTGATGCTAAGTCTGGCGAGTATACCGTGTGCGGAAAATTTTCCCAGCCCAAGCTAAAGAGTACTTCGGTTGGGTGTGTCGTGCAGGAACAAGACTTTGCGACTTTCCTGACGAGTAAATGGTCTCTTTTTCCCCAATTCGTCACTTAAATTGATTAACTGATGTTGATATCGCTCCTCAGCTACTCTTTCACCTGATTCCAGTAGTTCTTAATATAGCACACTCTTCATATCCCTCCAGATAGGTACTGAGCAACACTTTCTTCGCGTGGACATTTACAAATATTAAATTATTTGAAATAAGTGAATATCAACCCTGTAACTGACCTACAGGGCGGGGAGTTTGAAGAAACTCAGTTTCAAGAAACTTTATCGGCTGTAAAATCAAAAGCATAGAATTCTTTCCTACATTAGTTTTGATATTGAAGCTTTGTATACAGTGGATTCAGGGATATCGTTTCAATGATCATAAATTTGAAGGAGGAGGTAGCTTCTTTAGATGTGTTAAATAAGAAGTATGTATATGTACGCATAGGGCCCTCAATTATGGACCTGATTCAGTGTTGATTTTCTTGTGAATTAGTAACCACTGATTATTTAGTTTACGTTGTTAATACTGTGACGTGCACAGGTTATTACGAAATATCAATATTTTTGCATGTAATTCATTGGTTATATACTAGTTGCAACGATGTGTTACTGTTAATGAGCTGTATTATTCAAACAAAAGTAGTATGTGGAAGCTTATGCACGTAACGATGATACATTTATTTACAATTATCTGTGTAAATGAAGGGAGTATTTATGGAACGATCTCTTGGTTTTGCTCGTACATATAATTTAATTTTGCATTATTGCAAATTCATTAAAACGGAATTCAAGCATTAATATTGAAAACTTTTACGTATGTATCATTTTCTATTACCCAGTAATATGAAGAGTGAACACAAATTTTTAAGCTTGATATGTCCTTTCTTCAGCTTCGTGTGACATTTCTATAAACCATTTTCCTTGTCAAATTACTATGACAACTGCCAGTTTCAAAGCGAAGACTTTCTACAAATATCTCAGCTCATATCCTGCATTCCAGTAGTAGGTATATCCATCTCTTAGAATTATTTGCAATTTGCAATTCAAACCAGTCGTTTACATTCCAGTTGTGAAACCGAACAGTTGCATCCACAGCCACGACAAACGCAAACAGAATCAAACTTTGCACTTCCAACCAAGCAGTCTGTTGTAACTGTATCCTTTCTCAAATTAGTTATATTGCAACTAACTATTTAGGCACATTTCACGAAAGCTCAACTAAATTCACATTGATCATATATATAAATAAATATTATCCACTGAACTTCTTATACCTTCACGTAGTCAGAATTAAATTGGCGTATGTCAGCAAAATGCACAACCTCTTTTCTAATATGCAATATGTCTCCATGAAATTCAAATTTTCGAAGATGGATTTATGAACCGATATTTTAGCTTGCCATTGTAACAACTCTACAATATTCTAAATACCTGACAAATCCAAAAAACTTGCATCGTGTCAGAAACTCGTGGATCACGGTCAACGATGAATACTTGCAGACGCTTTGAATCCGTGGAATTCCCAATAGGCCACAGTTTAACAAATAAACTTATTAAAAATTAAAGTTCAAAGTTCAATCTATGTACCATAATCACTTCATTGATATTTCGCGAAAACACAGTGGAGGAAGAAATTGCATCGCCATCTAAATTGCCTGTCATCGCCACGCGAATAAAAATCCGGGGTAAAAAAAGTCCAACCCGCGGTGCATTGATAAGTAAACTTGTACGAAGAACTTGTGCACCGACCGCAATTCAAATGGAAAATGATGAACCAATAGAAACAAGTAAAAGTTTCTAGCTTCGGGCCGCGGTGTTCCCAGCATAAATATTTTTCGATTCCCGCGAAAAAACAAGAACGAAATAGACCACAGCCGAACGATCTGGCAGCTCGATGCGCTAATACTTAGAAAAAAATTCCAATCTCCCGCTCGTCGATGAGTGAAGCGAACAGCAGCGGCCACGCCAGGTCTATAGGATCCCGATCTCATCGAAAGCCAACTTTTTCACGAGTAAAAAAGTGTATTTAGAATGCATGCATCAGTTGCGAGGGGTGGTGAAAACGATAGGTAAAGAAAACCAGAACCATTCCACCTTTTGCTGCACCCTTTAGTAAACATTGTTTAGAAAGTTGGTAAGAATTGGAAGAGTAAACTGAAGCGTGAAAGACAACTCGCAAAGGACATCGTTCAATTGTTACAAGCCGATTTTATCGAGGTTTAGAAATAGTTCTCGAAAAAATATTTTTCACCTATCTTTTTTTATCAACAAACATATTTTGGAATGAGATCGGCGCTCAAAGTTGGGGTGAAAAGCTCGCTTACGAAAATGATGTATTTTTTATAACAATTTCAGCCACGTCATTAGATTCAGTGAAAACTACTACTTTTCAGTATATGGTTTAAACAAATTAACGTATTACGAATCTGATTACGTCGGCAAATTTGTCATAAAAAGTTCATCTAAAAGATTTTTTTCTATCGTGCATAGTTTCCGAGATATAGGGGCAACCGTGCTTTCCACCCCAACTTTGAGGGTTGGTTTCATCTCCTAAAAATAGAAGTTTATCGTTTAAAAAAATACACAAAATAATCTACGGAAACCTTGTCAAAATCGGCGTATAACAGTTGGGTGGTGTCTCGTGTCCCAGTCACAATGAAAACGGAACTTTGAAAACTCACACAGCGAAAACAACAGACACACATGCATCTATTCAGAGCTCAACAAAATTCAATCTCCTGCGCACTGGTAAATGAACCTGAAACGTTACAGGCATCCACAGAGCAGAAGCGCAAACTAAAGCCGTGAAAAACGGTAGATCAACCAGCCGAAGTTGCTATAACGCCTCTGTGGCGTACGTTTCTCGAGGCCTGTCAAAAATTCAGTAGCAAAACAGGCCCGCGGCCGAAGGATCCAATCGAAAAAGGAATCCAATCACCTGCTCGCCGTTAAGCAAACGAAACAGCGGCGGACCCCGCGTCAGAATTACACGACATCTACTGAAAACAGTCCCTCCGCTTTGGCTCACGCGTCGGGGCCCTGCGTTCGATGGATAAACATCGATCGCGGGGTGAAACGAGGCTTGGCAGCTGACTGGGGTCGCCATTGGGCCGAGAAAGGATTGACGTGCTTGGCAGCGGGAGAGGGTGTGCACTGTGCAGGATCGGTGCAGCGGCGGAGCACGGTGGCAAAAGGATGAAGAGGCTCGCGTATAAGCAAGTGAGTTGGCAACTTGGACGAGGCTCTCTGGGCTAGCTGTTTGTCTTGCCCGCGGTCCCGTGAGGTGTTTGCATTGGCTCCGCACCTCGGTGCCCGTTGACTGACTGAAATGATTTCGTCGAGGCGCGAGACGAGCCTCGAGTGCACTTTTGGTCAACGAGCTGGCAAGTGTTGCGTTCGAGGGATCACAGCTCCGCCGAGGGAAATGACTTTCGCCCCTCGTGCTTAAGGACTCGACTGTCGGTGTATGTAACTTTTCCAACGAAACATCATTCGGCCCCGATTCCCTTTGAGCTTTGTAAAAACTCCTTCGAGCACCTCTTCCGAGTGGCGAACATGGGATTAGGTTCATTCGGGGAGAGTGAATTGATTTGGCGAGCGAAGGTGGAAGGGGTTGCTTCTGGGTGGGATTATAGTCAATTCAGAGTTGCTGGTCTGTGTGTGTAATAGGGTGATGAGTGATGTACTTGTATGTATTTGATTAGTGGAATGGCTGTATTTTATTCTAAATGTGGGTTTTACTGTTATTATTTGTCACGATGTTAGCAACTTAAACGTTGAAAGTTTTTAATTTTTAGAGGAATAGAGGTTTATGGAACGTCTGAAAGTATCATCGCGAATAGACCAAGGTTACATATACATGACATCGATAAATAATCTTGCATTCTGAAATCAGATAGCTCAGGAGACACTGAGCAGAGTAACTTGATCTTTCTGTTAGGTTCTGAGTAGGCTTAAGGGGTCATATACGTTTCTCAGCGGTACAACGTGTGCGAGTGATTCAGGGATAAACTATTAATCCGATTGGTTTAATTCTTTTTGTGTTTTATAGGTATATATCAATGGTTACATACCTCAGGTATGAGAATTGGAAATTTTTAAACAATATGGGTTTTTCTCGAAACAGTATTTTTCAAGACGGTGGGCATGATAACTGCCTCACCGTTCATCCGATTAACTTCATTATTTACACACATATTCTACATAAGATTCGTTATCGTGTGACGTCGAGCTTTTTCAATTAAATTGAACCATTTTTTAGTAACAAGCAAAAACGTACGACTTTTATAGCGAAACTCACGATACTTTTCTTCAAAGTGCATTTCCGCAATTTGTTATTTTTCGAAAAAATGGCGACGTTACACGATAACTATGACCCCACAGATTGTTAAAAAATCGGTGATTTTTATTTCAGACCACTCGTACGGGCTGCATCATGCCCACCGTTTTGGGCGGCGCCAGGAAACATGTTCCACGCCACTGCCCGCGGACGCCACATTTTTAAAAATTTTGGAATTCTCATACCTGTTTTATAATCTATAAACGTATACCTACCTATAAAATACAAAAAGAATTAAACCAATCCGACTAATAGTTTATTCCTGAATTACTCCCAAACATTGACCACGTTTTAGCGCCGAGAAACGTATATGACCCCTTAATTAGAAAGCTATACTGAATCACATAAAACTACTGAACATGTGCTATAGCAGATGTGACAGTTTCTTGAATGCACACTGATAACGAACCTATTAATTTGCATGTTGTGATTCTTTTTCAAGAAATCGTTACAGTGGCATCCACAATACCTCTGACAAGGGTAGTGTACAACTTTTGGATCACCAATTGGCCTAAAATCCTGCGCATGGTCAATTCATACAATATACCATAATTCGTCAAATGCACAAGTCTAGTTCCTCAAAATTTCGTGAGAAAATCAAGCGTATAGTTTTGCATTCTCCAAATCATTTTAACATCGATTAAGATACCTATCTACAAAATTAATAAATACCGCTACATTTGCCTGGAATTACTATAAGTACAGTGTTTAGATTACAGTGGAGGTGTCACTCTGACTTATTACGACTGTGCGAAAAAGGGAAAACTCTAAACTCGATTTTCTCATGAATTTTTTAGTACAGAGCTCTGTGTATTTACCACAAAATTTGGACCCAATCGATGGCTAGAACCTGGTGCGCTTCCCCATTGAGTATCAACTATCAAAGAGCAATATCGAACGTGCTCGTATATCGAATATCAAACGAGAACTGGACGATGGCTGCAACCTCTCCCACGACTGTTTCGTTTCTCGCCTTGTTCGACGACGTCACTTTATCCGCGTTTTATTTAACCGGTTTATATCTTGCTGAACAGTTACGAATGGCGTGGAGTTAGCTTGATCAACATGCATCGCGTTGAACTCGTTGACGCAGGAAATCCGTTTATCCGTGCAAAGCCGATGGCTGCCTTGGAAAATACAACCACCTGTCCCCCGAAATCAGGCAGCTGCGTTGACAACTCCCTCTGAAATCCTGTTACAGCTCGTAACTCGACCGTTTTATTCCTTATTCCGCGCGACTGACTCGGAGGATGTTCCATTCTGCTCCTTTGTTTTCGCTGGGATCCTTGGAAGCGAGTTGGCATTGTTTTAATCTCTATCGTGCTGTGCAGGAGTTCCTCTGAACTTGTATTGCAGCGATGATTATTCTGTCGCTAATAGGGCTCTAGAGAGAAAAGGATATGGCTCTGATGCTTAGAATGTGATGTTTATTGTACTATTAAGATGATATTTTTAGAGAAATTGTATAAATAGAAATTATGATAAGTACATGATACAGTGTACTACAAGAGGAGTGGTGATTATTTCTGTGGCCAATAAATATAATTGTGAAAGAATATTTTGTACACCTTATTTGGAATGACGAATTATATTTGACTAAGTAATTTCTGGAATAAATGTCTTCTCTTGCTGGAAGAAATGAAATAGTATTTTTTTATTAAAAGAACTCCCAGAATCTTGACAGCTCGAAAGAGTTGTGAATTCCTTTGACAACACTAGTCTGAAGCTTTTGAAGCAATGGAGCCAGTTCAAAAATGTTCCATCACAGCCTATCCCATGAGCGCATCAAGTCAAGGAAGGCTGACAAACTGAATCTCCAATAGCGCGATACCTACTTAGCATAATCCCTCGCAAGTTCTATCATCTCTGGCCAAGATTGTGGGGCACTAAACCTCTAGACTTCGGCAATAATCCTAGCTTCGATTCCCGAGTTCAGAGGCCATGAGAATTAGGGCTACTCGATGATCTGGGGAGCAATGGTCCCAGCAGTTCTCCAGATTTCAGCACAAACCCTGCCTAAGACTTGACCAGTCAAACAGCAATTAGTGGTTCGCAGTTGATTACCATTTAACATCCTGCAGCTGCGTGTTCGCAAACTTCAGAAATATTTCATCTTAGCGCTTAAACAGTTGCGCGTTTCGAAGCAGTAGCTTTCAGGCTGTTCCTTAGTATCAAGCTTCTATGTATAACACTCAAGAAATATTGAAACACGAGTACTACATAATTTTACTAGTAGCTTTTATCTAATTTCATTTATTCACGTCAATATTTTAACACAGTATGATAATTTTAAAAAAACTTCACCATGGAGTGTGTATTACCTGCTGCATTTTCGTGGTAAAACACTCTTGAGTAATACATTTATACAAATTAAACATTCTGTGAATGTTACACCAATTTGAGTAAACGAGCTAGAAATTGTTTTTAAAAAAGTCAATGCTGGATACGACACGAAGATAGTGGAAGTATTATTGCAAGGAAACATGAAGTTAAATAGTGCAAAGAATATTCGAAATTAGATCTGAATCTAGAGAATCGTGAGAAAATTTGATTGGATGGGAATCTAGGGACAGGAGGATTAAAATTAAAACCAACCGATGCTGCAATAGTATAATCTTTGTTTCACGAATCTTAATGAAATCCTTTAAGAACACATTTTTCAAATCCTGGTCTATGAGAAACAGGAAAACTCAATTGTTTCGAAGTTCTACATTGCATTGCTTCCTCAACAGCTTCGGTTTACGGACTAATTGCGCGCACACCGCGACGTCGTATGAATTTTAACGGTCCGTGGCAAGTTGTTCCTTAGACGTTCACCGTTAACAGTATGGGATGAACTTGTTCGATAGACCGGATACGGTGCTGGTATCCGCCGAGATTTACAATCGATACGGCAGGCGGCACTGCCGTAATATATTCCGTGAAACCGGTTCTCCTCGTGTTACGTTCGTAGGCCATAACGCTATGCGGCGGGTGATAATACGCTTATAAACGTACCCCTAATAGCTTTCAATTACCTGTAAACTGTCTACTTTTCCCGTGACTTACAGCCTCGTTTCGTTATCGTTAATGCGGATTGAAGGAGTCGATGGTGGTTCGTGTGCAAAGATAGGAGCGGGATCGTTTATACCGTCACTGCCGATTCGAGCATGGGATTCTTCAGGGTCCTCGCGGGTAACATTCTGCGAGGTAACATCGCTTTCGTTGTTGCGTGAATTGTGTGAGCGGATTGCCTATGATGGAAATTATTTTAACGGTAAATACTGAAGCCAACAGTAGATTGAACATTTTTTCTATTGAAAAACTTGGAATAATTTAGTGTGCTGTCTTAGGTGGCCAGGGAATAGGTACTATATACTTGGTAAATTTGAAAACATCTTTCAAAATTCATCTAAAAGGTAACAATTTTACGATCATATTCATTAATGGATTCCTGATTTTTTCACTAAGCAAGCTTATCACTTAGGTTATCAACAGTGTTGATTTTTCATTTCATGGTAATTAGGAACTTTTTACTCAGTTCAATTAGTACTCTCTACCTTACGACACTAACCCTAACCCTTTTTGACACCCCGTGAAGGAAGCATAGGACAAAACAATGCAGTACATTCGATTAATTTCTAATTCTAGCACAAGTGTAGCTACAATGTAGACCAGTAATGAAATGCACCAGCTTTAAGGCAGTTCCTAAAAAGTCACAAAAGTGCGAATACAACAAAAATAAATGCGCAAATACATCAGGTCGAATGAAACAACACATAAATGACAACAAATAAATGATCGTAAAAAACCAAATATTAAACCAATCTTACTATTGTCTGATGAATATACTGTTATCCTAAAAGCAACAGAGCTAAAGTCTCTAACGTCCATTAGCCTTCCCCCAACTCAAAAACCCAGTGACATATTCACCATACTTTTCAGAAATGTGTTCAAACGAGCTAAGCCCCCTGAAAGATGACAAAGAACACATTTATGGTCCCGCACCCTCAGGCATACCACTTCACGCACCACTGAAATGGGCCCCAGTTTAGCCACTATAGCTGTTCAAGGCACAGTACTACAGTATCGTTGCCGGAAGACCCAATCCCGACTGAAAGTTTACGAGAACTCGCGCAACAGGGATCGTCGCAGGAGCTGAATGCAGTTCGGCGCAGCCTAGCGAAGAGGGATCCGGATTCCCGGGGTATGGGTGGCTGCGGCCGCGAGTGTAGCCGCGGTGTTTCCTGTGCAGCCCGATGTTTAGACTGCTTAAGTCACTCGGGCCCCGACATATTTATTCATGTGCCGTGTGGGTACCGGTATGTAAATGCGAGTTACGGTGGAACGAAGCTGTTCCACGGCAGCCAGCCCGGCCACCTGAGCCGGTCACGCGTCAGACCATTAGCGTTCTTGCGGGACCAAATCAGAAAGCGCCAACACCGCCACAGCACCTGGCCTGTCGTCGTATCTCGCGAACTTTCTGCTTGCGCTCGCTGAAATTCTCAGGCTTCTCCGCCGCCAAACCGTATTTCCGACCCTGTACTTCCTCGATTACGGCTACGCAGCCGTGCGCGTATAGTGGCACCGATTTCTGGGGATGATGATGTCAACGGAGGTGTTGTGGCGGGACGTTGTTACCATTTTGATGTAGGAAGGTTATAGGGCCCCGATTCAAGGTCTATTTGACACCCAAAGCAGAGGCGTACTGAGCCCTTCTCACATATTTTCTTCAGTTTCGTGCTATTAGCAGTTGTCGACTGAAAATTGCGGTAATCCCGGCTTCACACATGCCTGCTAAGTTACTGAGGCCGAGCACTGTTCATCCCTGCAAGTAGGGTTCAGCATTTCGACCAGTACAACTCGTTCCTGATCTAAATACTGTTCTAGAAAAGAATACGTCCTGAGAGGTTAAGCTTCTGACGTGTGCCAGAATGTGAACAATTGAGTCCAACCTTGTGGTAGGTGACGAAGAATTCATTCGGTACTTTGTAACGAACTTCTAGCAGAGAGCTAAGTTGATAGGCCCCTTGAATCATCACTTGAGGTCCCAGGGGTGTGCAGGATGTGACCGAATAACTTTGTAGCGATACCTCCGAGAAGGCCACGCGACCGCTCTGCTCTCTTGCAAGTCCTCCCTCATCCACTCCTTCCTACATACACCCTTTTCGTCCTACTCCTAAATTCCCAGCGTCTATAGCAGGGCTTGCTAAATACGCCTCACCGATAAGTCCACTAGCAGGCCCAGGACGAAACGCAACTTCCTTTTCCTTTCTTCCGTCTCACCTTCGACACACACATCACTCACTTCCTACAACTTCAATCTCTTCAGGAGGATCCTTAAAAAAATGTACCCTCATTATATTTTCGCAAGACACAGTACGCGGGTCATGGTAGCGGCATAGAGTGACGTGCCTGCCGATATTTCTCCACGATTTTTGCGGCTCGTGAATGTGAGAGATACAGGAATCTCTTGGGCGAGGCGAATGAAAGGATTTTGCATGACTGATTTTAAAGAGGTGCTTCGTAGGCATCTTCGGTTGACGCGTGATGTATGAGAGTATTAACTCATGAAGTCTCGTTAAAGCACGAAATTGTCGGCTCATTAACGAAAGGATAATGTGTTGGGGTAATTTATGGGGACGGGCACTGGCAATGGCGAGGAGCTTTTTGACTTATGAATTGGCGATACGGCGGATGAATGGAAAAAATCTGGTCGAATACACGTTTAATGGTGAAATATATATCATGACGCGGATATTGTACGTTTTGTATGGACGCTGGGCATGAAGAAGATTAATTCCTTCCGACGTACGTGCAGATTGATTTTTCGAGGAGAGAAAGGGTCCGTTCATCACCGCGCGTGCACATCGACTGCTACTTAACGAGTGATAAACGATGTAATTAATGCTGGCAGTCGATGAATTATACACGTCGCAATATTGCGAAAGAAGGCTTCTACGGTATTTTAATAATGATTTTACTTTCGAGGAAATATCTGTTTTAATAGTTTTAATAGATTTGTTCGCAAAAGATTTCGACGAGAATGGGTGGGAATTTCAGTAGCGATTATCTACTTAGAATACTAAAATAGATTAATGATATTATATATTCGATAAGATATTACACTGAGTGCCTAAAGATGTCGCAATCAAAATTTAAAAAATTTCTAAAGAATAATCGCAAGCAACAATAATGCATTTCTATTTCGACTTCACAACTAATTTTGCCTCGCGTAGTTCAACCCTTCAGCGATCTTCCTTTCAAGACTATCGCAGCCATCTGCACCGGTTTCTGTTTCACGAGAAATCTAAAAAAAGGAGCGAAATTGGCGGAAAGCTCGAGTGTTATTCGCGAGGGACTCTGCTCAATTAGAACGACGCGGTCTCTGCAAATTTGTATTTCTAAATTGAACGACTCTAGGTAAATAATACCGAAAGTTTTCTACGTTAACAAAGTCTCCGCGCTTGCAAAGCTTGCAAAGAATTTCTGTTAAAGAACTTCCTTGCTGTAATCTCGAGTTTTTCAACGTGAACTTACCCGGTCGTCTTTTCCGCTGTAGGTATATTCTCCCTGTGCAGCCGGCGGCATTGCCGCAGGCTGTTCGATATAACAGGGTCGATTTATTGGAAATGAGACATAACCCGTTGCCGTGGCCGATACTCTGCAAGCTAAAATATTAATCTCGTCCTGGAAGGGTAGCCGCGCAAAAAGAACAGGACCGAGGCCTTTTCAAATGTCCCGGGGAATGGAAACGGGGAACCTGTTTCTGTAATGCCCTCCGTTTTCAATTGGAACAATGATAAATTGAATTTTGAGTCCCGTTAAACGAAATTAAACGTGGCAGCGGTCGCTGCAATAACGTATTTCTTTCTCCAATTGTGTTGAACGTTCGGATTCGGTCATCGATTTCATATAATATTCTGTAGTTGTTTACGGGGATTAATAGATTTTATTACTTTTCTTTATTTATTTTTTATATGTTGATGTTTGATTAGTTCCTGACAAGGAAATGTATGGTGGAATTTAGAGGATAGTGATTGTCGAAGTGTTAGTAAAAGGGGTAGGTTGTGAACTAGATGTGACGAGAAAAGTGGAAAAAAATGGGAAGATACAACGAAGAGAGAATTAAGAGAAGGGGAATCATCTGTCAGGATCAGTTTCAAACATTTGTATTAAAATGTGAAAATGTGAAGCTCCTTTATTTTTATTATAAAAAAGCACTTCTACAAATTAGAAATATATATTAATTGTTAAACTTTTATTTTATCGCTGGTCACGTAATTATACGAGACACACTCACAGCATACTTATGTATTTATTTTCTTATAAGAATCTACTTTGAATGGCTATCACTTTGTACAAGTGTCGTGATAAGATACCTTATAATATTAGTGGTAGTGTTATCAAGAATATGCCAATCTATATTAAGATATTTTCAAATATAGATACCAATCTATATTTGAAATATTCAACAAATACTTTTGATATGAATATTTCATTCAAATTTCAAGTTAATAATATTACAAATTGTTGAATGACATTATGTTCCCTTTGAAAAAGTCGTGGCGAACTTAAAATTTTTTCTCGTACATTGTTTATCCTATTAAAAATAAAAGAAGTTTTTATTACAGTAAGTCATAATAGCTCGTGATGTATACTGCGTTCGTTTTGAATAATCTCAGCAGTCTAAGAAACAAAAATTATATACAGAAAATAACCGAGAGGGAGGAATTAAACTACATTTCATAACTTGATTATTCCGAGTACCACTTCCAAAATTGTTTTATATTTACAAAACATTACAAGTGACTTCGATTTCTGTCAGTGCATTATGTGGTCTCCTCTCGAGCCGTATAACGTTCATCCGAATCAATCTTTGTAAAATCAGCAGTGATAGCCCCATTAAGTAAAAGCAAAAGAATTAAGATCACGTGCAGAAGGAACATTAACCTCAGCCTCCCTTCGGATGTCCCTCAAGCACCCCATCGATCGTCCGATCGGATCACAAGGAAAACCGAAGTTTCTCAGCCGGCGAGCCGAACCATGGAGAACGATCGCAAATTTCTTGAGGCAAACGGGGCACGGGCCACGAAATACGAGAGTATTAAAATGCCCACGGCCTCTCGTGAAACTTATCAGCGACGTTGAGAAATACGCTGATTACAGGACTAATTACGAGGATCCAGCGCATACACGTCGTCGACACGATAACGCGACGAGCATTGCGAGACGACCAGAGATTCATTCCACTTTGTTGACAACGATGAATCCCGCTACGAAATAATATTATCGCGGGGGTACCATGCTATTCGAGCACGATCACGAAGCCTTCAGGTGACAAAGACCAACAACCACTATCTGACGATGACCCTTTCAGTTCTCCAAAGTTAAGATCCTTCTTAAAAGGACTCGTCGTCCTCCCTTTTCTTGCCCCCACCTCCGTCGCCGCGAGACCCACTATCGTCTACCGGGACGAGATAACCGGGGCCGAACGAGGATGCCTTAAGGGGTTACACACACCTTAAGAGCGTTCCCTGAAAAACTTACAGGATTATCGTCGTCCTGGGAATAAAAATAGACCCAGGCAAAGCTCCCGCGACAGCTACGTCGTTTGCGCGTGTAGCAGAAATTGTGTTACACGGTTTGAAAGAGTGTTAGACACTATTAGGTAGCCCACTGTTCACAAGGCTTGATGACTCTATCGCGCCAATTTAATGGTGATTTATTGGTTTTAGAGGTCTTAAGATTGATAGCTTTGTTGATTTCTTGGGTGTATTGATTTGTACGTCAGACCTTCTTCTTTAGGGGATTGTGTGAAGTTCTTGGGTTGTGGAGAACTGAGAATGTTGATTAAATGAACTCGAATTTTTAGGTCTTGAGTGGACTGTGAGGATATTGAATAATGTACCAGTTTAGTGGAGTATTTTCTTAGAATCGGTTGTCTATCTGATGATCCACAAAAAACAGAATACTATTTGGTTGTGTCTTGTATGGTATAATAGTTAGATAAAATTTATAGCAATAAATTATCTCAGAATTATAAAATATTTAAATTCCTGAGCCATCAAAAGTCGACGTTACATTAATTACCTAATTATAATTTTTAATGGGACTCTCGCTACGTACTTAATTACCATCCATTATTCTCTTTGATTGACATACGAGGGAACTTAATGATTTACAAAAGTAATCGAGGATTTCTTCAAAATAATTTTTATATATTAACTCGATGCATGAAAACTCTGACACTAATTGCTCGATTTAGGTTTGTAATTCGATCTATCACTATTAACTACATTAGATTAATTTTAATATAGAAAAGTAGGTCTCGCCACAATTTCGCCAGTTCCCTACGAAACCTTTCACCCTTACATTTCTTTAACCATTTGCAACTTGAAAGGAATTGGCTTTCTACCTCACAACCAATACTACTGTGGATGTTTTGTAAAGAGAGTACACATCAGGCTTTCTGTAGTACCTACTTTTAATTCATTGAAGAAAAAGGGTCTCTCCGAAATAGTTGCAATCTACGAACCTATACCATTCATACAACAAGCGATTGCAAATAACAGATGTCTTTAAAACAGTAGAAAGAATATGTAACTAGAGAATAATTCTTCATTAATGCAAACTTCTCTAAAGGGAAGGATTGTGATTTAAAAAATAGAAGAACAGTTCAATCATTCTCAATCAACTCCTTTACACAACATATATACACTTACACACTAATTAACTCTTTTCGACAGAAAACGATGACACAGAGCTTACTAAATATTTAATCTTCGACTGATAACGAGGCACTAACAATAAGACACCATCCAAGTCCTACAGTAGCTAAGTAGTGTTCTCGAATACCCCCAAAAATCACCCTGCTCTGTAAAAACCAGCCTAAGCTCTCAAAGCAAAAGATCATACTACAGAATACACATTAATACTTTCTATATTTTCAAAACATCACCTCGGCGTGTTTTCACGCCGATGCCGATGCAGAATTCAATAAATCACATAACAACAAAAAAGATATGTATCTTCCTCAAATCCAGCCTCTAATATAATTCAATCAAGTCATCACGTCCAGTCCAGCCATTAGATGGACTAACAAACCTACACACAGAAACAGGTAGATCCTGCATCAGTATCGCATAAAACCGTTAATCGCCAAGCAGTTAAACGATCACGGAAACGAAGAAGAAGAGGTCGAGGGAAAGGAATCCAATCTCCGTGGTGACGAGCATGTTTAGTCCCCCCTCTCCCTGAGGGTACGATCGAGTCCGCGGGAAGCTCCTCTAGCGGAGGCAGCTCCCGAGTGTTGTGCATGCCCCCTTAGCGCTGGTTTACCATAATGGAGCCACGTTTTCTCCGTGGCGCTGGGAATTATTTACTCGCGACGAGAATGCGGAGGGGCACCCGTTGTAAGAACAGCCCGAGGTCTCACCTACCGACGTCGCCGTAATCCGCGTCGAGAGATTCAGCGACCGAAAGATGCCCCTCCAGCTGCCCCCTCCGCCACGGATCTCGCTCTACACCCTGGAGATATCATTACGCAGATAAAACCGCATTGCTGAAAGGCTGGCGAGCTAATCGACTCGTCGCGCACCTTCCTCGAAACTCGCGCTTCCTCGAAATCTTTCGGGTCGCGGGGGGAGAGGGCAGCAAGCGGAATGGCGATGCCTGCCGATCAGAGCAAGGAATCCTGATAAGGGTTGCAGGCGACGTTCCCTAACAGGCGTCGGGATACGGGCGCGGAGGCGAATCGGTATTCCCCGTTGGCAGCACCCCTCTCGACGCAGGAATTCGGTGATAAACCTGATCGATTCGTTGGTGCGCTGAGCGTTGGTCCCAGGAATAGAGACATTCTTCGTTGGCACACCGGGCTGTTGCTTTTCTGGCGCATTGCTTTGAGCAAGGTGACACCATTGATGCTCTTCTTTCTGGAGTTTTGTTCATAGAAGTTGAATTTTCGTGGATGGAAGTAAAGTCTTCTTCGAAAACACCCCAATTGCCATTAACTAAGATGGATCCTCCGTTGCTACTACGTTGTTAGGAAGCCCACTACCTATGCACAGGATCCTCACTCGTGCCAATAAGGATGTGCCGGTGAAGCCGGCGTTACCTCAAAAAGTGTTTCTTCCTCGGCTAAGCTCTACACCCCTGGTCAACCTAGGAAAATTATAAGAATATTAAGGATAAGTATATCCGAAGCCACCAGATGCCACATTTCTAGAAGACTTCCTCTGCACAGCAAACCATTACTTTCAGATATTCCTACTGCACACGGAACCACCATTCGGGCATACAAGTATGAGCCTGACGAACCCCACAAGACACTTAGACTACGACTTTCGGCGTTACGACTTCATCATTCTCTTACTCGACCCATCTCGCGTCTAGCTCCAAAGTGTAAAAGCGTGTCTCATGTTTAAAATGAAGTGTGTTACTTATTGCTAGTTAAAACGCGAGTGCTTTCCTAGATCCTAACAACGTCCCTCGGACTACGCTTGCTGGAGTCACAGAGGCTACGAGTAAGAACCCGGGGAGGAGAGAAAAGCGTTGAGAGAGAACATAATGCTATCGGAAGCTGGCCATCCGCGGGTAAGAAGACAAGCAAGCGAGAGAAGAAGCGGAGGCAGCCAGGAGGCTTGATGAACGTGCCCGTTTATATCTACCGGCTGGAACCACCGAACGAGCAGCCGGTCGACGCCGAATTCCGCCGCTTTCCAATAATTTTATTTTTGCTTTTAATGCGCCGTCCGCGATGGGATCGTGCAAGGCCTACCTGGCGGCGGTTGATGGCGCTTCTTGATACTAGATAAAGGCCGAGGAGCGGCCGGGTTGCCTCTCCTCGTGGCTCCTCTCTTCAGCGGCCGCTTTCTCTTCCCTCTTTGCCCGCTGCCCCGACGGACGCGCGTAACCGCGAGTGTACGCGAGGAAGATGGCATCGGCCCCCGAACCAGCAAGATTGCCTCTTCGACGGCTTGTACACTCTGCCTACCGAAACATCGCCCCTGATTTCTGGATATTTATTGCCGCGCCCCTGAGCCACGCACCGATGCCTCGTTTGCTGCTTGCCTTTTAACGCCGCGCAACCGATTGATCCGAATTCTTTGGCGGATTGGGGATTCCTTTGCCAGATAAGCTGCTGGTAGTCTTGTTGCTCGAGAATCATTTGGTCGCGTTAGGAAAGGGGCTGTCGGCGCGTCGCGAGGATGATGAAGTTGGGAGTTGGTGATTAAGGATTCGGATCAGGAAGTGGGGATTGTAGTTTCAGGAGTTGGAGAGAATTGGATACTGATTTGGGTGCTTTGAAGGATGGTTAGAGAAGTAAGGACATATGTTTATATTTCTAACGCCGAAATTGGAGATACGAAATGGGATTATTTTTTAGATACATAGGTTTGCATATCTGTGCGAAATTTTGAAATTGTTGAGGTACAAAGATAGGTAGAATTGAATTATCATGGTTACATGAAACGTTCTCGAGACAAAAATTTGTCTTGTACGAGATTATGATTCGAAATTATCTTTAGACGAAGAACGATACAAGATCAAATGTACGACTTACGTTTGTCTACTTTATCTGCGCTTTCTTCGCAGCTACTGTTCTGTTCCAAAACTACTGTACCTATAATCAGAGGCAAAATTAACAAAACCGACAAAGTCGACTTCTACCTTTTAAGCCCAGTTCCGTCTAAGAAGTGCTCTCCTAGGTCCTAATTACCATCATTAATCGGCAGGAAAGAAGAAAAAGCAAGAAGTACGAATACTTCCAGCATCAAGTTAAAAACTCATGAAAAACGATTTAACAACAAAGTTTGGAATAAAGTTCCATCCTTCGCAATCGGTTTCTCGATCGATGCTCTTACACCACCCTTCTTAAATGGTCCTGTGAAACCCATGACTCTGACAGAGGCTCGGATGCACCGTATTATGAAAGGAGAATCCGTTCGAAAGGGCTCATGAATAACAAATGTGTTCGGTGGTTATTTCTCACGGCGCTGAAGGTTTCCACGAACGCGGAATTCCACACCCCCGCTAAGAGGGGGTTGCGCGGAGGAATATCGAGAGAGCGGTAAATAATATCCACGCGTGTACAGGCGTCAAGCGATAAATCAGCGGACGGCGTGACAGGAAATTGAACTTTCGGGAATACTTATGCCCTCGTGATTATTCATGTCGATAGTACGCGTTTTGCTAAGTGAAAAGGGCCGAGGGGAAGAATGGCCGACATCATATTTTAGGCAGCGTCGTTGGCAATAAATAACGCGCCGCTATTTTCACGAATCGAACACGCGAGGACCCCAGTGGGACCAGCAGAAAAGATGCTTTCGTGATGTGTTTTCTGTTTCTTTCCCTTCTCGAAATATAATTCACTGATAAATTCAATTTCTCCCGTTGTTATGGGGCGCGATATAAAGTGTGAAAGATCCTAGAATAACATAGAAAATGGCATATAATCCAGAAACTCTCTTAGAAACTCAATCAAATTCCAACGAAATACTGCAATCGCAACCCATTAGATTACAAGTACCTAAAGTATTCTTGCGATACCAACAGAAGAGTTCGAGCGTTCGTGGATCAAGTCGATGGAGATTCTTCAAAATTCTTCGCTGAAACCTTGCCTTCTGATGGCGGCACTTTCTGAAAAATAATGAAACCCTTGAGGAGGTGCTCTCGTGGCTGCAGCCAGGCTACTTTGTAATGCGATCAGCTTTGGTCGCGGGCCAAGCCGCGACGACGACTCGCATCTGCGACTCTAACTCGGGGGAAATTTATGTGCGGGCTGCTTCCACCCTCTGACACACGGAGGCGAAGCACGTGGACACCGACGGTTGTAAACCGCCTCTTAGAAACTTACCACCCGTGATCCAGCAAACGCAACTTCGTTGAGTTAATTACACCGCGCGGAACTTTACGTCCCGGTGATATTACATCGCGAGGACTTTCTTCGCTGACGACGCTCCCTGTTTGCTTTATGCTCGTCATCCGCCTCGTTCCGGGTTACCTTTCGCGCGTCGCTGTCATTTCCGAGCGTTGTCTCTTCGTTCGAAACTCGACTACGGCGAATTTGGGTACAGGATCATTTTTTTGAGACAGTTTAACGCTTTTAATTTGATACGATAAAGGACAAAAAATTTTAAAAGAAATATGTGTTACAAGGTTATAAATAAAAGTTTAAATTAAAAGCGTAAATCAAGAAGGAAATATCAAGTTTAAGCATTGATTTTCAAATGCTTACTGCTTACTTACACATGAGGCATCAAAGAGTCCAGATTATCATGATTTAGTTATAGAAAGTTCTGTTAATTAAGTCGACGGCGGTAGCGGCATTGGTTTAAAGCTTTTCCATCCCCTGCGTGCGTATCGCGAGAGGCTGAGGATTAAGCCGACCAGCATCCCACTACCCAGACAAGAATGACTATGAAACCGTGTTGTCAACTACAATCTTCTATCCCCAGCGCAGTGACGTCTTGTTATCGCAGTCTTATTACATCGTAAGCTGGTGTCGTAAGCTTCAGGATGATACGGATTGCAGCTTCCAGTTTCTCCGCGATGCCTTTGTATACCTTGTTACAGGCAAGGCGCGTTGTATTCTTACCAAGTTCACTAATATAGTTGAAATTTATAATCCCCAAGAACCACGGATCTTGGCAGTGTTCCATCGCACAGGCTTAAAGTTTATAAAACCTTCTAAATCTTTAGATACATCTAACGTCACGGACAACGTCGCTTTCTGCGCTCCAGCTTGATAAAACAGTATCACAATGGATGAAGAAGAAGTTGCGTCCTTGATTCAAAAACTAGAACGTTCAAGCGTTAAAATGCTTTTATTAAATATTTTTGCGACCATTTTTGCGGATATGCAGCCATTTAAAAATGACCAAAATTTTCGGACAATTATAGTGATCCTTTAATTTTGTCCAGCAGTGTCTGTTGTTAACTGTTGTGACGAAATAGGAGATACGTCAGAAGCTAGAAAATTGGAGCATCTATGATAGTAGACCTATTCTTTCTGAAATATAGACTAATCACAATGCGGAAATGAGTGTTCCAGTATACGAATCATCGTGTCTCTCTTATTAATTCAGATAGCAAAGTTTCTACTGTAAGAAAAATAAAAAAAAAACGTATTTCGTTTATTTTCACTCCACTTGGTACAATTTTTTAATTGTACATTTCGCTCGTAGATTTCGGTTAGGCACAAAGTGTAATCACGTCGAAAGGACGGAGGAGCCATCGGTATTTCGAGGGCATATTAACCCTATCGATGATGCCGCGGTTACCTGGGTAGGTACTGTAATTACGGTAATGTTATGCGCGCTAATTGGAGGATTTTGTGAGACCCGATAAAAACGAGATTACTCTGTGTGTCCGTTGCTGGCTGCGTGTATCGTGTATCGGTTATCCAAGAAATTGGCTATCGGCGTATTCTTCCTCGTCCCGGGGCCCATTATCTCCGCGCAAAAAGTTAGTAAATCATCCGCGATGCAATCTACTCCCGTGAGCTGTTGCCAGTGGTTCCGTAATGAAACAACGCCAATAGGATAATGTTCGTCTGTAGTTTTTTAATTAATCGCAATGGACGAAAATCGTTGGGCCTGACGGGTTAAGCGGCTGTATAATTTGCACTTGTTGGCCCAGGGAACAGTTCCAAGCTGATACTCTCGCGCCACAGTTAACGGTGCTGGGGGAATGATGAGCGAGACTTGCTTCATCGAATGACTCCACTTTTCAAAATTATGTGTAATGATTCACACAGGTGATTCGACACCTCTGGATCGGTGGAGATCTGTTGAAAAAATGTGTCGCAAAATTAATCTCCATCTAGTAATTCAAGATCCAATTATTTTTGTTGCAATGTGTTCCATTTGCTGGAAGGATGAAAACATAAGAAGTGTTAAGAGGACCATTTTTGGTGTGCATTCTTTGGAATTGGATAGTTCCTTTGACACTTTTTCTCATTTTAGTCATATACGTTGCAATGAAAACAAGGACTCTGAAGTTCAAGATCAATGTTAATTTTGCGGTACAGTTTACTCCGAACCTTTATAACAAATAATAATTATTATAATTATACAAATAATAATTATAATTTAAAATAAATAATATATATACATCAAATTTCAAGAACCAACAAAAGAGCCAACCGATTACACAAAAATAATCAGCATCCCAGAATTGTAAGAAACATATCTTTGATAATAAATAACTAAACAGTAAGATATCAAACCTGAACCATCTCGCCTCAAACGAATCCTCAAAATTTGGTCTTAAAATCATAAGACACATAGATGAAACAAACAAAAAATTAAATACTTCAACCAATCAATAGTATTATCCTCCGCTATATACTTAATTCTATATAATAAAACTATTGAAGAAATAACCAAAACCGCCCTGAAAAAAATTAATCTAATATAGTCAATATAAATTATCCTTCTAAAATTTATAGAAGCAAATACATAAATTGTTCACTCTAAAACTCACAAAAATAAATCGATATACATAAATACACCTGAAATTATAAATACTACTCTTAGAAAAAACGTAAGAAACACAAAAATTATTATTTTAATAACTTCTCATAAATGCACTATTTTGCTTATTACAAACATTTGTCGGTATACCATATTCTGAGAGGTGTATTGATTATTCTGAAATACAAGTTCCAAGAATACGAACACAATTCCGTTCCCAATTGATCTTTGAGGGTTTGAAAGTTCAACGCATCTCATAAACAAATAACGGGATGTCCCGTTTTCTCCTTTTTCCCTGATTGAACAAACTTCGTCCCGACAACTGGCTTGAAACTCCTTGTTTTCACGATCACCGTTCCGCTCTTTTCCCCCAGTATTGGGTTCAAAAGTCGTAAACGAAAGTAACGAAAGTGACTTCGAGGGGCGCGAACGGAAAAAGAAAAAGAGAATGGGACATCAAGAGCAAAGACCAGAAAAAGAAGAAAGAGGAAGGGAGACTGGATTGCGTGGAAACGGTAACATTAAAGCAGCGAGAAGTATAAGAATCAAGAATTCAGGAAAGAGTGAAAAAGCAAACGCGAGGAAGGATTCGAAAAAGGGAATAAAAATGATAATAATAGGGTAAATGATACAAGATCTACTCTCACGGACAAGGCAAGAATTATTAATTAATTTAAAGCAGCATACAATCAAGTTATATATATACAATTTCAACATCAATCTACTCAGAAACAAAGGCTAACACGATAACATTTTGGCTGACGTCGATTTATTTTTCAAGTAGTACATAGTTCTTTCTCTCCATTCGCACCTCGTATTTTGGGAAGTCCTGCGTATCTAAATTTAGGACGATGCAATCAGAATCGTGGAATCCCGAAGCGCCGGGCGAAAGAACGAAGAAGAAAAAGGGCAGGAAACGAGGTGAAAGAAGAGACACCGTTTCAAAAGGAACAAAAGGTAAACGGGCCCAGGAACAAGGGACAAAAAGGGGACGGTCAAAAGCGAGGAAGACAAGGATGCGTACGGCTATCTGACACAATGGCGAATGTGGGTGCGCGTAAGTAATGCATGCTCACATTGTTTATCGCCCCGTTGGCTTGTTGCTGTGGGCCATTGCACACGCGAAACAACTGACACACGTGTCCACCCACCTGTGTATGACGGTGGGTGTGGGTTACTCTACGACTCCCACGCGTCCACTGGCGTTTCGATGGCAGAACGTGAAAACGCAGCGACGGAACGCGCCGCTGTAGCTTGGCTAATTCGCTGTTGTGCCATGAAAATCGTGGCGAAGAAAAAAGGCTGACTGTGACGGAACACGTGACTGCGGTGTGCATCGAGGTTACGATCCAGTCACCTGAATTATTTTGGGGGATTATTTAAACGAATTTGGAAAGTGAATTTGGAATCGAAAGGCCAGGAAAATCTAGAAATTATACTTAATTACGACGATGTCATAGACAGTGGGTCTTGGAAGGGGTAAATTAGGTTAATCCATTTACGGTCTATAATTATTATACGTTAAGGGTATGGTGTTCTATTATTATGAAGTCGGTTAAAAATGTTGAAGACTATTAAAATATTATCGTACGATATTGAAGGTGATGTATAGATAGGTACTCTGGATATAGGGCTATAAACTACACTCGATGGCGGGATACTCTGGGCATAGAATCGCAAAGGGTTAACAAGTTCAAGTAAATTATAGTCACCAAAAATTTCATGATTTATAGGTAAACTAGCTTTACTACTCGGCTTCGCCCGAAATTTAGATTCCGATTTTTTTTTTTCACATTCATCTGGATTAGTGATGCATAATGAGCTGAGACACATTTAATGATCCTAGAGTTTATCGTTCGAAAGTTTTTAGGCGACAGACAAACACACAAACATATAGAAGCTTTCTGCTTTATATATTAAGATGCTGATTATGCATGCGGGATCATGTCAAATTATCTACGTTAGGTATCATATCCTACTGAAAAATATTTCATGGAATGGATGATTAAACTTATTAAACTATTTAAATTAATCCATTCCATGCATATATGTATTTCAATATAGCTGAATGCGAATTAATTTAGAATTATTAATACTGAATGTTGAAATATACGTATCATGTCTCTAAAGTTCATAATTCAAACAATTTTCGATATTGTTAAACACTGCGGGGCAATGTGTCCCAAAATGGAATAAATTGAGCCTCTGGTCTACTGATGAGCTGAAAATTGAAATCTATTAATCAAAATTAAGAAGCGCGCTCACTAATTGACAAGTATACGTTGTTTAGCTACATTAATTACACACGAATCAGCAAGTAAGAGGAGTATATCATTTTTAGGGGAGTGGACACTGGACAAACTTTTTATAATAAAGTTTTATGGAATTAAATATTAAAAACATATGTGGTATTTGCAGCTGGTCCTATTGTTACTTCATCACCATTCAACGCACGCTGGCAGACACTTACTTGCGCAACCAGTTTTACTATCTTGGGCTTCTTTAAATAGATGACATGTTAGTACGGTGTGATCATTGGGTGCTACTTTAGATTTCCGCTCACAGATGGCCAAGCTGTTAACCGTATTCTCGCAAGAGAAATACCTCGGTGCTTGCTTGATATAGGATCGTCAGGGCGAGAGAAACTAAGATCATACTTCACAGGATCATTTCTGTAGTAGATCTTACTTTCTCTCTGCCCTAAAGCAGAGTTGATGCAGCCACGATGAGGAGACGTAGCTCCTTTCCTTGAGCGTGAGGAAGACTCGAGAAGTCGACTTTGTTCAATTTCTCAGTCATCGATGATCGTTCACCTCTTGTACTCAGTACGAGAGGCATGGGAAGTGGGGCTTTCTGAGTGGTCCTTTTTATTTAAACATCAAACATAATTAACTTTTTTAGCTTTAACTTTGGAATTTTTTGTTAATAACGTTTGTTTTTTAATTACGTAAGAAGAGATCCTTCGAAAATTACTTATTTTTCTTACTTGAATTATTTTAATATCTTTTTATTTGTACTATAATACGGTTATAAAAAAGTATAAGTATTTACGGTATTGTTATAAAATTGGTGGGTTTTTTTATACATGCTTTCTTCGTTTATTTATTTCACATTAACGCTCGACACCATTTCGTTTAGATTCGCAATACTATTTATTTATTATTTTAAATACGTTACATGAAACGTCGATAATTTCAGAGAATTTAATTATTTTTTTACGACCTTTACACATCGTGATACATGGTATACAAAATTTGTTAATTAGAATTGTTGAAAGGAAACATTGTTCTCGCGTTATTTTGTGGAGGACCAGTTTCTGTTTTGCTTTTTTTATAAACCAACCTTTTGTGCTGCATGTTTTTACACATCCACATAACACTGCCATCACGTGGGAAACGCGAATAAATAAAAACAGGCCGTTATAATGGTTACTTTTGATCATGGTCTGCCGAACCCGATAATTGTTACATTTACGTACGTTGCTCACTTGAAAAACAAGCTATACTATTTTGTTTCCTTAAATACGAGAGACAGCTGCAAATAATTAATTTAACATTCGAATGTTCATTAGAAAGTTTTACTTAAAAAGGTTTCGTGGTTATTTCAAAAACTTTTGAAAGTGTAAAAATAAAATTACTATAATATGGTGTTAATTAAAAACATAATAAAAAGAAACGATACGATAAATTTTATATATTAGAAAATAATAAATTTAAAAAAAAACAAACTCTTGTGTTTTCGCAGTTGGTAGGACTCGAACCTACGCTCCCAGAGGGAATCTGATTTCTAGTCAGACGCCTTAACCACTCGGCCACAACTGCTTGTTGGAAAATTTTCCTCTGTACACGATTTTACCTTACAATCGCAATGCAGTATATTCATTATACATTAATAATTAATACAATTTCTTCTTCGTATCAGAATTGTATATTCTATAAGTTGAACTCGAAAAGCATCAAAACTATATGAATATACAAATGGTAAATGATGAAATAAGTGCTCGAATGTGTAAGCATGATTTGAGAAGTGCAGTGAAATTGCGATCCTTGTGGAAATATTTTAGGACAAGGAAAATTGTTTTAAAACGCAATCATCTCGAAGATTATTAATACAGAAATAACTGACTGACATCGCTCTGTATAATATGAAGCAATTTCTAATTGAATGTGTACCCGTGGGGTTAGGTTGCAAAACAGCAGGTATGCTGAACCTCGCCCTTTTATCCCTTAAGTTATATAACTTTGTGATAAATAAAGACGCATTATTATTATTATTATTATTACCCATACTTAAAATACGGCGCATATTCCGAAATCTAATTAGATACTGACACACTTAATATTTTGCAAATGGCAATCACTTAGGAATATCTTATTGGTGCTTCATATTCCACAAGTGTCACATCCACTTTGTTCTCAATTACACCCCTACTATATTTCTGCCCCTG
This sequence comes from Andrena minutula, assembly GCA_929113495.1. Taxonomy (NCBI): domain Eukaryota; kingdom Metazoa; phylum Arthropoda; class Insecta; order Hymenoptera; family Andrenidae; genus Andrena; species Andrena minutula. The sequence continues at coordinate 8,415,136 of OV815996.1, read as the reverse complement.
AATCAAAATTAATTCCAATCAATTTCCGCTGCTACCGAAATTAATTTCCACCGAATCCAGCGAACAAACGGGTCGAGATACTTAATTAAATAACTGTTCCAAATTCTAAAAAGAGGAAAAAGAATTCTATCAACAAAGTAACTACGATATTATGCAAACAATCGATGGAAACTAAACGACGCGAGCGAAACACAAAGCAGGCAATTCGACAAACCAGCGCGAACAGGGTCGAATGAGCACCCTCAAATCACCACGTAATTACGAGGGTGTGGAGGGATGGAGGGGGGCCAATTACTGAAAGTAGCGTCAATGACGCGGCGCGTTTTAACAGCACGAACGATCATCGACATATAAATTTACCCCTTAACTTCGTAATATCCCTTCTGCTCGCGCAACTAATGGCGGCGGTATTTGCATGGTAAACGCCCGTCGTTAGTTTCGTCCGGTGGCGGCAAAAGGCTTTATTTAACAGCAAACAGGAAGCATGTGCTGTGCACAGTGCGTGGTGTAACACAGTATTATAATTCCCTATGGTGTCTCTGATCAAGTGACGCAGAAAATCCTGTTATATAGTTCAAACTTATCCGTATTCAATGATTATCTTCCAGGGGTGAGATCACATTTACGAAATTACTTAGATGACTGGTCACGAAATAACTGACAAAGGGTGTGGAAAATTAGATAAATAGACGAGTGTCAATATTATTTTAAACACAATAATATATACACTTTTGTATTCTTTATTACAATACTTTTATAAAATCGAGAATTCATTAAATCGTAGTAGGAAAGTGGAAGCAGCAGCACATAACAAACTTACTTAAAAGCAATTGATTAAAGCCAGTAATAGAACAAACAAAAAAATTCGATAAAAGTTACATACGAGGGAATGTTAATTGAGGAAGTTAAAGGATAAATGTACAGACAAAAAAGGAAAATTAATCTACTAAACCCTCAACCATCCCAAACACTCATTTCTGCTACACACCCACTCGCGAAGTAACAATCAATCACGACAGAAATAAAATTCATTTCCTCGTGGTTTCCAAAGAAATTCCCAAACACATTAGAATTAGATACACCCGCTTGCCTAACGATTCACCCTCCGCGGAAGATGGAGAGGGGTAGGTCAATTCCCGCTCGAAATCAGCTTATCATCCTTCATAGCCCGTTACATTCACCCTTATCAGTTTCCTGCTTTCCCCGGGGGCGTATTCTACAAGTGGGGGTGTATCTCGCATAAAATATTCACACCTCTGGCTCGCGCTTCCCTTGGTCGCGTTCCTCGACGTTTAACGAGCCGCGCTTTCAATTTGCATTTTCGACTGCCGCTGGAGGAGACACGCAGGCCGGCCTTTTAAAACACAACTGGAACTGGATTATCGTCTCGAAGATGGAGACCACGTGTATACACGAATTGACGACATTCTCGTATCGCGGCTGATTCAGGCGCATTGAGGCGTTAACCTGATAGCCGCGTCGCGGCAACGCAAATGAGAGACGCTGCAAAAGACGTTCGCCAAGCAGAATGGGAGATTCGCACGATCGTATGGATAATACAAGCGGGGTACAATGCCGGTGTCATCCACATTCCTCGTTTGTCAAGCGCACGTAGAGATTAAGGAATCCGCCTCTCTCTCTCTCTCTCTCGCTCTCTGTCTCTCTGTTTCCCTTACCGCTTTCCTTTCACGAACCTATCTTCTTATATCTCTCACTCGTACCCCTTTTTGCTCACCCCCTTTCTTTCAAATATAGTCTCTCACTCCCTTATGGTGTTCGTCTCTTTTTCATTGTTTTCTTCCGCTCTTTTCTCTATTTTGTTATCTTGTGTTCTTCGCCTCTTTCTATGGTTTTTGTCGCACCTACTAGGCTATTTCTATACGTCTACATTTTTTCGTGCTGTTTCTTTCGGCTTCCTGTCTTCTCATATTCCCTTTATGAGATTTCTGTGTATTGTTTTCTTCTATCCAGAAGATAATTCTTCTTCTGTATTACTTTTTCTGGCTCAGAGTCTTTTGCTTCCCCTTCCTCCATTTTTTTAAACTCAGTTTTGCTTAATATTTGATTCCATCCGATCGTCTTTTCTTTTCATCGATATTTCTTTATTTCCTTTTTCCGTCTGGCGCGTTTCAGTTTTTTCTCGTTTCTAATTCTTTCAGACCCCCTTTATTTTACGCCCTTCTCTTCCGTTACCTCTTCGCCGTTCTAATCCTCTACATTTTCGTTCCACTTTCCCCTTTGCTCTCTTATCGCGACTCACCGTGTTCCCACATTTTTATTTCCTTTGGAAATTCGTTTCGCCCGGTTCCATCCCCCTTTGTCGCTGCTCACTCTGCTCCATCGCTCTCACCTATGCCCTCGCTGTAACTACTGCGACCCGTTCTCCGGGTAACTACAGGCGCGACGGCTACAATCGATACCGGCGTTCCGAGGGGTTGCAATGGATTTAAGTCACGTTCGCTCCACTTAATCCGCGTACATTCTTTCCGCCGGTTCCTCGAGCTGCCCGCCTGGAATTCCAGGATTCGCAGCCGACGACACGGGCGTGATTAAGACGTAACGCGTAGCTTTAGAGGCGGCTGCGAGCCTTGAAATAATTGCCAGAATTAAACGGAGTAGGAATTACGTCCGCTCAACTGTCCCTTGGCCATACTAATTCGCTAATAGGATGAAAAAGGAGGCTGTCAAATCCTTACTTCAGATTTATCTCTGTGATTGATGAAAATGATCTGGAAAACCACTTGCGAAAATATCAAAAACTGTAATAAAGGACACACATAAAGGGAAAGACATAATTGTGAATTTCTTTAATTTTTAACCCCTATGCAGATATTCTTCAAGAGACCTGTTGTCTAAACGTCTAAAGAATATTCTACATTTTTGTAAAAGGATTTGTGTTTATTGGAAGTAATGTGTTCGCGGATTGGCTGAACGTGAAAGAATTGAGATAGTAACTGACTTCGTGTACGCGAATAACACAGCAATTCAAAAATGCAAAAAGTAGATTAACTATAAAACTAAAGCCCGCCCATGAATCATGATGAGCACAGCGACTTTTAGTTATTCAGAGGCGGCCAGTGGCCGCGACAGGACAGAACGGAAACTCGTTTTGCCATAACAGTTTCGGGTGCGGATAAGGCTCGCCCTTGCTGGAATTACGTACAAATGGATAGCGTTATCCACTCGCGGGGCGCCAGTAAATCGTTTTATCCATGCTGCAGTGTGTGTACGTGTGCGCCGACGTTTATTTAAGTTCAGCCGGCAGGCCATTTTTCTGAAACTATTCCGACTGGAGCCATTACCAGCTCGAGACGAGGAGGAGAACGTTAAACCGTTTCGGCTATCGTCATTGCGATACGATGCAACTTCTGTCCCTCGGGAAGCCTCTCTGCTCTTAAATACGCGGTAGTTAACCCCCCCGGATCCGTGACTCGTTCGTTTTTCTTCCGTGAAATGTGTTGGAAGGCCGAAACTCGAGTTTTGAGCAGATTGGTGTTTATGGAGGGCGATTTCGCCGCGTTTCCGCTGGATGCAGAGCTACTTCCGCTTTACTATCGCCGCGTGTGACTTCAAATCGTATAATGTCCTTTACGATTATTTTGGCTCCTCTTTTAATTTTCTTTTTAGCTGATGTTTCGTTTTACATTTTGTCTGCTGTATTTGGAGCTTGTGTCTTTTTTAGTTACAAAATTAAAATTCTGTTCAACAGTATAGTATAAATCTATGCTTAGGTATGTAATAGTTCTGTCACTGATTTATCGCCGTTCAGTCCAAACCGCTGACCCTAGAAACATGAAATTCGAAGGGTATATTCCATTTGCGACGTTGGTGCTCGATAAGAAGGCATATTTTGTAATTCCAACCTGAAGGTGGTAAAAAGGGGTGAATTATGTTTTCTCGGACGCCTTATTATTTCTTAGGCCCGACAGTCAAACATCGATAACTCGAACCTTGATAGCTCGAACCTCGATAACACGAACCTCGATGACTCGAACCTCGATAACTCGAAAACCTCTATGAAACGAAAAATTTTCTTCATTTCCTTCCGCCCCGTTGTCAGCACCTCTACAACTCGAAATAAAACTTCCTTAACTCGAATTATATATTGCATGCTAAATTATGTATTTCACCTCTACAATTCGAATTCAGAAGAAGCCGAAGTTTACTTCTACATGTGTATTACGAAATTTCATAGAAAGATCTGAAAATATTGAGGAAAATCTTTCTCTGCAATACTCAAGATTTAAAATGCTATTGATTTACAATACACTAACAGACTAGCACAAAGCAAAATCATAATTTTTAATATTTAAGTAATATTTAAGTAATATTTAAGTAGTTCATAAGTTGTAGGTATATTTGATTATAGGTATACAATAAACAATTGACCTTTAAAACATGAATTTGTCTTGCTTCATAGCTTCCCAAGTCGAAAAATTAACATTTGCACACGTACTCGAAAACTCGATAAGCTGAAACCTCTATAATTCGAAGATTTGTTCCCTTCCCTTGAGATTCGAGTTATCGAGGTTCGACTGTATTAACATGCTTTTTACTTACAAAGGTTACCCACGCAAATGTCGAAAAATTAATTTCATGATTTTACCCTAATCAACCGCTACGGGGATGAAACGGGGTAAAATGTGGTAAACAGTAGGTAATAAAAATGGCACCTCGTGCCATTCGCGTAATAGAATTTCGAGAATTAATTTTTGCCATATAATTAACCTCGCTCTTAATCTGATCTCTAAACGCATTGCTTTAAAATACATTTCCAACTTAGTTAACCCTATCTGCATTGGAGAAACGATTTATGTGTTGGTTTTCGCAGAAGTGATGTTATGATATCATTTTAATGAAATTTATGGAAGTCCGACTTGCTGCGTATATTTCAGAGAATTTTTATGCATGTGGATTTAGTACCTACTTTGCTTCTCATTAAAACTCCTCCATGTATGTACGCTCGCAGATAATCGTATTCGAGTGAAAAAAAAATCTGTACTATGAAATGGCCATCGCATTACCCAATTACATTATCATTTAATCGCATTAAGTTACAACGTGTGCCGTTATTCCACTAAAATGTGATAACGTGAATTTCAATTAAGTCGTGTAACGCGTTTAGTAAAAAGGGCCGATGTTAGGGGGAATTAATTTGGGAGACGCCAGGACGATATTCCTGAAGATAATTAGAGCTTTTTACCGTGTTTAAACATTCCATTAAAGTAACAAGAATCGTTGTTCTTCAACGAAAGGCCGTGGCTTTTAAACGCGAAACGGATTAACCTGCGGTTTGCATAAAATCGTTCTCTCTCTCCTCTTTCCGGTTACCTAGTTATGCGGTCATATATGCCGGAAGAATTGTATCGTTGAATTATTTTTAACCGTGTAACGTAGCCGCACCGTGGTCGCGCGAAATGAAAATAACTCTGTGTATAAAACGGCCGACTGTAAAATAGAAGGAAATCCTTATCGTTGAGCATACAGAGAAATTGAAATTTTTGTGGAAGATAAGGGTCTCGAAATTTTTACGCTTCATTCGAAAAAAGGATTTAGAAATAATAAGGAATTTTAAAGATTAAAAGTCTAACGGCAGTCATTCTTCTCATGCTTAAAGTGTCCCATTTATTACGAATAGTTGGAATATTATCATTCTTATGAAAATTTTCAAAGGATGTTTAAGAGAAAATGTATAAAGTTTCAGTTTTCAGGAATTTCACTGTTAGGTACTGCATCAATGTTCTTATGTGTATTCCGCTTTTAATTTATTTGTATAAATCGTACATTAATATATTCCACTTGTATAAGTACTTATACGTTGCTCGAGGCTTTATTATCATTCGCATGAATTAATTCATGTTTAAATAATTGGCGTTACCAATTTATTAAAGCAACGAAATCTTCAGATTATGTATTTACTGGAGTAAAATATAATTTTAAGCTGTAACAGTAATTACTTTATTATCAGGTGTTTACGTCGACCAAATATTTATTAACGTGTCACGGGGAAATTACCCGGAATATAAAAAATAACACAGACTGGATAATTTGCTCGTATCCTGCTGGTCGGCTCGGAAATACGCGAGGAATTCTAATTAGATACTAACTCTCATAGGCCGCATATCGTAGGAACAAGGGAAGAATAAATGTTACGCAGTACGGTACTGGTCAACGATTGAATCATTTATTATCTCCACAGCCGGACTTCCGCAAGAAGTGCAAGCTGCGGTTTCTTAGAATTTTAGCTTAAGGGGGGAGACCACTGTCTCGGTCCGAAATGTAAGGGTGTTTTCGGGAATTTATTTCAACCAAACAACGCAAGTAAATCACTGTATTGCTTAGTATAGTTAATAGTGTACATATCGAAAGGTAAGAAAAAAAATTTTTCAATCAAATTCATAAATCCGTTTCCTGTATATTCTTCGTCAAAATTTGCGCTGCAGCAAAAACATGCTAGTCGCGTTGACAGTCCCCAGGCCATATGGTTAATCGGAATTCAAAAAAACAATAATATTTAGAAACTAGAAGCTTACCTCTATTACGTGACGATCAAAAATAGTAAAAATTGTAAAAAATAACAAAATGGCGGACCACTGAAAAAAAAGTCCTGTTTTCGGGGTACAAAATTGGACAAATGTTGCTAAAAAAAATAGAAGCAGGTCGAAAATTGAAAAAAGCTGATCGTCACGTAATAACGACGGGTTTTCCGAACAATAAATGTCCTTGCTCATGTCAATTGGACGTATAGTTTTCTCTGTAGACTGTCAACGCGGTTGAAAAATGTCATTCTGAGGAAAACGCGTTCAAAGTTCCGCGTGGCTCAGTCGCGCGTTTGACACCGCTTCACGAAAAACACCATATCTCCGTCAATTTTGCGAATTTCTTCATAAAATTTGGAGAGAGCATTCTTGAAACGTACGTCTTTCAGAAAATGTAAAAAAAAAAAAAAAATTTCCAGATTTCTGACAGTGGTCTCCCCCCTTAAAATAAACAGAAGGATGCGTAGAGATAAAATACAGCTGAGTGTCCGGGCTTCGTGAAAGGGAGATAAGCAGACCAATTGGCAAGGCTGCGTGACGAACGGAATTCGAAGAGAATTTCCCAATTTTATTTGCCTTAAAAAACGCAATATAAAACAGTCTTATTTTCGACGTCGGTTTTCCAAAAGCACGATAATATCAAACACATTAAAATCGTTGAATAAAACGATGCCCTTTTAAAGAAGTACACCCCATTCACATCTATCCCGAAGAGAAACAGAACTGAGCGGGTCAGGGGTCCCGTAAAAATGATCCCCAACGAAGACGACGCAACTCGTCCGATTCTGGGGGGCCTGGCGGTCATAAACTTGCACGTAAACACCTGTACGGAAAAGCTTGTCCATCCGTCGCCAGCGTAAAGCGCATTGTCCCCGAAGGACGCGCGAGGATCGCGGGAGGATGGCGAGAAGCAGGATTCGCTCGGATGTCGCGGGAGTACAATGCAGCACGCCCGTACGGCTCTCCCGTACGACACCAATGTAGCCATCGTTATTGCTACTTTATTGCTCGTAAATCCTTGGCGCGGCGTGCACATCCTGCCGTAGAAGGATACGAGCGTATCTTTTAACGGGCGTCTCGACGGGCCAATGCCATCTCTCGTGATCCTGGACCAAGGGGGAACGAAACGGGTACATACGCCCGGCGACCACCAACGAGACGAAAGAATTCTAACGGCCGCTACCTTTGGCATGTCCTGCTACCTTTTAATTAGTACTTGGAAGCGGTACGCGCCTCCACGCTAACGGGGGGAGTGCAGGTGGTTCGGGTCACCGATTTGCCTCATATTTTGTGTGCAGTTGGCACACGCCATGTTTTTAATGTGCTGAACACGCAGGCTGCGCTATTAAAGGATTTGAGAGGAAGCAGAGATCCTAGTTTTGGTTATCCTAAGGTCTTGATGTATACGAGGATCGACGCAAAAGAAACCGGAATTTAGTTATAAAAATCGTGTATACGGTAAAGGACTCAGTTACTGACACCTGACCAATTACTGTCACCTTAAGCTATTTTAGTTAAAATAACGAATAAACAAAGTATTGAATATAATCTATAGTATAGATTATAAGTTGAAATACATCATTCTTTTGTGTATCACTTTACAACGTTTATTTATTCGTTGTTTTAAGTAAAATAGCTTAAGGTGACAGTAATTGGTCAGGTGTCTGTAACTGGGTCCTTTACCCTACCTACCTTCAAACAGAGATGGGCAAAAATTTTATTTAACTAAAATTTCGATTAACGAATGAAAGTTAATACAAATTTCGTCATTCGTTCGTTAAGCCGAGTTAACTTTATGCGACACATCCGTGTGATGCAATACACTTATCGAGACGTTCTTTCCATTGCTCAAAACAGTGCAATTGTAAATTAACTAATAAGAATTTGAGATGAGTTAAAACGGGACTGCGATTGAAATTAAACTGCTCGTGTGTACCTACTAGTCATACGCTGGGAATGTATTAATTTTTCACTGCCTCGCAAAAAATTCACCATGGTGCAAGTCGATCATCGAGGGGATTGACGCTCTCGTATTTTTTCATCCCGTTTCCTGCCGATTCGCGCAATCGAAACATGACGAGATTAAACTCGTAGCATACACCCTTCGAATGCTTTCATTGATATTTTTTTTTTCATTGTTCATCACCGTTTTCACGGAGACAGAAATTCATTCTCGTCATGGCTCGATAAATTGCGCCGCGTACGTGGATTAAATTGCACGCCGGTATTTGCACGATAAAATAAACTTTTCGACCAGCGGGACCTTAATTTTGGGTCCTTGCCAGTGAAGCGGGTGCACTTTTGTTGCTCGGCTAACGAGCACGTGGCACATTGCGCTGGATAATTTCCACGGAAATCGATTATCACGGTGTTGTTCTCGAGGTGACTGCCATTAATTGTCGAGCATGAAAGGCCGAGCTATATGTATATTTTTTTTGGATTTTAGTGTGTCCTGTTGTGAAGAGGCGTTTAGACGTTATTAAATTAGTGAGACTTGTGGAAAATGATATCCCAATAATATTCGTTGGTCTGTATATGTAACAATTTAGAAATCAGGATGTAGAAATAATAAGTATGTCAAAATTATTGATCTCTTGTTAACTGCTTCTTCTTACATAGTAGTAACACATGTTTTCCTGAAAAAAAGTTGCTGGATGTTGTTATCAAATTTTAATAAAATAGTTAGGGGAACATTTACAGAATCATACATTAGAAAAAAAAAATAAAGAAACAGAATAACATTGGAAAATGGTAAACACTTGTATAAAGTGTATTTAAATTTAAACTAACCACTTCTTTTCTACCTTGTTTCAGGTAAGCCATCATATTGCGTTCAAATTCTATTGAAATCCACCGTGAAAATTGTATCTACCAAATAAATCAAGGAACGCGAGTGTCATTCTTCTACGACTCATTAATGGTAAGCGTAATTATCGATTACTTCTATATTCTCATTTGTAGAATTAATTTGAAGGAAAAACTTTTTAAAATAAATGTAACACACATAGTAATATTAATCTTGTAATTAACTAATCAATACTATAATTATGACAAATCAATTAACCACCAAAAGCCGAAAATTCCTTTCCAAAAATTCCTTCAACATAGGTATTGTTTATTTTTATATAAAATGATAAAACGTAGTACTTCGATAAATAATCCATTTGAATATTTCCACGAAAATCGCCTGTTGACGGTGTCCGCAGCGTAAAAACGCGCAAACTTAAGCTTCCTGCTCATTTCCCAAGCTCCTAGGCAATTTCTCGATTTCTCTGGCTCGGTCGTTTCTCCAAGTAGCTTCGTTGCATCCTCCCCTCGAACTTCGAATAAATATCCAGCCAAGGAAAAGTCCCGTGGCGAAAACTTCCAAGGATCATTCCCGTTTCCTCCTTTTTTTCTCTCTAACCGCGAGAAGCTTTCCCAGGAAAGTCGAACTTGCAGTTTCCCTCGTTCGCTTTTATTAAAATCAAGCCAGCTCTCGGGGCCAAACACAGAAACTTTTATACTCCCGTGAAATTGTCATCGTAATCAAAACACCGACTTCTTCTTTCCTTTCGCCAGCCACGTTCGTCGTTTCAAACGCTGATATCCCCCATTCCGCGCGGTTCGCGCTCTCGCGTTCGTTCGAGCAGAAGGAATTCCGCTTGACGTTCGTTCCGCCTTTTTAATGCTATTTACGCGCGATTTTGCAGAATTGTTTGGCAAGATGCTTGCTATTTATCTTTTCGAACGGTGAAGGGGAATTATTGTCGTTTTTCTTCATTGATTCACCCTCTCCGATGGCTTGGGACTTGTTTCGAGGGTATTTATTCCCAGGAAGTGATGTCCATCATCTGTGGTGGTTCACTAGTGGGGAAATTAATTCTAAGATTCATTTATATATTATAAAATTTCTTAGTCATAAAATAGTTAAGTGTTCCATAAATAATTAAGTATTCGCGAGAATGACACCTAGAAGAATGTCCCTGACGTTAAGAATTCCTGTTCTTCTAAATTCCTTCCAACTATCAAGCTTGAGCTTTAGCTCGTCTCTTTTCCTTAACAAGAATCATTCATTTTTAACAATGAATATCTTTATTAAATTTTATATTGCCAAACGCGTTGAGTGCTACAGTGGAAGCCGAAGTTTCCTGTAGCATGTTAAAAATAGACCAAAAAGTTACATTACTATATTCAAATACATGAAAGTTGAAGTTGCCTTAAATTGTCCCTACTTTCGATTTCATTTTACACCAAATTATTTGTTATTATCGACCACAGTGGATTATATTACATATATGTATATTAATGTCCATGAACTATTTAAACCTAGTTAGTTGTCTTCTAATATTCTACAATATGTATGCTACTATATTCATGATATTCATAATATTGCTTTTTATTAAGTTTATTTCCTATTTTCTGATATTAAATTCCCCCAGATATTTTGCTTTCTTTTAACACTAAAACTTCAAACCCAGACGAAACGACTAGTTGTAAATTTACTAATAGATTTACCACTTTCAAGTATGAAAAAGTGTATTTCTAAACAGTATAAATATGTATAATATTATGTACATATATATTTTTTAATAATATGAAAATGAAAAATATTTTATAAATAAGTATTTATTAATAAATATTATTTAATAACTATTTTATAAATAATCAGTCATTTTGACTAAGTCGAAAGAAATAGGTATATATTAATTGGCAGTAGTTGTTCTAGTGTTAAATAAGTTATTATTCTCACTCCATACTATTTCTTGTAATTCAAACCTTCTTCGATGGTGATTTGAAGTTTTACTTTTTCTCTTACATTTCGACTTACTGAACATTCTTCCATTATGTTTCACTGTCCCTATCTTACGTCAACATGTGTCGAAGGATATGCTTCTTCAATGAAAGCTTTACATTCAACAAATAACGTGACACTGAACGCGTTAACCCGCATCGATGTTCCCAACCTGAACACAGATTATATCGAAACGATTGGTCCCCACCCGCGGCAAATATTGTAGACAGTTCGAAACATCCTCCAGTTCTCGTGTTACGCAAACGCACAATGGCGGAGCATAATTTCCAGCGATCGTTTGTCGTGGGAATATATTAATACGCAACCAGTCGTTACATCGTCGCTCCCGTTAAATAATTACACTGTAACGTTAAACAGATTCACCGGCTTCTCGCATGGATCGAGCTGTCCCGCAACGGAACCGACATTTTCGAACGCCCAGTTTCGCCCTCCGTCTTTGTTGCGTCGTCGTGTGTCATCTGCTCCACGTCCCGCCGCGGACATCCGACGTTTTGTGATGACGCACGATCCGGACAGCCGACGATTAATTAACGGAGATTGATTTAACCGGCCGGCTCGTGCAACGACGCGACATTGTTCGCGGTAATGCGTACACGATGTTACATTTTGCAGCTTGTAATCGGAGGATGGATGTCGCGAGATCAATGGGATAACGTTGCACGCGAATCGCGAGGTGAAACGCGTGTAAATGAAACGGCAAAGCGAAGCGATCGTTGAAAGGCGATAGTTATTTCCGGCTGAATCCATTCACGAATGTTGTCGATTTTTCGTTTCGTATTCGATTCGAGGGTGTGGTGAATACGATTGGATATTGGTTTCGCTAGAATGGTGTATAATTTCTGGGTTTCAGACCTTTTGGGAAGTGTATGATGTGGATTGGTGAATATTTTTTAGCTGATTAATTTTAGTAGTTAATGAACTTTTATAAGGCATTCAGATTTTAAACCTTTAGCACAGTGATTTCCAACTTGTGATCGCAACGGTTTTTTGGGTTTGGTATTTTAATATTTATAAGTTAGAATTATATTCTGAAATACCTATTTTTAATGCGTCTTCTTTACCTTATTATATTTACCTTGCCTTATATAAGGGAGGGGAGCAGATTATTTGAATATTATGAAAAGGGATCGTGACTCAAAAAAAGTTTGTATCAGTTTTCTTCATTTTACATATTTTGAATTCTTCGCTATCTGAGAAGGAAATATCATTAAAGAATTTCTGATAATTATGTACTAATTTCATAACTGTAAGCTGAGTGACATTATTATAGGTGTTACTAATGAAGACCGTTAGTGATAACTAGTTTTTAAAAACTGTGAAATAATAAATTCAAAGTGTAACTCCTAATTGGGAAAAATTCTAATAGAAATTATAGTCTAGTGGATTCCGAACATGGAGTTTCTTCCTCATACAAAACCACAGACGCACCAGGCTTGATAGTAAAACTATAGGATTGCCCGGGGCGTTTCCTAAATTAAGGGCACAATGTTTTTACATTGCGAAGCTGCACGCCCCGTGCAGAAGATTTGTGTAGTATGCAAAGTTTAGAAAACCACTGGAAAAAGTTTCATTAACATGCTCGCGATTCTACCTCTATTTGCAGCTGTCCAAGAACATTTTGAAAGGGGGAAATTAAAACCTTTAGCTTAGTTCTTCATCAATCGAACTTTTAATACGCCCGAACAGTCAGAATCCTAACTGAGAACTTCACATATTCAGCTCCAATTCGGATCATTCAGTTCACTCTTCAATTTTTCGAAATCGACAAATTAATACTAAATTCCACTTTCAAGTACAGTAGAGCCTCCAAACTCCAATTATTGTTAATTCAAACTCTGCTTAACCAGAGCATTCACACTTAATACCAGCTCGTATCCTCCAGAATCTAGAAGCTAGCATTATCACTGTTCTCTTCAGTTTTAATTTTTCAAACTTCAGCACCAAGTTTTCACTTAATTCAAATTCCCGGTGATTGGAGCTGGTTTGGGTCTCATTTGTCACGAATTATAATCCACAATCCTCTTACGTTCCTCCAACGAAATTCCTTTAGAGATCCTCGGAAATAAAATTAAAAAAGGTCAGAGATCAATGTAACACGAGTGTCCCAGGCAGACTTAAAATAACTGAACGGTGGGCTCTTCGGTGGTCAGTGACTTGCACTGGAAGCAGAAGATTCGTGGCGCGGTAGCGTGCATAAAAATCGCGGCATAGGAAGCGGGCTTAATTTGATCTTATCTAGCGGTCGGTGAGGAAACGAAGAGACGAAAGAAGGCGAGGGGCCAGGGACGGTGGTTGAGCAGGCCATATAAATTACGTCCAGGACGTCGCCCAATGTAAATGCAATACAAATTGGACCGGGCCACTTATTATTATTCATTGGGGACATTTGTTAGCTTATCTGACGGCTCCAGCGGCTCTGTTCTCCGCTTCTCGTTCCGCTTAACTTTTTCCAGTTGCACGTCCGCTCGTCGCGCTGCATCCAGATTCGATCGTTGCACTTCGGAACGCCAGCCTAGTTGATTATTACTTGTTAAATACCCTCGTTAAAAAGCAACCAAGATGCATTTAAATCGCGATCGTTCGTGACCCGTGACGACGCACGAAAAATGTCTCAGAGACGCGCTGTTGTGCTTGATAATTAGTGTTGTTGTTTCTGGGTAACAGTTCGGTTCAATTCGATGCCCATGTGTGGGATAAAAGAATTTCGCTGAGACTTGGTGAAAAAGTCGAGCACTTGCGAAATGCGTCTCCTCTTCTTGTGTTCTTGCCTTCGGTTGTGACATTATGTAGGTGGAATTGGTGATTTGAGGGACCCCGTGGGGGTGCCTTTGATTTTAAACGAATGTGAAATGGTAACTGGTACTTGTTTCGTTAATTGTGGAATTTAGAATGCAGGGTGACTTGTAATTTGATGCTGATACTTTAAGCGGGGACCACACCCTGAAACCACTAACAAAAGACAAAGTTCAACATTTTTTGTTTGTACAAATAAAAATATAGAGCTTGGATTTTTTATATAGTTTAAAGCAATCTTTATTTTGCTAAATAATTTAAAAAAAAATGTACAAAATCGCCGGGATCAAAATGGCTTCCCGGAACACTGCAGAATAATTGGCCCGCACTTTCAGGAATGATGAGTGGATCATCTGAGAAGGAAACACAAAACAGATATATAAACTGAAATATATATTATCTTCCATGTAGCGTGGGATTTTCTCAAAATTCGAATTATTTTGGGTATTATAGCAGTTTGAAGAATTGACTTTACATTTTTGCACTGTAATGCTTCTAAAAAATTGAATAATTGAAATATCAAAAACATCCTAACTCAAAAATATCAATCACCAGGCTCAGAAACAGGTACCTCATGTGAAAACAGGTACACTCTAATTTGCCCTGCTATGACTCACTCAAGTTCACCTTTACCCTTCACAAAACCAGGCTACAAATATCTATAAAAATAACCAACATAGTCTCAATTTCTCAAAACTTCCTTTGTACTTCACCAGTCTATAGAATGAGAGATGCAATCACGATTGCACCTATACCTACCTATATTTAAAGTACCAAAATGTGAGCGTGAAAGGTACACATCACAAAGGCCAGCGATTTTTCTTCTAACCAGGTAAGTGCCGCGTCGCCCAACGACAGTCGAAATTTCCACAGGTTTTCAACTGTCGGAAAATTTTCTCATTAAACCGCTAGGAAACGCTTTCTATTATCAGCCCAGGTTTGAAGGCCGCTTTAATCTCAGTACCAGCCAGGGTCATTGTGGTTGCACTGCGACCGACAAGCCGTCGCTTTGTGCACCTCGAATTGCCGAATAGCGTGGCACGGTCGAGGTCATTAAATGAAGTTAATTACGACTGCATAATCCGCAACCAACGTAGGATTCTCTTCCCCGTGAAAGCCGAGCAACAATGCCGATTACAGAACAAATTGCCTCGCCATGCGAAGCAACGTCTTAATTGTGACTGTACGTACGTACGTACGTGGCTCGTTAGGGCTTCAAACGGTGAAATTGCTAAATGAACCCGTCGGATTCGTGACTCGAGCATGTAACAAGTGCGTTACTGTAACCACAAATGCACGTTCGTTGTGAACCTTTTCGGTTAGGGTCAAATAGGCTGAGGGACTGAATTTTTTTGTCAATTCTTTCTTCAAAGATTCAGTTTCTGTGTTAGGCTGAGGGAGCAGATTCGCTAGTGGGGCAGAATGGAAGCAAAATTGATTATGTGACTAAGAGGAAACGTATTGGAATCTGATACAATAAGTTGTAGATATATCGACGGCTTAGTGTACTAATATTGTATGTCCAAATTTTGTGAAATTTTAGTTTTCATTAAGAAAAAAGACATACAATATTTGTGCACTGAGCCATTGATATGTAGATTCTTTAATGAGAACAGAATGGAAGCAAAACCTGATTCATCCGGAAACATTGGAGTCTTAATATATAAAGCAGAAAGTGTTTGTGTGTTTGCCTGTCGCCTAATAACTTTCCAACGGTAAACTCCAGTCACCAATCAACCGACTCGTGTGTCGCACGTTCCGTTGAAACGGTTACGACTAATTTTCAAATAGCAATCGCAGTATTTTTCGATTTTTCTAAACTTTCCTTGAGAATGGTCTAAATTTATGACCGAAACGTTGGAAATGAAAATATTGATAGTTACGTGCAAAATAGCTTTGAGTAAAATTAAACAAATAATTGTTTTGAGACCGAACCAGTGCGCCGATACTATAAATTATTAAACAATACGGTCTAAATCTAAATTACACTATGGTAAACTCTGGGGCACGAAATGTGGCCCAGCTCATTATGCCTAGCTAATCCAGATGAATGTGACTATTTTCACAAATAAATAAATCAGTTTTTATTTTATTATTGTAAAATCAGAGTCTAAGTTTCACACGAAGTCGAGTAAAGCTAGTCTATTCTAAAATTTATAGTGAGTACCCAGTGATTAAGATTATATGTATGTATGAATGTATATGTGCTCTCCTCCTATGTGCATGAGATGACGATTTCATTCCACCATCTACAATACTTATTAATTGTTATGTTTCATTATATTTCTCATTGATAAAGCAGTAGGTGCCATTAGTGGCTTCGCAAATCTTGTAAACTAATTAAAGATACAATTTACGAAGGTACTTTTAGACTTAAAGGCACTTGATAAGGGTCGTTTAACAGGAAACAATCTAAGTTTCTTCAAAAGTAATTAAAATCTATCTTGGTTTTTCTTGACAACATAGCTTTTTCCAGCGACATTCCAATTATATTTTTCCAGGGAACCAGCCCAACCTGACTAATTGCAATTACGATCAATCTACAATCTACGCTTCAGTATCACAGTTCCTTCACAGCTGACTTATTCACATCTCCTCGACGAATGAAAAAGTAATCTCCCCCAGCTTTAATCAGAAAAATCAGTAACTTTGCACCCTTCACATTCCCTGGTGTTTTCCACTGATGTAACTTCTGAAAGCCGCTTCCATTCGGGCGAATGCTTCCTCGAAAATTCGTAATCTGATTATCTTGATCGGCTCGCCCAGTATCGGCGAGTCCTTTACAATCGGATCGAAGTGGGGCAAAGTTAATTACACGTGTGCACGCGCGAACAAAGGGCGGTTTCTCCCACCCTCGGCCCAGATACACGTGCGCACACGCAGCACGGGAAAACCGCGAAACACCCGTGGAAGGAAGAAGCCACGGCACGTGTTTTGCGTACAGAATCCTCTCGACCAAAAGTAATTTCCATGCATGGTCGAACTGAATAATTTCGGCTGGTCTTGTGCCCTGAATCTTTGCCCGTGCATGTGAAATGAGAGATAGAGAGAGAAAGAAGGAGTGGGTGTAGAGAAAAAACATTTATTACGCTGAGAAAGATTAGTATCTCGTAGATTACCATTCTCCTTCACCTCGAAACCGCCTGAATTTTAATTTCCCAGCACAGCATTATTTTTATTTAACTTTACTTTCTTTGCGATGAAATATGATTGGGAATTTTTGACTTGGCGAACATGGAACATACTAAAAACATTGGATGAAAGTAACGCGTAGTTGACAACAGTTTATAAAAACTCAATATTTTGGAATTATTATTTTACACGCGCTACTTAGTTTTGATTTATTTCTTACGATGATTGTCAAATTCTGAAGTCAGTTCCCTTTTACGTAGATAGTCGTGGTAGCTTCGAGGTTAATCATATTTATCTTTAAATAAAATTGTATTTCTGTTAAATAAATAATTAAACGTGAATATGCAGTGAAGATTTCTTCAAAAACGTACACACATTGCGATAGAATCTTCAAACGTCGAGATCCATTTGCTTGATGAATCAGTTTATCCAATCGTACATCATGCAAATTGCAACAAATTCTAAGCGAAAACGTAGCAAACTGTTTGATGTCTTTCGTTGAAAGCTAGAAATCTTCCCTCGTGCATTTCTCACTTCGTTTTTTTTTAGATAGTATGTACTGAGCTGTCGAGCGATGGAAAGAGATCGTGGCTTTCGTGAAAGTGCATACCTTAATCGCATTATCCCTTCTAACGGCAGGCTTCTCCTGCCTGCTTCACCCCCGATGTTATCTAACAGGAAGCCCTTTCTAATTAAAGGAACGAAAATGTTCTGCGCTTACGATTGGTTTGCATAGTAGCTCCGCGTGTGAATTCTGGTTATTGGAAGAAATATTGGCGCTGGTAATTGGAATCTTTCATGAGTCACTATTACTAAAAATCTTTACGTGATATAGATGAAGTTCTCGAAATTTTAAAAAAAGATAATTGTGTTTTCAGCGACGGAAAATGCTTTGAGCATTTATAGTTCAATAGTACCTATACATTACTATTTCATAATTAGTTCTCTACTGTTTTACTAGTACCTACTTAAATACAATTTCGCTTACGATTTTATTATTATTTCACCAGTGTTTCAGTACTAGCAATAATTTCACTTCTATCACTACTAATTCACTACTGTTTCAATTTTTTTCAATACCTACTAATTCCTACTACTTAGTTCATTACAATTTCAATACTAATTCCTACTATTTCACTACTATTTCGATACTAATTCTTACTATTTCACTAATATTTCGATACTAATTCCTACTATTTCATTACTATTTCAATACTAATTTCTACTATTTCACTACTATTTCACTACTATTTCAATACTAATTCCTACTATTTCACTAATATTTCGATACTAATTGCTACTATTTCACTAATATTTCGATACTAATTCCTATTATTTCATTACTATTTCGATACTAATTTCTACTATTTTACTACTGTTGCACTACTACCTCCTACTATATCAATACTAATTCCTACTTTTCACTACAATTTCACTACTACTTCAGTACAATTTCAGGACATTTTTCACTACAATTTCACCACTATTTCATTATTATTTCACTACTACTTCACTAGTATTTCACTACTATTCCGCTTTTGAAATTACACACCCGCATTTTCGCAGCAATGTTTCGTTGCGCGTCTAACGCGCGCAGCCCACTCCACAGATCTAACAATGATCACAGGTTGCACCGCTCGAACAGCTAATGCACCGCCGCGCGAATCGACCGTGGCGCGCTTTTGTACGCGAACGTAGCCGCGAACCGTGGTGCTCGAAAGGGGAGCCTCTCCCCTTAAAAGAATCCTAAATTGAAAGCAACCGGTCGTTAAGGAGCCGTAAGTACGTCGTTTGAAATCCAGATTTGCAAGCTGCGAATCCAGCCAGCGGATAGATTGCTAATCCCCTCGTGGAAGGCTCGCTGGCTTCCCTCGTATCGCACGGGTCCCGGCGAAGAATAAGAAGCCCGATCGCTTCTCTATACGTTTATGTCTCCTTTCCACTTCCTCTGCTCCCGTTCCTTCCCCTCGCGCTGGCTCCCTCTATCCCCGGCTACCTGTCGGGCATTCTTTGCTCCTTTAAGGGCGCGCAGGCAGCGCAGAAATGGCAGAGTGGAAACGGGAAATTGTCGGCACTCGATCCCTTTCGACGTAAACGAAGACGTAGTGAGGCGTGCAATGATCAAGTATATCTCGGGGAAGATTAACGACTCGTCGGGCCACGTGAAGGGCCGAAGGGATGCCGTGGATCGACGGCACAAGAGAGCGAGGAGGGCCAATTACGGCCGTCTCTCGATCCGTCTCGCCACGATTTCGACTCGATTCCCGATTTAATCGAAGTTCCAGCCGCCGCGCCGCGCCGCGGCCGCCAACTTCCACCGTCCCGCCGTCCAGGAAAACGTCTAGAAAGTTGCTCCGCCGACCTGCAACGCATCCCGCGGATTTGAATGCGAAAGGGTTTCGCGGCGAACTTCGGGGGAAGAAGTTCCGCGGCGGGGATTTCGCAATTAAAAGTTACGGTCCTTTTTACGGGGCCTGCCTCTCGGTAAACTTGCCTCGCACGGGCATGTTTGAGTTCTCGAGGAGATTGGTCCGAGACGCGATTGATGTTCATGGTAGCATTGCTGTTCTGTTGCGTCTTGGAAGGAAGATCGAATCCTAGGAACGCTCGAATCTGGCTCGTGAGTGGGTCTGGAGTTCCGTTTTATTATTGTTTATTCAACGGGCCAATTGGTCAATTTCTTTGCCTCTGTTGGGTGGTGGGAGAACATGAAGGAATTGTTGAAGCGGGGAGATTCGTGTAACTCTACGAAAATAGTGAATCAACTGATTTATAATGAACGAATTATTTGACGGAAAGCAAAGTTTTCTCAACTTCCTTAGATGTTCAATTAAATATTCTAACAGTTTTGAAAAGATCCATTGAACAGTATCTTTGAAAAAAAAATCATAAAGATGACCACATTTGTGTAGAGTTGCACTCCCTTCCAGTTGAATATCAACCACTTCATTAATCATGCAGTTATGAAAATTATTTACGCAACGTGAATTTGTGAGTGGTGCAATGAACATTTTCAACAGCGTAGAGGGGTGTATATAGATATTTGCGTCCGCAAAAATTACGAAATTGTAAATCCACAACACAAGAATTAGTAGACACATGAGACACAAAAAGCAGTACATGAGTAAAGGAATGAACGGAGAAGGAAAGAGATATAGCCAGTGAATGTATGATATTATATAGTATTCATGGAGAAAGCGTGCTTGAAACTAAATAATAATTTATGCAGGGTGCTCAACATAAAATTTTTTTAGAAGCCTCCCCCCAGAGGCCATAAAAGTTAGTGGCAAAATTTTTCTTTCGTATTTTGGCTGAGGTCCTTTATTTGACAGGTAGAGTACTATTACCTGACCCCCAGGAGAGCGCGAGGAGAATTCCCTTTCAGGAATTCTCTCATAAAATCTTATAGCATTTATTTGAAGTATTTTCTCTTTTTAGTTGTGTAAAAGACCTAGCGACCTGTAAAATACGAAAAAATTTCGCACTGTCTTCCATACAGGAAATTTTATATTAAAGACAGCATTAAAGCAAAAAGTTCTAAGCAGCTTCTAACTCCAACAGTGTTGATTCTTTAGTTTACCTTTACCAAGTACTTTTTACTCATAATCAGTTGAGTGATTACTATATATTCCGTAATTTCCGCTCTGTAATATTCTGGCTTTCTCTAAGTGAAAACACAAAACACTACAAAAGGTCTCGAAGGGAAATGCTTGCCTCTTTGCAGAAAGGAAATTCCCCTTTGATGCGATTGTACCTAATACAGAATGGTATGGCGAGGTCAATTTAGTTGCTGCAAGAAGATACTGTTGCCAATTATTATACGCATGTTCTAATATTGTACTGAAGCGGTGAAGGAGTTTTAGTTGTTCCATTATCGTGAACACGTAATCCCGTAAAGACTAACCCATTCTCCGCGGAACGATGTCGGCGCAGTAGGAACTTCAGATTCCGGACTTGCTATCAGCCCATGAAAACGAAGTAGTTTCTAAACGATCCTGAAGGCACGCTCGCGCCTCGTGAACCCCTTATGTATACTAATTTTATGGAATACCGAGTGCTTGACTTCTGAATTCAATGTTTACAGTGCCACGTTGCATTGCGACGAAGGCTCGCTTACTTCAACAAGTGTCGTTCTACAGAAACTTGCAAACCTACTGTTTCATGAACGGAAATCGATATTTCCTTGGATAACATCTTTGTTAAGATCAAACGAGGCAGCCTAATAAATTCATAATGAAAGATAGAATCCATGAAATACATTTTTGTATCGAAGTAAGTTAGAATGGGATACAAGAAGGATAAATGTACCTCATCTATCATTTGCAATGGAAGTTTAAACATTTAATAAATTAATATTTTATTCAGAAGGTGGGAATAAGTATACGTGGAATTTATTATTTTACAGAAATTTTCTTTAGATAAGTATTTGGAATCACTATCGCCCATCTTCTGTTTAATCGAAAATATGCCTGGTTTACTATAAAAATTCAATTACCCAGGTTCACTAAATATCAGGTTCAGAAATAGATTAGGTACTATACACTCAAGTATAGTCTAAAACCATCGCTCCAACTTTCGCTTCACCAGCAGAGTAACAAAGATCTCTTCACCACTGAAGTCAGTGGAACCAGTGTCTCATTGTCAGTACCGGCAACAATTCAGTGAAGGGTAGTCCAAATTCCTCTCGCTTAAAACGAATACTGTCTATATATTTCACTACCAATTACATCTTTCTTAAATCCGACAATTAATGCTTCCATCCCAGCCCCCAATTACCGCCAAAGAATCCGATATTCCTGCAGCTCCAGTCGCGTAATAAGAAATCGGACACCTCCGAGGGGAATCGATCGCCAGAAACGAGGCACACCTTCTCCACTACACTAAATTAAAAACATTTACCGTCGACCTTTGGCAATTTTATCAGCGTCCGGACGTTTATCTGGGAGGACTCGCGTCTCCCTCCAGTCATTACTCGTCCGTTGGCTCTCTAACGAGCTTGACTTCTCTTTCTCCCCGAGCGGGAGTCGAAAAATCCTCCGTCACGAAAGAACATGGCAGGGCGAAAAGGAAAAAATCAGCGAGCTGGGCCCGGGGTGGAAGACAGCCAAAGAGAAAGGAACGATCTCCTCGCGTCGATGCTCTCGAACGAGAGGATCGCGCGAAAGGCACTTAGAGCCGCTGATATTAGCATATAAACTAGAAAATGTTTTATCGCGCCTCCGCGCGAGCCTCTCGGGGACAACACGGTCTTTCGGCGCGCGGCGAAATATTTATTGGCCCTTAACGATCATTAGGCAAGCCAGAAAACAAATGGCCACTCGTTCGCCGAACGACCCCCTTTGATACCAGCTAACGTGTTCCGTTCGTTTCTTCGTTAACACTCGGCGTGTATGTTCTACAGGTGCAACGGAAGTATCTGGCGTTGGCCTAATTGCTCTTTTTCTGTGTATATAGGTACTTTGCAGCCAGGCATTCCTTAACGTCGAGTGCTGCTTCAATTCTGCGGAGTATATGGTTTTGGGTATATCTGTTGATGCGATTACTTGGACTGATAAGTGAAAGATTCCAACTATTGTGACTGTGTTTTGAGATTCTGGAAGTATGTAGAATATGGAGCAAGGGTTTGTGGAATAACCAAGGTTGTCCGTAGATAGGTGGCTGAAAAGAGGCAAATGTTTGTTATTTATTTTGAAAAAGCGGAAGCATATATTTTTACAGAGCTTTTTGCACTTAAAAGAGCAACATTTAAAGAACATATGGAAATTTAAGTAGGAAAATATTTATGTTTATAGTAAAGTAACAACAGACATCCAAGAAGCCTTTTTAAAATTTGGTTTTGCGGTGAGTAGTGTCATTCGGAACCAGATTATCTAAAAACAAAAAACAAGAAAGATTTTGTTAGTATATTAATGTATCCTCTGATTAACCGAGGGAATTTCCGTAATATTAATTTAAAACAAAATGGCAGCTATTTAAAGTTGAAGACCTAATTTTTCACGAGATTTTTACAGTCATTGTTCTGTGGTTTATTTTTGAAAACACACGAATGTATCCACGAATGACTGTAATTTTTTAATTCAGCATGATGGATACTATAATTTTGCAAGAAAAAGAAATAGGTATCTTCGTTCAAACAATTCAAACAAGGCGTGGGTACAAATCCCACTCTTTTGAATTTTTACTTTACCTGTCTTCTTTCTTTCAAAGATAATAGAAATAATATTGTTTTAGCTATTTCAATAGTGACCATATATCTACATATCTACGTCTGTTTTACATTTAATTTTAATTGCTGATATCTAACTTCGAAATCAAGTTTCGCATTACAAAAGTGTAAAGTAAATCTGAATTTCTTCCGCCACGTACTATTCACATATTTTGTAACTACTCTGTACACTTTCGAAAATTGCACTGCAAGTGCTCAGTTCACAGTAGAAAACCGTATTTCGATTTTAAACCACTCCGTGTTATTGCAATAGCAAGAAACCGTCGCAGAAATATATTTTATTTTGACAAAATAACTCGGCGCTCACGTTTCTTGTCAGGATTCCAATAAATTTAATCGGTCGATTTTTATCCTCCCTCATTGGAAAACTTCCGAATGTATGCAACAGCTGGAGCTCGATGTCGCTCGAGTTCGATGAAGGTTGGAAACGATACGGTGATGTAATTGGATTTTCTTTCTACATTCTGAGATCCGTTAATGTCTTCACTTTTTCTGGTATTGGCTGGTTGGTCGGAATCACAGTGAAAAATATGATTGATGTCGAATGTTTCGTGTTGGTTTTGCGAGGCAACGGCTGTTCAGGTTTTTCCAGTATTAAGTTTGACGAATTTTGCTACCACAGAGTAAATATAGTTAACACATGAGTTCGTAATTTCATGAACGTTTAAATAATTCTATTCCATTCGACGCGATAAATACCAAAATTTATACTAATTACTAGCACTTTTTCAGTATAAAGGGAGTTTATTCAGATCAATTTTAAAAAATTTGTAAAAGTTCAGAATTAGTTCCCATAGATTGTCTCAACTCAATTATAAATAACTGAATTATGTTCGTCGACCAGTCGTCAAGCTTTAATTAAAATAAAATAGAATTGCATGAAAATCAAGCCTTCATTGCTGTATTTGTAACTCCTTCCGACCTCCATTAACAAGTAAAAGGATCCACCGAGCAGAAGGGATAAGCAAACACCCACTCTTCGCACGATACTTTCATAATTCCATGTTTTATTGCAAATTGAAAGCGAATAATACCCACATAGCTCCCAGTGGAATGAACAGAATTATCGTGACAGTTATTTATCGAGAAGGCATAATTATTCTTTATGTAACCCTTGCCGCAGTTTGCGTTACTTTCACGGGCAATGTGAAATTATAAACTAAACCGAGGGAGCGGAATCATAATTCACGAACAAGCGGCGCGTCGTGCAAAGAGCGCCGCAGAAAAAAAAGCTGGCTCTTTTGTGAGATGCGCGTATATCTGTTCGCATAAATCTGTCGCTTGAGTGGAGTCTCTTATTTCAGTGGTACGTTGTTCATACGCCACCATGCTCGTGCCACGGCTACGCAAATAAACTTTAAGCTCTTCCAAGGGGAATTATTTCCCGTATCCGTTCCTCCGTGGACGTTTAATCCGCGTATCGTCATTTGCGATAATTGAAGATTTGTATCTGCACAGAGATCCTCCGTCTCTCCTTCTCTCGTCCCCGGGATAACGAAAAACCAACGACCGTGAATTATCCACGCGAAAAAACGCCCTAATCTCCTTTGGAGCAATTAAACTCAAGTGGGATTAAATTTCAAAGAAACGTTTGAGGATTGAAATATTCTTTGGAGATAACGATCCACGATAAAACTGAAACTTTGCCAGGAAATTTAATTTCTTGCTTAGCTAACTTCACCGGTGAAACATTGTACTTGTAGTATACTGTGCAGAATGTGACAGGAACGAGCGTGATACGTAGGAGGAGGAGGAGGAGATTGCTTTCGTGATCAAAATTAAGGCAAAAACGTGTAGTGAATTTCTTTCGTGGAAGCTTTCCTTCTCAGCAGCTTTGATTTAGCAAGTAGTCGAGGCACGCGTATGCTTCCAAGTAGTTCGAGTCAATAGATCTTTTCCGGCGAGCATATCCGCTCAAGCTTCTGTGGGTTGCGTAAGGAAGGTGAAGTGAAGTGACTTGAACAACTTCTACAAGTTTTTTTAAGCAGGTTTTACAAATTTGATTACTTGTATATTTCTTTTACGAATGGTAGAATATTTCAGCGTTCTCGTTCACTATATAGTTACCAATAACATGTCACAAATTGGGTTAGAGGAAATATTTAATAACTACAATGGGTAGTGTGGTCTGAATAAAACTACAGTAATAACTTATTCACTTGTAACTACATGTATATTAATACAGATATTAATATTACCTGTAAATCATTGATGTGCCAGCAAAATTTTCGTACGTGCCACCTATAATGTTAGATTAATATCTAAAATAATTATTATGTGGTTAGATATATTAAAATTCATTTTAACGTTGAGCTATTCTAGGTATTTACTTTCATTTCTTCAAGGGAAGTAAATGCACATCTCTGTTTTTCAAATTGATAGACAAGTTGGCATGGCGTGGAAATCTTACTTGTGACTGGTGTGATTCATAGTTCATACTTTATTTTTTGGAACTTGTAGGAAAAGTTAAGGTTCTGTTTACTTATTTCAATATACTGCGGGGAGAAAGAATATCTGAAGTCGGACATTTGTAGGGCACATTTGCATCGATTTATCTTCTTATACGGGAATAGGTTCATGGGGTTGTCATTAATAACGAAAGGATCTTAGGATTCTAAAAAATATTCAGAGATATTCTCCTTTTGTGCTGTCTTAGTTACTACTTCATTTTTCTTCCAGATCTCAATTTAAGATAGAAACTTCTTTACGATATTTTGATACTAAAACAGTATTGCATTGCGCAAACGGTATTCCTTTCAGCTCTGATATTTGGTTAAAACTACAAAATTATCCATGAATATTAGCGTTGATTATGTGAAACCGTACACATGCTTCATTCTCTGAAATTGCACAATGCTGTTATTCCGTTATTATCATAATCCGTGTATCAGACCAACAAATAGTATTAAGTGTCATAGAATATGTAACATAAGCCACTTTCAACATGTAATTCTGCACGTGGCATAGCTATACATCAGAACCACAAAGAATCAAATTCAGATTACTCATAGAATTATGAACACACACAACTGAAGGGATCATTCCGTTTAGACGGTTTGAAAAATCAATTTTTTTAAAAACATTTTTCAAAAGTACATATCCTAAAGAATGTACTGTTAAATTTTCATGAAAAATTCCGATTATTTTAACTTCTACAGAGGCATTTTGTAGGGAGCGCAGAGGTGCGGCCTGTATATATGCAAATTTTGAACGCGTTTTTCTCGAACCGTCATTTTTTCACATCGTAAAGATAAAATCTTAAAATCTATCGAACCGATTGCTTTATAAATTTCACTGCTTAATCTGCACACCCATGACTCTCACACGGACTACAACCAAGTATTTTCATTGAGTGTAACCTACTTTCAAAACTGAAAATAGCAAAAAGAAAAAAGCCGAAGAACATTTTTCTTGCATTTTGCCCGCCATTTTGCTAATGTTGAAGTTAAATCACTAATTATAGTCCGAGCGATAGCGACAGTCATACTGATCAAGAATCTCTTTGAATTTTTGGGTTCAGATAAGTCTAACAACTGAAATCGCCTTCACGAAGGAGGCATGAATTGTTAACCATGTCATCAAGACCAGTTCCAAAATCATTTTAAAAGAAATAATTTGATTACGTTTATATTTTTTTATTTGCTGTAGAAATGTAGTTTAATAAATAGAAAAAAGTTTTATTCCATTACTATAATTATTTTCGTCGCAATAAATTCCTGAATCTATCATTTGCAAATCGCTCATCTAAAAATCGCTGAATTTATCGGCGCGCTAACTGGGTTAACCCCTGAAATGCCTTGTAGCGAAGCGCCCAAGAAATCTGTTATCAACTTCCAACAACCAAACTATTAAGTACATATTAAATTCTTCTAGCAAGTATTAATTTCTGTGATTGAAGCACCAATAACCCAAAAGGAAAATCTTTCCACCTTTCATCTCAATCCTACTATATCCATAGTCTAATTCTCCTGTAAGCTTCCCCAGAGATTTCACCTTTCACTAAACATTGCGCATCAGCAAGATCGTTCGAGGCTGATCAGAAGATATCACTGATCCAAAAACTTGCGCGACGTGCTTGACCTTCGGTGGCACATGCGCGCTGTCAAATTCACTTTGCTCGTTAGCATCACGTCTGACTGATATCACCCCGAGGAATAACCCAGTTTACGCCTGAGTGCCAGAGATGGTCGGAGATCAGTGTGTCCGTTTCGAGACGTGGCCAGCTCGGTCATCCGCTGGCGTGTCGCCAGGCATTTCGCGGCGTATTTTCAGGATCGTAACATAAAGCTGAAGATTTATAGCGGCGACGCGACCTGCACGGTCGAATGTATGCTTTTCGACGTGGCCAAGACCGCCTTCGGGGCCTTACGCGCCACCAAGCCAAAGATCGACCATAAAACTCTGATCTACGGCCTGCACCTACCCTGGGCTTTTCGCTTCCCTTTTCGCCTACCTGTCATTTCTTCCAGCAGAGAGAAGTCCCGCGCATGAAAGGCCCCCGCGGAATCGCAGGGACCAAGCGGCCTGCATCGCAGATTTACGTTGTTGACCGTCGTGGATGCTTGCGCGCAGCTTTTGTGTGCTCAGTCCTGTCTTCGAGCCATTAAAGACCATCCTGGGTGTTTTTTTATCGTTTGGGGATCGAGTGCAATTGAGGATCAGGATGGGGGAGGATTGGCGTGATGGTTTAGATGCGCACCATACCAGTTTGACTTTTCAGTGAAGAATTAAGTACTGTTTGAAGGTCTACGGGTCTATTTAGTCAAACTTAGTGTGAGCCTAGTTATTTCGCGGTCACACCGAGGTGAACAACGTGATAGCTAACACCTGGTGATCATGAAGCCACTGGACTCAAAGTGGCCTGGCACCTCGTGGCGAGGACAACCCTTCGCAGTGCATCGTCGAATTTTATGGCTTTCGACCCCCGAGAAGGTTGGAATACCATTAAGAAGTGAGACGTGTCCAGGATTTCCGCATTTCTCATTAGACCTTCGCGAAAACGACGCCAAACGATTCCTTATGTTTTGTCGATGAAACTGACACCAAGAACGACGTAATTCAGACACACAGGCGAACAGTGTGTTAGCTACATATTTGCGAGAAACTGTTTTTGTTCATGTTCGCCGTGGTGGAGACTCGGGGTAAAGTACATAAATATCGTGTATGGTGCAATATTTGTGTAATTTCTTGTAACTTAATTTGTTTGTTTTTTATCTAAGGAATGTATCACTACTGTTCTACTTATACTGAATGTGAAGAAACATTCACATCGGCCCATTAGCTCAGTTGGTTAGAGCGTCGTGCTAATAACGCGAAGGTCGCGGGTTCGATCCCCCCATGGGCCAACTTTTTTTTTATTTTATTTTTTTATTTTAACACGTGTGCACACCTATTCTAACATATTTTTCATAAAAGAAAACCACTATTTTAGTGCCTTTTAAAAATATTCAACCATAACCTCCGTGAAAGTGCATCTATCCATGCATGTACATAAGTGAATCGAAAATCTGTCATTAAATCTTGTAAAAACTGTCCTACACTGTTAGCGTCTTCAAATTTAAGGGTGAGGTCGAGGGGGGATGACCCCATACTGCCTTGCCTTCGAAGATTTTATGGCAGGCACTTAGTCTGTGTGTAGTCCTGATACCTAGAGGGTACGCGAGACTAAACAGTCCTGGCGACGGGCGATGGTTGATTACCACATTGAGTGTCGAAGGACTGATTGTTTAGAGTGAGATTGAGGACATGGGAATGGCCAAGCGACCCAGCGCCGTATTGCTAAAGAATAGGGACTCTGTTCCTGGAGGATCTGGCCATGGAGTGGGAAGGCTATGACTTCCGGTGAGAGGACTGTGATGAACCTCACGGCATTTACCCCAGAACTGTCCTGGAGCTAGGGGTGTTCGATTCACCTCAAAGAATTGATTCTTGAATCGATTCAAAATCGGATTATAAGAATCGATCCTTCTAAAAAAATCGGAACCACAGAATGGATTCTGGAAGAGTCGAGATGGAAAAAAATCTCCATAAAACTTTTTTCTCCAAAATTAGTACATTTAGAATTCGTTTTTGAATAATTTTGTATATAAAATATTCATTTTAAATATTTTATTCAGCATGCAATTGCCATTCTTTCATTGATAAGGAATTTAAAAACAATAATTGCAGTAAATGTTCAGGTGAAAATCTATTTCTGTGATCAGTTCAAATATTTCCAGCTTTGGAAAATACACGTTCTGATGGTACAGATGTTGCCATGATTGGTAGATATTTTTTCGCAATGATAATGTAGGATAAATCCTTTCGTACTGTAACCAATATCCAGAACATAAGAATCGTATATAAATTCGGCGCGAATCCTGTATAAATTTTGCGGGAATCGTGTGTAAATGGCGGGAAACGTATAAGACCAGGAACACCTACGCATCAAGCAGTTTGATTGGTCCTTTTACTAGTGGCAATTAATTTCGCCAGAGGGCAAAAAATCGGTTGTCCATTCATACATCACAGAATCGATTCTGGGGAAAATCGGATACCAAAGAATCGATTCAAAACATCGATCTTTTAACCAAAAGAATCGATTTTCTGAAGAATCGAATCGGAATCGAACACCCCTACCTGGAGTTTTACAACCCTTTATAAAGTCGTTTCTAACACATCATTTCAGATAGATACCAAATAAAGGTTCAGCGAAACATCAAATTTGATCAATTTTGATTTCATCCTATCATCATGTCTGAACATCTTCTGTATTTCCGTATCTATATTCGGAAACACAGTTTTGTGTATACTGAAAGATTAATTTGCAATATCGATACTTTGTTGTAATATCTTTCTGTTGTTTTCTTTGGTATTTGTTATTTTCATTTTAATTTTACCTTATTTGTCCGTTCTGTATCTACTCATGTTATTACAATATGCCCAAAGGGTTGTTATCCAGTAATAAAGAAATGAATATAAACTCTCAATATTTCTTTCATTTGTGTCTTCTTTAATCTAATCTGCATTATTTAACACTAGGGCGCATAAACGAAGCCCTATTAAAAGAATTTATGTATTCTTTGCTTAAAGGATGTGTAAAATATTGCAAAAAAGGAATCTTCGATCCTGCCAGGATTCGAACCTGGAATCTTCTGATCCGTAGTCAGACGCGTTATCCGTTGCGCCACAGGACCCTGATGTCTCGAACTTCATAGTTTCCAACTCGGCATTTCTGGCGTTTTCCGGGCTTACAGTTAATATCAAACTTTCCGGAAACATTTAACGCCAAAGATCGGGAAATATGGGCCGGTAAACTGTGAAATAAGCATAATAAACTCGGTACTTTTCGCCGTTTGGGAAATTTAACGGGGGCTATCAAATTTTATCGTCTCGCGTATATGTACCGTTTCTATGGAAGGTGTTTCGTAACTCGCGTTTCAAGAATTGTTATTCCATTCATACGTAGCTGCGATTAACTTTGTCCGTTTGACTTCGTCGTTGCATATTGAAAAATACAAAACTTTTAAATCAGTTTAGAAACCTAGCTTGGTGATTATGTGAAATTCTCTCATTTATCTATTAATTTCATCATTAGATCTAATTAATAAGAAAATGAGCATTATCGGTCCACTCTCACTGTATAATTTCGGAGTAAAATTGTTCAACATCTTATTAAAAATACTTTTCATTAGATACTTAAAAAAAAATCACATTTCATTATCAAAGAAACAAAGCGTGGAGGATATTATTGAAACTAAAAAAGTTACCCATACCATGTACCACTTGAAGCTTTCGCTGGCGTTAGCACTCCCCTATCATGGAAGCTGAAAATGAACTTAGAATCTCTCGAACTGGGAAACGAGTAATTGGGTATTTACGAGCTTTGGAGTCTCCAAGACCACCCGGTGCGAATATTACACTTAAGAGCTGTCGTCAAGGAAGGACCTCCACCCTTCCCCTTTAGGTCCAGA
This sequence comes from Andrena minutula, assembly GCA_929113495.1. Classification (NCBI taxonomy): domain Eukaryota; kingdom Metazoa; phylum Arthropoda; class Insecta; order Hymenoptera; family Andrenidae; genus Andrena; species Andrena minutula. The sequence continues at coordinate 8,383,699 of OV815996.1, read as the reverse complement.
TTCTACCCCTTTTCTTAGTTTCCTCTTTTTAACCAAGCATCAGCGTGCACGATCGGGTGCCGTGGAATATTTTAAGGTTCATTAAAAACGCAATAATGAAGAAGTCTCGACTGGCTGCCAATAACTTCCGGCTGGTTCCTCGTGAACGTTCAAACGGAACTCACTTCCTCGCTCCCCTTTCTTCCATCCCCATCGTACTTCGCGCAGTTCCTCGCCTACTCGAAACTTTATCCGCAAAGTCTTTCGGTCCCGACGGCCGACGAAATTAAAGGTAAAGTTTGGGAAAAATCGTGAGCCCGTTTGCCAAGTGGTTACCTTACCTTCTTGACGGGAATAAAGATGTCGATGGTTTCGCCCCCCTTTTTTAACAGGAGAGTTCCCTGAAAATATGCTCGTTCGTGTATTATAATCGATTACTTTGATTTTATTGGCAAACCTTCAACTGTTTCCCTTCGAAAGAGGTCTACCTCTCATTAGCTTCAATCTGATTTCTTCCTACGAATAACGCAATCGATCTGACGTTCATCAGCTGATTAATTGTTTAAGGAGTTGTCGTACGCATTTTTCTTGTACCTCCAGATTCAAGTTCATGTAAAAAATACTTCACTATTGCATCATTGAATACTATAAGAAAATTCCTCAAAAGCGGATTCCAAATCCTTCCTTACATCCCTCCAAAGAAACATAAGGATCCAGCCCAGTTTTTCAGAAACATAAATGAATCTCCACGCTGTGTACCATCACCATGAAACCAGATACTGTATGTAGCTATTTAGATTTCGGGATTTGTTGGTCTAGCCAAAGGGATGAGAAATGTCGTGGCAGGAATCAAGTTCAATCGAGGACGGTGTATTGATTTCGATGCGCGCGCGAGCAAAACGCGCGGCTCGTAACCCCATTAAACTTTTACGATTTAAGTTTCCGTGAACGCGGAGGCGGGAAGAGGAGTTTCCTCTCTTTTCCCAGAACATCCCGATAGCGGTGGCGCGATACCTCGATGCCTGTTCGAATAAAAAACAACCTGCCCTGGCGTGTGTCCGTTCGTGGCTGGGCGACGGTGAACGATGAAGCCACGGTAGTCACGTGTCGGACGTTATTCGTGTCGTGGATCTTAAAACCGCTGCTGGCCAGTCCCGAGAGTACGGGAAACTCGTGACGGGCTGGGGGTACATTGAGATTCGGGATCGATGAACCGTGTCTCGTTAACCCTTCGACGACCCGGCATCCCGTGTGAAATGTTTCCACGTGTTTGGCCGCGTGTCCGCGATGTGTAGGAGATAGGGACCTATGTAGACGTTTCAGCGTAGGACGCTTGGATTACCTCGGCAACATGTCTATGCGTGCGGCCCGAGCTTTTGCGTGTACAGCTTTCGTACATATGTCGAAGTATTATTCACTTGTTGAGGTAGTGCGAAAAGTTTGTGTCGCTGATTTGAAATATTTAAATTGTATGTACAGTTGACGCATATCGTGTAGGAAAATGTTGTAGATGCATTAAGTGCTATATGTAGTGTGAAATTTTTTAGAAAATCAAGTTCAAAGTTTGGCGATTTTTATGGTTTAGATAGGTTCTTCTAGGGGGCAAAGGGTTTTTGAGTTGCACTGGCAGCATATTCAACAGTAATTCATGTAGTGATTCTAGACAGAGGATTGGAGTAGACCATTTTTTATTTGCTCCGCTTTTACACCAGAATACTGGCTCCAACTCTGCTCCAGCAGTTTCTTTTTTAAATAAAAATTCTTCTAATACTTTAAAATAGTGATCTTTCATTTGAAAGAAAGGCTATCAGGCATTGCAGGAATATAATTATTAAGATTTCGCGAAGTGTTATCTCGTTTTATACAAACCAAAAGCCTTTCCCAATAATGGATCAACTCGTCTTCCTCAGTTTACAGACTAACACAAAGTTGTGAATTTTATTAAGTCAGCTTTTATTAATAACCGATAGAAGTGTTTCTAACATCCATAGGTCAAGAGCACGACGAGTAACTTTAATCCAGTCGTTTCACGATAAATACGCGATGTCTTCTCGTATCATATGCATCAATAAATCAGAAACGCTCGGAGCTTCTGATGCAAATGTCATGGGGACCCTATGAAACGCTAAATAGCCTTCCCTCGTTGTTTGCAGTGATTCTTCGCGCCTCTCAAGCCTTCCTCCATAATTTACCCTCGGGGAGGGCGACACGAAATCGCAGTTCCGCTTGTGCTCGGTTTATACAGTTCAGAGTTTACGAGGGGAACAGCTCGTGAAGCGTTTGCATGCTTAGGGACCCCCGGAAGCGTGAACTTTCGGACGTTTGCGAGTTCATCTCGATCGAGACGCACCCTGAATTGACTAGCCTTGCGACAGCAATTCCTACAAAGCTTCTCGCAGACGTCACGTTCGATTGTTGAATTGCAACTGAATTCTTGAAGCGCTGTGTCTTCTGAAACGCAGGGAAGTCGTTTGTAGAAACTCGTAAGAGTTGTATGTTTCCTTTGCAAAGATTAATTCTAAACATCGTTCAGAGTCTGTAAATAATAGGTTGTGTGTTAGAAGAATTCCAAACGTGATTCAACAGAATCGAAAAAATGAACAATATTGTATGTATCATATTTTCAACCCTTGGACCTCCTTTAAGTTAATGGAGACTTTAACCCTACATTCCATTTCCTTCGACTACACATTTCATACATTTTGTAACTAACCTGCTATGTATTTTCTTTATTTTGGTTCTGTGTTTTTACATTCACGTGCTTTTTGCTTCTACTTTATTCACGTATTACTTGTAAAAATATTTCTCAAAGCTGTGCTTCATTGCTTACTGACTTGACGGACTTTCGTTGAACTAACTACAGAAGGAAAGAAATAATAGAATTGTGTTTATACAATTCCCAATGTAATCTTTTATAGTGGACTCAGAACTTGTTATAGGCAAAATTTTAAGTAGATAGTAGGTAATGCAAATAAATAATAAGTAACACATTCAGCACATGTCGAATAGATTGAAATATATCCTGCAACCGCTGCTCGATAATTACGGTTTCCGTTTGATTTTAGAATGTAAGTACATGGTGAACAGAAACATTGGAATGTGCATGGGTGTCTTGTGTAAACCAATAAATTCTTCCCATCTTGCTACATCCTTGCCAAAGCTTCTCGATTTTTCCCTCGAGGTTTCCTTGTACGCGGCCTGGTGGAACGAGATTTTCTTTTCGAAACCGCTATTACCGTTCGGTTTAACGTCAATATTTACCAGCTTTCAGGATCCCTATTTCCCTATGTCCTCATCGAACGCGTTCTTCCGTGAATCGCTATGAAAGCGTCATTCCATTCCACGGGATTCGTCGATTTTCCATACCGTAGATGCGTTACATTCATACTTACGCCGTATGTAAATGATATTCCAGCATCCGTCTGACGGCGGCTGCTCGCGCGCACTTCCGCCACGGGAATTTGTTCCAACATCCCACTTGGTTCCGACCATTGGCGATGGAAGGGCTTGTGGAATATCGATCAGTTCGATGGGAAAGTGTCTGTGACGAGCAGTCGTTGGATCGCTTGATACTTTCCTGCCGCTGCGATTTCCTTAATCGTGGGGTGATTTTTCGAATATATTCCTCGGTGTTGAATTGGATCGTTTGAGTGACTGCAACGTGGTCTATTGATTTATGAGATTCTACTTGCTTTTAATTGTAATGAATCTCGTTTCCTTGATATGTATTCTTACACCGATTTGGAAATCTTGATTGCTGTAATGTTTTAACTGTCACACTAAATTTGGGCTAAATTTAGTGGAGAGTTGGATCAATATCCAGAGACTGTTCAGTATGCTAAAGAGTGTTTGTAATTGTTATAAAAGCTACTATCAGTATTCAAAAGAAAAAATTGTGACACAACTTTTGGTTGGTATTCCTTAGATCAACAATTTTCGTTTAATGGTAAACTCATTTGGATTAACAATCTTCTTGGAGTAACTACTACTCATATCTCTCAAAGTGGACCATATAGAGACGCGAAATATAGCTTACATAGTATTTCAACGAATTAATTAATTTTATTAGATTTTCTTTAGAAATCTCAACTTTCAATTTTGATTGGAAACTCAATATCTCTAATAATCTTCATCCCTGAGGAACGTCGAAGCTTCAAACAAACTCCCTTTAAAATTACAATATAAGTAGTAGATTTCGTCAGAATAAAGGGAGAATCATTTTTTATATGAAAATCATCCCTCATACAAATCCTTTACTCTTTCAAGCCGCAAGTTTTCATTGCGTGCATTATTTTAATTTGTTCCACTAAATATGGTTCATTCTTCAATTTTTAAAATCATTTCCTGCTCTATTTTTCTCAGTTGAATATCTCTTCTCTGCTACTTTTACTTAACACGATATGAAACTTAAAACACAGTTGTACCGTTTTTTTTTCTTTTTCAATAAAAAAAATTAGCGCCCCATTAGGCGTTGGCGTATAATCAGCTGAATGGAAGATGCCGCGAAGATGGAAACTTAGACTTCTTTCGCAAAGAAAGGATCGATTCCGTGGCTCATCGTTGGAAACCATAAAGATATTCTCCCTTGAAGTTTCCTTTGGCGGGCTTCCGGTAACCATGTATATACACGGATATGTACACCGAGGGGCTTTCAGGTGGTCTTCGGAAAGTGCAGCCAGAGTGTCGTTTCTGTTTACTCGACAGCTGCACAAGCCCTTTCTTCAAGATTACTTTACACCGTGTCTTGAATTCGATATCGCGGATTCGAAACGTTCGACAAAATTTCTACACGTGCACTACCTGCACCCTTATCTGCCCTATCCCCAAATCTTTTCTTCTCCAAAAATATAACGTTCTTAGAAGGCTTAGAGCCAAAGGACAAATGGAATGATTTCCTATATAGACCAGTTTCTTGAATTTTTTTATCAAAGCTACGAAAAATAGTGAAGATGTGTCAGAATTAAATATTTATACTTCGCGTTATATTTGAAAAGCTGAAAAGCTTTCAAAATTTGACTAAGAGCTTAGTCTACACATGAGTAGGTTTCCATAAGAAAGCATGAAGAATAGGTGTGAAGCGCGTTTTCTTTAAACTTTTGAAATAAATAAAGACAGGCCAGATAAGCAAAAGACGATACATATTCTTAAATTCTAAGATTTTATGCACTTCGTCATTTTATTAAATCAGAAACAGTTAGATGATATATCTATTATGCATCCATATTATTAGAAGCAATAATAGCAAATGCTAGATATTGTTTCCACATGAATTAAATTTTGTTCTGTTATATACACACTTACAAACTCTTAATAATTTGATATAAAAGTTTTTTGGTGTTAAATGCACAAATGATAATACACATTCTGCAATTGATTAATACTCTGTTCCTCCTATTCGGCGTCAATAACTGCCATTAAAGCATTGTCACCAACTGCATTCTTCAAAAATCTGATGGTATCCACGGTACAAAAGTTTACAGAAATCCACCCAATATACAATACACAAAAAACCAAACAGAACCATGGTATACTTTCCATGATATCACAAATTTATTTATTATGCACGCAGACTTTTATAACAGACTGTATATTTCCAATATTTTCATTCCGCTTTGAAGTCCTGCTAAAAACATACGGTTTCAACGAGGAATTGGACGAGCAGCGTGCCGCAGTCTTTAAATTAACGCTGCAATTTCCATGCAGCGGGTCTCTGAGCGGAATTTCCATCAGACCGGATGCTTTCATCGTGCCGATATACTTTTCAATCGGGGGAATCGAGATCGTTGGAACCTTTTCTCGAAAATCTACCTGTTTTATCGCAGTTATGAAAAACGAGGTTCAGGATCATTGATTGGGTCTCGTGGAACAGCGTCGAAACGACTTGTCGAACATTTCGGGGGCTGAATTCGACCCGCGAATTAATTCGTCCTCGTTTACACGCCATTCCAGCGCGGAGATAGCGCGCCGCGCGGAACATTTGTCCGCGACCGCTTCATTTTCCCTGGTTTTGAAATAAAGTGATTTATTGTCGCGCGCTGCTGCCCCCACCCTCTTCTCGCGATATTTATTGGCCGCGTGTACCCATTATTATTGGCGCACGGAGGAACGTGCGCCACGGGAAATTCGTTTAACGCGACCGACGGATGTTAGCATTGCCACCCACGCTTTTACTCGCACGCGGGTAACTGGCGGGTTTTATAAATGTGTCGAGATAATTTTAGGCAGAACGAGCGGAGAATTGATTTCACGATTCGACGTGCGCCGAATGTGGGCGGCCCCTGTGTACGCTGTTTTTTGATACGCGCGTGAAAAGTGGGTTCATACTGTAAAGGTGGAATGGAATTTTGTGTTAAATTAAGCTCCATTTGGCGGGGAGGAGGTTGATTTAACGGAGCTTAAAGGGATATATTATCGTCTATGAAGGTTCGAATATTTGTGCAACTGCCTAAAATTGAATTTCGAACTGTTAAATTTTGTATTGTAGTTAGGAGACTTGAGGGGTTAGGGTTAGGTTTTTCTATAATATAAGAGTAGCTTAATAAATACCAAAAAGATTTATTTCATTATATGTTGCATTTACTGAGAAAAATATCTTTAAAAATAGCTTTATTTTTCGGTCGATCAAAGTAGAATGACTCCTTAAGTATCTGTGCGTATTTATGAGAAATAGATTGTGAAATACAGAATAACGAAACACTCTTCTAGTAGTCCGAGAAAGAAATTTTACAAAAGGACTTGAAAGTTTGATATGTTACACAAATTTTATCATTCAATTACTTCAATTTTTTATACCTATAATCGTGCTAACGGAACATAAATTCAGCAATATTTGCCACCACTGAATTCAGATTTTCAGTACTCCATTCAATTACAGAAATGTAACAGTATCGTTACATTCTTCGCGATGCCACAATTTTTACCCCACACGTAAAACGCATTACAAATTATTCATAATCCACGTTGAATACTACAGGTTAAAGATTCTTATACCTGAGCCCGCACGAATATGAAAGACGATAATAGAGGCTGGTGGTCATCCACTCAGGGGTTAATTCACCCACCAGCTGACCGCGTTTCGTCATTTCCAATCACGGGACACGGGATGCGTGTATCCACGGTCTCGAAACAAGGTTCGTGGTGCCGTGGGATCGTTTGAGAGGTCAACCTTCGGTGGCATCGCCTCTCGCTGGAAGCCAACCGGTCGCAAATTGCGGTTGGAGAATGTACGATCGTAGCCGGTGCGTATACTCGGCCAGGAACCGAAGTCGCAGTCGCGACAACAAATAAGGAATGAAAAATATAGCCCTTGGCGCCCGTACAATGGCGATATTTATAAACGCACGCTGAATCCTTCCATCCCCGATACCCCATCTTTCTCACTTTTTCTCTCTGCTCTTTTTTCACCTTCTTCCTTCCTCGTGTCCTCCTCCCTCTGTCTCTCTCCCTCCCCTTTCTCTCTCCCATATTCCCCACCTTTCTTCGTCCTCGTCCTTTCGCCTTCCACTTTTTTCCCCCCGCTCTTTTTTCTCTCAACCTACCGTGCTCCCTCCGTTTCGATCGTCTCTGACAAATTCCCAGACGGAAGGCACACGCCTAAAGGATCGACTTCATAAATTCTCGGCCGCGGTAAACCACCGAGCGGACCTCCTTCGTGGATTTATTCGAGCCCCTCGCTGCAGGACCTTCGGGGACCCGAGTCGTCAGCATCCTCCGAACGACGACGTCACGTTTCCAAGCGTCTCTCCTGGCGAGGGCACGTTCTAGCGCGACAGGCACACGCTGCCTTTTTACGGGCCTCGAGATTGAAGGCTTCGGGGAGCGAACGCGATCCTTCAAACGTCACCGTCGCTTTCGTGGCTTTGCTGACTTCTAGTCCCTGCTCGCAGCGATTGTGATAATTACCTTGCGAGATGGGCAACGCAACTTGGCGAAACGTGTTTCGTTGGCTTCTTGGTGAAGCTGACCAAGTCCATACTTCGTAATTTTTGGTAAATGCGAATTTAAAGTTCAGTGTATTAAAGTGAATCAGGTAAAAATTTAAAGATATTGCAGAGTACACAAGTTTTTCTCCATATGGATATTTATTACTCTATTTATGTAAGAAACTTAGAATGTAATTGCTTTCGTTAATCCTTAAGGATTTTAGAATGGAATGGTGGACGTGGTCAACTTTAGAAATAAGTAACTTGGGTTAGGATAAGAATCCTACACAGAAATACACATACTATAGCGAAATGTTTGCGAAATTTAACAGGTATTAAAATTTTGGCGTTTTAAAATTAGAAACTGGACATTTGATTTTCAGGATAAAAATTACCTATACCATTCACTTCTTCTTGGCGAGAGCTCAAACTGCCTTTACAGGCTAAAGACTGTTTCTTCCACTTAAATCATTCCCACAATTTTGATTAGTCATTAAAGAGAAATTAGAGAGGAAAATCTCCACCGCTTTCAACTTTCAAATAACACAGTTTCCTCCACTCCTTACAGTCTTCAAAATTTAAAAATTATTATCGAAGACAAATTACTTTAAGGTGGGATATTTAAATCACCCTTGTATTTTCCAAGAATTTGTTTGATTTACTGTCTTAAACTCGTTAAAGGGGTCGCACCGTGGTGAAGCAGAATAAACCGAATTCTGTGATCGGAGAAGATCACCTGCGCCAGAAAAAAAGCGATTATGCACTCTGCACGCGGGCATTTTAATTCTGTCGCGCGACACAGTGTGACATTAGCCGCGGTGTCGCGCAGCTTGTGCCCTGCGGATTCGCCTGACCGCCATAAATAATAACCAGTGCCTTTATTGGCGACAATATTTTACGTGTGATCGGTCACGGTGGCCCGGGACCACCGATCGGTCATTAAACGCTGCGAGGCAGAGCGTTTTCGAAGCGGACGCCGCGGGAGACGCGGCTGAAAGGAACATGGGAAAATCGGTGGCTGAAATTACTCGGCGATCCGAGACCAGCACGAATCGGCCACGAGCATGAGAAAATCGATTACGTGTTATTATGCCACGTGTCATAGTATTTTAAAAAAAAATATAACTAAAATATCTTGACTGGGATAATTACAATTATTAAAAAATTATTGATCAATATTAAAAACAGAACATTGATGCCTCTCATACAGCTTTCAATATTTTTGGTAAATTCTCGGACATGATGATATTTTTAATGTTTGTGTAAGCTATATCTTTCTCGCTGCTAACATTTGACATTTATATGTAGATACTGTGAATTAAAAGTATCTCGTGTGAACTGCTCTTTTTTTATTACCAAGAGTACCTAAGTACTTTGGATGTTGTCAATAATGGTGTGACACTTTTACCTATTTCTGGAAATGTACATCGTCAGTATCACATTAACTCCTTTTTATCACAATTAATTTGGACGATTATGAAAGAAATCGCAATAGCATGAAGGATATTCTACAGGATATATAATAACATATTCAGATAACAAAGATTCGCATAATAAATGTTCTATTATAAATTAATCAATACTAACAGATCTGTTTAATTACTCCCAATTTCACTCTAAGAGGGTGGATATGTTCCCTGAAAATCCGATTATGTTCCGAATTTGTGTTATAACTCGTGAACTGTAAAACAATTTTTTTATCAAATGATAGATATCATTAAAAGAAGTAACTTTGGTTTTGAAACTTTTTTCTATCTCTTAAAAAATCGGAAAATAGACGAATTTTCAGGGGTTAATTTCACTCCCATCGTGTGAATTTAGGCAGCAAACAAAAAATTGCGTTGTAATCAGGAGGAAATCCCCTACATAATCACAAAGTTTTAGAATTTTTAGAATTGCCGGATTCGGGAAGTTCCCTTGTAAGAAAAATAAATTCTTATATAAATTTGACTTCAAACAAATTGATATTATACACTCAAAATAAGCCAATATTCCACAAAATGTTTTCGAATAAACCAATATTCCAGTGTGCATGGAAAAATATTTCAGAATTTTTGACAGAATCGAGAATTCGCACTCCGCAAAGATATGTCGTAACGATTGTGAACCCAAATGAATTCTTATGCTGAAATATTTGAAAAATCCGAGGATCCCGCAGTTTTGAGTATCGGCTGCATCGTTCGCGATCTCGTTCTTCGGCTCCGTAAAAACGCTCCTCCTCATATTTCGCGGTCAGCGAGGGTCGCGATGAACACAGAGCCATCCCGATGATTCACGGTCATGACTCACTTTACTACCACGGGGCCAGTAAGGGTTCGCATAAACGGGAATGTCTCCGAAGCTGAAATAGCATCCAAGACGAAACGAAAGGGAAGACATAGAAGTCTTCGTTTTAAAGGGTTACATACGTTCTCGGCGCCTAATAATTGATCACTCTTGGAAATTTTTTCTCGAGATAGTGAACTAAATCGAAAATTTTATAATCGGGATTGTCCTATTTATTTAATTACGAACTCCTTTAACAACTTTGCAACTGGGCTTTTGTAATTCGACAAACTTACTGCGGAGCATAAGTTAAAATTGCTTGCAACCAAGTTTAAATTACATAATACATTTCTGAGGAACTTTTAATTGAAAGATTTGCGTGCTTTAAACTTGTACGTCAAATGTTTCATAATTTCTTCCTCGAATTACTTTTGCTTCACACATCTGTCAACTTGTCCTCGAACGCGGAATTTGTGTATCGATATTCTGATTGAAATGAAAGCTTGAATTTCGGAATCTGCATGTGAATAACACGCTTCCTTTTATGTTCCAGGTGAGTGAAACTTCCCTATCTACCTACTGCCCATTCAAATGGAACACTATTAAATTCTTCCCTCAATTGGACGAATGGTACAGGTAACTCTGAGTGAAGTATAGTATTCACATATGAATTTCAATTTTCCGCCTCACTCGACTACCAACTGGAGAATATTTTTCCCCATATTTTCCAACAAGTCATTCTTCGTACACCCGCATTCAATACCCCGCGAAGGAATATAGCAGAACAAGTCACAGCACCCCTCCATTAATTTTATAAAATCAAAGAAGGGACTTCGTTCGAAAGCCTTTCTCCGATACTCATTGTCATGGGTCTGCGGTTCGCGGTGACGCCCGTAAAAAATTCACACGCTTCCCAGGGATAACAAATTTACGACTCAATTACAACGCGCGCAGGCCCGCGGGCAGTAGTAGCCCTTGGCGGGCGCGTTCGTCACGGAAAATGTAAACTTCGTTGGGTGGCGGTGAATGAAAGATTCAAGGATGGAAGTGGACAGTAGAAGCACGCGCGCGAGTGCTGGCAACAGAGTGAAATGTAAACGCTCCTGGTGGCGGGGGCGAATTGAAATTTCGACGTTGAACGCGATTCATGGCGATTGCGGTGTTGGCTTGTTGTTGGTCGCGAGATCGGGCCCGATAATCAAAGGTAAACCTGCCTGGTGGCATCAAATCAGGATTTTGAAATTGCTCTGCCCTCGCGACACCACGGGCGCGCGATTGTGCGCGTCGAGTGACCGTTAGTGTGCACGAGCAAACGAAGCTTTTGCTAAATTACGTTATTTATCGCGACCGAGTTCCCAGGTAAAGTAAAGTCAAGTGTTGTACATTTGGGAAGCAAAACACGATTACATATATTTCTAATAAGTATTGGGGCATCTCATAAAGTCTCGACAATTTTTATGCTGACCTATCTTTTAATTTTATGATAAAATGTAATTATGCTTTCGTCCCATAATTTCTGCCTATTTTCTTGGTAAAAACATTATCTCACTGTAAAAGTTCTTCAGATTTTTAATTAAGATATCCTTAAACGTTGTTTCTTAGATTGTCGACAGTTTCAAACTTTTTACCCGCTGGTATGACGTTGCAAGACACGAAATAGATAATACTCCATTTCGTCTTAATTTCTAGTTACCAGATGCTTTAATCCTTTGCACTCTACCTCGTTCACTCGTCAATTGACCAGAGATCTTTGACATAATTAAATTAAATTTTGCGGCAGTTATTACATAAATACAGAAATATAGTATAGTGATTTCAAAATCAATGATTTATTTAATTCTACGAAATAAGAATTTTTCCATTATTACCAAGTCTGATCATATTAGCACAAAGTTTTTATTTAAATTGTATTGTGACTGGAAGGCATACTTGAAGTGCAAAGGGTTAACAGCAGCTCATTTATGCTTTGGGAAAGTTCGCATATGGACCCTGTCATGCAGCCAAGATCATTTCATTAAGAAAGTTTATTCGATAATAGAAAGAGTTTGATGAAAGAGTAACTATACAGCTACTTAAAGAATAGTATAAATGTGTGTCTGAAAATGCATTCCAAAAATGACTAGCAATTCAATTTCTTCTTTTATTTAATGGACGAGGGTATTTGCAACCTCAAATCATTCTTAAATCACGCTAATGATTAACGTTTCTAATTATTTTAAACGTACTATTTAAACCTACATATTCCTTAATTAAATTACTTGGCGTGCAAACAGTATTCTGCATGGTAGTAAGCAGAGTTTCAATTACAAAGCAAAGCGCGTTAAAACGTAATCGTGAAAAGCAAAGTGTTTTATTGTTGTGCAAATTCGTATTAAAAAAAACTCGGCAGAGCAGAGTTTTCACGGTGGAGCAAGCAAAATAATAATTATCCAGCATTGAGAAACATGTCGGTGATATTTCGCGGTTTCGTGAACTGTACGGAAACAGAAGTTAAATTTCTATTATAACAAATCGTAACTGACGTTTGTTAACTATTCAATTGCTCGAGAATCCAAGAATTAAATTTACTGTATTGATTCCGTTTGAGTTCCACAGCGACATGGTCTCGCCCATTGTTATTATTTCCATAATTACTCATACAATTTCTAAATTATTCAGATAATTCTATAGCACCGCGTTAATTAACGTATTTTTCAAGCTTATTGGAACGAAGCGTTATTTTCGTGAATAATAATTAAAACCGTGAAGCTTTTGAATAATATGCTCATGTTCTGAGCTTCTTCCAAAGCTGTATAATTAAATTCAAAATTCATTTCGATAAAGTACGATAAACCCAAGTACTTGTGTTTTATTAGATACTATAACTATTATACCACTGATGCAGCAATTTCGTCTCCGCTCGCAGTAGATACAAAACTATACCACGAACAGTCGCTGATGACAGATAACGAACAAAACATTTCGCAAAAGCACGAAACATTCCTTCCACTTAAAAATACTTGTGGATACCATCTCCATTCCTCGTCGAATAAAATGCTCGCGACGCGCGTTTCTTCGCTCAGTGATCAAAGCAAGCAGCTGCCCCAAAAACTATTCGACTCCGAGCGAGCCGCGTGGCGAACTCGCGATACTGCCGCAGAAGTCCTTATCGGATCTTGTCTGGTCGTTCCCGACGATCGATTCGTTTCGTACCATCGCTGCGTTACAGCATCAACGCGCAGATAAATCTACATACTTTGGTCGCGGTATGCGAACAACCGAAACGGCTGGCAATCCGAGACGAAGAGGCTGCACGTGCACGCGGAGGCACGCGAGGCGGAATTCACGCGCGCCGTAAATCATCGTTCGTCGATTCTTCGAGAACAGTGTCGTCGACGACGGTTCATCGCGTTGCTTTTCGTTGGCGAACGCCCACATCACTGTGACCCGCTTATGCTGGCATAAAATTCGTCCAGGAAGGACAGCTTCTTCCTCGACGCCTGACCCCACGAAGAAACGAGATTTATCTTTGAAGTATATAGGGGAAAGGACCCAATTACTGGTAGCCAACCTAATTACTGTCACCTTAAGCTATTTTACTTAAACGTTTATTTATTTGTTATTTTAAATTAAATAGCTTAAGGTGACAGTAATTGGGTTGACTGCCAGTAATGGGTCCTTTACCCTAGAAGTATATTGCACGCATACTCTTACAACATTTGTAGCAACCACCGATACACTTACAGTCAATTACGAGATTCCAGAAACAATAAAAAATGTAATCGTTATAAATAATCTAAAAATATGTTAGGTCAATGAAGTTTCTAGAAGTCCCACTGTGGTTAATCAAACGTTCAGCAGCCACTGTAACCACAAAGTTCCCGCGCCATCTGAAACGAGCGTGCTTTTTGCGCGCGCGCGTAGACACAGCGTGAAACACCAGTAAATTACTGAAAACGGGGATCATGATAATGCTTAGCGAGCCTAAGGGCAGTTTTATCGTCGGCAAATGAAACGGGCCGCCGCGTGCCGGCATCACGACGCGACAAATGCCTTCGTGCGTTCTACGGAACTTTACGGGACATAAACGACGCATAACTCACCATTACCCATCGCTAAAGCGGTGCCACGATATTGCTAAGACAGTAATTTATCCCGAGACCCGCGATTCTTTCCCTCCGCTGGATCTGTATCTTCTCCTTCTGTGGCCGAGACTTGTTGCCGCGCAAATGAAGGTCTCTAAAGTCTCAGCGCTCTCGGAATTATTTGGTTTCTTATAGGGCAGTATCAGACAATTGGATTCTTATGTTATATGTGCTTCGAACTTACTGAAACAATTTAACTTTTAGTTTTTAATTGTTTACTCTTAATCGTAGCTAAGTAATTTCCAAACATTTGGGAGTAGTTGTTCGGAAGCTGTGTATTAGCTACTAATTATTCTCATGAATTGATGAATTATTTGGAATATTTGTGAAACTGAGGGCAATCTGGATTAACTGTAATTATTCGAATACCTGAAATTGTACGGAGTATCCCCAAGAACTATTTCTTTTACTATAAGAATAACAATTTTATCGTCTTTCACAAAATGCATAAAGCTTATAATAATGCGAGAACTGTCGCTTAGAAATTTCAGAGTCTTCCAGAAACTTGAAAAAGTAGGTTTCTTCGAAATCACAATTTTGAAACCTTTCGAAGCGATTTGTAATTTTCAAGACTGTACTGTAAAATTTCGCTATCAGACTTAATCCTCGGAAAACGAATGGTGGATATGGTCGCGTGAGACGAATGCAGAGTCATTTTGATGCATAGCAACATTTCTATGGTACATCAATTTCGCGAAAAAATTGAATATAAAAAGAATTATATGATTAAAATTCCTGACACTAACTGAAATTTATTAATAAAGAAATACATAAAAAAATTATTTATGTATATTTGGTACATAAAATATGTATATCTCCTGTATGATTTTACAAATAATGTTACTGCGATTTAGGCATCATCCTTAATAATATATAAAAGTGAAACTTGTCTGTTTGTCCTTCTTTCACGCCTAAACAGCTGAACGAATTTCAATGAAATTTTGAATACTCATTACATACGTCCTAGATTAGATTATAGGCTATTTATTTTTTAGGCTTTGTTATTCTGGAGACATCGTAAATAAATCCCAGGTGAAACCGGGTAACGGGTGGTCTAGTATACTATATTTTGCCATTGCCAACACAAATATAACATCGTGATAGAGTTTGTCAGAGTTGGATCAAAATAACCCAGCATTCGTTGTACGAGGGTTAACATACGAGGACCTCAAAGTCAACTTATGGCTGATCCAAATTTATGCCTCTGTCAACCAATTACCGTCGAAAAATCATGTGACAGTCAGCCGAACAAGTTGCCCGTTGGTACTGTCAGCCCATAAATTACACCAAACAAATTGCACTGCGCGCTGTAGCCGCGAAGCAGTCCGAGTTAATTTCTCGTTCGAGCAAGCAGAACGCGTTCTGATAGCACAACGAGGTCTTCGTTCTCCAAGATGGAGCTGTTGGTCTGCTATCCAAATAAATAGTAGGAAACTATGTACGAAAGATCGAATTATTTAGATGCTTCAGTGCAAAATAAATTTGGAAAAGACCCATCAAATTATTGTCAGGGTTATGTAGTATTTATTCATGCGTCAAAAGATAAATCAGCAGCACGTTCATGCAACTCTCAAGTATGAACATAATAATTCATATTCGTCAAAAATTTGATAACGCACAAAGAAACAGAAAGAAAACTATTCATTTCCATAATAAATATCCCCACTGCAGTGGCGCATTCAGAGAAGGGGAAGGTGGCCAAAGGGTTCTGGCACCCCCAAAGAAAGGGCTTTGTAAAAAGGAAAGAAAACAGAATTGTATTCTTTAAATAAATTTTTATAATCACCTAATGAATTTTACTGAATTTGTATTACAAATATTTCAATCCCTTAATCTCCACTCCCCCAAAATTAAATCCTGCGTGCGCCACTGCTCCACTGCATCATCTTTCATTCAGCAATGCATACCTCATTGAGAACACAAAATATATATCCACAGTGGAACCGTAACTTCTAATTCACGATGCTAACAGTACGCTCCCTTTACAAAAAAATCTGTTTCGATATTCCTTAATCAAAGACATCTGTATCAGCTCTCCCCATGTTTATCTTCGTGGCCAGTGGTCGTTTACATATTGCGCCTGATCGTTAGCTATTCCATCAAGCAGTGTGCTGTTAATCGTTCGCCAGTGATGATGTAGCAAGTGTCTTAAATAAACATGTGTGGGCCCATGAATTTACATCAATCGGAAACCGATGCCACCGAAAGCTGCACGAAACCGCGTGCTGTCTCGTCCCTCGCGTTTCATTCCACGGAGTGATCAGCTTGCCGAATCTGATAGCGCGATGTCCGCGCGTAATCATTCGTCAATAATTTCAATCCGGCGAACTCGTCGGCTGTCAAGGGGAATCGACTTTGTAGCGGGCCTCGGGATGGCTTGCGTTTGCACGTTGCTTTCAATGCGCGTGGATCGCTGCATGCTAGGAATGACAGTTTTATCGAGCTTCGTATCTGGAATCTCTTCAATCCTGCATTAATCCTTTTTTATATTTACTGTCCCTGTACACATATGAAGTTGTATGACACGCGGTATCCTCTTTTAGTAAATATTGTGTTGAGCATGGATCTGATTGGGATTTTCAGGATTATTTTTCGGGGGGGTTGATTGGATATCGATATACGGGGCGTAGAATTAAAGCTGGTTTAGTACGTGCCATGGGGCCAGTGAAACCCAAGAAACTTTAAATGGGTGGGATATTTTAGTGGTACATTTAAGTGGCCTAGGTAGGTAAATGTGGTAAGTGCACCTAATTTCAATTTAAGTTCTCAATTGAAGGTTTCTTTGCATTTTTGTTTCAAGAGGAAATTATACAACCAAGTTAATTTCAGTCAGTGCGAATATAGGTATGTAGATGACTGATCATCCTGATTTTAATAGATGATCAGATATGGACGTTGTCCCCCGCTATTTATAACGACTTAAAAATTGGATATCAGCTGTCAATAGTGTCAGGATCCATTTGGAAGATATTTTGCGATTTTCTTCTTCACTTCAGGTTTTACTATTTTTATATACGACTGCATCAGCATTGGCCTTAATTAAATCCGTATCGCATTCAAGATTAAAGACATCGAATTGCGAATCGATATGCGCGTTCCGACTGTCGATTGCTAGAGAATAATACCTACATTTCCTGTCGATGCCAACGACTGGTATATTTGTCGGCTCGTAGAGACGCTAACGGGCCAATAAATATGTCGTTGGTGATTTTTAACGGTCTTTATATAAAGCCAAGCCGACGCTAATGAAGAATGGAAGCGTGAAATTGCTTTTTCCAGGCCACGGTGTCGAAACTGGTGACAGCTGTTAATGAATTTACCATCAATGAGACCTATTTCCTTCATCCTTCTCAATCGAGAAATTACTGTAGTTATGACACCAGTTTATATTCGGCTTGAATTTTATGGACGACTCAGGTGTTCGCTTAGTCGAGGTATTACTGTCGTAAAATGATGCCAGACATGAACAGCTCGACACAACGAGAGAGATATCCTGTGAATCAGAATTATCACTGTCATATGTGATACGCCCATAAGACTGTCGATCCATCGCTGTCTGAATTGGATAACAAAGATCGATGGCGTTAAATTAAGGAATCTTCAGTATCTAGCAATAATTATGCACCTACTATCGCCGTCAAATGAGTATAATTAAGGACCTTGCAGCAAAAAAGCTGCAGCTCCATCTTTACCAACTTCAAGTAAATTAGCAAAAACTGTTTATAAAATAATTGCTTTGACTTAAAATTAAAAAGAGAACATTAATTGAAACCCATAAAAAAAACTTCAAAAAAATAAAAAATTACGCAAAGTATATGAAAAATCAAATAAATCACAAAAAATAGAAGATAATAATAATCACAACAAATTAAAGATAATAATAGCAAAATAAAAAAAAGTGAAATCAAAATGAGCTGCAAGTACATAAAGATGCTTTCCAACTGCGCCTAAGATGACACAACTACATATACAAAGCTAAAATGCTGTGTTCATACATTCCATTGCTAATATCACGGACATTTTTTTAATTAACCCATAAAAAGAATTTTGCAAAAGCCGTGTGTCGGTGTAGAAAAGGTGTCAATGTCGTCGCGTCGAAGCGTGAAAATATACGGAATAGATAAAATGGCTTTATTAAGATACATTAATAAAAAGAGGCACCTTAAGTTAAGGTGGGGTATTCCAGACGTCCATCCTTTACTCATTAAACGAATATTTTACAGATGTATCAACTTGCCCCACAGTGGAGTAAGTTTAATAATTAATTAAAAAAAAAATATATGAAAACGCAAAACATATCAACTTGCCCCGGTCTGCCCTAAGTAGTAGCTAGTTATTGAGTTGATAAGATCTTATTCCTATTTTTCGCGAATTTTTTAAAACTGGAGGATTAGTATTACGCAAAACAGTAATGGAGATAGATTCAAAAATTGCAATTAATAGCTCATTTGTTATTGAATTTTCATGAAACGATAATATATTTTTTACATATATTACTATATACTACAAAGTTTCATACAAATCGGCGTCCGCTGATTGTGATAAATTATTATTAGTCTTTCGATGATATCGTCAACCGTAACACGAAATAAGAGTAACAGAAATGGAGTAATTTATAAGAATCATCGTATTTCACCGCCGTTAACAGAAACCATGTTCGTAGTTTATAATCCAATATATTGTCTAATATATCTAATATATCGTAAGGAGAGGAAAAAAGAGAATATTGGAACAGCTTTTCGGTAAGACACAGAACAGACACCTCAGACATATTTAACCTGAAGAAACCATACATTGACACTAACTGGATAAATGCCTTAAGAAGCAGACCTACGAAACAGAACAGAATATAAATTATGTTCCTTTTCTTGGAATTGCTTCGAAAGACATCTGTTCTGCTTCAAGTAATCAATTCGTTCATTCCCTCATATTATTACCTGATGCAGTCTTACAGAGAAATTCAAAAATATGATAGAATAGAAGTCTTCAGCACAAAATTCCATATAGAATTTTCTATTTCCGTCTTTGCGTCTGACGAGATCGTGTCAGACGCGATATCTACAGTAGCTCGCAGCCATAATCGTACACTCTTTAAAATCGCATAACATTTTTAAAATATGTCCAAACGACTTGAGTTTTTTTGACCACAAAGAAGGATTAGTTTGCTAAGTGACGTATTATTTTGTCGTTATAAAAATGCAATTGGTCGGAATAGCGAAAAAAATAGTAAAGGTCATTTTTAAAATTTTTTTGTGAGCCTGCAATGAAAATTCAAAAAACCCGTTTGTAGATTGAAGTAAATTATATACATGCCTACACACGTTGCTTTGAGCTTCCAACGTTTAAAGATCGCAGAATAAGGTCGAAAGTCGCGAAAATCCCGAAATCAGCGATTTTCAACCTTATTCTGCGATCTTTAAACGTTTGGACCATTTCTATAAAAGTTATGCGATTTTAAAGAGTGTATGATTATGGCTGTCAGCCACTGTATGTCTCATGATGGATTTGTACCTTGAAAGTATAATGGTCCCGCAAGTTTCACACCGAGCCCCTTGCCAAAACCTTACAAATTTCGCACATATCATGAAAGTCCCCCAAACAAATACAAAACAACAACCCGATTCCCATCGCTCAGTTCCTCCTAACAAAAGCAAGGAAAAAAAATGACGTCTATTTTTATTTCACTTCTGTGGCACTGTTTTCTCAGGCGGCACAATGCTCGAAACAATGTCTCTGCTGCCTAAGCCTACAGTATTCCATCGGGCGCATTAATTCGTGGCGGCGAAGCCGAAGAAGCATGGACGTAGAGGCCAGGCTGGCAGGTCGCGACCAAGCGGATATTTATCTTTGGCGTAATTTATACGCGTCATTTTCGGATTCGTCGCTTCGAATTCGATGCGTCCGCTTTGAGATTTAAGCGCGCCGCGCGCGGCCCGCTAGCGGCTCCGCGCATTGGCCCGTATACAACTCAAAAGCTGAATTTATTGACTGGCGGGGCCGATAAATTGTTTCTGGGGTCCGTGGCAGGCCGGTACGACAGACGTTATTGAGCCATTAAATCGTGATTACCCGCGTGTTATTGGGTGCGGTGACACGGAGACGAGACGTTCTTTCCTGCCCCCTCGCTCGTCGATTCCAACCTCGTCGACGTTAACCTCTCCACGTTCGATCCAGCTACCCGCCCCCCCCCCCCTACCCTTCTTTTTTCACCCGACCTGGAAACCCAGGCTGCATCGACAGACTCGGTTTCTTTTCGTTTATTGCGTCCTTCCCGATGATGGATTCGCGAGGTGCGGCTGAAAGCGAACGGTTAAGCCGGGTCCGCGCTTGTGGAACAGTGCACCGTGGCCGGATAGGCCAGTAAAGGGGCACAAGACTCGAGTTGCTGATTTAGTTAAGGGGAAAGACTCGAAAGTTTGGGAGAAAATGATGTTCAGATTTTTTTTAAGGTCGCATCAATTCTGTGGGTATTAGCCACCAGTCAGTGGTTATTTTATATTTCGCAATATAGATTTAATCAACGGACAAGGGCGAGTGCTTTCTTGAGGTTTTCTTCTGTTTCGAATATTAATTAAATTCTACATGAAGGCACCTGAGTCATCAGTTACAGGGTACAGAAGTGTATCATGTAGAATAGCCGTAATATCTTGGCTACGTTGACACTTGTGCACACACAGAGTTATATCATCGTGAATTATTATTTGCTTTCATGCCTGGTTCATGTATTGTAATTAAATATACTTTTTAAAAAAATCGTCGATGCTTCTTGATCGTTGAATTTGTTTTGACAACTGTTACAGCATTCAGTGGTTATTTTATATTTCGCAATATAGATTTAATCAACGGACAAGGTCGAGTGCTTTCTTGAGGTTTTCTTCTGTTTCGAATATTATGTAATTAAATTCCACATGAAGGCACCTGAATCATCAGTTACGAGGTACAGAAGTGTATCATGTAGAATAGCCGTAACATCTTGGCTACGTTGACACTTGTGCAAACACAGAGTTATATCATCACGAATTATTATTTGCTTTCATGCCTGGTTCATGTATTGCAATTAAATATACTTTTTAAAAAAATCGTCGATGCTTCTTGATCGTTGAATTTGTTTTGACAACTGTTACAGCATTCTGATGATAAAGAGATATGAATAATCCTATTTGTAAATAGATGGGTCTTTCAAAATATCCGATAAGTGTCAATCAGATAAACATGAAGATATGTCAGTCTGAAATAAAAAATGTTACCCGATCTTTTCAATCAGCTTGTGCCTTTTTGCTTCAAAACTTTGTATTTTAAATACGATCGTCAGAACAATACAGAGACCCAGTAAGAGTCATTCTCCAACCGACTCGTTCGTTCGCACGTTCAATACGTGCTAGTGATTTAAAAGCAGTGCAGTTTTCACTTCATTTTATTCTTTCCTTGATAATGGTCGAAATTACGACCGAAACGTTGGAAATTTTAATTGTATAACTTGCAAAATAGCTTTTATTTATTTAATACTGACCGAATCAGTGCGCCGATATCTCACTTTTTTTTTACCCAATAATTTAGAAAAACGTAACTGTTACTGCCTTAAAATAGAAACTTATATCGCATAGTTCCTCGCAAAAGTATGTTATGTTAATTCATATATTCGCGAAATGGAGAGATGTTTCTAAATGGTAGCACCGATGGTAGACTATATCACTGATTTAATTTCCCCAAAATTCATGTAACCCTATATGGACATTGTTTCACAAACATTTACGCTACTTTTTCATTTTATGCTACTTACACCTACATAAAATGTCCATCACAAAATACAGTTCTGACATTCAGCATCCGCTCACGAGACATAACAAAGAACAAACAGATCTCCATTCTGCAAAAGGTGAGAGTGCATCGTTTCCAGCGATTCGACGATCCTCTGATGTTCGAAAAAAGGTGGGGGGGTGCGGCTCGTCTAGGGAATTTGCAGCGGCGTGCGTGCCGACAATAGCTAAGGGCCATAATTGCAGTCTAAATATGCATGCTGGATGCGGCTGTCGGGGCTGACTGTTCCATATTCAGCGATTAAGTGTGATGTACGAGTTTTGAGTGTCGCGGCATATCAAACAGGCGTAATCGTACGTGGAATAATCCCCCACTCGTCGTCTGTCGTTCTCCCTCCGCTGTCCCTTCGCCTCTCTAATTCTCCCTCCACGTGATAAATTCGCGCAATTAACTAAGCCGTGCACGACGTCGATGGAACGTACGTATCGCGAATGCTAAATGAATGGCAATACGGTTCTTGTCGGCCACGATCGAAGAAGTATTTATGTACATACATATAGGTAGGAGAATGGTGGGATAGTTGATCACAGTTTTGCTATTTTACTAAAATAATAATAATGGTTTGCTTCGTTTCTATTTAATTACTTAAGTTGTGATTCTTAGAGTATTCTCAATATACTTGTACAAATTTGAGAGTTGAAAACTAATTTTAATTACTGAATTTAAACATTTTCCGGCAGTGACGTTATGCACAAGTATCTCCCACTAAAGGGGAGACATGATCAGTGAACTTTAAAAGTAAATAACACATTAATTTAAAAAAAAAATACTTATTATCTTAGTCAATAACATGAAATAAAGCAAATATCATAAATGGAAAGTAAACTATAACTAACTTGAAGATGTTTTCATACGAGGTTTTGTGTATTGATGTAGAATAATTTGACATAAGTATAAATTAGTCATTTATATGGAACACCGGGTATGTCAGGTGATCTGAGATTTTGACGGTGTGTGTGCCCAGAGGTCGCCTGGCATAAACATTGTCGCTAGGTGAGGAACCATTACACCAAAGATTCAGTTTGTTTCCCAGAGCGAAACGAAACAGACGTATTTACTTAAACACGCGAGTTCTAAGAAAGTGACAACAAATGTTGACTGTTCAATCACTTATTAGATTAATAACTCTCCATACATTTAGTATTACAATTGCACACGCACAGTGAGTATCCCTACTCCCTCTGATCCTACATTGAGATAAATGAATTTGTATGTTTGTTAGATGTACCCGAAATTGGTTGTCTCGGTTGATAATTTAGCGTACCGTTAATTTTTTTTTCCTATTCGTCGTTTGATTGTGGAATGACAATAAGAAAATCTTACAGAAGCTTTTAGAGCTTGATTGTGAAAGGAATGTGGTTGTTACTGATTAATATTGCAACAAACATTAATATTGAACCTTCTTAATAATGTTCTCCACAAGTTATTATACCAAACGTTTTATGCCAGAGTAATGAAGGATTTCGATATAATTTATATTCATATCTAACATTTTTTTCGTTGAAGATGAAGAAGAAGACAATACCGTAAATGTACTGTAAGATAGTGTGTAGTAACATAACGTGTTTTCTACTTAAAATTTTATATTTTATAATAATGACAATCACGATACCTTCTGAAACATTCCCTTTTCGAATATTTGGGTTTCTCACAGTTTCCAGTCCTCTTCTCTTACAATAAATTTATCGCAGGGATTCACTTGGACCTGGTCAGTGTCACCATACATCTGTTGACCAGGCTTACACGGATTTGAGCACTATTTTCTGCCTCCTTTGTGCTCTTTACAAGTTTATTGACAGCCTGAATGGTACTTTCCTCGCCAGTCATCTTCTTTTGCCTGTCCCTTTCTTCAGAAAACTTTCTATTGACACGAGCGAAAATTCATCAGAACAGTATGGTCAACCGAAAGTGCAACGCCTTTGAAAATTAGTCAGTGACTTGTTAAAGTAAATAGTATTGAATTTTGACGCCCTCGTTCAACACACATCTCGTCAACAATGAATTGGTAAGAATCAACTTTCCAGGCGTTCTATACCTCTTAATTTATTATGGGGGATATGGAAAAACTGCGACTTTTTGAGAGAAAATGCATACGAGCCTGCTTAGGAAGATATAGGTCTCCCGAATCTGATTTTACAAAATATATAAGTAATCATAAGCTGTATAACGAAGCCAATATTACCAGAGTTGACTTATTCCTTTTGAAACTTGTCAGAGACCACTGGGCTAGTGTTAGATCAGTAGATTCCAACTCCCTAATTTCCCACTCAGTTTACCCAAGCCCTTTATACTTTGAAAATACAAGGCTCACGGGATATGTCCCCCCACAGGCATTTCCCTACCTGGACTCTTTAGGTCTAATTCAAAACAATAAAATGCTCCCAATCATTTATCATATAAACAGGAAAGCCACCGATAAAACCCCGATTTACAGCCCCACTGACAGCGCTAGTGACCCGAACCTGAAATTTGTAAATAAATTATCGAAATGGGACAAAATTACTGACTACAAAAAAACGTGGACAAATATTGGTGGCTTTGCAAGGTAGTACTGTATTGTTAACTATATCCTCCAAGTTTCACTGCACAAATATTTTTTCCGTCATTCAAAAATTTTTATTCGTTGTCAAATACTTCTCACGAAACTTCTTCTCTTTCTCTCTCTACTTCGACCGCCGAACGCAACGTGACAATTCTCGATGCGATTACTCTCCCATCGAACGACAAATCGTCACGAAACGTTCGTAAGCCGATATTTCGTTCGTGTCCACGTACCACCGGCTAAATTACTATAATTACCCGTACTCCCATTACAATCCGTGGATGTATCTGCTTACGAGAGACCTCCTTATAGGCCGTAGATAATAACGAGCGTTTCGTTCCGTGGATCGATCGATGCGCGTTCCAACAAGCCTCCGCGTACCAGCGAGAAAGAGACAAGGCTGGATGTGAAGGACGAGCCACCAGGGGAGGGGGGGATATAATTACCCCGTGTAATTGCACCCATAAGGATCCTTCCTTCCTGAGGGAACGGAACCTGAGAATGCCTGGGACGCAACGAAACGCCGTTTCTCTCTCCTGCCCCCCGGATCCAAGATTCTTGATCGTGTTTACCGGTAATAAGCCTTAATCGAGGGTAGATTTAGGGTCACGTGATACGCGGACTTTTTTTGAATTACACCCTCATTGCACGCAACAACGAAGAATCTATCGCCCTGTGTACGCCCCTTTCGAAAGCCGCGACGAGGGACACCTCGTGAATCCACCTTAATTTCACCTGCCTCCGGCGATGATTTCGCCCAATAAATCCCGTCTACCGAGAGTCCCCGGTTAGGGAGGAACAACGTGATCGCAATTTGCGGTATTGTTGGCTAACCAGCCGGGGGAATTGGCTTTTTGAGGTACGCTCGTAGGGTGGTGTCTTGAACGAGGTGTTGATCGTGTTCGCGGTCTTTGTGTGCACGAAGCGTTACCATTTTGTCTCCTGGCAATTCTGCTGCACTTCATTTGGTCGGAATGTGTAATCCATGCCTGGAAGCTATTGAATTCAGTAAATTGACACGGTACTTAATGTTTTAAGAGGTATTTAACAAGTTAAATTGCTACTGCTTCTGCTGCAGTTAAGTTTCATACCAGTTAAATAGTGTAATAATTGAAGAGGCCTTATAGAAAATACTGTAAAAGCCAAAATTAAAAAATAGTATAACTATAGTATTTGATTTTTGGCACTTACAGTGTTTTCTACAAGGACTCTTCAATTCGTCAATAGAAATTGAATTTTGGAGATGCAGAATGCATCTGGCGTAACAGTATTTATAAAAGAATATTTTGTTCGAGGTGGGCGCGTTGTTGGTTCCCAAGATTTGACGAAGAAATTCAATTTCTTTGCTGGGGGGAGCACGTTCTCGCGCGGACTTGGCTCACAGGCACAATTTACAATTAGCAACCGCCGCGACCGCAACAATAACGGCCAGTCGTGTGTAATTATTAATAAGAGGGCACCGTTCGAACGCCAGATTTAGGAGCGTGTAATACACTTTCCTTTCGCTGAGTTATGCCCGTCGAACACGCGACGAGGCCCAAAGAATCGCAGATGGGACCACGCCTCCCTTTGCACGGTGGCGTGGAGAGAGACGCCTTGAGAATCCGCCTTAATCCTTTCTCGGCCCACGGCGGTGATCCTGGATAATAAATTTTATCCGTGGACCAGCTTTTGGCGCTGCTCGCCATTACGCCACTTCTCGTCGTTAATTCGTTGTGAAGAGCAATTTCTTTAGTCTTATTATCATTGGCTCATAGCGTGGCTACCGCTGGATTCATCAGCATCTGTCTGGCGCTGTCCACTTAATTAACGCTGAAATGATTTGGCCCGTTGACGACAGATATTTGATTATTGCTGTTATCATTCTCTCGCACTGAGTGTCTCGCCTAATATAATTGCGGGGTCTAAGGAGGGAAACACATAAAGTATTCAGCATCGATTTTAATACTTTGAATTTGAATTTACTAGATTGTCAAGCGAACAGAGATCTTTTTTTAATTTTATTAAATATTGAAACAGTAGATATAGTACTTTGAAACAGCAAACAATGTTGTATATAAATTACAAATTCAATAATTCATTCGATTCTGCGAATCATGAATTCTTCCACTTGCACAGGGTTTAATAATACCAGTGTGTACCATCAGTTCAAATTTTGGTGTGCCTGAGTGGCAAATTTGGACTATGCAAAGGATGAACAAAACTTTGACTCATGCTTGGCCTTTTGTGTTGCCATTTGATAGTTTACGAACTATTTAACTATTCAACTTCTTAATTTTAACTTCTCTATATCCTAAACATCAGAAAAAACACGCATTAGCATTAACAAATTCTAATAATCTCGAAACCTCTGAAACAATAATCTCAAGAAAGGCCTTTCTCTAATCACACTCCCCCTTCCAAAGTAAACAATTTTTATTCTCATCACCTTGCACAATTTTCACAAAAAGCAACAGAAATATTGAACTATATGCTTCCAGCAACCCCAGCATCCGTAACCTAATTCAAAGTATTAATATCAGTACACCAAAGAACACAATTCATTAAACAATTAGAGCCGTTCTACTTGGCGCGCCGATTCACTCGCCTAGTAGGTACTTAGTTGCTCCAGGTTACTATTGCGAGCAAAGTTGGAGCCGTTCCCTTTCATGAACTGTAGTCGTTTAATAGTTAGAGGTCTATCCGCCGAAAGGTTATCAAAGTGACCCAGTTGGCAGGTCGATGAACTTGGCCATGCTCAGACTTCGAAGCTCATAAATATTAAACGATAAACGCAATATTTCAATCCGTCCAATTACCATTGTACCGTGTATTTATTCACCGAGCCGTTTCCCCTCCTGTTATTTTTGCATTAACTGTACAATTTCAACGTCCCCCAATATCGAAACGATCGCGCGCAGGTAATTAAATCGGCTGGCAAAAATTGCGCATTCTGCATTGCTCGTCCCTGATTACGACCGCACTTATACAGAGTGCTCGCTAAAACATAGCGCAACTAGCCAGCAGTAGATTCTCCGTGAAGAAACGAATAAAAAATGTATTATATTTTTTGTAAATTTATCGAATAGTTTTGGAGAAAAAGGATTTTCGTCTTGTAAGTTGGTTCCATGTATTTAACTACATGTTAAACAGATTATTAGAGATTCGCTATATATTTTAATAGATTTCTAGTTTTAAGTGAATTTAGGGGTTCACATTTTTAAATAGAGGTTTACTTTTCTAATTCTTGTGTATGGCTATAGGTATTTACGCGACATTGTGTATCTTTTATGATAATAGGTATTACTCTTTCTCTTACTTAATTTTGAATAGTCTTTTAACACGTTCGCGGACGTGAATGCTATAGCATTCATTTTCATGATGATACAGAATGACATGACTGCTATAGCATTCAAATCTTAAAGTCAATTATTTTGAATTTAATTTTATATAACCTTAAGTTTTTATAATTATTATACCTGTCAAGGTAATGACTATATAACGATTAAAATATGATAATCTGACTACCCTTATAAATGTGTTTAATCAAATTTCGGATATCACAACCAATTTAAAAATAAAATGACTGTCAATTTTTGCACCTCGCTGAAATTTTTACTGTTCGTGAACGTGTTAAATTAGCAAGTTACAGCAATTCCGAGTAATATTACTATGGGGTCTCGATAATAGAATTTTGCTTACTTCGAAGTCCGCTTAAACCAAAAATACTCCGAAAATGTCAGCGTTACGTCTTTCTTCTCATAGATAATTTTTATATTCAAAGGCGTTTTCTCTTTCTCAAAGAGCTCTATCCCATTTTTACCAGATTTCACCGAACACCTTGTATTAACATCCACGGAAAAGGGAAAGCAAAGGCAATCTTGCGGTTGTGTAAATAATTTGCAGCGGCGGGCCTCGTTTAACCATCGTTCAAGCTCTCCTGCTAATATTGTTGGGGCTATAATTTTCGGCCGAAGACATATTTTGTACCTGATTTCTGGGCGGGGAAGCGAAAGAGAAGGAATCCTCTGTCGAGCCATTACCAACATTATACCACCAGGCCGCGAGTGAATGAAGATCGAGATGACTGACGCGCATTTAACTTTAATTACAGTGGCAACATTGTTGGAGGAAAGAAATCCGTCCTCGTCGCCGTGAACTCCACCATTATTTCTTGCAGCCTCCCACTCCTCTCGCCCCTTCTCTTGTCCCGTCCCTTACTTTCCTATTACGGCGAACGAGTGTTATTGCCTCCTTATTAAGGAAATAATTGCGATGCTTTACGATCGCATTCTCGATCAATTATCCAAGGAAATCGAGCGAAACGAGCAGCCGGCCAGCTAACGAGTCGTTCGCTGTGTGAATGAAGCGCGGATTCGGATGTAGAATATTGTTTTCAACAGAGTTCTTGTTCGCGTAACTGTTAAGAATTTGGAATGACATTTGGTTTCACTCTTCTGTTGTTGACTGCAGAAGCGATATTGAAACAATTATCCGGGCCCAGGGCTGTACAGAATCCCCAGAAAAAGGGGATTGAATTGTATTTCACGCTCTAAACCTAAAACGAGTAATACTACGGACACATTACAATTGTGGTGTGATAAATATACCATGGTATGCGAGGGCTGTCAAAAAAGAAATTGAATATTATTTCGAATATAATAATTTAATATTATTAATGACTAACAAAATATAATATACCCGGGCTTTGCTTCGGGCCCAAGAGATATTAAGAATTACATGAAAACATATTTCACCCCTTTTCACCATCCCCTTAGGGGTTGATTAAGGCGAAATCATGCAATTGGTTTTGAGACATTTATGTGGGTAACCTTTCGAAATAAAAGACCAAGTTGATATCTAATTGGGCCTAAAAGATATTAAGTAATCCGAGAAAATACATTTTACCCCTTTCCACCCCTTTGGGGACGGAAGCTCCAAAAATCATTCCTTAGTGGGCGCGTACGTCATGAAAACAATGTCCTTTCCCAGGTTAAACGGTTTGAGCTGGGCGTTGGTGAATCATTTAATCAGTCAGTCAGAACTCATTCTTTCATATATGTAGGTTGAAAACTTTCTGCCCTCTTAAAACAGTAAAAGAAAACAGAAGGAAAACTGGAAAACTGTAATAATAATCAAAGTAAAAATCTACCAAATAAGAAAAAACTTTTCTTCATAGCTGCCTATGCAGTAACTGTAAAAAAGAATTCATGCGGGAATTTGAACGCCTTTTCGAGAAGCTAGGCTGTGAACTAGCGAACAACTATTATCTACTAGCGGGCGACCTTAACGCCAAACACGAATCTTGGGGTAACACAATAAATAACAGCAGGGGCACTTCACTGCACCTGTGGTATAAGAGAAACAAATTGAGGTTTAGAGCAGTACTAAGTGCGTTTATAGATCTGTGCCTTGCTGATGATCGGATAAAAATTAACAACCTAGTATCTAACAAAATAAAATGTATCAACTATGATAGCGACCAAAAAGCCTTCAGTATATCAATGTCCATAGAGCATTCAACTCTAATTGAACTTGAAAGGAACTCATTTAAAGAAAACAAAGATTTCAGCAAAACTAACAGACAAGTACACAAACTCATTATTAAAATCAGGGTCAAATCTAGACGTCCCAGAGGACAGAAACTTCTCAATCCCTGAGATAGATTCTATCCTTGATAAAATAAATAAAAATATACTGAAAGCTATTGAAGAATCAGTGCCTAACAAACACGAACAGCAACTCCACAGATAAATTCATCACGGCTGAAATAATAACTCTCCGGCGAGAAAAAAGCTACGTTCTAACGCAAATAAATAATTTATCCAGAAGACCTACCATGAACGTCAGCATACAAGCACTAATTCGCGAGCTTAAAGATCTACTAAAGCAAATAAGATATCAAATCAAGAAAGAATTTCAAAAATCAATCAGCACTCATTGGAAAAACAAAATTAGCAAAATTTCTGTAAAAAATTCAAGAGAGTTATTCCCATCTATAAATAGTACATTTAGATGAAAGAATGATAATAATACCATAGAAACTTTAAAAATTCCATCAAGTACACCAGACTTATTATTAGAATCAGGCTTAGATATCTTAAAGCTCCGTACAGACGATGAGGAAAATTTTTTAATTGAAGACCCGATTAAAAAATTAGATCTACTAGGAACGCACTTCCAAAAGGTACACACCCAAAATGAAAACTTAGGCAAGCCCCGATTAAGCGAAATTATTAGAAATCAAGTAGAGGCACTATTGAATGAAATAAATGAGGAAGATACACGCGCAGCAGGAGTATGCATCTCCTCACAGGATAGCCTTGCTTCCAATCCCAATCAAAATATTATAGAAAACTATTTCACAGATTTGGCTCAGGTAGTGTATATTTTTAAAAACTTAAATAATAAAAAATCCTCAAGCTTCGATGGAATCCCCAATTTTATATTAAAAAAACTCCCACAAACGTACATTTATTATTACAAAATTATTTTTAACAATTGTTTGAATATCACCTATTTTCCATCTCAATGGAAAACGGCAAAATTAATTCCTATCAAAAAAAAAGATAAGGACGGAAGCAATCCTTCTAGTTACAGGCCAATTAGTCTTTTACCAAACATTAGTAAGATATTTGAATCAATAATTAACAATGCAATAACCCTCCACTGTAACAAAAATGAAATAATTCCTGAAACACAATTCGGATTTAGACACGGGCATTCCACCATACATGCATTAACAAAATTCACCTCAGATATCTGCTGGGCTAGAAACGCAGGTGACTGTATAGGTGCATGTTTCATAGACCTAGAAAAGGCGTTCGACACGGTTTGGATATATTTAGCTTAATGAACAAAAAATTCCCAAGACAGTTAATAAAACTAATTTGGAAAATGTTGCATGGGAAAAAATTCATTGTTGTAGATAGAGATGAAAAATCTTCAACAACGTTTTCCATTAGGAACGGTTTACAACAAGGAACAGTGAACTCCCCTATCCTGTTTAACATTTATACAAGCAACCTTCTTCAATTATTTGATTTAAATAAAAACAATAAGAAATCGGCCATTGCGTTTGCAGACGATCTTCTTATTTATATTCAAAATAACAAACCGTCAATAATAAAAACCGAATTGCAAAGTCTTTTTGAAAAAGTGCAAGATTATTTTCATACATGGAAATTGAAAATAAACACATTAAAATGTGAATCAATTTTGTTCAGACCATACATTTCAAATATTTCAGATGCGAATTATGACGTTCGAGTAAACTCTAAGAAATTCTCTCTTCATGAAAGGGATAACACAAATTTAAAAATACCACACAAAAAAGTAGTACGTTACCTGAGAGTTTTCCTCGATTTTAAACTCAACCATAATAGCCATATAATCATACAAATTGCCAAAGCGGAAAAAGCATTTCTGGCCCATAAGAGGCTTTTTTATTCAAAAGATTTAGCTAAAAATGTCAAAGTTTTATGTTACAAGGCTCTCATAAGACCAATTCTTACATATGGCTGTCAGATTTGGTTTAACATCAGTTCGGGTACAATGGAGAAAATTAGATTATTTGAAAGATATTGCCTGAGAGCATGTCTTAATAGATATTGGTCACCGGAAAGCAATTATACAAAAAGAATAGCAAACTTCAAACTATACGAAGAGGCTGAGTTACTAAGAATAGACTTATTTATTCTTAAATTAATTAGGGACCATTGGGCATCTATTCACATGGTTCCAAATAACTCGTTAATATCTCACACACTATACCCAAACCCTTTATACTACGAAAAAACTAGAACAACAGGATACACACCTCCGGAAGCGTTCACATATCTAGATGCTAAAGGGTACATCCAAGATAAAAATAATCTACCTATAATATACCATATAAATAGGAAAAATTTTAACAAAAAATTAGAATATAGTACCGAATTAGATATAAACAACGATAACCTTAGATTTATGTATAAACCGTCGAAAATAGATGTAAATGACAACCAAAGAAAAAATACCAAAAAAATATTGGTGGCTGTGAGCAGTACTTTATAGTTTACCATAGCGCAATATAGTGTTAAGATCAATATCTACATTAGGGATTAAGCGATAAGAACTAAACTATTCTTTAAAAAAAATATATGGATTAGTTGAGGGCGACTCGCCCTCTCATTATTGTTATTACTCCCACTCCACCCCCCCCCCTTTTTTCTTCTCTCCTTCCTAACATACAAAAAGGTATAGAATTGCCGACTCTATACTTTTTTACAGGTCGAAGCGAAAGTTATGGCGGAAGTAACTGTTAAAATAAGATATGTGGGCAATAAGTGCTTTTATAAGAAAGAGAGAGTTCAAGACTACGCGTACTATATTTAGAGTCTTTAGTCTTTAAGCATTCAAACAGTTCCTATTTCATACGTTTTAAGGATATATTTATGTTTTCTTATGTTTGTATTAAGCACTTTTATAATTCTTGGGCAAAAATAAACGTATTTTTAAAAAAAAAGCTCTCGATTCCGTTCGCAGCGGCCTTAAAAGGAGGTTCGATACCACACTTGTGGGGCAGGTGGCGAGAGGGGTAAGCCTATGCTTATACATGGGAGCTCTGGAGCCATACCAATAAAAAAAAAAAATTATGTAGACATAAATGTTATTTACATGTCTATTCCTAATTAAATTATTACTACACATTTTGTTTTGAAATTCAATTAAATAAAAAGTATGTTTAATACAGCTACAAACACAATATTTTCATTAAAAGTAGCGTAAAATATGTGAGTGAAATGCGGTAATGCCGGTTTGTGTCCATCTTTTTTTCTCTTTCCATATCACACTTGTGGCGTCCTTTTGCGCATTTTCTTTATTATTGTTATTATTGACCTTTTTTTCGTGAAACGATGTTGTCTTTTTACCGTTGAGAAATTGTTTAAAGCCCTAAAATATTTCTCGCATCCGGGCCCCTTTATAAAGAAGGCCTGCCCGTATACATTTACATAATTATACTTTAGTAGCAGTAATGTTGATAAAAATTTGTTTGTGAATTCAATTTCTTCACAAAAAATCAATATGTTTTAATGCTGGTACTTAACATAATTAACTTTTAGATACTATATAAGCATATAAACTAAGTAAACATACTCACATTGTAAATAGTGTAAATACATTGTATATAATTTTAATTCATAGTTGTGTGTGTGTGTGTGTGTGTGTGTGTGTGTGTGTGTGTGTGTGTGTGTGTGTGTGTGTGTGTGTGTGTGTGTGTGTGTGTGTGTGTGTGTGTGTGTGTGTGTGTGTGTGTGTGTGTGTGTGTGTGGGCGCGTGTGATATTTACTTATTAAGTGCTTAATACCTGAATCATCATAATGTGATAGTACAAAGGGGCGAGGAAGCTCAAGTTAGAGATAGAATCGAAATGGTCTCCATCCCGGGCGGTACCACCACACCTTAACATATTTTTGTATAGTTTATATACCTTTCTATACTAATTTTAAAGAAAATCGCCACAAAGGTTTAAGTATCGTCTTCGCAACGATAAGAAAAGAAAAAAAAAGGAAAGAAGTCTAAACAAAATCTACAGCGTAAGTATTATTCACATAATCAGCACAAAAGTGCTAGCAATAAATACTTCCTGGCCATTTTATAAAAAGACTGTGTGTACCCGTATGTGGGTCATTTCGTCTATAAGTTTTTTTTTAAAAAATTAGGTCCATTATACGTTAAGGACAATTATGTTTTTATGACACTCTCATTGTATTTCTTTTTTGGTATATTAAACGTATATTTAAAAAAAATAATAATAATTAACTTTGAAAAACTCATTGAATTTAAAATGAAAAATATACACTGATAACTTATGTGTGTTTTATAAAAGCCATCTAGAAAAAACTATCATGCAATTGATACGTTTTTCACAATATACAAATTAAAGGTTTACCAAAGCTGTCCTCACGTCATATATTCATTTAGTACTTTCCCCCACTGCTGGGGTTCGGTTCATTCTCTGGAATTGTTCGTGGAGGAACGCGATCCCCTAATTATTTTACGCGGCGTATCCTGCACAGTTAGCAGCAAAAAGCGGAGTCGTCCATTAGCCAAAGGTTGTCGCAACCCAAAAATTTGTCTCACGGTCTCTCGCTGTTAATTCGCTCTCCTGCGCGCGGAGGATTGTGTGGCCGCGGGAGGGGCAGGGAAAAGGTGAAGAGTTGCCACCCAAGTAGAAACTTCCATCGTTGATTGTTCGAGGACCGGTGAGGAGTACTCTTTGGCTGCACGATACTCCTCGCCTTTCTCTGGCCATCTCGATCGACCATGCCATATGCGAATTGCGAGAACCGACAGAGGAGGAGAGAGAGAGGATACATCGTTAATTATCCCATTCCTGGTTACATCCTCTGCGCGCAGCTCTCTCTCCACAGTCTTTGACAATGACGGACACAGGCCCTCAATCGAGCACAAAATGATTAAAAACGGGGGAAAAGCGTTAAAAAGTTTTGATATTTAATAAAATGGGCAGTTCAAAAAATAATGCTGTTGCTTGTAATTGGAACCAATACGTGTGGAAATATAATATGTTTTTATAATTGGGATAAATATCAGCCATGTATTCATGGTTTATTTTGTGATTTGTTGATATTAGTTTCAACATATTCTGCTGAAAAAAAGTTTAAACGAAAAAAAAAGAGTCCCTGAGATGATTAATACCACCTCTTGATCCCTGAGTTTATATTAGTATTTTAAATTAAACTTAACACAGGACTTAAACAGGAGCACGTGTATGACGTAGATTTCATCAAGCTTGCCGTAGGTCAAATTTCAAAACTCAATTAATCAAAACAAACACAGTCACAGAAAATAAAAGCTCTGCTTCCATAGTTACGAACTAAGCTGAACGAAAATATTCCACAGACAGGAAACTCAGAGATCCCTGCCAACCTTGAGACCCACTTCCGATTTCTCTCCGCAAGAAGAGTTAATCAGCGAAAGAGTTAATCTGGGAAAGCTCGACGCCCTGAAGAAATCAGTTCGGCGAACTTGCACCTTAGGTCGTCCGTATGAAACGGCTCCTGTAATTGACCAAATGGCCATTCTGTCCTTCAACTCTGGCTCCCCTCAGTGAGCAGCGACCTTAAGCCCCATACATATCGTCCTACAGGTCCAGCTAAATGTCTCCGGCGATCTGGTAGCAGATTGCCAGTCCGGCCACTGCGGAACGAAAAGTTTGCTGACGTCGTATAAAGTCGTGCTAGACACCTGCAACGACTTAATAGTTTATGGCGGAACGTAGACTGACTCGATGGCGATATATTCCACGGTGTAATGGGAACAAACCAGGGGAAAAAAAGAGCACAGACGGTCGCGATAAAGGGGTGTTTCACGGAGGGGCTGCGTTCGAGTTCGTTAGGGGGTGGGAAATAAAAGGAGTCTCGCGATAGGTAGCAAACTGGGCACTTATTTGGCGGGACACTTTTATTAAACTTTCTTATCGGTCACTGGCGATGTATCGCGCCACCCACGAAACCAACTTCGCCAGAGTTTCGAACTCTGTATTCTCCCGAGCTTATATCTTTCAAAATGTTATGTATTCCAGAATAATGAAGGTAAACTTCATGCAAGCTTTGTGAGAACTTGTTTTTATGATTAGGGTGGATTATCAGTAATCATGGTGCAATTAAAAGGAGACCGATTTTGTCTGGGGGAAAAGTCGAAATTACGAAGTTTCGTAACTGTGTGGCTTCGTTTCTTGTAATGTAGGTACTGTTTCTATTTATCTTGAAGTCAGATATAATTTGAGAGAGGTAGAAGTATGCGACTCCAATGAAAAAAAATGTTACTGTACTTGATAAATGTCTACTCTTAAAGATGCCTACGCTCTTGCTTTGGCGTTCGTCGGTCAGATCGCTCTATCCCACTCGATCTCTATATGTTTTGTTCGCTCTCTTCGTCGCGCGGTGCGATAATGTATGTGCCTACTTCAGCCAATAACCAAAATACGTGTGCCCCGTCTTTAGAAGTGTGTTCAAATAGGTGAATCGACGAATCGTCACATCGGTAGACTGCATCGCCCGAGTCCGCCTACTAGGGATCTTCTTTTGGCCCGGCAATAGTACACACGTAGTAGTTACATAACATGTACCATGAAACTAGAGAATCGATTCATCGCAACATGTTTCAATTTTCAATGATCTGACGACCCCTTTACTGTCAACGTGTTTTTGAGTAGAGTCGAGGAGGTATGGCCCCACGCTGTCCTGCTCTCGAGAGTTTTATGACTGGGATTTAGGCTCTGAGTGGCCTTGAAAGGGGGTGCGTGAACAGTCCCGGTGACAGGCGATGGCTGGTGACCACGTTGGGGTACACAGCCATCGGGTGTTGTAGGTTTCATTGTTTGGATGAAGAGGACCAGAGAGAGGGAGAGAGTACGTAGGAACAGCAAGCGGCACAAGCCGTATTGCCAAAGAATAGGGACCCTGTTCCTTAAGAATCTGGCCTGTGGTAAGAGGACTGTGATGAACCACTCGGCTCTTACCCAAGAACCGTCTTGGAGCAAGCTTTATCTAGAGACGCGATAGCGTCTCGACGCCAAGTACATGAAAAACACCCTATATGTCGATGTCGCTACCGTGTACCTTTACTCGTCGCAGAGCCTCTCTAACCTACTTCTGATATTTATACATTAATATCTCATCACGCCTGCAATATTTTGTAAATTTAAAGACATTTTTCTTATGTAAACCGCATATCGGCTTTCGAACAAGACCAATTTCAATAAAATCGGTCCACGCATGACAGAGATATCGTAATATCGTTTCATGGATCGGTCAGTTCCGATAAGGTTTTTCTCCTTCTTCTCCAAGAAATTTTTCGTCAATATAATACGTATATACGCGTTACACACATACCTTCAGCCAACACATGTTCGTTCTTCTTTCGTCGACTCTCGGGATTATTCGGCAGGGATCGTCGTTCGTCATTGTACTTACTTGGCGTATTTTTTTACTTATTTGAAGTTTTTTATGGTTGAATTTTCTAACACGCCCATTGGGAAATTTCTGGCATATATGAATCATCAATTTTAGAAAAGTATCGTTACATATCGCTATCGAAAAAAGTCCATAAAAACAGTTCAGTTCTAATAAAATGTAATCGTTTAAATTAATTTTAATCGATATAAAAATTGTATTTCATATAAATTCTCACCGCGTTATCGAATACCTTCGCTTCTGATTGTAATAAAGCAAACCATAAATATTAATTTTCAGTTAAAAATGCGTATGTAAAATTATACATTGGACAAATTTGTATAAAGAAAGTCCTCAAAAATTGGCCTATTAGGTCAGTTGTCAGAGAGTTATGCTAATCTCGACACGGCAGTATAGTTTTTAGGTACCTTTCTATACTATAACTACCAACGTTTTCTTGTCTATTAGTGTATAAGCGAAAACTGTAAACATCCAAAGATAATGTAACCAAAGATCGCATTAAATCCAAATATGCAATCCCATGTGCCTCAAAGAGGCTGTGCGTACCCAATTTGGGTCTTTAACCTATATATTCAAAGTATACGACTGTAATCCTTTATACGTTAAGGATCGAAACTGTCCCACTGTAAAACATTATTGATACTAATAAACATATGCTGTAAAAAAGAGAAAAGCGGCGTGCTAATAACGCGAAGGTCGCGGGTTCGATTCCCTCATGGGCCAAAATTCTTTTTTTCCATTTAATTGTAAGGTAAAAGAGTAACACTCGGCGTGCTTGTACATTCCAACACCAATACTCTTTTTTTCTCTCATTTTCCAACGTGCACGTGCCCGGAGTCCCGAGTCGAAAAGTTCACTTTTGCGGCGCGCGCTGTAACGCCGTGCGAAAACTTTGGGAATACGTGCCCGTTCGCGAGAAGGCGTGAAAGGAGGCAGAATTTGAGTTTCGGTCAAACACAAAGAAAGTTCTGGAACGACGTCCGCGGGTCTAATTGAGTAACTTTTTCTCGATCGATGCAGCTTGTTTGGAGGGGAACCCTAATAGAAGTATTTCCCAACGAACTACTGAAGAGGGAGACATCGTTTTCGTAATAGGAAAAAACTTTTTTTTCCGTTGGAGAAGAGAGGTGATTCACTTATATACTTCAGGAAATTTGAGGGCTTCTCTGTCTGATCTTTGTGGTGCACTTGGTTCACTCTTCAGTCTTTATTTCATTTGGCACCTTTCGTTTGGTATCTTTTTATGAAAATATCTTTATATTGAAAAAATAAACATTTTAATATATCAAGTAAGCAACGAATTTTGGGGAAATTGAGAAAAAAATGTAAAAGATAATTTTTCCGGTACCGGGAATCGAACCCGAGCCTCCTGGGTGAAAGCCAGGTATCCTAGCCACTAGACCATACCGGACTTGGGAGTTCTGTCTATAAATTACAGATTTCCCAGTTAATACGAACTAACAAGTGTATATTTTCTGTTGTTTATCGTATAATATAACAATGCTACATTGTAAAATTTCAAATTTATCAAAATAATTTTTAAAAAATGATATACATAAATACTTTAGGAGATCAGGCTTTCGGATATTTATTAAGTTGCGATGGCATAAACACAATAATAGGAACTGGATATAAAATGTGTATAAAAAAATTTTAAAAAAATTAAAACCGACTTCAAAAAAATAAAATTGCACTAAAAAGTAAAAAATAATTTTTTCTCTTATTTAATCTACGACTCCCATATTTTGTAAGTCGGTGCCAGATTTACACAGTGCAAATGATGAGACACCGACTTAAAAAATATGGGAGTCGTAGATGAAATAAGGGAAAAAATTATTTTTTTCTTTTTAGTGCAATTTTATTTTTTTGGACTTTTTATCTACATTTGTAAAATACACGGGCCAAGTTTTGCTTCTACGTTCTCCAAGTAATTTTGCAATCGTGTAACGTAAACGCTAACAATTATGGTTGTGTAAAAGTAAACAAATATTCTACTTACTTCCTTCCATCTTACACAATGGAAATTGGTCAACTCTTTCAAAAGTTATTCGCTTTCAAAGTCCGCGTTCAAATTCGTATCGGCGCGCACAGCAAATATTTCAGTAACGATGGCTAACTTTGAAATGATTTACCTGTCAAAGCATAAACATTTTGTCTTTTTCTTTGTCGGTATTTTATAGGCAGATCATCATTGTACCCAAGGGCTAAAAATTCCGAAATGAAAGATTCATTTTCGAGATTTTGGCCACGTTTTCGGGATTTGAGACCACTGTGTGACGTGACCGTAGGCACGTCACCTGCATGCAACGTGTTAACATAATTTTTAATTTAGACAAATTATATTTATTATTCTATATGCATTTCTTTTACTAACCATTCAATATCCATTTTTCGCCAGTGTGACTTAATTTAATTTCATTTTTTAATCAAAATTATAATTATTAATAAATTGGCACTCTTCATAACGTATACGAAAAATGTTTTATACGTTAGTTATTTTCATTCCAGATATACGATATTTATGACACATTTACGTCATTTAAGGCACATCGTGTATAAAATAAAAAATCGTGTCTTACCCACCACTGCTGCATACCCCAAAACTCAAACCCCATTTTATTTTGACATCACGCTTTAGTTCCTTGCGCAATAAATCTGTACCGCCACAATTTAACTGGCATCGTTGTTGTCATCGGGTTTAAAACTATTGCGTTCACCCGTATCATATCGGCCGAGGACAGTGTCTCGTTGGTCGATTGTTTCTGTCAACAAATAATTTATTTTATTTTATTTTTCTTTTTTCTCGTTTTTTGTTTTGTTTTGGAATGTCGATACACGCTGCAGGTTCGCGAGGAAAGGCTTGTCAGCAGAGCGGAAAGAACGCCGGACGTGTGTACTTCGTTGCTAGCGATACGCAGCGGAACAATTATCGGATATATCCACGGTTGACAAATTGCACGGTCAAGCGACTACGTTTTAATGAAGCTCTATCGAGCAGGCTTCTCGCGTGTCGACTGGAAAATGAAAAATGTAACGACGACGCACCGACGGTAAAGGGATCCGTCGATATTTCAAGCGAGGCCCGTTTAATCGGTACGTCTGTCGACTGATAGTTAAATCTACCGCAAATAATGCGGTTAAAGTGAATTAATGTTTACGGGCTGGGATAATGGCGAGCGCGCGGGGTGCCGGCGACATATTTGTATTTAATTTTCCCCCGCTGGGAACTCGATCGTCGTTCGTTTTTATGCGCAACGAACGGGGGAAATGAAGCGATTGCGGGTGAAAAAATTTATCGATTCGTGCGTACAGGTGTGCCCTGCGACGACGTAATTGATTAAACGGTCGCGATAAATGTGCCCGTTTGGCTGGGGCTTCTTCTTTTAAATTCTGGTTTTATCGAGCCATCAGTTTTTAAACGGTAAAGCGGAATTTGCAAGTGGGTGCTATAATTCTGTCGTGTTAATTCGAAAGGGTGTATCTGTAACTTTCGCTTAAATCAAGTCATTGCTGCCAGGTAGCACGAAAATCGTTTATCTATTGTATGTAGAGGAAGTGCAGTATATTTGGAACACCAGTTTGTTTAAGACGAATAAAAAATTACGACAGATGATGGGGAGGATATATTACGGTATGACCCATCGTAATGAACTGAAATTTTGAGGAGTTGGGACTGAGGGGAAGAGGTGTCCTATTATTAAATTTTAGCCGCGGATATTTGTTAGTTTGTGAGATATTAAAAAAAAAATTCGACATACAGTTCTGTCTCTCTATAGCCGCGTGTGTCGGGACCGGGCGCACGCAATTTGAGAGACGAGTAGTCTATTCGGCTTCCTTTGATTTCAGGCGGTCAGAGTGTAAGGTGTGTCACAATCGAGAATGTTTATGAAACTTTCTTCGGCTTTTTCTTTGACATCCGATACCCGATGCCCCGGCGCGGCGACTACAACCGAAGTAGTGGGGATAGCTTCGCGCGTATAGAGAATCCGAAAACGCGTGCCATTTGAGAGACAGCACTGTACATTGAATTCTGTCTATACAGACGTTACTATACTAGACGTTTCACAGTCGACGATAAAATGTGCGATATTGACTTCATCGCGCGATGCTTGTAACTGCAGTCTCATTTTTAGTATTCCCAAACTCACATCGGTTCGGTACCATGCGTTACGAGCCGACCGCACTAACCTTGCCCCAACCAATACTAATACTCGGGAGAAGTTGGAAAGTGGAATTCTTTTCCATTCTTTGGACATTTTCTTCTATTGGGCAATAGCCCAACAGATTTGCACCATTCAATGCAAGTCTTTCGAGAGCACAACACTTCATTTAACAATCTTTCAATATTCCAACGCCCTTCAAAGGCCATATCGTAACTTGACGATGAAGCCATTGTAATAAATATTGAAATTAAGTAGGTGACAAAAGAGCAAAGGCTTCAACAACAATCGTACTTGGCTTGGT
Source organism: Andrena minutula (assembly GCA_929113495.1). Lineage (NCBI taxonomy): Eukaryota > Metazoa > Arthropoda > Insecta > Hymenoptera > Andrenidae > Andrena > Andrena minutula. The sequence goes on along the minus strand of OV815996.1, from coordinate 8,341,626 downwards.
GAAGGCCGTTCGCACTCAGTTTTTGTTACCGTATCCCTATATGTACATACATTTTTAGGCCGAATATCATACATTATATCGTCGGGTGTGAAACAATCGAAGGCCACGAGAAGATGGTTGTATTAGTACCGTCTATATAGGTAGATTTCAATATATTATGCCGAACGTTTCATATTAATTTCTCAGAAACTAACAAATACTCGCAGCTAAAATTTTATATTAGAGGTTCTCTCCCCCACCCGCCCAAACTCTCAAAATTTCGTTTCATTCCGGTGGTTGGGTCATACCGTAGTACAGCCTAAAAAACAAAAATAAAATTGCACTAAAAAGTAAAAAATAATTTTTTCCTTTATTTAATCAGCTACTCTCATATTTTTTAAGTCGGTGTCTCATCATTTGCACTGTGTAAATCTGGCACCGACTTAAAAAATATGGGAGTCCTAGATTAAATAAGGGAAAAAATTATTTTTTTACATTTTAGCGTAATTTTATTTTATTGAAGTCTGTTTTAATTTTTTTAAAAATTTTTTATTTTCAACTTTTTAGTTTTATATATTGACACAACATGCTCAGGAAATATGCGCGCTCGTACATACAATAATAATAATTAGATGACAAAAGTCTTTATTATTAACCATAACTGTCCAAATATTGGGCCAATGTTGATTTAGTGTAGGATGGGACCACCGGGACATCACCCTCTTTTGAATAAAACAAAGATCATTAAAATCGGTCCATATGTTGAGAAGTTATGCGGGAACAAACATATAAATTATTATTATTAACAATAACTGTCCAAATATTGGGCCAATATTGATTTAGTGTAGGATGGGACCACCGGGACATCACCCTCTTTTGAATAAAACAAAGATCATTAAAATCGGTCCATATGCTGAGAAGTTATGCGGGAACAAACATATAAATTATTATTATTAACAATAACTGGTAAAGTATTGGGCCAATATTGATTCCGCGTACGATGGGACTAACGGGGCGCCATCCTCTTTCGAATAAAAAAAAAGATCAAAATCGGTCTATATGCCGTGGAGTTATAAGGGGACAAACATAAAAAAAAACACATACACACGGGTCGAATACATAACCTCTTCCTTTTTTTGAAGTCTGTTAAAAAGTAACTGAAACTTCTGTCTAAATGAAAAATGATTAATGGTACAGGTAATTTGGAATACCGGTATTCTAATTTACCTTCACTTTGTAAACTTGCAACAAAACATGTAGATAATAAAATTATTTTCTTTTATGATCGCTGAAAAATCGCAATGTAGGAACAATCTTGGGTGAATATACATAAATGGACAGCGCTGCCCGAACCAACGCGGCGGTAGCCATTACGTGTTGAACAAAAGCATCGCTAAGCTTTGGAATATTCCAAATTACCAGCACCTTCTCAACATAAAATCTCATGTCACACTTTGTATTCTCGAAATTATCGCAAAACTGACACGGAACCATAGAAAGAACATGCAAATGAATAGATTAAGTGTTTAACTTAAAGTTTTAACGAATTTTAATCATGATTGGAACGATTGAATACGTGCTGAAAAAATTTTGCAGATCGACTTTTTCTTATTTTGCAGATTAAGTCGACAATGTCAAAATGGCGGTTCATCCACAAATATGATTAGTTAACAGGTCATTAGCCCCTATTATTTACAGTGTTACAAATTAGATAGAGTTAGTAATGTATTAGATACTTTGGTATTCCAAATTACCAACAGTATTCCAAATATGCTACACTTCCTCTATATTAAATAAGGAAGCTGTACTTGTATTGAAACTGAAGATATAACAGTTTATATATATTTTGGACGTATGTGAAATCAATGCCCGGTTGTTAAATGAAATAACAGTAACTGTAAATATTAGTAATAATTTTTCCTGTTCATTTACATACCTTTGTATCCAGATTAAATATTTCAGCAATTCCATTTATATACAATACTGATGACACAACCTAAAACACTGAAAGTTACTTTTCTCAGAACCACGTTTTGACCAGATGCACCTATTTGAATTCATGAATGCCACCAACACACGCGCCAAAAGTTTAATTCCTTCTCTCGTTGTCGTAAGGCCCGATTAACCTTCGTGGTAAATAAATGTAAGCAATTTTATCACTCGCGAAATTAATATTGAATAACTTTTGAGAACGGTAAAGCTAGTGGTGTCTGATTTAACTATAAAACGTCGACAATTGTAATGAGAACGTATGGTCCGCAGGATAACCAAAAAAGACTATGTTCCAACGAGAACGACTGTTTCCAAATGATGCCTGCGTAAAGATGAACTTGCCGCGCGGCTCGCCGGGTCGGCTCGGCGAGTCTGCTTGGCAGGCGTGAGTCACCGAGGCGGCAACAAAGAAGTCCTTTGTGTAGCGCTCGAGTCGAGGCGGGTCGAGCCAAGCCGAGCTGAGTCGAACCAGGGATCGGATGACTCCGGCTGACGTTGATCACCTACAGGAACGGTGGTAACGCGTGACTGACGCAGGCGCAGTTCATGCACCCATTACCACCGTTCCTGTAGGTGATCAACGTCAGCCGGAGTCATCCGATCAGTGTTGATAACTCTATTTTTTTGCGGATGTTAGGGGAGGGTCGAAATATAAGATTTCTACAAAGAATTTGGGAAAGGACGGTTTCTATGAGCTAGGGAATTAGCTTCTTTCAAGAAAATCCGTAGATCAACGGATTTTTCAAAGAGGGATCTACGGGATTCTACGGAAAGTTTTACTCTTCTGTACGGATTTTCAAAAATCTGAGTTGGCAACACTGCATCCGATCTCTGAGTCGAACCGAGCCGAACCTTCAGGCTCGACGAGCCACGCGTCGTCGGAGTTCACCTTCACGAACGTTCGACGAGAAAAAGTGTTGTTTTTACGCACGATGACTTTAACGAGAATGCCTTCTAACTTTGCCGGCGTTCGGAAGATAGACTGTTGTCTAGAATTTTGGGAGGCGAAAAGTTCTAATTGACTGCACTTTTCAAGAAGAGGGGGAACCTCCCCGCTGTGAATTCGGTGGTGGAGAAGGAAAAGCGCAACCAGCTGGGGTCTCAGTTTATTACGGTGTTGTCCTGCAATTCGGCGGTGAACAAAGGTAAGTACGTTCTGGTACGGATGATTACCAAATGTGCCACCCGCCAACAGAGCAATATACTAATTAAGTAACTCGGTCCGAAAAATGTCTAAATTCTTCAAGAATTTCTTTATTGTCCCCCAGCAATCTGGCAAGCAGATCTCGAAACGTTTTTCCAAAATACTAAATTGCCGGTCATAAAGGACTAAAATTTCCCTTTTGCCCTGCTTTTGTTCCACAAGACGAACCTTAACACAACAGAAGTGTGTACTGAATATTACCTTGTACTCAAACATTTATTTATTTAATTATTCCGAGTGTACCATTTGGCACATTATAATTACATGAAGCGACGTTAGTAGAGGACGGACAAATAAGAAACAACATTAAGATAAATATTAAAGTACACAAGTAGAAAAGAGAACACAGAAAGAGATGAAATAACAAGTACGTAAATATTACAACTGAATCAACCAGAATACGCAGAACTAAATTTCCGAAAGTAAATAAGTAATAAATATATTCATTTTTCACTTGTTTTTCATTCGTTTATCGAGTACTTACATTCATTAGGCTTTCTAGAAGCTAAACTGATTACCTGCATGAAATGAACAGTCCAGAAAATTAAACATAGCCGTACAAAATGAGTACATAAAGTACATTTATACAATTGATCATTTGCTATTCCAATTTGAAGTTGAATTCGAAATTATTAGAACCTCGATATTATTTCTGGCAAATTCTTGTCAAAATCCTGTTGTCCCCCAAATCACCGTCTCGTTCGGCGCATACATCACTCCTCGCGTTTTATAAGCGCAGAGAAGACCCGTTTCCGCCTCAAAATTTATCGCGAGCTCAATGTATCCTTCGTGTCGCGTCATTAAAGACCCATATTCCTGCCGCATATTCGTGTTCTCGCTGGCAACCATAAGCGTCCAGCGGCGTCGTTTCGCCCGCAGAGAATCGCGAGAAAATGTTTTTCTCATAGCTCGGAGGGGTTAGAGGGAGAGGCGATTTTATGGAACCGTGCACTTGTGTGCGACCTCTCGTAAAACAATCATTTTTCCATCGACTCGAACGGGCCGCGTGCTCGCGATACGTTTGTGATATTATTGCGAAAGGGGACGCGCGTTATGAATTCGCGGAAAAAAGCGACGGATTGCAAGTGCGCTTTATTTTTTCCCCCCTTTTTTCCTTTTTGTTTTATACGCTCGGGAAATCGTCGCACGCGCTCGCGTTTTAATGCGATCGCGAGTGCACTTCAGTTCTCCTCATCGTCCACGTACCGTGGAATCAAAGTTTCGCAACGACACGCAGGGCGCACGCAATCCTTCGTATCGGTTCACTGATACGCCTGCTGATTATACCAGCCACTGATTATCGTCGGCGTTTTTCCAATCCCCCCTCATCGCGGTGCTGGCCTTAATTGCGAAACATCGATCGCGGTCCACGCTGCTTTCTTGCCGTTACGGTATTCGCTGTGATCGCATCTGGGTCTCTTTCTTTCTCTCCTCTCTTCAATTGTATTTATTGGATGAGAATTTTATTGGGATTCGGTGGTAAATGTAGGTTAACCAGGGAGATTATACGCGGTGCAATGTCAGCTCGTGGTGATTCTTTTTGAAAATGCTAGATCGAAAGTTTTGGGGTAACACTGTTTTTAATTAAATTACGAGTCTTTGTTGTAAAGAAAAATCGGGGTTATAGATATGTTAGGGAACGGTAGAAACTATGGATAGAGAATCGGGGGCATTCTGTATACAAATGTTAGAGACAGATGTGTTTCACATTGGAATGTGATGTAATATCGTCATGGGCGTCCGGGGGGCAGTTGCGAAAAATCACATTGTTAAATTTTAATTAAATTGGCGCTACAAAATGGATTTGAAAAAGCAAGAGAGCTACTCCACTCGCACCGCGTGTTTCATGATCAGATTCGTCGATTTCATCGCTAGTGTTGTTTTTCCATTACTATATTTTTTATTACTGTTATCCCAACGGTTGGCTTTGGATATCGTTTTGAGTATTTCATAATTTGTGGTATGAAAAGAGAATAAGACACTGTTTCTTTTCATTCGACATTTGTATAAGATAAGTTTAGGCCAGAGAATATAAATGTAATATACAAATATTCTTATGCCTGAACGTACAGAGAATTTCATTTTTTTATTTTCTATTACAGAATTTGTAAATTTCACTATTTCTCTTTTCATTATACTTATTGATTTTTTACCATTCTGTGAATTTGACACCAAGGGACAAATTAACTTGAAAAATTGAGGGACGAATGAGAGTCAATGTTGCGAAACGAAGGGGAGGGCAGGAGATATATGCTTTCATAAACCATCGTATTGACCTATATTCTAGAAAAAAATTCGAAATTAGTTAAACGATGACTTAAACTCCCTCTAATTTCATGTGTACTACATCATATTATATTTCAATTTCATAAAAATTCCTGTTATCAACTGCAAAAGGTGATCGATTTTTCGTGGAATGACCCGACAAGAATTGATAATGTTTTATCAGTATGAACAACTTGTTACTATATAGTACAAGATATTCGATCTGTTTGTGATACATCTCTATTTTTTCTAATTTTTGTATTACAAAAAAATGTCGAAATTCGTCGAGATATAGTAACAAAAGGGCAATCTAGACCTCAAACACGCATATTACTCAGCTCATGTCCGCTTCTCCTACACATGTAAACTGTAGCGTAGTTTATTGCAAAGCCTCCATCGATCATCATATCCCATACGTCAATTTTACACCCCCTGTCCTCCATGCTTTTCCATGGTTGCTCTCTTCGATTCTGCGGGGATATAACCTTGCCATGACGAAAAGCACTGCGTTCACTCGAAGACGATGGGCTGCATGAAAAGCTTTCCTTCTGGTAGTAGCTTGGTATACAGGCTGACTCTAAAGGCAACACATTTTACTGGCTTTCAGAAAGTGCTAGTATTCAGGGGCATGAAAATGTTTACTTTTCAAATTATTAGGATTACACTTCTTATTCATGAATTCCTTATACTTTTTTAGGTTAATGTGAGCTGCCCCGTGATTATTAATCAAATTCATCTTCAGATCTCATTGGGAAATAGTGACTATACTTAAAATTAATCTTACTTCAAAGGATAAATTAATTTGCACTACTCTAGTATTCAATACAAGGAATAGGAATAGCAGGTGCTCATTCTCAGGGCTTCATTCATCCGTATATTCCTTCCTCGTGACATGTTCCTCTTCATCATCTCCAACCTAAAATCCTCGCCTTCTTGGAAGATCTACGTTGAGGTCTGTTTTCCTATACGCGTCTCGACGCAGCGTCAAGAAATTCAAAGTAAAAAAAAAAGTTACTGTTTTTCTTCGACTTATAACAAGTAAATAAGTCGGCAATGAGGAATAACATTTTTGATATTGCGCTTCATTTCTGAATAAATCGACTCTGAAATTCTTGACGTTGCGTTGCGTCCAGTCTTGTATAGGAAAAATAAATTCCTAACAATTACAGCTTGCTTCTGTTATACCATTTTCCCACAAATGCAATTCGAATAAACACACACAGAATAGCATTCCCCGTTGTTCAGTCACAAACCTATTCGAAGCAAAGCACACATGCAAATAATTTTCATAAACTTACGAAGCCTCAAAACGCAAGTCTCTGTTATCCGTTAACAGAGACTCCTGTCTCCATTTTCAAGCTGAGCAGATTACATTCTCCAAGGGTTGACGACCCGCCCCAGGATCACCCTGTACAATACACATCCGCTTTTACGCTGCGCGCCATTTGCTTACTCCTGAAACTTTCCCTCCTCCAGCCGTATCCTTTATCTTCAGCCCGGTGCCTCGAACAAACGCATCCCACGCGAGTTGTTTTTCCTTCGTTCCAGCCGCATCAATCTTCCTCCTCGGCCCGCGTTACCCCTTGTCCCGAGATTTCACCTGGTTCGTGCACTTAAGTATCCCGTGCAAGCACTTCCACGCTGCCCCCTTTCTCCAGAGGGTGGGTCGGAGCAGGGAAAAGTTCGTGTTACGCCCTTTTTTTCGCTCCCCTCTGGGGAGGGTTAATAAAGTGACGCGCCTCGTGCGGTGCCCGCAAACCGGAATAACGCGCGAGTTATGAGATACGTTATTAGCGGTCCAACTAGATTTCGGGTGTATCGGCGGCTTCGTCGAGGACACGGGGCGCAGTTGATTAAACCAGGGAAGAGGGGAAGTAGTAGTAGGTTGTTTTAAGTTGGTCTTGTTTCTAGATGAGGGAGGTGAGGCTAGCGAGTTGGAGGAGGGTTTGGGAAGCATGATATCGTTGAAGTTTTTCAGAGTTATTCCAACTATAACTCTCAAATTCCTTTTTTCTTTTCGCACTTCTACTTCTCCATTTGCAGCAGAATCTTTTAATGAAATGGAGCAGTTTAATGTCTGGAAAGTAGAAGGCTTGAGGAAGGATGGTGGATAGTAACAAGACTCCACTCTCTATGGGGTCAGATTTTAAAAATGTGTTTGAATTTGATCAAGGAGTAATCACACTGTAGAACCCGGAACAATAGCCTGATTTTCAGATTTTTTATGCGAGTATAGTAAATGGAATATAAAATCTGTTTGAAGGCCTTTGTTGTACATACCTTGAAGTATGATTACAATTTTACGTATATTTTTTTAATACAAAATCGCGGTGCCGCAACTCAATAAAAGTAGCTTCTTCTGAAATACAGTATTCTGCGGCCGGAGAGATTTCTTCTTCAATTTTTGACCTGGAACAAAAAATCAAACGTTTTTGAGTTCTATGTAAGATTATCTCGGAAAGTACACGAGGAAATGAAAAATACCGTTTTTTTTTTAAGAATGGTGCATGATTGAACAAAACGTTTCACTAATTTTTCACGTCACTTTTTGCAATTCTTTGATAATTCTATTTACTTTCGTAAATAACCTACATTATTAATAAATATTTTTTAACGCCGACACTTAGAGACATAGCTAAATGTACTACCTTTCAAACAAAAAAAGTTCTTTGAATAAAGTTTTACAGTTTCTGAGAAAAAAAATTCCCAAAAATCACATCTTTTTCGGCCTCCCGGCTTCATCGTAACCCTTAAGCCCCTTAAGCTCTCTATGGAACTATGCAATATTCTTATTTCTAACAACCCTCATTTAAATCGATACGAGCGAACGTAAAACGCAGTGCCATCGCGTGGCAGCGGACGTGTTAATACAGCGCGGGCATAATTCACCTTTACTTATCTCATGCATTCCAACATACGTATCAGTGCACGTACATGTCGACACGTTTCTCTGTATCACGCGAAGTCCGCGACAAAGTTTATTATCCCTCGTGGGTCGAATGCGTCCCCGGGTTGGGTCGCTGGTGCGCCGCCTCCAAATGAGAGAAGAAACTAGTTCCCAGGTGTACTTTAGCCAGCCTGCTCTTTTCGAGCACGTCGAAACACAGCCAAGAGAGCCGGCGTTCTTCGCCATTCTACCCGTGTGCACTCATAAAGGCACACACTGTTAAAAAAGACCTCTTTGTCTTTCGGTCGCGGAGAGACTCACATGGTAACGAGACTTTCGAGGGTCCCCCGCATTAAAAGGCGCGTTTCTCCGCGCGAGGGGCGGCCGGAGGGTGAAAGGGAGAATTTCGGTCGGGGAAAAGAAGGAGCAAGCGGTGGCACGGCATATTTGCTGTGCATCAAAGAGCTAGAAGGCCCGTAATGGAATTGAGAGGAATCCGTCGGGCTTCCTGTTTACAGAGCTGATTTCTTGATTTTTATTGGCTCGTCGATTGCGGGCCAGGGAATTTTAAACGGCTCCCTGAGCTCCGAAAACGACGTGGAAGTCGAGATCAATTTGATCGAGTGACTCGCCTCCCGCTTCCTCTCGCGCTTCACGTTTTGCGCTGCTCTCTTTTCCCACCGACCCTCCACGACTTCTGGCATTTTCGAATGGAATTAGCGGTACAGTCAACCCTCCTATAACGCGATTAATTCGTACCGCGTTATATGGAAACCGTGTTATAAGAAACTTAGAATTACATAGCACAAATCATATTAATTCGTACCGCGTTATATAGAGACTGTGTACCGTGTTATATGGAAACCGCGTTTTAAGAAATTCATAATTAGTAGAAACCAGATTAATTCGTACCGCGTTATATGGAAACCGCGTTTTGAGAAAACCGCATTATAGGAGGGTTTACTCTACAAAAGGCAATAAATATATGGTTACATATTTCAAAACTAAAGGTGCGTCTACACGACGACACTTTTATGTCTAGATCAAGTATATACGACAATCAAAAAAAGTTCCGGAAGATTGGAAACTGCTTAGAGTCCGCGACACTGAATTTGACCTGTCGTTGCGGGAGTTGCAGCTAGAGCTAGACTGATAACACTGCAATAACTAGCCCTAGCTAAACACAAAAGACACTTGATCTAGACACAAAAGTGTCGTCGTGTAGACGCACCTTTAGTTTTGATAAAAAATAGCAATGCTGCATCATTTCGGCAATGGCAGGGGAATTCCCTGGCAAATGAAATTGAAAAATGTTGATGTACATGCATAAAATCAGGGGAATTGCCTATTAATTTCAACCGTAAAAGTGAATTAGAAAAATTCATGCTATAGGGAGACTGCTTAAGCTAATTAAGTTGTATTACTATAAAGAAACCGTGTTATAAGAGTACCGCGTTATATGGAAACCGCGTTATGAGAGTACCGCGTTATAGGAGGACTGTCGCAATTTTTGCTCCGCGTTATATGGAAACCGCGTTATGAAAGTACCGCGTTATAGGAGGGTTGACTGTATACAAGAGAGAAATGTACAAACCAGTGGGGAGTTTCAGGAAATTTTTAAGTTTTTAGAGCTTTTCGGAAGGGAGGTGATTTGTGCCTGAATAACAGTACATTTTGAGATTACATTCTCAGAATTTTTGTCGATGAAGATTTCATGCTTTGTGTTTTATAAGTTCTTTAGATATTTAAATACAGTTCAGTGTCTTTATGTGTTATGCTAATAATAAGAACAGCAAGTTGCCAAATGATAATCCTAATTAAAAGAAGTAACTTTTGTATGAAAACTTTTTTCAATTTCGTATAATTCGCCGAATTTTCAGTGGCTATTTTCACCCCCTTGGAGTGAATTTGAGCAATAAAAAAGCAGAATACATGCCTATATATCCTGTACATTTCCTTAAAATTTCATAATTTTGTGAATTTCTGCGTCGAGGATCTCTCCTTCAGTCTTTCTGCAATTTTAAACTTGAACGTTTGTAAATTCTGTAAAGATATATTAATGCAGTTTTCGTGACTGTATTAACTGTCAAAAGGGTCGTTAAGTTTATGACATTTAAAATGACGTATTTTATGCAAAACTAATCTCGATAAATCAAAACTTGATTGTACTTTACTAATGAACGTCTGATCTTCAATTTGTATATGGAGTTCCTAATCATATTTGAAGCTGATTGATTAAGTATTTTAGTATAGCAACTCAGTTGTGGAAATTATTTAAAAAAATACAGCAAACTTGATAGGAGAGTGCTACAATTCGAAACCGGGGGTTTTCCAGATTAGTTTGATGGTGATTGTTTGGAAAATAGAAGTGTAGCCAGTTTTAATATATGTGAATTCGATTTCAGTTTAATTTTTCATGACGCCTCAGCACACTAGAAACAACTGCACACGATATAGATCAGGGTCTTGATACTTTCCTCATTTTTGTTTAATATTACTCTGACGCTCTGCTTCATTCTTAGCTCTTCCTCTTTTTTTAGCAACGAGTTTCAAGTACCCTTGCTATCAGAAGCACGCGAACGGGTCATTACGATCGAAACGTTATCTCCTTCCGCTTAGTACTCGCGTTCAGCCTTGATCTTCTTCATTTTTAACGAAGCACTCGTTGTTTGTCGTGATTCGAATAAAAAGCTATGTAATGAAGTTCGTTAAAGGAAAGTAGTGAGTTTTATATTGGCACTTTTTGAACAACGTTATTGCACCTTCCATTATTCTTACAAAGGGAAAGGGATTAATTAACAAAGAATTTCTTTACTTGTTCTTCATAATTTCATCTCTTGCTCTGAAAATAGCAGCTCTCCTGCAAAACTAAAATTTCAATAGTGGAAACATATAATACAATTTAAAAATTATTTCACGAAAATTTAACTTTTAAGAACTTATTTTCATTATTTAAACATTTTCTATAGTATTCCACTCTTACCCTAAAGCCGAGATCTCATTCAAAATTAAAAAATTCTATAGCCACCGGACATTGAGTAAAGCAAGATACCGAATCAGTTGTTGAATATTTAATAATTAACAATCGTGAGTAAGAATATCATTTTCAAGGAACTTTCACACGGTCGCTGAAATTTATTTACAAACTATTATATCAAGATGCATCGCGCAAGTTGCTTTGCCAATGCATTTATGAAAACGAAAACTGAAAATAGTGGCAACGGCCTGTTGTGCTGCTGGCAGAAAATTCGGCGGTGTCAGTCACGTGAATTATGACGATAAGAACAATCTCGGTCCAATTTCCCACGCGGGACGTGCTCGAAATGCGCATAATCTTCATGAATGCATAATGTTCTCGGCGCGCGCCACCCATTCGATGGCCGGTTCGCGGAGCTTTTTCCTAATGGAAAGGGATAAAAACTGGCCCTTTCTGCTCGCCAGCGTCTCTTCCTCTCGTCTTTTTGCTTGGATGACAAAATCTTCCGGAGATTATCACGTTTGCTGCATCTTCAAACGTAGATTTATAGGGACGCTCGGTTTACTACAAGATTGAAGAAGAATCACTCATTCCAGCTGAGTATAATTTGTTATACAATCTGAACCGTTCAATATCATGGACTGCTGTACCTTCTTTTGTTTTAGTAACTTCTGTATTTTGCTGAGAATATATGCAGCATGAAAGTTGATCAGTCATGGACATTTCTTCTTTAATATCTGTTAATAATTTTTAATGGAAATATTGTATTATTATATATTATATAAAATAATATTATTCTTCAAATTTTTAAGCAAATGAATATAATTAAATCTTTTGCTATAAGTGATATAACTATCAGTCGATCAAGTTATTAAATAGTAGCAAGTAGTCTAAGGATTTGTTTTATTTCATTTGATTCAGATTTGAACAATCTAAAATTGATGTTTTAAATCAAAAGGATGTTATAATGGTAGAAGTTCAACTGAATTCATTCGATGATTTGAACAGCTATCGCTGAAACTGTAATACTTTCTTACATCGTACACCTTAAATCCGTGTTAATTACCAGCATAATTGAAAATCGAAGTCCCATGTCTTCGTCGCGATAGGGATAGCATTCTAAGAATTTACGAGCCACCTGGTGCAAAGGAAACACACTTAGGGTATGTCCAATGCGTGTTGAAGAACGAACTTTTCCTAGCTAGTAATTTGCATAAAACAGAACCAATGTAGCGTATCGTTAATCTGTAAACCGTTTGATAAATAGTCCCCACAGCTGCAGGACCTTTCAAAGTGTGTCCACTATTAGAAATTTACTACTTTTTGGCTTCCACCTGGTAGCTTCGATATTAAATATTAATTATCTCAGAAATTAGTGTCCAATCAACGTTGTCATTGAAAGGGAAATCTGAATGTAATTTGGTAGGGTATAGGATCCTTTCTAGGATTCCGGGATCTGTGAATTATTAATTAGTGTAAAATGTTAGTAGTGTTTAATCGTTTCTTTAATTTGGTCGTGTTTCGTATGAAGGGAGGGAATTGTGAGAGTCCTGTGATATAGTTGGAAGTAATTGTATCTACCTATTATTTATATTTCGAAAGATCGTCCACAAGAATTTCAGATGGACAGTTGAAATTTGTTGGAAAATACATTTAAAATAAAATAGAGTTACGCAGATTCGATAAAAATGGGAACTATTTTTTTGAAGCCAGTATAACGTCAACGTATCTTTTTAAAAGAATACTAAGATATTATGTCAGATAGGAAAAGAGACATTCAATAATTGTGTATGAAGTCCAAAAATTATTCTAATTTACCTCAAATTCAATTCGATTTACATTTACACGACTGCTGAATCCGTGAAAAGGAGTGCTGAATTTAGGAGGCAGAGGTTTCGACAAAATCCAATCTTTTAAACTCAGTTTTCCGCAGTGAGGTCGTTGAAATTTATTATATAAGTAACTACTTGACAAGAAAGCAATACACCTATAGACTAGTAACAGTGTGTTTCCTTTAAAGAAACGATGTTCTCTGCTTGAATTTTTCCTTGTTTGTAGAAAATGAAGGCGAGTCCTGGAGCTGGCTGAAGGATTAATTCATTCCTGCAGGGGACTGGCAGCCGCGATTTAGGGGAAAATTTGTCGGTGAAACGAAAATGTAACCCCATAACTCTGCCTCCCTCGCATCGCGCTATGCATAGTCAGGCCACATCCGCCGGTTTTATACACTTCATAAACATTCCTCTGGATACCCTCGTTGTCGCTAGACGTCATCATCCCTAGTTCGCAAACAGAGGGTGATGTCTTGTTCGACGCATTTGGGCCGCGTCAGAACCCTGCTTACTCCCTTAATGACTGCGCACTCAAACTGTATTAATTTTCTATAGCAGGGGGATGTCTGTGAATTGGTTTTCATAATTAAATTGTGATCAATTAGAATGTAGAAGCAGGTAAATTTCTAAATATTTCAGTAATAGTTTTTCTATTAGTAAGCAATGCTAAGCACGCCTTTATGACTTTAATAATATTTTTAATACAGTGGTGCTCCACCTGTGGGTCGCCGCAGTTATTTTTAGATTTTTTAGATATATGTGTTAAGATAATTAAATTAGAATTACATTCTCAAATATCTATTTTTAACGCGTTTCCTTTACCTTATTAAATTCACTCCTCCATTGTACTGCAATTTATGACATAAGTGCGAGTACTTATTTCTTTAAATTTGGTATGATTTTAAAACTTGAAACCCCCTTTGCGTTTCGTCATACATTGCAAAGGCCAGGGCCCTAATAAAACAGATGAATTTTTTTTCAAATCACACGAACTTGGATACAGTTTCCAAGTAATCGAATAAGAACTTTTCAATTAACTCCTGCTACTTCTGTTAGCTTCACATCACTGTTTCCAAAAGAAAATCCAACTCACTCACCCCCTCAAATCAATTTGAAAATCCCTCTCAGAGCCTTAATTCGACCAACCAATAAACTCCAAAATGTCCAATATTAATCAAAGTCAATACTCGTTGCAAATCTTCTAGTGGTCAGTGGCAAACCCAATCGATTCCACTTTGCCCCGTTGCGTTAACCATCTGCAGGCAAAGCAAACATTTTGAAAAATTCATTTCGACGAGCAGAACGGTCGCGACAAAATTCCAGCGCAGCGAATAAATTTTCCCCACGGTGGAATCGAGCTCTCGCCACCATCACCTTCCCCCTCCCAGCAGGGATGTTTCATAAAGCACAAAATTGTTCAACGAACGTTCCGCGGAGGAAAGAGATATCCGTCGATCAGGAATGGCAGATTTTATGCACGGTCTGGAAATCGCCTAGAGAATTCGCATTCTCGGGCTGCTGTCCATTAGGAAATTTATACGAGCCTAGGCGGGGAGCCGTTGATTAAATCTCACCCTCTCTCACGGTCGAGGGTCCAAAGTCTCTGACGAAATTGAAGAAACGATCCTCCGCCGTTGCGGGCGAATCGCGACGAAAGCCGGAAAGAACGGCAAGAAAAGTGTGAGGAAAACGAAGGAAAAAGGAGGGAGCTTTATCAGGATCCTCGCGGCTCCCCCGCCCAGGTCCGTGGGAAGGAAAAAAATGTAATAGAATGGTAACAGTTCACACCCGAACTCGAGGGAAGAAGGATAAAGCCCCGGAACCGGCTTACCTTCGAAACACGGCGAACGTTATACTGCATCAAGATAAGGGCCCCGATCCTCCTCGGATTGAATTAAATCTTCTTCCAAGCAGAGGAACGCTTCTTAATTCAATTCCCCACGGTTTTGTATAATTGACGCTGGCCTGTGAGGCGTGGAATTTTTCAATTGCCCCCTTCTGTTTCCACACGGTCGACCATGACTCTCCTCGCCGCTTGAATATTGACGCAATTAGGTCTGCCTCGGGTTTTAACGCGGTCGTTTCATCCTGGATTGAATTCTTCTTCTAGTAGAGCACGGCGAATGCGTTGAAGCGATGGTTTTCGAGAATGTGTTGGAGGATTTTCATTGGGCGCGTGCTACGAGTTTGGAGGAAAGTTTGGAATCACTGTGTGCCGGAAGGGATTTTCTCTTTACGGAAACAGATTTGTGTAACTCGACTGATAAGGTATTAAAATGTATTGCAATTGTTGATGAAAGTATAAAGCGGGAATAGGGAGAAAATTAGTTGGTATGATTTTAGTGAATGGTGGAAAGTGAATCCAAATTTATGGTTGATAGTGTAAGTAAAGTTTGATGTCCGACACAAATTCAGATTTGGGTGACTGTATTCATTTATTCTATGTAGCTGGAGTTTTAATACTGTGGGGTTTGGAGTAATTTTGGAAGGAGTATTGAAAGGAATCTCTCTGTAAGCACGTGGATATTCAAAAGGAGCTTAAAATAGATTATTGGCGATTTAATAAATTGCATATTAATGGGACACTGACGATTTGAACCCTATTCTGCTCTTTTGTTTTAAATTCTCTCTGCATATATTTAAAAGATTTATTAACTTGTGGTTAATTCAAATAGAGAAACAATTTATATATGTATAGCACAGTGTCCACAGTGAACGTGTCAACGTGGTCATTTATTGCCTTGAATAAAACTGGAACAATAAGAGGATTAATCTTTTTGAATTTAATAGAGGATATTGTTCAATGGGCACGATATAATTCTTCTATTGTATAATGCTATTGCACAAACACATTGCAAAGAAATCTTCACAGAAGTTAAATGGATTGTATTTCCAGCATTCATCGTATTCTCTTGATTTATGTCCATGGTTCAGCGATTAATTTATTTAGCCTGCAGATCAATTTTCTGACGGCCGAGACGTTTAATAACGGCGTTAACGCGAAATGGATATTCCCGCATTTCGTTAATTGTAAAAAAGCTTATTTTTAATGCATATCCACGGCGTACATACGTGAAAATGTATCGTGGAATTTATTTCGATTAAAACTCGTGATTCTGACCAGAGTTAAATTTACTTAAAATTAAAATTGGAAATGTCAAGCAATTTATTCAACTATTTGATATAAAACCAACAGAGGAGAAAGTTGGGGAATTAAACGAGAAGAATTTTAAATTATTTATCTCAAGCACACAGCAATTACACGGTTTTGCGTCTTTTTTTGTTAAGCTTGATAAATTAAGAACTTTTTACTTTTTTTCTCTTTAATAAGCCGGATAAATTCATTTGTAAAGCCTCATCGTTTCTGTTTCCTTTTTATAAAAAATGTATTATAATTCTCGAGTCAGTATTTATATTAAATTTAATTATACATCACTTCTATTATCTGCATAATTCTACCGCATATACCTGACAGTCTCCAGGGGTACCAGAATAAATCGTACATACAGAGAGTAAAGTAACTAATCCCATAAAAATAGAATACAAAAGTACAAATGAAAATCAAAGTACTTATGCTTGAAAAACTATATATAGAGCAGCAAGATGATTTATTCCTCTATTATTTTGAAGTTATATAATTAAAAATAAAGCTTTGTAGCATTGGCTAATGCATTTCACATAAGCAGTGATAAAGAAATAAACATCTACCCATGTCGTATAAGAAAAGTATGCCTGACAACACAGCCAGGTATGCTGAGATTTTAACGGTGTGTATGCTCGGAGGTCGCCTGGTATAAACATTGTCGCGAGGCGAGGAATTATTACACCAAAGACGGTGAGATTCAGTTTGTTTTCAAACGAAACAGACTTACTTACATAAACATGTGAGTTCTCGGAAGAAGACTAAGCCGAGTGTTGACTGTTTAACCAATTATTCGATTTATAAACTCCCCATACATTTAATAAGCTATGGTATCGACGAACTGGTTCGGTCTCTAAACAATTATTTTTTTAATTTAAATCAAAGCTAGTTTGCAAGTATGAAGTTTACTATCAATTTCCAACGTTTCGGTCATTAATTTTGACCATTGTGAAGGAAAGTTTTGATAAATCGAAAAATACTGCGAGTGCTATTTGAAATTAGTCGCAACCGTTTCAACGGAACGTGCGACTCGTGACTCGTGAAACGTTGGAAATTGATAGTAAAAATCATACTTGCAAAATAGTTTGATTTAAATTAAAAAAATAATTGTTTAGAGACCGAACCAGTGCGCCGATACCATAGCTTATTAAACAATACGGTCGAAATCTAATTTACACTATCTCTATACATTTAGTATTACATTAACACACACGCACTGAGTATCCCTACTTCCTCTGATTCTACATTGAGAAAACGAATTTGTATGTTTGTCAGATATACGCGAAATTGATTGCTTGGTTGATAAGTTAGCTTATTATTAGTTCTCTTTTCTTCTTCGTCGTTTAGTTGTGAAATTGACAGTAGGAAATCTTGTAGAAGCTTTTAGAGCATGATTTTGAAAGGAATGTTGTTTTTATTGATTAATATCGCAACAAGTTTTCTTAATAATGTTCTCCATAAGGTATTATACCAAACGTTTTATGCTAGAGTAATGAACGATTTCGATGTAACTTATATATTTAACTTTTTATTTCATTGAAGATGAAGAAGAAGACAATACCGTAAATGTATTGTAAGGTAGTGTAGTAACACGACGTGTGTTCCGTCTTACGGGAACAAAGTGGGGTTCAGAGCGAGGTGGAAATTTAACGATCTTTCATTACCAGGCAATTGCTTAATTTCGAAGCCTTTTTGGGGAAAATTTGCCTGCCAGATGTCTAATAGCCGGCAGTCGACATTGTGCCATTTTTTTGGACACCTTGACCATTTATTGCTCTGTCAGCGAGTGGTAATAAACCGTGATCCTGGCGAGACGCTTCGGCCGATCAACCTGGCGAGGATTGGTAGCCAGATGTCCGGTTTTTTCTCCGCTACGTCATCAAGAGGGAGAGGGTTCCTCCTCCACCACTGAAATCGCAGAGGGAAGGTTCCTCCTCTTCAAGAAAAGCGGGGTCAATGAGGCATTTTGGCGCCTCCAAAATTCCGGTGTCTTGCCTACCTTTGACATCGAAAAGGTAGATAAGGCAGAATTCAATCAACTCTCTACAAGCGAGGTAGGTGTTTCTGCTTGATCGGGTCATCGTTCGGACCACAAACACGAACAGAGCTAGTTTCCATTTTCTGATCATCGTGCGGATTAGAGTCTATATTTTAGTACACTTGGATCATATTAAACAATCACCTAATATTTGTTTGGCGGGTGACACGATCGTCGGGCTACACGCGTCCCGCAAAGTGAATCGGGCCTTACAACCCCGAAAGAAACATCGAGTTTTCACGCGCGTGTCGGTACGAACAACGTGTTTTCTGCTTAAAATCTTGTATTTTATAGTAATGACAAACTTGATACCTTCTGAAACATTTGCTTTTCGAGTATTTGGGTTTCTCACCGTTTCCAGTCCTCTTCTCTTACAATAAACTGGCCCCGGGGGTTCACTTGGGCCTGGTCAGTGTCACCACACATCTGGTGACCAGGCTGACACGGATTTGAGCGCTATTTTCAGCCTCCTTTGTGCTCTTTACAAGTTTATTGACAGCCTGAATGATATTTTCCTCGCCAGTCATCTTCTTTTCCCTGTCCCTTTCTTCGGAAAACTTTCTATTGACACGAGCGAAAATTCATGAGAACAGTCTGGTCAATCGAAAGTGCAACACCTTTGATAATTAGTCAGTGACTTGTTAAAGTAAATAGTATTTAATTTTGACGCCTTCGTTCAACAGACATCTCGTTAATAATGAATTGATAAGAATCAACTTTCCAGGCGTTTAATACCTCTTAATTTATTATGGTTATGTTTTGTTCTATGTGTTACTAGGATTATACAATATCACTTAATATTTGTAATTGATATTTATATTTTTTTGGTAAATTAATAATAATTCAACATTTTGAATTAATAATGATGCAATATTATGAAATAAAAATGAATTCTACATTTTTAATTATTTTTAATTCAATATTTGAATTAGTACTAATTTACTACTTAACTTAATAATAATTTAACATTTAAATTAATATTAACGTAATATTAAAACATTCTGTACATGAAAACGGAATTTAAAATGCGTAACACACGGTGAATCCTCGATAGTATAGTGGTCAGTATCTCCGCCTGTCACGCGGAAGACCGGGGTTCGATTCCCCGTCGGGGAGGATTTTTTTTTTATATGGAATGAACAAATCACGCAATGTAATTTTGTGTCTAAATCTCAGGGGGTTCGGAGCTCCCTTACCATTTTCATCGATTCAGTCTAAAATAAAATTACAATGCTATAAATGGTAGGAATTAAAAATAAACCTTATCGAAATCATTTAAAATCTAAAACTAATAGATTTTTATAGAATCACAATTTGTATTTATTTCCATAAATAGTGTAAGTATCAGCAAACGGTCTCCACCACAAAGTTGGTCGTATTGTATGCTAAACATTGTTCCTCAGCTGAAGTACCATTCCGAGAGGTAGCTATTTTTCCTCTTTGGTTTCATGTATTTATCTTAAGTAATAACCCAGAAAAATAATGCTAAATTTAAAGGCTTTTACCCTCATATTATTCTTAAACGGGAGGTTAACCTATCAGAATTATTTAAATACATACACAAAAATAAACTTTTAACTATCCTTCGGCCACCATTGGTGTAGCTCCAGTGAGCATCGTTCGTTTCGCGTGTAAGTATTTAATTTCGCCCTTCTGTCATAGTTAGTTTAAAAAAATTGTTAACTACAACTTATAATTATCCACCGAATGGGAACGCATATTCTAATTTAGCCTTAAATGTTTCATAGAAATTCTACATCGCAGTTTCGAGTATTTTATTCTCGTCACGGTTCGGGGCTAAATCTCGCCTCGTAGCGAGAACTTCCTTGGCAGTGAAGTTATGAAGAGAGAAAACGGGGCGAAACGAAAGAGAGAAAGAGGTTTCCAGGTTTCTGCTCGGTGACGAGATCAATTCTACTTTGCGCGCTAACGAAAATGTCGTTTCTCGCATCAGCTCCGTTTAAGCTTCCGGAAAGGTGATAAAATCAGTCGGATTTCCCGGGCTGTTTCTCCCCCACCCCCTTCTCTTTCCCCGCCCTCGCCCTCTTTTCTTCGATTTTTCTCCGCGCCGTGCACCCTCGGGGCGCTTGAAGCCGCAATAATTTGCAATTTTTGCGCGACGTCCTCCTCCACGTCGACGTTCGCGACGAGTTTGAAAATAATGTTTCGACAGTTTTCTAAACTTAAATGACGGTCTCCACGGAGCCACCGCAACAATTTTATAACTGTTTTAAACGGCTGACGTTGCCGCAGAGTGCCTGCAGTTGGCTCGATTTTATTCGCCGATTAATTGGTGATCGTGGAATTATTAAATACTTCGGTAACTCGTTGCTTTCAAATTAATAGGGCCAACATATAAGTTTTAGAGGTAAACTGCAAGATACGGGTTTTATTTATTTATTCCGATTATTAGGGGATGGAAATTCGTTGTAAGCATAGCAAAAGAAAAGAACATAAATATGATATGTGTATGGTAATTTGTTTTTGATATTAGAATTAAAAGCAGAGTTATAAGAAATGATTATGATTGTTGATCCGCAAATTGGCAGAGAAAAGAATGTGGTTAAATGGACTGCAAAAACAGTGTTTTCATGAGTGATATACTAAAAAATTAAATTCCTTTTAACGTGTCCACAAGGTTTAACTTAGAAATCAACGAGTTACAATAGAAGTGTGATCATCATCTATTTAATAAATAATTAATACTAGGAAATGTTCGTGTTTCAGTAAGAAATCTATAGCTCTCCTCTCTTCAGTAGTATTATACAATAACAAACAGCTTCTCTAAAGTGGTTGAAACTTCATTTTGATGATTTCGATGAAACCTATTATATGTGTAGAGCTGTAGAGCATCCAGAAGTAAAATTATTTGCTTCCAAAGTATCGCCGAAAACTCTAATCAAAACCGCGAATACATGAAGCCAGAAATTTTATTGTGGAACCCCCGTGTGGGAGGATGGTACACCCCATTAGAATATCTTTATCTCCAAAAGGGGCTCCATCGACATCGCCCATGCATCAAAAGGCACGCATCTAGGCCACCTGGAAACTGGAAGAAATTTATCGACGATATATTTTGCCAGTGAGCAGAATGCGTAAACGGAATGTGGCTGATCGCCGAGGGTTCTTCGCGCTCGTGTCCCGCTAAGACGTTCAACTTGGAATCCCGAGTATAAACCAGCTACGTGTGCCTACGTGTGCTTTAAGGCGCTTTCTCACGGTGTTTTATGAGCGGTCGTGTGTCATTGCTACTGTCACCTGGCCTTTTCCATCCACGATCTTACGTACCGTGTCGTCTGAGCTTTGCAATCGTGTCCTCCTAAGGACCTCGGCTTACCCGAAGGGTTATGGATCCGCGGAGAACACTTACGTGACCTCGGTGATATCGATCGGTTTAATCCCATGTTTTACGCAACACGTGAAATTTACGCGCAGATTTCTATTTTTCGGTAGATTAGTGCAACCCTGCGCTTACAGGGAACAGTTCTGGATACTGGGTTGTGAACTTGTGAGCACAGATGGGCAATCAATTATTGTAAATAAAAATGTCGTACACAAATTTTTATTTAAAATAATTTTTTGCCCATCTCTGATTGTGAGTCATTTCGTCGTGGTGATAGAGAAGATTGATAGAAGAACGTTTGGTGTGGGCCATTCCATACCAAGTTGATCACTTTTCACATTTGAAGTTAGAAAAGAATATGATGTGGTCTACGTGAAATTAAGAAATGTTTAAGTCATCTTTGTACTGGAATCGAAATGGTTGCAAGAATCCAGACCATCAGATCTGTCTCTAATTTTTATCATATTAAAACTCACCCAAACATTCACCAAAAAATTCCTATACTTAAATTGTACCAAAATCCTCAAAAATTGTTAATCGACAGCAGTCGAGAATGCCACAAATTTATTTACAAAGCCATTAGCGCCTCATCTAATTGAAAACTCCGTCAAACACCCACAAAACGAATAACCATCGACAAAGATGAGGCACGATAAAAAAAAAGGCCAGCGAATCGCAGCTATCATAGGCGGCACGCAATCAGCGCTGCGAAGATAAAAGCAAATAAACCGAGTCTTGTCTCACTTCGGGAATTTCGCAGTCGAGTACACGTGACAGGGGAACGCTTTCAGTCTCCACTCTTTTATTTCCACTAATTGAGAGAAGAGTTAGAAGGGACGCTTCCTTTGAACCAAACCGAACCGGCGTACCGCTCCAACGTCCCCTGAAGATGTACATTTAATTTTAAATCGGATCGCGTCGCTCTCGCGACGTTGGAGCGTATCAGGAAGCTCGGCGGGCTGCGCGCAATTCGCCCGGCGTTCGCGGATGCAAATTTCTAAGTCTCGCAACGTTTCCCGGCGCTTCCGTTTCCATTGCTTTTCGGCGCGTGCAGCGAAACGTGTCCCTCAAAGGTATAACCGTTGGAACGAAATTAATTTGACGCGCATCTCGTCGGGGCTGACATCGATTTTCCCTCGAGCTTCCAGTCGGTTGAATCGAAGAATTTTATCGCTAGTTCAATGGAAGTTTTTAAGAGCTTCTCGAGGAAAGGGTAACTTTCCGCTCGATGTAACGTCCGATGGTGCGTTCCGTGGATCTTTTAATGGAAAACTGATTACCAGGAAGACGGCTTGAATTCACCGTGACAGAGGAATGCGCGGAACTTCGCGATAGCCGGGCGGAGTTTGCCGCCATTCGAGCAGCTTCGGGGTGGAATGCTTTATTACTGCCAGTGGGGGATGAATATTTTATGCAAAGTTGCTTGTTATTGACTACGAAATAGAGTTTGGAAATGAGCAGCCTTTTAGGGTCTGTTCTTCGAGCACTTGTTACTGCGTGTATTGATAAATTAAGGTTGAAGAAGAATGTGAATGTAAGCTCGATATTTGATCTAACTACCTATAAAGAATTATTTCTTTATTTTCTTACTGTATTTATATGTACGGATCTTGAAAATAATTGTATTTAGTTAAAGGATATTGAGATTGTATTTAATTACAGTGCTGTCTCTCAAATTGCACGCGTTTTCGGATTCTCTATACGCGCGAAGCTATCCCCACTACTTCGTTTGTAGTCGCCGCGCCGCGGCATCGGGTATCGGATGTTAAATAGAAAGCCGAAGAAAGGTTCATAACCATTCTCAATAGTGACACACCTTAGACTCTGACCGCGTGAAATCAAAGGAAGCCGAATAGATTGCTCGTCTCTCAAATTGCGTGCGCCCGGTGCCGATATACGCGGCTATAGAGAGACAGAACTGTATTCAGTTAGTTTAATCTCTTGCATGGTATTTTATCACCACCAAAATATGTGGGAATTAATAGCCCTTCATTCGTACAGTTCTGTTTGACCTTCTTTTTTTAATTAAATGCTTTTCTATTTGAATGCCCAAGTGTTTAGTAGCCATTACAGTGTCGTTATCACATCACTAGATTATCAGATACCTCTACAAACAAATTTACATAGTAGTTACCAGAACTCAAACATCACGAGAATTTCAAGTTTGCCTTGCTAAAATGTCACTCAACGTGCCAATTAACAAACGCCAAGAACAGTGCTCCGATTGTGCAGAATTTACGAAGACTCGTGATTCAATCAAACAGAATCATCTTATTCCTCGCGTACACCAATTCAGTGTCCCCACAATTCTACTTCAATTTCGTTCCCGTTATATTGTAATTGAGGGGCACAGTGGAAAGCAGGCAGATACCAGCGTTTTATGATTTCAGAGGAAAGCAAGTTGGAGGAAAAATTGTTTTACTACAAAGTGCAATATGAAAATTTTATTGTAATTATTTTAAACGATACTTGAATTAGGTGGTAAATGAAAGCTATGATCAAATTTTAACTGAAAAAATAAATTTATTATTTAGGTGACATGCCCCCAAAGAGCTCCATTTCCACTGTGCATTTGTTTTTTTCAGCGTGAAAAAAATTAATATGTATTAATGGTACAAAGAAACGAAAATTTATGCATATGTGGCATGCGCCTGTTTCCCACTGGGCCCCTCACAATCTGTTTCGTAGGCACACAGAGCTCCCAGAGAACTTCCCGAGCCTCCCAGAGGAGAGCGTCCATCAGAAGCATCGAATCTCTAAGATAAGAGCTTGTTGACGTTTTGCTTAAAAACCGGCATGCCGCGCGCAGATATCGGGGTACGTGTAAAGACGCAGTTTTATCAGCGATAAAAATGTATTACAGAATCTTATATTCAAGACCAGGCCCTCGTCGAGAGAGATAAAGCCGCGCACGATGCTTCGTGGTACGTGCCTGATCTGCATGCCAAGAAGAATAACAGCCTCCCCTACCTCCCCTCTCCCCTGTCCAACCTCCTTTCTTTTCCTTCTGTGCACCAGCTTTCTCGGAGCCCTTAGTTCGGGTAAAACCGATCGCGATAATTCTCGGTTCGCGAGAGGTGCTTGACGAGAAGAATTTCGCTTCATTATTTCCGACCAGAGGCCTCCAGCCCTCGCGAGCTTCGGCTGGAAACTCAAGGGCTGACTGACGGCTCAGGGGGGAGGAGAAATGTAAATTTAACTGGACCGATAATCGAACTTCGGGCGAAGTTGCGTTACAGGTGAAATTGTAAATTGACGTGGCGAAGTTACAAATTACGCGGGAACGGCGAAGTACGAGGCAACCCAGTGCTAGTTCGTCGATTCATCCAGGCGCACTACTTGCGTTTCACCATGCAAATGTGACTCCCGAGTGTTACATGGAACGTAAGTGATGTTAATGGAGTAGTTAATCACAGAAGCACTCGCACGTTTGGCGCTCTTTCCGCGACTGGAACGAAATTAGGGGAGGATCGCTTGAGAGAAGGATGGAGGAAGGAGAAGGGTTGCATTTATGCTTGGGCCTACTAGTGGTATCGTTTGCAGTTAATAAGTCTGTTTAATATAATCTGTAGAGACTCATACAAGAGTTCAATACTTTTCTAGTGATTTTCCCCTTTTTTATAGTTCTTTTGCTGAAAAGACATCACCACAATTTCAAATCCGTAGTTAAGGGGTTACATCGCCACCTAGAAGTCCGGAAAAAGCATACATGTTCAGGAATTTTTTTGGAGGAAAAGTATATGTGAAAATCCTACACAATGGTTTTCTAGTAAAATATGCATCTTTTAACTATATATTATTCTAAATTTTCATGAAATAGTATTATTAACTAAAGTCGTGTTTTTTTGTTAAGAATTAGCCGGTGGACATTCCCTAGGCCAAACGATGCATTTGAAGCAAAAATTCAAATAGGTTTAAGAACTAAATAACTTTCAAAAGTACCTAACATTCTCATATTTTTAAATTTTGCTTTCAGTTTTTCAATAATAGAATTACTTGCAAAGCCTTCTTGAAAAAATAAAAACTCCCCCCCCCCCCCCCCCCGGAATTTGATATTTCAACTTCAAACGGTCGCCCTTGTTTTGCCAAAATACAATATTAAAATTCGAAGAACATCAGGTAGTTTTGAAAGTTATTTATTTTTAAAATCTCGTTGAATTTTTGCTTTCAGTTGAATTGTTTGGCCTATTCAATGTCCACCGGCTAATGCTTAACAAAAAAAAACACGACTCATATCCAAGCCGGTATCTCCTTTAGTTAATAATAATATTCCATGAAAATTTAGAATATTATAGGGGTCGTTCTTAAATTACGTAAGGCTTTTTGGGGTGGGAGGGGGTCGCGAATTTCTTACGTTTTCTTACAAGGGGGAGGGAGGAGTCAGGTATCGTCTTACGTAATATTTTTTAACAAATTAATACAATAAATGCAAATTCTATCATTAATGTTCAAAAAAGTTGTTTTAGTTTAAATTTCCCCAAACTGAGTTAATTGAATTATGTAAATGTTTAAAAGAATTTTAATAACTGAAAAATTTAATGTAAAAAATATTACGTAAGAAGGGGGTTGCAATTTCAAATCTTACGAATTCTTATACTGGGGGAGGGAGGGGGTAAGAAATCGTGAAAATTACCCTTACGTAATTTAAGAACGGCCCCATACTTAAAAGATGTATCTTTCAGTAGAAAAACATTATATATGATTTTCACTTATAGTTTTCCCCCAAAAATTCCTGAACTTGTATGCTTTTCCGGACCTCTAGGTGGATGTAATCCTTTAAACCCTTATCACGTCTTCTATCACCCATCTTCGGTTCTCTAAAGGATTCCTTCCTCGGGGAACACGAAACCTTGCAACACCTGAATTTAATTCCACCTGCAGTGTCCAAATAATTTCTGCAAATCTTCTCTCGCCCCCGGGCTGTTAACGCCATTTGAAATCTAAGTGCAGGATGTCAATAGGAATGTTTGGAAGACGATCTGTGTCGACGGGTGAGGAAAAAGATTCGAGCCTTTGGATCCTGCCTGGGCATCCTCTGAACAGATATACCCAGGTGCAATTGGAAGGCCGATTACCCAGGGATTACTGCAATTGCCAGGGAACCGCTCTCCTATACTTCCGGGGCCATTGATATTCAACTAGGAGCACGCCACGGTAATTTCCCGTGGTCTGAGTATCAACCTCCCCCCTCCCTCCCACCGCGGCGGTGCCCTCCGCAGACCCTTCCAGCCCTTCTTAAACGTTGGTCCGTTCCCCCAGACGCCAAACTTACGACTCAGCAGTCGATTACTTCGAGGCAACTGGATGCCAAGTGATCTCTTCGTCTTGGTCGAAGTTCTGCGCAGTTTGTTTCGGGGAAATGAGAACTCGAGGGTCCCATGTAAACTGTGCATAGTTTGGCGAGGCAGTAATTAAACGGGCTGAAAGAAGTAGATGCTAATGATTTTTCGTCTAGATTCTTGGTATTCTTTGTTGCCTTGGGTTTTATTATCCTTTTCTGGGATTAAGAGCGGGATTGATTAATGTTTCTTGGTATTAAAAATACTCGATTGCTATTTCTTGGAATTAAGAGCACTCGGTTAATGTTTCTTTGAATTAAAATCGCATGATTGATGCTTCTTGAAATTAAGAGTTGTCGGTTCATATTTCTGAGAGTTAGAAATAGTCAATGTTATACTTCTGTAATAAATATTAGAACAGTGTTTCTTAATCTTTTTTTATTAAAATATATCAATAACTTCACTTCAAAATATAATTCTAAGTTAATAATATTAAAAAGAAACCCCAAAAACTGTGGCAACCCTCCTCCCCCCAAAAACAATTCGCGAGTCACTTGGGGGCAGAGATGGGCAAAATATTATTTGAAATAAAAATTTTCTACACAAATTTTTATTTCAAATAATTTTTTGCCCATCTCTGCTTGGGGGTCTCGACTCATCTGTTGGTGTATCACTGTATTAGAAGGAAAGAGCACCAGCCCCAGAAATTTAATCACATTAAATTACAGTTTCAATAATACCTATGTAGAATGGTTGACTTCGCAAATATTTATGTTGTCGTATATCAGAAAATAGGTATCCTGGCGTGGATTGTTTTTAAAGAATCGAAACCAACGTCGAGGTCACAGTTGCTTCTGACGCGTTGATTCGTCTGTGCTCCTTGTACGTGGCTCGTACGTTGAAACGAGATCCTCGCTGGAAATGGATTGTCGAGTTCACGTACTGCATCCTTTATCAGTAGCCAGGCTACATCGGAAATAGAGGAGCCAGACTAGTTCTACGAGTTCTCATTTTTGCAATCGCGCGTTGTACAAGGCCTCGGCTGGCTTAAAAGAGCCGCTAATTACGCGGCAGATATCCTTTCATATCAGACCATGTCCTTGATTACAATTGCTAATTAAATCGATTCAGCGAGGCCGGTTTTTTTATCGGCCATTTCTAGTCGGGGCATTAGCTTGTTACCTACACATCGTGTCTATACGTTGAAAATGTAAAATGTGATTAAACTGTTCGTATCTTAAGAACATATGTGTACATATGTACATAAGTTTAGAGTCAGTAGATTGATCGCGTTGGGAGCTTTCATGGAACGTCGCGATTACATTGGAAATCATTCAACTATAAATGTAAGTAATATAGTCAATTTAAGTTTACTTATTAAATGGTGTCGAGAAATGTACTTGAGGTAACATTTATCTTTCGATGAATGATTAGTCTACTGTATTATGTCACACGAAATTCATTCACTGCGTTATCTTGTATATAGATACAGTTATATATTTACAGTTTGTATAAAGTCTGACAGATAAGACATCTGATAAGACACCAGATAAGACAATTTCAGAGTACATTGAATTCTGAAACATCACAACTTGGCATATTTTCCCACCAAACATCACTTTTATCAAAGTAAACGAATTTAAAATAATTCCCCTATTTAAAAAAATTCCAGCCGTTCCTTCCATGATCACGCTAGAATTCTGCAAACTTAGAACACCACAAGTAGAAGTTTAACCCACAAACATCTACATACATATCCCAATTTAACTCTTAACTAGTGAGATGGCAACTTTACTCCCTAACTGGTGAGCTGGGGTTTGACATACCCCAGTTTCTAAGGAGAAATGATTAAAGTCTTTTCAGTAAGTACCAATAAAATCTTATTTATAAAGGAAATAAAACTGCAATTAGTTTTTTAGAAGGGTTAAAGCATATCAAAATTTAACTACCCTATTCGCTGCAGCATCCACCAGCCACGACAACGTCCCTCAACTGCATCTATGCATTTGTCGCGTTCTTCCAGGGCCACTTGGCCCCAGCGAAATCGCGCATTTGAATTGAATGTTCATCAAGATGGCGGGGTTGCGAAAGGCCGTGGTGGGAATTAACCCAGGCGACTTCCTCGTCGAACTCACGTACCGTTGCACAGACTCCTCGTACGCCTTCGGTCTGCACGCCCGTCGACTAACAATGAGGATCGGCCCGCGAGTCCTTCGCCATGATTCCTCGTACGAATGCGTCCCGTGTAAGTGCAAGTTTCCATGTACACGGGACGAGTGGAAAGAGGCCTGGCTCGACTCCTTTGCAGCGCGCCACATGCTTCCGCGAGTCCACGGACCTACGCGGGGGCTATCCAGACGATCTTAAACGAGCACCACGGCTCGATTCGAATCGGATGCTCGGTCTAATTTGCCGTTCACGCGGCTCCTGGTTTTGATTCGAGCCCCGAAACCCATTGCGATGCCGCGTTGAATTCCGAATTAACGAGAGCCTCGTGCTCGGAAATCGTTTCCACGGTTGGCTTCAACTTCTTCGCTTGTTTCTTGGGGCTAGTATCGCGGGGGAGTGTTGGATGGGAAGGTTTAAGTGTCTATGAAAAAGTAAATAACTGTGAAAAGTAGTCTTATGTTACTGTAATGGTCAACTCTCTGTGCTAGAGTTTAGACGATCCTAAACCAAAAATGGGTAAAAATTTAATTTAAACAGAATTTCGAATAACGAATACAAGTTAAAAAAATTATTCGTCATGTGTCGAATAAAGTAAACGCGGGTTAAAGAATGATTAAATGACGATTTTTTTAACTTTTTTTCGTTATTCGAAATTTTATTTAAATAATTTTGCCCCTCTCTGCCCTAAACTTTCTTGATACTCTCTGAACTCTCGCACAACTCGTTGCCCAAGCTCTCGATATTCAATTGTGAATTCACGGTCGCATGATGGATAGTATGTGCACACTATTGCCTCCTTCATATTTCATACGCGAATAAATAAAAAGCTATTTAACACCAAATACGAGCATTACGTCAAACAGAACTGCTCAAAATGTATACCGCATTTTATGGCAAGCAGGTTTCTATCTGCGCGATCGTAGCGGATGTCACAGAGTATCAGGTTTTCGATGGGAGATTCAAAAGTGATAAGAAAATGAAACCATAATATTCAATTACCTATAGGGACTCGGTCAATATGAAAATTTTCACTCGAGCTTTATCCTTCCATTTTATTTCAACATGGACCTGAAAAGTGCATTTGTATTTTGGATGAAAATTTCGTTTCAAATAAATGTGTTGGGTCACCAATGACCCAGGTGGCAACAATGGAGCCCTTCGGACAAAGAAAGTTTTACACTTAAATTGTTTTAAACTTTCCTCTCCTAGATTTCAAAGAAGAAATATTTGAATGAAGTGAAAATGATATCAACAAGAAGCTTGTTGTCTATACTTTAAATTTCTATTGAATGAAAAATAATTTACTAAAATATTCTTAAACGCTATGTATGTATATCTAGCAGGACAATAAGTAAAATCAGCCATTCTCTAAAAAACCCAGCCTTGTGAACAAATTTTGTGGCATTATCTCGCTAATTCAGAAGCGGTTACGACTCCTCAACCTAATTAAGGTAAAACCGTTTGTCAGACCGTTCGACAAAAAGGCGGCGTTTAGGTTTTCCACAAACAGACTAATTCTACAATTGCCCTGCGAAATGTATACGTCGCTGCTCGTCGAAGGGTTAAATAAAACGGAAGAGACCGCGAACGACGCACTGAAAGGCTCGCAGGTAGAACGAAAGGCGCGTGACCGTCGCGACGCTGTTCCATCCCCATGGCTGACCCGTTTGTATGCGAAACCGAGTTTACGAGGCGGCTTTGTCGTGCTGAAGATAATCCAGGTATTGTCAGTGCCGGCTGATGTCCGGTATTCGGCCAGTCGTTCGAACCAACGTCATTGTCGTTCCTCCCTTTTGTAGTCCCCCCCGTCCCCGGGATGATTTTAAGCGGGTTATAACGCCGCCGTGCCGCTGACGCCCGCAGAATGCATGCAAAGGGCCCGCGAGATGCTTTCGATCCCCCCGTGCCTCTTCAAGCCACGCTCGATGCCCTGGGATCGAGCATCCGATGGGACTGTGCGAATCAATCGCGACGGAAGTAGCGCCGACTGATGACACCGCGTCGGTTTGCTGATTTCCAGGATTCCGTGACCACTCGACCTGTCAAGTGGATGAGGGCTGATGGCCTGGGCATTGGTGATACCGAAGACAACGGGGAATTGGAACGCAACGGGGTTGATTACGCTCGCTTGGCTTTGTTTCGAATTCACCCTTCTGTGACGACCTGGGCGGGAGGGTATATATGTATTACAGAGTTTCGCTTCCTCAGTTGGACTGTTTTAGTAAACGAGGATGGGTGGCTGTTTTTGACTTGTACTGTATAATTAATTGGTAAAGGTTTTTAGGAAGTTTGTGGAGGGGAACTGATTTGTGTCGTTTATTCTTGTGGAATTGAGGCATTGAGAACAAAAACGGACTAACTTAAATGTATTTGAGTTGGCTGTATTAATCATATAAAACAGGAAAAAATAATTTTTTCAATTTAAAGCCATGTGGCATAACATAATCACTTTTTGTATTTAAATTTTGTGGCGAGGTCTGTGTGCACCACTTGTTAAAATTAAATGAAAAATTAATTATGTCTTTATTAGGAAACATTTCAAATACTATCAGAAGCTAATAATTTTGTTTGCACTGGCAACAACGCCTCTAAAACAAAATGCTATCGAATCCTATTTTTTAGATCGCCTGTTTCTCCGTTCATCGATTACTAGAGTTAGTCTGTCGTTGCTCTCAATGTCTCCGTAGAGTAATTCATATTTTTATTTATCTAATAGAGATTTAATATCAACACAGAGATTATGTGACTACGGTCTTCTAATTTGATTGTATAAATATTCAATCTTGAAAGAAAATAGTTAAGTGACTTGATACTCGGGGATAGAAAGGAATATTGATTGAGTTGGTGCATTGAATTTTGAATTGGTACCGAAAGGTTTGACACACGAGCCGTCTAAGATATCAAGGAGCGATAATCGCGCGGTGAATCGCCTGGAACACGTGTGAATAGTTTATCAAACTGATTGATGATCTACTAATGTCAGTAATCCGCGACATGCCGTTACGGGGGTCAATGGCGCTGGCATCGGAATCACCTGGTTGTTTATGGTATTGCCGCCTGTCGGTAGACTTACGAGCCATTGAAAGAGGCATCAATTTATAATTTTACACCTACGGAGTCGGTATCGCAAAATTTCATCGCGTGTTCAATATGTTACTATCCAGTGAGTGGGAGTTCCACTGTTACGATGTTGAATTTTTAAATACGGAACGGTAAAGTCTACGAAAAGTAGTTAATTTGTAGAAGAATTCTTCGAAAATCAAAGCAATTCTTGAACAATTTTGTGTATCATACGATAAGTAAAGTAATAGAAACTTTAGAATAATTAGTCACAGTTACACAAAATATAAATTCATAGGTTTAAATATCATAAAAATGTAGTATTAGTATTACTATAATTACATCATAATTTGAGGGAACAGGTGGGATATTATTTTTAAATTACACATTTTGCACTAATCATTGTCCATGCTTTCAGTTGTTTTTTTTACGAAAATAAGCAGTGTACAAATTTCTGCACATAAGCAGAATCATAAATAAATAATTTTTCTTATCTGTTAAACAAAAAAAGGTAATAGGTACTCAGTTCTAAGAGTATCTAAATATTTCGGAGTTACTAGGTGCTTTTTTGATAAATGTCAATGCTCTGCAACAGATGAATGATAAACGCTAATTTATTCTTAATAGTCGCTTTACATTTTACGATAATTTTCCCGAAATTCTATTTACACCACAAAACAAATTAAAAAGTTAAAGATTTTTCTTCAACAAAACGTAAAGCAAAACCTATAACCTATAATATTTGTCTTCGCATACTTGAATGAAGTCCATTTTTCATTAATACCTTCTCGCTGACAGGTAGGTATCCCCCTGTTTCAAGAGTTAATGCAAATGTGTTAATGATGAATAATGACCCGCAACTTTTCTGTGACATGCGCCAATTGATGCATTATCACATTTATAAACAATATAGGTAAATGCGCAGAGTGAGGCAATTTTATATTCATACAATTTCATTCAATGAATATACGAAGAAGAGAGTTTACAATGAATGTTCACTTCATAAATATTTCATCGATATTAAAATACGTGAAGAGGATAATGAATAAAATTGCTTAATCAGATATAATTTGATGATTTTCAAAAATATGCAGTTCATATTGAAAGAAAATATTTTTTACATTTTAAATAACTTGGGTATTTGAATTCGTTTCAAGAAATTTTGTATGTGTCTTTCGTTGAAGCGGAGCCAGTACATCCATTTTGATCATTACAACATTTGTTGCAACAGTATAAACAAATTCAGTGGAATCCTTCCAGTAGAACCTTCAATTAGCTAACGAATTCGTAGCGAAATACCGGATCCTTTCAATTCTACAACATAAAATCAGAGATCGTGCAGGAAGAGTTGGACGATCTCTGGGTTCGTGCACTGTGAGTATTAATTTAAGTAGCTGTTTAATTGGTTGTCAAATACCTTGATTTTCATATGTCTAGAAAGACAAACCCCCTTTTAAAATTAACCATTCAGAATAAATTTTACTTTGTTGATATTTTCGACTGATTTCGAAATTTGTGATTAATTGAAACAACGAATATTAATTAACAATTTCTGTTCTTTCTGTTTCAGGTGAGTCACTTGCTATCATGATCCTCTACAATTTAGTGGTGATCATTCTGTCATTCCTGTTAGTTGGTAAGTGAAAATTACCATAATAAGCATATATGTTTACCAATACTGATTGTAACGATACATTTGTCATTGATAGGGTATGCAAATTTTTGCGTACCGTCAGTAACGCATATACAATTATGCTTATGTATTTGTACTCAAAAATAATTATATTCCTTTTCAGTTTTGAGATACATTTCGTTAGAAAACCTTTTGACTTACGGCGAAGTACTCACACAGATTTGAAACAACTTCCACCAAACTTCATTACTATGTCCCAAATTCGAAATCCCACCTCTAATCTGAAACTTGTCAACAGCGTCAGAAGTTTGTCTCGTTCAAATAGCCTTTACACGATTAAATTGCTTTAAAGCTGACAAAAGAGTGGATCGAGCGCCCGTACAAATCCTTTCAACCCCCCGCTCTGTATGTCTTCTTTCGCTGTTTCGCATCGTGCCCATTTTTCGCAAGGGATGCTCTTTTAGGTGCCCATGGCGAAGCAAAACGAGCAAGGGAGCCGCTCTGGATATTAAGCTTCCGACGTTCGATCGCATTTCAGATTGCACGGGGCTTGAATTCCACTAGGGATTGAATGGGATCTCATTCGGTACGCGGAAAGGGTGCAGACGGACCGAATGGGGGTGTATATCCCGCCCTTTTCGTGGATGGTTAATCCGATTACGCGGAAAATTTTCGATACGCAGCGATATGAAGGCTCGCAGTATGAGCGCGCGCGCAGGGGTTGCGGTCCCTTTGCTAGCAATTCGCATGCACGCATCTCTGTGGTACAGTAAGCAGCGGTAGCGTCGCGTTTAACTCTTTGAATATTCTATTCCTCTAAGAACAAAGATGATTGAGTGTAACCATGGCATTTGCATTTGCTTTGACACAGTCGAATTCTCGAAGGATCATCCTGGTTAAGGGCAACAACCGGAACATTAATTTCAACATTTATAACTAATTGCAAGTTGTATCAGTGCCGTGATAAAAGATCAATCGAATTTATGATCCGGATACCTAAATTATTCGAATTTCGTACTTAGGTATTAGTATTTTATTTTAGTAAATTAGGTACTTTGAATTTCGTGACAGCTTTCAAATAAGAACAACCCTGAGTGAATATTCATAGAAATTTTTCAAATATTACCACCAAATATTGAAAGTATTTCCTTTCCAGGAAGATTCAGTGATTTACAAGAAATGTGGTTCTCTAAAATTCTTTTATCGTATGTCATCGTCGCTAAGCTTTACAAAAGTGAAGTTGGTGCGACGTTAAATACACCTTAAAAAAAAATTCCAAATCCAATTATCTATTCCCGAAATAAATTTTGCCGGCGTGTGCATTCGTCTTGGCGCTGTGAGAATGTATTTGCTGTTGCGCGGATTGTACGCGTGTCGTGGAGTTATTTACTCGGAGAAAAGTTGTGGGTACAAAGGGCTCTTGTCCTAGCAGGGGGTGTTTTGCACGAATTCGGAAGTTTGGCAAAGCGGTCAGGTAGGTGACCACGGACGGAAATTAGAACGGGCTGGCCGCGTTTCCGGGATTGTTCGTGTCAAAGAGGGTGGCACTTGGAAAGCAGGTGCCGCTTTTAAGCCTGCAGATTGTAATATTTCCCATGGTTGCTATGTTAGGAGAATATTTTCTGATAATCGAGCATCGAAATTGGATAGAGAGACATAGATTATTTCTAAGCATAAATGGCGAGTGGGTGAGAATTGAAATGTTGAGGAATAAAGAGAAAATGAATTACAGTAGAGGCTCGGTAATCTGAAGTTCATTTATTTATTTATAATAGGTTTAATTCGAAATTGGCTTGAATCCATGTCCACCTAATTCCAGCTCGTATTCCGAAAAAGTTTTCGTAAATAGAGTTTGGCTATTTAAACATCGTTTGTGAGTTTTGCTTAATCAGTGTTCCTGATCATTCTGCAGCTGGATCTGAAGAGCACCCCAGGGCCTGGGACTTGTTTCACTTGTTCCATGTGCAGTTTTCCCCAGAAGCATGTCCTCAGGACGGGAACTAGAGATCCCAGGGTACCTGAGCTGTCTCACTAGTACTGAGTCCGTGCTAGAGACTCGGCTGGGTGCATTCTGAGTGCACCAGTCCTACCGAGGTTTAATGTGTTAGCTGTGGTGTGTTTTATATGACTTCATTCGGTTTGTGCTTTTCATAGTGTTCGATTGATTACTGCAAAAGAATAGGATCAAAAACTACCAAATATTTTTTTATTTGATCACTGCTGTCCAGAAAGTCTGCTGAGTTCTTGATTCATCAGCAAGGTATTTAAGAGTTCTACCAATTTTGGTACCAACTATGATTTTTATCTTGGGCTTGAGCTTTCCCACCGCCGATGATAGTAAATAAGACACGCCGGGAGTGAGTAAGATAAAACTCGAGGTGGGAGATATTGATCGTGCGGTTTTTGAAGAACAGATCTCGTACAGTTTATGAATCACTACTGATATTTGGTTGAACGAATTTCAGGATTAGTGGACGAGATCATTTGCAGTTTGTTTTCGGGTCTTTAAATGACTGTGACGATTATAATCGTCACGTTCTTTGTATCCTAATGATGAGGGAAATACAAATTAGTTTGAAAAATTATCGATTTGCCCTTGAATACAAAAAGATAATACTGAATACTAAATCTTATAACATTTAAAAATTCTATTTGATCGTGAGATGCTTTTTAAACTCGAAGTAATGTAATATTTTATAAACAATATCTATTCAGTATTTACTTCAACTAGGTGTGGCATACCCATTCTAATATTTACCGACTGCATAAATATGTTTTGTTAAACATTCATCGAGTTATAACTGCAACTTTGCATAGATGCAGTACATACGTTAATTCTTCAACTACGATATTTAGAAAACCCGTTAAAGATAACTCGTTAAATAATTCCATTTCATTAGTTCAGTTGAAAACGTTATCAATAAAAATACTTAACTTTATATTTACTAACAATAAATTCTTTGAGATTCCTACTCAGATATTTGTTAAGGATATTAAGCCATTAATTTCAAATTATCTTGAATCATCTCGGTTACAGCATTGAGCCTGTCAAAATAATACGCAGACCCTTGTCTTCCCGCAAAATCAGAAATTTTCCGCGAAGATATTTGATGACGACGGTAGACGTCCCGAAACCGAAGTATTATTCGAGCGCCAGGCAATCTCTCGACGTATCCCTTGCTCGGCGTTTCTTCGGGATAAATCCGCAATTTACGATATCAAATTTTTGAAGGGATCAACGTTCCTGCGCGAGCATCTGAAATCTTTCCCGCTACCCGTATGAACTGTCGAAATAGAAATATTCAGTCCTGAGAGGCCGAGCAATTTCAGAAATTGCTCACGCGCGCGATTCCCTTTCTCTTCTCCGCCCCGTTATCCCCCTCCGCGTATTTACTCGCATCCTATCATTTTTCGAACAGATTTTCGTGGCACGAGCGGCACGGAAGATGCACCGGAGATATTCAATTTCCGACGATACATGTATAATATCCGTAATAATCTTTATAGCTTATTCCGTACGCCAGGCAGAAAGTACACAGAGACCATGCTCGATAATCGCGCTAGCTAATTCCCTCGCTTCCCCTTCTAATTACGGTGCAATTTACTAAACATCAACCGGGATTTCGATAATTCAATTACGTTCGAGTGTTGAGCGTTAGCTCGTTGCCGGGCCACCAAGGACGCACAAGGACGCCTTGTATTTTTCGAAACCCTTCATCTGGCAGACACTTGGTCTGTCAGTCCGCGCCTCGTAGACCTGGGACCGTTGTAAACTCATAAATTTACCAACGGAAACGCAGACGATCAGCACAAGTCAGAGCCAAGGGTCCCAGGATCGCTGTGACAGAAAACAGACGACCTCGCGAAAACCATCACACGGATTCACCAACACTTTGACCAGAATTTCCTTTAGTTCTTTACCACCTACAACCAAATCATTTCGCGTTTCCTACCACTGCGTTTGTAAAACTCCACCCCTAAAAGGAATCTTCGACGTAGCCTTGTCGCCAGCGAGAGAGTCCCAAACTAGTCCAAATGTATACCTCGCACGAGTGACTTGGAGGGACTCGTATACCTCATTTATTAATTGCCATAATCACCTTCGTTCAAGTTTAATAATTTAAATACAGTTTCATTGTTATTGTTAAATGTGCGGTGCCTCAGTTCATTCAAGATCAACCTTTAATCACACCCTCTCCATTGTTCTCTTGTGGTCGTAAGACACCGCAGAGAGAGTGACGTTGCGCCGTCGGAGATTTACGACCTCCAAAAACAGGCGACGCAATAGCTCACAACATCGAGAGATATTAATAAATTGGAAGAAGCAGTCGAGCCTCTTTTTACCTCGAGTATTTCGAATGATCAGTTGTAACATATCGAAGAGGAATAGAAATAATTGCAAAGTTTCATAAAAATCGTGACATCGATTGTTGAGGAAATTCCAGTGACAAACAGTAACAGTTTCAAATATTCTGCAATATTGCACGCCAGCGGTTCCGTATGGTCGTGCGAATAAGGCAACACTACTGGAGTCCAGTAACCTGTCACTAACCTCGCGAGGTCCCGTTTACTTAATTCAGAAGATCGCAGAAAATTTATAAACATCGTCTGACGCAGAATTATGACCCCGTCAGTTAGAATGATACGACAGTTGGGCAACACGAATTTGTGGCAAACAAGTAGCTTCGCCAAGTTGGAACGAAAGATAAGGGATGGATACGCGTACAAGCGTGGTGGTTTCACGTGAGAAATCAAGCCGGCGCCCACCTCCGTTTTCTTGGAGAGGATCCGTGCCCGAAGCAGTCGGCGGGTGCAATTAGATGCTGCAATGAGATAGCGATTAATAGCCACCGCGATGTCGTGTAATTATAGTGATCGAACAGGCTACAGTCATAATGGTGCTCGTCTCAGCAGAGAGCTTCTCCTGTACGCTGGCATACAAAAACCTGCGTTGTAGTAATGTCAGTCGTTTGTGGGATTTACTTAGACTTATTTGCCTCGCGTCGTACTAGCTTGAAATTGTTTCAAATGCGTGGTCTTGTTTCGTGTGGGTTTCGATGATTTTGTATGATTTTTGGGGTTTGTTTCGTGTGGGACTTTGAGGAGGCTATTTGAGAATTTTTGACCCAGTGTTATTGTAATTGAGCATAGTTTAGTGAAAATTCAATAGTATTTGTAGAAAACACTGTAAGTGTTAAAAATCAAATTCTATATTGTAATATTACCATTAGCACGTGGATTATGTTCCGATAAGAAATATATTTTCTTTCATTTTGTCACTTACAGTGTTTTCTACGAGGATTCTTCAATTCTGTTTAAATGTTTCTTATT
Organism: Andrena minutula; assembly: GCA_929113495.1. Lineage (NCBI taxonomy): Eukaryota > Metazoa > Arthropoda > Insecta > Hymenoptera > Andrenidae > Andrena > Andrena minutula. The sequence goes on along the minus strand of OV815996.1, from coordinate 8,302,495 downwards.
AAGTATATCTTGTTTCACATTTGGAATGTTATTTTCTGTTTATTGTTGGATTTCATAGTTACTGCTTTGAGAAATGTGTTCAGCTTGAATATGAATTCGCTGGAGTAATGGTGAGAGTTAAATAATAAAAAGTTTTTCATTATTCATCGTCTTAGGTTTAAATATATAAATTATTAAGTATCGTATATGTAATGTAGGTAATATTGTTTCTGTGGAAGTTGATAATATTTAGTGAGAATCCTGAAAGAATCTTTATTATACACGTCGCTGAGTGAGTGTTGCGTGAAATAATTGTATAATTTGTGAATGCCTTTGTGCTTTTGTAGATTCATACGGTACTGTCAAAACTGAATGTATTTTTCCCTCATAAGTTTACTGTTCTGCCCACATATTTTATAGAATTTTAATTACAATTATGCTAGCCATTTGAAGCAAAACATTGCTTCCTTTTCACGCGACTGTTATTCAAAGGGAGTTACGCACCACGTAAAGCTAACTTTACAATTAGTATTTGGAGCGCACGATACTACAAAATAGAGAACCCCGTCGAACAACCAGACTGTTGGTTATTCGGGCCACGTGAAGTACGAAACTGAAATTTCATTTAATTAATGTAATGCGTTTATAGCACGAATATGCGGACGTCGAGTGGTTCCGAAGTAAACTGAACCACGTCTGCTGTTCGCTTGATTTATATCACTAATGGATTTCAATCAATCCACGGCGCATGCTGTGTCCAGCATAATGATGTTGGCAGTTCCAATATCGCGGAAGATAATTGTTGTATCGTCGCCGTTTCCATTACAAAATCATGAAACAAGCATGGTTATCTCTTAACACTCCAACCCTATCAACCCTTCAGTATGCACCCTTGGAGCAACTTTTCCAGTTTACACAATTAGACAGAAATTATTCTTTTCTCTGAAAAAAGAAAAAAGTTGCTATACTAAATGCGGCGAATAACGAATTAATTTATTATTCCTGCGAGAGAAAAGGGTTGCATTTAGTCTTCAAAAAGTTCCCATGACTTATTTATATTAAAACTATTTCTTTCTACTTCTTTTTAATTTATTGAATTTCAATTACGTGGGAGATATTTCAAAAATCAGAATAATGGATTTGGAAGAGAAATGGACCAAGAAGATGAACAAACACATTCCCTTCTTCGATTTCACCCTTTCCTTCCGCGACGAGCGTTTCTGCTCTTTCTCCCTTACGTTTCCGTTCTTTCAGGCATTTCTCCGTGGCGTCCTTTTATTTATCGTCCGTACGAAATTCGCTTTAAGACTGCAAGCCCTACTCGCCGAGCTTTCCATTTCGCTTTGGCTCCCGCCCGCCTTATTGAATTTGGCGCGATGCATTTGAAGAGAATGCACCTGCCATGCGTGCACCGTAGGGGAACGCTATGCGCCCCCCTCGGTTTCGTTTTTGATTATTAAACATTCCTGAGATCACGTCGCGGTTCCCTCTATCCCTCGCACTTTACGACGCTTACCTCTAATTAGCAGAAATTAATTAGCAACGGACCATTGTCGCTCGGAATTCATCGAGTTGCTTTGGAATTAATCGACGAACTTCTGTGTGAGCCAAGCCTCCATTGATCGAAGCATTAATCTTTGTCGAGTAAATGCACAGAATTCAGTAAATTATCTATCATTACATCGTTACTCGAACATTCCTCTAACCTTAGAATGATTTTTGTCAAGCTAGACAGCCCACAAACCACCCCCTTTCGTTTCTATAAATATACACAGAGCGACTAAACACAAATCAAATGCTTCAGAAATTTTTATATAAATCAAGTATTTTCAAGGCGAATCGCAGCACTTAAAAAATAAATGTTCTTAACTGGCTCGCGAGAGTCGTTCGAGTAATCATTCGATCCTAGGAAAAGTTAGTAGTCCAGGAGGAGGGAGAAACGCCTCAAGAGTATTCCTCTTGGAGCTACGCCGAAGACTCCATAATTCTCGGGCTTCTTTCTTTTGTGATAAATCCAGGGGGTTGGCAAGGGTGAGAAAATATGAAGGATTCCGGGTCGTCATGGGAAAGAATAGCCAACCACGAGGACTGCTTCCTGCAGTTCCACGAAAAAGATAATACTGCTTTAACCCCCGGAATAGCTGACGGCCGCGACGAGGGTGTTTCATTACTTTTTCCCCAGCTCATTGTTCTCGAAGCGGTCAGGATACAGTCGTCACACTCACACATCCACGACCGACGTCACGCGAGCGTGCCCGCGTTATAATTCATAGGCAAACTCGGGGTGTATCCTAGTTCTGGGGGTGGGAACCCCTTGGCCACGGTTATTAGTCTCAATTTAAAACTTGCTCCTTCCTTTCTGAACGCTACGCGGGCTGATTACATATGTATTCGTAGAATTATGAACGTACGTGTTAAAGGGTTTATATCGTTACTTCAAGAAAGTGTATTTTAAACAGGATTTTAAACAGGATAGGCGATGTTTGATGCAAAGACAGATTAATGTGTTAATATGTGTTTTGGATGTTAGTCACTCATTTTTCCATTAATTACGATTGCAGATTTAAACCTCCATCGTCACACTGGGTCAAATAGACCCGATTTTTAACTTTGGAGCTTGATACCGGTAAGTTTCTGGCTGTCCTTTCCGATTTTTTTGGTACATGTAATTTAATTTCTTACTAAAACGCGACTATCCCATATTCTGCAATGTTTAAAGTGTGTATTATAATTTTTGGGAATCGATTAGACTGATACAGTAACTGTTTAAAAATCGGCTGGGTCCGTTGGACCCAGTGTGACGACCGCGGAAATTTACAGAAGTGTTACCATGAAGAGTTAAAAAAGACACTTTCAGTTGAGGATAGCGTAATTAGAGTATTTTTAAATAATGGTGCAGGTAGCGTTAAGGAAACGAAGTTATTTTTTAGCTTCTACTATTTTGCAGGCTATTATCAACCAAACTGGCCTCACATTTGTTATTAAAAAAAAATATAACAAGTTAATTGATTAATGAAGTAATAATATTCCAATATCCCACTTTTTAAAAATGTTCACAACTTTCAAGAACTCATACAGATTAAAGTACTCGAATTTTGAACACACCCAATCAGCGAACACAATTGCAAAGAATTCTCAAATCTTTGTATCAGAATGAACAAGAATTCAGAAAATTGTTCTCTCTCCTCCAATGGTATAAATTCGTGAAACTGTTCTTACACATTGCATTACGTAGGTAAATAATGAAGTAACGTAGTAGGATACTACTTGGTACACTGTTTCATTTTAATTTATTACTCTGCGCTAAATTCGATCTCGAGAAACATGGAATAGTCACGATTTTGCAGAGCTGCGAACCAACAAGAGTTACCGGGTCACGGAGAGTTGCATCGATGCGAAAGACGAGCCGAAGCTTGCATTTAACGCTGAGGATTAGCCGCTTTGTGCCTCGATGCTTGCTTCCCGCTGACCCAGAAATTTAGAACAATGCAATTTCGGCACTGCTCCGGGTGTAAGGAAACGCGGATTAATAAAACAAGTAGGTTAAACCGTGAGACGCGTGGGCGTCAGTGCTATCGAGAATATGGCGTTCCATAAATTCAGCACAATTTCTGCTCTTCCTGGTACTGTTTCATTCTGTCACTCCACTCTTCTCTAAGTCTATATTTTCAACCGATTATATAACAGCGAAATGTAACTAAAATTGGATAAACAATTTCCTTCTTCGCAATATAAAGAAGACAGAAAAGCAGAGTGGGAAATGGGAAGGTGTCTACGTTAGAAATTAAATAATTCACAATTTTATGATCAAAAGTTTTATTTCTGTAGTCTAAGTGCAAGTACAAACATTGGAGTAGGTATGGTACTTTACAGAACTGAATTTGTTTCGGACAAATTTCACCATATTGGAGCATTTTGGACCTTTCAATAAAATTACCTGCAACATTCTCAGCGTTAAAAATACCACAATGCTCTTCCTAGCACTTGAGATCGCTATTTTATAATAATTCAACAAAGAATCTGTCATTAGCAATAGCAAATTTTGATTCCGCCCCGAAACGATATTTTTTTAAACTGAGATATATCTCTTCTCACCTCTTCTTCCAGACATTGTAAATTACAATTTCAACACACGTTGGAACTTACACAACTATTTTTCCAGCCATTTCAAAGCACGCACGCTTCTCCTAGCCGCTCCGGGAAAAAGCTCCGACAAATAACTCGAAATGTATCCAGAAAAATTGCATCTTGCTGCACAGTCGATCAATATTCATTCGCATCGCGCCCTCCCTTCTTCCTTCGCGTCCTGAGAGCAGAGTTTTCACTCAAGAAACACGTATCGTCGATTCTTTCCACGCGCCTCGCTTTTTTCCTCGCGCATCTTTTTCGAGTAAATCGCAGACAGACGAGAAGTCGACAATGGACGCGTCGGTACAAAGAAACTGCTGCACTCACGGTAGCGTCGCGATGCATCGGGACTAGTCCCAGGGAGTGCAAGTGAATTCACGATTTTCGGTAGCACTTTTTCGCAGGGTCCTCGTTTCGTTGACTTCGAGTTGGAAATCTCCACGCACAGCCGTGCTTCGTTAAATCGTTTCGGGAGCGTAACTACAGGGTCTGGTTGGAATCGTGGCGCAACTGTAAAAGGGATGATTCCTCGAGCAAAAATGAAATGAAAATGTGGAATTGAATTATGGCGTAGAGGGCTGTTTTCGCGAAAATCGATGGTGTATATAATTACCTGCGAGATGATTTTCTGAACGACCAATTACTTGCGCAATTGTTTCTTCTGAAAAGTTTTATTTATTCTATTATGTTTGTATTTTTATACTTTCTAGTATTTTAATCCTTTTTTCTATTTTTTTTACGTGTTTCTACGTTAGCAAATTCTACGTTTTCACTATTTTTCTTTTCCTTTTTTTTTATTTGTATTCCAATAAGGTCGTGCAAGGTATATATCGAATAAATAAATAAATGATAAGTGGCTATATTGCAAATTCTGTTGGTGCTATCCGGACGTGATAATTTCTATCCTTTACTTTTCCATTTAGTCCATTAAATGTATTAAAAGTGTAACATTTAATTCCATCGTACTACCTTGATGACGAAACCTTCGCTACGGAAGGAAGAAAAATTTGATCACCATCAGAGCATGTAATTAACTTTATCTTCCTAGGTCCAATCATTTCAATACTTTACACAGAAAGCAATTAGGTTGAGTTTAAATTCAAAGAATACCAAGAAACACTTCAGCATACCTCCCTCTCAAATCAGCAAAATCCAGTCAATGCAGAATGAATAGAACCTCCATATTCCCGTTCCACAGAATCCCCAATTTTCCACCGACACCCTCGAATAAACAAGCCCCCAGTTCACCTCGCGCAGCAAGTCGTCTTGAAGCGTCATCGAGGACTCGAAGAGGGTGGAGAATCGATCTGCTGGCAATAGCAGAGGCCACGCGATTTCGCGTGTTTCTCGACGGAACACTCGCCGGTCCAGGGGTTGGGAAAGGGATTTCGATGTGTTTCGTTTCGCCTGGAATCAGGGAGCAATAGGAGGAAACGTCTTGCCGATCGCTGGAGCGGGATGTCGTGCGGCGAACAAGCACGAGCGAGCTTTCGTCGGGCGGAAAAAGTCGGCGGAATAGACGCGCAGGAATCCAGTAGGGAGGGACGCAGCCACGACGAATGTAAATCTCGCGATACAACGGGGCCCTTTATCCCGATCGGGAGTATCGCGGGAGGATATCCGGTTTTCGTGGGCAACCTCGACGCGAGGGAACGACGTAATAAAGTGTGATCGTTGTCTCGCTGCTTTATTGGAATTCGTTTCTTTAGCTGGCCGCGGTTGCGGCTGGAATGGGCCCTGTGATGGCCGCGCGATCTGCCGCCTCTCTGGTGATTCTTAATTTCGCAGGATGGAAGTGGTTGGAATTGCTTGAAGGATCTGTGTTTGGAAAGTTGGTTGCAGGGTTTGGATGTAGCAACGGCTTTATGTGTATCTGTTTCGTAATTTCTGCAGTGATGCTGGTAGACAGAGAAGAAGCTTGGAGCACGAGGAAGATTTTGTTGGCTACTATACAGGGCGTTCCGCGTTGTGTTCGGCAAGTCATTCTGAATGAACATGTCATATGCACTGTAGGTTGATTTCGTTGTGTTACATAAAAAATAACACACTAGATGTACTTAAGGGGGTCTTCTAGTGTAACGAGTCAAAAAAATCGAATTTTTCTTTTCTCAATTTATGAAAATTTATTTTTAGACAAATTTGGACGTTTTCTTACAAAAACACGGTTTAATTTAATTTTTGCATAAATGTGTTTCATTCATCGACGATATAAATTCATGTCAATTAAGAAAAACTTCAGCTTCTTTATTTCGGGCGAAAATTACAGTAAAACACCCTTAAGGTTCTGGAAAAATTCTATTTCTATTTGCTGAGAAAATAATTCTTAAATAATCACCGTGTTTTCAGCGTCCTAAACCAGGTTCCCCCTCAAATAGTACCTATCCACAACTTCTTATCCCCAAACCTGTGTGAAAATCACTCAAGCTTCATTTCATCCTCCCACCTTCATCCCCAAGGATTCCCCAAAAAACTATTGAAGGTTCGCTTTTGTAAAGCACAGGTACCCGAAACCTACAAATACCGAATAAAACAATCAGAATTCTATCCAACGACCGAGCTGTGAGCCAATTTCACACGTTTCTGGGCCAGGATATGCGTCTTCGAGGTACGTTAAGCGACCGTTTCAGATTAACATCACGGCCACGGGGTTCCTTTAGTTTCCCCTCACGGAATTCTCGTAATCCCCCTCCCGACTAAGAGACACATATCCACCGTTGGGATTTATCCCAGCGACGTCGTACATTCGAATCGGCTGCCCTGACGTGGAAATCGCTCCACGTGTCCTGCGTCGTCGCCCCAATTCTCCTCGTCAGGCACCGCTGTTCGCGCCTAGCCACGGGGTAAACAGGCGTGCTGCCTTTGGTATCCACAAATATTTACCCCGGTTATATCTGCCTCACGCGGCTCCCAGACATAGCTTTCCACAGGGATTCCTTCGTCTGTCTGGCTGGCGCAGCTACCGCGATAGTCGCGCGCTAAAGGAACCAGAGAAAGGGGTGGCGCGTACGTCGCATACGTCAGGATGGTCTAGTCGCGCACTCTGTATAGTTCGGGATAGACCAGCAATGGCAGCGAGGGATGTTCAAATGGTTTATCAAAAGGAAGCACTTTTGTAGCTTTTGACTAGTGTTTTGAATATGCTCAGGTAGTTTCTACGCATTTAACGAATTTTGAGAAGTGAATGTGTTTGGGATACATTGTATCAATCGATGGATGTAAAAGACCCTTGAGGCCTTTTTACGCGGGACTCTTTTTAGGATTGAAACTGATATTTTGAATGTGAGCAAATATTTTATATTTCTGTTAAATGAATGACACTTTTGTTATGTGGGTATATTTGAAATATCTCTGGTAAGTAGCTCTATTTGAGGTACTGAAGACCCTTGGGTGCATCTCACGGAATACAGTCCTGTGACTTGTAATTGGAATTTCGAGTGTACTTATTCGTGTACTTTCTACTTTTGTTAAATGATCGGTTTTTCTGAGAAGTGAATGCATATGCAGTATCATATGAGCTACATAATATTACTAAGGTATTTTTCACACGAGACATTTCTGTGATTCGAGATTAACATTTCGGATATATTTACCTGGTAGAGGGTGTACTAATTCTGTAAAAATAGATAATTTGTGAGTGTATCCTACATTCTAGTCAGGAGAAGAAAATTATTTTGTGTGGAAAGGCCTAGAGCAGTAAAGGTGTCTCTCTTTCAATGAATTGGGCCAGAAGAATTATTTCTTTATTTGGAGTTCTAATTTTCTTCTTGCGATTAATTTTCTTTTTCAATGTGCGAGTTAGCAAAATGTATACGTACTTCAATTGTGATATTTCAGCGTGAATATAGGAATATCTTCGATAGGCATACTTTCTTTGTGTAATAAAAGTCATCACAGATTGGAAATTGAAGAAACATCAACTCGCATACATGCCTTTTAATCATATTTTTTCAAACAAATTCTATCTCTCAAACTTTTCTTATAGCGTTACATGATAAACGGTGCGTTTTCCTCGTCTCCCTCGATATTTTCTCAGGAAGTCGTCTGTACCGTGTTTATCAAACTCCGTCGTAAAGAAAAAAAAAGATTCAAACTGCTGAAGAAATGCTGGCAGTTTGTCGTCGATGGAATCCGTAAATATTCCCCAAGGCGGAATTTCCTTTTGCAAGATTCCTCGTCTCAGAACGTCGTTCATTCACAAACATTCGGAGACGTTCACAGAAGAGGGTGGAAAATACGGTTTCAGCTAGAACGGCTGAAGACTAGTGGAAGTTCGCGAATGTCGAGTTGTATCCATTCGATCTTCTTCTCCAAATGTCGATCCTGAATATTTCTAAACTATACTCGTCATCATTGTGACTGCATCTTCTTCTCTTGTTACCCCGACTTAGATATTTCTTCCATCTCTGAATAATCTTTTCCATTTTATACCGCGTCGGATGCTTCAGATTCCTCGAGTTTCTTCTTCTTTGTAGGTTTCCCTTGAGCCCAGAAGCAAGCTCCCTTCTTGGTTAGTGATTACGAGAGGTATTTGCAAACTGAAATCCTACGAAGGATAACAGTATGAGATAGAATATAATAACAGTGAGGTTCATTATTTTCCGAGATCTTTCCCATGAAAAATACTTGAAGTAAATATGTACGTATCTATGTCTTGTTTGAAAGGAAAACCATATTTATAGAATATTAAAAAATTTCCACTTCACGAAGACTAGTTAACATTTCTTTAATATTTTCAGAAAATAATTCTACAAGTTTTAATATTCTGCAGTAGGTTTTATTATTTTTTTATTTTTATTTATTTAATACTAATTTATTAAACAGGATTGTCTGTCACACGAGTGTCTCTATATTCACTTTATTCATAGAATTATCGACTCGTTGCAGTCCAACATTTTCATACAGAGAATTCTTTATATTTCACCGGTTCAGGGATACGCGAAGCACATCCATTATACAGCGGAAGAAAGGGCTGTCAGAAGTTACATTAATTATTCCTGGACGCCGCAAACAATTACGTCGACGGAGAAGAAACACGGGACTTAATTGGAGCCGGTTTTCAAACGGTGTCTATGCCACAGACAAGAAAGAAACGGATACTGTCTGCGGGAACTTTCCTTTTTAATCGTCGTCGCATAAAAATGGGGCTCTTACTTCATTCTCTGCTAAATAAATAGGAGCATTATTATTCATAGAATTCCCGATTGCGTTTGCAGTGTCCACTCTCCTCGCATATTCCGAAGAAACTCTGCCTTAATACAGTCCTCCTTTGAAATAAATCTCTCCGCGGTTTTTGTCTATGGAAAATGGTAAACAAACCCTTTCTTCCTCTCACCCTTCGTTACCTTCACTAACTAATATATTTTTATTGTTTTTGAGGACGAAAGAAATATTTAGTTCCACGGAACAGCTGTGGTAATAAATATTATAAAATTTCGAGATTGACCCAAGTTTTTTTAATGCGTAATCTTCATTTTTTAACGTAGGCATACACAAAAGAAAATTTAAAACACGTAATCAGTATTTGTTATATTTTTGCTGTGTTCTAAAAAAACTGTTAATCTTAGAAAATACTGTATATTATGACGTTGTTAAAACAAAGGTGGGGTGTTTTTTAAAGATATTAAAGCTCTTTACACGATAAAATGACAGTATTTGGCGGTGAATTGAGCCATCAACGTGGCACTTTCAGTCAGACAGAATCGATTAAGTCGATTCGCATTGGCACGCTCTTCTTCCAGGTCCGATTTCGCTCGCGCTGTTTTTGTCCATCACGGAGGTCAGCGTTCGGCATAAAGGACGACATCGTCGGTTGCTTCCCATTGTCCTGCGGGAGCATTTACATCGGGCTTCGAAATCGATTCGTGTCCGAAGTCACGATCTCGATTCTACAGGGTCATCCATTCAATGGAGAATCCTAGATTCTAAAGTAAAACTATCTAGGTTGTTTTATTCAGGGCACTTAATGCAAATAAAACTAAGAAGAATGTCACTTAACTGTAGTTAAAGTCAAACTATTTTAGGCTTCACTTTTTGGGGAATATTCTACATATTTCTGATTTAGTAAAATTTTTAGTTTAGGGATTGCCTTCAAAATGTCAATTTCATAGAAGAATATACTGATTCTTGCCGAGTAAAATGTCAAATACTTCAACGCTATAAAATACCATGTAAGTTATTTAGGATAGGTTTTCTGCGATTCATTTTGTTATAATTAAATCGAATTGAATTGCTTAACTAAAGTAAATATATATGTCGTGTATTTTTTAACATAATGGCATTCTCTGTTGAGGTATTTGTCTAAAGTCTAACCAGTAGAAACCCACAAGACCCATTCAGTGGAGTAAAATGGAAAAACATTATTTATCACCTCTCGTCGTAATTATTTGAATATTAATACTGTCTTAAATACTATGGGCCACTGAGGTTTGCAGTTTTGGCCTATTTTTGCTAATCTTCGATAGCCTAAATTCTTTAAACAGATTCCAAATCAGCAAAATGATGACAAACTCCCCCTAATTTCACTAAACATATCAATTACATCAAAATATCTTAAATCCAACTTCATAAACTGATCTTAATTGTCATGGAATAATCCCAGAATTAAATTACCTACAAAGCTGTCAAAAGTTCAACATTAACTTTCCCAAAAGTGTGTTATAAAAATATTCTATTCAAGCTGTACCCTGATAAATTCAAACCAAACAGTCACCTTCAGCAAAGAACGCGCACAATACCTTAGCAAGGCTGTCCAAAACAGTGAAGTTCTTTGTTGCACTTTTGTTACTCGAGCCTGTGGTTTCGTGCTTCACCTGGACCAGTCTGTGCTTCAAGCTGCCAGCGCCGGCACCTTTTTCTTACTTCCACGATCGGGAACGTCCTCGAGGTTGGGGGGTGCCAGGTAGAGTCGGCCTCGAGTGGAGAGAAAGAGAGTCCCCGAGATTCTTTTCCCGCGATATCGAGACGGGCTACGACCCTGCCGCCTATTTGTTATTGTAATCTGCATCACTATGGATGAGACACGGATAATGGGATCTCTGGATTTACCAGGCAGCCGGAACTTCTGAGGGAGGAGATAGAAGAACCAGAGACGAGCAGGCTCGGTGTTTTGTAATCGACACGCGAGACCCGTTCGAAAATCGGTTAACAAAGTGGGAACGGTGTAATGCGAAGGTACGTTGACTATAATTTGTCATCTTTATGCATTGTGATTTATTAGACTTCTCCTGCGAAGATTTTTCCCTCGCAGGTGCGATTGTCAGTTGGAACTGGAGTAATTTTGAAATGAAATGACGGTTTTTTGTTATCGAGATATTTATCTCTTGCTGCTTTATAACACAAAAGTAGATGGTGTTCTTAATATTTTGAGAGTAAGCCTTGTAACTGGAACTACGACTTTCTACAGTGACGTAGTTGCAGTTGTAGACCTCACTGAGGTGTTAAGTTGTAATAATAATAATTGGGGAAACCGGGGCTAGTCGATACGTTCTTTAGTTTCCAATTTTTTTTTTCATTTTTTTTGCATTAATTACTTAATAATAAATATGCTAAAATACACTTTGGTCCTTTCTGTTTAATGTATAGTAAGTGAAAACTTGAGAAAATACATACAAAATAAGTGAAAAAATGTTATTTGGACGAAGGCGAAATGTATCAATTTACTTTGCCCACTGTGGGCAAACTGATACTTCCAAGCGAAACAAAAGACCCCACGAATCCTGACCTTTCCCTTTATCAGTGAAAAAATACACCAATGTACACTAAAATTTGAGAAAACTCCCTATCAAAGAAGCCATTCCGAATTCTAAAGCTCTCCTAAACCCAGTTACAAAATCGATACTGTCACGATCTTACCCCCCCTCCTTGCATCTCTCATTAATTTCCCAATCCAATTCCAAGCGAAACAGTATCCAGCCAAACCCTTTCATTCTCCTAACGTATCCCTCGTCGACCACCACGCAGCACTGCAAAAAATCGTCTGAATTGCCCTGAAAGTGCACCACAACGAACCCCGCGAATGGAAACCGTGGAATCGCCCCGCTGATCTATCGACGGCATTTTACAGCGCGGATGCAGTTAAACGGACATTTATTCGCGGGAGGCGTATTCAATCAGCACTTAAATTACACTTTGAACTCCACTCCGCGGATCGCGAGCTCGGTGGAAGCAATGGCAGCTAGATGGTGGGCATAAACTAGCTCGCGCAGTGAATCCGGGGGCCACCACCGTCTGCGTACAGGCTCGGCATCTTCTAGCAAACGGTGAAACTGCGCCTCTATTTCATTCCAATGGAACTTCTGTTATCATAAATCATGATTTATCGTCGTCAGCCATAGATTGGCCACTGTGCCCCGTCGCGTGCACACACGTGCCAGCGCCTCTGCCTCTCTGTATGAATTCCCCGAAGCCCTCGTGGTCGTTGGGTGTCCAGTCGAGTTATTCTGTCGAGCTTGCGGATTTCCAAAGAGATGCGTTTCTAGGTCCTTGCCGCAGCGTTTTATGAACGTTTGCTATTGGGATCTGGGAGCTAAGCGATGCTTAATTTCAATTTATGATGTGGCAGCTTTGTTGAGTTTGTAGAAAAGGCTTTTGGAGGTGCGAGGGTCTGAGGGTTAGGGTGTTGTTTAATTTTTATTTTGGTCACAGTGGAATGTTTAGGGGAGACTTTTCTGAGATTTTATTGAGATTTTGACTTTTGTTGCAGTAGAGTTTTGAAGTGAAAATATGCGTTTGAATTTTGTTTAATTTAAATGGAAATAGATGTCATTTTATATTATTTCATGAGCCTATTTCTTGAAACAGAAATTAAGTGCACGAGTATGCAAATGAAGTATTGATTCTATGAGTAATGAAATTTTAAAGTTCTGTAGTGTTCGTGTATGATTTAGGAATCATAATCTCTTAGTCAAAGGCAAAAGTTCAATGATTTCAGTGAAGAAATAACAAGTTCGTGATCTTTTAATTCTGCTTATAATTTTTACAGTCAGGATATTATAAAAAATTTTAAACTGACAACTAGAGAAGCAGTGTTCCTGATATGCTAAAGGGGCGAGAAGTTTCTTTGTGAATTTTAATTGCGACAAGGAAATCCTCCCGAATCCCAGAACTTTTTCTCGCCATCCTCAATCTAGCTATCAGATTCTGAACGAATAATTTCCATAACAAAGCAGTTACTTTTTTTAACACGCTGGAAGTCGACGCTCGTTCACCTGATTTCCCTTCGAATTTTATTCTTCAACCACTCATCAGTTACTTGTGGAAACATCACCCTCAATCAAGATTGAATAAGATCGTCAGAAATTTATACCTCTAGCAAGGCGATTTCTATTGACGTTGCTTGATTCTTGCATTTAATTTCAAAGTCACTTTCCTTCTAATATGTAAGAGTCCTACAAAATAGTGATACTTCATAAAAATTAGTCGCTTTCAATCAATCGCTGCCTCATATTCCTTATAATTGGATCAACATTCGTTAACATACACACAGTAAGGCAGGGAACTGGTTAATATTGAATTATAAGAAAAATATTTAACATGATTACAGATGAGAATAAAATTGCCACGAATATGTTGTAGTTTTAACGCATAAATGTTTTATAAATCATAGCAGGAATCTTTAAATGCAGTAACTTTAGAAAAGTATTTATTATTTATTGTATATCCTTTGGTTTACAGCAGTATACAGATGGTAAAATAACGAACAAAATGAGCACTCAAAATACTTTTATTTTGCTCTTTAAAGTACAGTTTGCTGCCAAAAAGTTTAAACGATTCTCATAAGCATTGGTTTCGCGGCACACTTTTTCAATACAATTGTAAGAAGTGCGAATTGCGTTTGAGGGAGTTAGGTAGAAGAGAGATAAAGCTCTTAGATTTACAGTAGCTGCATACAGTTTGAAAAGGTGAAGAAGCTCCGGACAATCTATTTTCCCAGACATTTCCAGTGTTAAAAGACACAACAACTTCCAGTGTGAAAAGACCACTACGACTGAGAGTAATACTGTAGTTAAGATGTAAAGTTCGCTCCAAAAGGGGATGATTGAGTTTCATCATACCTCCCAACCCCACGATTTTCCAACAAAAATTAAATTCTATGTATTAAAACAAAATAATATTCAAATTCTATTCTAACTGTTCACATTGCATCGACCCCTCCCCACATCGAAAATTGTATTCACAGCGTTTTCCCAGTCTCCGACCACGTAGCCTGAAACTCAGCTCTGTTGAAGCAGCGATTCGAAAAAATTCTCTCCCTTTTATGCCGTTTTCTATTGTCCACCGGACGAAAAATAAAATAAGAAAATCAGTCTCATAATTTAGCCCCGGAGACATTAATACTTCCACTCTCGATACCAATAAAAACTCGCCCACGATGGAAACATAAACGTCGTCTCGTAAAACCCCAGTGTCCTTTCTTCCTCGGCTCATAAAGTCTGTAACGCATCAAAACAGCGGTCAGACGTAACAACAGCGGCGACAGCGTAGTATTTTAGGCGTGGATACTCCGGGGCCCGAGCCGTGAAGTTGGCCGAAGTATCGGGGACGAGATGCACGACGACTTCGATGTCCCATACATCGCGGTATGTGGGCCTGTTCCTCTTTCGGAATGAGCTTAGCATTGAAATATTTTCGTTCGTAAGACAATGGCCACGCTCCTTCGTCTTTCGTTCAGCAGAAGGTTGGATCGTTGAGCTGGGAAGACTGGATGGGCCACGCGATCTGTCTGTCGGTTAAAAGAAACCCAAGGGCGGAAAGGCGGATGCGGTTTGCTCGAACGATCCCTATCAAATTGTGTTTCCGGTTCAGAGGTATTCGATGCTCGATATTTATGGGTCGATGTTCCGTTGCTCGCTCCAAGGTAGAGTCAAGGTAGCCTGTTCTGCTTGGATTGCAGAGGATACGGATGCTGTACGTAGGTTAAGTTTGGACATTTATAAGGAATAGATGCAAGTGAAATATATCTTTTAGTGGTCGACAGTGATGGGAATCTATCTGGGGATAAGTTTGAAATATAGAAGAATTGTATTGGACTGGTTAATGAGGCGGGAGTTTACTATTTGGTCAGTGGAGAAATTTTAGATAGACGTGCCATTTAATTCAGCTGTTTATTTATGGGTATTTATATTAGACTTACAAATAGCTGAATTCATATTAGGAATTAATTTTGGATTGATTGTTATTTTTGTCTTCTTTTTCTTCGGCACAAAAAGTATTTTAGCTTTAGTTTGCGAAATCGATCACATTTTCCATTAGACATCAGGGATTTTAATGCAATTGGAATATAATGTAGTTCCCGTGAAATTAGGGGGAGTTTAAGTCATCATTTTGTTGGTTTCAGATTGGTTTAAAAAATTAAGGTCCAACTAAATGCTGACTTAAATTCCTTCTAATATAAGATGGACTACGTCATCTTTAAAACCCTCGACATCAAGCGCACAAAATGATCAATTCAGCGTGAAATGATCTCACCGCATTTTCCCGAAATGTTGTTTGCTTCTTCTGGTTTGAAAAGATTCGTAAGATCCAACGGATTCAGGGCGACGTTCGTAATTAGGTGAAGGCAATTCTGTCATTGCTCAAGGGGCAACGTGCACGTGGAAATTCACATAAATTAGCGTCGTGTCAGGTCACGTGCCATCAGTATCCGTTATCCTTGGCGTACAGGTGGTGCCGAAATACGTCATAATTTAACCCCTAATCGGATAGCTGAGTGCACCATAAGTAGTCCTGAGTGGTTTCCAAATGGCTTTCGATCTCTCTCGACATACTTTATCTGGAATCAACGTAGAGTGCCTTGCCTCAATTGGCCAGCGATTTTTGCGGTTTTCTTGTGTTTCAAGATCGTTTCAGACGATTGCAGAAGTTCAGTTCCACCGTACAATCGTCCATGGAATATTTATTCCATGACTGGCCTTTCTGCCACGAAATCGTATTCGCTTTTAACGAGGTCCGCTTCTTTTCTAGCGAGACTGTATCAAAAACATACTTCTACTTCGAATGATTGAATCACAAAATTTACATGGACATATTCTACGCTTCTGGCCTAAGGAAAAGCCTCAATTAACAAGTTTAACTACTTGTGACAAGACTAGGAAAATTTCTCAAAGAGTCATTACTCTTCTATGAGCTATTTCGTTGCATTTGAGTCATCTATAAATTTGTACCGTCACACTTTCTTTCTTTCTTCTTTCAATCACGCTTTGGTACTTAAGGAGGGGATATTATCGTTTGAAAGTGTCAAAAATCGTATTTATTTTACATATTTTTATAGAGTGGTGTTTTAGAAACATTATGAATCCAGTACGATATAAAAATTCGGAAGATTGACGAAGTTACAGGCATTTGAGTGAAACAACCCAGGTAGCACGAGCTGGCGTAGCTCCGCGGCTCGGCCGTTCACAGCGTAACTACATTTTTCATTATGATGGCCCTAAAATCTCGCGCTGCGTTCAACCAATTCACTTCCAATTTTGCATGCAGAATCGTAATAAGATTCTTCATCGATCTACGACGCCTTTTTTATTCCGATTCCCCATTTATTATTTATAAAGAAAAAAACATGGACTGTTCTCTTAGAAAAATCTAACTTTATCCTTTGATCTCAGCATTTCCTTATTTTTCAAAATTTTCAAAATCGGCGCTATTAGTAGATCGATAGCTATTAATATATTTTATAAAAAATTGTACTGTTTTTGATTTCAGACACGACATACCGATTTTTTTCACGGCCACCCTGTAGCCGTCTAAAATCGAGGGAGTTTCGCATATGTATCCATAAATTTAGAAAAACAATAGTTTTTTAATTGAAACTTTTTTTTAAGTAGTTCATAATACTATGTAAACATAATACAGAAACGGAAAATTTTCATCAAGCCGTAGCCTTGTAAATAAATTCACAGTTTATTCCGAGCTAATTTTCCGAGCGTTCAAACGGGTATACATACTCCCTTAACCTAGGAATGTGAACGGAAGGTTTCGTGTTTTCATGACACTATGGTAGCATTTTTGGAAATCCCATCCCCAAGGGGTAAAATATATTTTCTCAGACTCCCTACTATCTCTTAAGCTCGATTAGATATCAACTCGGTTCTTAAACATTAAAGCGTTTAAACGTATACCGTCTATAGCCACTTCGTAAAAAATCTGACTGACCCCAAGTACATTATTACAACTGCAGATTTCCATCTAAAGACAAGTAATAAAACAGAAGCTTAGTTAAACGATATATTATACACCCCGAGGATAATCCTCCGCTGTTTATCACCAGCAAATTAATATCGTTTCAAGCGCAGCAACTGCAGTGGCCACTAAATCCTTGGCGCCTAAAATCCACAGGCCATTAAGCAATCGCAAAAAAGAGAAGAATTCCGAAGAAACATTACCCCAACCTCTGGGTTCCCACCCAGCCTCTCCAGCGCCCTTTCGCGTGCGAACGTCGCTCCTAAGCGAAACAGAAATCTTCCACGCAGCATTTACGCCGTTAACGAGGCCGCGCTCTCGCTAACTGCCTCCACGGTGAAAGAAAATTTCGCGCTATGTAGCTACGGGAGGGCCGGTGCTCCATTTAACCGGGGTGGTGGGTGGGGGGCTGCTTAGCCAAAGAAATTTAATCTCTCGCGGTCGAGTGAAACATAAGTGATGTACGACGGGGGCGTTCGAGTGTTGATGATTTCGCATTCCTCGCCGAGAAACGGGGCGGTAAACGACGCACAAAAGAACGCAACAACCCTCCATTTAACCGCCGCCCGGCGTAATTCCGTTTACACCAGCTCTCGAACGAGAGCGTAAACGAGCGGGCGCCGCTAATTTGTTTACGCCAGCGGTGCAATCACCAGGGCGTTTCATAATCGGCAACGAGCACACCCCCGTCGCGATCCCGGGCCGCGTGATTCATGAAACACTCGAGGAGCGGGGCAGGCCCTCGAAAGCGGGGCGAAACTTTTACCATTCCGCCTGTATCCTCCCCGGAACCGCGAGCTTCGAAACACACCGTTGATCTCCGCAGCTTGGCTGAGAATTATATTACTCCCTTTTGATTTATGAACCCTTGCTGGCCCTTTTTATTTCGCGTCGGCCGAGGGCCTGCGGAGAATTCTTTCGCCGATTGCGTAACAGTAATCAGCAGAAGTTTCGGCGTTAAGGGGGGAAGAGTGTAATTTTAAGGAAGAGAGTAAATCTTGGGAAAATTCACCCTTGGTCCATTTAAAGGGTAACTCTGTTTCTGAATGCTTCTGAGAAAATTTTGAACTTCAGATAACGAGGGGAGCGCACAAGGTTTTATATAAATCTACTTGTAAATGTATTGCTTAACGTTTTACTTGGAAAATTCAATGTTTCCTTGGGGCTAAATTTTTAACCCTATTTTTTTCGCAATTTTTGCAATGTGTCATATGTGTTTGATGCGTTATTGTGCATTAAATATTTGTAAAAATTTGAACTAAATCGGTGGCTCGAACCTCGTGCAGGTCCTTTGTAAGTTTTCTCTAACAGTAGATTTCTGCTTCCGGGAAAGTTAGGTATGCAACGATCTTTCTTTGGTATGCATGTCTTTGAGACGGTTCAGTTTCGTTTAGAGTTGTAATTCACGTTGAAAAAGATGCTCCGCTCTTGGTCGAGTTCTTTCCAAGAAGGGAGACACGATACAGAGCGTCCTCGGTGTGACATCGTGGAACTGGTAAAACAGAGAGATAATTCAGGCTCCGGATTAGGTTGGGCTTTTTCTACGTGGCGCACGTTGGCCTTCGCGCCGCGTGAAATGTCTTCTCCTAAATTATCACACCTGGATTTTAACTGGCTGAAAATAAAGTACCATTCGGCCAGCTTCTCCAGGAAAAAACGAGGAGATGAAACGCGATTTACAGGAAGAGGGATGTCCGAGGGTGAGGAGTTGAATCAACTGTTCCGTGGGATCGTTTAAAAGGGCCTTGGGTGCATAATTAAGGATGTGAGGAATCTCTGCGATTCGTCAGACAAGTTTTTCTTTGCGCGACGAGTAAAACGTGCGTGACTTGTTAATGTGCAAATTATCGTACAGATTTATTATACTTCTGTCAAGTTGCACTTTCTGAGTCATCTGGAATTATATAATAAAATAAGATAGATGAAAACGAGAGTTTATCTGTTTTGTGGAGGATGAAGCTGAACTTCAACGTTCATCCCTGAGCTTCAAAATGTTTCATTTTTGTTGTTCCAAATCTTGAAATTTACGAAAGCGAGCTTTCGTGCTCCAGATAAAAACGTTGTGTATTCAATGCCTTTTTCTGCCAACTGCAAAGCTTCCAATTTCAACGTTGTGTAAATATTTCTGACAATGTAGAAGAGGGTGAAAAAATTTTGAGAAAAATTCGTTGAAACATTGCACCGAGATGAATTTAAAGTATTTTTATGTGTGGAAACGGGGTTTTGTCTGTCATAGAATTTGTCGTAGGTATGCAGGTATTTCAAAATTAAAAATTGTCTCGCACTGTTTCTGCATATCTTTCATTTCATTTTCCAATTATGAAGTTTGTCCTGGCCATTGTTAAAAGAATATTCTAAAACTTATTTCTGATCATCACACGGCTGTAGATGTTTAGAAAATTCAAAGATAGCTCAGTATTTCCATATTTAATTGAAGTGTTTAATTAAGGAAAAAATTGTATTTTATCAGAATCCTACTTTTTACAATTTAGGAGTAATTAGACTCTGTACATTGTTATCAAGTCTTACAGGCTATCAGATAATATATCTACAAAGTAAGACTCTGATAATTGCAATTTCAATTAACGGTAAAGTCACGCCCTCCTAGTAATTATAATATTATCGTCTAAAGTTTTATAAATAACCTCTCTTCTGGTATAGTGGTAATTACTGTTTAATTAAAACTTCAGATCAAACAGAAATTCATAGCATCATCTGCACAGAGCAGAATTAGTGAATTATAAGCCGGTACGCGTGAAAGAATAAATTAAAAATATAAACTATTACTAAGCGCCTATATTGCAATTATCTTCTTTTATAATATACAAACTGACATTATAATGTCTACAAAGATTATATGTAAATCCAACTCGAATTACGTCTGAATTTAACTTTCACTTAGCTTTCAGTGATTTTATTATGAGTATATGCAATGTTGCCAATTTTATACGCTACACTATTACTCCCTTTTTTTAGATACAGTAAAACCATGCGAAAGCCTTCTTCGGGAAGGCACTTCTGTGGCTGGCTACTGGTATTTCACACATACTCACGCATCTTCCATCTTTTTCTACCTTTTTCAAACCAGCACTGCTCCTGCCAAGTGACTATACACGGAATTCCGGTTGTGAGCCGCAGAAGCGACTCATGTGAAAACACTCTAAAAGTATTTAATTAATTCCTTCTCCTTCTTTTTGTCCAACGCCTTAAAAATTTAGCTGAATTCCGAACCACGTACTTTGGAATTAATTTCAATTATTTACATGTACTTAATATAAGTTCCTTCTCCACCTACCTATTTCTCCTTCCCTTTCGATCGATATTCACTACTGTAGTTAACGCTCCATATCCCATTGTGACTTTGAGGCAACATATACCATGCTACATGAATTTCATCATGCTGCATATGTTACTATGCAAATGCCCCATCATCAGCCATAGTAACTTGGGAATTATAGACCTTTATTATATAGTACAATAATTGTGAAATTTGGTTGTTAATTTAAATGCAACTTTCAATCTTCATCAACGCCCTGTTATTTATATATCTATTTTTAAATGCAATCAGAAATCTGGGTTACAGATGGTGTAACACGCCTTCGTTCCCCTAATTCGAATAAATTAATCAACCAGTATGCCTTAAAATTCTTTCAACACTGAAACATTAAGCTCTATCGATATAAAATAATTATCGTTGCGAGGCACAAATCGTGGCTTGCCCTTATTATCGATGAAATCCCTGCCCAGTCACGTCCAGTCTCGCGTGTACATAAAAATCCTCGAACCTAATTTCGCACGTACACAGTCCGAACCGGCTAATTCCATGGCATGGCGCCCATGGGAAATTAAAGTGGATGATTGATACAGGTAAAAAGAGGAATTAAGACGCATCCGCGGGCAGCTTTATATCGGTTACCGTCGAACCCTTAAAACCTGACCTTTTTACTTTGCCCTCCCTTCAAACGACCCTTACGTCCCTCTTACAACACAAAATTCTAATAGCGTAGGTACAGCAGAAATTTTTCTTTCGTAAATAGTCGCGAATTGCATTTCCTATTCCATAACAAAGAATATTTGAGGAATTAATTAATCCCGTAGACTCTATTTCCTCTTTCCATTTTATCGAAGTACAGCTTTGCATCAGCAAAGAAAAAATATTGTAGGTATTTCTTGAGCAAAGATTATTTCTATTATTAAACAAAGGCAGCTAGAAGTAGAGGACAGCTCGAAAGTCCTTCAGCGAGTCACTTTTAATCGAAGAGCCTCTTATTTCCAGGATTTGTTGAATCAGGGGAGGGGAAGGAAAGCTTTGTAATTAAGGGAAGATTTTCGCAGAGACGATCGAGAAGGCGCCGCTGAGGGATTTAGGTGGCTACTAATAACTCCTCACTATAAATACTCCTGGAATTCCTATGTGTCTGGCTGTCCCACCCACCTTTGTTAGCTGGCTTTTCACACGGATAACCCTCCACCTTCCACTCGTCTCTCGAGCCTCTGTTCCCCCCTTTTCCACCGCGTTTCTTCTCCATTCTTTCTTGGCTGTTCCTTCCTTCCTTCCTTCCCGGCCACCCCCCAGTCACCCTTGGCCCTCGTTCATTCTTCTCGAAGATAGAAGAGCGACTGGGTTACGGGAAGAGGCTCCGTCACGTGGCCACGAGACTCTTGGCGTATAATGCGAAGGACACTTACACCAGGGGGGAGGGAAAGTGGGCTTCCCTCTGTCCGCGTATCGGGAAATCAGCTGGCACGATGGATCGATCAGCGGAAAAATACATGGAAATTTATGAGCTGTGTGAGAATTTCGGAGTTGTGGTACATATAATATGAGACGTTGAATTTATAAAGAATATTGCATAAGTGACATACGTAGATTTGGATGAAAAATTTGGACGAAGTAGTTTTTTAAAAAATCATTGAACATGTGTTTTCTTATATTTAGGAGTGGAAATATTTGCCTGAATATTTCGTGTAGGAATACGAACAATTACGAAATTATTTGCTTATCTCATACGTTTTACTTATTTAAGTAATGTAATGTAAATTAGGAGGATTAATTGGATCAATCATATCAATTTTAATTTTAATAACTTTACCTTTTTACATACTAATATTTATTACACAACATTAAGAAATTTTTACCGACCAAGTCAAATTATATTTTGGTCACTAACATCACTATTTATTTTATTAACTTCATCAGGAGGTAAACATATTGAATGCCCCTATAAAGAATTAAGACAAATTTTTACAATTGTATATTTTTCATATTTCTTAATCAGCCCAAATCTAAATAATAATTGTCATGATTTAATTTATAGAAATTAGTTAATGAGTCTGATAAGATATATATGTATCTTGAAAATATACAGTGGAAATAATACTTTCTATTAATTTTAAACAATTAATCGTAAATACAATTTTACGACATAAAATAATAATTAAATAAACTGTACCATAAGAAAGAATTTTTTTCAAGACTTAAAGCTTAGAATTCAAATAATTAATAAAATATGATTTAATCTAACAATTATAAAACTTAAATGAAACCCATTGGTGTAATTCAAGTA
Organism: Andrena minutula; assembly: GCA_929113495.1. Taxonomy (NCBI): domain Eukaryota; kingdom Metazoa; phylum Arthropoda; class Insecta; order Hymenoptera; family Andrenidae; genus Andrena; species Andrena minutula. The sequence continues at coordinate 8,279,645 of OV815996.1, read as the reverse complement.
ATTTACAGTGTAATAATGTCAAATTTTAAAAATTAACTATGCCTATGCCTATATCCAGCATTAAAGGAACCCCTACTAATTGATTATAAAACCGCATTTGCCATAACGATTTCTTAATTGCGTGTAGCACGAACAACCGACTCCATTATCGTTCCAATAACTCTGAATGGGGATGGAAATTCTAGAACGGGCCGACTAGACATCTGTGACGCGGAAAACTGCTGCATAATCGCCAGTTAGTTCCTAACGAATGGCCTGGCCGCTAATTTCGCGCGCGTTTCACCCTGTTTGCCGCGTTTCCCTGGAAAATTATTCCCCGCGGGCTCGTCGCGGAGAGAAAGAATGCGCCCTGTGAAATCATGCGAATATTTTATGACGCATAAAAGCGTTGAACAGTTACAGCCTAACTTGTCCTGCAGCATAGTCTCGTAAAGCAGCTATTAAAAAAATCATGGTCTATGAACGACCACGTCTCTCGCGAGAATTGTCTTTTGTGCCTTTAGACTCTAACTCTAGCCTGTTAACTGGCCCAGAAACGTGATCCACGTATTTAAGACGGTATATTTAAGAATGTCAAAATTGAAGTAATTCCTTTTGCAAACAATACGAGCTCCATGTGATTTAACGCTACTGTCAAATGGGGTAATTTAATATAAAATAAGTAAGTTTTATTCTAGAATATACAATAGAGAAATTTATTCTTCTAGCATCTAGGTATTGTATAATATAACAGTATTATTCCCAGATGAAGTGCCTCGGATAAATTTCATTTTGTTTGTCTGAAAATAATACCTGTTATATTATTATGTAAAGCAGATGCTACATGAAGTTGTTTTAAAATATATTTTTGTGGTCAATGTTATCCTATTTCACGGTACTTATTCTCAGTAGTTAATCTTAGATGAGTTTTCCCATGAGTTTATTAATTAAATAATTTGGGGATATTGTGAGTGAAGCTCGTTGTGATTTAATATTCGAATATTTTACAAGTATTTGAATATTTTACAAGTATTCGAATGCTACGAATAAACTTCGAATATTTGAGTATTTGAATGTTATTATTCGAATACTATTCGAATATCGCTGTATTCGAATAGAGCAGTATTCGAATATCGCTGTATTCGAATAGAGCAGTATTCGAATAGTATGGTGTGAAGTGGGTCAAAATTAGCTTACAAGATTTCACCCTGACAAATGAACCTCAACAACTTGATTTATAATTCACACCATACTATTCGAATACTTGGATATTCGAATAGTATTCGAATACTTGGATATTCGAATAGTATTCGAATACTTGGATATTCGAATAGTATTCGAATACTTGGATATTCGAATAGTATTCGAATACTTGGATATTTGAATTATATTCGCCAAATAATTGAACAACTGAAGTATTCGAATATTCGAATACCAAATAATTCGACAAATAGTCCCAGCCCTAATTGAGTTATGAAATGGGAGACTAAAGTTGATTTGGTGAAAAATTCTTGAGATCTCGACATTCTCGACACTTATGCTTTTGTTTCATTGAACTGAATTTTCACGCGTTTGTCGCTAAAAATTCGCAACACAATTTTTCGAATTTTCATTGTTCCAATCTCCAATTCTTTTATTTCCTACCCCCTTTTCCTCATGGGAAATCATTGTTTTCGCTTCCTGCGTTCGTATACCTTTCTACGTCTCATATTTCTTACTGTTAGTGTACATTTGTGACAAAAACTTTGGTGGAAACACAAGGTGTCACGTTATAAAGAACATATCTGAGACAGGGTTGGTTTTTAGCGCTGAGATAAGTTGACGGTGGGTAATTAGGATTTTGATGAATTGGACTTGGAATATCTATCGAGTATTCGTGCAGTGACGAAAAATTACCGTGCGAATCTTGTTACAAATTACACGTTACAATGAAAAATATGCCAGGAAAAGTGTCTAATAAAATAATTAAAACCAGTTGTCTGTATTTTAATTTTTCATATGCCTCGAAATCATATATGGAGCTGATCACTATGGGTTCGATCATTGATAAGTTAAATTTTACCGTGTAAGACCCATTAAATAATTGGTCCATGAATAATTACGTTTACTATTAACAGTCTTAATTCTTCCTCCCTTATAATTTAACAATTTTTTAACGCCAATTATGCTTTGGAGCGCTAATGATAATTGAATCATTATAGGACGAGAACAGAATCCAAACTGCACACTAAAGAACTTTTAAATATTAATACACAGGCCCGATTCTCATATTCTCATTATGCGCAAATTATGGAAAGCTTCTCCGTCAATTATATCCTGTTTCTTCGCCAGTTAACATTTAATCGGCCGAATTTCATTAATTTCTATTTCAGCAGTCCCATAAATTGCATTACATAAATAATTTCCAACGTTCGCTGCTTTCATAATTAATGATTCACCGTCCGCGGCTCGATCAATAGTTGGGAAAGGGGATTAATAATTCCGGGCTTATTAACATGCGACCCTTTATTATCGAGCAGAAATTTATGTATGGGTTACGCGCGCTTCCTGAAATTGAAAATCTGCCGAAAGAAATGGACTTGCGTTTCCGACGCATGTAATTAACGGATAGTCGGTTGCAACGGAACCCGAGGAATTGGTAATAATATCAAACGCGCACCAAATGTTGCTAATTAATATGTTCTGGTTTCTGCAATTTTCCCTCAAATTTACGCCTTTAATCCCCTAAACGGGCGGAACAGGTATTTGCAGATGTTACTGGCTAATTTACGTTTTAACTCTTGCTTGGTGGCGCCGGAGCTTGTGTTCCACCAACACCAGATTTTAGTTATTGAACACTAGCTTGCATAGTTGGCTCAAAATGCCATAAAAAGGGATTTTGACCATTTAAAGTCGAGTTTCCTTTCAAGTAAATAACAGGGCGTGGTTCTAGTTGAGTATTGTTCTTTGAAATGCATAAATGATAATATATTGTAATGTAGTTTTGTGTATTTATGAGGCATGAGTTTTCTCGCAATTATATGGAAAATAATATGTATTTCTATTTAAATGCATGTTGGATACATAATTGCAGACATTCAGGTGGCGAGTAAAATAGTACACGGACATTGGTGAGAATATTTCGAGGAGGTTTAATGCCGAATATTTTTTTTATGCATTCACACGTTTTCTATTATTTTTTTTAATCAAATATCAGCTGTGAGCCGCAGAAGCATGTCCTATAAAAATACCTAAATAATTCAACGCGCATCAACTCCTTGCCTTCTAATTACGAGTCACACTCTCGGCGTTGATTGTGTTCTCTAATACCAACCGTTACATTTTTCAATTCCACCTAGAAGAAATGCTAGAAAGGACTCTGTAAACAGTAATAATTTACGAATTAATTTTTTAACGATTTACTCGTTTCATTGCCCCATGTTTTCCAGCAACGCACATTCATGAAAACGTGTATTATCAACGAATAAGAATATTTAAGGCAGTGAGAACAAAAACGGACTAACCCACATTGCAAAAAATTAATCTTTCCTATTTTATACGATTTTTAGTACAACTCAAACTCAGTTTTTGTTCTTAATGTCTCATTTCATAGTTCAATAATACCCGTAATATTTCATATCGTCCCTAATGACACTAACATTATTCACAACTTCAGAAATCTAAGGGTTTATTTATAATAGGCAGTCTCCACGAGAGTTGTGACTTTCAAGCGTCAGCCACAGTAACTTCTATCTCAACCAACGCACTCAACTGTCTTTTCCTTCCCTTTAATTCATTTCTGTGACGCGTGTGTTTAGCCAAATCGCGAGGGAAAGAGGATAAATTTGCATCGCCCTGTCTGGCCACTTGACAGAATCACGAGGACGAGCCGCGAAAGTGGTTAATCGCGGTCGAAGACGACAACTCCGAGGGGATTGAAGATCCTCAGGACGTCGATTAAATTCCAGAGAAAAGAACGTTCTGCTTGGAGAGTTTAACTGTATATATACCCGAATCATTTTATCATTTTATACGGGCCGAGCCGTGAGAAGTGTCTGACGGGGGTGGAATGGCTCGACTGTGGGCAGCTGCAGGGTCTGCAAGGACGAGGAGGGGTGGCTCGATGAAAAAGGGGAGTGCCGCGTAAAATGTTGGAGGATATAAAACTCTTTCGGTGTTGGAAGTTATACCCATTAAAGATTAATAAACCATCAAGGTGGAAAAGAGCCAAGATGGTGGCTGTCTCTGGCGGCGGGGGATGGCGGGTGGCGCGAAGAAGGGTGGGAATTAGGAAAGAGGAATTTCGAGACCACCTTTCGAGCCACCGCGTCTGCAATTATTGGATCCTTTCTTGGATATCCACTCCACTCGAGACTCTCGAGCATTACCGTGATTTTTCTTCGCGAGTAATGTAATCGTTTATTGCGAATCGAAGTTGCGAAGGAGATATGTTTATTCAGTGACTGGGAATGATTAATATGTGGGACACGCGGCGTTGAACGAAGGAATTGTTAAATTATTTGTTTGTAGATCGCGCGGTTGGAAATCCGTTTAATTCACACCGTTGAATAGCGTAATGATTTACTCTACCGTGTTCAAATTGCAGTTGTTACGAAAATTTCTATCACTGGCACAAATGAATTATTCGCGGTGGCGCGTATAACTGGAGTTGCGGAAATAGCTGTAATAACGTGGGACAGTCGTTCTGCTTGCTGGGTTTACGAATGTCTGTCCGTGATGAGTTAGTCGAGTTACGTTTCTGCAAAACTCCGCCATTGACGTCTTTTCACGTTCGACGACTTGTCTGCATTGTATAGGGAATCTGCAGGATAATAGGTACCTACTAATATATCAATTTATATCTCGAATGGGGGAGAGTGAATTATGGGAAATTGAGGGGGAATATATGCGATGAGTGAAACGGACAGACAAAGGGAGCAAGACGTAGGCCTGGCTTGCAGCCAGACATCCTGAATTACTTTTCTCAGCTTCTTCGAGCCTTTGAAGCTTTTCTGTCGATACTTTTCATTGAAATAGTGAAGCGTTTGTAGTAACAATGCATAGCTCTTTTTTATAAATAAAAGGGAGGGGATATGTATTTCCATTTTTTGGGGGGGGGGGATGCAAGATAGACCCGCGAAAAGTACGTGCATCTTCGAAATTTTATATATATAGCTCCTTTATTTTGACATATTTTAATGAAATCCTTTGGTAGGATATTTTGAAGAACTTAAACATTGACAAAGTATAAAAGAAACTATTTTCCTCATAGTTCTGTACTGCATTACCCCCTTAAGGAGGGGATGGAAGTCAAAGTAGTGTAAAATCACTAATGTGTAACTATATCGTGTAATTTTTTTATGGTAACTCAGATCCAGCAGCCAAGTAGCCAGAAATTCCAGTGGTGTGTAGACTCTACTGTAAATGGAGGGAGCCGATGTATTCATACTGGATCGCATGACGGGAAACGCGAAACATTTATATCGGAAGCTGTGTTCGTGCTGTAGCGCACCGACTGATCGATGCCGGGCAAGCGAAATCCAATCGGCAATTATCAGCCGCGAGCTTAATCGGCGGCCGTCTCGGTTTCCCCGTTATATAATGAATACCAAACTTGCCTCCGTTCCGTTTTGTATCCCGATATCGACGGATATTTCCGCTCTGGTCGGACACGCCGCGATAAATAAACGATAAGGCCATTGTCCTGTGCCTGCAGCCGTTCGATATCCTTGTTTATTCGAATAAATCAATTAACGAATCGTCGGTTAATGATAGCGAATAACCAGCGGTCCACAGCTTTGAAATGTCGGCGAGCACCTTTGGAACCATCGCGGGGCTGTTCAATGTGCTGATAATTTATCTGCCGCTGTTGCATGTACGTGACTTCGCGATTTTGGTTCTAACTTACTTCGTATTTAGCAGCTGTGAAACTGTGTTGGAAGAAGTCTGTATTTAAAAGATGCATTTTGTGAAGATTTTAGAGAATTAGTGTTTTGGAAGTTGGAGAAAAATTGGAAGACAGCGGAACGTTGCTTTAACAGAGAGTCCGACAGAGAGGCGGGAAGCGGAACCAGGTCATTTTTGACCCAGTAAAATTGATGTACTAACAAGTAGACACTTATATGCTCGTTTTTATATTACGAGAACTACCTAGGGAAAGTTTTTTACACAAAATGTAACGTCATATTCGGATTCAGCACCTCAAAAAACTTAAGTACAGATGCCAGGTTTTAGCCAAGTATTCTTAAATAAGAGGATTTTGCCGTTTTTCGGTACGCCTCAATAACACGAGTACAATAATTTTCAGGATTTTTTAGTTACTATGAGTAGTTTAAAAAATTATATTCCAAATCGGGAAGCTCCATTCACTGTAAGTGAATGTCTACTTGTTGGACTTCAAAGAATGAACTATCTTAGAATTTTCGTCTTAACACATGTTGATGAAGTGTACGACTTATTCATGACATTAATTTCCCAACTGTCTTGGGTAAAACGAATTGACCTATCTTGACAATTAAAAAATTATGGATTCTAAAAAATTCCTGCAGTCTTACTTATTCACAGAGTCTCTGAGTGCCTCACAACTGACAGAATACTAATATAAAGCTTCTCTACCACGATCACACTTAAACATCAATAAACACACTTCTGCACCTGAGCAATTTCAAGAACGCACAACTCGCGTGCACAGGGCGTAAGCCCTTTCTCCACTGGCGAAGAGATATGCCCAAAAGAAAGCCAGCGACCGGTTGTCCGCGGAGGCCAACAAATAACTTTGACAGGAAATCGTGGTCTCCAGCGAGAGATATTTCGCCGACCAGCACGGTAAACCGGCCGAAAGCGGGATTTATACAGGAAGTTGGGGAAAAGTGTCGTTCCATGAGGTAAGTTTAAGCGGGCCTCCCACGGCTGCGTGTATCACGAAACGTCACGGAGGGTGGGAAACTTTTGATGGCGTAAGATTCGAGAAGGAAATATTTTTGACGTTCCTGAGAACGGGGAACAGAGGGATGGGACTTCTTCGACGACTTTGGAAATGAGTATCCTCGGCTGTAATTAAAATGTGGAAACAGTATTATGCGCAGCGTTGCGCGGCACAGCATTAATTAATCTGAGAAGTCTGCAGTCAGTGAGGTGGACATAAAAGAGAGATAATATCAACGAGGAGGAACTGTTGCTCGGTTATGTCCGTCGTATTTTAGGCTCCGTACAGTTGCACGTGATTTGGGACGTTTTATGACTGTGATCAGGGATTACGTATTGATGGTCTCTTACGAGAAAGAGGGAGAAATGAAGGAAACAGGGAAATTGAACGGGATCAGGATAATTTATGGATCATAAATGGGATGTTGGAGATATTGCCCTTTTTTGTATTGAACGTTAAGGAGGGATTAAAGACAGTTAAGGTACTTTGCGCTGTATAGATAGTAACTGTTATGTTTGAGCTACCTCTTTGTGTTTTAAGATCGTTCCTGAAGCTGTGATTGGTAAACGGGGGAGAATGGAGGTTGCCTTGTCAGTATCGCACGATAATTACTAATTTCTATAATGCTATAAATATTCAGTGAAACTTTAAAGCATAATAACGAAGATTTGGAGGATCATAGAATTAGAAACATTTGAATTACTTGTTTTCTTCTTCACTTGATCCTAGTTTCGAATTCTTCTAGCAATGGAAGCAAAGATCTTTACAGCGTTACAGAAAGTTCGAATTTTACCGACAATTCCTCACGTTCCAATCACGTACCTTACGACTGCTAATGACACGGCCTCATTGACTGAATTAAATTACAACGACTCGAAATCGAGGTTCTAAATTAAGTCCATGCGCCAGTTCGTTAATCATTTCACTCACTCCAAATGGAAGTCGCTGCCCTTTTAATTAAGTCCTTTCATTAGCAATCGGCTAATTGCTAATACTGCACGATTTATATGATCGATTTTTCATTTAGGTCCTTCCCATTATATTACCTACTTCCTGGGTTTGAAATTTAGAAGCTGCTGTTTAAATTGTACGAGGTATCGATTTACTTGACATTTTCCTGGTACATATTGGATACTTCAGTAAAATTGTAATACTGGTCGATTAAACTACTTTTTATTAGGAGTCAATGAAACATATGCAAATTTTCATTGTAAAGACATGTGAATTTTCTTGAATTGAAACTTTACTTTTTAATTTGTGTTCGGAATTTTTCATGGAAATTCACTTTTAATGAGTTCAGAATTTTTAAACATTAACTCATATGTAATACCAAACATTCTAAATAATTCCAAATATTTGTATTAATCCAGGATAGAAGGAATAGAAATTAAAGATAAAATGATTTCGTAACAAAAGCAGCTGGGTTGTTCTCAAAGTTGTAAATTCCATGACATTGAGCACAAAATAATTGTGTTTGCATCGTATTAATAATCACAATTTTCATAGAGGATAACTGTTTAAAGAGCGTTTGTAATACGTTTTTCCAATTGGTATCGTCGGCCTCCGAATTACGGGAATAACGACGATTGGCCAACAACTTATTCATGCTTTTCACGAGCAATATGTAAACCGACGAAACACGGGAAATTATAAACGAAAAAGGGCCGCGGATTCATCTCAAATTCACTTTTATCGGGCAAATTGAATTCCCGAAACATGCATCGCATGCGTCACGCGATTCGCGATAACGCGATTTTCGATTTGTTTGCGCGCACTGTTCCTGCGCGAGCAGCGTCAATGACTTTATTTAACTACACAGTATTGGGAGAAATATGCAATTTTAATCGCTTATATATAACAAGCCTCTGAAAGTTTCTACTGCAATTTGATCGAAGTAAAGTTCTATCAGATTTGTCAAAAATAATTTCAAATTCAAAATAGAAGATAATATTCCATCTAATGAATTATTCGAATCAGTTTATTACAACTATTTTAAAAATAATTCGGTGAAAGTAGCGTTATTTTATGCAAAACCCAAATAAATGACTTCAAAAAGATTTCTTATATTAGATAACTGTTCCAAATAAAATAATATATGAACTTATCAGCGTTCAAACATTCGGTTTGAACAATTCAAATATAAAATACAATAAACCATCATTTGATTACTAAGCAAATAATTCGGAGAAAGATCCTTTGTTTGTTGAAATAAACTCTCCTCCGAGTATTTGAAAATAATTTTTCGTCAAATAAGATAATATATTATTCGAATACTCTATTCTAAAATAATGTCCAAGCTTCGAGATAATGCAATTAAACTAAATTTTCTATGAACTTCTAATAAACATTTTAAAGTTGAATACTAGCAAAAACTGCTTTGAGTACCAAAATTTGATTTACATTTTGGAGAAAAAATTATAAAAGCGAGGCATTGTGTAGATAAGAATAAATATAAGTGTTGCGGGAAACTAGCATGCTGTTGTTTGCTATTTGAAGACCAAAGGTTTCGTCTACTTAATAAAGAATGACTGCAGCCTCTTTTCGTTTATATTTTTTGCGCCACTCTGTAGAAAACGGTATTTTTGTGGCCCTTGCCCCCCCATGAAGACGACAATTCTGATCGCGACTCGAGACGATCTGTCGATAACGATGCTGAAAAATGACCGTACGTGCGGTCGCGAATGCCGCGCGTGTCTCGGGAGGATTTCACGATGAGCGATGACGAGCGATGCTCGTCGATAAACGTCCAGTTAACGTTCGGTAAAGCTGACGTAGTAGAGATGTTTATGAAACCGGACAATCAGTTGGTGTCCCACAAGGATCGATGTTTCTATCGATTCGGACGCGTTACACTCGTCGCCCAGTTTCGCTCAGTTTCTTTTTTTTAACTCATGAAAATCGTGTATTCTTCAAGCGTTTCGACCGGAAGTTACCTACCCTTAATCGACTCCATGTACAAAAAATACTTATGCACCCTATAAAGCCCCTTTCATACCAAATAATTTTATTGGAAATTTTTATCACTTACTCCCATAGTTCCGGATATATTCAAGGTGGTAATTTTAATTGGTCCACCCTGTATACTAACAGTGATGGACTTTTGTTTATCAAGAATCGTTGCTCAAAGTGGGGTGCTAATAACGGTATATTCTATAACATTCTTCCTACCGTAAAATGTTGCACATCCCTCTGCGTAGAAATAACGCCACGTAAAAATCTTTTCGTTTACTTTCTCCATTATTCGCGTAGGTCTGCCCGAATATCCGTCGGCACAGCTAACTCACAAAGAATAGAAGCCAGTTACTGTTATTATTCAATTTTTTTCAACGTACACTGTGCGGCCCCGAAATGGCTCCAATGGTAACATAAAAAATTAGATTTTCCAGTTTCACGAAAGCAACATAAGCAGCACCATGGTCCATAGAATTTTTCGACCCTGGGGTTCGTCGAACCTGTGAAACGGGGATGGGAACTGCATCATTTCGAAGTCTATTTGACGGCCGTAGTTGCACGAGGAAATTTATAACACGGCCTCCTTTCTCCAAATATTTTTTCTGGCACTGTTCCAGCATCACCCGCTTCCACCCCATTGAATTTTATTTTCATCCCCCATCCCGCGGATTTATGCAGCGCGAGCTTCGGGACTATGAATAGCCTGATAGAGGCGGGCGTTTAGAAGCAGCAGGATCGCCCCGTGGATCCTTCCTGGGGATATTCGACAGGGTTCGTCGGCTGTAGCAGCCGATTTTGCGTTTACCAGTGATCGAAGGGTCCATAAAGGATACGTTCTGCCGTGGTAAATCTTATTTCGCGCTCTTATTCAATGAAAGGCCCGCGAGAGCTGTGATCGTTTATTTCCCTGATAAACATCCCCGTTTCGATAGCAGGCGTCGACCACGGTCTACGGGGACCGTGTATTCGTCGGGTCGCCCGATTTAATTCCATCGAAGCACTTTTAGGGGGTGAAATCATTCTCCTGTTGAAGAATGGGAAACTTGGTGAAATTGTGGTTTCGCAGAGGGAATTCCTCTAAACTCTAACGCATGAAACTTGTTAAGCCTTAACAGCTAAGGGTTTGTGAATACTTCTGAGATCCAGCACCTTGGTAGTAATGTAGTAGTTTTGTTTAGTGCGTCAAAAATTTAATTTGATGTAACTTCGTATACACTACCGGACAAAAAAGTTACCACTTTTTCGATTTGTTCTATTTTTGTTGTTTTTTAGCATACGTTTGGGACAGTGGTATTTGTTTAATATGCATATTCTGATGAAGAATTTAAAGCTGTATAAAACCCACTTAAAGTTGAATTTATTTAACTGACAAACAAAAGTGTTACATGACATTGAATGGGGTAAAATTTTTGGGACCTACAAAGAAGTTACTACGTTTATTAACTTTGTTAGGTTGTCCTAAACGCAAAAGGTGCCACCACAAAATATTAGATTTTTTTTATTAATGTTCAAAAGTGGTAACTTTTTGTTAGCTTTAAAAATGTGTTGTCTTGTTTAATGTTATGTGAGGTTTTTGTTTGTTAGTTAGATAACTTTTACTGTAACTGGATTTTATACAGCTTTTAATTCTCTTTCAGAATATGTATATTAGGCACATACTGCAGTTTTGAATTGATATTGAAAAGTAATAGAAGTAGAATGGTTCGAAAAAGTGGTAATTTTTTTGTCCGCTACTGTAGGTAATTGTGGTAGAACTTTTGTTTTGATTGCTTAGTGTTTTTAGGAAGAGACTTATTAAAATGAGATAAATAAACAGAAAAGAAAATGTAAAATAGGGGAATAAAATCTGATGTTCTGTAGAAACAAGTTGCATTAGACAGTTTTAAAAAATTACTGTTGTCATACGAATGAAACAGTAATTTAGTAGTGTTCAATTATAGAAGATTTACTATATTGTGTAGGTACTAACACAGAGAAGTTTAATGATAACTCCAGTTTAATTTGAACTATTATTGAAATATAAGAAAAGTATTTGCCGAATTTACATTGAAGGTGAGTTTTCAATTCTCTACAATAATCAACACCAATATTCACTTAGATTCCACACTGTTAAAACACTAAAAAAATGGAACAAAGAACCAACTAATCAGTCAATCATTTAATAAATCACAACTACTGTAAACTTCATCGCGATGCTCATAATTAAATTAATTAACCTTCCCACGATAACCATCAGTCTTCTTCAAAAGAAATCACACTAACATCGAACGCTCTTCAAAACTCCCACCTCATGATACCAGAATATCTTGCAACTTTCACCTAATCCTGACCCACCGCAATAAATTCCTGCAGCGGCGTTACTTTACACGCCATTTGCCACGTAATCTCAAACATCGTACGCACAGGCACGTGTCTCGATCACGGGGGACGAGCGCTCCCAAGCCGGATCGGGGTTCGATGAATAGCCTATGGCAACGTGAAAACCGAAATACAAACTGCAACGAGCGTTTCGATCGATCGGCAGACCGCGTATGCGCCTGGCCAGTAATCCTGCTGCAGCCAGGACGAAACAGCGAGACGAATGGCCGCGGTCGGCTTCTGCATGTAACGTGAACGCGATCAAATCGAGGAAGTCGAACGAGGAAGTGCACGGAGGTGGCTGGCATCATTTCCGTTGCGCCAGCGTTTAGTTTCCGCCGCATCCGGCGGCTATCTGTATCACTGCGTCATCGCTGGTACACAACTGAGCTCGTTGCATTGCTGCGCCGGCCGCGGCCGTTGCAATGCTTCATCGATGACTTGAATTTGCGTCATTGTTGTCGTCGTTGTTGTTCGTGTCGTAAATTGGAAACGCGAGCATAGAGGCCGTGGGCAGGGCTTCGATATCGAGGGCCATTTTCGGGTGTCAGAAAGCAATAGTTTCGTGGCGCGGAACCGTCAGAAGGGATTTAAGGTAAGATTGAGTAGCTTCGGAATGTAACGTATAAGACCGGGACTTTGGAAAGTGTCGCTTCGGTGATGGAAAGGTATAAATAAGTTTGGGGTTTGTAGTTATTATGAGTGATTTTGGATAAGGGAGACGAGGAATTAGGAAAGTAATTTCAATGAGAATGGGGTGAAGTGAAAAATATATGGCGTGGGGAAGTTGATAGTTGGTTAAAAATTAAATAGTTTGCATGAGGTAGGTATCTATGCGGATGAAGAGGATTTTTGTATGGGAATGTGTATTGACTATAGGTACACAAAAAGGGAACTTAAATGAAATTAGAATTGATGTCTACTGTTTCACATGTTTCTTATGCCGCCAGAACAAAACGTTCACATACGATTCGTACACTGAGTTTTGTTCGTGTTCGCCTTGGTGGAAACGCGGCTTTACCGTCACTCCGTACACTCCCTCAATCACATCAACACATAAACAAATCTTAGATACTCAATAAATAATATTACCTTTCCATCAGAGTATTCTCTTTCAATCTCATTCTTCAGTTAACCAAAGCATTGGCAAGGGTGCTTACATCTTAACTCATGCTATCATTCTACTAAAACAAAAATGGTGTAGATTTCTACTTAAAATGCACAAAGAAATTCCGTACACTCGAAAACCATATTATTTTGACTTAACCATTTAAAATTACATTAAGTAGGTACATACTAAACATTCTGACTTCATTCAACTTCCTCAGGAGAATCCCCCCTGAAGAAGTGCTACATATCCATGAAATTATCTCCGGCCATTTTTCAGTGCTTTTCTCGAAACTTTTTCAAAAATCACATACTTCCAATTATCAAATTACATACTTCCGTTTCTCCAGGGGAGGTCAATATTTCTTAAGAAAACGAGGACCCAAGTAGACCACGATGACCTATAAACTGATCACTTACTCGACCAGATCGCGGGCCCCGAAATCCACGATCCCACGACGCGACGATCGCGTATTAACCGCGCGGTGTGAGCGTCATGGCCGCCTGAATCACGGATGATGAGCTCTCGAAATCCTGTTTCGCGGATATGAGGCCAGGGAGGACGTACCTCCACTCGTCGTGATGAGCTCGCCAGCAAAGAGAGGGCTGATTATTCGAGCTTAATGGAGCGGAGGGGGTGGATCGCGGGAGGGTGAGGCGAAAGGCTGGGAAGGGGGAGGGGGTGGGCGACGCAGACGGGGCGTTTAATAGCAGGCACGAAACGACGCCGGGACGTCGATCGATAAAAGTGGCCAGTTTATTTTCCAGAAGCAACGCAGCAGATCTCCCTCCCCTCTAGTCCCCTTGCCGTCCAACCCCCTTCGAAAAAAGGAGCCGGAGAAAAAATAGAAGAAGCGCACTCGACCTCTTCGTGGGCACCCACCGAAGAAATTGCTTGTCTTTTTTCGCTTAGCGGGCTAATTTCGTGCCGCGGATGCTTGAGCATACTTTGCCACGAACTGCCTAAAAGAACGTAAAAAGTACCCGCGCAGCTTCTCATAATTAGTTCCGATGAGCCATGGCGCTTTCCTATACACGGGGCTAGGGGTCGAGACCGGAGAACACGGGGGTGGGAGGGGGGGGGGGTACGGTCCTTCCGGTTGGTGGAAACTGGATAGAGAGCTCCATAGAGAGCTGCGTAGAATTGGACTTGGAGGGGTAGCGTGGTGGCTGTTAGCCTCTGCCGTGTATTTTATTGCTGCTGAAAATTTGGAATTTCGTCCAGTCGTTCACTGTTATTGTATGCTTAAGGAGGACTTACGGTAATTGCTTGTGTTTGTATGAATAGAGCTACGGAGGTGTGAGTTGCAAGATGCTTGTCAAGTGTGTTTTTGTCACAAGATTTGAATGCAATCTGGGATAGAAAGGAAATATTGCGGGTAGCTTGCAAAGAAGAGCGAACTGGAATAGCTGAAATGGTTCGAGAAATTAATTGAGACACTATTTTGTGACATTTGTAGGAAGTGTTTTGTCTAAGAGAGTGCATTTTGGTTAGGAGTGGGTGTTCTGATTAAATCTCGAATTACAGAGACAGATAATGAAATTAAAATTTAACATCTACTATTCTATTAAGGGTACCCTCCAGCCAGAATGCTTGAAACATACGTGATTTTCATGAATTAAAAAAATAAACTGAACAACATGTAAAAAAGCTTTTTGGGCTTTGTTACTACATATTTGAAGAACAACAAAAAAAATGATTTATTTTATCAATTTTTGCATTAGATGTACAGCATTCATTGTACCACTGTAGAAATTAGAGCTCCTGACGAACGCCATCAGAAATCGTAACAGGATCGCCTAAAATAAAAAAACTAAAAATATTCTTAAAATATATGTGCACGCTTATCGCCTTATGCACAAAGAGTAATTTTGGATCACTCATTTATTTTACGTACAGATGTATGTGTAGAACAACATGCTTCTTTTCAACATTGTGTTTAAACATGTGCTAAAAATCACCGGATTGTTTGCACTGGCGACGGATAAGGCGATAACCGTTCATATATATTTTAAGAATATTTTTAATTTTTTAAAATTTAAATTGAAATTTATGTAAATATATCTATACATGATCCAACAAAATTTATAAAAACTGTTCGAAATTTACAACTTTCGTTCCTTAAGCTCTTAAAACTGCTTTCCGACCGAAGGGAAGCACCTAACAGATTCCGGAGTCAAGTATTCTACTCCGAACAGAAACTGTCGAGGAATAACTTAACCTCCAGCCTCATTAGCTAAATACCTGCTTCCCAACCCATTAACACTTATCTTCTGACTTACCGAACATCGCTCCCAGCAGCTCAAAATATCGACGCACCGAAACTATCGAGTACCCTAATTGATCCTCTTCGACAAGAACCACCCTGCTCTCCCAGGAGAGGTGTTTCCCCAGCAAATACCCCGTGACACGTTTCAAAGCGCGTTTCGATCGCGATGACGTAAACGCGGGACTTGAGATCGCGCACAAAGGTTGAGAAGTTAGCGAGGAGAAAAGGAAGTCTCGCTACAAAGGGGACAAGCCTGAGCGTTCTCGGGGGACCGTTCTTTCTCGCTCCTCGGTCTCCGTTCACGGATCGACCCGAGTCCTCCCGTTGCACCGTCTGAAATTAAGAAAAAGCTGGCCTCCCAGCCCCTTGGCCGACAACGTATCCGGGTCGTGCGCCCGGAAAGATCGCAGATGTCGTATAATGAAGCCGTTATACGAAGGACATCGAGCCTCGAACTTGGTCCAGAGGCTGCAGACGGAGGGCCAACCCCCGAGTCCCGGCGCATCGAAATGAGAGTCCCCGTTTCCCTCCGACAAAAGGAGAGAGGAAAAAGGGAAATAAGAAC
Source organism: Andrena minutula (assembly GCA_929113495.1). Classification (NCBI taxonomy): domain Eukaryota; kingdom Metazoa; phylum Arthropoda; class Insecta; order Hymenoptera; family Andrenidae; genus Andrena; species Andrena minutula. Next base: position 8,263,510 of record OV815996.1, on the reverse strand, counting down.
GGAAGAAGTCGCACTCGCCCCCGATCCTTCGTCTCTCCTTCTGTATCAGGATCCATGAAAGCCAAAGTCGACAGCTATCTTTTGGGGCGCCACGAATGGCCGACTCGCAGAAAGGAATTATACAGCAGTCGGGGAAAATCGATCAACCTTTATTAAAGATTGATGGCTTGACATTTGCCAGCGTCGATTAGTTTCGTAGATTGAACTGAGATCGTTCTGGGTTTATTTGAATTACATTGCAATGGGTATTTTGAACAGGTCTCGAATCATGTTTGTCATAAGCCGTGCCACACTAGCTGTAGTTTCGTTCTGTGTAGTATAGATTTTTCATTAGGTGAGGAATATGATGAAGAGTCCGTGTTAGTGTTGTGAATGTTCTTTAACCTGGCTTGAATCCAGATCTAGGTTATTTGATTACGACATTTCAGGAAAGGTGTTATTTGTTTTGTCGACGGAAACTGCGAAATTGTCGGTATCACGGACGCAATCTGATTATGACAAATATGTGACGCGTGGTAATGGTGTGGTAAATTTTGATTGGGTGAATGTGTCAAGTCATGGTTGCTAGAGAGAAATGGCGGAGATACTTAAGTGAGAAATAATCATTCCAAAAAAGAATGTGATAGAATATATGATTCGTAATTTGTGGAATGGGAGGATGTATTTAACGAATTTTTTGTTTGTTTCAGGTAAGAGACTCCAACAGCATCGATGTTTTGTCCTACAAATAATGAATGGTGATTGTATGGTGAGTGAAAAATAGAATTTCATAATTTCGTAAGAAGTATCCACATTCCAATTCTTCGATAAATTCTTGTATTTGTGACTCAAAGGGCAACCATAAAACTCTCACATTCTTGAGGAACTCAGCATTCGTTAAGTGAATTTAAAGAAGACGTTAATCCAAGGGATCAACTGTTTGCATCGACAGTTAACAGGTTCATCTCAACGAATTTTCTCGTCTTCATTCCCTTGCGGTACCTTTTCGGCCGTTCTTCTTTTCTTGCAGCATTCGTCGGCGAGCCTTTGAACCACCCGTGTAAGTAGGAATACATACTGAGGATTTATTAGCTTTCGACACTGTAATGCAGTGATTGCTGGCACTAATTGAATTAAGATGGTATTCTGAAACTTTTCGATGTACTGACCTATTAGTTCTCCTGAGTAGATAATTTTATTGTATGATGTTTTTCACAGTCCTGTGAGACTGTTTTCCATGAAAAGTATAAAAGACAATAATTAATATCTACTAATTACGTTTATCATTACGTAATTTTAATTTCATACTTTGTATGGGATTTCGGTGGTTTCGTAATTATCATTTTAATGATGTGACGGTAATCAAAATGTAATATGTGGATACTATTAACGTATGATGAATTAAATTTAATGTACATTTAAATTGGGGATGTTAATTATTTACTATTAAATTATTTACTGGTAAAATCATACTAGTTAACATTGGATCTTCTCAAAGTGAGCTAAACTTGTGGGAGAACTAATTTTTTTCTACAACCGGGCAAAATTAACTTTCATATTTTGTATTTACTGATACAAGGCGTATTGGAAAATTGAATAATATTGTTAAGGATAAGGAATCGTACAGAAATTACAATCATGTAGGGGAAAGTAGGGTATAACCGGGTATCTAATGTATTTTTCCTGCTAGCATAAAGTCAGACGGCAAAATAAACTTTGGACACCGCTAGAAATCTTAATTGGACCTTACAGAATCAGAAAATAAGAATTCTTATATGAAAAAATTATTTGGCTCACAGGAAAACGATTTTTCTCGACAGTATGCAAATACCCGGTTTTACCCCATAGGTGTGGGTAATACCGGGTACCTATTAAGATATTGATGCTGACGTTTTCATTACTGCTACGAAAAATACTCATACCACCTTTTTCGTAGAGAATTTCCTAAGCTATAAATTGTATAATAACCGTTTCTGTTGCAAAACTGCTATATAACGAGATATTCGCGAAAAATAGTTGTTTTTTTCAACCCTCTGTAAAATTTTTACCGGCGGTCGGATTGATGGGGACTTTTGATATATTGTTTAAAACGACCAAATAAAGGCCCATATCAAAATTTAGCTTGATGGGATTTATTCCGAAAACGGATCCTAATATCACTGGACTAATACATAGAACCCGGTTTTGCCCCATAATAAAATACCCGGTTGTGCCCCAAATGAGGTGATTTACTAAACATTAAATATTTACACTTCAACATGCGATAAAGAACCGGGTAAAACGGCAAAATACTGTGAAAAGTCTACAGAATACAATGCAGTACTTACCGTAATCGATTCTTTAAATCCAAGTGGTATAAAAAAGGCAATTCACCGACGCAACGCTAGAACTTTTCAACTCGAAATTTTTAAACTTCTCTAAATGAAAAACTACGACGGTCTTTGCTCTACGATTGATCTCATTTCGTCGTGAGGTTTACCCGAATGTAACACCATACGTTGGCTGCATATCGCAGCTCTTGTCTTAGAGAAACAGTGGTACCCGGTCTGACCCGCGTACCCGGTTATGCCCCACTTTCCCCTACATTACAATGCGAAAGCCCATCTCCCACTTGAGTTCACGCCAAAGCAGTCCCAAAACAACACGCGCGCAACCGCAGCGACCAAAATTTGAACAAACCGATCGACGATGGCCCGAGAGCTTGTCGTGCAGAAGTGACTCATAAATATCAGTTAGTCCCGCGGTGACGTTTTCACGGTCCTTTTGATACAGTGGCCCGCGGTCTCGCTGGGTGTTCAAAGCCGCCACGGGAGAACCCACTGCGTCATTCTGGCTGGTCCTCGTTCTCCGGCCGCGGTTGTTGTCCCGCTGCTCGTTCGGTCTGTTTAGTGCCCCGGATGGGATTTGTGGGCATCGCGTGATGTATCGTCGGTGCCCGTTCGCCTCTCGTCCGGGCCGAGTCGCCTGCTGGGTCCACGAAAAGGGGCCCGGTTTGTCCGAAACTTCGATATACCGGGCGGGGGCCGACGGGGCCAGCGTGCAACGAGGAGGGGGCAAAAGAGGTGACCTCGACGACGATTTCGCCAAGGACGAGGCCGGTTCTCGCACGACCGGACCTCCCAAAGATCTGTCGAGCATCGATCCTTATTCGGGCAACGGGCTTGTCTAAGGGTCCTCCGTCCCAAGCCTTCATTACTCGACTTCATAAATGGTTTGTTGGTTGACCTGATGTTGTAATGGTACGGTATTGATTGTTATTGGCTTGGATACGAGTGGGAGGTGTACGGGTGTGTGAAGTGTGTGTAAGGAGTAGGGAGTGGGGGATACTTTGGGGCTGAAAGATATTTATTCTGAAGGGGCAAATTTTTGTGATTAAAGTCTAAGAAGAACGAAGCCCGTAAAATAATGGATTTCGTAGAAGTCCTGGGCCTCTAGTTTTTAATCAAATTTGAAACCAATAAAATGATGATTTTAATGCACCCTAGTTTTCGGGTTCGATAATATCTCCAAGATGAAGAACTTTCTTCCTTTCGCACAATTAAGGGGAGTTTAAGTCATCATTTTTCTGGTTTTGAATTTCCTAAAAAAGAACCAAAATACAGATCCACCAGGTTCGCAAGTTTCGACTATCATTCCACGTACACGAGGTATGTATGTTTGAAAAATAACGAAAAATAATTCAGACACTGGTCATATTTGTAAAAATCGTTCATCCTGGGCGTGGTCTGCCACCGTATGGATACAATTCTGAAGATCTGGTTTGGGAATCGCCTTAAGTGTCTTTGCCACGGCTGCTTGTATCGTTCGAAGTAATGCACCTGCTTTATATTAATATTAACTAACTAGCAGTACCTGACCATACGCCGCATTCGCTTGATTTGGCTCCCTGTCATTATTTCCTATTTCCAAGACTCCAAATTCCAATGAAAATGACTCGCTACAGTGACATTCCAAGCATACATACCAGCAGTCGTGGCAGGGTACTCAAGGCGATTCCGAAAGCAGATCTCTTGAAATCTATGCATACATTGGTTGACCTTGCCTAGCGTTGTATCAATGCCAAAGGAAAATATGTACTTCGAATACAATGAACGATTTTTACGAACATGATCAGTGTTTCATGACCGTTTTTCACAATTTTTTATGGGCAATGAAAGTAACTGTACTACACAAAGTTTTTCCTGAAATCTTAATCGTCCTTTTAACTATATTTACAAATTTTTTTGTCGTGAAAAAATTATTATGACATGTCTGTATGAAGACATGAAGATTTTGCGTTTTACCATCTGGCTGCCATGATTCTGTCGTTCGTAGGCATCTGAAACAAATGATTAATGAAGAAATTTATTCATTGAAATTAATTTTTCACAAATTGACTCCATGTTGAATAGGAAATTCCGCCAGAATAAAGACGAACTTATTAGAATACCCCTTTAACATATTGTCAATCCTGTTATTTTTCAGACACACTGTGTATAACTCTCAAAAGCCACCCAGCCTTGAGCCCACCAAAACGCACTCCATTCCCTCGCCATTACCACCTACTTTGGTGCACATCTGCCTGCGAATATTGCGCCAAATCAGGAGACACCGGTGCACCCCTAATGGGCAACAAGTGATGCAGCTGAAAACGAGCCCGTTTAAAGCGTCCGCCACGCGATGCCCTCGTCCGTGGCCAGTTAAAATGCCTATGGTCGACGGCCTGAAATTCCGGGGGAAGAGAGAGAGAGAGAGAGGGAGAGAGAGAGAGCGCGCAGGAGAGAGAGGAGAAAGAGAGGAGAGGAGGCCAACGGGGGTTCCAGCAGAACGTGTCGCTCGCAAATCAGAAATGCGCCGCGCGTCGTCCCGGCGTTCGTGCCCAGGGCCCGGTTAGAAGATATCGGGCCGGCATCTGTTCTCGAGTCCTCGTTCGGGACGGTGCTCGTGATCCTCGTGGCCGCGGTAAAAATCCTACGGTTCTCTCCTGTCCCGCGCCGTGACTCCTTATCCGACAGGAAAGCCGACAGAGGGGAGAAAAGACGCGGACGACGGAGCAGAGGAAGAGAGAGTGGCAGGGTGGCTGCGCCGGAAGAGGGACGTGGAGCGGATCGAGGGGGAATGGGGTGGAAAGAGGGGGGAAGGGAAAAAAGAAGACGGGCACCGAGTTCGTGTCTTCGCTTTGTAACGTCTAGCCCCCCTCGCGCCGCCGGAGAAAGACGGAGTGCTCCGTTCTGTCTCCCCTTCGCCCCGCCGGGGACAACAAATAGCTTGTCAGTTGAATCATAATAGAGACTCGGGGATCGCGAGATAATCTCACGCTGCGGCGTATCTAGCCGCGTGTTTCACGAAGTCGGGCCGCGTTTGTCGGTGGAACGGGAGTATCGAAGGTCGAGAGCGATTCGCGGGATACGGGTTGACCGTTTTCGGGCCACCTCGAGCGTGACTGACGGTGCACGGATATGGATGCTGCTCTGGGATCGGTGGCTGTTGCGGTGGTTGCGTTAACAGTTCGTTCGTTTGTCTTTTTTTTCGCGAGGGATTATTTGGCGTTGTTTGCTGGCATTGTAGGGTACATGAATTGGGAATATGTTTGGACGAAGACTTGTTTGAAATCGTGGGTTGTCGTTTGCATTGACGGCGAGCTTGTGGGGATCATAGCACAAATTTATATGAGAGCCTTCGTGGAATTGGTGAATGCTGGTTAATTCAGTGATTTAATGATTTTTATGGCAGTCAAACCAAGTTCACTGTTCGTTTGATTAGTTGTCAAATGCCGATTATAGTGGATCTTTAGATAACATTTACCACTATTAACTATGTGGAACAAAGAGGCAGCTATGTTTAAGAGTCAACTTGTCGAAACATGTAATCTGCATTAAGGGATCATTCTACTTTAGTCGATCGAAAATTAAGCTATTTTTAAAGATTTTTTCTGAGTAAATACGACATATAATGCAATAAATCTTTTGGAAAGTTATTCAGTTAGTCTTATATTATACAAAAGAAATTTAAAAAGATTTGTGTTTAAATTGTTTTAAATGTTTTTTATAGCCTCATTATCGCACCTCAAAACTGAGGTATGTTCGTGGCGCAGGTGATTTCCCTACTCAGGTTTATTTGGAACAAAAATTTCAAAAAGATTCATAATCTGTACAAATGTCGCCATCACCTGTACTTCAATTAACAATTTTTATTGATAAATTTATTCCTTTAGTTATGTGAGTGGTAAAAGAGTTATTACTCTCATTTAGTCAAGTGAATAAATGCGTCGATGTTGGAGTTGCATAATTAACGTTGACAAGGTGATAGAGTCAGGTGATTTACAGTAATATTCCAAATATGAGTTAATCATCCTCTGGACAGTTGTTATTTAATACATTTCCCAAAGGATTATGAATGTCAACGCTATAATTGACGATTCATGTATAACGTGTAGCTCGGTAGTATAATGGTAATTAGCTGATTGAATAACGAACCATATAAGCTTTTATGACCTTATATGACATCGTGCCAAATGATCGTAACTTATTATTTACTTGTTGCTTCAACCAGTTTATTGAAGTTTCTATTAATACAATGTGCACTGTAAATAAAAGCAGCCCATCTCTTATGCAATAAATAATTAAAAATTCTAAGTTCTTAAAATGCTAACAGATAAATTTAATATACAGCAGAGATTTCCACTTTTCACACGCTCTAATTTTCCAAATATCATCACTGAGGCTTCAGCGGAAGCAATTAAAAGCAGTTCATCGTCCAATAAATTACCAAACAAAACACTGCAGCTAAGCAAGCATGAATTCTTGGAAACGATGGTTGAGGATCGATGAACTGTAGGAGAGGAAGTCAAATCCCGCGTGACCGCGCATACAAGTCTCCAGCCACGACTTGGCCAGCTAAGAACTGAACTCCGAACATTATTGTGGACAATTCCAGCGAATATTGAACCCCACTGGGACTACTGTTAACCATGGAAAGATCGAATCGCTGCTACACAAAGCCCCAAACCCCTATTAAACAAGCACCGCAGTTTAAATCACATTACGATCGAGAACTACGAGAGAGTGGAGTTCGCGTCCGATCTAGTGACGGCTGTTGCTACGTACACACAAAAGTCAAGTCGTGACTTGACCCGGAGTTAAATGGCGCGCTGCGCGCTGCTCGGTGACGCGATTCCTGAATGGCGAAACAAATCCGTACCAGGAATTCTAGAACCCGAGCCCTCAACCAGCAATGCCAGTTTTAAAACAGCTGAACGTCGTTTTCGATATCATCAATCACGTGACCAACTAATTTGACCTGCTTCCAACTGCAAACAGGACGAAGCTGGTGAATTCGATCAAAAATAAAATTGAATAGAAATTAAAATGTTTTCGATATCATTGAATGTGCTGTTTGGTGCAACTGTTTGATGTAGAAATTAAAATTTACAAGTGAATGGTACATAGTGAGTTTGACATTTTGAATTTTAATGAAATGAGATCAAGTGAAATAAATGGTCTCTTTGGTGTCATCAAATATGAAACTACTTTGATGATTCATTTCGATGGTTTAGGTTCCACATTATTGTGTTCTAGAAATGAGTGGGGAAAATCACATTTGGTGATTGGATCTTCAAATATATTCTTGGCGTACTGCATGATTATACCATCTACGTTATCAGTATTATTTTCTTTTTTAACATGTTCTAAATTCACATTTGTACTGCTCTCACTTGGTTATCACTATAGAGATGGCATCTTCCAAGTATTTTCGACAAAAGCTAATTACTTACAGCAGTCGTGACACGTTTCAAAACAGCCACTGAGTGGGCATTGAATCGCTGAGTTGCAGTGCTAAAAGGAAGTCCCGAGTGTCATTGCTGAGGGAAGAAAATCGAGTGGACACGAGGTCCGCGAATGGCAGGCATGCCGAACAAAGTAATAACGCGCAAGCTAATGACAACCGAGTCTCAACGATCGGACGAGATAATCTCTCGTGGGATAATCTTACCGTGCGTTCACTGGGTCCAGTCGATCATAGCTGGGCCAAGGCAAAGCAAACTAAAAGGTTATGAAGCCTCTGACGCTGCAGGAAGTCTAGACCTGATTGCTTTCGTGACCGATCGGTAGGGTCCACGAACTTCCTGCTTCTGTGATTCAAACTTCTTGGGACGGTTTTCTCATTCACCATTACCTGATACTTTAGCTGTTTCTGTTACTAATCGGGAGATCTCTGCAGTGGAATGTATTGGGTTGGTGCATATGAAATTGCCGATCGCGGATAACATAATAGTTCCTTTGTTTACTAAGGGGATATAGTAGGTAATAATTGCTAATGCTGGCTTACTACTCGAAAAAGTCACAGAAGCTAAAAAAAATAGAATAAGTAAAATAGTTTAAAAGCAAAAATATTTTCATTCAAACTTCCCTACGATAAATAACAATTCTATCTGCTCCAACCTAATAATTGATTCTGTGTACTGGGAAATTGAAGATCAGTAAGTTTGGAAAGAATAACAAAGTTGCGATGCTCTTCTCTGTTTACCCTTTAAAGGCAGGAGTATGGTCTCGTGGATCAATATACATTCGCTGCACGAGGGCAACTTACTCGTGAGTTTGTATAACGACTCGAGGCTTTGCCAATTATTCTGATTGAGACATCTGTCTAAAATTTTTATTTATAATACTGCTTGATAATAAAGTTAAGGAAACGTTATATATTAAGCAATATGACTTAACAAAAATGTAGCTAATATTTTAATACTATTTAATAGTCAGGATGTATTAAGATACTTTCTACTTTTTTCTGATGAGGTTAGAAACGAAACATAATTGAAGTGTAAAATGAAAAGGATGATGTTAAGTCTATAGAATCTTCTAACCAACGAGCATATTCTGGTTGTCACAGAAATGTCGAAGGTTCCCTTTAGCAGAAATTAAATGATACCATTCTCAGAAATGAATTCAGAATACGTAAAACATCGTGTTGTAGAACAAAAAATAGTAAATTTGTACATATAGGTGACATCCTAATTCCTAATCATTGTTTGAACAAGGCTGTTTCTGTGCTACCAGTGCAAGGATCTCAGTTTCAAAATCAGAAAACTGATTCCTTTTTTAAAGTGAAACTCAACGATCGTTGAAACTGCTATGTATCTCTTCGAAATGAAGAACATCATCATCAAAGTATTTCTCTCATTAAATAAAAAAATACACTGTACTTAGTAGAATCACTTTACTCCTTTTGCTTTTATTGCGTCTAGTGGCTATGCCCGATTTATTGGATCTTGCGGAGGAACGTCTCCCAAAGATAATGTAATAACTTCCACATTATTACACCGACCTAGCAAGCAGATCGATTTGGTGGATGTTAAGTTTTCAAAAGAATGAAAGTTGACTTCGTGTGGCTATCAGTTTATGCACCATTTTTTTAAAAATAGTAAGAGCATAAAGTAGAAGCTGCTATTACGAGAACCAATCCTGGGGCATAGATATTGCAGCCATAAATTAACAAGAATAACTCGCGATTGGTTAGAAAGTACAATGACACGGCTCGTTTCGGAGCCAGTTTATCGCGATCAGATCGAAATCTCTATCCACAAATATAACGAATGCGGTCATTTATTATTTATTAATGTACAAATCTGAAGAAGTTAAATTCAGATCGTGACACATTTCAGTTATCAAATTATCGTTAAAATATTCTCATAAGCACGTCGTAATTTGGAATATTAGGACATTACTCTTTATGAATTATTTGATTGTCATAATGTAAATTGGTCACATTGGGTGTGTAATTTAAGTATAATTAAATTCTACGTTTGATGTCTTGTGCTTGTATAAAATGTCACTAAAATAGACCTTTGGTTGGCGTTTTGATTTCAATATTTATACAAATATTTATTTATTTCTGTAAAAAAATAATTTATTCTGTCACGCAGTATAATGAAACGTGTTTCATAAGTGAATAATACTTTCCTGAAGCTAGAGCAAATTATTTTTACACTTTAGACTTTCGATTCCTTGAATCAAAATTCCTATGCTCGGGATAATGTCAGAGTTCTTGTTGCTACATAAGTACTTAACTGATCTTAACCTTAACCATACTACGCACGGTATAAAAAGACGATGCTCTTCGATTTAAGATAAATTTAAAAAAGATCATTAATAACCATAATCACTGATTTGAAAAATAATTATTTCCATCACGTTCCTTAACCAGAATCCCATTTAAAATCCGTTCGAAACACTTTTTTGTAATATATTATATTACAACATCTTAAATCTCCAGCGGTACTCCTAAGACGACCTTCACAAGGATCTAACGCGATCACGAGTGGAGCATTCACCCTTTAGGATGACTGGCAATTTAGAGGGTGCGGCAATTCGAGGAAGAAGCAGCAGATGGCTCATCCCTCGAGGTCTCGGAAGACACAGGGCTGATACTTCTTGTCTGTAATGATCTCGCGAAGCGTCGGGGCCAAAATTCGATTGTGGTATCTGGCGCGTGCATCAGCCGCGGGGTTAAGCTCGTTCGCGGTGTGCACGGGGGTTGCGCTCCTCCGCGGCGACCTATCGCCGAGGGATCTAAATCGAAATGGCCTCGCAGCACGCCCTCGCGACAAATGTCTGACGAAGATCGGGGACGTGAGCGGGTTAATTTACGAGCGAGCATTTTTCTTCCATGCCGGAAAGGCCGTCACGTGAATTGCCCGCCATTTGTTTCGCGGGTATATCATAATTTCCGCCCTCCGGCTCTTTCGAACCTGTGAATGAGCGAACGCGTGTCGTTTAGCGTTAGCAGCGAACCTGTCGTTTCTCAGAGGGAAAGCTTTCTGGGTAAGCCGCTGGTTTATCTTATATCGAAGTGCTTCTCTTTCTTTTTTAACCCTTAGGTGGTGAGCCGCTTGGCAGGCGACTGTACGCAGAATGCAGGGTCCACTTTGACCCGTAATATGCAACAGTGGAAATATTTATTTAACATGCTATTATTTATGTCTTCAGCTAAGTTGTTGTTACTAGTGTTAGTGTTATTATGATGGTTAATTTTATTGTTTGAAAAGTGTTAATGACTGTTGAGTAGATATTCAGTGACCGATGTTTTGACTCAAAGTAGTTCGATACCTACTACTTTATTAACTATACAGGTTTGATATTGTTATGTTTAGACATTCCTGTTCTTTTTTTTTGTGGAAATGCCACTGGTAAGTAACCTTATGAATCCAAATGGATTCTGTATCTACAATGGGAATATACATATATTGTCATATTGGAAGTAGCTATGTTTTTCTATTTGACGTTCGTTGAAGATGTTGAAGACTATGTGCTTGAGAAAGATGTGTGCTAAATCAATTTATTTGGGGTATTTTTTAATGGTATATCAAATGGGTTTGATCGTTTTGTTTTAATACTACATAAATTGCAATTGGTGTCATCGCTCGCAGTAATAGTGAAACATGAACAGAATATATTTATACAGAATATCATCGCTTATTTCTTCACGCAATAAGTACTCAAGTGTATAATTGGTAAATGCTTTCCATTTCCTCTCTCCCTGTTTCATTTTTCTCTTCAGCTGTTTTTCAACAACAGCCTGACGAGAAAACAAACCTTCACAAACACTCCCTCAGCCCTATGGTTCGTTCGCAGAAGTGGATAAGCAGGGAAAGCTAGTAGGTACCTTGATAAATGGTAAAAATCTGTAAATGGGTCGTTGTGTCACATTAACTCGCATAAAAAGTCCATCACAGTCGTAAAACCATTTCCTAGGGCCATTCTTTAAATCTGAAATATGCATATTGTCACGATCCCATGATACTAAATCATTCGTATCTCGCGTCTTACACAAGATCAACCATTAGACATATCCATAATGGACATAAAAAATTTATCTCTATAAAAAACGAATCAGTAGCACACGTGTGAGGTGTACATGTTAGGGGTCTGTCAGAAAGACGTATAATCAGTATTATTTATAAGGATGAAGTAATACACCTGTCATAAATACTAATCTAAAACTTTTGATGTATGTATAAATAAAAATTTTTCCCTTGGAAACTTTCGATCTAGAAGTAGGTTAATCAAAAGGGGGAAAGCTTCGTTTCTGGCTGATACCCCCACAAGCAGAAAAATTTTAAGAGTTCACTTGTGGAAATTTTATGCTTATTTTCATCTCTAGCTGTAGGAACCTTAAGCCCTTCACAGAGAAACTAGTTTCATGAGCTTCCTAAGAATCTGCTCATGATTTTAACACAATTCTGCAAATATTATATTTAACCTTTTGACGGGATATAGTTTGGCAATCGATGATGGATATGGGGTTCATTTTGACCCACAACATAATTTCTTTCATATAACTCTCAGAACACGATTGTATGTATATTAGCTCTTCATTTCGTTGTCATCTAAAATTTTTATTTTCATAATCCAGTGATAGGTACTAATGATGTCTAAATGATTCCTGCATCCGCCAAGCGAGAGTTAAAATTAGAATAATGTGGTGGTCCATCGTAATTGAAAATACGAAATATTCCACGCCTCACGCAGGACTATCCTTTGCGAATGCACTAGTATTCGAACGCGTTAGCAGGTATGTATTGCATTCGCTTCGAGTCAAAGTGATATGTATCGCGCGAGCATGCTTCAAGTTCTCAGACTCTGTCGTCGGGATAATCGTGATCTATTCGTTCTCGTTTCACCGTCGACCCACAAACGTTATATTCCACCATATCCAAGCGTCGGTATTTACATAAATCATGGCAGTGCAGCAGTTTTCCAACGGCCCCTGGGTGGAAATACGCGTTGATCCCTTTTACGGTAAGTGCGGCAATATTTCGCCGGTAAAACGTCAGAGGGTTAAACATATAGAAGGAATATTTCCAACGTATGACGTAAATGTTTAGCCAGGGGACGGTTGGTTTTTACCCCTGGTTTCTCGTTTCTTCCTCCTCGTTTCGCAGCGGTTCATACGTTTAATCGACCACAGAATCGTTTCGCGTGATCCCTCAGAGGGAATTGCATCATTTTTATTCGTGACAGCTTTGTCGACTTTCGGTCCTCGTGTTCAGTGAAAGTATCGGTGCAAGTGTCCCAAGATTGATACTGACATCTAAATTACAACAGAGTTTAACTGTTATCAAAGATTGAATTTCTATTGAAAATGTCACACCTACAATATATGACGACTATTTAAGTCTATTTATTTAATTTCTAGTACAAGAATATTTTCAGATTAATATATTATAATTTAATGACATTTAAAATACACCAGAGTTTAACTATTACCAGAGATTGAATTTCTTTTGAAAATGTCACACCTAAAATATATGAATTCCATTTAAGTATATTTAACTTCTAGTACACGAAAGTTTTCAAATTAATTTCCTGAATCCTTCAGAATATTCAGCTACTTCCCTAGAATTCCAAAACGCCCCTTGAACTTACTTCCATCTCATTAAAAGTGTAACAATTCAATTAAAATTCAAAACCCTCTTCCTTACAACCCAAACACGACGACTTGTGCATAAAAATCACACACAGATCTTTCCACGAGCAACACACCCCGCAGACGAATACATTCCATAAAATCCCACTCAGCATCCAAGTCCCATTGCCCATCGAGCTCACGAACGAATCTATCCGCCCGAAATTCCGAGTCCCCGTCGGAATTGTTTCCTCAGCGGACGCTTCATCCCCTTAATCCCGTTAAAACGCGTCGGGGGAAGACGCGAGCAGTCGGGACGGAGGTCCAGCGTGTCTGGTGATTTTCCAGCCGCGCGCCTTCCGTTTCCTCGGATTCTTCGACTCGCGATCCAAGTAATTACTGCGCCCGGGAACGTACGGGCCACATAAATTGGCTGGGATCGAATTGGATCCGAAGGAACGTGTAACATCGCTTGCTTTCCGTCGCGTTGCTCGCGCAGGATCGATCGTGTCGGGGCACGCCGGAGTGAGCTTGCAGCTCGCAGCCCCACGAGGGGTTGGTTGGGAAAAAAAGGAGGGAAATCGATCGACATGTCGGTGGGGGTGAATCGGACACGCTGTTGATTCACGTATCCCCGTTGGTTTCGACGGGGCCGAGGAATGTGGGCCACACTCGTCCCGTCCGATTTGATTGCTCGTTCCTTGCCCCAGGAATTTGTACAGCGGCGGATCTCGTTCGCCAGCGAATTGATTCGTAATTGTCCGACCAGCTTCTCACGATTTTCTAGCTCTTTTCTCGGGGAGCGGCTGATCGGCGTGGGGCTCGGGGTGCACGCGTCGAATTTAGGAAATTGGCGTTCTGGAATGGACGTTGCGCCGGGAGCTCGGACTGTGAGGGATGGGTGCTGGGTATAGGGGTAGGTTAGGATATCTGTCTGTTTATTTGCAGCAAATGGAGTGGGTGCTTTGGAGGAATGTTGTACATGAGTGTTCTACGAACGGGTTACTGTGTACTTAATTAAATGATAGGTGGAAGATCTCTTCAAGAGATTATGGTTTTGGTAGTACGTATTTGATGAGATGTGAATCCTAGTGATAGGGTTGATGTAATTATTGTTAGTACATATTTGATCTTCTGCGTTTGAACAGAAGGGAGCGTTGAACATTCTTTGGGTGAAACATGCAGATAGAGCTCTTTGAAGAGTGCGAACATGTGTGTTGCAAACACCTAGGTATAGTAAATTAATTATTTTAAATATTAAATTTGAATCGAGGATAATTGTTATCTCGTTTTGCAGAGGTCACGTGACCCATTATGATTTCATTACTAAACTCTTTTACTTAATAATAACTGTTCTTTATCCACTTTCTTCTCGGTTAAACTAGCAAGTAGAAGTTTTATATGGAACCATTTCTCCGAATCATTTCTTACGAATTCGTGAATCTACACAATTACTAAAAAATCGTAGAAGGTCCTTTGAAGATAATTATCAGATATCAACACAGACATCTCCATAAATATAAACCGAGTATTATGTTGACCAGTAGCTCCTCAGTACGGTTCAGAAATCAGAGTACAGTTCTGTCTCTCTATAGCCGCGTGTGTCGGGACCGGGCGCACGCAATTTGAGAGACGAGTAGTCTATTCGGCTTCCTTTGATTTCACGCGGTCAGAGTGTAAGGTGTGTCACAATCGAGAATGTTTATGAAACTTTCTTCGGCTTTTTCTTTGACATCCGATACCCGATGCCCCGGCGCGGCGACTACAACCGAAGTAGTGGGGATAGCTTCGCGCGTATAGAGAATCCGAAAACGCGTGCCATTTGAGAGACAGCACTGTATCACGATTTCACTTCAGACAAATTATTTCAAGAAGCTGTAAGTTCGATTCTTCATTAGCATTCAATAGCATTTCACTTTTCCCAACAACACGTTTCCCCCATTTTACCTTTCCAAAACCGTAGGATCCCCGAATCAACGTCATTTAAAAAGTAAACAACTAGAGGCGGAACGTTCTATAGCATTCATGGCAACAAGTTTACGTACAGCCCGCGAGTTATTCGTGCCTTCGAAATTAAAGCTTCGACGCAAAAATTCCGTTCCCAAAGGCGAAACTGCAGCATCGCTACGGACGCGATTCCCTCGGTGTTCTAATGTAATCGGCCGAATCCCCCTAGGAAGGAATAACTTTCGCCGTGATATAAATGAAATAAATTGCCGGGAGTCGAACGAAAGCTTTGAAAACAACGGTGCGTGTTTGCTCGCCATCGATCGACGCGCGAGCGCAGCGTTTCGTTGCGAAACGCCGAAAGGAACGGGAAAATGGATTGATTTGTTGATCGTGCAATCGAACGTTTCGTCGAGCTTCCAGTTCGCTTTCGTGCGGGGCAGCTGTTTATTTGCGTTCCTTTCACGGCGGAAAATATACCGCGACATTGCGCCTGTTAATTAACAGTAACGTCGGCGGAACGGCGGGGAAAGCACAGAAGAAACGTTTGCGTTATTTCCATGTGGAAATTTCATTTCTTTATTTCATTACGCTGGTACTAATTTAACTGTACTTAAAATAATTACACATTATGAGGGGTGGGAAGATTGAGGTAAATATTAGCAATTTCAACACGTTCATCAGCCAAGTTTTTATTTCTCTGTTAAGTATTTAGTCAGTGAATACAATGGCGACTAGCAGAAAGTTTAATTTGCATCTCCAGCAAAATTGAACAGTAACAGGTGTTCATTTTCTTTCGACTACATAAATCTATGTTTAACATTTAATTCTCCTCGTAAGTCCCACTTCTTCTTACGTTACTTATTCTGTTGCAATCGATAAAGGTTTCATTTAGTTATGTAAATAAAATTCGAATGCCTTATCAATGAGCTCTATCATTAGTCTGGAACACTTTCGCTGATTCCCTCGAGCTGTTGGAAGACGATCGAACTTCCTACGGTCCCTCGAACGTTTGTCATACGCACCCAGAATATCTGTGTCGCTAGGAACCGCGAGCACCAACGGATCCCCGATGTCGCTGAGAATTTCCGGAGTCGATGGAGAAAGAAAAAGAAGGCCGCTCTCCAGGAGAAGTTCGCAACTCCCGAGTACCCACGTCGTCGAGCAAAGTCTGACGCTCCCGCTGAGTGACTGACAAGATGTTCCCCCTCCTTGTGTTCTTTCTTTCGTGCTTTCTTCCGTCCCTTCTTTGCCGATCGTGACAGTCACTCTCGTTCATCCAGGTCGTACGTATATAGTTCCTTCCCTTCCTTTTTCCCGGCCGGCCGAATCACGGAATCGCGACTCGCCCGTTTTTACCGCAGTCGTCTTCATCATTCCGTCGGCCGGCTGCTCAATATGCTGGCAGACTCGCTTATTTAGGGCCGCCCATAAAGGAACAATGATGTCGTACTTTGTCAAGGGCCGGGGCCTTGCTTAATTGAGTCGAATCTCGGAAGGCGTTCGAGCTTTTTTGTCTGGGCTGCGCTTCGTGCCCTCGGTCGGCACGGGCGTCTGTATGTATCGAGATAGAGCGATGGATTGGTTCAGATTTGGATGATAATTGTTGATGAATAATATATGATTAGAGTTCGGGAAGGTGAGATTGAGGGATGGTATGAAGGACTGTTTCGAGATGTGTTTCATTTGGCTACTCTACTTATTGCCATTGTCGTGTAAGTACGTACATCTGTACTTATACATTCTCGTCAGAAAGAGTGACGAGGTTGGACAACAGAAGTGGGAAAGTGGAAGAGGAATGGACGGATGTCTTGGGTATAGGGTAAATGACACAATTACTGGCAGTCAACCCAATTACTGTCACCTTAAGCTGTTTTAGTTAAAATAACAAATAAATAAACGTTTTAAGTAAAATAGCTTAAGGTGACAGTAGTTGGGTTGGCTGTCAGTAATTGGGTCCTTTACCCTATTGTTCCTTCATTATTCCTATACCATTCTCACATTGCTTCTGAACCACTCCTACATTGTTTTGATAATATATCTGCACCTTTCCCGCATAATTTCCCCACCTTCCTTACAGCAAAGAGACGCCAAAAAATAATTTGCAACATTATGCGATGTGAGGCAATTGAAATCGATTACGAGTTGACATCATTAGCGGATGGTGTGGATTAGGGAATAGTGTAAGTGGTGCTGGGACGAGGTATAATAGTTTAGGAATGGCATGGGAATAATGTAGGAATTGTGTAGAAATATTGTGGGAATGAAGTAAGAACAGTGTGGGATAATATGGAAATTGTGTAGGAAACTGAAACTGTGTTGTGGGAATAGTGTAGACATGCTATAGGAATCGTGTCAAAATGGCATGGAAAAAATGTGGGAATAGTGTAGAAATGATCGGAGCGTTGGAGTGGAGCAATGGGGTTTTGCCTGGAGCAAGAGCGGAGCCGGAACACGGAAAGGGTTTAGTGCTCCACTGCTCCAATTTTTTTATTATTTAAATATTAGATATTCTTTTCTTTCATTTTATACGAGCAGATGAATGAAATGTTTTTAATAAATACCAATTCTCAATTTTTCGTCATTGAAAAAATATTATATCATAGGGTCGCGCAAGCCGGTGTTAAGGAGGCATAGTACATACTTTGCCCGAAAATTAGGCATTCTTTATGAATTTTTTCTATATGAAAATGAAAAGCTAGGAAGAGAGGGTTTGTTTCAAATGAAGGATCGCTGTTTTGAAAGTATTAAAAGAATTTTTATTTAAAAAAGAAAGTAGCCGGAGCGGAGCTGCACCAAGTATTTTGATGTTGGAGCGGAGCAAATACAAATTTGGTCTGCTCCAATCTCTTGGAATTGATGCAGGAATGGTACAAGTTGTATATAAAATGTATGGGACATGCTTCTAATGTGAAAAATGGATATTCTCTAAAATGTGTGTCTGTGAAATGTTGTGAAATGTGATCACTGTTGAAAGTGTAAAATAAAGGATCTATGCAGTATGTAAAAATAATTCCTCTTTATGTATACAATAAACTAAGAAATAATAATAAGCTACAGCACTGAAATAATAAAATCCATTAACACAGCAAGAGGACACAAAAAATTCAGAATACCGAAAAGCTTTTATAGAAACTACTTTCCATATGTTTACCCTCGACGCTGTAAATTTCAGTTCAGAATGCGTTCCTTTCACCAACAAGTTACTTCCCTCCATCAAGCATTCCACAAATTCATCGCGCTTCCCCGCGCGACTCTCAAAAATTGCTTTTTCCTCGCCTTTGTGAACCGAAGAAATGCGAACAGAGGTTTCTCTCTGCCGCCTTCAGGTCGAAACGCCACTTTCACCCTTGAGTAATATTGAACGCGAGCTTACGGATTGAAACGACCGCTGAAATTTTCCAACGAACGCAAGTTACCAGGGGTGGGTGTGGGTCTTTTAATTTTAAAGGTTCGCCGTTTCCATCGTGGACAAAGAACAGGAAAGACGGGAGGGCGGGTTGCATCTTTCACCGATTCCCGTGTCGAATTGTTCGCCTCGTTTCTCCCGTGGGACAATCACGGTTCAATCCTTTTGACTCGTTGCACATTAAATCTCCTTCCCTTCGGCGAAGGATTCCGCTTCCCCGACGTGCAGCTTAATTGCACGGTGAACAGAAAATCCACCATCGAGACGTGATGTGCGTTTCGCGTCTGTTTTTCGATGGTATCGCCGCGGACAAACGACTGTTCGGTGAATCAGTCCTCGTGTAAAACCGTTCCCAGAGAAACGGGAACGGTCGTCCATAAAATCATTAATTCGCTTTCTTCGATTGATGCATTCGTAAGCGCGTTGCTTTTCCTGTTTATTCAACTAGGTAGGTGTGTATATTTTTTCTTGAACTGCGCTTTTAGTTTCGCTAGACGAGTTTGTTGAGATGATCGAAATTGGTGGCTAGCATGGTTGCCTTCAAATTCTTTATTAACAAAATTCTGTTATTTCTATTTAAATATCAGATCTTTTTAAACGTATCTATTTCGTGGAAGAACATATTTATTTTGTTTCATGGTCTCTTAATAATGTTCGTGGAATCGTATGTACAGATTTCTGAATTATATAAAATTTTATTAAAGCGAAGATAATTCTGCTATTAACATAGGCAAACTGAAAGCTGATGGCTTATAGGTAATGATTATTATTTTATGCATAATATCAAATAAAAGTTTGAGGGTAGTTTCCTGTTTAAGTGAAGGTTGCTAGATTGTAGAAGCGTAAAATGTTGGTACAAAACTAAAGACAGTTGAATTGTGGATTAAAACATTAAATGAAAAGCTACAAATGAATGTTATTAGCAAATGAAACAAGTTTAAATTTAAATTCTATAATATTCTCTCAGCAGAAGCTTTAAATGCATATACAACACAAATCTGTTACTTCAATAGATTCACTTTTAAAGCACAACCAATTATGTGAGATTAGAATTCAAGTGTATATGTAATATCTTGAAAGCAGTCCTTACATAAAGTAGATGATTGGCACGCTGTTAAATATCTATATGTGTATCTGTCCCATCTCGTACAAGCAAGGGGCGACCAAGCTGATTAGTCATTGTCCTGTCGACCCTGGAATGCCAAGACACCTGAATCGCCTCTGATTCACCATTCGGGATTTAATCGATGAAATTTATTTCAGTTAACGACTCCATTTGCTATTGATAACGTGTCGACTAATTGTACATTTTGGTAGATCTAAATTCCACCACAGTCAGGCTTTATGTATCGGAATGAAGTCTATCTAGACGTACAATTTATCGAACTTACTGTTCAACTACTATTACACGAACCATAGCCAAACGATGTTTCAGTTCACGCTTGCGTTTAACCACGAGCTTGAGAAATAAATTATCAGTAAATCAAACAATAGGCCAGGAAGTAAATGATCAATTCGCGAAGTGTCAGTAGATAATAATTCACAAAATTCCACCCACAAGTTTAATCGTTTCCCATGGAATATTAATTGATGAAATTAATGGATATACCGGAGTGGTGTTTTGTCAGCCACTGCTCTTCTGTGAATGAGAAATTATTAATACACAGGAGAAGAAGTCTACTATCGTAATCGTTGTTCTGACATTTTCGAATGAATAATGTCGCACTCTACTGACATTAAATTAAGTTAAATGGTGGTCCCTTGAATACCATTTTTCTTGGTTTCCTCTCTTGATAAGGAATTCTCTTTCCTCTTTTCCGAGATGTTCCTCTCTTGAGTACTGAATAAATTGTCATATTTCGCTCATTTGAGTGATTCTCACAGGCAAAATTAAGGCACGCAAAGATATAATAAATATGGACATATAAAACATGGACATAAATACCATAACGAATACTCGACACAAACACTTGAATCTACAATAACTGTGAGATAATTTCAGAGTACTTTGATATACTAGCAGAATCAGAGTACTTACAGCCATCCATTTACAACAGTAGTTGTGAAACTGTTTAGATCCTGTAACGATTCACTGAAACTTGTTGTATGATTAATCCTGCGGGCGAAATTAAACGATGGAATCTGACGTGAAAGTAGCAGAGAAGGGAAGCTTCTCCTGACAAGTCGGGGTAAACTTCGAAGCGGAATAGAGAAGAAAGCACTGCAGAGAGATCGGGTCTACAAGGAGAACACGGAGCGCAGGAAAGGAGCTTTCGCGTTCAGTTAGCTGAAAACCCGAGTCGTCGATTCGCGAAGTCTTCGGTGACGTCTCCGTCTCTCCCCTTCCTTGTAAAAATAAAGTCGTAAATCTTCGTTTTCACGCGTCCCGTCCGCCTTCTACCCGACTCCCGGCGCTCGTCGATCTCGCAAATTTCCGACAATGAAACTTGTTTTGCACCCCACCTCGGACGCGTTGTTTCCGTGCCAAAAATAATAATATGCACCCGCGGCGAATGTACTCTCAGGAGGGGCGTAAAAATAGAGATCTTTCGCACCATCCTACGAGACCTCGTGGGAAAGCAAACGTGCAGCTTGAATTTTAGATTCGTTCATTAAATATTCTGCGCTTAAAAAGTGTATTGTTCACATTTGGATGAAACAGTGGTTTGTGTCTTGTATAATTTTGTAACGATCACTCTAAACCATTACTTTATTAAAATGTGCTCCTGGACTCTTTTATTAATAATAGTGGTTTACGAATAAAATATTTAGTATTACGTATCTAAAATTTGTTTTTGCTGTATTCCACTTTAGGGATATTAGATCACCTTGGCCGGGTCTAGAAATATTAAATCTTTGGGAATTTATTTCTAAGTGACAAAAATACTTTAATCGATAAAATTTTTTCAGTGGAGATAGAGAATATATCTTTGAATAATACAATTTTTTTTTAAATATCAAAACATTCTAGAAATTTAAATGCGTTTTCTCGAAACTACGTTTTCCGAAACGGTGTACGCTGTAATTTGAGTAAAAGTCTGTGGAGTTTTATACAATTTTGCACAGATCTTCTTAAATATTTTAATTTTTACCTGACTTGTGTGTAAATAAAGTCCATTTTCTTACACACGAAAATGAGCTTTTTGCTTCAAAGTGTATCTATTTTGTTATTTTTCAATCAGTCGAAAAAATTGACGGTCGGACGATAGAGAATACATTTAAGAACATCTGTGTAAAACTGTATAAAAATCCATAGAGTTTTACTCAAATTACAGCGTTTATTGAAAAATTTGTATCGATAAGATGCGATTATATTTATATTTCTTGATCTGGCCAAGGTAGTCTAACTCCTTGAGGAGTACAGAATAATGATACATACGGTTCTCAACATAAGTGATCACTGCGTCTGACCATATACACACTCACACCCCTTGCACTTCTGCACACGTGCCTCGTATCCTCTTTCTTGCACCAAAAATTTCTTAAATTAATAAAAGCGTAATAAAAAGCACGAATATATCACCATCTACTTTTAAGATTCCCAAGTTTCAATATTCACATTGTTAGAAAATATTTGGAATGCTCTCTTCCATCTAAAACAATAGAACAACCTTCTTCGTGATAAAGTAAAAAGTTGTTCCATTGTCACGAAGGTGTTCGTGGGATTTTTTTACCAGAGTTATTTAATAACACACGGTGCATTAAATGCACATTATTCTTCCACTTCTGATGATGTATAATTGAAAACCTGAATCGCCCACAAACGTAATCCTACACGTACTTACTTTGAGCAATACAGTATAGGTACGGAGCAATGTGTTATGAGACACATGAACATTCGAACGGTTCCACCAAAAGCGTTGACGGCTTATGTAATTTCATCAGCGTGAAGACGATCCACGAGTCTCGAGGAATAGTAACGTCTGTGTAACACCGATCAATATTCAATTATCGGTGTACGCTTCCTACGACGGGTATCGCTTACACACGACTATGGTATTTCTGCGGCACGAATATAAGCCACGTAACGTCGAGAACGTGGCAGTAATTTCGCCCAATCAAAATGAAGCCTTTCGGTTCCCGATGAATTATATCGGCTTCACTGATTCCAGATCGCATAAATTTGATTCATGTATTGGTTTCCACTTTTGTGTATCATATTTTCCACGGATATAGAGGAAATATTATTCTCTGAAAAAAGGTTTACAAATATTTTCCTTTGAAAATATTTTTTTTTATCACAATTCGATTTTCTGACGATTTCTAAATCTAATACTTGACAGAATTTTAATCACTCTGTTGGCAAAATAACAGATTTTATTAGGGGGTTGTTTTCACCTCTTTTCATTTTTGAAAAATTCAATTCATATGCTTACTACGTTTTCAATCAGTTTCCTGATTAATACTTTCTTGTTTGAAGAAATGGGTATGAGATTTATATTATTTCCTAAGGTACTCCAATCATCACACTCAATAGTTATTTCAGAAGTATATTGCTAAAACTTATCAAGGTTAGTTAATATTATTTTGTTTTGTTTATAACTATTTACCAATCTCCCATTGTTTTCCGTAATTTCAGTAGTCACTTTTCATACAGATTTAACCATTCCGCATGTCATCAAACTGTTTATTAGAGTTTACACGTTGTAGAAAATTGCCTCACGTTTATATTCATCCACCCAATCTCTAATTTCCTGGATAATATTTAACCTTGCCATACAATGCAGGTTCAAACAGCGTGACGTATGCAGATACAACTTTTTATTAGAATCGATTTCATTAGAGCTGATTATAAAAGGGAAGCATTGAAAAGTCGATCGTTGATTGTAAGGAAACGAGCTCGACTAAAGGACGCGCTACGAAATCGACAGAATTAATGGGAAAGAATTTTCGCTGTAATTGTTTAAGCACTCGTTAACCAATTTCGTTTGTTCTGACCGACAATATACGACATCGCGGACAGCGATTTCGTTCAGTCCATATAAACGATTTTCCAGCCGATCGCACGTAGAAAGTGTTGCCCTCGAAAATTACCCTTAATTCGCCGTTAACGAGCATCAGCCAGTAATTCGGGTCACCGAAAATTCTCTCGTCCCCGTTGGAAATACGAAATTTCCCTCGCTTTTCGCTACGACCTATGTTTCCCTGAAAATCAGGAGGTTCCCGTAAAATTAGGTGGAAAAATGCGACGTGACCACTATTTCTGCAAATATACGCACACGAAACAGTGGAGTCAGAATATAATTGGAAACTGTATAAATATAAACGAGTGTTAAATTTAAAATTATTTCGAGTTACATGAAAATGATTTATATGGGCGTTAGTATGGTGAAATTGTTATTCAATTGCTTTCCGTAGTCTCAGTAGAAAAATACTATTTGTAATAATACTTGGCGTGCTCTGTGAATATTAGTATGAGTGATTAAACATACACATGTATCATGAAACAAATAGCAAAGAAATGCTTAAATGATTGCGTCAGCAAACTGTAATTGTACTTTTACTAAATGAGTTCACATATCTGCCAAAGACTTCTAAAAATTAATACTTCACAAGATATGTCACATTCCTCATTGAGACACATGCTTTATTCAAACATTCTACCATTACCTATCATACAATATTCTCTTTTCTTTATATCCATCGTTACAAAATTATGTGGTCCACTTCTCATGATCAAACAATTCACTCCAATTCATGAAATAACTCTACTGAAATAACTGAATTTCATTATACTTTGCTTTTAAAATAACCCCATACAGATCGAGTAGCTTTATATCTAGCAAATGTGGCGACCAAAACAGTATCTCCTCTCACACTATTTATATTATTCAGGAATCCCAATCTGACTACTTGCCATTTTACTCTTATACGTTCGAATTGAAACCGACCCTAAATATCAATGTTTCATACAGTTGCTTCAATCAAAATCCGCCAAAATCTCACATTATTCGATCTAAAATAGTTTACGCGAAGATTACCAGAACCATTATAATAATAAATATTTCAGGTCTGGTCTAATAGCATCTATGCTGAGCCTCCCTATTTCATCACTCTTATTTATTTTTCTTGGTGCAATAAAAACGTTTCATTATTATTATTATCATTACTATTATTATTATTGCACTACTATTATTAATATTGCACCTAAACAAAAATGGAGGAAGAGAGAAGCCAAGTAGTTATAAAAAGAGAGTGTTAGACCATGAAATGCCTTGATAGGCAGGTGAACGACCGAAGAATGCATGTCGGGGAAGGCACGATTCGAATCGTCATTGCACATTTCGTGGACCCTTACGTACTGGAACGGACAACAGCAACGACGAACGAGGTGTTCCATTGTGACCACTCGTGAATCCCTCCCAGGAGTCCACTTTAACTTTTTAACGAGGATTTGAAGAAGGGCGCGGTTGGGTGGCTCGGTGGGCAGAACAGCGAGCAGAGACGATGACAGGGAGGCCGAGCGAGCTCCCGAACCGTCGCCTGTTGACCGATTTATGAATTTTCGTTTCGACGACGGAGCACCCGGGGAATCATGCAGCAGAGTGCGAAACTGCGACGAACGAAAGTTCTAACGAATGGGTTTGTTGCACCGTGACAACCCGGGGACACTGTTTTCTGACATTTTATTCAGCACCTCTCCGGTTCTTCCTTCCTGTTACTTTTTTTCAGGGAGGGGGAACTTGAGGTTTTCGTTTGGTCGTTCCATTACGAGCTGTCGAGGCTCCGACGACGTTTGAGAGATTATTTTGTGCCTGACTGGTGTTCCGTATTTTGCTGCTTGTTATCAATCGTAGCTTCTTCTTCTGGGATACTGGTTCCGCGCGAACCTGGAATAACCGAAGCGTTTTGTCGCGGAAATTAATTGTGGAGGCTGTATGCACGAATCTTTTATAATTAGAGGAAGAGGGAAGGATGGAGTTTGTTTTAAGTTGCTTCACGTTAATTCGATCGCAGTTTCAATAGCGTGGATTTTACTCCTATTGAAATTTGAAACTTTCCATGGAAAATTAGGGCGAAGGGGGAGTTTGAGTCATCGTTTTAGAAGTTTCGAATTTGGTTCAAAAAATGCAGGCAGTAGCAACTCATATATCTTGTTTTCGTTGCAAAGGGTAGAGATTGCAAACTTTAACGCCCAGTATTTTTCAATCAAACTTGCAAGCAGAAAAATGTTGACTTAAACCCCCCATAATTTCACATGAACTACATCATATTTCAGTTTCATCGAAATCCTCTGCGTCGATTGCAAAATATAATTCATTTCCCATAAAATCATCCAACCATGAGTTCACATATACACACTTAGTTATCCAGCAAACTAAACCTTCCTTCTATCACAAATAAATCAACCAAAAAACTGAAAATATTTACCAATTCTTCCCAAGTATCCAAACTATGTATCCAACACAAACAATAACCCCAACTCCTACGTCGATAGTCATCAATCGATTTCCCAATCCTCGAGGAAAAGACTAAAAATCCAACAACTCTCGCTCACGCGCGGGGCCAAACGACATCCCCCGTTCCGGAAAAGGGTCCCATTACCGTAGCCAGAGGCACCGCCCCCTCGCCCGAAGAATTTCGCTTGACGAACCCGGGCGGCGACGAGACAAACACGGGAAACCGAAGTTCTCCACGGGAATAGCGGAGTCAACAGTCGTCCAATATATATTCGACCCGTTGAACTTGCACTGGCTGGCGTTAGGACTGGGTAAATAAACTGCAGTAAATAAAGCAGTCTCTAGTTGCCGGCCTCACGAGCCAGAGAAGTGTTCTCCTTCTCGGTGCACGAGTGGCCGCCGCACAGTCTGCTGCACCCTCTTCTCAGCCTTCCCGACCGCTAGATTTTATGGGGATTCCGTTAATGGCATGGGTGGTGGGTAGCTTCCCTCTCCTCCTCCCCGGCACAGGGACCTCTTCAGCTTTACCTACTTTTCTGCGGGATCTATGTATAGCAAGGGGGCCACAGGAAGTCTTGTACACCGATTTTAATCAAATTTTGTAGGTAGATACGTAGCCAAAAAATAGTTGACTCATATTTGGTCTGTCGGGAACAGTTAATAGTATACGAGATAATTAGGAATAAGTATAGTGTGTAGGCATTCGGTGTTTGGGTACAGCCTGTGGTGCAATTGGCACGTAAGTGGCGCCCCGTTAGTTTGGGTATTTGTAGAGCTCGGAAAAGAGTAGATCACAAAGTCAGCGTTGAAGGAATTCGTAACGCGGCTGGCTGGTTAGTTCGCAGAAGATCCACGGATCTTGGATTCGAGTCCCATCGCCCGAAACTCTCTTTTTTCGCCCACAAGTGTATCTAACAGATTTAGAGAGAAAAATGTATGAATATATCAGTTTTCCTTCGAAACGATGACTGAGTCAACTGAAATATCGGAGGAATAATAATAAAATACTGTTTTCTGTACAATTTCAAATAAAACATAATAAAATTGTAATGGTGTGATAACACAAACCTGGAACTCGCGATTTACAGATCACCAAATGCTTCGACTCTATCCACTAGGTCCTAGTGGTCCTAGCTACTAGGACCTAGGTTATACGGTATTGCTTGACACGAGGTGGAAGTCCTAAGCACTTAAGGATATATCGGACGTACAATTTTAGACAGAAGTAAATGAAATTTGCAATACTTGAATATTTACGTCTCACTCATAGTATATCTAGATGTGTTGCAGTCTTAATTTTACTCCTAGAAAGGTATTATTCATTTTACAAATGCCTTTTCATGCATTATTTGCTAAACTTTTGTCAGCGAAAATGCCCTGAATTCACCATTTTTTCAAGTTGTAATTTATTTCTTTAAAACGGTGTAGTGAAAACAATTGAAATTCGGCAGATATTTTCACCTATCCATATACTACATGCAAAAAGAATTGAAAACCTTGTTACCTTTATTCAATATTTGTTCAGTTGTTTTATCTGTCAAGACACTTTTTTCCATAAGAGTACAACATTGTCCACGTTTTTACTTTGACTGAAAAATTACCATATGATTGAATTCGTTATTGTTTTTTTTTCGTTTGACCTTGGAGAAATTATTGCTATCGATTACAAAACATCATATGTCTAATTACTCCACAATAAAATAAGATAAAGCTCTTCCGAAAAGTGGGCAATGTCACCCCGGGCGGGCAAAGTCACCCCAGTTTACGGTACGTGTGAAATCAGTAAAAATTAAAATCATTACAACTCAGCTGTTGTGAATTGGTTTAAAATTTTTTGAGCACTTCAGGAAGATTAAAAAGAACATCCTCACAAATTTTCGTCAACTTGGTACCATTTTGAAGATAGGTTCGATACAGTAGCGAGTAAAACACCACCCTTACCGTTAAACATCTCGTAAATTACTATCTACACAAAAGATCAAGCGTAGGTAAAATATTATTTGTTTCTGCATCTACCTACAGAGTTACGTCAAAATCAGTGTATAACATTTCATGCGGGCCCTCGTGAATCCACCCGCGTGTTCCTATAGCGTGAGTGAACACTGCCATGAATGACTCTGCCCTTCCCCTTGCTGGCATGTTGTCTCGGTTTTTGCCTGGCCGTATAAACTGATTACGGGTGGGGCAGATATCGTTCGTTTCGCGGCCTTCTCTGGAGGAAATCGTCTGGGGAAAGCACGAAGCGATCCGCCTCTGGATTTTATGGCCAGCCGTTCGGCGTTCGTCGAAAACTACGGGCCTGGCTGGCAGCCGCTGATTGAAATTCGCGGAAAGTCGAGCGTTCCTCGATACTCGGTGTCCCTCGTGTCGAAAGAATCGCTGGACGTTTGTTGCAGCCTGCAATTCCCTTCCTCTTCCGACGTTCTTGTGAATAAGATGTGTGCGAGTGTGCGTTTTAGTGTGTTAGGGTGAGAAATGTATATAGAAAGTTAAATAAAAGTCCGTTGCAATATTTTTCTTCTGGAGTACGTTCCTTAAGGATGTCACACTGAATTACGTAATTTTTATAGCTTCAGAATCTGATAATATTTTGAGACTGATTATAATCATAATAGAAGCAGAATAGAATTTAGTGGGCTAGAGGTAGAGATTCTGAGCCTCTGCGAATATCTTTCTAAATAGTTGGCACTTTGTACACTTATAATTAATATAGTTTACATGCTGATTTTATGATTTTGATATATTAAATGAATCTTCTAATGCAACAGAATTACTGAAATTTAAATTTTCTTATGAAATACAAATTCTGTAGAAATTCCCGTCTACATATTTTTCATAATAACATTAAAACCTCTTTACCCATATCAACGCAGAATTACAAAGCAGGTTATTAAAATTAGGATTCTTTTTACAAGGAGAATTTCCGTGTGCATGCTTGAAATTTGCTTGCATCTCGGGTAGATAAAATCAAGAAATTCCTACATTATTTCAGCAACGTAATAAATCATGCACTGATCCCGAAGCTGCAGTTCCTTAATAACAATAATTATGACAAAGCATTCCTTATTGTACCTCCACAGAATTGTTTCCCTAGACGCTCGTAATACTCCTCCAAGTGTAACGCGCGTTTCTAACCATTGTTGATTCAGGGCAGTGAACAGAAGAGGTGAGAAAAGATTGTACGCGGGTCCTTTGATGGATATTTTACCGTCGAGAAAGTATTATGTTATCGAAAAAAGGATACGCATTCTGTTTGAGCATTCTTACAATCCTTTTGTTGCAGATTTTATGAGGATTCTACTAATGTCGTTCACGAGGCAGTATCCTTTCGAACGCCGCTGGAGGAACCTTTTCAATAGTGGATATTCTTCTGTAATACTTGTATGGTATACCTGAATCGGGAGGGTGTCTTCTAGCACGTTTTCAGTACGGATTTACTGTGGATAACAAGCCTTACAGTCATAGAAAATATTTATAGCGTTCCTCCTTTTACGAAGGCTGTTTGTCCTTTCTCCGATTCACTGCCATTTTTATCTCTTAATATTTCTTTCATACATGCTTGATAGTAAGTACTGTTGGATTTAGTGCTTGGACTTATGGCATTGCTTATGTATAAAACTTCAAATTTTTTACCTATTTATATTGATATTTAAAGTAGAGCTGAAATTATTCGAATATTCGAGTAATTCGAATAATTTCGAATACGAATAATTTTTTCGAATATTCGAATCTCAAATTCGAATTCTCTGTATTCGAATATTCGAATCTCAAATTCGAATTCTCTGGTATTCGAATATTGAAATCTCAAATACGGATTTTCTGGTATTCGAATATTCGAATCTCAAATTCGAATTCTCTGGTATTTGTATATTCGAATCTTAAATACGAATTCTATGGTATCCGAATCCTTAGATTATTTGCATATTCGTTACAGCTCTAATTCAATCGAAAGACAATAGAAAAAGTTCTGTACTCTATTCTTTGAAATAAGTAATCGCACTAAATTACCCACTTAAATATAAACCAACTAGAATAGACTATATAAGTAATCTCATGTAAGCGCAATACCTGTTGCTAGTCAATTTTTTACATAATCCTCTTCCCTTTCAAGGCGCTTGGCTGATGGTAATCCACGAATATCACCCTCAAGAATAAACTAGAGAATCTATTTTATGTCTTCCACTGTTAGATATGCGTCTGCTCTCATTGTATAAGCTAGTTATTATTAATCCTATATTTCAGAGAAGAGACAGAAATCCTTAAAGCTGAGCAGATGAGTCTTCTTTATTAACGATTCGTCTACCTCATCAATGGACTTATTACCCAGCTCCGTTCAACAAAGATAATTCTATGCGCATGAGACTAAATCGAGATGGCACAGGTGACCAGGCAACGCTTCGTCTACACGCTACACAAAGGGATCAAACTCGATAACACGAGTCATCTACGCTGAAGACAGGAACTCTGCTGCACGGCATTGTCATGGAAATTTCTGAGTTGATTTGATGGGAACGTAAAAACGACACCGTACTCCAGTCTCTCATTTCCCCACGTCGTTGTAATGCTAATATTCGCACCGTTTCCAGAAACGCGATTGAAAAATTCGTGGAACTCCGCCATTCATGGATTCCTCTTCCAAGTAACTTTGCATGCATTTAACCGTTTTGTGGATAATTACATACTGTACAATATGTCCTGAAAGCAAGTATTCATTATCCACTTTCTGTTGAAGTAATGCCTCGGAACTGGAAAATCGATAGGACGTAGACTTCATTACCTAATTGCTATGGTACACATTATTGTAAAATGGAATTGTTTGATTTAATGAAGGAAGCTTTCGCTGTGAAATAAAACTTTCATTTCGTGGATCTATTAAAAGATACTGCAGTAATCTCTAATTATTTATATTGTAGCTACTTTACGTGGTGCAAGCTTAATTAATTGTGTAGTCAGGTATTTCTAAATTTTCTTAATATCATTGAAAAGATAGTACATAATAAAAAATCAGCTACTTCTTCATATTCCTTTCGATCAAGTCTGAATACAAATAACAGGATAGTCACCATTCGATACTGTAAGTGATTTTAAAATTCACTAAGTTAAGAGAAACAAAAGTCTGCAAGTTAATAGCCGTCTACAAAAAAGAGGAATAACTCACAATTCCTTCGTGGCCACAGCAAATACATTTCCAGCCAGTAGATTCCTCCCTACTCTATCAATGTCCCAGGCAAACTGATAACCACGACACCTGTGACAAGTTCTCGGGATTCATCAGCGGCAAGAAACCGAAACGCCGTGCATATCTGTGCACGTGGGTGCTCACGGTCCCTGGGTACTCTAACTTGATAATGCCGGGTGACACGACGACGATAAAGGGTTTACCGTCCAGGGAAGCGGGCAAACTTTCCACGGGACGTCGAGGGAGGGCTTTTCAATCGCGTCAAACGTGAAAAACGAGCCAGGAGCCGCTTTCCTCTGAAGCTTGTTCGCCAAAGGAATCCGATATGAAAAGAGCAACCTCGAGTCGACCCAGTGTCACGATACTAGCGCGCTGCGAATTCTTTCGACGAGTCATGCCCAATATTCCATTGATCTTCTATCGAAAATCTCCGGTCCTTTCTTGTATTCGGCCATTTTTCAAGCTCCCTGCTCGATACACGGAGAAAGGGAGACGGTGCTGGTAGTGGAATCTGTGTTAACCGTACTTTTTTTTCTATTTGTGGATATCGGTGTAAAGGAAAACTGCAGGGTGTTACATTTTCACCTGTAAACTGCGGTATCTTTGGAAGTACATTTAGAAAAGAAGCTTAGTGCGTGGAGTTTGAGGGAGTTTTTTGCGCCAGAAGTTTTCAGAGACTAATTGACAGGGGTATGTGTTGAGGATATTTAAAAAATACATAAACCGAGTTACATTCTTTTAAGAAACCTGTAGATATTGTAATACAAAAACAGTGCCCAGGGATAGTTCATTTACAAATTTGTTGACTTTAGTATGACTGATAATTTTGAGAATATTATAACTGAAATTGTATTATCTCTGTATAGCTCCAAGAAAAATATTTTCCTGCTCCGATTATTTATTGGACAGTAGCAGTCTGCCATGACTTGGGCCATGTTTTCACACGTTCGTTATATTTTTTCATATTGAATATTCCATTATCTTTATCATCTGAAATATTCCCTCTACTTCCAGCAAATGTAAAAATACATTCTAACTAGATGTCTAAGTATCCA
Source organism: Andrena minutula (assembly GCA_929113495.1). Lineage (NCBI taxonomy): Eukaryota > Metazoa > Arthropoda > Insecta > Hymenoptera > Andrenidae > Andrena > Andrena minutula. Next base: position 8,231,158 of record OV815996.1, on the reverse strand, counting down.
AGATTTTGTCACGTAGGTACTTTCACATATGTAACTAGTACTAACATCACGCTAATTATTTCCTGATTGAGGTAAACACTTTCGAGAAAAAAACTGTGAAAACTTTTTTGTTACAATGTGCCCCGGTTTCCTCTACCTATAATTGCACATTTTTAAATACCTAAACTTTAAATAATTGAAGTTGCAACGCGAAGAAAATCTGGTAGGTACACCAACAGCGTCCTTCAAACAGGCAAAGGACTTTACAAGATTTCATCTCAAAGAAGGAGGCTTGATCCTTCGCCCGGACAGTCCCTTTTGTCACGGGAGTTCAAGGGTCTCGGAGGAAATGACCTTGCGCCGTGCCCTTAACGACAGAGCGAAGGTTAATTCGATCTGTGGACACAATGGCCAATCAGACACGAAGCGCTGAATTATATGCTGCTTGTCGGCCTCGTCATAGGATCCTGGATCCACGGATCTGTCGAGAAAACGGGATTATTCCGGTCATCCTTTGACACGCCGCCTCAAGGGATCGAAGAATTTGCGAAGCGATCTGCCAGTCACCCGACGAGACCAAAAAGAGACGGGTCCAAACGCTTTCAGATTAGTTTTCTATTAAGATCTATTTAAGAACCAGTTGCAAGTCTCTATTTTTATGCTTTGTATGCAGAGGGATCGGAATGATTTTGGACCACTCCACGTCAGATCGATCATTTTTGCACTCACTGTCGGAGGATTTTAATGAAATTGAATTATGATGTAGTACCTGTAAAGTCAGGGGGGGGGGGTTAAGTCTTCATTTTGCTGGTATCGAATTTGTTCTTAAAATACAAGCTGTTAAAGCTTGCACTTTTTATCTTCGGAACTATCGATCGCAGGAAGATCGTTCTCTTTTTATTTTAATCGAAAACGATTGCCTTTTTTTACACTGGTTTTTATATTGAAAAATTGTTTGTGCAATATGAAAATTGTAAGCAAATGTTTGTTCTTCGAATATTATTTATCTCGTATGGTATAGCACAGTACAACTACCCTTATCAAATATCGTTCTTGGATGTTCGACAGGTATCCATGTGATTTACGGAATTTCATAAGTATTGCCGAGGTGTTCCTAATTACAATTTAACTCTATCCGTGTCTAATCTATGCACGATTGATTGCTAAACACTCTTTTCACCGTTTCAAATTTTTCATATTTATAATTAGTGATTTCACAATCTATGTTGATTAAGCATTTTTTAAACCTCTCGGTGAGTACTATAAACCCCTAAAGTCTTGTATCCTCTATCTTAACACCTTGTATACACAGCGATAACAAACGTTTAAATACCTCCACTCGTGCCATACAATACGTCGCACTTAAGCCTCATAAAACATCAGAGAAATCACTATCAACAGTTCCAAATCCCATTCCCTGACTCGAGTACCAATCGCCCCGAAAAACCATCACTGTGGTCTTCGATTTCCATTAATCCACGTTGATCGCCCAGCTAAAGGCGAAGTCGGGGAACAGGACGGAACGCCGGAAGCGGGCGTCCTAAACCAATGCGGGCACACAGGTCACACAATGCGGCATTGTTGGTCAATGGAGCTAATCTCTCGTATCTACCTGTCGGAATGGAATCCCTCTCCGCGTCCCCGCCCCGGCAGGCGTAGAGGCCGAATGAATCTGAGAGAGGGATGCTGGGAGCAATAGAGCCAATGGGGGGTTGGTGGCGGCCTTTGGCCATAATGCTGTAATCCTGTGGTAACGATCGACGGACAGTTCTCTTCTGGCCCCATAAACCCTCTTTCCAAGAGGTTCTCGATGAAGCTTACGCGGGGCATCGGTCATTTGCTGTTGAACGCTTCTGTGACGACACATCGGTCTGTTCTGATCCTTGATACGAGAGCAAGAGAGGTGCAAGTGGCGCTGCGAATAGATAAAGGCGGCAGACAAACAGGTTCAAACAGATCGTGGCAAAGCTGTCCGCCTGTTTCTCCGTTTGGCGATACTGAATGTAGCTGATGCTCAATCCCCGCGGCCGATGGAATTACGTTGACGTGCCTATCGCGATAACGATGCTCAGCGAGCAAGATAAAGATGACATTTCAGCCTAGGGATCGTTAATAACTGTCTTGAGGGATGGAATGGACTGTCTTTGTGGCAGTCTGTGACTGTGAGGCACAGTGGTTTGCGAGTTCCGGAGGGAGCAAGCAAGAGATTCGGGGAAGCGCTGTGAAAGTGAGGTAATGAACGCGGGGCTTAGTAATCCTGTGTCGTTTTGCTGTGATTGGTAGTATTAGGCGTAATCCTGTGAATGGGGTATTACGAGGAAATGACGTTTGACTTTTGTCCAGTGGAATTGTACGAAACTGATGGCTCTATTGGATTCACTGATTTAGGATTAATTCCTGGTTGATCCTGTGTCCCTTGATTCAATTACGTAGGATATCGTTACAAATTAGCAGTAGGGTGGAGCTTAGAAGCTCAAACAAAAAAAATAAATATGTTTTATAAGTCTTACCACCCTGATTTGTTCCTTTAGATATATAAACACTATGTAATAACTTTGGACAATACATTCTTATGTTTAGGGGTAGCTGAAGTGAGTCAAAGATTATAGAAATCATAAAAATTCAACATATAATGGCCATATTTTAATTTATACATTTACATTTACCTTTATATTTTATAATTTGTTCAATTTATTGTTCCTGTTGTCAGGGTACAATCTACTAACTGTTTTACTTAATTATACGTCAGATGGGTCGCAATGATACCTTTTCTCAGTTTCTATTTGTCTTATTGAACAAATGAATGCGTTTGAAAAAATTTCTAATGCTGCATGCCCTTCCACATGATTATCACGTGACATTGGAAATTTCACTCTCACTGACCTACCCCTAAATGTAGATCAATTGTGCTAATATTCTGATCGATTTTATTTTTATAAAAAGGAACAAATTGAGATGGTAATAACATCATGTTTTCATGGTTGAAAAATAAGCTCCACCCAAATTAGCATCGATATTTAATATTAACCAAAGACTTTTTAAAGAAATTAGTTACCCCATTTTCACCTAGAATTTTAAAATCCCACGTGCATACCAGCATATTTTCACACCCCAGCTCAAATTATAAGCTTAATGCCTATAAAATCCGCTTTACCGAAACCACTTTCCCAATCCCCCGCCGTTCAAACTACAAACTCGATATCCACTAATTTATGCGCAGTCGGGATTCCAGCCATTCAAGGCCTGCATACTTCAGAGACATATGCATAATCCTAAACTTGTTGCTCTCTCAATAATTCTCCACGTTGTGCCATGATGCAATGTCAACGCGAAAACTGATCGTGTATATCGACAAGAAATGGACAGCAGCGGTTCATACCAACTGTTTCCCACTGCACATCAAACTGGACCACAACGTTGATTAGATCGTCAGAGTTTTGCTCGCACTCGATCGCAGAAAGTGGCGGTTATCGGTGTTCCAAATTCGCACTTTCATCGGCCGCGCGTTTTGCGAAACTGGACGGGGCATTCAAAAGGAACGGAGATGTTAATTCAGCTACAATTGATCAAACAGGTCGGCTACCAGGTCATCTTGATAGAGCAGTAGATTAATGACTGTGGGTCGCTGGCTGCTTGTACGAGTTGCGTTTTCGTCGGTTGGAGAGATATCGATCAATTACGAGTACGTTTCAGCTGGTATCATTCCGCTAATTATGATGTACTCTCGTTACTAATTATATCGTGCTTGCCGGGATATTAATGAACGCAGCGTTCTTGGATGTTCCAGTGGATTTCAGGCGGCTCTAGTTAAGTGATCTCATGGTTTCTGCTGACGTGCTTCTCATTACGATTGTGATGTACACACGATCCCTTATCTCTGCAAACATTTTTGTAATTGTTTCTAATTTGTTCACACTAGTAAACATCGTATCGCTGTGTTTATACTGTGCCGTTTATACTGCGCGAAGCTTGAGTTATTTTAGCCCTCGAATTGTTCACTGAAACTTCCTACACTTGGCCTCGTTTTACTGTGTTCTTCCATTTCCGAAACCTTTAAAATTTATTACATTACCTCCGTTCTTAGGCATTACTATTTCAGAGGCAAATCAAGACTTGATCTTCTTTCAGTTCAATTCCAGTGCCTACCATTTCCTATTTTAAGTGCCAGATACAATGCAACGCAATCTTTAAGCAGTTCTTATAAACGTTTTAGTACTTTTATGTTTAGTCTAATATTAAACGAATTAATACCTAGTTCACTTAAAAAACTTCGTGGGTGAAATGTTTTCTTTGAAATTGATAGGTAGTGCGGAAACAATGCTGATTACACAGGCGATTCACAGTGTAGTATTAATTAAAATATGAATTCGAGCGATTAATTGCACATGTAGCGCCAATAAACTGTATAATAAACATTTACATACGAAAGATTGCTAAGCATCCACCAATGCAAATCATTGTTTAATTCCCAACCCCGAAAATTTAATTCCATGCGTTCCTTTTGTTAACACGAGCATGAGGAATTTCGTTCGCGATTTACAGAGCTATCCACATTAGCAGCTACGATAGTTAAAGCTGTTGCTCGTTGGTTGACCTTACAATTAGTCTAATTAAAGTAACCTGAATCAGGATGCATTCCAAGCGGAAATATTTGGTCTTCAATAAAGTTACCAGTGATCTGTAAAAGCCTCTACTAAGTAGTTTATAGATTTGGATACCAGAAAAATGAACTTGCAAAAGGTCAAGTAAAAAATATCTCAGAATTCAATACACATTCTCTTACACTGTACAATACATCACCAAATCCGACGTGTTCAAATTAAATACAAAAATATCAATTTCTTCAGTGACGTACTTAGCACCTTCCAAAAAGCAGAATCCAAAACCCATTTCCAATCATTCTCGCAATCATTATAGAGGCATTTAAATTCCTCCTAATGTTAATAAAAAATCGAAGTCTCCCAAGGGAAACGTCAGTTCTCGAAACGTCCACACGCAAAATCTCTCCCTCAGCGTCCACGTTCAATCACATTACACCGCGGTCCCAAGAAACTCCTCTCCACTACTGTGGCATTTAATTTTCCTGCTCGACAGCGTAAGACCGGATGAAAGAAGCTCGCGTGGACTGAGGGACGCCCAGGAGCTGGGAACAGCAGAAAATTCCAACTGGATCAGTGCGAGTCTCTGAAAAGGGCCCGTTGACCGCCCACGCGTGTCGCCGCGAGATTACGCTCTGTTCCCGCCTTTTTTCCACTCGCCGCATCTCTGATTGTCTCTGCAGGCTGCGTGATCGTACGCCACGGGGCCGTGTTATCGCTCACGCGAGGCAAGCCTTCTCATACGACAAGATGCACGTGGGCGGTACATTAGTAGTTATCATCGGACCAAGAAGAGACGACCGCGAGTCACCACGGCTACCTGGGCTGCTTCGAGTTTGCTCGAATTTCTGATCCGTTGTTTGCTATACATCCTCATCCGAGGAAAATATTCTGTGTAGATTCTGTGTGCAATTTAGGTGGGAAGCGAAGGAAAATGGGTATTCCATTCCAAATCGAATTTTTGCACTCCATGCTGGGCGATTTTGATGAAAATTAAATATGATGTAGTTCGTGTGAAAATAGGGAGGAGGGGATGGAGAGTTAAGTCATCGTTTTGCTGGTTATAAGCTTGGTTGAAAAATGTAGACCTATTGAATGTAACAACTGTAATTTTTCTTTCAGTTTTGTATGTTTGATAAATATCACTGTCAGACATATTGCGTTTCTCTAGACAGTGTCCCCTAACCGGTGGTTCAAGCGCAAGGGTGGCAATTCTACATATATGAAAAAATTAGTCGAAAATATAGAATTAAATTTTTTCGAGAAATGTGTCTGAATTTTGGCCTATATAAGTAGTAGGTAGTACGCTTGCATCGCAGTACTTACAATTTTTGAAGAATGCTTCTTGTCTCCGTAAGCGAGAACCCACAGTAAGTGAGAAGCGAACCTCTACGTCAGCAGGCTCCTTAGGTGAAATTCAAAGTCAATTTTCTAGAAAACTGAGTGCGATATCGAGGAATTTTATTCTACATTTTTTACTCATCTTTTTATCTAGATTGTAGAATCACCCTCTGCCTGTGCCGACTGTAATCAACTACATGCTTCCTCCACTATAAGCTCTATGTAAGATCGTAAAATTTAAAAAAAAAAACTGAAAGCCCTTCGAAAGAGATGGGAAGAAAGGTTTATCCGCGCCTCAAACTTCTGTCTGTCTATCAGCATCTGCCCGCTAGATTTTCCGCTAGAGAAGACGTGTTACTTCAGCGGCGAGGTCGAAAAGCCAGGAGAGTAGAAAGGATCGCGTTGGGGGCAAAGCTCCGCGGCGAAACGTAACGAATGATGGCGGTGAGAGTCGTAACTCTGTGCCAATGGGCACTCCCACGTCTCATCCTGCGTTCTTCAGGGAACCGATGGGGTGCCCTGCGCTCGCGCGCAAAATTCCCGGCTGGTAACCTCTGCCTACTATACAGGGTGATTCTAGAAGCTGGGAGAAAATGTAAATGTAAAAACTGATGGATAGGAAATTTAAGTTGTCATTATACAATATTATGCCCTATTATGTCTAGTAACAGTGTATTTACATTATGACAGTCTCTTCCTTGGGTGCACTGGTGCAAGTGCATTATGCAGTTTGCTGTAATAAAGTAATTTCTTCAGGGGGAATTGTATTCTTTGTGCTAAAAACATAGCAAAATTTTAGATTTTTTTTAAGAAACTAGGTATTTGATTCACCTGAAAATTGGACCATATTTTGATGCATCTTTGAGGAAGCAAGTATATTTATACTCCTATATTTATGATTAAAAATTATTAAAAAATAAATTACAATTTCTTCAAAGATGCATAAAATCATGGTCCAAATTTCAGATTATTTGAATTGCTAGCTTCTTAAAAAAAATATGAATTGGAAATTGGAAAATAGCTACTGCTTTTTCCAATTTCCAAAATCAGTGCGTACAAAATCTCGATGCACATCATCCTAAAGCAGTGGCGTAGCCTGAGTTCCCTGGAACGATTTTCTTCTACCGCCAATGTGCATTCAGTTTCTAATCCATGCATTATAATGGCAAACAATACGGCACGTCAGGAAAGGGTTAATTTATTTCGACCCAACGGAGGACTGACGAAGGGAACGGGTGCAGCGACAATACCCCGCGCTCTATCTGCATTCGCCGTGTCGTTTACGATCGACGTGCAGTCACTTTTTCTAACGTCAAGAGTGTCTTCCTCGCTGTTCAGATTTTACGATCCTATTGTACTTCAGACGCTTCCGTCCTGACTGCAGCGTGTTTTCATTAGCCTGTAGGCTTTACGATTCGATTGGGAACAAAGAGGAATAGTTTGGTAATTCTTGGGAACGAGGAAATGGGTATTACTGTGCTGGAGGGTGCTTTAAATTCATGGGACTGTCGCTGTAGCAGGAATAAACGCAGGTAGCCGCTAACAGACACGGGGAATGGTGTCAGAGACGATTTCTGATTTTCCGTTATATCAGATTCGTGTTTATGTGAGAGGATAAAGTCGTTACATGGTAAGGATAATTTTTATGATGGCCTCGAGTGGTCAGTGAATTTTGTTTTGTCTTCAACGTCAGCTTTATTTGTTTATAATTAAGCATTTAATGTGTTACAAACATTTCCCTACACTTGAACAGTTACTTCCTAATAGTTTCTTTCCATTTCTTAAATAAAAAGTAATTCTTGTTTAATGTAAGGTAAAGTACACTGTGTGCACTTCTTCTTATCTTTAACTGCATCCGATAAGGTCATTATTATTTGTCTCGACAAGCCCATAATCTTTTTCAAAGTATTACGAAGTAAAATACACTGCGAGTAGAGAGTTCACTTTAACTACGAAGCTTGTCAACTTCCGGTCGCTTTTAAATCGCAATAAATATTCATGAAATTTTAAAACTAACTAATTAAAGCACTCAATATATTAAATGCACGTGGAGTGCGCCTGAAAGCTGTATTTATTACTGTTATTGCTGCATTACGAGTCAGAAGATCGCAGGAATCTTGAATTTCATACCTGTCGACGCCACTGTTTCTACACAGACAGAAGAATATTTCTATTACTTCTTCCTGCTTCATAACTTCCTCGATCCTCGCCTGGAACTCTGCTGATATCGACGATCAGCGGCAATAGAGAATGAATTAGTGGCGGGAGTCAACAATGATGGGGACAGACATTTATTTCCACCTTGACGCTAGCAACGTTTCCTTTTCCTTAGCGTCACGACCTCAGATAAGATCTGAAAGCATCGTAAAATATATTGCTAAAGCATAAGTTCATGTTAGCCAAAGCAAAGATGAAATTCAAGAGGAGAATGATCGAATATAAAATGAATTCATCGCGACGGGTAATAGGATCGTTTTAAGACTCCACGAGTTACTCTGTTGCCAAAGGGAGACATTTTCCTGGAAAAAAATTTTAGTCGCGCTTAACCGATTACATTAGTTCCTCCATTATGCGAGATTGTGTGGGGGAAAAAAGGGCGCACAGGGCAATGTGTAATTTTGCTTTGCAAATATCTCTGTGCGTGCCTCCCACTATCTGGCGAGAGCTCGGCTCGCGTGTAAGCGCGAAATTCCTGGCTCCAAAGCCCTTTGCAATTTTCAGTATTTCCAAGTATTCCCGGTGAATGCAACTGAGTTTCGTTCTTACGTGGGAATTACCTCCGCCTCCTCTCCAATGTTTGTTCTTCCGGTTGGAGTTCAATTTTGCGTCAGAAATGTTGCTCCCAGGTTATTTCCCTTTCCGTTTCGTGACAGCGAGGAATTCGTCACTTCGCGAACTGTAATCCGTGTGCTTTCGGCATTTCACATCGAGTTCTGCAGCGTGTATGCATTCTTTCGTGCCCGTGTATTGTTTTTTAGAGTGCTGCAAGAAGAAGGTCGTTGACTGAGATGTTGTTTATTTTAGAAGAGGGAATATCGACGCGCGTTAGGAAAAGTATCACGTTTCATTTTTTCTACGTGCAGTCGTCCGTAAGGAAAAAATTAAACGTGCTAATGTTGGAGCTGATTTTCTTTTGATATTAATTGCTGAGATTTTAGTGCCATGGCTGTTGTAAGTTTTATTTAAAGGTTTGCTAAATCCTGAAAGTTTCCTCTGTAGTCACGGGAATATTCGAGAATATCGAATTTAATCCGTCACTCGATTTCCTGCGGGTCGCGAGGAGATCGAATCGATTATCGATAAGATGATTATCGCCCAGGCGCATTTATCGAATCTTTATTACATGCTCCAACGATCCGGCAAAGTAGAAGTTTCACGGGGGCTTAATTGAAAGGCGGCAGCGGCGCGCCCGGTGAAAACATTTTTCCGAATCGAGAACTTCCTCAAAGGATTTCCGACGACTTTCGCTCGCGTTTCTTTCTGGCTCGTTACTTCTGCCTGCATCGATAAAACGCTCCACTGTTGATCAACCGATATTGACAGAACTTCCACAGTTGGCACTATGAATACTCGTATAGAACCGTTTAAATAACCTGATCTCTGTTTATTGAATCGTTGGGTAGTTGCAGATACATCCGTGGATGTTTCGTCTGCGAAAGGACTGCTGCAACGTGGAATACCTTTTTTGACGATGGAAATGTTGACCGTGTCTCGAAGGTGTTCAAGAAAGTACAGTTCTGTCTCTCTAGAGTCGCGTGTGTCGGGACCGGGCGCACGCTATTTGAGAGACGAGTAGTCTATTCGGCTTCCTTTGATTTCACGCGGTCAGAGTGTAAGGTGTGTCACTATCGAGAATGTTTATGAACCTTTCTTCGGCTTTTTCTTTGACATCCGATACCCGATGCCCCGACGCGGCGACTACAACCGAAGTAGTGGGGATAGCTTTGCGCTTATAGAGAATCCGAAAACGCGTGACATTTGAGAGACAGTACTGTATGTAGTTTGATAAATTACTTTTAATTCTTACCAGTTCAATCTCGATCAGAATCTAGTCTACTAGAAATTTCAATTTGATTGTCAGTCTCATTTTAGTTTACTTATAGTTCATTACCAGCCTGCAATACCACAGCCAATTAATATTAGTAGGAAATACAGTATTCTATAGACAGGAAATATTGTAATATAAATTGAAACCGGAATAATTCCAAATTAATTCTGCGTAGATAATTTTAATTACAGTTCTTGACCAATTATGCGGTTTTAATTATATCAATAGCTCTTGCCATTATTCCAATAAACGGTTTGTCAAACGAATTGGTACTACCTCCATTTCCTCTCTCCTTAACAATTTAACTTTACAACTTGATTACTCCTTTATCATTCGAATTTCGTCTAATTAAATAAATAGTGTATTGCTAAAAATCGGGAAAATTCTTCGTGGAGGAACCTGGAGGACGTGACAACCGGTGAAGCTCGAAGCTGACGAGTCGAAATCGATCATTAAGACAGACCAGCAGGGCTAGCTATTTTTTGGTCCGAGATACCGTCTGTCCCGTAATTGTCTCTAACGATTTGACCCGAGTTCGATTGACTTTTTCAGCATAGCCGATTTTAATGGAGCTTGCTAGAAGCGTTGACGTAATATTTTCAAGTGTACCGAGCATTGTTCTCCGCCTCCATTCGGCCAATCGTTCGTCAGCGGTTCGACAGGCGCTCGGGCTGTTGCAATTTGTATCAATTCAACAACGGTTAAGCCTCGACTAACGAGCGACTGTCCAACATGAAAAATTATCAGCGATCAATAAAAACCTGTGGAAATAAAGGCATTGTGTATTTTGGGAAAAATATATCTTGCAGTATTGTTTGCGCGCTGCTGAAGATAAATTGTTGCTTTAACAAGCAGTAGTAACAGTTGCCGATAACAATCATTTCGGAAATTCACTTTCTTAAAAGATATTATACCGCGGAAAGATTTGATCTGTAAACAAAATTAGTCCTTGTCTGAATAGACGTGTCGTTTTATTATGGTTTATGAGAATGAACAATGTTTTGTAAAAGTATTTTGTAATGTTTTTTATAAGCTGGAATTACAGGAGAGATGACTTATGGAAAGATGATTTTTTTTTAAATAAATGGTTTATGATAAACGTTTCGCATTTTTCGATGATATGGTGATTCTGCATAATTGAATATTTTTGCTATATTGTTTGTTGAAATGAATTATTGATTTTACGATTTTCAAAATTCGTGCGCAATTAGTAAATCGTCGGGTTTAATTATTGATACCGCTCTAATTATACTGTCGGCGATTGCAATATTCATTGCAGGCGGTAATTGTTCGCCAATCAATTTTCAAGGATGGCCAATTATATAATTGAATATTTCAAGCGAGAGGTCGTGAATAATGCGTTTCCGTTTACGATTATGGTCGATTGCGTTACATTTGAATGCAGTCGAGGATTCTAATTGGTATCCACTGCGTCTGCGATAGCTACAGTTTCATTATTGACGACAATATTAATAATCGAGAAAAATTATTTCATAGTTGGTATATATATAACTTTGTAACAAATATATTTATTACAAAGTTCAAAGTCATTAGAAATGTCTGTTCGAGAAAGTCTAGGTATTCAACAGCAAATAAGAACAATCTGAATTTAAAAAAAAAGAGTTGTTATAAAGTTATTAACTGTGCAGTACCAAACGTTAATAATTTGTTCCACAGAAAATAACAGTACCTAATCTATGAAATAATTCAGAATGGCATTAATTTATATTTCAGCATACTTCATCATAGTATTGTTATATTTCAACATTTTCAACATATTCACAATCGATAACAGATGGAAATCTTTAAAACTGTAAAAAATTACTATCCTGAATCATTTTACAGATTGCTTTTACGAGTACATACATGTATTCTATGCAATTGCAGTTATTAACATTTTAAACTGTACAACCGGAAATTTAATTAAATATGCTTATTATAGCTTAAGGAATGTCCTTTTATTACAGTCCAATATTGTTGAATTTAATATACACTGGTTGTCCCGTAATATTTCTAAATGAAAAAGTAACTCGAAAATATAGAACAAAAGTCTAATAGTTTTGTTAGCGACTATGTTTCATTCTTTTTATAAAGCCTCATAATTTCCTCCTCTCCCATATTTGCCCCCATAGAACGTTTCTCCCTGAATGAACGCGTGTTTAAAAAATTTTGCCATTCAACTTCGATTTTTACGTATTATGCGAAATTGTGATTACTTTTTCGGCAGTACGTGACGAATAAATTACCTCTAATTAAATTGCCTGCAGTTTCCAATCGGGAAAACTTTTGTATTAAAACCCGCGAGAAGCTGTTTCATCCCTATAAAGAGCTTCATTGGTCGAGAAAACTATTTTTCGGGCCATTGTACAAACATCCCGTTTCCATTTAATTTCCTGAAGCTTCAAACAGAATTATATTTCCACTTTTCCAGAATAGAAATTTGGGTTGGATCAAGACATCATCAGTACGTAACGGACACAGGAATCTATTCGCTTTTTATGCAAATCTGGTTACAAACCATAAAATTTACCACCTACAACATCAAATTATTATTTTCTCTACTAAAACATTATTAATTGGAAATTCTTAAAATTTTAATTCTCATATACCAGGTGTATAAATATAGAATACAAAAACGCTGCTACATTAATGTAAATTCTCTATGATTTTGACATTTCATCAAACTTATGTGCACATCATATAAATTTCTATTTAATTTAACGATTTTACTTCTCATATATCAGGTCTATTAAAATAGAATACAAAATTATTTCTACATTAATATTTCCCGGTACATGAGAATTAAAGTAATTAATTTAAAAAATAAAATATTCAAGTGCTGTGCACAAAGATTCGATTAAATAAAGTTTCCTCACTTGGCATAAATAGAAGAAAAGGTGTCTTCCATTAAACCCACCAAAAAATACAACTTCAAAATTATGCAGAATTTGGTTTCAAATCTCTGAAAAACACATGTACTCATTCCGGCCTGCAAAGCATCAACATGTACAACGTGTATTTTTACGCTTCCAGAGGCCCACAAAAAAATTCTCAGCCCAGCCTCGAACAGGACAGACGTATCCCCTTTCTGACCGTCCGATTCTGCTTAATTGGCCGCGTTTCATATAAATGTATTTCATTTCACGGCTCGACAAACCCCCTTCGAGACTGATGTTTTTCGGGCGAAGATTTATCGCGCATCGAAAGGCCGCTTTTTCCTCCTCGCGAGGGACATTATCCTTGAAGGAGGCAGCATAAGGCAGAAGGAGAAAGCCAGCGTGACACAATGGATTCTTTTGTCCGACCTAATAACACAGGATATCGGGTCTGCCCTCCCGTATCTGTCCATCGGGTCACGAATAACCACGTCGCGATACAATAATACGTTTAATCGTTTTCGATAATACTGGGTGGTGGTGAGGGGACGCGAAGGAGCGTTTCGATGATTTAGCACGTGTCGTGGCTCGAGACAGCCGAATAAAGCGTGGACCATTGAAAAATTCATTTGACACATGATGCACTATACATAATTATGGATGTACCGAGCAATAGTGTAGTTTCTAATGCGCAGGACCAAATGGAAGATGGCGAAGTGAGGAAAACTGTGCAATATTGAATCTAGCCATAACTATATTTGTAAAATTTACATACATTGTGGAGTAAAGCACTTTTCTTTCTAGAGGAGAAATGGTTTGCGGTTGGGCACTTCAATATTGCGCGGTATACATTTATTTGAAGGATTTCTAGACGATCTAGCAAAGCACTCTGCGTTTCAGCAGATTGCTGGACTCAACAAGGACCGTTTATCCATGATACCTAAGCCTCTTCTAAGCTCAATCATTGTTTCTACTTGTGCTTTAGTATTTGCAAGCATGTTTCATTCTGTTTGTAAATCCACATAATTTTCTCCTCCCCCATATTTGTCTTCATAGAACGTTTCTCGTTGAATCAACGCGAGTTTCCAAAATTTTTCCATTCAACTTCGATTTTACGTATTATGCGAAATTGTGAATACTTTTTCAATAGTACGTAATGAACTCTAATTAAATTGCCTGCAGTTTTCAATCGGGAAAACTTTCGTATTAAAATCCCCGAGAAGCTGTCCCATATTATATGTCAATATAGCAGCATGATTAATAATACAGTGTGATATTTGTAGAGGCTGACAAGAAATGCATCGTATCACTTTTCGATACTCATAATGCAAAGTTAAATATTACCATCACCCCCTACCGAATCCAGGCTCTCTCAAGTATTCATGGCATCCGAAAAATAAAAAACAGGGAGACCACCCCGCGGTACGGGAATGTTCATTTCCTCGAAGCAACAGAGCACAGCGGAAATACTCCGGGGGGTTGAGAGCGGTTCTGCAAGAACGTTCGGCAGCCACCCTAGAAACGAGATACGATATCGTTCCTTCTCCAAATAAAACGTCAGACGTGCAGAAAAACGAAATGGAAATCAGAACGCATCGTTAAACTCGCGAGAAGGAAACTAACCCCTCCTTCCCCCGGACCACCAAGTTTACTTACAACTTTCTCACCGTGGACTTTATATCTTGCCACCCCGTCTTTTCGTCCTCTCCCTCTCGCGCTCCCTCCCCCCCTCTCTCTCTCTGTCTTCGTTTCACCCCTTCTTAGTTCGTGACCCGCCACGGGACTTGGCAGCGCGCGAACAAAAAACGTCGCCACCCTCCGTGAAACCCGTATTTTCCAATGGCGGCCCGCCCGCCCCTTCCACCCCTGCCGCATTATTGCGGTTTCCTTCTGCAAACGCAAATACCTTGCAACTGCCGCGGCCCCTACGGCGATGGAATTTATTTCACAGCCCCATTGACGGGGAAAGAAACGTATTTCGTTCGGCGGGCTTGTTGGAATCGCGCGGAACTTGTTGAAACCATGACAAGTGTTGTTATCGCGGGGAAACGAGGCTGACGTGTTGCTTATCGGATTTCTCTTCTGAATTGACATCGTCAACACCTCTGTCGGCGGGCAGAGGAAGCTCCGCCACGTTTTGGGTAGAAGAAAAAAAAGTAGGTACGTGGTAGCTACTGGCAAGCGAGAGGTTGGCACGTCTAATTTATCATACTGTATGTTACTCGTCAGTAGAAATATTAATTTTGGATTCTGTTTCGAGTTGCTAATTGGAATTGTCGGTAGTTTATTTGTTAAAGGGGGAATCTTATTTTATGGGCTAAAAACATAGCAAAACTTGGGAATTTTTTTTAAGAAACATTTCGAATCATCTGAAATTTGTACCATGTTTGTATGTATCATTGGAGGATGTTATTAGAAGTTCATAAGAACCGGTACAAAAATTACTTTTGTTAGTTTAAAGAATATTGTAATATTGTTTATCTCACGATTTATGCAACACAATGTTATAATATTCTTTAAACTAACAATAGAAACTTTGTATCCCTTCTTTTGATCTTTGAGGGGTGTTTTAACCCCTTAAACATGTAAACGGACCAAAATAAGAAATCACCTATTTGTTATTTTTCGGCCCTCTAAAACATATCTTAAATCCAAAGCAATCGGACACGGACGTTTAGACTTCTCCTTGTGAGTTGAACGGAATACCCAATTTTGACCTATAAATGTCATGATTTTCTCTGCATAAGATTTGGATGTTACGCTGAATTCTATGAGTTTCTTAAGAAAAGTCCCTCGGTAGCACATTGACACCTGTTCCCATGTATCTACGGGAAATTTGAAAATCTCCTCACTAATTACAGTCGAGGGAATGACTACAACTGAAAAATGTACAGATATATCCTACCTTCGCGTCTATGAGATTCCCATTAAAATAAAAATTGCAGCACCGACTCCCAAAGTGTGCACACAGTGTAGCCTTCAGGAAGACTTTCTTTTAAAGATCCCATTAGTTCATAAGCCCCGGAAGATGTTGCAAATATACGCGAGCCGCGTATTTAAATTTCAGACAGGGCAAATGTAATTTAATGCGCTGAATGGCTTTTCATAAGCGGATTCCTAAAGACGCGAACGCGTTAATACCCTGTCGTACGTCTTAAACTCGTCGCCCGACGAAAGCAGATGCAAGAACGATGTGAAACCAGCTCCTTAGGGTCGTTCAACGCATTTACCCCCGGCGTCCACTTTAGAGAAGACGAACGGAGCCACTCTCCGCCCATTACTTACTCAAGTAGACTGCACTACACCGTGAAATCCTCTTTTTTCTCCCGTCCCGACGTCGCTGAACTGCTATTTACGCGCGACCAAGGACCAGGAATCTTTTTTCCCCGGTGAATTTAACAACCCCTCCACCCTCGGCCATTTTCAAATTCTCTGGCGAGTTCCGCGGCTACCTTGTGCAGTGGGCTTTTAACGATTTCGATGAGCCACCTTACGTTTAAATATTAAGCAGCAAGGTTGTGAGAGTGGGTAGCATTTTGGTAATTACTTGGTGTCCAGCGATTTTTTGGTTAATTTGATTTTTTTCGAGGCTATTGTCACTTTCGAATTATTCCTTGATGCTTCTTTTCTTGCTTCGAAGCACACCTTGTTTTATATGGTGACGTATGTAGAACTCATTTGTTTGGTGGACCAGGCAAAATATTCTCAGTCGTTTTCACAGAAACTTATTGGAATAGACGTGAAATTATTTTTTGAGTGTAAGCTACTAAATTTTTTGTAAGAGGTATGATGTGCTTTCAGAAACTATCAGAAAGGGGAAAATGTGCTAACCTCCTCATTTTGTTTAATAGTATGGCGTATACATTTTTACACGATTTTAGCAATGAGTTTAGAAATAAAGAAACAGTATTTGAAGCATTTCTCATATTTTACACATGTGAGGGATTATTAAAGAAAATATCTGTCGCTAGAAGAATCTTCACACGTTTCAAACAGGCGAAATGGATATATTTTACATTCAAAATTATACAATTTTAATTTAATTCATACTCAAACCCTGTGAACTCCCAAAAAATACATATATCTGTATTGCTGAAAAATTTGACCTTCACTTCAATATTCCCAAAGTAACACTTCCCCACAATACCATAATATATGCATAACTAAAAGTGCAATTACCGATTGACAGTTGACTCAGGATAGAAAAACAACTCAAGCATTAAAGACATAACTCTAGTTTCAAAGTACTGTGTTGTTTTTTTTTCAGAAACCTTAATGCACACTGTAATATATTTATTCAAGAAGAAAGTCACGATAAGGTCATATAATCTCCAAGCACACATAATTATATTCACAATTTTATTCCTGTCATATTAAAGTGCAGGAAAAACTTACGTAACCGAGGATTACTCTGTGGAATTTCCACTTAATCCGATCGAATACGTAGTACTGCAATTACAGTCGTATTAACGTTGTTGTGGGTAACCACCAGCATACCACAGGACGAGCTTCCCGTCTACTAGTCCCCGTCTTATTCCTTTCCTTATTAACATCTTGTACACCTGCTGATCTAGTGGACGTAAAATACCGCGGACGTTTACTCAGCTACGCTCACTTCTTCGTCTTTTTACCCTTCACCGTAACATTGAAGCAACTCCGAGGCTGGAGGAGGCCGCGAAAGGCACGGCGAATAAACGTATTTTAAACTGATTTACACAGCTAATTCGAAAGGTACGCGCTAGGATAGTCATCGAGGCGATTTTAGATTACGCGGAGTTCACTATTCACCGAAGGGGGCGCGCGTTGACGGAAGTCCTCCTCTTTAACTGGCTCCAGCTGTTTTATGGCGGAATGTACAGTACCGCGCAAATGTGGTGGATCGCGGTTTTATCTTGCGGTTTTTTATATGAGAGACATGAATGAAGAAAAAGACACTTAGAAGATGCAAGACGAAGAATACGATGGAGATAAAAATTAAAAGCAGTCTGTTCGAAAAGAGTTCTATGATTTTGTATGGAGATATTGTGGTTTTTATTTGGAGGAAACTGTTGGAACTTTGTCTCGTTTGTCTCTTTACGTTGATGTGGCAATTATGTGCTTTGTGGATCGCTACATTATTCTAGGCATGCTTTGCTGCTTGTGTTATGTGCTTAGGAGACTGTAGAGTTGCACTTTATTACTGCACAGGTTAGATGCATCTTGAGAAGATTACTGATACTGTGTTCAGAAGCTGTCTGTAGCAGTAGTCTTCGTTTTGCGTATAAAGACCGTGTCAAGATACCAGACAGAGCTCATTTAGAAGACTGACGGTGTGGGATATAACTTTTCTCGTTTTCCAAGAAGGAATTATCGAATGTATAATTTACAACCGTGTAAAGTTGTTGAAAGTTATATGGTGTTCAGGAAACCTTTGCTGTATGACAGATAAGGTAGACTATCAGTCGAAATTTAAGGTAAATTTACATAGAAACTTAGGAGAAGTCTCTTTATTGGTGCACGTTGGTCTACTATTTATATCTTCGTGAGGCAAGACCAAAACTAATATAGTATCTTCGTCTATATCTGAATTCCTTCTCCTATTTTTAGATATCTGACAACTCTTTCGGAAGTTTCATCACCTCAAAATTAACTTCCACAGCCGAAGAATAGTATTCCTCGACCTTTCGAGAAAAGGTTCAATCACCTCAATCACCAAATTTAGCTTTCCTTGAAAAGGGATAGTATTTCTAATTCGCTTCAAGAACCTCCACTCCGAGAAGTACTTCAGAATAGGACTATAATATCTCAAATTCGAATATCCGAAGAAATCATTCGTATTCGAATAGTTCCACCTCTCCTTCCGAGTACCGAAGGAAAACGTTTCACCATTTCAAAATTAATTTCCGCAGCAAAAGTATACTACCTACACATTCTTTGACCCTTCAAGAAAAGGTTCGACCGCCTCAGCATCAACTTACCCAAGAAAGAGCAAAAGTATATAATTCCCACCCCTTAGAAACCCTCACACCCCGAAAATACCACCGAAAGCGCAATTTCCGTGTCACGAGATCTGGTCCTTCGTTCCATCCGCAGCATTCCCTCACCATCACTTCCGATCCACAAGCTACAACAAAGCCAAGACCCGATGTGCTCCTTCTATCAGCGTATATCGGCCAAATTTTACGAATCATCGAGCCACGTAGCGGCCAGAAGCCCTCTTCCAGTCTTATCGAGACCAGCGGACAGGCTCGATTAATCTTCCCGCCTCCCCCTGCGACTTCCACCACCCACCGGCTGAAACAATGCGCTGCATCCCGCATAAACCTCCACGCACGTCTCTCCGCCGCTAGAAACTGGTAGCCACTCGTAACTCCTCGGCGGAGCGGCGCATATAGATAGGCGGAGGGACGCCGAGCAAGCCTCCAGGTGAGATAGAGGCACCGAGTACGACCGTATCGTTCGATATATCGCGGGAAGTGCCGGCTGCCAACTCGTCGACAGCGACGAGGCTAGAGTGGCCCGCGCGTACACCGCCTACGCTCTTGCTTGCACACACGGGCCGACTGACTCGCGTGTTCAGCCAAGGTGAGAACTCGAGACAGAGGGTAGCGGAAGCGTTACGCACCCTTGCTCGCGCTTCAACGCCCGCGTCATTCCTGCCACCTCGAGGCCAATTTGCACGGCTCACTTTGGTTGAACGACGCGGCTGATTCGACAAAATTTGAAAGCCAAAGTGGGCAATACATTACCATTCAATCAAAGTGCTCGATCAAAGAGTTTCTACTTTTCTTCGATATGGTTGTCCATTAGGGTGGAACGGAAAAATAAAAATTGTGTGATTGTTTTTTAATGGTGACAAAGACTTGCCTTTAATGCTTCAGATGTTTTGGACAAATCACATTGAATATTATTTAATTTCACATATAGGGTAGATGTCCCTATTACTGCCACTTCATTTATTTTGCTTAATAAAAATGTAACGTATAAAGAATAATGCACAACAATAATATTATTATTAAATTGGGACTGTTCTGATTATTATTAATATTATTGTTGTACACTATTCTTTATACGTTACATTTTTACAAATTAAAATAAATAAACTGGCAGTAATAGGGACACTGACAGTAATAGGGACATCTACCCTACTTGTAACAATTGCGACGTTACATTTGCTTTCTTTCAGAATATGCTATATTATATTCAGTAAGTTGCTGACTTGGAGAAGGGATGAATAATAATCAAAGTGCAAAGATCTAAACTGTATAGAGAATGCTCGAGCAGTTGCAGGCCTGAATTTTTTAGATACATCCAGGCACGGGCACGATTTATTAAACAAAAGCCCACGAGACACTTTTAAGCAAGAATCTGAGATACAGCGAACGTTCTCCACTTTACTCGCAGATACAGCGACGGGTCCAGAACAATATAACACGGGACGACAGAGAGGCTCACGCTGAAAAATATTAGCTTTCTTAATGGGAGTTTGGAGGAGGAGAAAACCTATTTATTCTAGGGATACAGATAGTCGTTTACGCTGAGGATAAGGGCTCGCTGTACGGTGTGCCCTCGGGCCACCGATAAGAACTTCCTTGCGAACTATCAACCCCCTTTCGAGCTAGGTTTCAAGACACGGTGGTTACACAGCGATGCCTGCTATGAACGATTACTCGAATAATTTTATTTATATTTAATCAAGTAATTGCTACGAGACACTGCCCAAAGAAAATTGCAATGTGAAAAGCTCTGCGCAGGTTACTTACTTTGCTCAGCCTGTAAGTAATGCAAATACATTTGTTTAAAATGGCCATACGTAACAGATAAAGGAAACATATTTTTCTACTTTCGGATAGAGTTAGTCCAGTTATTTTCATTTTTTGAAAATAGTCAGAGTTTTAGTTCGAGAACAAAGAAGAGAGCACATCGATTGGTTTCGTGATGTAAATCGAGAAAGAAAACGGAAGCGTGTCTGTTATATGAGGACCCCCGTAAAAACGACACGCTGAAGTTCCATCACTCCGGTTTGTTACGGCGCGCAGCAGGGTGGCATTTGTTTCCTATAGAAATGGGAAGATTTACAGCGACGACAGAGTACGCGGATCTACATTCCTCTTCAGGATCCACACGTGGCATCAGTCATGCAAGAGTATTCTGGTGTCAGCGTGCGAGATAAACTCGCCTATCAGTCTCCGCGAAATACTCGTGTACCAACTGCGAAGGAAGTTGAGGAATTCGTACTTTTGTGAACGGAAAATAAATCAACCCTACGCGCTCCTGTCACGATGGAGGAGTGGAAGCTTGCTTGAAAGTTCGATTTCAGGAAGTTCCTGAAAAAAGTGTTACTGAAGCATTTTAGGACGTTTTCGAAAGTTGCATTTGTTTCTAATGGAAAATTTAGTTTCTTCCCTAATAGAGCAACAATGTATTTTAAAATGATATTAATATCTCTGAGTGTTCTTAAGCTAAAGAATTCAGTCCTATATTATATTTATCACTGATGAAACTGTACCACTAAAATATCTCTGTAATATTTAGAAATTGCAGTTATAATTAATTTTGATCTTTTGCTCCAAAACGTGGCATAAATAAAAGGTTATTTAGTGTCGCAAGCTTACACTTACACCTTCAACCATGCTCTTTGATGAATAGAATAATTATGCTAATTAGCAGGACGATAGATTCAAAGCTAAGGTACCCAGCCTTAATTATCAGAACGATAGATGCAAAGAGTCACAGCTGATAACTGACACACGTGTTCCTTTGACTTGTCCTAGCTTTAAAGATGAAGCAGATTCCTCAGCCATTAGACACCCCTCTGAAACAGATTCCCCAATTCCTAACCCCCTCGTTCCCCATTAATCCTGAGTGGAGCAATCGCGTTCACAGAACGATCTTAATCGCGCCTTCCAAATAGCCTGAACAGTGGTGAGACAGCTCAGGTACCCGGAGATCGCTGGTTGCCGCCTCGAGGACACGGCTTCCAGGGAATAATCGCCCATGAAACAAGCCCCGAGCCCTGGGGCATGATAAAGGGCTAACAGAATCCCCTGAAATCGAGCGCTGAAACCCTTGTAAATAAGGGTGCATCGATCAAGCACCCATCCAGCGACAGAAGGGTGTCGCTGTAATGGTTGTCACGCGACTTCTAGGTCCCGCGTCGACACCCGCCGATCGTAAAGACCGGAGCAGCGTGCGAGGCCCATCGAAACAGGGCCGAAAGGGCTAGCTTAGCGATCAATCACCGCCCCGGTGGAAGTACGCGCGTGAAAGCTCGCAGTGAACGGGGAAAAATGACGCGGCGGATTCGCTTGCAGGGCTTATTCGCGCCGCGTACGCCCGTCCACTCCTCCGATTACAATGTCCACGGGACACGGGGGGCTCCTGTTTCCCGTAACAGGCGACGGATTTACGGCGGCAGCATGGAGAAAGCACGGCTGCATATTTCCCCGGCGCGGATCACCGCGTAACATCGGTCACGCCGCGAGGCGTCCGCGCGGGCCCAGAGGCACGGCGGCCGCGATAACATCGGCCATTATCTCGCGTATCATTCATTACCCTCGAATATCCTTAGGCTTCTTTACCGCCACGGGCCAGTTTACGCCGTCCACCGGCCGTAAACCACCGACGAGACGCGCATTTACACCGCCTAGAGAAAGAAACGCGGCTGAGGAGCCCGTCCCTTTGACTCCGCCACGGGCGAGTATGTACATTGAATACGGGAGAGGGCAGCCGGAGGAACACGCTGCATAGACGCTTCAAAGATACCAGCTAAGGCTTTAATAAATGACCCGGGCATCGTGGCTGAATGTAAGTCTCTGAAAGGAGGTACGTTACTGGGTATCACAAAGTGACAGACGGGCGTGTTGAGCTGTGGCTGAAGTGTGACGAGCAGGTGTGGGGGATAGGAGTGTGATACGGAGAACGAGGGGTTGGTTAGGTGTCGTCGGGGGTATTGTGCTTTGCAGAGATGTGTTGAGTAGTTTGAAAGCTACTAATAGTGTGTAGAGTGATATCGTCGTGGGTACAGTAAGGAGGAAGGTGCAAACCGCCAAAGGTGGTTCTCATTACTTATTAACAGGGCTGCAGTTACATCGAATAAATCGACTTCAAAGTGAGAAATCCCATTTTTAATTCAAATATATTTGTTTTGGGTGCGTTCAATTGAAACATTGTACGCAATTTATTTAAAAATGTATTATTATCCAGGAAGGTAGCAAACATCTTGCAAAAAGAATGTTTACTCAAATTCAATGTTTATATTACTGTAAATTGTAATGGGTAATTCTGAATTTGACATTACTTAAATAAGTCAAATATACTTTTTTCTGAGTAACAGTATTTGGGCACTTTTACATACTACTCCCAGCCTTTAATTACTGACGTTCAAAAAGTGTAATTCATCTCTGGGGCCTCGAGTCGAAGCAAGAGACTGAAGCATGCAGTCAACTTTACTCCTGCTGTTTTTATGACGTTACAATATACCTCCGAAATGGTACATCACGTGAGGAAGAGGAAGTGCTAGTTGTTTGGTCGATTGGGATTGAGTTCTAGGATTCGTGCTGGTTTTATGGTGGCTCCAGGCGTCGTGAGGGTTATTGAGTACCGAGTTGAACACCTCTATGAAGATGGCCTTAACTTATTGAGTGCCAAAGGGGGAATTCTGTAAGAATTCATTTTCTTAAAACAGGAACCAAAACTCAGATAAGTCTAATCTTTAGTTAAATAAAATTTGGTTCAGAACTTTCAATTTATCTTCTATGAATCAAGAAATCTCCCATCAATCTTTGTTTCCCATTTCAAACTATTCATAGTTCTATTTTCACGTAATTGTCCCTACAATTGGCACTTTAAAACGAGATCAAAGTCCCTTTAATCCATTTAGACACCCAGATCTATCACAAGCCCAAACTGATCGGCTGCGAAGACAAGGAAACGCGATTGAACAGGCGCGCTACAGCCCGCGGTCAAGGTTTCCATCGCCAGCCCAATTGGAGCCCATCTTCGGCAAATAGGCAAACATTTCGTGACAGCTCGAGTGACCGTACATCAGCCAGTGTGCCCTAATTCGTATAACAACTGGTGGGCGAGCCAGGTGGCCTAAACGATCCGCGATCAAACGCCCGTAATCCGTCGTTGAGGATCGATCGGTCCACCTTGGTGTCCGATCGTGATCCGGTGTCTCGATCTAATCAGCATCTGATGTTTACCTGTCGGTACGATGACGGATCTGAGGGGACTACTTGTGTGCGTAACGCGTTAGAAATTGCAAGGGTGAACAGAGGATGAAGGATCGAAGGCGGACGTAGATCCTTGTCGTTTTTCGTGGGCTCGTTGAAAGCGACACAATTACAGGTGGGGAATAATGGAAGATGATTCAGGTATTTTCAGTCCTTTTATTATACATTCTACTTGAGGTATAGTTAATACCAAGGTAGAAACGAAGAATCAATCACTTGCTGTTCACACATTCCCTTATAATTTCCTCTGCTACCTTAAATTTCTATTTCACACTCTAACTTACAAAAAACGGGAGAGTAAATGAATTCTTCTCCACATTTATCAGAATTAACAGATCATACGTTGCCAAAAGATTCAGTGACTGCAGCTCCAAGTCCATGGAAACAAACATCTGCAACACTATAAGAGTTCCAGCTCAACCGCGATAAACCTAAATCGCAGGGAAGAAAATCCTACTTCATAAATCGATTACGTTCGAGCTCGTGGCAACATAAATTCGCAAGAGAAAAGGAAAGTGTCGATAGCAATACAAGGTGTTCCCTCTTGAGAAGCACAAAAGCAACGCGATGGAGGCCGGAGGAAGGAAGGAAAGAAGAAGGTGGATCGTTAGCCGTTAACCATCACCCAGGGCAGAGGCTTGTCGTAGCGGGGTTCACCGTGGCCGTCCGTCCATTACTTACGTCGCGTAATATTATAGCTTCCTCATTAGGGGACGCAAGGGTGAACGTAAACGAAGAAACTTGTCCTGGGGGCGCGGATTACGGGGGTCACCGCGGCACGACGTAATGACGGCCAGGCTCCTCGTTCATTTTTTTCGCCTGCTCTAGACGATCCACGAACAATGGGAATCCGCTTCGAGAGACAACTGTATTTCTTATTTCCCTTCGTTCCGCTGGCTTCCCGGTTTCATTAGCTGCTTGTTTGCGCGACTCCTCGATCGGGGCACTAGTTTATTGCGCGTGCAAAGTAATGGCTGTACCAGCCCTGGAACCCTTTGGAGAGGGGACTGTACGAGGGTTAATGATTTGGGTCAAATAGTGCGTATAGTTAGTGGGCAGTCTGTATAATTAATTGTACATTCATTCAAGCTTTATGAATAGATCAAGCTACTTATGTTACCTGATTACTATTTAGCAAAAATAAGGAGTTTGAATTATGATACCTTAGTTTTATATTAAAGTTTATTCTAATTTGTGTATGAATTATAGTATAAGTCAATGTGGTTAGTTGATAAGTCCCCCACTATCTAAGGTTTAAATGTAGAAGATTAGGTATAATAACGCCAAAATTCTATGTTGCTAAATTTTGCTGTTCACACACTGCTATAATAATTTATTTGCGACACCTCGTCTTTATAGCTGAAAAGATCACTGACAATTCATACATGTTCAAGCATAATCGAGACACATCACAAGATAGGTGCACATCGCTGGAAATCATTCACGGTGAAAAATGATTTTCCCTGCGCCACGACGACGAACGAAGAAGAGAAATGTATAAACGCGATTTCCATCGTCGTATGACGAAGTAAAATCGATTTCGAATCGGTGCTCGTCCGCTCAAAACGCAGAGGTAATTTATCCGAACGAAAACCGGAAGTCCCAACGGCCAGCGAGCGGAGGCAGCCGAAATTGGTATGCAAAACGAGATAAATCACGCTTACGTCCGCCGCAGCTGCAGCTGCGAAGCACGAATTCGTTCATCACTCGAATCCCGCCCCGTTTTCTCCGCCGGCCTTCGGTTTTGTATCGCAATCTGAATGCGAAAAATCAACGACTGGGATCGTCTGGATAAACTGTTCGCGGATTAAGAAATCGACGGGTAGATTGTTCCGTGAAAATCGAGAAAATTGTACGTTTCCATCGGTCGTCGACTTCGTTCACCTTATTGTTAGTCGCGCGGTTTATTAGTATTTCGGATTGGAAATCAATTTCATTATGCTTTGCAGGAATTTTTGCTTCGCTACGTAATTTCTTGAGTTAAGACTAGAAAGTTATTAAATATCATGGAATTAACTTTTGAATTTGATCTTTGTGATTCGTATTGTTTTTTAAATTACTAACTATTATTGCTTCGAATAATATAGGGTATTAATGAAATTGATAATTTTTTATCTTGCGAGAAGCTGTTTCAATTTAGGTTTTCTAAAATTTGAATCGCAGTTTTGTGTTTCTTTTCTAATGTATTATTGCAAATAGTATAGCGAGGAAATAAAGAACCATATATCTGAAAATTCAAATAGAAGATCTAAAAATTTATAGACCCTTCAAATGTACAATAAATGGTTTAAAAATCGAGCATACCATGTGTGATATAACATAATAAATATCATTAATGTAAAATGTACAGCGAATTACTCAAATTTATTTTAAATGAATACGTACCCAGTTCGTGTTATAATTCTACAATTCTCGGAAGATTATCTACTTGCAAGAAAATAGATACATAGGTGAAATAGAAAAATGAATAGATCAAAGTTACCTCAAAATAATACTACCATAGGTCATTGAAACTCTAATGCATTAATTTTGCAATATTAATATATTTATTAATATATTAATAAAAATCTTATGAAATTCTTTTCCAATCTTTTAATTTCTTGTTTCCATCCTCATTAAGAGAATCTATCATCAGAACACAGGTAACTAGAATGCTCCCAAAAGAACAGGTCCCATCCTCGGCAGACTAGAATATATATTCCTAACCAAACGGTGAACACGGGACAGTCTGAAAGCAATTTTCGACAATGCCTGGTGACCTGACCCCTTGAAAGTGATTTTTAAGTCAACGATCGAGGCTGAAATCGCAGCGGCCGGGAAACGGGACTGCAATTTTCACCGTCGCCTCGGTTTACTCTCGCTTTAAACAGAGTTCACACGTTCCCCCGCGTTGCACGAAACGTGCCAACGCATTTCCCTGGAACAACTGTCATCGGCCACGCGAGGAGAGTGCTTTCTCGAAAGCGATGCAATTTCTGCCCGGATATCTCGGCTGTTCGGAAGGAATAAGACGCGAGAACCGTCGATAGGGAATTCTCTGGCGAGCTTGTCAAAGCGTGGACTGTTTTCGCGGAATATTTCATAGAGGAAACCGTCGGCCCAGACACGTACGAAGCATTGCCAAGCAGGAGCCCCGCGCGCTATTTTCCACGCCGAATGTATCAGACAAGGCATGTTAATAGAAAATATTGAACTTTAACAAACGTTTAACAACTATAAATATACCTCGGCGGCATTTACTCTTCGATCGATTCTACATCACGTCTGTTTCAGTTTATGTAACGTATATGTTGATATTTGCACAGTGCTTTTTGTATTTTTATTATTCTGCTAGGAATAATGGGACTACACAGGCTTGTGTGGTCGAAGAATGAATTATTGAAAAGTGATAAGTGTTTCTTTGGTTCTTCTTCGTTTTTATGTGGCATTATTGAGGTTTTAATTGATGGTGGCAGCTTACAGTTTGAAGTTTATTTAATAGAGTAGAATTTCGAATGTTTGATCACTCCTTTAGCGAAGTAGAAAATGAAAAAATTGTTTTATATATTAACGTCTTATCAGAAATTCTCCACTCGATTATTCATCAAAACCAGTACTCGAAGAATATTTCTTTCATTTAAGCTAATTAAATTTCTACCTTCTAATTCGCAAACTTTTGACAAAGAAAAACTTTAGAAATAAAAGCAGAATCTAATTCAAATTGAAATTATTCAGAAATTGTAACCCACGACTTGAAGGTTGTTGCAGCCCTACCCTATAATTCCAAAATCATCTGCATCATAAATATTTATTTCCAAAATACTACTAGTTAAAACTAATCTACCAATAATCCTAGTCATCGTCAAGCATTAATCAGAGTTTATAACACATTTTCAACACCATTCACTGTTTACTTTCCCCACTCTAATGCAATCTACGATACTTTGTAAGGCAGTAGAATATTTCCTCACTGCTTCTCGACATCAATTGAATAACTTCCACGTAACAACTTACATGCTTGCAATTTACAACCTTGCCATAAAAGACTGGCCTTCTAGATATAGCGTCGAACTTAATGTGTCATTTCCCTCGCGCATAAAGAAAACATTAAAGACACCGTTTTATCGAGGCAGCTCTATCGCACACCGATATTCGTGCTATGAACCTAAACAAAGTGTAAATGTTTAATCATGAAACTTCCACGTGGCCGCGTCGCTTGATAACGAATCTTGCAGCAATTTTCCATTTAAAAATCGTTTAAACGGGGCTGGTATGTTCTACCCTCTATAGGATTTGCGTCACCAATATCGCGAAGTTAATAAGCACCATTCCTAACTGGGAAAGGTAACGAGAACGTTCGCGTTTCTCTTTTGTGAGGAAAGACTTAAAGGTATGTTTTCTTATACGCGTCTGGACGCAGCGTCAAAAAATTGAAACTCAATTTTCAGATAAAGCGCGATATCTAAAAAAGTTACCGTTTCTGTTCGACATATAACAAGTAAATAAGTCGAGACAAAGGAGTAAAATTTTTTAATATTACGATTCATTTTCGAGAAAATAAACTGAATTTCATAACGCTGCGTCCACTTGTGGATAGGAAAACCTACCTTAAGGGGGAAGCCCGGTCTAACTAGCTGGAAATGGAGGTATTTTCGGGATTTTTTTAAGGCTATCTTTCTGAAACTTTCAGAATATTGTATTGTCGGATTAAAGTAAATATATTTTTGTTTATATTAAAAAATAATGGCAAATGGCAAAGCTGTGCGAAATCGATCGGTTGCATATTTTTTTAGTTACATTCTGCGTCAATTGTAAAACTGTCGGTTTGAGAAAAATACGTTTAAATTGCTTATCAAAACCGGTATTGCCGCTTTAATTTGTTGAATTTCGTTCTGCGGCTTTGGGAGCATATTTTCGTGACATTCATTATACATTATACAAAAAAAAACCTTAAATGCTGATCCCTAATGGGCAGTCCCCTTTTCAAAGTTGGGGATGGTTGAACGACGACGTTTCGAATGAAATACGCGATAACAGTGGCGGGTGCTTGTATAAAATGTATTTTATACGTCCCTTCCAGTAAATTGCTTTCCCCGGACTTAGGTTCGTTTGGAATTTTAAAAAGAACCTAGTTAATTTCCCAACTGCTAGGTTCCTCCTGCTTTGTTTTCTTTTCAAAGAAATTTAATATATTGCCTGTTTAACAATTGGAGATATTTTTCATATTCACTTGAATCTGGAATTTAATATATTGTGCAATTAATTGAATTGAATTCTGTAGTATGGGGCATTCGAGGTAATCAACAGGAATGAAACATGAAATAGCTGATTAATTCATGAGGTGCCAGCAGATTGAAAAGGTTTCACCTATAAATTTAAGCACCTTGAAATATTAATTAATGTGAAATAGCAGGGTATCCTTGGATTCAATTTCATGAGTACTAAGTGGGTTCTATTATTTAAATGAAACATCATTGATCGCCTGAGTAATTGTAAGTAGTATCTTAGGAGGAATTCATTTTAACTGTATTGTGTTATTTCTTATCACTCTGCAACCCGCATTTATCACATGTGTTCTATGCTGATGATAGGCTAAAATTCAAAGTTTCTTTTGAAAAAATAAACAATTTCTAATATAAAAATTTGAATTGAACTAGCATCTAAGCAAATACCAAATAATTGAGAAACAGACACGATTGAAATTAAGATGTAACAAGGAATTAGGTATTTCGGAATATTAAAAAGAAATCGTCAGAAAATTACAGTCTCCGTTAATGTTATAGTATCTCCCGAATCACCTTGGTAACTGAGTACGTGCTAGAATTTATGTGCCTAATTATTTCTTAATCTTGATCTGTTATCACAACCTGTTATTCATCTGGTCACCCAATTAAGAACAGAATTTCTGACGCCTCTTAAATTGGCTGCTTTCAACGTGTACTTGATCCAACGGATTCAAGGAAAGACCGTATCGGTTGACCCTACGCGAAGAAGAATCGAAAGTCACCGCGGTGACGATCCGTGGATGTTGAAACCTTCGTGCCAGGAACGTCCAGCGTGGAAAACCGGTCGAGCTGGAAGTTCTTACATTGTAACATTCCATTTCAGTTGGAAAGTGAGGATTAAACCGGGGGAACACTGAACGTTGACCTTACCCGGAAGCACTTCTCCCACAGAGAACCTTCCCAGTGAAGTTAAAACTTAAAACTACAACTACATTTAGACGCCAGAACGGTTCAGGATTTAATGCACAAAATATATGCTACTGCATGACTGCACGCTACGACATAGTACATAGACATTCAGAATCCTCGAAAAGTATAGTCTCTTCAATGAATATGAATTTAGAATCTTTTAAAGTGATTGCTCACAAAGCTAATAGAAGTTTTCATATTTGGATGACTTATAAATAAACACGAGCTTTGTAAAAAATTTTACTATTCAACCAATCGAGTTCCACTTTTGCATACATAAAGTTTATGGTATCCTCTCATCAGTTTACCTCTAAAAAACCAAAAGACATCTTTTTAATAACTTTCTTGGTAAGAAAAGACAAAACAAGACAGAACAAAATCGCTGAGAATCGATATTTCTGTTTAAAAGCCTGTCATTTCATCAATATTGCACTATTTTCTTCTTTCAATGGTACAACGGGAGCGCAATTTCATACAGAATAAGAAATTTCTTGGTTTCATTAATTTACTTGAGTGCAACTGACGCTGGAACCTTTGCCGATTTGCAACTCCGGTGGCTAGCCCACGGCGGAATCTCTTAATTTCTTCATCACCAGCAGCCATTTCGTAACTAACACATTTTTTACTTGACGAAATGTGCAAAAGTGTATTCCAAAATTTTTGAAAAAGATGCCTTGTATTGGCACTCTTAAAAAATTCCCAAACTTGCCTGCTGTCTCTGCGCTTTACACAAGGTGCCCCCCTAAAATTCAGCTGGGAGACGCAGGGGCCCGAAAAGCAGCCTGTGCCAGAAGCAGCTCGCCCTTCGGCGTGCCGGCGGCCGCTCGCTCATCCCTTTTGCCACCCCCCAGCCAGCAATCTCCATCAGGGACCTCCCGCTACTCGTTCAACACGCTGGCGGTCCGCGATGGCGTGCGAACCACGCGAAGATGGGATAATTTCCCGCTCGTGCCGCGTCGTCACGCGATCCACCGGACGCTCCTCCGTTTTCAGAGTGTGCCGACGACATTTGCATACTGCATGCGGTGCACCATGCATCGGCCGCCGCTATAACGCGCGACACCGTCCCACCGCGGTGTTATACGCGCCGCCCCGTGTCGGCGGATTTCGCGGCAGATCGCGATAACGCGCCTCCGCCCCGCATATCCCTCTTCGTTTATCGCGGGATCTTTCCGCCAGGACGCCGCAGATAGGCCACGTTACGTTTTCGCGACCTCCTGGGCCTTACCGCGTGTCGCTCACTTCCTTTGGGCTCCCCCTATCGCTGCGCGGATTTCACCTGGGGAGCGTGTACGGAGCATCAAAGGAACGGAAGCTCGAGGAGTCGCTCCATTGACTTTTTAGCTTCAGACTTCGGTGTAGGGAAATTTACCAAGCTTCTTCCGCAGGATGTGTTGCGATAGCTACGTAGAAGTGTTTCTGGAAGGAATAGAGTCTAGGACCCAGGAACTATGATAGAGTTAGAAGCATTGAACACGGAGTCTTCTTGATCCTCAAACACCAACCGCACTCACATGGTGAAAGAGCCTCTCTTCCGCGCACTGCGTAAACTAATCAAGGATTCGCTTAGTAGGGCCCGGCTTTTTCACTGTGTGAGGGTGGTGAATGTGCCAAAACTTAAGGGAACTCGGTGTACAGTACGCACTCGTTATAAGCTCGACGAAGGGGGCTAACGGCGGGCGCACGGCGCATTGTGGACACTATTCCGTGTGGCCAATGGCGTGAGTGAAAACCCCAAGAGCGAGCGAGAGGAAACGAAAAACCTGTCACTTGTTCTGAGAGATCACTCTAATCCAAAAGATTCCAAGATATGGTGGGGATAGTCGCCGGGCGTACAGCGCATCGTAGAAACGGGCTTATAACGAGTGCGTACTGTACACACAGCTGGGGAAGCTGAATCAAAGCTCAGTGCAGAGGGCGCCACTAGCACATGTACCTTTGCTGATTGTTGATTTCAAAATTAAAATAACAGGAGAAAATTATAAAATATTGCAAAATGTTTGAAAATTTTTCATGCTGACGTTGACTTCTGATATAATTTGTGTCTTTTATCTGGTTTGACGTCTTTATAATCTAGAAGATGTAAATTTATTTTTTATATTTACATAATTAATAATAACTACTAATAATATCAATAATAATTATAGATACATGCACTTATTATAGAAATAAAAATTAAGAAGTAAAATAAGACAATTTAAATACACCTAAAACACCGATAACAAGTGAGACATAGTAGCGCCACGAGTGGGAAAAAGTTGCAGTCAGCTTCCCCATTCAATACGACTGCAAGTTGCGCACTTCGCATGGTAGGCATTCGTATCGGGAACTCATGTATGGAATTGTGGGAATATGATCTTACAGTAAAATGGCGCCATAGGCTCCTGTTTAGATCATGTTCGTGAATGTGGAAATGTTCGCGAAACGAATGCGAACTGTATGAAGTGAGCCACTCTTCATCGCGCATACGTGTTGGAACAGCCAGAATCGAATGAGCTAGGTGTACATTGGTAAGAGGCTGGGCTGTGAAAGTAAGAAGGGGCAAAATAGAACACAGGGATGTATTAAGTATCATTTTTGTACATTTGTATTGTGAGATAATGGGACGAGTAGGAATCTGACGAAATAAGTACAGCTTTGTAATGATTGGTTGAGAGTATATGTATTTTGTGGCCTTTACTCTTGGGATTCTTAGGAATGTTGCTTTACGCACCACTTGAGTAGTTCTCGGGATTTGCAGTCAGGGCCGGATTAAAGCCTTTAGAGGCCCTAAGCACTTTAAAGATTTTAAGACGTCCTAATACAGGATGATCACTTCAATACAATGTACTATTTCTTAAGCATTTCTGGTAATTTAACTGGTAAGTGTTTCCAACAATAGTTCATCTTAACTATTATAACTGTTAACAATTGGTAAATCCTTACTACGTTAAAGGAATCATACTCGGGTATAAAAAATTACAAATTCCGAATCGCACCAAATATTGTTTTCCATCTGAACAAAAATATTTCCGAGCCTTACACGTGAATGTTTCTTAACTCGTTAGACAGACAACAGTTTAAACTCCAAAGAGCATCCGAAAGCCTGATCGACTTAACTTTCTCCTAACACGCGATGGGTCGATCGATCCTGCAGGTGTTTTTACAATCGATTATCGAACCCGCCGGGCAAAATACTTTCAGTCGTGGCAGGTCTGCTCGCGTTCTGAGGGACAAGCAGAAAGGAAACATGTGCCTTTCAGGAGCTCGAGCTTCGAAAAGCAAATTATAATTTGCTTCCTTCCTCAAGAGTACCTACCATTTAAATCTCTGCATACAATGTTAAATGCATGGTTTGCAGGAATGTAAAATACCAGGCAATCTCAGTGTTCCTATAGCTGTCTTTTGCAGTTATGCTTTGTGAGAAATAAATAGATATTATTAAACTGCTGTAGGGAATGATAGCAATTTCTACTTCACTCTTATTTTTATTATACACTATCTCTCTAAATAACATTACTCAGCAATTTTAAAGAAGAATTCGTATATTTTACCTGAGGCTTTTAAAGCGGAAGAAATATTTGCACTCTCTTAGATACTACTTAAACCATTGATTTGAGTTTACAACTTGTTTTTAACGCATTATGTTAAGGAGTACAACATGTTTCAAATTGGTCAATCAGTTTTTGCTACATCTGGCATTAACACCTCGCATGTCTGTGATGAGCAAAACATCAAATTCTAATTATAACTTACACAGTTTAGAGTATACATTTTTTACCCACAATAAATGTGTTGTAAATATAAACAGTTCGACACATACTAGAGGAAATTGAATTAGCTTTTAGGTTTCATCAGGTTATACAACGTCCTCCCATTGCTTACATATTTGTCTATGTAAAATTCAGGATGCTGCTGAGAAAATCTTCATCTACACTCATAGATTCTCGAAACCGTCTTAAGAAGACAAACCAAACTTTAACTGTAAAAGTAAGATACATACTACCAACTAAATTGCCTACTTAACCACTCGGCTTCTACCTTCTTCAATTACGCCCCAAACCTCGCACCTTTGAAACCATCAAGTTTACTAAATTATACAGCTTACGATCAATATTCACATAACTAAATTAACACTATCACTAGTGCTTCGACTGTTCAACAACTAATTAGTTCCACGAACTACCGAAGTACAGCCGCCAACATCCCTACCACGAATTCCCACCGAATACCAGCATCCACAGCAGGAAGAACCTCCTAAAACTTTCAAACAAAATATTTATTAAATGTACTGGACATAAATGGAAAGTAGGGTGTGTCAATTTTTTCAATGTTTTAATTTTAAAAACGACTAGGGGAAGAACGGTACAATTGCAGGATTAAAATTAACTACCTTTACAATTTTGTGTAACACATTATCTAGCTAATTGGAATTTCATTTGAAAAATACGAAAATTAGTAGAATTATTAAAAAAAAAATTAATAATTGAGCTTATGAACCGCAACAGAAGCAAAGAAGATATCGCTTCTTTGAAGTAACTAAACCTCACTCAAATCTATTTCTGAAGATAATTTCAGATTCAGGAATAAAAACAGCATTACTTTGTCACTATATTTCACCGTTTCAGTGTGAATTACCACAAAAAAAAGATTGCGTTAATATCAGAATTATCGGGTTAAGAATGTTTCCTTGTGAGTCCGCTCTCTCGAATCAACTCACCCTCCATCAGATTCCAAATTGGCAATCGCGTTTAGTAGCAATCGCCTCTTTAACCCCCTCGTCAGAAGCTGTTGCTCGTTGAAAGGAGCTCGTTTGTCGCGCCCAACAAGAGTCGACACCAGCGACTCGGACTCGATGGGACGTTCTTTGGGTCCGTTCCACGGTGGACCACCCAGTCGAGGCTTGTACACCGGAGCATCCTCGAGCACTGGTACAAGAAGCAACATAGCTGACTTAGATTTAGGCTTGGTACGACACACAAGTTGCACGTACGCGAAAAACATCGGTGAGCCTTTCGCGTGGACAGCGACGAGCAGCGTTATTCCCTCGTGAGCGGTCCGCTTGACGGCAGTGACGTGACGGTAAAACGTTTTTTGTAAATCACGACGTCCGTCCACCATATGTTGTCCAGAACTGCCGGCTGAGCTCCTCACTGGCGCTGCGTCGCGTTGGGGCAACGATTATCTCGAATGCGCTGCAAGACAAATATTTACGGATAAGTGATTCGACAGATGATCGATTGGTTTGGAAATTATGCTGATCCACGGGTTCCTTGGGCGCTCCAATTCGGCGGAGATGTGTGGAGCTTGTATTTGTGGGGCTGAGGAAGTCTTGCAAGGAAAAATCTAGAACCCGGAGATTTAAAAAAATTGGAGACTGTGAATGTGTAGGGAATTTCCTCCTGATTACAACGCAATTTTTATTTGCTGACCAAATTCACTCTAAGGGGGCTGAAATTGACACCTTAAATTCCGGCTATTTTTCGATTTTGTGGTATAACTCGCGAACTATAGGAACTGTAAGTTACCAAATGATAGTTCTAATTAAAAGAAATAAGTTTCGTCTTGAAACTTTTTTTCTCTCTCTTACAGACGAAAATAGCCAAATTTGCAGGGGTTAATTTCACCCCCTTAGAGTGAATTTGAGCATTAAACAAAAATTGCGTTGTAATCTGGAGGAAATCCCTTACATATTCATTAAGTTTTAGATCTTTTTGAATTTCCGAATTTGGGATCTTTACTTGTTAGTCGTATAAATATTGTTATCGTAATTTTTGGTACTTGTGAATTGAAGGTACGTGAATGGTGACATTTTCCAAAAATTAAAATTCCAGGTTTTAAAATACCCTCGTATAAGCCACATCTTGCTCCTTCACACTATGTAAATACCACCTCTTTGGACCAATTGAAGGAGCTTTAAGAACGATCAAACAGTGAAAGTCGCTTTGCTGACTAATTATTCAGCACACATCATTTTATTCGGTGCATAGATACTTGCATAATGTTGGAATAAATGTAGGCATTAACAATCTAGGACAGGGGTGGCTAATCTTTTTATTTGCGCGTGCCAAAAATTTATAAAAAATATTTTATACAGATTGCTCACGTGCCGCGCAGTTTTTAATGGGGGAAAAAATTAATAAAAAAATAATCATTGTAAAATTTTTATCTGTAAATCATTGACGTGCCAGCACAATTTTTGTACGTGCCACCTCTGGCACGCGTGATAGGTTCGCCAGCCCTGATCTAGGACACTATGATATGAAACTATGTACAAATAAACTATATTATTTCTCTATTAATTTTGTATGCCCTGTCGAACCCTATGAATACCCTACGAATATTCCTTGGCTGACCCCTCGTAGAATCACCTACGAAAGTCACAACCAATAATTCTTTTCCACCTCGTACGAAAGAGACATAACCGTGGCCAGGAAGACGAAACAAGGCAGGAAAGTTCCCGAGTAA
Source organism: Andrena minutula (assembly GCA_929113495.1). Taxonomy (NCBI): domain Eukaryota; kingdom Metazoa; phylum Arthropoda; class Insecta; order Hymenoptera; family Andrenidae; genus Andrena; species Andrena minutula. The sequence continues at coordinate 8,194,480 of OV815996.1, read as the reverse complement.
GATGTAGAGTGCGGTCGGTTCGCATCGATTTTGGATAAAAGTAAATAACCGTCGACGGCTCGGAGGCGACGCCGTTCCTGAAGATCTGCCCTGTTGATGTTCAGGGGCTGAGAAAGTGCAAGGAAGTCCCACGGCGGCCATATCGAACCACTCTGACTCTATGGCCTATTTGTGAGATGGCGCGGGGACTCAGACATAAGAGAATTTATTCCTTCCGTTCCCCTCTTCACCCCTTCTAACACTGTCCTGTCTCCTTCCATCTTTCCCTTCGTTCACTGTACTTCGTATTTCATCCCTCTCCACTGCTACTCTTCTTCCTTTTCACATCCTTTCTTCCCCGTGCCCTTTCATTTCGTTTCCCTCATTCTCTTTTCCCTTTTTGAGGGGATCTGTTCGTTTCATTTGGATTCCTACGCAGCGAGATTTTCTATCTTGACTGAATGGTTCTTCGGTGTTTTAGTGGTTCCTTCTTGCTGCCGCTGGATATTGTGATTGTTCTGCGGGAAATTTTGGCAGATTGGAGGTGGGAATGGAAATCGTGGGAAATTTGTGAGTGCTTGTACTCGGAATGTCGAACTTGGCTGGTACCACACTTTGTGCGATGTGGGCTACTGGGGGTTTGCGAGAGTAGTTGCAAGTGGAAGTTTTATAGAAGGAACGTGTGTATTCTTTGATTAGATTGTGAGATCAAATATGGGGGAAGGAGGCTGAGGCTATGTTATTTTGTTAATAAACATAGCGTGCTTGTGTGTGCTTAGGAGTTGTCTTTTGTTGGCGGTTAATTAGCAACTTAGTGAGCAATGTAAATTTTAATGAAAAACAGAATTCTCTATGAAAAGAAATCAAATTTTGAAGAAACTAGGTAAAATTCGTAATAACTACGGTGACAGAATTTTACGAGAGAGTTTGAAATGTACAAATCCCATGAAACAATAATTATATACCTCGTTGGATGGTGAATCCAAGGTACAAAAGATCGAATGTTTTTTATCAGAGACTTGTCTGGTATTTTTCGATTATACGTTCCTGGAGAATGTGGGATGAGCAAAGCGTCTGAATTTTCGTCTATTATTTATAGAATGCAACTGTTACATACAGAAGCCAATCAAGGAACGTTATTCCAGAGTGCCATCGAGTATCTGTCACAGAGTAGGAAATTGAATATGGAATGTCTGACAGCAATTAAATTTACGCAGTGTAATTGAGATCCTGCTGTATAATCGAATGTCAATATCCTTCGTTGCACAGTAACTGAAACTCCACTTTATTTCTCCGCGTTCTTCGTTTTTTCTTGCGAAGTTTCTTACGATATCTTCTAGCAGAAGTACTCCTGAACACACTTGACGCGAGAATTCCATTATCTTGATATCGGTCGATTTATGTTTCTCCTCGGTAACTATATTTTTACAACAGAACGTTAGTTAGATTATTCATTTAGAAGGTTTTTACCTTGCTTGTCTTTCGTGAAGAAATTCAACGTTCGAAAAACTAAAATGTAGTTTCAATAATATGATTATGTATGAATAGTGTCAATTGCTGAACTTTTAGCTTGCAATCAACAATTCGAAGGGAAAAGTTTTATTTATATTTTTTTAATGTTACGAGACATCTCTTTGCTGAAGTAGTAGATTGTGTAATTGTAGGTATCATATCAGTTATAATAAAGTACTAAAAAGTACATTATTATAACTGCTTAATTTTATATTAATATAACTGACTATATTAATTAAAGAATTAATATACTCCTCCTAATCTTAGTTTCTTCGAATTTAATGAGACAGAACTTTTGAAACATCTGCAGAAATTTCAACTAGAACTTTCAATATGTAGCGTGTTATATGTACTTGGAAGTATACAATTAAACATCTTCTCTGCATTTTAACTTACTAAAGGAAAAGAAAAATGAACATCACGTACTTCAAAGGTGGAAATTGATAATAAAAGGATCGTTTCTCTCAGGACTCCTTTTTCAATTTTCGAGTAAAAAGTTTTCATAAAATTAATGAAGATTCACGAACCTGTTATTAGAGAATCCCAATTGGATTTCATTGTCTCCCAACCTTTGTTACAGTTATACAATTTTTAAATTAAACTTGCAGCTACGTTACGACAGTCACAATAAATTGGATTACTCAGTATATCAAGACTTTCATTTCATAATTTAATTTTAACATTCAATAGCCTAATCCTTCCCTGTTCCCAGACATTCTTCTGTTCCGTTTATCGCTCCAGCTCCACGGAAGGAAGTGAAGAAGGACGGAGGATTAATTAAAATTTAAAAAACCTATTACCGTTATCTTTGCATTTTTTCAGCGCAACAAAGGCTTGAGGCCAATGCCTTGCGAAGATAATAGTGGGTGGAATTCAGTGCAGCGAGCTCCAATGAAAGTGTACTCGGAAAAGTTATTCCGCTCATTTTTCTTTCGCAAAGTTTAACATTATAATGATTAAATTTTTACCTTATGCTTATATACAGTCTCTTTGAAGGGGGCATTCAACGTGGGCCAAATTATTGGACGTGTGACATCGAATCAAAAAAATTTCAACAAAATAAATGTACATTGATGAAGGCACCAACACGTTGCTTTTCAATTTTACGTACACTCTTGACCAAAACTTTGCACTCTTTCTGGAGAAAAGGAAGTAGAGATTTTCTTGTTAAAGAAACAAAATTAAGTACCTTTCTTGCAAGCTTAAAATATATAAGAACTACAGTTTACTGAAGTAAAGATCATCTCGAAGAATTAAGAAAGAATCTGTCATTCCAACTTTTACATATCAGAATAAACAAACATATATTAGAACTCATAATAAATCATTTATACTTTATACAGTCGACGGGCAATATTCCCTCAATCCACAAAAGTGTACTCGTAATTTGCCTAATAGCAAGGTGCGTTTTTCAGAATTGCAAATTCTTCTCCGGACCGTTTTTACTGATTTCCTTCATCTTCTAATTTCATTCTTACACGTCCCACTTTACCAGTATACCGGTATCATGCCAGGAACGTTTTTGCCCGCCCTTTAAACGTCACGGAGCGTTTTAAGCCCCTTTCTTTCCTTCGCCGATCCACCCCCGGACTTATCATCCGCCCGAGGACCAACAGATTTACTTCTTCGGTAGAGGAAGAAAGTGACGCGAGATTACGACTCGCTTATTACGGTTATTACCGTAACAGTTTCGCTGGCAGCTGGATGGCGGGCGAACTCTCTTGAGGGTCCAATTAAAAAAAATTTTATCACGATGCAGCTTTAATTCCGCGCAGTCGCCTCGCGGGGCGAGCGTGTTTTAATCTGAGAACGGTTGACTGGAGTTTCTCCCCCTTTGAAAATCGAGCTGCTTTATGCTTGCTCTTCCTTTCTTTTCTTGTTGCTCCGTAGCGATGGAAAGTATTCCGTGGAAGGAGGATAAGGTAGAATGTGCTACATACTGGGGAAATGTTTGCTGGCGAGGGAAATGGTTACAAGAACGTGTCGATTTAATATTTTCATTAAGTGGGTGTAGGTATATACAATTTCTTTCTGGTGAATTTTTAATGCAATTCAGCTCAATTGATTTGCTCGCTCATGTGATGTAGCCATGTCTATCTAAATAATCGTTTTTTGGATATAGTAATATTAAAAATAGTAACGACTTTATTACATCACTAAATTCCTTCCTTAACACTTAACCGTTGTGGCATAAACGGTGACTTAGAGCCTCACCCACTCCTCTTTAATAATTTGACATTGTCAAGCCTAAATTTATTTTTAATATACAGGAGTTATCATTGATTTTCTTACCTATTTAAAAAGATACCTTCGCATGATTTATTCAAGACCACTGAAAGTTGTCTTCGTGACACGATAAATTGTAAAACAAGGTCGAATGAAAAGAAGGAAAATATGGAAAAAATAATTTTGCAGGAAAACATCGCAATAAAACAGCGACGATTTTTGCGATCCAAAATTCCGGTAGAGGAACATCAATGATCGGTCACCGCAATTTGAGGTTTCCCTACACGAAACATGGACGATCATCGCCATTTCCAATTTCCCTAAACGAAACATCGACGATCATCGCCATTGCCATTTTCCATAAACGAAGCATCGACGATCATCGCCATTTCCATTTTCCTTAAATGAAACATCGACGATCCTGAGCTCCCTGTCTAGGCGCCTCTGAAAATTCCAGCACACCCCCTACATGAATCACAATCGGGGGATGGAGTTTAAGCAACGTCGACGGGAATATTGTCCGCGGACGTTATTTCGCTGCGGGAACGTCGGTAATTGTACAGTAATGTTACCTTTATTAATATCGACGATGATAATGACGTCAGGCCGGGCCAACGCCGTTACGATAATGGCGGTAATGACTGTCTGCCGTAGGATGGGCCATCGGACCGATAAAATGATTCCAACGATGACCGACCGCCGCAGCCGCCGTTTTTGCATCACGAAAATCAATATTTGCGCGTTGTATAACGCGGCCGTCGCCCAACCGGTCAATTAAATTATTTAAAACGGTTTGGAGACGCTACTTTAAAAGAGCCCCGCCATTAGCCATTCCCTTTCGATTCGATTAACTGGCGGCGTTTAAGAGCACTTGTAGACGAACATTTTTCAGAGATAGCACACTCTTTATGGACTGCCATGTAATTAAATTCTGAATTCTTTTTTGAGTCCTCGAAATAAACCCTGGAACGTCATGAATTATCCAGAATGATATATAAACGGGAACTTCGATTCCTCTTGTTCTTCGGAAGCTATAATCAGGTTCGGTTAATCGATTTCTCCTGCAGTAACTTCGCCACTGTCCGAACTATTCCGAAAGTTTGCTGGGACGTGGTCGCGATGAAGAGAACAGCGAGTCTTTGAACTACGTCCCGGAGATTGCAATAGTTCCCAGCGAAAGTATAGTTTGACTGGAGGTGAAAGTTCATGGGTAGTTCATCTGTCAACTTCCTACTCATCGATGTCGATGACGAGGACATCTTCGGACGTAGAATTCTGACTATTCAAATTAAAGTTACATATAGAATTAATTAAAATATCAATACGATAAATTACAATTTTTGGAATTAATAATAATGTTTTTTAAGCTCATTTTAAAGATGAGAGTTAGCCGATTCTATTGAGTGTTAGGTGAACGCGTTGAGATAATTTTTTACCTGTGGCCTCTATGTTTAATGTTACAAAGTATATTTGCTTTTGAATTCCTTTTAAAAGCCAGACTAAAAAAATATTTTTATATATTATAATATATATTGAACATCCTTAATAGCTCACAAATACAAACACCCACTCACTCACTTTTAATTTCAAACAGAAATATGGACAAACTTATTTGGACAAACAATAATTCTTCAACCGCTTCTTTCTTCCTAAAATCAACCACGTAACATCGCCTGCTCCACAGGAGAGAGTTAAATCTTCTTTAATTACAGAAAATATGACGTGCCGCGTGATACATCGCGCCCAACTGTTTACCCACCAGTTTCCATTCCATTTTCCACTCGCGTTCGCGGTGATACCGGTTCACGATCCGCTCTGTCGACGAATGAAAAAACCGCGCGAAAATCGTGCGAAGCGTGCCAGCGATTTGACAATCAGCCAACGCCGTCCAGAGGCTTTCGAAGTCCGCGAATCCCGTAATCCTCTTCGGCCAGTTCGTTCCCCGTAAATCTACTTTTCCCTCTTAGGGGCCCGCCGCGCTGAAACTATCCAGGAACTTCGCCCGGATGTATCCATGATGAAGGCGACAAGGACACCGCAATGAATCAATTTCGGGAAGGGTTCGCGAGCCTGGCTTAAGGTCGTCCCACTCAGGGGGATAGAGACGAGAGAGTATCGACGTACTGGAAATTAACGGGAACAACGGGGGTTCGCACAAAGTGAACGAGTACTTTGAGGAAGATTGAGAAATTTTATTAGTTGGATAGAAGATACCTATGTATTTTTTTATCATGAATTATTCAGTAAAATATCTGTATTTTTGTTCTAATAGATGATCTCATGTTTAGACACCAGTAGTTTGTGTTTTTTTGTAAAATAATTTTGTTAATTGAAGAAGTTGAAGATTGACAAGGAAACGTTGCCAACTTGGAAATTCTGATTCTAATCAAACTTCGTGTGAATGTAGAGGATATTGGAGTATGTAAGGAGCAATTTTATTTCTGCGGAAATTCACTCTAAAGGGGTGAAATCAACCCTTAAAATAATATCGTGATTTTTTTTATTATAACTTTGTAACAGTGCGAGATAGAATGAAACTTTAAATATCAGAATTGTTTAATGTTCTATGTTCTATCACATTATGTAAAGAAAAATAAAGTTACATTGAAAATCGAAGAAAGCGATAATTTTCAAGGCTAACTTTACCCCTTCAGAGTGAATTTCCGGAGAAAAAATTGCTTGTTAGATACTCCAATGCGCTCCTCATTCACGCGAGGAATCATTAAAATTAGAATTTTCAGGGTGAGAACGCTTCTTTGCGAGTCAAACCGTGGTTCATAATTTGTAAGAATTTTGATTCTGTATGGGTGGATGTTTGGGAATTCTTTTCGTCTTTTGGAAATTGCTTAATTGGTTAAAAGGGTAGGGAACCTTGAAAGATGAACCCGAGAAGTGTCATGGATGCAATCAAACTTTGTCAGGGAATTTTATCAAACTGTATATGGAACTGAATTTATTTTAAATTATAAAGTATTATAATATCAGATTCATTAGTTGAATTGTAGTCTGACTGAAGTCACTTCTTTTAACTTTAGTATACCAAAGTGGTATACTTGTTCAATTAAAGTTGAACAAGTATACTTGTTCTATTAAAGTATTTCCTACAGCTCTCCCAAAAGTAACTTATGTTGAGGAATAAATCTGGAATGTATGGTTCATGTGATGAAATTACCAATGGTAATTCGACGGAACTGTATATGGAAGAGAATATACATTTTCGAGGAAGTTTTAAATCCTGTTAATCCAACCTCGGAGGAAAACGCGTTGAAAAGTTATTACTTTAACAAGTAAATTTTAGCATACCATGAAGCTTTATATGAAATCAGGAACCAACCTATTTTCCAAGCTTTACAAATTTTGTTAAATTTAATTAAACCGGACGTGGAAAATATCAACGAAAACCAAACCAAAATTCGCTAGAATTTTTAATATGTACAAAAAAAGCTGTCTTACGGAAAGAAAATCTTCTGCAAAACACTGTATAAAAGAACATAAAAGAATTCATATCATCAAACATGAAAATTCCTACTTCAAAATTCCTTCTCGTTCTTCAAACCCGGTTCTCTTAATCCCTGCTTTCCTTTAATTTTTCAGCGTTCGTTTAAAATACTTACGTTTCAGGAATCGTTAAAGTGGCGAAAGGTCTTGCACACTCAAAGGACAGAATTTTGCTCAGGTAGTTGAATCGATTCGGTTTACGTCGGTACGTTCAACGAGAGTAATAGAAAGGATCTCATAGAGATCCCGTAGCTCGAATGCGAATCGTTTTTTATCCGACTGCTACTCAGGTTCGTCGACTGTTTTATGATCCCGAGTTTATGTAGTAGAATTCTCCACGGCGGATCGATCTCTCATAAACTTTACTCCGGCAGAGTGCTGGCTGCGAATCGAAGCCTCGTCAAAGCGTGTCGACGCACAGTGGGCCGGATTTTAAATTTGCCGCCTTTTGGGTCTTTTTTTTAAGATATCGGGATGAAAGTTGCGCTAAAAAACAGGAAAAAATTATTCCTATCTAATGATGTATAATTTAATTTTTTAAACAATTATTTATTTATTTATTTTTTAATTTTGTCAACTTATTTTTGATAAAAAAAATTTTAATTTTGTTTATTTGGTACTTTATTTCATGCCCTTTACAGTGGTGTACGCAAAATTTTGGGAAACTTTTCGTTTCCAAGTTATACGGAAAATTCGAATAATGAAGGAAAGTAGCAACAAATCGGTTTGTTTAAATTAAAGACCAGGTTTTTGCGATAAATATCTTCTTTTATTAGTAACTTATATAAACAATCCATTAAAAAATATTTTTATATGCATTAACGAAAATGGCGACATTTTTCAAATTTGATTAGGGATATCTTCCAAACGCCGAAAAGTTCCACTTTGGGACTAATTGCAATATTTTCAGCACACTTTCCTCTAAATAATCACGTATCGATCATTTCCCCCCTCGTCCCACTGCTCAAATTATTAGTGTTTAAAGTTATTAACGTTCAGTTAGTCCGTAGGGTAAAGGTGGGTCGCGTTGTGTTGTTCATGAGCCCTTTAAGTGTTTCATACTTACCAAAGAGATGTACAATGAAATATAAACTAATGTATTTAACAAGAAAACCACAAACTAATAGTAAAAAATTAACTATGACTATCAAATTCAGATATAATGAAAAATGTTTGACAAGGGCTCTTCTTTATTTCTTGAAAAATTGCATTTGCTTTTGTTTTTGTTACTTTCCTTTCGTTGTTTTCTGCGAATGAGATTATCTACCACAAAAAATCAGAATTTAGACCTACAGGCTGAGGAATTAATATTGCAAACATTAACATAACAACGCGACAATAGGGGCATATTGCAAATACATTAATAATAACATCTCTGTGATCATGTTTCCCTTCTGCTCAACTATCCCACCTTTACCCTACGGACTGACCGAACGTTGATAACTTTAAACACTAATAATATGAGCAGTGGGACGAGGGGGGAAATGATCGATACGTGATTATTTAGAGTAAAGTGCGCTGAAAATATTGCAATTGGTCCCAAAGTGGAACTTTTCGGCGTTTGGAAGATATCCCTAATCAAACTTTAAAAATGTCGCCATTTTTGTTAATGCATATAAAAATATTTTTTAATGGATTGTTTATATTAGTTACTAATAAAAGAAGATATTTATCGCAAAAACCAGGTCTATAATTTAAACAAACCGATTTGTTGCTACTTTCCTTCATTATTCGAATTTTCCGTATAACTTGGAAACGAAAAGTTTCCCAAAATTTTGCGTACACCACTGTAAAGGGCATTAAATAAGGTACCAAATAAACAGAATTAAAAATTTTTTTATCAAAAATAAGTTAACAAAATTAAAAAATAAATAAATAAATAATTGTTTAAAAAATTAAATTATATATCATTAGATAGGAATAATTTTTTCCTGTTTTTTAGCGCCACTTTCATCCCGATATCTTAAAAAAAAAACCCAAAAGGCGGCAAATTTAAAATCCGGCCCACTGTGCGACGTCGAGGAAAGGCTCGACGAATCCATGCACCAGGAATCATATTTTCCCTCGGGTTTAATCTTACACCAGGCGAAAGGCGTCGAGATAAAGTGAAAAATGAAGGATCAATAAAATCGTGGCGAACGATCCCTCGATTTTACGGGGCTCCGAAATATTTGCACGCAATTTATCTTTACTACCAATCCCGATCCGTCGAGTGAGCTATCTTCATCTGAGTTGAAAGCTCTGTTCCCTGCTTCTTAGCGTTTCTCGTTTGTGTATCTAACAAGGAATATTCAGGTAGTGTTAGACGACAATTTTTATGAAATTTTTCAGGACTATAGAATAACCAACAATGTAGAATAGTTTAGGCATTTCTTCTTCTGCGTTGTAGTATCTCAAGTGTAACAGCTAAAAATACCTTCAATGTTCGAATTCCTTTGACGCTGTCTTGTAATCTTAAAAGGTATTAAAACTGCAGAAATATTTTTCAGATAAGCGTTCGATGATTTTCGATGGAACTGTTACGTAGTTTTGTATGATGAAAATAATACTTTCTATCAATTTTTTAATCAAAATCGTCAAGGCTGTTCTGATCAAGCTCACTCAGTCATCAGAGTCAGATTATTAATATTAACCAATGTCTTTCACAGTATTCAAATTCCCTACGAATTTTCCTACATCCCATCTACAAAAACTTTCAGTCTTTTAACCACAATTTACTTACAAAGCCGTAGTAGAACATACATAACACTAAAGCTAACCACAAGTACCAAATACCAAAACTAAAGCCAGTTTAAATAAAAGGAAGCTCTACAACTTCCTAACACCTAAATTCTACAAACGCCCCGGTAGAAACTTCCCCGCCGAAGTAAATAAAATGCCAAGAACGCGACGCGGGCTTTGGAGGCTCCACGTGCGAAGCAATCGCTTAATTGTCTTCCAGTGTGAACAGTTCTAGGGGTACAGGTCTACGTGCCCGTAATCCCCTCGAAGGGATCGATTTCCCACTAAACCGGCCTCGTTCCAGCAACTGGTTGAAACTAGGCTGCAACTTCTCCAGGATGTGTCTACGCCGCGGAGGACAAGGATACCGCATTAAACCACATTACGTAAACCCTTATAGTTTCAGCTTAAACCCCGATGGCACAGATGCATCGGTCCCCGGGGATTTCACGGGCTCCTGAAACTTTCATCAAGTCGTTCGTTAAGCCAGCTCGTGGTTTATAGACATATCCACGCGCTAAGGGAAAACCACCGTCGATCGCGGGATTCCAGCTATCAGCCCCCGTTTTCTTCGGCCCCGTCCCGTTTACCCACGCTAATACACCGATACCCTGGCAAATATATTGGCGGAGACTTAACGCGTAATTCTCGGCCAAGTCGCTGGCAGAAAGGGTTTAACGGGTGAAATTTTAGACGAACAACCTACACACTGGAGGGATTACCCCGGATTACTTTTGGCGCGGGGAATGGTGTTTAAGGGCTAGTTTTAAGGGGTGGCATCGAGGTACGAATGTCACGATTTGGGGGGTGTTTGGGAGTTGTTTGTGGTATGGCCAGAAAACTGGGTTGTTACTGGGGAATTTATTGAGTAGGATTCTTGGATTGTTGATTGATTGATTTTGATTGTTGAGGTTGTGCTGATTAAACAATCAGTTGAGTATGGGTAGGTGGAGGCGACTGGAGAGTCGCGTTTAGTGCTGGTTTCTGGGGGCCATGTCTAGGGATTTTTTAAGAATACTCGGATACGTGGGATGAGTCGAGGAATATTGGACAATTTTTATATACCTGGATTAAATGGGTTGGATATGAGTAGGCGTTTAATATTTAGGAGGCGACCCCTATGTAGTCTCATTGAGTCTCACACCATAGTGTGGATTAGCACATAGATGGCGTCTATTAATAGGAGTTTGGAAAACAGAGACCTCGGAGAGCCGGTGTGGCGACATCGGTTAGGTGGCTGGCCGGCACCCAGACGGTCTGGGTCGAGTTCCAGCAACGCGGCTCTCTTTTTCCGGCTCCAATAGATACAATTATAGAATTCGACCACTTGGAATGAACTATATATGTATTACATTCTACTGGAGCGAAGTTAGTTTGTGAAACTACTCGGGTAAATGGTATTTTTCTTTTTACTACTTTCTATCTGCAGTAAATGCTCGTTATAAGCTCATTTCGACTATGCTTTATATCCTCTCATTTGCGCGGCGGCTCGGAATAGTCGACGCTATGCGTTGTAAGCTCGACGCCAGCTCCGAGCGTGGAGCCTATAACGAGAAATACTTTCTCTTGTACATTCCTTGAGCAAGGAATAAAAATATGTAAGAGAATTTTTATTATTGCGTTCATCGGTAGAGGAATTTTTGCGTCAAGGAAAATTTTTTCAATCTCATTTTAAACAATTATTTTTCATCATTGTGTCTAATAAAATCAATCAACTAAAGAAGGGAACTTCACGTAATGAAATGAGGAACTAAGCACATACATAAAAAATCGATATTTTAATATTAATCCTAGCCTCTATCATCATTTTCTATGATCAAAGGATTATATATCGTGCAAAAATACGACGAAAACGTTGTCAAAACGATGACAAATGCAATGCATTAAGGTAAAGGCACCAGTAGTTGACCAGTTAAGAGAAATCCTTCACGTAAACAATAGCAACTATTTGCTCTGTCATCAAATAGCGAGAGTCGAAGGCTGAAGACACTCTTTAAGTCTTCTAGATTATGTAATAAGGCCACATTTTAAAAAAAAGTTTACTTATACAAATTTAAAAAACATATTTAAAAATTCAGTAATTGCTTCAGTAGTTGACCACTCTTAAAAATGAAAAATCTAGTAATTAACCTTCTGTTCGTTAGTAGTTGACCACTTATACTAGAAAGAGGGTTAAAGCAATAATGTTGGGAATCATTTTAGTATGATTTAGTTTGAATAAGAAATAAAATAAGAAATAAAACAAATCAATTCCATAAAAAGTTCAATTCAGGAACAGAGTAGACGTTGCGAGTTCTGCTCACCTTGGTGTAAATAAACGTTCGCCAACACTATTCATATTGTACTTCAAACTTGAGGGTTTTAGATTTTAGTTGGTAGATGTCAGGGCAAGTCAACTGCACTTTTTTCAAATGATCGCCACTTCTAAAAACCTTATTTTTCATGTTTTTCTGAAAAGTGGTCAATTACTGATACATGGTCAACTACTGGTACCTTTACCTTACTATTCCCTAAAATGAATCTAAAATTCCCTTCTTTTCTGAATGAAAATGTCATAAGAACCATCGCATACGAACTCTTTAAATCACTGAAGCATAACCTTTTTAAGCTGTTCTCAGGATTGTAAAAAAAAATACAAGATTATAATATCCTCCGCGACAAAAATCCCTTGCACTGGAATATTAAATATTCGAGATACCTGTAGAAATGCTTACCAGAGAACAGTCGGTTCCTCGAACCCCTGGGATGGTCCTTTTGTCGCGTTGCCTAGAATTCGCGTTCATCTTTCCACATAACAGAGCCAATTATTTGCTAAATTCGTATCCGGTTCCCGCGGACCAAAGGCCACGTCGCGTCCATTATGGAAGCGAGACTCTCATCAGACAGACGCTCCGGCATCCTCTGGGCTGAAGTGCGCGGGGTACTTTGCAGCCTTTCTGGCTCCTCGTCGTCTGTCGTCTGGCTGGCTGGTGCAAAGCGCCGGGCCTTGGATGATGCTAGAAAAGCAGACAATCAGACATGTTACGAATGCCAGGCAACCCGAGGAAAGCCCCTGGCTACGAGATCTGGTTCTCTCTTATTTCCAACGTCCGACTTTACTCCCCGCTCCCTTTCTTCTCTGCCTTCCTCTTTGCTCCGACTCGATATTTGCGTGCCAGTTTCCTTAGCGAGAAACAGATAACGATACTTCTAGTGGACGGTCATACGCTGATACGCGTGGCTGCCGAAATAGGAAGTAGAATCGAGATGTTGAAAAGCTTGGTATGGAACGTTATAGACTGTCTGTATTTTCACAACATAATACTTTTCGGTAACGCTTCTATATGTATACAAACAACATAGTATAGAATTGAATTTTTACTAAGCAGAATCAATGTGAAGATTATTTGAGAGACTAAATTACAGTACTGGAAATATTTATTGCATTACTTAAATTGAAGTGGAACCCATAAAACAATTTGCATAGCAATATGATTGATAAAATGATTTGTATTCGACTCAGTTTGACCGAAATAGTGAGCTACACATTTTTGCAATAATTAAATCTTGCAATAATATTTTCCTCTAATAATAAAAGAGATATTAGTGATAACGTGTTTATTTGAATGATGAAATACCTAAATATTTCAGTACTGTATTTAACAATAAGTACAACTTGCGTGCGAGATGTATTCTACAGAAGAGATATGGGTCTTTGGAAATATTCTGTGAAAATGTTTGTGAAAATATGTCTTCACTTTTAATATAGAGGATAACTATCGGATGAGTAAATTGTACTGTATGAATTTGAACATTGAAATGGAAAGGGTGGTAATAAGTATCTAAGCTGTTTTGGACGGAATTCCTATAAAGCCCTTACCGAATAGAGTACATACCTACTTAGTGACTAGCAGAATGCTAGCAGAGTGTATTTCGGGGTGAAGCATTATGGTATTAATATTAGGAAGTTGTTGTGTGTTGTTAAAATACCGTGGTTTCCGTTTGACGGTTTTGAATTTAATAGTTGATACCGTGATGCGTTCGATGGTCTAATGGACTGTTTACCAGAGCGTTATCGTGTATTCAGATAAGTGATAATTGTTTATGGGTAGATACAGCTGAACGGCTACTGTTCGCGATAGTGCAAATGATTTGTTTAGTGTTCAAAAGACTGGAGTGAGGGAAAGTATGCTCGATAGAGGGAAGATAAATTCGCGTTATCGTGATGCACTGATTATAATTAAATATATCGAAGATAACCATGATATCTAAGAAGATTGCGATGTAACTTAATTTAATAAAGTAAAGTTTTTTGTTAAAAATTGTATATAGTAATTATTGTGTTTTAAAGTTTAACATTGAAGGAAGAGGTTTAAGTAGCTTATATGTATTTTTCAAAAATTCTTTTTCACCATATTGTAGAATATCAAAAACCAAAAAACTTTGAACTAAACTTTTTTTTATATCACTTACGGTTTCGCAGATATTCACAATAATATAATTACACCATCATTTTTTCGAGGGGGCGTTTTCACCCCTAAGACCGTTTTTTTACCGAACCAAAAAATGGTTGCGTTATTAGCATCAGTTAAACTACATTTCTGCAAAGTTTCAATTTTTCTTCAAATTTAGACTTGCCGAACATCCTTTGTCAATCTAATAATCATCTGTTAAACGAAGAAACAGCATGAGCCTGTTTTCTCGCGCTGTCCAAGTCGAAATACGTTTTGCAGCATCATTTACCCCCGAGGAATTCAATCACGGATACGCGCCAGTGAGAAGCCGTTTGCCAGGCTTATTGTATGTCATTGTTTCTCAGAACGCTTGATTAAAGTCCGTAAATATGCCCCCGCGATCAAGGGGGCAGCGTTGCCTCGAATTAACGACGAGGATGCGCTTGTGTCGGGGGCGGAAGGGGCGAGGAGGAGGCGCCTGGTATCGCGACCAAGATCAGCAGTGCATTGTACCAGCTGTAAATAAATGCCTAATGATCCTCGCCAGGCCGCCTGGTCCTCCTCGACTAATTATGCGAACCGACGGACATCGTCGGTGTCTTATAACCGATGCGCGCTCCTCCAAGGCCAATTAGTAATTAATAATGGCTGCTGAGGATGTTGCGAATACTTGTCGCCTCGATCGAATTAAACCGGGTATTAATCGACCCTAAACGCCTTCCAAGTGGCCGACACGTTTATCCTGACTGAATTACACGTTGTTTATACTCGGTCCTCTGGGAAACCGAGGTAAGCGAAGTGAAATTTTTTACGAAAAAGGGTGCCACTGGTAAGATGACCGTGGGAAAAGTATTCTTATTGGATTCTGTTCTTCTTTCCAGTAACGCACTCAGGACTTAATCTTAGGGAGAGCCGAGTTGAACAGATAAAAATATTTGTAATGCAAATTCAATCAAATTAATTAAGTGATTATAAAAATTTATTGAAAGAATAAAATCGAGTTTTCTTTTCTTTTTACAAAGCTCTTGAATTACTTCAGTCCTGGATACATTATTCTCCTTTTTCCATTTTCTTTTGAGCCCCCCCCCCCCCCCCCCACTGTGTGCCTCTGGTTCTTTTCATTGAACTTTTATCGAATGTCGAAATATTTGCTCTCTAAGATACACTGGCCTTTTTTTTTCTTGAGTACAAAATGATTAGGCTCACGATTGTGTGTGGAAGTTAATGTTAGCTGTTAACTTGTTTTAGTGGTTGAATGTTATTTGAAATGGTTTGAGAGGAGAGTTTATTTGAACTATTATATCAGTGGTTAAAAGAAAGATCTAGTATCTGTAAGTTTTATAACCAAAGTGTTTTCTGTTTGTTGCAGGTAAGCAGATTAACCGTTTATCCCAAGCATATCTCCACCGCGAGACTGCAGCTAAGTCTCTTCGTAAGTACATATACAATTTTTCCTAGAAGCTTCAGAAAAACGAATGTTGCTGTAAATACAAGAACCACCCTTCTCAAAGTCACTCTTAGCTAGCTCGCTAGCTATACGAAGCGTTTGTGACACCAATAAAGATTATTTCTGATATTTTCCAACTGTGAAGAAGGAATAAAATTGATTACTACTTGAATTTTCTACATTACATCTTGCTCTCTCTCTCTCTATTTAAATATCAACAATCACCATCGAAAAGAATATAGAGAAAGGCAACCTCATTTTGTTGCACCTGAGGGGTTAAAACAACCCCCTCTAAGTTTCCAAATCACTAAGCACGAACAATGTTTAAAGTAATGCCGCATTAAGTTGCTCAAAAACGACGAGCAGTTCTAAAAATATTCTTAAGTACTTACGTCAGTGTCGAGTAAATCTTAATTCGTAAGAGGCTCTCCCCAGCGACACACGGAATTTCCCGCGTGTATTATTGCCCCGAAATTGCACGTTAATCGAACTAATGGACTGTTTTATCGGCAAAGCCGGAAACAAAGGGGACAACGACCTACTTTGGAATAATGCACTGTCCTGAAAGTGTCGTAGGGCTGGCTGTGCCTCGACAGGCGAGCTCGACGAAGTGATCCTGAAATGACGAGTCGTGATAGCTGGAAACACGGCCAATAGTCATCGCACGATGCAGGAAATGGCATGATCGCGTATTATGGGCATTGGGGGGAGTAAGCGCCATGTGGAGCAAAAGCTCCTTAGGCACCGCCAAAATGCCCTACTCTTTTGGAGATTTAGAACGCGCACCCTTCTGGACGAAACGTGAAGGGTAGACACTGATTGTGAGTGAGAGCTCAGTGAATAGATAAGTAAAGAATACTGGCTACCTAAAATAGGGATTAAGTCTTTCAGGGTAAAATTGGTAAAAATGATTTACTCAAATTTTATGAATAAACGATACTTTATTATTATCAACATACTTTCTTCAAGACGTGTCTCATCTATTTCTGTGATAGTTCTAATGTTGGATTCATATAACGAGATGTCTCGTTCTGTAATTGTGAGTTGTAATGAAAGCAACAATTTAGTCTAGAAACCTTGAGTGATTTCAATCCAGGCTTTCGAAATAGTTTTATTAGATGATTTATTTGAGTCTTCGTAAATTTGTATAATTCAAAGATTATTTACTGCAAGTCTAACAATAATTCAGGATTTTCGATGGTCATTTTTGTAGGATTGTCATTGTTAAAAAGATTACTGAATATGGTTGAGAAATAAATTTAATTCGATGAAAAATCGAACTTCAAGTTCTCTCGTAATTTTACCTTTTCTTGATACCTACTAGGTTCTACTGTAAGTGGGATTTACTTAAAACTAGTTTTAGTATTATAAAAATTTATTACCCTCTAAAGATTAATTATTTACCATTTACGTACGCTGGGAATTTACGTTATTAAATCCCTTACTAATGAATTAAGGAATTTCACTCAATAATGTTCTAGGCTAGTTAAATAGTTTAATGCTAAATCCACTTTGAAGTGAAATTAAGAACCAATTTTCCTTGATGCATA
This sequence comes from Andrena minutula, assembly GCA_929113495.1. Taxonomy (NCBI): domain Eukaryota; kingdom Metazoa; phylum Arthropoda; class Insecta; order Hymenoptera; family Andrenidae; genus Andrena; species Andrena minutula. The sequence goes on along the minus strand of OV815996.1, from coordinate 8,177,114 downwards.
AACTTCACGCTACAAAATATTATATTACAGTCAACTTCTGAACATTACTTTAACATCAATTAATTTTCTATAAACAGTATGAAACATGCATTAAAATAAATGAAATTACTATCAAATCTACTATTAAACGCACATAAATAACGAGAAAACGCCATACATTTATCAAATGCAGGAATAAAAATTACGAAATGAAGTCTGCACCCTTACACTCACCCTTTCCCGCGTGGTCTTCGCGAGATTTATGGAGAAAGCAATAGACGAAGTATGATTAGGCAATCTAACATGGAAACAAGTATGTATGTAGCCATCTGCGTAACACAGAAACACGTTGGTAGCCATCTATATAATAGAGAAGTACGATAGTAACCATCTAACATAGAAACAGGTTAGCTGTTTGCTATGGAATAGGACGAATAAATTGGCACGGGTAAACGTATGTATCTCATCCCTCGCGCCCACCCCTTTGCCAGGCCGGCGACCCATTCTGCGCGTAAACTATTTGCTAGAGCTCTCAAAATTACCGAGTTAGCATTATACGGCCGCGAGAGATCCGTTTCGAACTTCAAACTAAAGCCTGCACCCTTGCAGATTGCGAATAACTGGCATCCAAGGGAACAATGAAGCCAACGGGCCTAGATAAGCTTTATATTCCTGCTTCTGCACAACCCCTGCTGAATTTAATGAAGAATTTCCTTAATAGATGAGCGTTAGCTATGCCTGCTATTTTCTATTATATCTGCATATCTTTACGCGGTGCATCTAATAAAACAGTGACCTCTTTATACGTTTATATAAAATTCTCAAAGAGTTCCCTACGTTTAGAAATTCGAAGCTTCTGACAATCGAAAATGAATTGTGAAGGAGTACTTAGAGAGTTAACTGATAGTTTAGATTTTACAATGAAGATCAAAGGATCTTAATACATTTTGTGTTACATATTTATCCGTGATCAAACTTTTATTTAAAGGAATATCACAACTTACTCAGTCTTCTCATCACTTTTATATATACCAAAATTCTGAATGTCCACGTGTGAAAATGCAGAACTATGACAGAATATAGAATACTTATTCGGGACGTAGAACTCTTGCCACCAAGCACTCCTCCAGACTTTGACGTTTTGATACACCCGGTGTAATGCCAACAGTCGTGTCGAAAGGGTTAATATTCCGTGACAGCGACGCACCGCTATCATTGCTTCCCAGTGATTAGTCTCGCGTGGATCCAGCCCCGAGTGGCGTAGCGACGCCTGCATTCCTCGAGGGCGCCCAAGGCACGCACGCAACGCGCTCGTGCGCGCGTGCACCGCTGCATGGAACGTCGGGCGACGCGAAAAGGGAAGAGTGCTCGGGCGTGCCGGGACAATGCCGTGGGAGCGCTTTGAACACCGTCTTGTCGATCCAGCGGGAAACGCCGAATGAAAAATTTCCAGGCCCCCTACCCATCTCGAGACGCTACTCGAGAAAATACAACGCGCTCGCGGCGTCGTTCGATCAGAACAACCCTCGTTTTATCTACCGCGATCTGGGGCTTCGATGAAACGCTCCTTGGATCCCTTTCGCGAATTCGTTTGCTTCCAGAAATCGACTTTTGGATGGGCCGTGTGCAGTTTGGGAGATTTTGAGAGAATTTAAGTTGTTAATTTTGTTTTTGCAAGATTTTTACTTCAGGGGGATATTCCTGTGACTCGACGAAAATAAAGCGATCTTTGTGATTTTTTTTTCAAAGAAATGGTTCAATCTATCTTTTCGAAATATTTAGGATATTTAATTGATTGTCTAAGGAAATCGAGAAAATTTTGTTTTCTGTGAAATGATTCGAATATTGCAAACTGTCGAGGTTTTTCTCCGCGTGTTCGGCGTTGAAGTAGTTTGATGGCTCTTGAAAGTGTGATCTGTGATCTACCTATTCTTTTTCTTGTGCGACAAGTACTCGTATGTTACCCTACTAAGTGAAGGGTCGTTGAATTTGCACAGAAATATTGGGAATTTTAGTTCAAGTGCAGGATTGTGTTGCATTTAAAGATAGTAGAAATCCAGCGATGTCATATTGATTTTTAAATTAATAAAGCTCACGTGGATGATTCTTTAGTTTTAAATTGTATCAAGTTTTAGTAAAGTATTTAAGGTTTATTACGATTCGAGGGACGAACAGGGAGCCTTTTTTATACTGGATCAGCGTATCGGTGTAAGAAGTCGTTTGGCATTCACAGACGGTAACCCCGGGCAATCACCACGTGTGCTGAATACCAAGTAAACCGGAAGATTGTAATTGTTTACCGAGTTCGATGAATTTTCTGCAGGCTTGATTTTACCCCCACAGTACCTAGTATGGACTCGCTTAATAACGATGATTGTAGAAAAATAATCTTTAAAAGAAGTGTTTTTCTTAAAGATATTGAAAAATCATGACAAGATAACAGAATAATTTCATTTTTATTTAAAATTCTAGCTTAGCCATAGAATCTTTCTTCTCAAAATTTAATTCTCAATAAACAAAATTAAAGCCAATAATAGTTAATATAACGACACGTCAACTGGAATCTTGTACTGGGAGATACAAAAATATCGAATCCCTGAAGTATCAATTTATAGTCAACGCCATTAATACCTCTTTTTCCTCTACAAAGTAAAAAAATTCTTTACCAGGTTCAGTGGAACATTAGCGAACGATATCACAAATAAAATTCATCAAAGACATATTCGTCATATAAAACATTGAACACAAAGCTAAAAACACGAAGCATTTAACATAATTCAAACTCCTCTGCAACATTACAATCCAACCTTTCGTTCAGTTTTCAAATTTCTGCTATGGACCTCAAGTTTTTCAAGATTTTTAGTGAGGACTCACGCCATCCCTTTACTTTTTCCCATTAGATGGTTTCTATAACTAATTTCCCCAGCGCCATTCGATTCTGTAGATTTACGTCTATCACATCAGGTTTCACCGTAGTACTCAACATATCCAACATAAATTCAGAAGACCACTAATGACACGAACAATGTAACGAGGAGAACTAAGGGTTTGTTAAATCTGTCCGTTCCCACTGAAAATCCGAATCTCGTAAATAGCCGTTTCGAGAGGCTTCCCCGTCTCCCACGACGTCCGTGTAACGTATCGACGGAAGGATTTACAAGTCGCTGGTAAACGAAAACTCCGAGCGGCGTCCGCGAGCGTTGAATACCGAATGAGCCCAGGGGATCATAATTTCGTCGGGTTTAACAAGATTTCTGCTGGCTGAATTATGTTTTCGCAGCGGTATCTACCCACCGTGTGGCTGCAGGTGATTAATCATCCAGGTCGAATCTCACGCGTGCACAGCCACAGCGATTTTAGTTGCGCTCAAAGCTTGCATTGTTCCCCTTTTCTCGCTGCGCCACTACCAGCAGCGACCATTTGCTGTCGGTCAGCTTCATTAGAAGATCCTCAGCTTCTCCGATCCTTTCCTGATAATCTACGATTACTTTTCTTGATCTCTGTGGCTTTTCAGTATTTTCTATTTAAACATTTTTCTCTGGAGCACATATTCCTGCTCTAATGCAAACTCTGCACTGCAAACTCTGATGTCTGTAAATACGTCATCGAATGTAATTCATATTCTGCTGAGAGTAATTTTATGAATTTCACTGTGGAGTGTGCTGTTAGTGTGATTTTAATTTGTAGATTACAACAACATTAGTTCAGTTTACATCTGATGTAATTCTGTTTTAAGAAAATTCACGATTTGGGGTTTGAATGTCAGAGTCCACCTTTTGGCTTGGAGGTTTCTGAATAGTGGCTTCCTTGGTCAAAGCGTTGTTGAGAATTAATAATACTTATTGAAATGAACGGTTTATATAGTTCGTTTGTTTTATTCAATTGGTTACAGAATTTTTATATTTTTATATTTTATTTTATCAGATTGCTAGCCCATATTTCTACTTGCAGTCCCTTCTTTTTCGTGTGGAGAGAATGAAACATTTATTGATAATGTGAATATAAATTCTCTCTAAATTCTCAGGTATTTATGGAAAATATCTACTTTGCAATATGAATGCATAATGTGATTTAAAAGTTTTTTGGTGCATTGCAAAGTATTTTGCCATGTAACGCAATAATTCGTAATGTTTGACTATGTTTTCTTCACACGATAAAATCCTGCGGTATTTCCGCTGACTTGGAATAAATTGCTGCACTTAGCAACGCGCCTGTTGCTTGTTAGGGCCACGTCGGCTCGCCATATCTCCCACTTTAAACATCCCATGAAACAGTGAGAATTACATCAGATTACTCACAGAGTAGAATAACGAGCAATTTAACGCCTCCTCTCCACCCCTTATCAAATTAAAGAGCTTGTTGGAAGTAGGTCACAGATAATGTCTCATTTAAGGAACGCTAAACAACCTACTTTCCCTGTTCAGCACACGATTCATTGATTAAGTAGCTGAAAATTCATTATCGAATGTTTCGCTACAATATTAATTGCATGGAAAATATATTTCTGTTTGCCTTCGAGAAACTGTGACAATTAGTAACAATCCACCTACTTTTATACAGATCAACTTCGACGACAAATACCTTCTCCTAAAATTAATATTTTGTAAGTTTTATCTTATTTTCCTCCCAATAAAAGAAGTATTGCTGGAAAATAAATAAATGTTTTTAGAACCAGCGCAGTGGATATGCCCTTAAATCATCCCTTGGGCTTGCACCCCTTAGATAAATGAATAATTAACAGTAGTATTCCTCAATACTCAAACAATTATGAAAGTGGCGAGGGTGATTAAAAATTATCCCATCTCGATCCACCATCGTAGCTTTCGTTCTGACAGCGGTGATGAATTACGATTCGGTTCGTTGAACCTTACCGAGAACTTCGACCGTTCCACATGAGTTTTCGTCGTGGTTGAACTGGTTCAGCCGCGTACGGCGAAAGTTGATAAATAATTGGCGAGAATCGAGCGGGACATGGAGCAAGCATTGCATTCATGTCAGAACGAGGCAGTTCTAAGTTCGCTGGAAGCACGCTAGAAGGAATCTATTTCGATCATTTTCAAATTTGCAGCAACAAATTTTGAATGATTCCACGCAATGTGGGAAACGAAGTGTTCAAAGATTCGCCTTTTTCAAATCCTAATTAATCGCAAAAACAATTGAGGATTCATAAAGATTAATAGGGGAGAAGGTGTAAATGTGGCCCAGGTACTTATTTCTCTATAAAATAAACACTTTTTTCATTCTGATCCATATTACCACCCCAATTTCTAAATCCACGTTTCTGACAAAATTTTGTAGAAATGTAGAATTCTCACGCTAAAAAGCTACTGATACATTATCTCAAATCTATAAGCTACCATTTCTATCTTTTGTTCATGCAATTTTTACATTTTTAATATGTTTTCGTCGAAACAAAAAGACTGGTCCATATTTACACCATTTACAATACTGTGGAAGCACTAAAATGTGAAAATACTAATTGCAAGTAACAGATACTCTCTACATTATTACTACATAATTCTAGATACATGCTGTACATTAACTAGTATATAACAATTTTGAAAAAAATCAGTCACACGAATATCATACACCTCCATAAATGGTATCAGAAATAACGCTTACTTGAAAAGGCCGTAGAAAAGCACCAGGTTGTGTGATTACACTCGGCGCAACAAGCTCTCCGCATAAATATGTTTCCCTGCGAGCAGCCCCTGAGAGGGAGAAACATTAAAGGGAAACAAAAAATCAGTGACATCACGGAACGATCGTGTTCGGTTGCATTTTGGTGGCGATACAAGCCCTGAACTGTAGCAAATCCGCGCGTCGTTTCCGCTCGGACGCGCAATCGGCCCCGTTTTCAACGACACGCGATAAAGAGGGGCGCGGATTAGGCGGGGCCACATTTCGTTCGTAATTTTTCATTGATACGAACGCACGCGTTCCATTAGCGCGCGCAATCAATCCTCCGCTGTTCAGTAGGAAATTGCGAAAAACGCCGCGCCGCCCCCATAGATCCGCCGTATCCGGCGCCCTTTTCCCGTCCTCCATCCCTCCCCTCGTAATTGGACATCCTCGGGACCATAAAAATAGCCGTTTCATTTTATGGGCAATTAATTTTAGCGAGGACGCGCCGCGTACTGTTCGCGCCTGGAACGCGCCCGCCTGCCCTCGTCATCGTGGAAACAGCGTAATATCGAGCCGAGCGGGTATTAAAAAACGAACAGAGCTGTAAATTTTAGTCACGTCATCTCCTTGGGCCGGTGTAACGTTTAAAGTTGTAATCGCGTTATGGGAAAAATTAATTCCTCCGAACGAAACTTGCTTCTAGAACGTTGATACCCAGCGGGGGTGCGTCTTCCATGTTTCTTTTGTAGTGGATAGTATTTGCAAAGTTCGGTTGGAAAGGTTGACGAGCTGTCAGCTAAGAAGCTATAGGTTTTGCGAGGTTGTTCTGGTCTTGACTCCTCGATATGGTATTTTGTAATGTAGTATTATGACGTAGCATTTAAAGATTTTGGGGGTGGCAGCATGGAGAAACGTACACTGTGCGTACATTTTTTTTTAATGGTAATTTCTTAATAGTTTTCTTTTGTGGTATTTTTCCGTTTGTGGTATTTTGGTTTTGGGGAGATATAGTCGCTATAGTTTGAATGCCTTCCATTTGGGAAAAGGGGGGTGATAAGTTGATTTGCTTGTCTTTATTTGTTCTTGTGTTTTGCCTTTTTTTAACATTTTATATCGAAGTTTTGATAGTAAACTTGCGAAACCTGCGATAACTTAATTAATTTGAAAAATTTACCACAGTATAAGGTGATGACTCGGGCACAATGGTCCAGCAGGACTGAGCGCCCGGTTAACGCCCCAATTAAAAAAAAAAAAAAAATAAGGTGATGACAAACAAATAAAATCATGCGTCAGTCAGTCGGTATGTATATTTACTAAGAAAATATACTTCATTTAAGTATTATTTATTCTAATGTTACACAATAATAAACTGATTCGAAGAGATCAACTTTTTAACTATATATTCTTCTAAATTTAAACTAAGCTAAACTACTCTTTTTCTTTTTATTTTGTCGAACAACCGGTCTGGGTATATTAGTTATTGATGAGTTTATATCGAAATAACGTCTCAGAAGCATGGCAGGATTGTAATTCACAATAAAAATTATATCCACGTATTTTCAACTTTAATAGTTAGTCCATGTCCCTGCAATTTTTTATTCTAAACGGAGCGGAATTTACATAAAACTGCAATACTAATTTACATTAACTCTGTTCTCTCATGGCATATGCATCGGGGGCGTTTATATTATTTTTATTTTGTTTTTATTCGGACCTCCACTCGCGTTTTTGCAGCATCATAAATTATTTTAATGTTCCGCAAAAAGCTTTCAGTGCAAAATTGCTATAAAAAGTGGAAAAGGTAAAGGTGGCTCCTCTACCTATAGTATACTCGATTAATTCAACGAATTAATTTCAATCTTATGGATCGTTTAAACCTCCAAAATTACCTGAAAATACCATATACATGAAATAAATTAACTCACAAATTATACACCTGATTTTCCTTTCTAAATTCCCACGAATTTTCGATACTTTTCTTTCGTAACATTTTGGTAAATCAAATTCTATCATTAATATATTATGAAGTCGTTGAAGTTGAACGAAGAATTTAATGTATATGTTTAATGCATATTAATGTTACCACCTCAATTTTCTAATTAAATTTTATACCCTTGAAATGCCTTCGGGATTAAATAAATACAAAAATCAAATCGGTATAAATATTTTATGCTTGCAAAGTTCTCATGAAACTTAAAAATACCTATTGGAAACAATTTTTAGAATACTACACGTCTACAAAATTACCGAGAAATATATTTCCAGCGATGTCGATTTGGGAACTGCGTCTGACCATACGCGCTCTCTTTTCCCTTACTTTACTACACATGCTTCTCTCTAAAAGGTACTGTTTGTACATTATTTCCAGTAGGTATAAATATATTTCTTTTATTGATGATTTTTAAGTTATAACACCGTTTATATTGTTATCAATGTTTTGAAAATCTCCAGAAAACCTTGTAGGAGAGTTGGTAAATCACCCTCTACATATAATTCTTCAATAAAATTATTTTATTTAAACAAACAAATACCTGCATATCAAATGTTTCGTTTCCCACAAATTAATTTTTTTAAAACTGAAGCACCTGTTAAAAAATCGTCATTTCACAATTTCGATAAATATTTATACGAATAAGCATTCGTATGTATCGCAGATTATTTAATGTATTATTTAAAAGGGGAAATATTATAGAATTATATTAATCTTCAAAGAGAAAAACGCGCGTGTAACATATAAACCACGTGGCCAAGTGGTTATAATTTAATTGAAGTTCGACTGAACCCAGTTTCGAAGAGTGCTCGTCGCATTCCCGCCACTTCCGCCGGAACGGAAATGCTCGAGTCGGTGATTATAACCAGTTTTGGTTATAATAACATTCTCGGCGGGCTTTCACGGCTGCCGAGTGCATACTGAAAATTAAAAGACACCCTTCGCGGCTGAAAACTCTCATTAAAAATACACTCGAATTCAGCGGGAAAGGCATGGCGTCATTAAGCGCGTTTAAACCGCGCAAAGTTCCACTTTCGTTAGACAGCCGGAGTTAATGATCTCGTATTTTTCGTGTTTGTTAAACTCTGTCGACCTGGTGAATTGCGACTAATAATCAAAATGTCCACAGTTTAGAAAATATGCGACACCCAACTTCCACTGGCTCTTGGAGAGGCAATAATAATTCGAGCATTGCTGTAAGCATTAAAATGAATCCTTTCGTACAATGTCGAATTAAATTTTCAATTTTGTAAGTATGTATTTTTTATATAGAGTTTTTAATGAAATAACGATAATGGACGACATATTTTTACTGCTTGTTTATGATATGGTGAGAAATGCTACTTTGTTTGTTTAAATCAGTATCATTTAAAATATTCCGAGATTTTATTCGAAGTATTCTGACTACGCAATTAATTTATAATTGAATATGCGACCAAGTGAAACGATTTATAGCGGACAATAACTATCATGAGATTATCTAACTCTGCAATTTAAAAACTACTATTTTTTTTTCGTTGACTTATACCCTCCGCCAATTAGTTGCAGCAACACGTTGTAAATTATTCAAACACGTTATTATCGACTCCCATTTTCGGAAAGGCCCAACAGATTTTGCATCCCCTCGCGATACTTCTCCAAGAAAACATGGGATTTCTTGGGAATTAAAAATCTCATCGCGACGAGATGTAATAACGAGTACCGAGAAACCTTCTTGGATAAATTCCGCCCGACGTAGACAGCTTATTCGCAATAAAGATCCTAAGTAATTGCCGAGTTCGCGAACCCTTTAACGCGCATTAACGCTTGGCTAGTATTCACGCTGGAATACGAACGCGACCGCGGGAAACCAGCGAACAAAACATTCAGTATTTACGAGCACACTGGCCCCTTGCCAGCAACTAAGAGGAAAATATACCAGGAGCTAAGACACTAAATAATTCGATTACTTTCGAATTCGAGGAAATAATATTGCGGCTCGCAAAAGTAGCAAGATGATGTGGCGTGCGAAGGAGTTCTCGATTTTGATAGAATCGAGTCTGAAGCAACGTGATTCGATCAGGATAGTGTATAATAACATTCAATCGAATTAGACTGAAAGGAAATATTGTATTTTGCTTTCTATTCACTTTCAGTTTATTTGAATATTTGACCACGATACTATATGTATAATAAAATTAAGTCGAATTAAACTGATAGGAAATGTATTTAGTATTCTATTCCCCTTCAGTTTATTTGATAGGGAGTGATTTGATTTACCTACAGATATAAAAGTATGGAATATTTAGAAAAATATTTCCCTAACAAGAGGATACAGCTAGCAATTATTAAAAAATTCTGTTCATTAGTTTTGCAGGTGTGAACGAATAGAAATCATTTGTTAGGTACTAATTGTAAGAAACAACTATAAAAGACGATCATTTAAATTCAATTTCCCTCCAAAAACCAACAGTTACTTACCTCCACACCTTCCTGCTCAATTTATAGTATCCTTAGATGCAGAAAATAAAGAATCAGAAAATATACCTTCGATATTACAAATTTGACATCGTCACTTCCATACTCCAATTTTTCTTATCATTGCATCCAATTACTTACGGAATATTTGCATTGCTAAAATTCGTGATTCACCGATTTTTGCGCGAAATATACAAATAAGTCCTGGATATTTTCGAAACGTATACGGTGTTCGCTGAATATGTGAAACGAAATGAGACAGGTTCGAAGGAATGTCAAATATTTGAACGAATGGGATCCGTTCCCGTCAAACACGGCTCGTCTGTTTTTGCTGTCGCGGAGTGTTTAATCGCGCCGCGGCGTTTTAATCGGATCCTATGGAAGTTAAAGCGACTACAGTGATAGCGTTACAGTTTTTTGTGATGGATCGGAACGACAGATTGACAAATTTCGGGGTAGTAAATTTTTCCAGCGTATTTTCCTTTCCTCGTTGGAACAGTAGGTGTCAGATTGAAGGTTTTTTCGAACAACTGAAATGTAATATCAGTATGCTGTACCTAATTTTGTTATTATTATTAATCGTATTTATTATACAAAAAAAAAGAAGAATCCATTTAATTTATAAATATTTTCTCACTTGATCTGAAGTGCACGGACTAAGCATCCGGTAAAAATTTTAGCCCCCTCCACTTTCTAACTTTCTCTTCTGCAATATATTTGTAAACGTAGGTGTCTCAATTTCAAAATTTCTTGACTAAGAAATTTCTGATAAAAGGTACCTGCTTCTCACACATTCTCTTTTATAAATTCTTCTAATCCCAACTCTCGGTAAACACTCTAACACAGAGACTCATAACTTAATAACTCATCATTTGCACACGGAAGATGATCCTTTACACTTGATCCTTTACACCTTTACCAAACAACACTCAATCTGATGGCACCGGCCGTATCCTTCCCCTTATCGTCCATTTCCATTCACAGGAAACGCGACTCTCGCGGAGGGGAATAATTCATTCAGCGCGCGTCCATTCCTGCATAAATTCCGCGACACTCCCCTGTGATTCGGCTCTCCTCGCGAGGGACATAATGGACCAGCAATATTCGCGCGTAGCTGATCGCGTCCCACGGAGGAGAGAGGCGATAAAACTGAACCAGGCGAAATCGGCTGAATCGACTCGCGTGCGGAACCACCGGAACCACGGGCCCATGCAAATTGCATTAATATGTCGTGTAAACGCCTGGCAAATTGCTTTACCATCGATTTCGGCGCGCCAGCAATATCGTTAGACTCTCTTCCGTCGACGTGTGGTTGGTTCGCTCCGAGTTCGACAGTTACGGGCACATTTTCCTCGTGCAACTTCTTTTTTCTAATGCTTTCATGGTTGTTCGTGGGTTACGATTTACGCTGTCTTTAAACAGCGTGGCTATTTGCGGATGTTGTTTGGTAAACGCTCATGGCGCCGCGGAATGGGTGCAGTTTGTGCATTGTGTGTAGAATGTTGAGTCCAGGTGTACGGAGCAATAGTGAGGCCTTCAGTGCGCATGCCTAGATAAAAGGTGGAAAAGTGGGTGGACCTATCGGCGCACTGAAGTCGTTGTGAATATTTTGCTGCTCTTCGGCGAATTTTAGGAGATCAGTTATATGAAAGTTCTGTAACGCTGTAATTACACAGTACATGTGTATATTGTTGTCTTATTTTGTAACTGCTTAGTGTGATTTGTGTATTTTTATTTATGTATCATTGAAAGTCTTTCGTTTTTTTTTTGTAACAATGGGAGTTCGTCTTATACGAGTATAAATATGCAAAATAAAAATAATAAATTGGATTTGATTTTTATACTGTTAAACAGTTTATGGTTTATTTCTGGAATAGTTTTTTAATGAAGGAATTTCTTTTCAGTGTTTCTGTTAGAGTTCTCAATAAAGTTCAAGAATTTATGTATAAGGTAATTAGGTGATTAGATGCCAAGCAACCATAATTCGAAGTTTATCCAGTAGATGATAGCAAAACCGTATCTAAGAGTTGTTTTGTTGTGTCAGTTGCTAAAGAAGATTACTTGGCATGAATAAATCAATTGTTTTTTATAAATTTGATAAAAAAACCTTAGCGGTCTTTCCCCTAATTACTTTACAGTTTGAGTTCTGTGGTTCTTGAGTCCAAGATGTCAGCTTACTGATAATTCATTATTTTTACCACATCTCAGCGTTCTTTTCACGATATCTACATATCTTTGCTGACAATTGCAGATTAATTTAAATTAGTTTTACCGATTGGGCTGAATGTACAAATAATTTGATGGTAACTTTTAGGTTCACGAGTTAAATAAATTTTCAGCCAAACCACAAAAACATCGATTGATCAATTCTACCGCCATTCAATTTCAACAATATATTCTAAAGGTAACAGTATAGCTCATCCGTATAGCATTGTTCAGCCTTAATGATTTTCAATGTAGTCTACCAATAAATATAAACACAGGATCACGAAAAGGTAACAAAGCTGGGCGAGTATATTTGACTACTCCGGCAATATGATCTCCAACCCGAAACAATAAGCAACGTTTGTTTATCGTAAACATTTTATTATCTAGCGTTCGTTAAACTGAATTGATTTCGAGAACGAATTCAATGCAAACAACACAATTTCCCCGGTGAAGGAAAAAGAGATATATTCGCCCGGTGAATACGATTCAACGAGTTCCACGTATTTATACGACGGACGAGTCTCCAATTTACTGGAAGCAAGTACCTACTCCGACGGTTTCCAATATCCAATTCTCTGGAGGAACATCTGCGCGAGCACTCAATGAGCGGCAGAAATGCCATTCATCAAGCATCATTAAGCAACGACTGGTGTTGCTGGTAATCGTGCGCAGGGGCGTCGTAGATTGATAATTCTCAATGTTCCCCCTCAATTTCTCGCGGAAATAGGGGGTGAAGGACGGGAGGGGTGATTCTAGCTGCGAATCCAACCTCAGCAACAGGTTAAATTACTTTTTCCTCGTGTGCCTAAATAGGCCACGATCATGCGTGCGATTTCTTTAATTATCGAAATCTATTGCCGATTGGGCATTGCTCTTTTCTTTCTGCAAGAATTAATTTTAAATGGGAGAGTTTGGAGATGCTTGCTGAGTAAAATGGGGGACATGAAAATTTGGGAGAGTTCGATGAACAGTGCTTATTAAATTTTCAATTATATTCTTCATCATTAAGAATATATATTTTCATTTAACTAAATAAATAAAATAAAATAATATTATGGACTTTAGTTCTTTATGTTTATAGGGAAACATTTGTAGAGATAGTCGTGCAATTTTTTTTCTATGGTAATAAACACATTATTTGGACTGAAAAGTGTTATTTTCCCAAAAGAAACTACCAAAAACAGTTCCAAGAAAAGTACACAAAACCAAATCCACGCCGGCAATCGAAGCAAATATTCCGCCACAAACAAGCAGCTAATTTCGCAAGAAGCTAAAGCAGAATCAGACTCACGGAAGGGCGAAAACCCGCCAAGAATCTTGCCAGAGAAGGCGAATAAGGGAGCGAAGGATAATTCCCTTAGGCGATGAAGAGAGAAGCGTCTCGTGGGAAGCATTGAGCAAAGAATACCATCTTTCTGTGAAAGAGAGAAACCTAACCACATAGTGAAACTTCCATGGGGGAAGGAAGAGAAAAATGAAATGAAGAAAAAAGAAGATGAAAGAAGTAGGCGAGCGGGTGGGGAGTAAAGTCAGAGGACAAAGAAGGAGTTGAAAGGGAAAGAAGGGTTGAGAATGTCGTGTCGAAGCATAGCAACAAGTGGCCGCGCGACAACTCCTCTCTGCAACGACAGAGAACAGAGCGACGGTATCAGGGGAAGGGGGTTGAAGCAGATGCGGGACCTTTGAACCGCCCTCCACGGGCCGGAAGTGAAAATTCATCGCGAGAATCCGCGCGGAGTTCGTGACGCCGGAAAGAGAGCACCAGGGAGCGGTAAAAAGCGTGTTCGAAAGTCCCGGGGTTTTGCGCCGCCCTCGGCTTTATTTTCCGCGCTGCCTGCTCTGACTTTCAATGAAGAGCATCTGCACGGGCAAAAATACTCCCCCTAATGAATCTCGTGGATCCTGGAGCCACGGTTGGATGATAAAAATTGACTCGAAAAACCTCCGTGTGCAACGAATCGCGCTTATTGTCCCCCTCGATTCGTCTATACAGTTACTCATAAAAGTATCCGCCCAGTCTATACGTACAACATATTTTATGCTAAATTCACAGTTACACATTATAATTTACATAATGTAGGAACACAATCCACCCGCATATTTTGAAAATGTCCCTCTTGGAATTAGGGCTGTAACAAATATTCGAATAATCTAAGTACTCGATATTCGAATATTCGAATACTAGGTAGAGAATTCGAATAATTGAATAATCTAAGTATTCGTATACCAGAGAATTTGAATATTTGAATACCAGAGAATTCGAATATTTGAATACCAGAGAATTCGAATATTTGAATACTAGCGAACTTGAATATTTGAATAATTAAGAGTATTCTAATATTCGAATATTCGTTATAGTAACGGGGGTAGAAATAAAAGTTGTATAGTTCCTCAAAATCGTTTATGGGGTTTTAGTTTTCTTAAAAAAACTCTGCTTATAGTTATACTGTTTGTCACCCGCTTATGGCCGTACACGGGTGGGCCTAGAGGAGAGGGCCCTCCGGAGCTATCACTCCGAATATTCGAATACTCCTAATTATTCTAATACTCGTGATTATTCGAAGAAATTATTCTTATTCAAAATTATTCGAATAGTCGAATAATTACAGCTCTACTTAGGACGCATGATTTTGCGAATACACCCCCATTTTGCGTAAGAAGCTATTCCTTCCCACAACCTTCCTCACCTTCTCCCCATCTTCCCCTATCAGCCCCAGTTTCGCAAAAAAGCTTCTCTGTCTCACGGCTGAAATTCAAAACGTATTCATTCGACAGAGCCATGGCTACTTAAAAAAACATAGGAAAAGATAAAAACGATGTGTTTATATAAATTTAGCAAACATTACATAATCTCACACGAAAAGACCTCTGTACTCTCACCATTTTTTACTGCGGAACAACGAAGGCCGGTCAAAAGTCATGCGTTAGAAACGAAGAATTTGATGGAAACTCGCGTCCGAACATTCGTGACGTACTCCAAACGGCGATTAATCTTCTGACAAAGGTCTCGTTGAGGGACGACCCGTTCGTTTCGGTTCGTTCTATACGCTAGCCATGCGCGTCGGATTCCTTCCGGTGGACGAGTCTCATTCCCGATGACTTGGCGGTATGTTTTCGAGTACCATGGGAACCGCAATTAGGATTCACGGGGCAAGGAATGGCGGAATAGTCCGAATGCTTTGTTCGACATACGGTATTCGACGGCGATCGTTCGCGTGGATAAGAAATCATGGGGTCCGTTTATCGACCGCATCTCGGACCGCGGCAAGAAACTCTTTAAAATACAACGACACCTGCGAACGAGGCCCATCGACACGTTTTTAACAAGCTTGCCAATTCTGGGACGGGTAATTCCTCGAAGCATCGTCTGTTCGCCTGCAGCTGTCATTGAGTCTGTAGGGCTCGCCTGCAATATCAAGACTTCGCACTGTAAATGTGCTATCCAGCAGAGTTGAGCATTAGCTGCATAAAAAATTATTTAAATAACGTAGCTTTATCTTTTATTCGAAGCCTTCGAATAAATTTCGTCGGCACCCAGGCATACCGAAGTTAATGTAGAAATTAAGATGCTGGTTTCACTGGGTATTGTAAACATCGAGGAATTCTATTTTTAGTTACTTATTGATTTTCAAGTGATAATATATACTATGTTATTTCCTGTTAAGAAGCTTATACTGAACAAAAGTTTCTCTATTCGAAGGGTTAAATAGTATACAATTTGTGGGGTGTTCTTTTTACGCAAGGTTTGCCATTTTTAAACTAACGTCACCTCTGTCAGCTGAATATATTTAAAATATATTTAAATTATACACTTAATATGAGTTTAAGAAACGGGGAACACACATATTACTAACAATTTTTTTATATTTCTCTAAAAATTAGAGTTGTCAGGGAAATCAGAACGCAATTGAGTCGAAAAAGACCCAAGAGCTGTGATATATTTAAACGTCATGTTTACATTATCGTTCTGCGCTAAGAATATTTCAAAACTATATCTAATTCAGCCTTTCTATCAATTAGCATTGACGTTGTTGCCTACAGGAACGAATAATTAGCCCAATTCCCCATTTCCAAGGCAACACAGTTATTTAATTTACAACGAAGTATACACGAGTAGATGTAAAATATTCAACTTCGTTTCAAGTACTTTCTACCGGTACGTAATCTTTTATTTCCATATCTGAAGTGTAATTTAGCTGCCCGGAATAGTAATTAGGTTCACGGAGAAGCTCTATCGTCTTTTCATTTATCACTCACACTGCTACGAAAGAAGAGAATGGTACTATTATCCGGCCCATCATTGGCACGAAACATCGCGAGTCGATGCCGATAAACTCGCAGTCAGTGGCTCAAAAAGTTTCGCGCTAGGTATCGATTTCGTTCCTACGGTAGACTGCCTTCGCGTGGAAAACGAGAACCGGCATTTTCGTTCGCAATCAACTGATCCCCGAATTGCAGCGTATATCTAATTACCGATATCGAGTTCGGGCAAAGCCAGCTTTCCGCGTTCGCGTTTCCAGCGAGTTTTAAACAGTGATTCGTCCGAAACGTTACGGCAGACTTAAGGGGGTAGTTTCGAACTCGTGGCCACGTTGACTCCGTCAGTTAACTCCGAAGTCCTAATTGAATTAGCTGCTCTCGATCAACCCCCCCTTTATGCCACTAAACGACGGTCCCCTTCTCCTAAATCCTCAGGCATTACTTGCACCAGTTTATCCTTGGATCATCCATCGCAGAGAAAACATTTATTATGCGATAAAGAAATAGAAATATTGTATACTGAATACTTGCTCTGCTGAATTAGCTTGAAAATATTAACACACTTCAAAATTGTGCTACTTTAGAAATGAAATTTTATAATTAATTTGCCTTTTTGTGGCATTTTCCTCGAAATGTTCTTTTACTTTTCCTTTGGAGAGGCAATCATCACTAATACTCACAGACAAAAATTATTGCAAACAGGTGACCAAAAATGAAAAGAAATTTTATATCGGTTGCTTAAAAAAGCTACGAAACATTGTTTCTGAATTAACACACATTTGGAATTCGAATCTATTTTGTAAATAACTTCGAAACCATCAAAATGATGACTTAAACATCTCCTAATTCCACGTGGACTGCATCACATTTCAATTTCATCGAAATCCCTGACGTCGAGCGAGAAAATAGTCGATTCTGCGTGGAATACCACTAAACGCTCATAAAATTAAAGTACCTTTCAGTAACTTCACCCCGAATAATTTCACTAAATAATTGAAGCACAGGCTTTTGTTCAGAATCAAAGACGCCTTGATCTCTATCCTCCTTAAAAAACAAAGTTACCGCCCTCTCGCGGAGGAATTTACGCGCGACAGGATTAATTCTTCCCGGGAACGCTCGTCACCGGTTAAGACTTAATGGCCGTGCACCGTTAAATCCATCGCGTCCCTAATTGCATTAAAAACTATCCCTCCAAGGGCTGCTTATTATAAGCTCTCCCCGTCCCCTCTGATTTTCCTCCTCATTATCGTCGGAAAGTTTGAGCGGCCACTTAATTGGCACTTTGTTATATCGATTGAACAAACGAAGCGGACGGGGCTCGTTCGAGGAGCGAGAAGAAGAAGAGGAACGGAGGAGCCGAAGGAACCAACAAAAGCAAAAACATAAGAAGAAGAGGGGGAGGGGGAGGGAAGACGAACGAGGAGAAGGAACGAATAAGAAGGTAACGGACGTGGCGGAGATAGAGAGAGAAAGGGAAGCGGGTAAAAAGGACCAAAACACAATCGAAGACGGGAGAAGAAAGGAGAGCGAGTCGCAGAAGGGGTTGTAGGGGGAGGGGAAAAAGTAACTAAGGACCGTGAAAAGACGGGAATAAGTTTCCGTAATTTTACTGGGCAAATAGTAGTAATGGGCTCGGAAATCCTCCAGGACTTCTAAGTGGCGGACTATCAGGGAACTACCTTGCGACTTCAGCAATTCCGTAATGACACTCTCGGATGTAGCTTGGCACGTGTTACGAGGCTTCCAATTAGCGTAGCTCTCGTTTACATTAGAAATCGCCGCTTGCCGGGCGTAAAACTAGTCGCTGCTTGCCGATTAAAGACAGCACCTGGCGCATCAAGATCGTTAATTACTTAATTACCCAGCTACGGTGCGTCGGGGAGTGTAATTTTCAACGGCTAATGGCGGCTGCCACTGTGCCAGTGGACTCGGCAGCCTCGAAAATCTTGATATACCCCGATGCTTTGCGATGCACTTCGCCGTGGGTGCCGAGAAATGGTCTAAGTCGCGTGCCCAAAATTTTAACTGCTTCCTGAGAATTGTGGGAGAATTTAATATTCTGTACTGGCTTAGCTAGTTAGCATTGGGATCTAGAGCATTTCCATCGTTAATGGTACTTGCTCCTTCGAAGCAAATCATTCGTTTAATAGACACTTCCTCGTAGCGCCGAAAATATTACCAGAAGAAGTACCAAGTGACCTTATTTTTGCCATTACATTATTTAACGCACAATCGGACACCCATTGATGGTACCTATCTATTATTAAGCTCTCGATTGTCCGAGCATGAGAATTAGAGACCTTATGACTGCTCGGTGCACCCACAGCTCTGTTTCCCATGAAAATGGACCGGAAATTGTGACGATAACTGCGCCTCCCCGCGATCGCCGACAAGTAGCTCCTTTTTGTTTATCGATCGCACGAGTGGTGCACGATGCGCAGGGGGCGTGCGAGCAGGGAGATGCAGAGCGCCGCGCCGCTTAGACCCGTTGCAAAAACAAAGCTCGCGATACGAGGCGGAAAGGAGCAGATTTATGCGAATGTTTAATGAGAGTCTCGGTAAACGAGACTCTGGGAAAACAAGATGCCGTCGGAGGGATTCCAATATCATGTATGAAGCTTAGGAGAGTATACTCGAGGCGAACGAGCTCCGCTACTTCCGCTGCGCTGGGCGGCAGGTGCTTTTATATATTCAATTTTGGGTAATAACCAACGCCGCGGGTAATTTGCTGGGATACGCGGGCTTTACGATCGCGCTGTGTGCCCCCGTAAAAGCCCAAAAATTTGTTTACCGTTAATGGATTTATTTACAAGCGATGACCCACGTCTGGACCAGCTCGACCCATACGTTCCATCCGTGTTCCGTGGAAAATTGCAACGGGGAAATACAGGGGGAGTGTTTCGAGGTCCGTTGGAGCTGGAGTTGAAAAGTTGGAATAAATGTGGCATGTTTTGGATCTACGATTTGCAGGCTACTGTATTTTATTCTTGAAGTGGGTATGTCAATTATTTAATAGTTTTTGGCATCGCAGTTATCGTTGAGGCTACCAATTATGTAGTTTTATGTTTAGGAGAATGTTATTAATTAGTATAAATTGAATCCATTTTGAATGATCTTGGTTTGTTTAATATAATTTCTTGGAGGCTGTTTATTATACTTCTGTATTCTCGTTTCTACTTCGTCGAAGGAAATTGCTAAATGCTATAATTCTTCGGGATGTTTGTTATTTAGTTAAATATTGTGTGCTCCATTTTTTATTTATATTGCATACTATCGTACAATTTATTTGGTTTCTCTGCCTTACACTTTTAAGCGTTTATTCTGTACCTAACTTCAATAATGGTGCTGATTAAGTCTGATTCAAGTCCCTTTATTTAATCCTTCGTTGACACACCTCTGTTTTTCGATCAACTTTAACATACCTGGGTGGCTCACACCTCGAGCAATTTTTGAACGACTGCCATTCTCACCTAAAGAATCCAATCGTTATGAAAACAGTCATGGGTCAATTTCAAGGTCTCTAGAATCTATTCCAATTGTATTTTGATTGAAAATTTATCACAGTTTTTGTAAAACAGTTGTAGATAGATACTTTTCAATCTGCCACCCTCGTACCGCTGAGTTTCAAGCATACCTATACCTCCACTCCCAGTAACCACTATCGAAGAATCTTCGATTTTAATCATTCAGGACTGTGCCATTAAAATAAACCGACTGATTGTGAGTGTAAAAATAACTAGAACTTACACTGATTCACCGCTGTTCTCTGATATTCCCGCTTTCGTGGCGACAAGCATCACCCCAGAAACCCATATTATCACCTCGCCTTTGTCACATTCCCCACAACATTCGCGTCAATCAGGCTAAAAATCATGATGGCCAAAAATACAGGCATCTCTTCAAAAACAAACAAGTCGAAAGCTTCGATTTATTTCGTCTTCGACGCTGAAGATCGCCATCGCATGCGATTCTTCGATTAACGACCAATATTTCGTAACGACACGGAGCTTCTCGCGTGTATGACATTTCTAATATTCTATTATACATCGTTCGATCCGCCAGGCGGAATACGAAATTCCATGTGGCCGATGGGAACGAGACGCACGAGAGGAACAACCCTGTGTTCCGACGGTTGCGACGCGTTCCTCGAGAAACAGAGGGACGGAATATTCACCGAATTCCTTTATTCCTGGTAGAATCTGTCATCATGGTGAACAGCGCCTGAGGGGATGGTCGAGGCGGTTCCTCCCCGGATCGTGGCAGATCATCCCCGCGGATAAAGAACCTGCTCGCACGTGAAACGAAGAAATAATTTCCGACGGAGCACGTAGCGGCGGAGCACGCGACCCTGGATACCCCGTGGATCGCGTGCCAGTGCCATTATTTTATTATTGGACTTCCTTATCCGCGGCGATCTTTTTACGTACCGTAGAAACCGGATATGAGCGTTGTACAGCACGCCGTCGATTAAATCGTGACCAAATTACTTTTGGCTCATTTCTTGCCGAATAGAAACGGATTTTCTCGAACGCACAGAGGTCTCGTTAAATTATTCCTTCCCTAATTGACATTTCGACTCAAATTAAATATCAAATTCAACTTACTACTTGTACGTACACCCTTTGAGTGAGAATTTCAGCCCATGGCAAGATTATTTTGAGATGTGTAGGTACTAATAAAAATGTTGTGGGTCAAAATTAACCGTGCGTCCAGAATCTGGTCGACTTATAAGCCATTCGTGGCTTACGAAGAAGAATATTTTATATTTATTATTCTTGTAATTGCACTTTGTGTATTAATGTTTTTGTATTCCTGTTGATATTTAATACCTTCCTAACCCTTTAGCTCAACCCGTTTAGAAATTATATAAGGTAAAAGACCCAATACGTGGACACGTCCCAGTAGCTGGACACTGGTGCAAAAATACTGATTAGTACATTTAATATCCGCTTTATCCAAAAAAGAACTATTTTATTAAATTATTCAAATATTTAGTAAAATATATTCATATATATATATTTGACTAAATATTTGAATAATTTAATAAAATAGTTCTTTTGCACCGGTGTCCAGCTACTGGGACGTGTCCACGTATTGGGTCTTTTACCTTAGGTATTGTACGCTTCTTTGTAGTTTCACTATCAACTTCTGTGATAAAAATGATAAAAGACGGAACGTAGATGAAAAGGAACATTTTTCAGGGCGTATAGATACGCCTTTCGTGGGCAAAGGTTAAACTAGATTGCATCGGCACCATTGTTAAAAAAAAACTCTTGCCTGCTACAAGGAAATCCCGTTTCAGTGAAATATTTAAACTACCTTGCTTTCACCAGCACAATAAATCGCCCTCGTCAGCTTTCAAAAGGTACTTATCAAGTCTCCTCATTAATTTACGTTACACCTCGCACAGATGCAGAAACGGCAAAATACATTTAGTGTATTCACACGTTGAAGCATTAAATCGCACAGTAAATAAATGAATGAATAAACTAACGAACAAAATCGTCACGGCATTAATTCCTCCCTCAGCTTTTATTTGTCCATGAAAACATACCTAGAAGCGGCTAAAAATTCTACCAAAATTCTCCGCCCTCGGTCTAGATGGAAAAGTCTTTCCGCGACACGTCAAAACACGTGGCACGAAGGGGGAAAGCCGAAAAAGGGGCGGAGAAACACAAAGAACGGGCGTCAAGTGTTTACCGCAGTTGGCCCTTTGTTTCGTTCCATTTCCAGAGCGTTTGCTCGCGAGCTGGCGAAGCTGTTT
Organism: Andrena minutula; assembly: GCA_929113495.1. NCBI lineage: Eukaryota > Metazoa > Arthropoda > Insecta > Hymenoptera > Andrenidae > Andrena > Andrena minutula. The sequence goes on along the minus strand of OV815996.1, from coordinate 8,154,831 downwards.
GCGTTGCACGGTGGAATATCTCAGGTTCGAGATGTCGAAAAACAATCTTTGCTGGTGTTTCGAGGGCCTCGAAGCTGTCGCCGCGAAATCCACGCTCAAACTGTAGTCGGAAAAAAACATCCCTCGATTTGCCAGCACGCGAATACGTCGTTCCTCCTCTTCTGTCTTTTATCCGTACCCAGACTACTCCCTCGACAAACAACGGGGACGAGAGCATGGTAATCTCAAACAACTAACTCGACTTAGCACATGTGCTACTTTCGATTGCTGTTTCGATGGGACCACGTCAGGTTTGCTTTGCCACGTGCCACGGGACCGGTTCCTTTCCATCGAGGGAATCACTTTCCTTCTGAGTTGAAGATCCCTTCGTGGCACTCCGTTGAAAAAACACCTATTGTGTGCACTGTTTTCAAATAAACTTAGTTTTTTCACTAATTCTTTGTTGCTTCCCGAGTGTCACAAGTGTTTGCTTGCGATAGAGTGACATAAGAGAGAGTTGTTAAATGGATTTTGAATGTTTTGGGATGGATAATGGTTTCCTGAGGTTCTTGGAGCGCGGTTGAGTTGCTGTGACAAGTCAAACAGTGTTGGCAATGGATTTTGATATACAGTTTATATTAGAAGGGATATGGAAAACACTTGATGTGTTCCTAATGAATAGTTGCCATATTCTAAGTTGTTAAGACGAATCTAAAGTAATATTTGTTAATTTATTTATTTGCCACATTAACGGTAAAACCCCAGTTAGGAATACAAGTACTTATGTTAAGAAAATAGAATACAGTAGAGACAACAAAATCAGTAAGAGAAAACAGAGAAAAAGAACAATTGTCAACTAAGATCGTTTTAGGTGTTACGTTCAGTCAGGAGATCGAAAAAGGTGTGATTTTTGGGAATTTTTTTCTCAAAAACTATACAATTTTATAGAAACTTTGTTTTGTTTGAAAGGTAGGTAGTGCATTTAGCCATGTCTCTGAATTTTGGCGGAAAAGAATATTTATTAATAACAAAGTTCTTTACAATCTCCTAGATGTCCTGTTCGAAAGAGCGGTTTGCGGTAACCACGATTACCCAGAAGTGGATTATCTAAAACCGAAAATTTAATAACATTTAGTTAATATACTAAAATATTAAATTATCTAGTCTTTGGACGAAGGGTTTTTGGAAATAATAATTTAGGACAAAATTTTCGAGCGCAATCAAACATCGACATTTTTCGTGGTTACCACAAACCCCTCTTTTGAATAGATTGTTATTAATAAATATTTTTCAACACCAAAATTCTGCAAAATAGCTAAATGCACCTTTCAATCTCAAAAAGTTTTTTGAATAAAGTTTTATAGTTTCTGAGGAAAAAATTCCCAAAAATTACACCTTAAGAGAGCCTTGCACGCGTTGGTTTTAAATGTGCGAATTGAGGCAGAGAAAGAGTCAAGGCACTTAAGATATGCGTACTTTCGAATAATTTTCAACTCGATCAAAAAGATAATACCCCTGAAAGAAATAATTTTTACTCCCAGAATTTTCTTACCTTTACGTTGAAACTTGCACGTCAGCAGCAATCTAAACGTATCTATATAGCCGATCTTATTAATTTCTACTACAAATGGATTCATTTCATTCAAAGCACAAAATATCGTACTGAAATAAAATTACAGTAATTCGCCGTTATTGTCCCGTTTTTACCATGCTTAGTACACCCGGTGACTATCCCCACCATTTCTTGGAATCCTTCGGTCGAGAGTGAGAGAACGAAAAAGTCGACGGCAACTTCGTGTCAACTGTTTCGTTCCCTCTCGTTCACTCTTCAGAATTCTCACTCGCAGCATCGGCCGCACGAAATAGTTTCCGCATCGCGTCGTACGCCTGCCGCCAGCCCCGTTCGTCGGGTTTATTACGACGAGTTACTGTGACCCCTAAAAAACTCACGACCATTATTCCCCTAAAATTTAATTCTCCCATTCCCCAGGAATATCCCCCAAGCCAGTCCAAATAATTCAACCGTGTTGCACACTTCGAAACGCGCAAAATTGAACATTCTCAGAACGAAACAGGTGCACCGCGAAGTCTATTTCGAAACGTTGGATCATCGTTGCCCAGCATCGTCCACGCGCACGGTGGATCGAGTGCGTCCAGTGGACGTTTCAAAACGAATTCGTCCCGGTTGGTTGAAAAAACATCGAAATGAACCAAACAGAAAAAGGAAGCAAAAAAATACGAGTTCCCCTTGCTAGTCCGCAACCGGTCGAACAGAAACGGGGAAAAAGGGTCAGTAGCCAACGATGTTTCGATTACTGCTCGTCCTCTAGGCCACGAAAACGAACCTTTCTGTGCAATAACGTCCGTGTAATGGCCGTTCGTACCGCTTTCTCGCTTCCCCCAGGAAGGGTGGGAGGTCCTGCCCCCATTTCCTAACGAAACAGCTGTACCTCGTGAAATCGGTACATCGACAATTTCACGTGCGCTACCTGTGTGCCTGACCACCCCCACACTTTCGTTTACCCCTCACCTTTCACCCCCTTTTCTCCGCATCTGCTCTTTTCTGTCACTCTTCTGGGGTGGGGGGGGGGGGGGCGTCTGTCCCCCTTTTATAGCATCCTCGTTCACCTGTCTGTACTTCCTTCTCTGGATACCAGGTGCCCTTTTTCGTTCACTTGCTTCTTCTTTCTTGTGTTTTGTCCCTATGTCTTTACGCCGCTGCACGCTGTCTTCCTTTCTGCCCTCAGCCCCCACATCGATCGGCCGCTTTAACAATTGGTCCATCTCGATTCTTCTCGTTCCATTCTCTGCTCGACCTTTCCCTTTGTCCACCTGTTCCGTGTTTGCCCTTCGGTACAACCGATCTGCTGCCACCCACGCTTAGTAACAGTCAGTAATAGTCACTTGTTTGCGTTTTACTTCGTGGTATGTCGTTCCTCGTTTCGCATACTGCTTCGTCCTGGCGGGGATGCTACTTCTTTTCATTTTATCGAGCGTTCGCGACGATTGCAAAGCTGCAGCTTACTTTTTCTGTCAGAGGTGACTCTGGTATTGGAAGGTAGATGATTTCATTTCGATATGAAGTGTGTCATAAGTTGATGGAAACAGTATGGGTTAAATATCTCCCTAATTTATTTAATGTTTGTTGAAAGCACTTTACCTGCGGAATAGAGTACCATATTTCGATTGGAGGAGAGTCTTTTAATCGTGTTTTTTTTTTACTGATATTTTATTCTCATTCGAGTAAAGGATTATTTATTTGTCGAGCCATGGTTTTCACTTTGTAAGGACGATTATTAAGGGAGTGACTTAATGTAGAAAATGTTGCTGCAAGAGTCCTTTGAAAGGGACTCTCGCAAAATACACGCGAGGGAGATGTGCGACCCATCGTGGGATTTTCACACAAATTCAGAGGAACGCGAGTTGCGCCGCCTACCTTATTTCGCGTCTGGTTGCTAACTTTTTCCTGTTTCCACGGGCAGAGCGCAGTGACGCATTTCCCGTGATGAAAGTGCACTCGTGATAATTCATTCCGTTGCAGGCGGGAAATTTAGAAAGAGGCCAGGCATAAAACTTGACCAGTTGAAGGTTTCAAGATAATGAAAGAGCACGTGGCATGATCTTTTAAAGAGTAAGCTTGCACCAAAACTTTTCTCGGTATAAAGTGCCCGAGAGATGTGTGCAAGAGAGCAATTGTTAGAAATTAAAGCATTCGTCTTCAGAGTTTGAAGAGATTAAAGGAGAAAAGGCGAGATAAAAGTATTGATTTGTTGTGATGCTAGCAACTTTTTTCTTGAATTTTGTATTCTTCTGAGGTTACTCACTGTGTTGTATTATACAGCTCTGAATGTTTTTATCTCGCGTATATACACTCCGCATCAAAATTAAAGGAACACCATAGTTTCCCGAAAAAAAAATTTCTGGCCCCTGCATGCGTTCAAACTAGGCAAAAACTTTTGAAACTTCGTTTCCTGCGCTTCATTTTGATAAAACGGTATCATAATGGATGAAAAAACGAGTCTTTGGTTCAAAAACTAGACACTTCTAGCGTTAAAATGCTTGTTTTAAATATTTTTTACGACCATTTTTTGCAGAGATACAGTCATTTGAAAATGACCAAAATTTTCGGGAAATTAGTGTTCCTTTAATTTTGACGCGGAGTGTATAACGAAGTACCTAATTGAATTTGGATGGTAATAATATAACAAATAACAAACTCCGACAATGGGAGCAGAAAGCAGAGAAATGGATCCATGGAAATATTCTTTGCAAATGTTTGCCAAAATTCTGTGTCCTAAGTCTATAAATTATCTCTTTGGTGGGAAGAAGGTGACCACAGCCCTTAGTAATACAAGTATTAGGTCAGTGCAAAAATTCGTTCGCTCAGTGTTAGGCAATATTAAATGTACGGAAATGTCTTTTTTGCACTACCTCTATTTGTACTTTTACCAAAAAAGTGGTTAATGGTCATAGCTACTGAAGGAAAATGCCTTGATTAAAAACACATGTAATATATTTCTACTTTTAATAAATGCTTCGGCTCAATAATGCGATCAAGCTTCTGCACCGACCTAATAATTCGCACTGTGTATAAATTTGAACCTTGGAATGGAACGAAACCCTTATCGAATAGATACGTAACAAGTGACAGAATTCTAGCACAAACCCGGCCATTGAACAATGTGGTGGATTAAATTTGAAAGAACATCTTTCCAGTGTCTGCTTCAGTGGATCGCAGGAGAAGGTAAAAGAACACGGAAGGAACTTCCTCAGGCCACGTTTTCAACGAGCCATTCCAAGTCTGCAAGCGTCGACGGTGTCGTGGCAACCGCGTCGCCATCTTCGTCGGTGAAAATCGTCGGGTTACCGAGTCCATACGTCCATAACGACCCCGTCGGACCTGACCTCGTCGATGACCACCTTGGCAATTCGTTTTCTCGAGCACCGTTTCCTTCTTTTTCACCGCAGACCCCCTGTTCACCCTCCCCGGCCCCGAGCGCGAACTTCGATGGCTTAACGACGACTCGACGGTGTGTTCAAGTGGAAATTCACGGAGACCCCTTAGGGGAATTTATGGAATCTTTTTTTCCCGCCGGAGCGTAACCCCCCCTCGTTGAAATTGATCGCGAAGGCTCGCTTTCGAGTTTATCGTCGAGTGGTGGGTTGCAAATGAGATTGCACGCTGTGTGCAATGGGATTTAGGAAACTCGGGCTGCTTGGACGCGTCTGTTGCAGATTCTTTTAAACGTAGCTGCTCGCTGTTTGCTTCTTTTCTTTGGTTTGTAGTGCGCTTTGGAGCGGACTTCTCATTAATTCTTTGGATCCTTCACAAGTATATCTTCTGAATGGAATAAAGAGCTTTCGTTGCACGGTTTTAGGCTGACGCGCGGTTGGAGATCGAAGTCGCGAATTCGTGCTTATCTAAGCACGTAGGAGAGGAAAGATGTTGAATGTCAAATAAATACGTAGCTTTTGGTACCTTTTATTTGATACGTTATTTAAATAATATTTTATTCTATTAATGACCATCTCTTATCTAACCAGACTTTGGAACACTCTATGGGTACTGCTTTGTATGAATCCTGGACCTCTATCTATCAGTTGGTAAAGGATATAATATTGAAGATATTCTTAAAAAAACAACAGTTCAGGAATATAATTTTCACCTGTGACATTATACGTGGACCTAGCCCATCGCGACCTAATTCTATCACATCGAATTGGCTAATATAAATGACATATCAAATATTCATACCGCAGAAAATGAACCTGCCCACCATCCAAGTATCTCAATTGAAGATTCTGCTGCAAACATGGGGCAGCTCCAAATATAGTAACTTTTGGAAAACTAATAAAAGCAGTGTTAAAATATATTTTTAGTCAGATGTTTATTTTATCCACTTAAAATATATATATTCTTTCATCGATGCTACTATAACTCAATTTATTTCCGATAATGATGGAGCTGCCTCCTTTTTTAACCGACTTAAAAAAAAAAGGAGGTTATAGATTCGACCCATATGTATTTTTTTTATGTTTGTCCCCGCATAACTCCTCAGCATATGGACCGATCTTGATCATCTTTTTTTATTCGAAAGGAAGCTACACTGCATCAATATTGGCCGAATATTTTGCCAGTTTTGGTTAATAATAAAGACTATTATCACCTAAGTAATTATTATTATTTTATGTACGCATGGGCATATCTCCTCAGCGTGTTGTGTTAATATGTATATAAAATTAAAAAGTTGAAAATAAAAAATTATAAAAAAATTAGAACAAATTAAAAAAAAAATGCGCTGAAAAGTAAAAACTGATTTTTTCCCTTATTTAATCTACGACTCTCGTATTTTTTAGATTAAATCGTTGTAGATTAAATAAGGGAAAAATTAATTTTTACTTTTTAGTGCTTTTTATTTTTTTGAAGTCGGATTTAATTTTATTTTTACATTTTTGCAGCATTATTCATTTGGTATAGAAAATTGAATTTGTATCCATGAAACCATGAATGAATTACACTCCACAATAGTATGTATGTACATACCACGAACAATCTGCTTGACAAGCATATTTTTTCCTTTCCCATGCAGCAAGTCTCGTTCGACCCGAAATACTTAGGATCGTTTTTTCTTCGCAAGCAACAAACTAACGTTCAAGCAGATCTCACGGATAAAGCATCGAGATCGCAATCGCGGTTCAGGCACCATCGCCAGGAATAAAGTAGTTCTCGGGGCTGTGGTGGCTCAGGCGAAGAGATAAATGGGCTCGTTCGCTTAAAAGTAACACGTCGACCCCGTTTTATCAGCGTTACGGGGATTCGTTCGTTCTCATGGCAGGTTGCATTAAACCCGCCGAGATAACGAACAAGCGAGAGCACTGTTATTATTCCGTAACCAGCGATGTAACGTTCGAAACGGATTGATTCGCTCTCGGTGTAGAATTACGTGAGACTTTATCGTGCGCCGGGAAACGAATAAATAAAAAGGTGAAAGAGAGAGAGGAGTAATGGAAAAGTAGAAAGAGGATGGGAAGGGAAAGCACAGAGCTGAATTACGAAGTAGGATTGGGGTGGTTTGATAATTCTAATCTGTTTCTGGAACTCTTTTAGTCTGTACATGAGTCTGATTGTGATACGAGTGTGTATGTACGTTCTGTTTTCTGCGAAACAGAATGAAGAATTCAAATTTCAATTATGTCGGTGACAGATAACAGTATCATTAGGAGGTGAAATGAAAAAGTATCGACTAACAGTGAAATGTGACATTAGTTTTTATGAAATTTTGTAAATGTGTGGAACAGCTGAAAGTCAGTCGAGTCACTCAAACTTAAGAGTTACAAATTACTCACACAGTTAATGCCAAATGTTTACTATAATGTTTCAAACGTATAGATCAGAGATGGACAAAAAATTATTTGAAATAAAAATTTGTATACGAATTTTTGTTTATCTAAAAAATGATTTGAAATAAATAATTTTTGCCCATCTGTGGTATAGATCATAATACTGAAAAATTGGATAGGTAAACATTCGGTATATGCACTCGTACGTAAGCACAAAACCGTAATAATTCGCATGCAGTGGCAACTCAACTGTAATACACATACTGATTCCACATATTATAAAACACATTTTTAGTTATGTTTGATTATTCCTACAATTAATTCTTTTCTATGTATTGAACTGTATACCTACAGGATGTGAATGGGAAAAAACTCTGACCTCAATTTTCTCGCAAAATTGCAGTACTGTATACATTTAACTCGAACCTCAAAAACGTAGGCGAGTCTTGGTAACAGCGAACGTGTTAAGAGTTACCATACCCAAAGAAACACATATCCGCCACTCTTGGGGTGGTCCACAAACTCGCGAAATTTCGTCAAACTCAGGCACTTAACGTGTGCTCTTCGCGAGACAAGGAAGAGGCGAGAAGCAGAAGTAGAAGGCGCACAACCCCGAGGCATTAATCTCCTTAAAACTAAGCCAAGTATTACGCGATTAGTTGCCGCCTTAAAATTTGTTCCGACGGAAGCACCGGGTGAAGCAGAAGCACTGGATTTACGCTGGGAACCGTTTGTATCGGGGGGGTGTTACGAAGTTATCGAATAAAGTATGCATCCCCCGCCTGGCCCGAATTTGCTCGGCAGAATTATTTGCACGCCTTGACGGCGCGGCTTGAGCACTGTAACAGGCATAAATAAAGGAGAATTTCCCGAATGGCACATATATATCCTGCAGCGTTAATCTTCTTAAAACCGCCGCCAAGTATTATCCGATTAGTTGCTGCCTTAAATTCGTCCCGACGTAATCTTTGCGTAAGAGGATTCACGGTTGGTCGCGAGTGTATGTATTAATAAAGCTATCGAATGAAACTTTTCCTTATATCTTTCTTTCTCTTTTCATCGCCGTTACGATGTAACTGAACGTTCAGAAATGGGAATGCTGAGGATCAAAGACGATGTTTGTTTGGAGGGTGAAGGAAGTATATAAAAAATTTAGATAAAAATTATTTAAATAGCGAGTCGGGTAAGAGATACTTTATCGCTAAATTGTCCCCCATCCTCTCAAAAATAGTGGGCGTTTTATGTACTTCTACAAATGCGGAGAATAAGTAACTAAAAATTGTTTGCATGTGTTTAATGCGAAGTTATTCCTAGATATTGGAACTTGACTTTATAATAACTCGAATCGCATAAATTGCATTTTCTCTGAGCAGCCTAAGTCCCATTCCACTCCCTTTGAAGAACTTAAATCGCATAAATTCTATTTCGTTTGAACATCCCTATAAATTCCATTTCCCTCGGATAATCCTTACAAAATGCTGTTTCCTTTTAGTAACTTGATTCGATAAATATCGATTTCACGTACGCAATTGCAAGCGTTTAATAAAATACGACGAAATTGTTAGGGCAGTAGAAACACGACGATAAAATCGGGCTTTTTTTCTGCATCTTCGATGACTATCCTTAATGGGTCGAAGTTCTCAGACAAGATACCATGTACACATTCGGCTGTGCTTTGATACGTTGGCAAACGTGGCGCGTGTGTGAGTTTATTAATGTTTACCGAGGCACAATTTCCTATTGGCCCAGGGCGTTTCATTAGCGTTAGATGTCTCAAGATAGTCGCCATGTCACATGAATTACTAAACTGTCGCTTCTCCAGAGACGACCACTTTTTGATGCTATAATAAATAATCGCTGCGTCAACAACGCTGGTAATATTATGCCAAGACAGATGATTACTCTAGTAAAATTAAATTACAAGTATTGAGCAATCTACGACTTACCACAATAATTTATATCGTTGGGTTAAATTCTGATAAGCCTAGAAATTTACTTAATTTAGAATTCAATTTTAACTACTGTGCAATGAAATAACTTTTCTGAATATTTTGTTACTTAAAATGTGCTAAGTAAATATTATATTCTAGTAGTACAAAAGTTGTGTTTGATATAGAAATTATTTTTGATTTCTTCAGATTTAAAAATAACTTAAATTTCCCCTACTTTTCCCAGCAAATCGCAATATTTTGTAGTCTTTACTTCTCAAATAATAATTTTATTGTTAAGTAATATCTTTAGTTACTACTTATGTTACTTTTAGATACTAAAAATTCTCTTGCATTCTTCGTACGGAAATAATACTTTATTTAATTCGAATAATTGATATAAACGCGATTATTGAACCTTCTCTGGACTAAATAGGTCCTAATGCACAAAAGAAGATCATGATTATAAAATGATCCTGATATTGCTCGCAATCGATCTATTAGAAGACAAGAGGCTAACGTCTGACTTGTTATTTCTGTAGAAATTATTAAATGGGCAGGTGAATGATCCTCAACTGTTTGACTCGATTACTTTAAACGCACCGGGAAAATACGTTAGACGCTTTCCTTTGTTTAAACCGACTCCCGCTAATAAACACAGGGGACTTATGTAATTTTTCCTATTAAACCAGAGTCACGAAAAATATTTATTCACTGACATACCTCTGTACTATATATTGAAAATTTATTATACTATTTGTATAAAATGGTTCTCCCGTACAAATGTTAATAAATAAATAAATTGTGGCGCAGCTACTACGGCGGGAACAAAGGTATTGTTCGCTTTAAAGGTTAATTTCGAAGGGCCCCGCGTGGCCCTGCGGAGGCAGAACAATTTAGAGACGGAAATCGTCGATTACCACGCAAGGATTAGTGGTTTCGTCCTCGGGCCAAATCCCCCCTGCGCTCCGCCGGTATATCTTCCTGCCCTACCCTCCAATATGACCCTAAATTAGATAGATTCTGCCGGCTTACCGTTGCGAGAACCCAACTGATTTGCCCCCGAATATCTCTCTCTGTCCCTCCCCCTCTCCCCTCTTCTTCATTTACGAGCAAAAGTTATATTACCCCGACGTTTCCTGACGTCGCCACGCGGCTACCTCGAATCTGTGTTAATTTCGAGTGAACACCTTAGGATCGTTTGAGGAACGCGTTGTCAGAATTTCGGCACTATTCGGGGGTAATTAGGAACAACGGGTAGCTGTAACTGGGGCTGATTTGTTAGCGAGGCGAAGAAATATTGCTTGGAAAGAACCGATCCCCAAAGAAGGGGAAAGCTGCGGTTAGTAAAATTGTCTAGGCAATTGTCTAACAATAAGACAATTTTATATTCTTCGGTGTACTTCTCGACGCAGTTTCGCATTCTGTAGGAGGAAGTATGCGGGTGTTTATGTCAAAGAAAATATTATTTTAAGGGCGGAAGAATGCCTTCAACACCGCCCATTCAATTTAAACACTATAAATTGCTTAAAAACCCCCATAACAAAAAGTCCAAAGATATTAAACTACGTAATCCTGCACCGCTCTAAAAATGAGAGGCTCAGTGGAGAAGGGGCACATGCCACATCTAAATAAATTTATTGTTTTTTGTACAACCAAATTTCTTGAGAAAATTATTTTCCCTAAAAATGGTTGTCCTGCAAATTTCTATTATTATGCCGTACGCCTGCTTTCCACTGAGCCTCTCAAATTTAAAATTCAAACCAAAACCCTTCTCCCTTCCCAAAAAATATCCGAACACTACCTCACTCCGAACAAGCAACTGCATCAACAAACGCCCTAAAACAGAGCACCTAACTCTCCTTCTGTATCTCCAAGCGCCCCACCTCGTCCCAGTCATATGGGACACCCTCCCTACCCCCTAAAAATCCCATCGTGCGCGAATAAATGTCACAACAGGACCAGTGGAGGAACGCTGCTAGCAATCAGAATGGCTTTTCCGTCGGAACGAGAACGCTTTAGCGATTATTACGCGCCGTTAATTAACGTCCCTCCGTGTGTATTTCAATTGGGAGGGAAAAAGAAGTGAACGGGGTAATGAATTGCGCGGCAGCCTCGTAATCCGTAATATTCGCGAGAGGTGGTTCACGCTAGCCCAGCGATCCCGTTATTTCCCCCCGATGAAAAACAGCAAGAGGGTGGCTATCCAGCCTGGAATCTGTTCCAAAGGGTGGGGGGAGGAGGGCTGGCTGTTTTGCAAACGCTCCAAGGGAGGCGGATAATACCGAGGGACATCGAGCGGAATGATGAATGCACGTAACAGCTGTTACAACGTGGAGTGGGTACACGCGTGACATCCTGTTAAAAAGCTCGTGCACGACGTGTCATCGAAAAAGCTGTACATCCCTCTCGCGGAGGGGGGGCTAAATGAGGACGACAAATGGCAAAGTGATTAAGCCAGTACCCTTCACGAGCTCCCTCGGTTTAGAGGAGAGGCCTGATTCTGACGGTGTTTCAACAGGGAGACACGCCTACGTAGCGTGTTTTCCAGGGAAGTATGAAAAATCGATGACCCCTTTCGGGGCCCTGATTAAAGGAAGCGTCGGGTTTCGCGCCCCCATAGCGTGACGGCGGGAGCCTGTTACTCGTCACACGTAATTCTTCGATCGAACGATAGGCGACGGGATTGTGTGATAAAAAGGGTAATAATTCGATACTGTCGGCGATCAGAGTGGTACAACGTGGGTTTTGTTAGAGCAATATCGATCGTGCTGTGTGACAGGTGACGAGAGACTCGGAGGTGAATGGATAAATTTGTGAAGGGGCGGATGTTGAGATTATTATGTGAATCGTTTTGAGGAGACTGAACATTGGGATTCGGGGTTCGATAGATTTTTACTACAAATGGATTTCATTGAATATGAATGTTGCTAGGGGGAGTTTTCTATGTTTATCGTTTTTGGTCGTAAGAAGCAGTCAAATATGCTGTAAAAATAGATTTACCGTGGAGTTCCCTTTCCACTATTTATAAGTTTTCAATTAATGTTTGATGGTTAGATGGAAGTTTTGTCGATATCGGCGTTTGGTAAGGTACGTACATATCAGATATATATATCTAAACTTTGGCGTGCAAAAGACAATTCGACATGTGACGACGTGAAGTCTGAAATAATTTGAGGAGTGAATAACGTCACTGCTAAGTAGTTTGGGAATTTGCTAACCTACATTGTAACTAGATATGGATCTGTTACCCTGTTGGAAATTTGTAAAGTGATTTATCAAGTAATTTTGAATGAAATGATTATCGTTAACTTGAGTTAGATTCTCATACGTAGATTAATTCTTCTTGGGATACTAAATCGTTTTTATACACTAAACAATTTGCGTAAAGCTACCTACTGGAACAAAATATTTAGTGAAGGAAGCTTCTATATTAAAAATATTGTATAACAATACTTTGCAATTCAATACAATACAATTCTACGTCAAACAGTTATGAAGAAAAATACTTGAACGTGGCGATAATCGTGGATTCAATTTGAGTTATTCTCAATGTCTTGAGTTTAGATTTTTAAATATCACTTGGTCTGACACCGAAGAAACACAACGACGCGCTCACTACGAATGTTAAGACACATCTGAGCAAAGAACTCGTATTGAAGACCGCGATTTATTTGCACCTTAACCCAGACCAGTTTAATAAAAAACCATATGGTTTCTGCTCGACACTGTTTACCTTTCGGAGACTCGAGGGAGTAAGTTACCAAGGCAAGTGTTAGCGGCCTTACTTTTCATAACATCAGTACTACTTCTTGGAAGAGAAACTGTATTTCTTCCAGAACAGTTTTATGGAAAATTATGACGCTGTTCTAATTTACTAGACATACAGTCGTAAAAACCTAGTGTCTCCACATATTTACGAAACATATGAGTCCAGACTTTACTCTGCGCTTTCCAGTTTTTTTGAGTCAGAAAAAGGTACTTTAAAAAATGGCTCGGGTATATACTAGTACATAGTATGTTCTAAATACTAGAATGTATTCGTATATGCTGGTTGCAAATCATACTTTCCAGATTAAAAAGCTATGCTACGAAAAACAGTTCTGTTCATTTCATCGCATCATTGTCTGCCCTGAAAAAGGTAACTCTCATTTGTAAAAAACCTCTAAAGAGAATGAGCTGTACGCCATGATCACTCTAAATATTCTTGTCGTTTTTCAGGGTAGAAAGTAATTTCTGAAATCCTCTGTTATAAATAAATTTATACCCCGCGTGTCGCTACAGTAAAGATCATATCCTTTCGATATTACAGAGGAGAAAGCCCAAAGAAAACAAATACCAAATGCTCATTCGTAATCGACTGTAAACGCAGATGATTATCGACGCTCTAAAAGAAACGTTTTAGTTGAAAATTGTAGGTCATCAGCTTAAGAACTCTGGCTTCCCACAAATGATGGTACCAGGGGCCCTAATTTTAAAACGACATCAGATTTTTGACGAGTCACTGATGTGGGGCCACTGAATAATCTTTTTCCCCAAATTATTGTCCAACTCCTTGGACCATTGGACAGTGTTTCATCTTCAACCCACACTTCACCAAATCGAACACAGCAACTCCTAAAATTTTCCAGATTTCAGAATCAGTCCAATCTTTGTTCAGCTGTCGTCCCATCTCTAATCTGATACTTATCAACCGCCACACTTGTACATCTTCAATCATCACCATTGACGTATGAGATTCCATAAAGAAACGTTTCACGTCCCACGAAGATACAGAAATTAAGCCTGCTCGTTTATCCCAAGCAACCGTCAGCATCCCCTAAATAAAACTAACAAAACTTTGCAGCGCTGATAATACGCATTCTTATTTCCTTCTCCAAAAAACCAGACCAACGTTCGCACAGTTGCCTGAGACTCGTGTAATTCATGTCCGGTGCATCCGACGGTCGTTGCCTTGAAGCACGTGGAACCGTTGCCCCGTCAGAGGCGTGCGAGGACTTAGGGTCGAAGCCCAGTTGCTGAGCTGGTCCACTCGGGAACTCGGTAGCTCTGATAATCGTGACTCAGCACACACCGCGGTCCCTTCGACTGTCGTATTTCTGTCCCGAGTTTGCACACCGCGATCAGACACCGTGATTCTCCGATGGGGCCACCGACCATCGCTGGATCCACTTCCACGGATTGCATAGGCATCAGCAAACGCGATCCCACCGTAATCCGTCTCGCAGCAATCCTCAGCGGGCTTGCTAGCGGTGCTTCCTCGGACTCCACGCGAGATCAGTTTGACTTTGGAAAGTTCGCTTGTACTGGGGCTCTTTGCTTGATTGAATTTTTCTTACCACTGATAGGCAACACATGGTCACCCCTGAGCCAACCCTGGGATGATTGGTTGCTTTCGTGAGCGATTTAATTATTTTCCTTTGAAATTATAAGGGTACAGAATTGTGGGTGTGGTTTTAGGTGAAGGGAAAGGAAAAGATGTATCAACGGGGCGAGTAGATTGTCTTAAGATACCTTTCTAGGGTAGGTATTTCTAATTTCTAATTTTCAACGATGCTATTCTAATTACATTTCCCCCGTACTTTGCCACTGACCTAACAGTAATCTTATTAGATTGCATATTATTCATGTTGTAACTCATGGGATACTATCCTGTATATAAATAAATAAATATATAAATAAAACCTAGTTATGTAGGATACGTTTATGTACAGTAGGGCTCTCACTATCCGGATATCCGGATTTCGACCCGGATTTCGACTTATAACGAGCAATCCGGATACTCCGGATAATCCGGATACCTAGTACCTACCTAGTAGGTAGTAGGGCTCTTACTATCCGAATATCCGGATTGCTTGTTATAACTCGAAATCCGAATCGAAATCCGGATCTGAGCATCCGGATATCCGGATAGTGAGAGCCCTAATGTACAGTGATAATTCATCAATATAGTATAGAAGTTTCTCGTGTGACGATGCCCCAGGTTCTTCATGAAGGAATTAACTGTAGCCTGAATACAAGGTACTATTACTGCACAGAAAGAAGGCCTCTAGCAAGCGGTGCAGTCCACCGCTAGCTCCGCTTCAACTCCTATCTGTGTGCATAGTAGTAAGTGGATGTGGCCGGTTCCGCCAATAACAAAAATATGTTTTAAGAGTGTGCCCAATTAGGTGACAAAAAAATCGTCACAGTGACAAACTGCACCGCCTGCCAGGGGCCTTCTTTCTGTGCAGTAATAATACATACCTCTAAGTGGCTTAATAACCCCGAAATTTAATCAGTCCCCTACTGTACCGTCAGCGTCCCTATTGTCCCACTCGCCGCCTCAATTATTCGTCTTACAAGATGTTTCGACTATCCAGCGTGAACGAAGCTAATAGACCACAAGGACGTAACACAACTTTCGCCAGTGGTATTAATTTAGCTCGTGACGCGAGATGAACCGCGAACACGTCGCTTCAACAATACGTGCTTCGACAGTAGTTTCTGCTTCAACGTTTCGATATTTCGTGTAGAGCGGTCGGCGAATATAATTAATAAGGTAGCTGATTGTTATTTTGGCGAAATTCACGTGACAATTAGTCTTCTTTCTTAAAAATGAAATCGAAACTTGATGGCATTTAACTCCATATATCATATTGTTATGTTTCTTGTTATTACTATTGCTTCTTTAAGATACTAAAAATTTCAGGTTGCAATTAGGTGCAATTTTAATATAGAATCACATTCTGAGTATGAATGAAAATATGGTCCAACGCGAATTCCATATATTCGACTATCAATACAGTTGTTCGAGGGTTAAATACCTTGGAACTACGATATTTTCCAATTTTCTATTAAAAATTATTTATTACTTGGTATTAAGCTATCAATTATTACGAAGAATCAAAGATTAGGCATTCTTCAAGACTCGTGTAAAGGAAATTAAATTCGTTCAAAGTGCTGGCCCTCAATTTGAACTTAAACAATCCGTTAACCAACTAACTTACGCAGTCTATACCCTAGAAGGCAATTTATACCACCTCGTGAAAAATTCGTGGAAACAGAATGTAGGCGGTAAATACCGTTTACCTCGGTCCATTCTACGCGAAAACGCCGCTTTTTCACGCTGGAATGTTCGGAAGCAACGCGTTTCCGCCAATGAGGAAAAAGCTAAATGTTTAAAAGCATTGTTACCAAAAGAATGCTCGAAACGAAACGCGAGCGACGAGCACTTCGCGGCTAGTTTTGCTGCAAGCGAAAATACGACGGCCCGCTGGCGGAATGTGCGGAAGCAATACCCAATCTGTTTCGTTATGTTCGCCTTATTTTCATCCGTGCAAAGAGACTAAATATTTTCATACGAGAGGAACGAAAAACCAAACGCATTAGAAGCACTGTTACCTACAAAAGGATGGAAAAAGGAGGATGGAAACGAGACGCGTACAACTAGTGGCTCGCTGGTTGCTTCGCCCGGGATGAGGATACAGTGTCTTCGTAGTGGAACGCACCAAGACAATTACCTTGGTCCGAGCACGTTGCTATTTCATTGCTGAAAAAGTTTCGCGGCACATTCTGCGCGTACGTTTAGATAAACCACTTCGGTTGGCAGGTCGGCAGACGTGCGTTGAATGAAGATGCAAACGTTTGATGGAGCCAAGGGTGCCATAATGGCTACGCCCGCGCGAGCAGCTTGATAAGTGATGGCAATTTTCATTTAGAGAGAAATTTACGTTTATGTGCGCTTGGAAAATAAATTGTCCCCACCCGAATGATATTGGGCCAGTTATGCGCGCCGTGTACCTTGCAGGCTGCTTCGCCGCGTTGGAATTAATTATGCCCCGTGGACGAAGAAGCTGGATGAAATTGTGCAAATATTCTTCTAATTACTCTATGGTATGCCATTGGAGTTGCTGGAATGGGTCGGTGGAATTCGTAGTTTTGCTTTAATTTTATAATTAGTGTGCAATGAGAGTACTATTTTTTGGAATTTCGAGACAGTGGGTGACTCTTTAGTATGGTGATTAAAAAATCCTGTGACGGGGAGGTTACTCAAGTGAAATCATTACTTTTGCTAGGTTTGGAGATTGAAGTAGAGGATTGATAAGCAACTTGTGATACCACAAGTATCTTTTTATTTAAACGGAAGACCTTTGATAATATGCATATATACATTAGGGTGGCTCTTATTTACTCTTGGTAAAATTTTTTTTCTTGATTTTCTTCACGGTAAAATATCTGTGTAAAGTATGAGTTCGATCGGATTACGGGAAAGGGTGTCCCTAGGCCCTTGAACATTTCAATAATTATTTAACAGCGTACAAAGTCGATTTTATATAATATACTCCAAGTCATTCATTACATAAAAAAATATGTCAAACAAAAGTTGTAGATCCAGACAAGAAGCATCTTTTATGTTTTATTACTTTTTCGCATGTGACAAACGATTTTCGAGAAAAGTCCGAACAACTGGAAAAGAAAACATTTCTTTTCAAGTTTTTGAAGTTTAAATCCTTCTCGAACACTTTTTATTTATGAACGCGAAAAAAATGTAATCTCTATTTTCGAGGACTATTTTTTAAAAAACATTTCCATATTTTTCGTGTTTAATATGTCATTCGTAAAAATATCGAAGTTATAGAAATCTTACTGGATAGAAAAAATCATATATTCCCTATCTAATATGCACTAATAATATGCACTTATAATACTACGTATAATACAACCACTCAAGCTGCGTCCCACACAGAATGGAATTATAATAATTTGCATAAAGAAAATCCCGCTATTTCCGTGGATTATTTTCAGTGCACAAAAACGAAGCATCGGAAGGTAATTAACGCATCGTTATCTGCCTATTTGCATTTATTCCCACATTTGGTAGCTGCTTACCCTTCCGCAATGGAGGCGTATCGCATGTGAGGCCACGCGATTAGCCTTTGATTTACGGAATCAGCAAACAACCATCATAGGAAAGGTATTTCAGATTAAATGCCATAAGCATTGAAGCTATGGTCTAGCCGATGATAGGATTGCCACACATGGATAACTTCGACGAACGGAAATGCTGCTGGATTCCGCGTTAACGCACAGCCCTGGAATTCGCGGGCAGTGTATTTGTTCCGCAATACAAATGGGGGAATTTTTATATTTCCACGAGAGTTCGATGCAGTGTAAGGTAAAATCAGTATGTTTATTAGCGTCCGCGTTCTCTTTATAAACCAGTTGCTTGTATCCCTTCGTACGGAGCAAAATGGATGAAAATTGAAGTTCAAAATATGCTGCCTATTAATTTGTTCACGATTTGATGTATTGTCAAATTCGATGTTAGTCATTCGTCGACTCGAGGACAGATATAATTTTGTATTGTATAAATTATTATAATATGTGTCGTTGAAATGAATATCAAATGTCTAATGAGATGTAATTTATAAAGTATGAGATAATTAGTAGTAAACATTCATAAATATTCTCAGTAGAGAAACGATTGAATATATTGTTTAATGTACATTTTATGAGAACCTTTATGTCATACTTAAAATACATATCATTTCGAGACCATAAGATCAGTGTTACCTATCATGCCTGTATATTTTACATTATATTATTAGGAGCAAAAAGCTTTTGTTCTCAAAATGGAAACAATTCGCAACAGTTTGTAACTTTTTCGTGGAACATTATAAAATTGCTAAGTAGCAGGAATTTAAAAACAAAGATCTTTTAACAGTTGATAAACTTCTTGATAAAAATATCTGGAACCAACGAAAATTGCTGTGATAACACGGGATTATTTCACTTTGCACGGTAAATATGAAGAAAATTTCTGATTATTTGCATGCGCATACGAGGTCAGCAATTTTTTGCCTAGCTCGAAGTGCCTTTTAATCTCCTCAATGGGTTTTCTCTTGCCGAGTCGTAATCACTGCTCCTCTCTGATCAGATTCCCCCTGTTCAGTAGTCGATCCTATTTAATGGTGAACCTGTAATTGCGCTCCTTATTATTACGCACCATTCGAGCATCACGATCAGGTTTCGTCTGGTTACAGGAAGCTACAACCCATTTAAGTAAATTAGACACACGAAACTGTCTCTGTGAGTGAAGACCAGAAATAGGATCCCTAGAATTGTGACAATTTTGGCAAAAGCCTACACACAGTCCTCGTTTGAATAGATTTGTGTAAACGGGCGATGTTGTACGAGAATCAAAGACACGGTCTTTCGATTCTGAGATTCTTTTTATTAACAGATGAATGGTTTCACGAATCTGCAAGTTAATAAATTGCGGATAGTTAGTGTGATAGGTAACTGATTTTAAATTTATATTTTTCATGTTTATTCCTTACGTATGGAACACGAAAGATGCAAAATTTCTCTGATTTTTTTGCTCATCTATTTTTTCGTATTGTGGAATTTATGATAGGATTTCGAAGAAGTAGAGGTATGTATATCTTATTGTAATATAGTAGGTATAATTATATTAGAAGCAACTTTGTGTCCGATTTTCAAATATTTGTTCACTTGATTATCGTAGAAAGTGTAGAAGCAGTCTCAGTAAAAAAATTCTGAAATTTCTCGTAAAATTTAAAACGCGTGTCTACGCCGAGAGCGATAATAGTAACTCATTTGCATATTATTTATTATGAATGTTTATTTCAATACATTCATGTGTTATGAATAATAACATTTACATATTATTCATCGTGATACATATTCAAATCCATACGAATATTATATTATCATGTTATTTGCCACACCTAATTAACTGTAATTAATGTTCTGCATATTATTATTGAATTACGGTAATTGCTTCAAGTTTAATTTCCTCAACCTACTCTTCGTTCTTTTTAAATAACGAATTCATAACGTTTTAATATTTTCGAATTATATTACCCGTTTCCAGAATACCCGACTAACTGACAGTTCGTTTAACATTCTATCATTAATTACTTGCAAGAACGACGAATAGTATTGATATCTCAGTCAAGAAAGAAGCTACAAACGTCGGTATAAGAAATATGTGTTGCTATTTAAGAAAATTAAGATGCTCGTGATATAATCTTCATGCTTCCACCTAAAAGAAAATTAATTCCATTGCATAGCATTCCCCTCAAAATCAAAGCACCCCTAAAAATACCCAGCTTTCACTTCCCCTTTTAGTTTTAGACATATGAGTCTGCAGCACTTCTAATTTTTCTACATCTCTATTGCATATTTCTTCCATTTTCTATACATACAAATACGAGGAATGATTCATGGGCTTCAGAGACACTGACATTCACGACACTTCGAATACTTCTTAAAGAGGCAAGCAGTCACACTAAAAGGCTTGCAACTTTTACTCTGCCAAATAAGAATTTTGATATCACGAAAATTCTACTCGGAAAACTGTTGTAGTCCACAGCAGCAAGTCTATCTTTTCGATGCATTTATTGCATGCGTTTCTGTGACATTGTAGAACTCGTAAAAAAGACACGCGCGTCCTCGAGTTTTTTTATCGCACAAGGCTGCTTGACTACACTATGAATTACAATTGCACTGCAGAAGCATAAAGTAGCCTTTCCTCGAAACTTTGTTTCCTGTTTCGCTGCGATGTCGATTATGCGAGCAGTTCTGCTAATTAATTCTTCTCAGAATGATTGAAGTATTCGAAACGATGGATTCTAAAGAGGGAGCCAAGTATTCCAAATGAAAGAAATCTGGTGAGCATTTATAGTAGTTCACACGTATATTCACGCAGACTTACATTTGCTCAATTGGATTCTGTGCATAGTTTTATTTTTCATCTCTTAATTATAATTATGTTTATCTTATAATGTTTATCTTATTATGTTATCTCATAATTATGTTTTTCGAGGATTCTTCCAAGTGTGTATTAGGTGATTTTGTGGCTTACTGATCTTATTCGAATAATTAGAATAATACTAGTTGTGTTGTGTGGTTGGGTATCTTCGAAGAACTACTTGTAAATTATAGTGACTTCTTCTTGGCCATATCAGGGCGACATGCCCTCAATCTAAGAGTATTACATACCTCGAATATTAATTAAGAACTTTCCATGACCTCAAAACAACTGTCAACATTCAAACTCCAATGACGTTGACAAATGTGCGTAAAGGCCCGAGTGCCTTCCAATAACGTCAAAAATATCTAACGCAATCTGTCCAGCAGCGGCAACGACTCAGCAAACGGTTATCATTAAAAGTCAGTCAACGGCGGCCAAATTGAAACGTCAACTTCACTTTCCAATATCAGGAATCACCCAGATCCATTTCGAGCAGAGATCCCTTTGGCGACCTCTGCTCTTTTCCCTCCCCCGGGTCTCTTCCGAACTGTACGTAACGAGGAGAAATAGGGCAAGGCGGTGGGAAGGCGAAAAGAAGTGCTGCGACGCGAGGGACAAAGGCAGGTCGAGGAAGGGTTTGGCGTGGGTAAGGAAAAAGCGAGCAGGCAGACAAGAAACGGTTTGTAATTCATATTAGACCCCCGAAGGACAAAGCAATCAAGTAGTCCGTGGCTTCGACTCGGCCCGGACAACTTCCGTGTCGAATTAAACTTACAGATCCGTGCAAAGGGGCGAGAGCAGCCAGTGAACTCCAATGAAAGGAAAATATTGTATTTTTTATCAGAATCCCCCGCGTGCTGGCCAGATTCGTGGGGAACACGAAGAAGGGGCGAAAGGGAGAGGGAAAGGGGGTTTGAAAGGGAAAGAAATGGCAGTGAAAGGGGAGGACGGGGAGGAGAAAGGAACGAAAGGGTGTTGAACCGCGCGCCAAAGAGAAGGAAAATATCGGGGCTGCTAGGGCAGGATCAAAGTTAAATGAATGCGTACCGCGGGACACAAAGGATTTCCAAGGCACTTTATTACACGGAGTCGAGGCTTCAGTGGGTGCACGAGTGGGCCTCTCTTTCGAGTTTTGGTCCTTTCGTTCGGGCGTCGCTTGTTTCGCGTTCGCAGAGAGGGAATCTTAATTGAAATGTAAATTCACGCTGTGAGCACGTGCGACGGCCTCTGTCGAATCCTTCCTCTCCACCTTTTTTTCGCGCGGCCACGGTTCTGATTGAAATTTTTCCGCCAGCGTAGCGCTGCAGATACACGTCAGCTTTTTTCAGCAGTGACTTTTCCCGAAAATTCTTTCTTCTGCTGTTACCTACAGATGTTTTAGGGAAAAAATGATGACGCGGTAATGTATTGTGAGGGAAGGTATTAGGATAATATATTTGAACCACTGATTGCTGGATTGGGATCGCTGTAGATAGAAGACATTAAAATATTAAACTGTTCCCTGGTTTTAAATTAAATACTACGTTCCAAGCATTAACTTTTCAACACGAAGCAAAATCATTGCATCACTGCTTTGAGAGTCATAGTGAATTGATATCGCCAGATTTTTTTAATTTAAATTACACATTTGAAAATTAAATGCGACATAAGTAATTCTAAATATTAGATCGCTGTAAAAGTTCGTCGGCTTTATTGAAGCAAAGTGTTTATTTAAAGTAAAAATATATTAGGTATATGGTTTTTTAATCAAAGTATTTTCCTTAGCTATGTATGCCCTTTTGCTATTTTTCTGGCAAAGGTACAAATAGGTGTAGTAAAAGAAGCCATTTCCGTAAAGCTAATGTCGCCAAACAGTGAGCACACGAAATTTTTCGCCAACCTATTTAATAAGATTACCTATTTATTTTCCCACCTTTATTGTATTTTATAACCGTATAAAATAAACATGTTTCAATTCAAATTGCTTTTCTTATTTTTTTAATAAAAAGTTCAAATTAACAAGTTTAAATGTAGCATCTCCCCCAAAAATGATTTTTTTAGTTTCAATTCTTGAAGAGGGTCGAATATTAAAATTTTTACAATTTTTTCCAAGCAAATAGTAGCACAAGACATTAAACTAATAACATCTATCATTGAAAAAATTTTCCATTGGAAAGATACGGTGACAATTATGCGTATAGTGTGGCATCTCTCCCATAATTACCCTACGTACAAAAAGCAGCATCGGCGCGTTCACAATTCGTTGTTACCGTGCACATGTAGTGTTCTTAAGAGGGCAACGACCTTTAGGCGACTGGAAGCCCCGCGATCACTCGCGGTTCCCCAAACTCAGGGGACGTTCTAGCGCGCGAAATTTAAGAAGAGCTTCAAGGCGGGCCATTATTTTTTACCAGAAAATATCTCACGAACCCAACGGTTATAAAACACTTCTCGGTGCCCCGATTCCCGTGGCCGAGACAGCTCCTTGGACGAGCGCGATGTCCCTTTTCGTTAGCGGCCTTTGCGGATGGGCGCAGCAACAACTGGACCGACAGTTGTTTACGATAAGTGACGCGGAATAGCCGGCCTAAAAACGGGACGCAACTCGACGAACGGCTCGCCGCCAGCAAGAAAGGCCAGCGGAACCTCCGGACCAGATAGATTGCCGTTTATAAGCATTAGCACACATGCTCTGTGTGAAATAATTGCGAAAAACCTTGCAACTTTATGGAAGAACTCTTTAAGAAGAATTTTACTTTATTTGGTAAGTAGTCTGCATTGTAACCAGTAAATAAAAACAGTGAAAAGTATTCAGTCTGTACCAAATAAGTAACACATTTTGTATAGTATAGTGAACAGCAATGTTTAGTATATTATTTACAAAGGAAGGCTTGCAACCCGAAAATTCTGATTTTAATGAAACTTCGTGCGAATGTAGAGCATATTCGAGAATGCAAGGGGCCATTTTTTCTGCGGAAATTTATTTTGAAGTGGATGAAATCGGAGTGAATTCATGCGGAAAAAATTGCTCTTTGCATATGTGAGCTGAATGCTCATTCCACGTTTACATGCAGTTTCATTAAAATCAAAATTTTTGGATTGGAAGCGTTTCTTTGGTAGTCAGAGCTTTTAATTGCCCCACCGCGCTTTTTCAACATCAGATTTGTGCGGCCTATTACCATTCCGGAGCGAGGCATTCCCTGTTGTTCTTCCCTCGGCTATCGTTTGCTTTCCGCCATCGTCGCGAATACACGAAGTGGTAGCCCTATTACCACACGATACCACAACGCCAGTTAACCTTTTGACTCTGGAAACCCTTTTGGCGGTTCTCCTAGCTCGTTCTGGGGTCAGTGAATTAATTGTGTCTTGGGTAGGTTTGAAACTGATGATCCGTTGCTAGGATTACTATTATTAACTTTTATTATTCGCCTGGATTTACTATTATTATGACGTCTGTGTATTTCAGTAATGTTTCTATAAAAAGTCTAAAGCTAAATGGATCTGGGGAGATGTAAATTATTTACGCTCTGCAGGAATATAATAGTGCTGGGCTTTAAATAGATTAGCTATTCCTAATATGTTGTACTTTGAAAGGTGAACTGTGGTAATATATAACTTGTTTTGGACGAAACCGATATAAATCTTTATCGGGGTGATGCATTAGTGACTAATGAATGCTAGCAAACAACCCCAAAATTAGGCAATTATTAGAATTTCAATCGCAGAGGATTAAAATTGTATTGGCTAAAACGGTGTCAGTATATTTCATATTTAGAATGGGGAAAACAATGTACATAGGTATGTAAACTATAACTTCTAGCTTCTAATTTAATTTGAATCTAATTCTAATTCTAACACTGTAGATCTTTAACTTCTAATATAGAAATTTGTAAAAGTTACAATTATTTTAAGCTTTTCTTCGTGTTTTCTCGTCATATGGTAATCTAGATCTTTTTACAAAAATTGTGATAAAATTTCAGTAAAAACTATTGGAATACATTCTAGAGACATTGAAGTTGATCCACGATTTTTTTTCATAACGATTGGATTCTTTATATGAGAATGGCGGTCGTGCAAAAGTGGTCCTGGGTGTGAGCCACTCAGATATGTCCAAGTTGATCGAAACAAGAGGTGTGTCAACGACTTTTATAATAACATGAGTGCAACTTTTTGGTTATTTTGAAATTAAAAATATTCAACCACATTTACGTTGCCATTTTCGATCTACTGATTGACAGAAAAGGAAACTCTGGATTTTGGCTGAAATTTGAAGAGCTGTAAATTTCTCCTTTTTTCTCACCAACAGTCGAGACATCACAGATCCATATGAATTTACGTTGTACGCGTGTATAAAGGGAGTCTTCCTAGACGAAGTACATATTTTCAACGTCTGAAAATACCATTCCCCGCGCACCATCGATATTTAATATACTCGTATGAGACAGCCGATTTAATTTTTTATGAAATGAAAGCTAGCAACCATATTCGATAAAACTTAATATTCAATTCTTTTTCTGTCGACGGGCATGGTCGAAGCACACCCTCGCTTTCGCATCGAAATATCGGCAACTTGTCGCCGCGTAGAAATCATTCGATGCAGTTCTCTGTATGTTTCTCGGTACGGGAAATGTATCCCGATCCCATAGGAGCACCTATTTCTTTCCTAGAGCTCCTAGAACTCCTAGAGGTGGCTCCCGTTTCTGTGTGACGCACCGAAAATATACGTCGTGACGTTTGTTTGGTGCAAAAAAAATTGTATTCGCTTCTCTAAAGAAAATTATTGATAATTCTAAACACCTCTTGTTTAAGAAAATAAACTTGTGTAGTGTGTTTATGACTTGGTATTGCATTTGTCCTGCAAATGAATTTCCTCCTGTTCAATCACTGTGTTGTTCTTTTTCAATGATCGATATTTTCCTAGTCTATTAAATCATAGTTAGTATAATAATAGGAAGGTAGTTTAAATATGAAGGAACGGTTAGAGATGTGTGACGTTTACACTATAGCATTTAGTGTCCACAACTGCTCGCGATCGGTTACGTTACTGAATACTATAACACGGAGTAGGTACCTTAACGAAAAATATTCCAGCTACGCAGTGGACTGTATAAGCCACGCCGCCTCCCTAGAAGAAAGGAATATTTAACATATAATTAGTCTAAATATATCTTTTCAAGAGACACATCATTTGCCCTCCGTGTTCTCTTCCTCGTTATTTTTGAAAAGTAAACTCTCGGTTAAAATGTAAGAAGAATGAACTTCATGTCACTGTTGGATTTAAAAATACAGATTCGTTACATTACGCACAAATTATGGATATCGACAGCCTCTAAGTTTCTAGTTTTTGAATGAATAATTTTTTTTTCATCCATTACGATACTGTTTCATCAAGATGAAACGCACGAAGCGAAGTTATAGAAATTTTTGCCTAGTTCAAACGTATACACGGGTCAAAAAATATTTCCGATAAATCCAACGAAGAGCTCTTATAAAGCAAACATTTCTCTTTTATTTAGCTTGTTTGGTTTTGTTACATGATTTTTATTCACCGAGTTATTCGCGAGCAAAGCTAAGAAGGTATTTTTCACTTTGAACACCTATAACTTGCGAACTCATGATCGTAGACAAATTTTCATGAGAGTTTTGGAAAGCTAAGAAAGTTTCCTTTCATAAACTTTAGTTGCCAATTTAATATTTTTTTTAATCGTATTAAATGCATTTTAAAATGATCCCAGAAATTGAAGAAAATATTTTTAGTACAATAATTTTGCCACCCTCTATACATTTGTAAGAAATCGTGATATTACCTACTCACGTAATCTTATCGCTCAATAAACCTTGTAATACTTAAAATGCCCCTAGTATATTCTCATGTCGAATTTCCGGTAATCTGTTCTTTTCATCGCCGACATTTCGTTTACTCCCCTCAATTAATTAGAATCGAGATCCTCTGATTGTCTCGAGATATGTATTCACGTAAAACCAGAGCGATAACTTAAATCGATCAATTGACAAGGTACCTTGGCTCTGAGGCGCCATGGTCTCAATTCACGAAATGCCTCTTTCAAAATGAAGAGTCAGCAAACGAATTTATGAACGAATCCCTATGGTTTTTGCGTTCTTCATGAATATTCCACGAGTGAATGTGGTCAGAGCTCGATTAACAATCGGACAGAGGTCGATGAAGATGCAATCTTGCCCACCGCTAGGTGGGCTCGCGTTTGCCCGGTTATTAGATCGAAGTTCGGCAATCGGCGAGTGGCTAAGTAGATTTCGATGAACCTACATTAGCTTCGGCGCGCACGTCGTGCTCGAATTTTCGCTGGGCTTTGCGAGGAACGACCCAGGAGTTGCACATCCCACAGTGAAAATGATTTCTATCGCTCTAACGTTGCGATCTTGAAAGGGGAATGTAGCGTAGAACTTCAATGAAAACATCAATTTGCTTTTGCGTTTTCTTATAGGTTGGAGGCTTAAAAATATGCTCTTGCAAGATAGAAATAAATGTTTTAAAGTATGAAGTTTTAAGAATATATATAAAGTATTATATTGACATCTACGTAATTAATGAAGTTTGGAATTTTAAGCAAACTAACACTCGAATATATTCAAGAACATTTACAATTATTCCTCTTTTTATTTAAAAAAATGCTTTAAATACCTAACGAGTATTTCCATCAGTCCAAACTCAAAAATTGATTAGTCAGCAAACTTGAGAGAGTAAATTATAAATTCAAAAAATCGAATTTATGGTTGATTAGAAGAGGTTCATTAAAACGTAGCATTCATTTTCGATAAGCTGACTCGCTAAGTTTCGAACTTATAATTGGTTATACATGTCCATTTATTCATCTATATACGTATTCTCAATAACTGTGCTTCTTTCATGGGCGACGAGTGGCTGAGGCAACGACTTATATATCAAAAAATCTATTACAATAACACATAGCCGCTTTCCCTGCGTGCTGAATAGACAGTTTCGCATTGATACTGCGCGTCGAGTTATGTACTTCGATTCGTGTTAATGTAAAGTTAAAATCCACCCAAGGCGACAGAAAGATGCATTTTATGAAAAGCTGCCGCGATATGAATGAAATTCGACGACAACCACTATTCAGAAGAACTCGACGCTTTTGTTCGGTTGATATAATTCAGAGATATTCTTCTGTTAGTCTACCTGTATACTGGTTGTTATTTGCTTTTATCGAAAATCGTTAGATTGGACCATTATTCGATTTGAATATATATGACACGCTGTGCAAGGTTTGGTTGGCTGATATTTAGCTTCAGTTGGTATAGATTATTTGAAACATATAAGTAAAATAAGTCGGACTTCTTTGTGCCAAAGAAATTGAAACATTCTCCGTTATTTTATAACGTGACGATTCGCTTTCGAGATATTAACGTTCAAAATTTTTAGGTCTTGCTTTCTGCTACTATATTAGATGACCAAGCGTGATGGAATTGGCATCAGATTAATAAAATATAAAAGATATACAGATTTATTCTGGCGCAGGAAATTTGCAAATTTTAAGGCGTCTTATATTTATGTTTGAAAAGTTTTGGGTATTTATTGTTCAGATAATAAAATGAAGATAGAAATAAAATTTGTTGGCATGTCTAAATATCCACTTAGTAATAATCAGAGTGATTTGGATTTAATGCATTGTGCAGTAATCAGTGGATTAATGAATCGAAATGGGTCGAAATAGAATATCATCAATTTTTTATACATGTCTGTATCTAGCGCCAGGGGAAATTATAAATCAGTACCGAGCCGTATTCAGAAATACTTTCGCAACCTGGAATAGAACGTACATTCCGATTCACTTGGGAGAGTTGGTAGAAGTTTGAAACGATGAACGCGCTAACAATAAGTTTTCTAATTGTGCAATCAAAGTCAACGATCGATCGCTTATGCGAAAAAATTGAGCGAATTGGTAAAGTATTTCCGTCGATTTCGTTAACTGCTTTCATTGTTATATAGAACAAGAAT
This sequence comes from Andrena minutula, assembly GCA_929113495.1. NCBI lineage: Eukaryota > Metazoa > Arthropoda > Insecta > Hymenoptera > Andrenidae > Andrena > Andrena minutula. The sequence continues at coordinate 8,125,847 of OV815996.1, read as the reverse complement.
CTTCCTCTTTGTTACTTCCGTATTTGAAACTCAATAGGAATTGATATTCCGCGAATCTTCATAATACAGTGTTCTTATAAAATGGTGTCACAAAATTTATAGGTGTATGTTCAGAATTATGCCCCCGATAACATATTTGAAGATCATCAAAATCGGTTAGGTATGCCCTCTTCTATATAATTACCGAGAAAACAGACGATAAGAACGATAATAAAACGGTGTATCGCCAGATTCATATCTCCTCGATTAAGTACTTACAGCTCACAAGGGAACAGTTTTTGTTTGCTGCCCAAATTCACTCTAAGGGGGTGAAATTAACCCTTGAGAATTTTGTTATTTTTCTATTATATTTTATTATTGTAACTCGAGAACTGTAAACTATTTTTTGTACTAAATGGTAGATCTAATTTAAAGAAGTAACTTTTATCTTGAAACTTTTTTTCTATCTCTTACAGTTCGCGAGTTATAACACCAAATTGGTAAATAGCCGAATTTTCAGGGGTTAATTTCACCCCTTCGAGTGAATTTGAGCGGCAATTCAAAATTGCGTCGCAATCAGAATTTTTTTAATTTCCGGGTTAGGAATTTTCCTTTTTCAGTGAAAAGTACGAAGAGTTACAATCGCGCATTTCACTTTTGTGTAACATATTTAGAAAAACTTTAATATTTGTAGACGTTTAAGATGATCTTTGGTGCAATGCATGATTGGTGTGTGTAATATGCTTAGTGATAAATGCCCTTTTAGAAACTTTTTCTGGCTACATACTTGTCTCGAACACCTTTAACTTTGTACTTGGGTTGAACACCTCTCGCAATCACTTAAATATCTTAAATCAGCTACATCACTGAAACAATTGTTGTAAATCATGCTTGTCAGACTTCCTCTTTTTGTTGACATAATGTTTAGACGTTTAGAGTATATACGTCTCTCAAATCCGTAACTTTGTTATAGAACTACCCTGTATATACTGTTTTTAAATTCCTAAGTAATTTCTTCGAGCTCTAAATGTAACCCAGAGACAGATTAATAATCTGTGAAGACAGACTTCCCGAAGATGGCACGGTTAGATGCGGCGTCTCATTATGTACGTACCTACCGACAGAAGGAGAACTTCAAACAACAATTAATTGCTGTTTGCGGGTTTTCAAACATTAACAAGAAGTTCTTCCCTTCTTTCAACCTACAAGACTACTGAAACGTGACTCCTTTGTGGGAAAATGTTGCCAACTCGTGATGAGTCCAGCTTGTTGAGAAATGTGTCGTTTGTTTACTGAAACAAAGCTACTACGGCTTTTCTCCTCGCGCAACAGATAGTTATTACTTCGTGTACTCAGCATAAACAAAATTCCTAGAATTTTAAACGCATGCAAGATTAATTTCTTGCAGGACCCGTGCTCTCTTCCTAATACCTAAGTGACTTTTGTTGGCAAAGAAGCCTTAAAGGAATTGAAATTAAACCAGTTCCAAACATGTAGAACATACAATTTTTAACAATGAGACGTATTTAGAATGATTCATCATAAATGGAAATCGAGAAGTTTGCACAAATATGAATAAACGATATGCAGAAATCAAGTAATTTAAATTATAAGAGTAAGATTCGATTATTCCTTGGTACTTTAATATTTTTAGATTCCCATTTTCCTTTCAAAGAGTGTTATAGACAGGAGAAAATCAAATGACCATTTAAGGCTCCTGAGGAGTTATGTCCACCATACAGTTTGATTAAACCTTCCACTCTATGTCTCGAAATCTTCAAATGTACCTTCTCTATTCCCAAGATTTAGAGGCACACAAATATAGCGTCGATGTAGGTGTGCCCCGTGTGATTCATGGTCGAGGAAATGGCCCTGGGCATCCAATTAATTTTGCTTCAGCTAGAGATCCCATAGATGATAAATTAACATCCTACTACTCAGTTACTACATGATCAAACAAATCGCTTATTGTCAAATTATAATAAAAAAGTGTATATACTGTGCTTAAAAAAAAATTTAAAATGGTTGAGTAACTGTGTCTTTAAAATTATCCAGCTATCCAATTAAAGGTTCATCGTTACAAAACATACACACACTCCAAACCGTCGAACAAACATGGACCTCTAGAAACGCAGTGCTGGAGTAATAAGGGATAATCGAGTCCCAGCTTCGCGGCCTGGAATATTACATTTATGGATGGCAAGCAAGCGTATCTGTACAAACTCCTTGCTTATAGACTCCACACTGTCTCCATGCAGATTGAAACTTCCATGGACCAGCCGAACCACAACAACGGTTAGAAACAGGAACGAAGTATGTCGCTGCTTCAAGTTAGTTAGCATATCAATAACGTTCCCAGAGTTCGATAACCGTTCGGCCCACGAAAACACGGTGTCTTGCTATCAGTATGCTGTGAACATTCCGCGGCGAATACCGCATTCCGAATTTGCCCGAATGTAAATTCGAAATTTGACCGCACCGCCTGCTTTGGCGACTGAACGCCAATTGGACCCCAACTGTGGCAAACCGTGTCGAAGTTCGACGAACGATCTTCGCGTTTCCTCGACACCTGGACAGTGACGAAGGATGCCCCGGGATATCACACGTGCGAAGGACATCCCAATGTGATCCTTCAGCGCTGATCCGCGATAGACGTTTGTCGGTCAACCGCGGTTCCCCAGATTCTATTCGGGGAAACTTCGTTGGGGAGTGAAAGATTAAAGCTGGAAGGATGGGGAGTGTGGAGGAAGATGTGTCTTGTTTTAGGTTGTGATAGTGGAATTGTGTTATCTTACCTATTGTGTTTATTAAAGCTTTGATTTTGAACTGTAGTGGTACGGACTTTCAGTGAGAATAGTCTCCTAAAATACTATTAAATGGGACAGTTGAACTGAATTAGTTAAAAGGTTCTGCCACTTGGAGTAGGAGGAGAGTCTTAGGAGTGTAATACGGTGCAGACTTCGGGTCTCTGAATAGAATTCTTTAGCCATTAAGGAAATTGAATATTTAAGAATTTAAATAGTAATATCGACTGATTAAGTGCTTGATATAATATTAAAACCGTCAGGACTTTCTCCTGCCTCCTGTAACTATATCCACATGAATTTAGTAGCTGTGAGGTATTTTACTCATAGACATAGGTACCTTAAAGTGACTGGTGCATTTGACCGTGACGCACAGAGTTTAGTGTATAATAAACATTTATTAGATGTAAGAGATGGCGCATATAACTTATTGTATATAACGGGGCTAACAATAAGTTAGTTTGATTGGCTCATTGGATGCTTGCATCATTTCTCTTCAGGACACTGACAAGCACACTTTTAAGAAGATAATGGAATAGCAAACGACTACAATTAGAGACTTTCTACCGTCACTAAGGTAATAGATGACTATTTTTCAGGGTTGAACGATATCAATCATTAGTGATCATTAATCGGTGACCTGTAGTTTGAGACAGTTTCTGAACCACCGACGAGTTAATAAACCTCGAAAGTTTCTGGACGATCATTTATCCAGGCACAACTTGATTCATTAACGAGATTCGAAGCTTCCAGTATGGAAACCCTTTTGACAGGTCAATGAATCTAGTTATTCACTATTTAAATATTTTAAATAAACGAAATAACGTCTAGGAGAGAAAGTATCTGGGTTTGTTAATCAGAGGGCTTAAGGCGTAACATTTCCTTGCAGATATTTGGAAGATGTTCTGTTTAGGGATTCGACAAGCACTTTCATTAAATTTTCAGAAGTTTATACATGGTCCGGGGCGAGGGACGATGGTACTCAGAGACAAACGTGACGTAGATCGGGAGGGAACCACAGAAAGTGTCACGCACTACATTTTAACGGAACTTTGTAGGTAGATAGAGAAATGAGAAATATTTGACTCGGCTTCACCTGTTTCTGTAAATATTCAATAGTCTGTGAGATATTTAATAATACAACGACACGTTTCGATTGTGTTTCAGTACTGGAAATACGCTAAAATAAACGCGTTATGACGTATATCTCTCTTATTATTAGTGTTAAAATAATATTACTGTAAATTATTTATTGCAAAAATATTATTTTTTAAATAGACTGTGATGTAATAAACTTCTCCTCCATTGTAGATATCTTTTTCTTCAGACTTCTTTGAAGTAGGACGATGAATAACGTGAGTGCAGTTGAAACTTTATATTGGAGTAATTCAGATTTCCTTTGTTCTATTACATATATTTTGTTTGACTTTCTAGGAAAAGTAAAATGTTTTGATTATTGTGTATTCAAATTGATGTTAATCACTTGGAAAAAACACCTAGAAATGTTTATGAAGCCTATCTCTGCAACCTTCATTATACGCATAAAATGTTTGCTGACTGTTTTATCATAAAATTATATACAAGACAAATATTTCATACACCACGTCAATTTTCACATTTAAGGAAGTATATCGCACGTTTCCAAAATACTTTTCACTTTCTAGGAACGATCACTTCGGTGGTAATTTAATATTTTTTATATATTTTCGTTAAGACACTAATAATTTAATATATCCAACACATTTTGAATATCATACACTGTGGACGAATGTAACGTGTATAAGGTTCATAATGAAAACTGTTTGAATAGTTGTACTCTCCTTCAAAATTAAAAAATGAATCACTGTAATTACAAGGATCATAATTACGAGATATTATTATCTGTACAAATTTAAACGTATTATAATAAAAAAGGCGAAGTGTAATGAAAGTGTGATATTCCTTAAACAAACAAGTCAGCAAATATGTTTCCACTACTAATTACAGGCATAAAATATCTTTCTATCTAAATATCCCTAGGCTCCCCAATGTGCTTTACCTGTACAGAATATTTTCTTAGGCTCCTGACAGTCAAGTGTGTTATTGTCTACACCTGCAACTTCTTTTAACAAATTGATTACCATGTGTCACATATTCATCACAACTCGATTCTCACGATAGATTAATATCAGATATGTGTAACACCGATAAGTAAACAAGATCTATTCTACCGAAACTTGAACACCTGTGGAAGATTTAGAACACATATGTACTTAAGGATGTATCGTACGTACAATATTAACAAAAGTATATGAAATTTTAAATACTTGAATACCTACACCTTACGCATAATAAATCTAGACGTAAGGAACTCGAGGACAGTTAGAGTCTTATTTTTACTCCTAGAAACGTATTTCTCACTAAAAATGGTTTTTCAATAATTATTTGCTAAACTTTTGGCAGCGAAAATGCTCAGAATTCACAATTTTCTCAAGTTATAGTTTATTTCTTTAAAACGGTGTAGTGAAAACAATTAAAACTCGGCAGATATTTTCATCTATCCATATACTACATGTACACACAAATTTAAAATATTGGTACCATTTATTAAAAAATCAGTAAAAATTAAAATCGTTATAACTCGGCAACCGTTTAGTGAATCCGTTTAAAAGTTTTGGAGCACATCAGGATGATTAAAAAGAACAATCTTACTTTTCATCATCTTGGTATCATTTTGAAGATCGATCCGATGCACCTTTAATATCTTTAGAGGCATCTTTCGAACTAAATTGAAGATTGAGAATTATTTTAATCAATACCTATGCCTATTGATTGCGATATCACACTTTTCAGAATCTCAAAGTAACGAACGTGTTAAAACTTCACTATTGTATATTTTCTAACTGTGATATTATGGTAAGATTTGAGTACAGACTGTCTGATTAAGAAATTTTCCACCATAGCACCTGGATTATCGTTTTACTTGAAAGAAGTCTGAAGTAGTGATTGCCATCCAATCTACCCGCTTACAAATTTTAATTAATGTAGTCATTGTTCTGCGTTAGATTCCTTCGAATATCATACGAATTTAAAAAATGTAAACTCTTGATGGGCCTAGAAATTCTCGATGACTATGTAGCGATTAATCTTGACGAGCCTTTTGTTTGTCATTTGATGTATGACAAGTTGGCAGTGGAAAATATTCCAAACACACGCACTTAGTTTCTTGCAATTACAAATCTGCCGCCACTTAGCTATTCATACTATTAACGAAACACAGGGCGCATACAAATTTTCAAGATCCATCAAAACTTCAGTCCGACCGTACTTTAAAAATTTTCGAGTTTCAGACGATATTCAAGTTAACCCAAATCTTCTTTTACCTATTCAAATTATTGAGGTAGGCTCTCACTACGCCTCACCTCGCCTTGGCGCAACATCTTTTCGCACTCACATCTAGGCTCGCGACGCTTCGGTTTTTCCGTACCTGAAGTTATCTGAGCTTGCCTCTGTTCATGTGTTTGGTCAGTTGCTCAGAGAACCTCTTCCTGTGCAGTCGTCAATTCAGTAGGCTCACACTACGCCTCACCTTGGCCCGTCAAAATATTTTCCTCAAAATATTTTCGAGGAAGAATCCGTGGCTCGGAGTCGCGCCGAGGCGACACGAGGCTAGGCGCAGTGTGAGTCAAATTGTCAAACTACATAAAAAACCATAGGAAGAATAAAATGAGTCGAGGCGTTGCGAGGCGAGGCGTAGTGAGAGCCTGCCTGTGTATTTCCAAGTGTACCTATCTGAAACTTGATCACTAGTCCGAAGTCAGACGCTCAACGCACCAAGCAAAACACAATCTCTGTCGTTAAATATCTCATAAACCTTCAACACAAACGGTAGCGTGACCGTAAAACATTTCTCATTTCTCTATTTACTTACGGAAATTTCGTGGAAATCGTTGCAGTAACGTTCACTCGGTTCCCCGACGAGCAAGCACGAGACATGACACGTCCCATCACGACGAGTAGTCGGAGCCGTAGTGCGGGCGGCCGGCAGCCGGCAGCCAGTGTCAGCGGGACTCGGCGTTTCGTGGCGACTCGGCTCCGTTCGGCTCGCCACGAGCCGCGGCGCCGAGAGCGAAGTCGTTCGACTCGCGTCGCGTATGCGGCTGCAGTCACTCGTGGAATCCCGAGTCGTGTCAGTGCTCCGGTGGATACGATCGCGCGCGCGAGTGTTTCGTTTAGTAGCGTCGGTTTCCTCGCTCCAGAAAAGAGACAGAGGAACAGAGTGAAAGAAAGGAACGAGTGGCGTGTGCTTCCGTTGATTTCAAATCGCGGTGTACTGTCGAAGGGAAGAAGGTGACCGTAGCAGCGTGCCTGAGAGTCCCTCGCAAAGAATTCTCCCACGATCATCCGTTCCATCTGCCTGCGGAACGATCTCGGCGATCAGAGCTGCTGGCCACGAGACAGGCACCGTTCGAGTTTCGAAACGGAGCGAAGGTTCAGAGTAGGAGTGTAGTGACATCGAGCTACGCGAGACACCGTGTGCGCGGGGCGCGCGAGTGATTCGTTTTTCGAGGCGAGGAGCGTCGCGAAGGTCGGTGGGAAAAGTGATCGGCAGCCTTGCACCTGGCACCGCACGTCCCTGACGGGTTTTACTACTGAATTTCGGGCCGGCGCGTAGAGAAGGGTCGAGCGACTCGTTTATAGAAAACATAGTCCAGCGACCTGTGACCTTGTCTACGGAACGACTTGAAATTCTCAGGAGATCGAAAGTCTGAAGCACTGTCTCGCTTAGTCGGAGCAGTCGTTAATCCCTCCTATCCGCTACTGTCTGAAGTACAACCGGTGATCCCAAGTGTTCGCTTTACCGTCGTCGCTCGACACATGGTCCTTTGATCATTTCGAGTCTCTCGCGTCCTCTGTGTCTGCAGACGCACGTGCTCGCTGTTTCGCTCAGCGGAAACGCATCACTGCCGTGTCGCTAGCTAAACGGTCGTCTCTCGGCCGCTGGTGGATCGTGGAGGTTGCCAGAGTGCCTGTTGGATGCCCTGCTTCTGACGTCCTCGGTGTCCGTGCGTCGAGTGAACAGGTTATTGGCGCGACGTCCGCAAAAACCCCGTGGCACTCGTATATGAACGGTCTTGGCGGAGAGCTCCCTGGACGCGGAGGAAGAAAACCGTGGCGCATAGAGGCGAGGACCGGTGGAAAACGTAGAAATATTTTTCAACAACTGAAGCGTCGTCCTCGGCCGTGTGTGTGTGAGAAAGTGTTGGTCGTTTCGTCGGCCCGATAACCCGTCGCTGTGTTCCGCGAAGTGAGAACGCGTCGTGGATGATAATTGGCGCCGGTAGACGGGTCCGATTCGATACGTTGGTGCAGTTAATTAAAGTCCCGTTTGACCGGAGCGGCGACGCGGAGCAACGGCACGGGCGTCGAGAACTTTTGAAGGCTGCGATAAAAAGGGAGGAAGAATAGAGGAATCCAAGCGAACCCGTCGGATTGGCTGCACGGATCCGTTCACGTCCGGAAATAGGTAATTCAAGTACGCCCCTTTCTATCCTCCCCCGCGGATCTTGTTTCCCTGAGGGCTCTTTTTTGCTCCTCTTCGATGCGTCGTTAATGAGTTCGACTCGCGGATATATCTTGTCTCGCGTTACGAGGCGGACCAGCCACCGACGTTATTATGCCGATTCCGCCGGGGGGAAATTGAAATGCAACGATAGGTCGGCGGGTGTCTTTCGATCGGAGGCCCCTACAGCAGCCCGCGTTTAATTGAGAACCGATCGATCTTTCCCCTGTTCTGTCTTCTTTTCATCCGATTCAACGGTTAATTGTGGGCCCCGGTTGTGGGAAGCTTGATTGTAAACTCGATGAGAGATACAGCGCGTAATTTGCCTATTGTCGTGTATCATTGTGCCACGGGACATTTCTGTGTGTTTGAATTGTCCCTGGGGGTGCATGGGTCACGGCGCGCGAGGTTTAAATGTGGATAGCTCGCTGGACTGTTGATTGGTTCTTTTGATATTCTAATAATGACATAGATTTTGTCTATATTGATAGTTAAGCCCCTTAGTTGACAAGTGAATTAAGGCTCTTTCCTTAGTAGTATCCAAAATTCGACTTTCGTGTAATGCTTTATAAAATATTAAGAACAGAATGTAGGTTTATTGTAAGAAAATAATGTGAAAGAATAGTAATTATGATAACGTAACTTAAAAAAAATTTACATTTCTTTCAATAGTAAACTAACGGTAACATCACGAATAATCAAGTGCCATTATTGCACTGAATTGTAACATCACTTCCTTGTAAAAAGGTGACTTACGGCATACGGTAATTGATGTATTAATAATAGTAACTTGCAGGAATGTTTTTTTCAAGGCACTGTGAGAAAAAAAGTCAACACTTTCCACTAAACACAGTATATTTTTACATTGAGTATCTCATTTATTATAATAAGTATATTAAGGAAACATTCCTTGCTGAATTCGTCATCACTTTCTACAATCTCATTGGTTTTTAATGTGTGGAAAAATGTGTGATGAATCGGAGGAATAAACTTAGCAAATCTAGCTTGTGCTTCCATTTAGCCACTTTTGACAGTCACTTTGCTTAGCCTATAAAATTGACGCTTATTTTTTATTAACATAAAAGAAAATACACGCAAGTTAGATTCGTAAATGAAACGAGTACATATTCTTAATACTTATTATTTCTATAATAAACTCATTTTTCGTAATTTTCGACTTACGCCATTTTTCAATTGAGGGGCTCAGTTATTAAATCTGTATTGGTCAAATGTACATTTGGAGAGCGTTTTTTTATTACTGCGTTTTATGGGTAGAATTGAGGTTTACCAATTGCGCAGTTTCTGTAGTAATTAGTAGGAACTGAAGTTGTATTTATAGTCTTACGCGCGATACGAGGCCGCAATTATGTACTCGGGCATTCATAAGAGTGGTCGATAAAGTGACAAGATTCTTCAATGCCTATCAAAGAACAATGGAGATTGCTATCTCTGTGGGAATTTGATCGTTATCTACTTCGTATCAGTCAGTCTAAATTAATGGAAGGAAATCATAGTACGCAATACGACAGAGATTCAAACTAATAAACTCCACGTGGAATCCTACTATATAATATAATATGTAATTGCGAAAGTGTGTTTTGATGTGTGTTACTCAATCACGTCGCAACTACGCAACGGATCTTTCTGAAATTTTATATACACATAGTGTAGGACCAGTAATGACATATAGAATACTTTTATCCCCCAATTTTTTTATGCAAGCTTTAGCAGCATAGAACTAACCTATCTTAATATAACTACTCATGAACGTACTGATAATTAACTGAGAGTCCCGATCTCTATCTTCAACATCGTGTTTACCTCAATCAGACTTAATTTTCAGACACATATTTATTAAAATATTTTTCACCTTCGACTAAGCACTATGCGCTTCAAAAGTTTGCGAGCCCTTTTCTGAAGTACCCTCTATTTAGAGCTAATTTCTGTATATAGCCACAAAGGGCCACGAAATAATATGAACGCTCGAAACCACGGAATTCCTTGTTGTGGAAGCTTCTAGATGAAGTAGGGATCTATTGAACGCAGAGGTGGGTTACCGGTTAGTGATGTCGACGAACTCGCTGAAGGTTGACCAAGGCCGTTTAGATCTATTTATAGCGAGGCAGTAACGAGGCAGACATTTACTGGGATTCGTATTTTCGTAGATCCTCGAAGAATGATCGCGCGGGAGCACTGATCGCCTCGGGAGTTGTGAATTATTTTAGCGACGCCTATGGCGAGCGCGCGCCCCCTGGATGCCTCGAGGCGATCGGCTTTATCGGAGCCACTGTTGTTTCTTATCGTCGAACAGATGGTCATTAGTGTTCGTGCAACGATTCGAGGAATGCTTGGGTTGACGAGCTATCGGGAGCGATAAGCTCGATCGAAATCCATGTTGCAGGGAAATCACGGTGAGAAATCTCCGGACAGAGTGATTGATACTGTTGCGCGGAAGATTTGGAACTGCGTGTAAGAGATTCTCGCGTGAGGAGCATCTGAATCAGAAGATTATGGAGATTCAAATTTTTATTCAGGGGATTAAGGGGGAACTCACTGTGACGGTCGAAAATAAAGGATATTTTCAAGATATTCTTTTATAATGAAATGTAACTTTCTACGAAACATCTTTATTACCAACTGAAAATGCATATATTTGACTAATATTTTATGCTCCCAGATTGAATTTTTTTCGGTAGTATGGCCACAGTATACGATAACGTTAAGCTCTGCAAAAAAAAATTACAAAACGGGCGCTCTTGTAACTTTCCAACATTTGCTCCAAATTGAAAAATTCGAATGGTTTCTTAAAGTATATTACAATAGCTTCAGTTAAGCGTACAGATTTAATAAAATATCAATTTTTTTAAGAAATGGCGGACTTAAGGAGAAATCTTGAACAAAAAGTATAAAAAATCAACATGTTTTTTTAATGTTACTATTAAATGAATTATTCGAGCAAAAAACTGGTACGATTAACTGAAGATAATTGTATTTCGAATATTCCTTGGAAATTTCAAGTGAATCCAATAAAAATTGACTCATTGTCAGTCATTAATGCGCCCAGTTTGAAAAATATAGTTTCGAGATGATCGCGTTTAGAGTTTTGACAGAAATTATTTTCTGCAACTTAAAGATCGCAGCTGTATGCAGTCTCGTCGTAGTCAGCGATTCTCTACCTAGTTCTAAACAATATATGAGCTGATAATCCCTCTTATTAGATACATTTAGATTTTTGGACATAAACTTTTCGGGCGATTGATACCAAGTTACCTATGCGTGCACTCGATTCTGAGCGTTTCCGTAGCCCCAGAATTTTTCGAGATCCACTATGAAATTGTGCAGATATATTTTTGAGCCCCAAATATTATGAAAATGCACAAAAAGAAAAATCGGAAGAAAAGAATTTTCACAGTGGCTTCCTCCCTTAAAGGCATTTTTAAGACGGGTTTCGAATTTTTTATGTAGGGTCAGTTGGAGTAAAGTGCCAAGGAATCATTATATCATTATGGCGAATTGGTTGTGAAGGGCTTACTGCTCGCCAAATTTAAAATAGAAAGCTGTAGTAAATGATGGAACAAAGAGGATTTCTATTGAAATCGCTTCATTAGATGTTTGTATGCTTGTATAACTTCAAATGTACCTGTTTTATAGAGCATTATATTTATTTTAAATGTAGTTCTCTCCTTGCAAGGTGAAATATGCAATATGTACTTAATATTGCCACGCTAAAATACCTATTTCTGTTTGTGAATGAGATCACTGATCAGTTTACACGAAGCAGATTGGTGAAAAAGAGGAGGTTTAATCTAGTAGAAATGATATCGGCTGAATCGATTAAAAGGTAGAGAGTTCATACTAGATAATTTTGGAGCAAGTGATTGAATATTAAAACGTTGTTTATAAAATTCAACCATAAGATCGACATATAGTAAAGAATATGGGCTTGTTGTTTGAATCAGTCCTTTACAAAACGTGTGCTCAAAAAGATTGCTGAAAATATCTTCGCAAATATTTGAAGAAAGTAAAACTGATGGCTAGTGTTATAGAAATAACAGTTCAGGAAAAACATATACATGTAAAAGTTAATTTTTCAAAGAAAGCATGGCTTTCATTACTCTAAATAAATATACATTTAGGTGACGAAGTATTAACAAATTACTCCTCAGAATTTCATCAATAAATTCAATCACCATAAATGAATACTTTAGTCTAAACGAATAGATATCCCTGAATACAATAAATTTAAAGAACATGAACGCCTATTATTGGACCAAAAAATCACTGAAAAATCACCACAGGATGTCCTTGATAGGAGTATCATAAACTGATACAGTAAGGTTATCAGAACGATTCCATATTCTATAGTTCTACTTGACAAAGTGTCCACTACCTATACAGCAATGTATTGATTCATATTTATGTAACAAACGCGTGATAAGACCATTTAAAAATTGAAGCTTCTTGATCCCTTGATCCCTACAGTCACGATATTTTGTACGAATCTAGTTGACTAAGTAATATCAGATTGATATTTTATTTCCTTTCTCCCTTAACGTATTTAAATTTCTTTCCTGCTAGGATATGAATTTGCAAACGATTAGAGTAACTAAATTCTTAAGTAAACTTTAGAGCAATTCATTCGATATCCGATAACAGACGTTCGTTTTGGTATTACGTGTACGCTGCGGTTTAATTTACTTGAGCGTGATTATTTTCACTTTGGTAATTCGCTCGTTTATATCCGTGAACGTGGCAAGCGTGTCAAGCGATTAAAACAGCTTTATTGGACTCTTTAATTAATTACAATTTACATTTGGATTCTCGCTGGCCAATGCAGCATGTAGGGCGAACATCGCTTGGCTTCGTACAATTCTATGTAGACTGTCTCTGGATCCGCTGATAAGATAACAATTCATTTACAGACGTTAAGCGTCAACAATAGAATAAATAGAAATCTATTTAAGATCTTGAAGCCGGGGGATAATTAATACAATCAAATATTTAGACTCCATGTGTCACGTTTATGTCGTGTTGTTTTTTGTCTATGTCGCTAAATGACATTCTTCTGAATCCAATTTTGCTAGCACTTAAAGTTTCACAGAAAAAATTGAACCCCTCGGACTGCATGCTTGCGTGAATATTTCTATTCTGCAGTTTTCTATTAACGCGACTCTTGTTTTCTTACTAGATTGCATTATAACCAAGACCATCAATTTCAATGAAACAGTTGTACACACAGTACGCGGTTAAACTGAAATTTGTAAAAATGAGAAACATTCACGAGGGACATTGTGGTACTTGGCCTCGTCTCTTCGTTTCCCAGTGTTTCTCGTTTTAAAGTTGCATAATGTAGTCAATTAACTTTGAAAATTTGAAAATCTGTGGAAAAGTTTTATACAAAAGAGAACAAATTCAAAGTATATATACTGAAGATCGTGGAAAAAGTAGTTGCATAATGGAATCGCAATTGTGATCACACAATACACTCTTCATTAAAATTGTATCCAAACTGCCCCTTTCGTTTAGCATTCTCAAATAATGCAGTGTTTTATAAACATGACGCTGCCTGCTGCTGCAAATCATCTCGATAACAAAGACCATAAATTTCAAGGAAACAGCTGTAGGTACCTACGCACAGCATACGTTAAATTGCAATGTATAAAAAGCAAAAAGGTATCCTTCGGGGTACCTACACTGTGGTACTTGGCCTCGTCTTCTTGTTTCCGCGTGTTTCATATTTCCGACACGTGTGACAAGATAATTCCTGCTCGTCCCAGAACAAACGCTATCGTGTTGTGCTCGCGTGAAACCGGAAGTGGGAGTGGCGTGCCAGGTCTGTCCCACGTTTTCTACGTTTCCAGTGGCTTCATGATTTTATAAACGCCGTGTCGCGTGAAGCTCGTTACATTCGCTATCATTTCACTTGCATTAATCGCCTCTTATTAGAATCAAAGTAGGAACGCCCACCACGGATTACTTTTTACGTAAAAACCTTCCTTTCGTTTCCCGTGTCGTCTACGCGCTGGCAAATCATCATATTTCCGAATGCAGCATCGCTAAATTGAACGGAATTAAGGAAGAGGACTTTTAATGCGGAATAGTTAGCGCAGCATCATTTTTTAATATCACTAGATTTTTTAATTTCGAACTTGAAAAAGGAACCAATGGTTTAGATTTTTTTTTTTATTTCAACCCCTAAAGAAAATTTTGGAAGCTACTGTTAGAAAATTTAGTTCCCGGCAAAACGATCAGGAAAATTTAAAAATCGGATGAGAATTCACTGAGATACGGAATTTTCTCGACAAAAATCGCTTTGGAACTGCTGTGGCGTCTTGTTCGCAGCGTGCGTTTTACATTCCGTCGCTGCGACACAGGGAATCGATGATTAAGCAGCAACGCACGGTGCCGAGAGTGGCGTAAAAAATGTTGAACGGCGTAGGATGGAGTCGTGATTACATCGAGGACGTCGCTATCCTATCTCATTCATCGAGAATTCGCGTCAGAAGCGGCATGCGCTGTTGCGCGCCAGGCTTCTCTCTCATTCCGCTTCCTCCTCGCCATTGATAAAATCGCATTCCCCTCGGTGGATTTTTCGTCCGCGCTCTCCGCGGCTGTTCCCTATGGTTTCCCGTCTGGCTAGCCTTCCTCTCCGATATTTGACACTTTTAACAAACCTTCGGATTCCATCGGCGGGGGCAACACCATCGGGCTCGGGGTAATTCGAGAACCAAACCGGTTCGTTCGTTATGAAATGTCTCGATGCCGTAAGCCCTTAGCATTCCTCGGCGAAGCGTGCAACGCTGCTTTTCATTGAATTTCTTCGGCGGACGAGGCGAGAAAGCTTGGGCTGCGTGCTTCCGAGGGAACCGTGCGCTCTGCGTGGGGGCGATTAAGAATTTCTTGAGAAAGGGGTAAACTTGTGGTTCAGTTGCTGGAGGAAAACCTTGTCTTCGCAGGCGCATACCTACATTTTGTGCTGTGGTGATCGTGTTGATACCTCTGATTTTCTGGATGGGACAGAATTAGTTAATTCTTTCTAGCTTAATGTAATAGTACCTACTGAACATGATTTTATTTGGTCGTGTGTATTGTTGATTGGGTGAGATTCAGTGTTAGTTTGTGTTATGAAATCTAATCCTAATGGGAGAATTCATGATTAACACGAGAAGAATCAAAATAGTAAAATGACTAAGTACCTAGTTTGAGATTTTTCGATATTTTTAACGCAGCATGCGAATGACAATATCTCTCTTGAATTGTGCATTGTTTTAAAATCTTATTATTTTGCGTGTGAGTAAAAATGGGTACATATTAAACGTTTTAATAGTTTTAGGGATAATTGAAAGTCTTAAAAGTAAATAAAAGGAAGTTAAAGGAAATGAAAAGGAACTTAGATTTATCAGATAGTGTGGTTAATAGGGACGAGGAACTGTAAATAATATTTGTGACTCAAATTTTTCTATGGATAGTAATATGAACAACATGTTTGCGCAATATTCTATAGTTTATTGGTGATTGTTAGTAAACTTTAGCATAATTTATGGAGATGGGGATATGCTAATGTTCTTTCTGATGTGTTATTGAAAATTCTTACTAATTAAAGGCGCAGAATATTTTATATCACGCCGAACATGTTGGTTCATTTGCAAGAAAAATGATGCATGTACAAACAATAAATATGCCTTTTGTCGGACATTTGCGTATATATTTTATTGGCACAGCAAGGAGTAAATGTGTATTCATTCATGATTTGATTGGTTGTTAAACGCATTAATGGTACTAATGACTATGAGGCAGATTTTAATACAGAATAATAATGTGTATTATTTAGGTTACTCTGTTTAATCTGATAGATTTATCAGACTGCAACTAATGGTAAAACAATTAAGGAATTGATTATTGAAAATACAAAGTAAATAATTAATCGGTATTAAAAGCTAGTGGGTTGATAAAGGGGCAAAGAGACTGTATGCATTTTTCAATATAATTTTGTTCCAACTATTCCCATCATTCAGAAAAATCAATATATGTACAAATTTACATGTTCACATTTTCGATACTTCCCACATTATTATTTTTTTTTATGATTTTATACTTAATCAATATTCAATGTAATTATGCATATATCGTTGCTTATAGTAAAAATTTTGATACTCTAAGAGTTTATTATCGCTAAAATCTTGAACTTGGAAAATCTTAAGTTATTATAAGTGAAAAATGTGACAAAAGTTCTGACACATTCCAAATATTATTCGAAACCACAAGTTCTTGGTACTTTGGAAAATTTCTCGGAGGACTTAATGAGTTTAACCACGCCGTATATCCTGAAACTTCTGTCTTGAAACTCTTGCGGTCTTGGCTGTGTCAACAATAAGCAGAATAAGCATACACCTGTCTCCCGCATTATCAACAGACGGCTCATCCCATATTTACTTTGCTATCTACTATCAGTAAAAGTAAATCGTTTGGATAAGATTGTTTACGTTTCCTTAGGGGTCCTCCAGACGCTGATGCATGTTGCAGTGAAACGCAGATGCTTGCATCATGATGCAGGTTTCATGACTCTTGCATCTTGCTCACCAGCCTGGAGAGTGAGCAAGCATCAGTGTTTCACTGCAACATGCATCAGCGTCTGGAGGACCCCTTATATTTTCTCGTATAATAATGATTTGTACCTTTGCAATAATATAAAAAAAATTATTCCTGATGCTTCCACAAAATGTTTCTATATTTTAAGTTGGCAGACATTCTGCGATTAAAGTTAGGAGTTATCATTTAACATAATGGAATGGTAAAAATTTCTACCCATATCGACGAAAAAAACGACACAGAAAGTATTTCATCCAGGTTTCCTTCTAGTTAAGTAAACGCCTAGTTTAAAAATTGCAATGGGAATCCTTACTGAATAATATTCAATCCCCAAATATTTTCTATCTCAACAATAATTCTTGGACATCGAACACCTCGATCACTCACAAAATCCTTCAAACTCGCCCCCAATCAGCAGTACACAATCGAGCTAAAAAATCACGAAACAGACAATAGAAAGAAGACCATCATCAGAAAAATTACCCAACTCAATTAATTACTGCATCACGAACCGTTGAAAGAAAATCAAGACACAAAACAGCCCTCCAGACACGTATTCAACAATTCCCTTTTCACAAGATCCCTTTCCTTCCCGTCTCCATAAATTCATCCAACTGTGTCCACGTTGGAGTCGCGTTCACGTGGAAGGGCAAAAATGCTGGCGCGTGCCGCATATGAAAGTCAAATAGGCCCGCTTGTAAAGTTCATCGAATCGTTTCGCGTACGAGGCACGGGGAAACAAGGGGGTGAAAAAAAAGAAAGAAAGTGGGGGCCGAAAAAGAGGAGCAGGAACGAGAAATCGGAAGATCGTAAATTCTCTAGCACCCGGGTCTAAAGTGGACCGCGGTGGAATGGGAAGGGGAGTGGGTGGGGGGAAAAAAATAGAGAAAAGCATCGCGTTAAATGGTAACCCTGGCAAAGCTCGAGGCCGCTGCGCGCATATTCTATGCACGTACAAATTCACGAACAAGATAGCCGCGTCGGGGGATCTAGATGGAGGAGGGTGCTGGAGGGGGTAGGGGAGGGGTGGTCGGATGATACGAGGGTGCTCTACATTATGCAACGGGCCTTTTAAAACTGTATACATTGAAAAAGTTCCAGACGCGGTGAACCAGTCCGAAAATTTAAATTGCACCCTCGTGCAGCGTCGCGTGCAACTTTACGCTCGCCAGAGCTCTTTTTCTGTTTCTTTCGAGTGCCCGTCTTTTTCCTCCCCTTTTCTCTTTGTCACCAGTGTCTGTCTCTTTTCCCATGTTTTCTCTACCTCAACCACCACCCTCGGCCTTGCTTCTCCACCGGCTGCCAGGCCACTTCTCCTGCTCCCCTCCTCTCGCCGACCGTTTCTCTTTTCGCGTGTTTCCATCTCGTTCTGTCGCCAGCTTTTCTTTGGCCGTTTTCATCCAGTTGGCGGTGTCATGGTCGAGCTTTAGCGCGTTTCTGCGTGGTTCATGGTATAGTGATTGGAGGTTAAAGTAATAGTGGGGTTGAAGGGGGTGGGGGAGTGGAAATGTTGTTAGGCGAGCTTTGTGTGGTGGTGGATGGTTTTGGAGTTGAGTTCCGTCAGTTTCTTTATCATAGGTCAGTTTGCAGTTTTTTGGGAGTTTAAGGGGACTCGCTACTTTCACGGCCTGAAAAGAAGCGCGATATTTAGATTATTTTAAGAGAAACCTTCCAATTATATTAACTGAAAACTTTATGCCTATAGTTGTACATATTTGGGAAACATTTTAAAAAAGGGCACATAAAACTTTAAACGCGTTTTTCTTAATACTATGTTTTTCAAATTGGTTAGCATGATATCTCAAAAACCAATCACTCGATTTACTTCAAATTTGGCACATATCTTCAGTAGATGTTCCATTCTTCGTTCAACTCTGTCAATTATTCGTGATTATCAGAAGGCTTCCGTTTAAAATAAATGAATAAAAAAGAAAAAATAAAATATTTCAATCAACATAATGCTAGTAGTACAAGTAAATAATGTTTAAGTGTAGATTTTTATTTGCAAACTTGCCAGTGTATATTTTAAAAAAAATTATCAGGTTTTAATAGGACAAGGTTTAGGTTATCTACTTATGTTTCTGTCATGAAAACTCAGACTAATTTAATTTATTTACCATTGTATTTACCATTTTGAGCTGAAATACCTGTTTAAACGGTAGGGGGTGTATTACTACCTGAAAGTGATAGTGGGTTACCGCCATAAACCTAATAAATTTATCGTTGGTCACGCTGTAGCACTTCCTTCACTGTAATACGTTCCACTGGAAATGCGAGAGCAAAGGCTTAAATATCGACATTGATAATCGCAACACGATTTGCTCTTATGCATAATGCACAACGTTCCACAATGACATTCCGGGTGTTATCGGCGTGAATCGATAGCTTTGAACTTTCTTTCACTGACATTTCAGGCTAATTACGGGAACGCAGTCCCCGAGCATTGCTGAAAGTGAAAGGTGCTTCGATTGTGTCTGATTCGGTATGGAATCTGAATCGCGAAAGGTTTTGCTTTGCCTCTACTTTTGAAACCTCTATTCTTCTTCAATCGTGTTCTACATCTTCCACAATTACTTGATTGTCCTTCAACTTCTTTTTAGAACTACTTTGACGCATTTGCCATAGCACTGTCTCTCTGTAATATGTATAATTCTGTGCTTTGTGTTGATTTGTTTAGGTATAAACAAAAGGAAGTCTCCGTGAAAAAGAAAATTAAGTTCTCTTGAAATGAGTGAAATTTCTTTCATTGAATGCTGCACCTAATTAGGAAATTAATTTCAATTCTTTTAGAATTAGATATTCAATATTGTATTCAAAAGGAGATGAAGTTAATTTCTGTTTGTCGCTGACGAAGCAGGGCAACAAAGGACTGATTATCGTATTGTATTATATTTCCTTAATATTTTGACAATACTATAATCAACCCTATTGAAATTTGAAACACTCCTGTAGCAGTCATAACTGCCTGCGGCGGCATAACAATTCAGTGTGAAACCGACAATGACTGCCGCGTTCGTCCATAATTATCTGTTAAAGCTGAAGCACGAAGTGATAATTATGGAACTGAAACATGAAATAATTCAAAATCTCGAACCTGGTAAAAGTGCTCTAGAATTGGAAAGAACATATGATTACTCAAAAAGGTATAATTCCTGGTCACTAAAAATGTCCTCGTTGAAAATCTTCAAACTCCTTATGATATGTATCATAAGTATCAGAAAAATAATTTTACATAAGTACTTAGGTATGTACTTTGAGTTACGGGAATGCCACAATTTTTTTTTGTTTGTGGCATTTAGTCCTTTATATTATTCTTGCATTCCTACTATTGATACTTACTATGTGACAACTGAAATCTAAAGTGGTCAACGCCACAACAATAAATAAAGCTTACTGTCCAGAGCAATCATGTCTCACTGTTATTTCAAATAACAAAAATTATACTGCGCGAAAACTTCAAGTCAGGTAAATCACAGACGGTGTTTTAAACCAAATATTATTTAATAATAGACCGATATTGTGCTTACTGCTAGTAAGTTAGGGTCCTGTATATAAAAGAAACAAACACTGAGTAATTTTCACTCATTGTTAATATCATCAGAATCTTACAGAAAGAAATCGTACGAGGAAATCGCAATTACGATTAAATCCAGTGCATTCTGCATTAAAATTGTGTTCAGAATTTCCCTTTCGTTTAGTCTTCTGGATTTATTTACTCGATTGCAGTTTTATTCGATTCTCCTTCAGCATTTTCCTGCTTTCTTTGCGTCGTTGCAATTCTGTGCATTATGCACGGAAGCTACCTCTATGGCTGGAATCAAAGGCTGCGTTCGTGGAAGCACAAGCAGGGAAAATGTCTCGGGCCTGATAAATATTTGCTGCGTCTTGACTGTTACTACGATCCGTCAGACTGGCTCTTCTGGAACTCGAGGGTGAGGTGAAAATATGAGATAGTTATTTCCACGACTTCCTAATGTTACCTTCAGAACGGACCCCCGTGCGCGCTACTGCTGCAATTAGCATACTAATTGCGCGATATTAGTGGCAGTAAAATGGTACAGGATATACCTGAGGGGAAATAGAAATACCTTGTTAGGGAATTCTATTGGCAACTTTACGTGATAAACGTTGAATTGCATGGAATTTGACGAGGAGTGCAATGCATCTCTAAATTCGATTTGGGGAGCGGGTAGAATGGTATGCTTAAAAAATATATTAAGTGTCGTCTATTAAATCTGAAATTTTCCGTCAAAAAATTTCTGGAAAGTATGAGTTGTATAAAAATCTATACTTTTCACTTCAAGGAGCACATATTTTATTTAAAGAATTGTTGGAGAAGTTATGCCAGATCACTAGCTTCTGGCTTTTGTTTTCTGGAGTAATTTCAGTTTCAGAGTCATTCGTGTAGAATGTTTCATTACCTTCAGTAAAGTTACCTTCAGTTTGTAGACCTCTGTGTCAATGATAGGAAGTAAATCAAACACCACAGATAAAAGTAATCGCATATATTTGAATATTCATACTAAACGTATAATTTACATTTCACATTGGACTTTTTGAAAGCTCGAGCTCGTGTTTAAATCGCTTTGATAAATGATCCTTGAAAAATTCCATCGTGACACTTATCACTATTTCAATCATATGTAATGCATTTTTCATGTACTGTAGTATATATACTTTATCGTATAACAATCTGATAAACGACATTACTAAGTACTCTACACAATACCAGCACTTAAATATCTAGAAGTAACGAAAGAACAAATCATGACAAAAACAGCTTTCCTTTCTCTCACAACACATCTTTCAATTCCATAGTTTTCTAACCAGGTATCCCTACAAATTTCACGGGGAAAGTTTATCCAGTCCTCATGTTCCATCATGCTAGACGAGACACGTGTGTTTGAGGCACGACGACAGAGTTTGCCGTGTCGTTAAACGCTTCTCCGAATTAAAGGGACGAGGTTGAACGTCTCCTCTAACATCCCTGTCGGTGCCTAAGGTCGATTGACTTCACGCGTTCGATCCTGTTCTGTTTGAACAGCCCATTCACGCTCGCATTTGTCACCCGCAGACGGTGCAGCGCACGTGCACCACGTGTTGTGCAAACTCGAGCTATTCGGGTCGTGTAGCTGTGAGTTGCGTGGCTGATAAACTTTCTCGCGCGAGCGGACCTCGAGATAAGCCGTGTAAAATGATTTAAGGCGTGAAGGGGGGTCGATAAAATTCCGATCCCTGGCGGGGATTCTTCCATAGGGGATTTCGCAGCCACGTGGGTGTTAAAATGTTTAGATGGCGCTTCGCGGAAGCCAGGTAATGCATGTTTGTTTAAGCGAAGGCTAATAGTGTTATTATTATTATTATTATTATTATTATTATTATTATTATTATTATTATTATTATTATTATTAGGAGTACATATTTCACGTATTCAAAATAAAAATCACGGTAAAGTACATAAATAAATAATAAATATGGAGGTGCCAGTTAACAACAGAATGCCCTGAAAAGAATTAATTCAAAATGAAGTTTATTAGCGTGAGTCGTTGCACTCGATGCAATCGCACGGTAACTTATGACGTTGAGATTACTGTATTAAGCACATGGAACTGGGTTGAGGGGTCGACACAGAATACTCAAGTTATATCCGGTATTAACAGAAAGACACTTCAGTGTCAGATAATACGCGGCATTACACGCAGCGATACGTATAATCACTTTCAAGGAAACTGCACACCCTTTCTGCACCTCTATATGTTAATTCGTATTACAACAATCCCTTTTTGTAAAATATATTATGCTTCTTTGCGGACATTAATTCCGTGAGATACAAATACCTCATTGCAGTCTAAGATCTGTGTGCTGGATTAGCGCCCCTAACAAAATTTTTCTAAGGTCACAATTTGTGACGTAATTGTATGCTCTGAATGCTCATTTGCCTTACAATAATCTCTGCTTACTCGTGACTTAGGGATGTAAGGATCACTGACCCAAGGCATCATCAAGGCAAAACCTACATTTCCTCTAGCCCTTGAAATTCGCATTTCCATTCCCCTCAAATTCCACCTAGTGAAGCAACACATTCGCAACAAAAGCATTACGAGTAACCAGACCATGAAAGGATACCTCGTGTGTACACGATTTGTCCACACGCCGCTCGGTGCGAGTTCGAAGACCAGCCCAATCGATTGAAGTCGTGCAAACAGCCGACCTGGTTTTTATGAAAAAAAGTTAAGAGAATCGCTGATTACTACTGTAATAATAAAAAAATAGCTGTTACTCGTGTTACACAGCTTTTGAAACTACATTGCCTCGACTGGTCACACATATCAGCTTCGTGACGGTTCAGTGCCGTCAGTGTCAATGATCTCTTCGTTACTTTAATAGTCTCTCATCACACATCTCTCTCAGTTGCTGACCCTAAGACAAAGAGACCATGGACTCTAACGGCACTCGGTGCGTCCCTTTTTGGTGGTGGGGTGACGCGTCCACTGTGACGCAATCCTTGTAGCCCTTGATAAGTCGTTGGAGTCGTCAGCAAAGCTATATAGTTTGTCACCGAACAACTCAATGCACAGGGACAGCTCGCAACAAGCGTGAACGCCGCGACGCCAGGTCTCAGGTCACCTAGGTACGTACGCGCGCGTTCCAGCGGTCGATTTCTCCGTGAGCATTACCTAATGCAACGCTGATGCGCCGCGGCGCACAACAGATTGATAATGGGTGCATCGTTGCACGGACGGCTGGCGTGACGCACGAGTTGAATGATTCGCCGCGAGGCGAATTGCCATTCATGCCGCGGCCACGAGCTACGCCCGTACTATCTCGGCGATATGGACGTGGCTCGTAAATAGATAGCCACCTTAGTACCTTGACCGTACGGCGCGGAGATTTCGCGTCCCCGTTACGAGCGCCCACGTCTCCTTGCTCGCCTTGAGCCACGCGCGGCCGGTTTGTGTAACGAACAATTGCTTTTTGCGCTGGTTAACGTTTTACCCGCTGCATATTATCCAGCAAACTTACCCTCGCTGTTGATCTCTTTTGAGTCTTTGAAGAGGTCGTTGATTCTTGCTATTTTTTACAACTGCCTTTCGTAAATTTATAGAGGTCTTTGAATGATGTAGTTTTGCTGTTTTCACTGCTTCGGAGAAGTAGAGTATAGGGTAAAGGACCCAATTACTGGCAGCCAACCCAATTACTGTCACCTTAAGCTATTTTACTTAAACGTTTATTTATTCGTTATTTTAAGTAAAATAGCTTAAGGTGACAGTAATTGGGTTGACTGCCAGTAATTGGGTCCTTTGTCCTAGTCTTACAATTAGACTAGTGATTTTATTCGTCGATTTTTGTGCGGTGTTCGTTAAAAATCAAAAAAACCTTATTCTAAAGAATTCTATATGTAGCTCGATTTGAAACTTCTGTTTTCTCAGCTACGAATCGCTACATTGATCAATCTCGTGCATCTACGATGCATATCGCGACACAACGGCGATGAAATTCATCTCCTGCAGCGTTGTAGGTTTAACTAGCGGTATCGCCATACGCGTGTCGAGATATCGTCGGAAATCGACATTCGGAAATAACCAGCGCCCCTATCTTTCGAACTTTTCCAATCATACTTTGGGCAGAACTTGCTGGGTAGAAGGAAAGGCGTGGCGGGGAGCGGAGACGAGCGTAATGAAAGTTCACCGAGGAACTTTCTCCAGGCTGATCCCGGCTGGTCCGTTTGCACGTCTTCCCTCGGAGGTCCTGTTGACCCTGGAACAATACTGAGAAAGGCTTGATTTATTTCCCTCGCCTGATTAACGCCGCGCGGAAATATATTTTGCTGCCCGGAGAAACGCCTGGCTCTGTGGAATTTTTTCTGGGCAACGTGCAACTGAATAATTAGGAAACGTTACCTGAAAGATTTAAGCTTGTGTCCTTTGGAGGTCGCGATTTTACAGTGAGGATTGGTACCCAACGAGACTGACTCGGTTTAAAGCCTTAGGCTGGGTACATACGGGTATAGTGTAACGAGCAATACAGCATGTTGTTTAAGGGTGGGTAAAGATTAATACATTGGTTCGAGCAATGAAACATGTAGTGTTAAGTCGGGTACACACGGGTATACTGCATCGAAGAATGAAACCCATGATGTTAACACGTTGCGTCCGGGTGACGTGAACGGTCACGTCATGGGACTTTTGGGCTCGGTCCCAATAAATGTGGAAGGTGAAGAAGAATATTTGAGGTACCGAATTTTCCTTTTGCATACGCATTCAGTACGAACGTGTTCATCGGTGTGTGCATGTCGTTACAAATTTGCATTTTTTTTCACCATGGTGCAGCTGTTTCTTGTATTTAGGAGAAGGTCAACTATCTTTGGTGCCGGACGCAACGTGTTAAGTCGGGTGCACACGGGTATACTGCATCGAAGAATGAAATCCATGAT
Organism: Andrena minutula; assembly: GCA_929113495.1. Lineage (NCBI taxonomy): Eukaryota > Metazoa > Arthropoda > Insecta > Hymenoptera > Andrenidae > Andrena > Andrena minutula. The sequence goes on along the minus strand of OV815996.1, from coordinate 8,100,499 downwards.
GTAAAGTCGGGTACATACGGGTATACTGCAACGAAAAATGAAACGCATGATGTTAAATCGGGTACACACGGGTATACTGCATGGAAGGATGAAACGAATGATGTTAAGTCGGTTACACATGGGTATACTGCATCGAAGAATGAAACGCATGATGTTAAGTCGGGTACAGGCGGCTGTAACACGAGTTACGTAATTTGTAGTGTTAGGTCAGGTACAGGCGGCTGTAACACGAGTTACGTAATTTGCAGAGTTAGGTCGGGTACAGACGGGTATAAATCAGTTAGGGTTTACCATCATCATAAAAGTGTTTGCAATTTATCTTTCATACAAGTTTGTCACATGTGTACGTCTAAGTGAACAAATGGAGCGAATTTATCCCGTTTGTGGAGGAAAAGTTCTAGCTTAACTCTTTATAACTACAGTAGAGCGTCAATTATCCGAATTTCGATTAACCGAACCGTCCATTATCCGTCCATTAGCCAGTGCTGCATCATCGCTATCCCCACCACTTCTTGGAACCAGTGTAGCGGTACCGATTGATTGATTGATTTTTGCGTAATATATATTACATTTCAAATTACAGCAGTATCACTTTTGTATTTAATAAGTAATTTTAGGTGTACTTCCTGTAGTTATAAACTGGGTAACTACATGCATACTTCATTCTCTGAACTGTTTGATTATCCGAACAATTCAAATTTGCCGAATCACCTCGGCCCCAAGTGGTTCGAATAATTGACGCTCTACTGTACCATTAATTTCACGTTCCCTTTTCTAGCTTTTGATAGCGTTTCTATTCATAATCCAAAGTGTTTCCCGATGGACAGCAAACAAGTATCTATGACGTTGCGTTTTTTCAACCGCGCGCACAAATATCACGTGGCGCCAGGAATAATTTAGCTTCCCCTTTCTGGTAATATATTATTTACTCTTCGTCTCGTGTTTTTTTTTTTACCACAGAAGAATTTTTTATGTTAATGCATCAACCCACGGAAGTAAATTTTACATTAGGGAAACGTTCGTTCCGAAGAGCTCACGCAAACGTTAATTTTCCTGCGACGAACAAAACAAAATTCGACGAACGGAGTGGAAAGGGAAAAAACAGACTGCAAGGATACAGGGGCCGAACAAAAGGTCCCTGGTAAATCCATCGTTTTCGTTGCCTTTAGACCACCATGGCGGTACGCTCGCTAAAAACCTTTCGCTCGACTCGTCAGAATGATTTATCGACATATTGGCAGGCGTACGTGGAGCACGATCGATCGCAGCCGCGAATCGTTCCCAGCGTACTCGAGAAAGCAGTTTAAGGATTTAGCTACACCGTTCTGAATGTTGACAGTCGTGCTTTCCTCTGTTCACTGACAGTCTGATTCATGTTTGCAATTCGTAACGACTCGGCAAAATTTCTGTAATAAAGCATGCATTTTTTTGTATACTACTTTAATTTTATAAAGTAGAATTTCATTAGAACACTGGACGTGAAAAATCACTCACTTTATGGCAGACAATTTGTTAATTTTCATTGTTTGAACATTCCTTTGAAAAACAATGTAGACTTTGAATTTTTCAAATTTGAAAGTAATAATTAGAAATGCCATTCAAACTCTGATTAGAATCCTTCCTAACGTCTGTAAGTACTTTCAACTAGAAAATACAGTTTCTCTAAACGCAAAGAAACGAAATCTTCTTATAAATGTAGCTCGTGAAAATTGTCCCTCGGTCCCTAATTCCCTTCGAAGCTTAATGCAACAGACTGCAACTTCGAAAGATTTTACCTCACTATAGATAACTTGCAGCTCCAAGAAGTGGATAACTTCCTTCATGAAAAAGAACAAAACTTCGAAATACCATAAAGACACTTCGATTTCCTAGAAACTCTGTTGTGCACGTGTGCGTTGACTTTTTTCTCGGGCAATCCTTTCGCCTCCCGTGTGAGATCTGTCACGTTTCAATTTTTCGCTTCGGGGCGGGGATTTCTGTAAATATTGGCGCATTCACGTCAAAAGTTTTCATTGTTCAAAAGAACGTCAATATTGTCCTTAGGTCGGACCCGTTCAAGTGCACTTTCCCGGGGCATATGGGAACGTAGGAGACCAAAATCGAATAAAGTGTTTCGCTGTCCCGAGTTGCAGAAGTAGGCCACGAGGTCCTCTCAGGGCTTGACCTACACACCTCTGCAAGGAACGTATCGACTGTCGCTGCTGTACTTTCTTCCTCTTGTATTTATTTCAGAAATACGAAACAATCTCTTCCACAGATCAAATAATAATACTTCGTAATAATTCTAAATATGAATTTTATTATCCTTTTATAAATTAGTGTCTCATTAGAGATGAGTCACAATTAAGTCAGATCAATTAGCGGCTTTAATATAAAATATTTAAATCATTGTGGATGCTACAAATTAATGGTAATGAATATCGATGAGGCTTCTACTTGTTCAGGTCTAAATTAATTAAATAAGTAAAAACTTTTTTGAGTTACAGATGGGGGATTAAAAAATGTGGAGGGCATGAAGATGTAGTGTACACTACATTTTCTTGGTATAAATGTATCGATCTCGAATTATTTCAGGGGCTGTTTCACGACTAAAACTTGATTTTTTATCAGAACTAGAAATTCTTTTATGTATTTGTCGAAATCTTCTTTAGATCAGTAAAAGCTCATTACAATTTGAATTTCTAAGTTACCAAGTTTTTCTTTCTCCTGCAGACTGAATACAATTCTGAAACTGTGTCAATGGAAACGAACAAAGCGTCGTGAAAGTGTTAACAACTTTAAAACAACAAGCTATAACGCAATGTAATTTCATTTTTTACAGCACACGTCGTGAATACTGAACACCTCCACGGTGCCACTCGACATGTTTGACCATTAAAATTTTAAAAAATTCAACTGGTTACGTATACGCGTATGCCTTACGATCAGTAAAACATTTTAGTAGCTACATTCGAGAACTGATTTCTACACGAAATTCAATTCTTTGAAGCGCGGAGAGTGTACTTACACTTGCGAGGATTTAAGCGTTATTCGTATTTAGTTATACCCTCGTCTACTCTATTTTAAAGAATTTATTATTCGACGGTCAGTTTATTATCAGAAGACGTTTCTTGACGTCTTAAGCCATAACAATTAATTACAGACTCGAAACGCGCAAGTGTAAAGCTATAAAAATACGAAACTGATTTACCGACTGCCATAAAAGATTCAGGCATAACGAACGTACCGGCTATGCTATAAAAAACGCAAACGTAATTTACTTATATTCGTTTTTTCGCTGATTTTAAAACACTCAGGGTGGCATCCCAGCTCTCTCTATTTTTAGTCACTTCCGCAGATGGGTACCTTTTTATGCGTTCCCTTTTCTAAATATATCTCGTCCTACATTGTTAGTCACTTTTTTGCTCTTGCACGGTTCAGTGTTGTGCGCGGAAATTGTGATTCACGAACTCGCGAAACCGAGAGGGAAATGCTCCGTTACGTTTCTAATTAAGTTCGTCCGATTTTCGACTCGCCATTTAAATTTTCCGTGCCAATGGAGATCAAGGGAACGGGAACACTGGTCCGTATCAGACAGAAACATTATCAGACTCCGTTGTTCCGGCCAGTGGTTCGCTCAGAAGAGTTTAAGCCCGCTGTCAGTCGAGACAACGAGAGTTCTCATCGTGTCTCATTGTTTACGTGGACCAGGCTGGCCTATCGTGCCACGGCCAAGTTTCTGAAGTGGGGCACGTGGCCCCCGTTATCGCGAAAAGCCTCGAATCGTAACTCCGTGACCCCGTCTGTCGATAGCTGGGTAAAGAAGTTGCTAATTTCGTCATCGGTTGCTGGCAAAGGTTATTCTAAAGGCCAGTTAGGCAACGTGGAAATTAATTATGTGTACTGTTGTGATTTATTGATTTTAAAACATAGAAAATTAGAATTTTTTGTTAGGTTTAGGTTAGTAGGAACACTTTCTCCTTTTAGCAAAACAGCTTGATTAATCGAATATACATATGACATTTAGACTGAATCATTTTTTAATTGTTTAAGCTTAAAATTACCCTGAAGCTATCTAATTTCAGGAGGTTGCTGAACAACAGCTTTTCAGTAAAGAGATGAAACGTTTATTATGTATAAAAAGGAACACAAATTTGAAATTTAAAATTCATTTCATTAACCTAAATGTACATTTATTATAGGAGATGAGTAATATCGTTATTATATTTTTTTATCTCTTTGAAAGGCTTTCTCGGACGCGCATTATTGCTTTAAAAAATATTCGAGTTAGAATTCGTACCTGTGTTTCAATAAAAATTTTCCATATTTCATAACTTTTCATAAATATTATAAATTCCAGAACTTGTGTATATAAAATTTTTTTCCGAGCTTTATTATGGCATAAAAAAGCATTTGCAACTATCCATTAAATTAGAGATATTAAGCATTCTTTCTACGAGATAAAATCAAAGCGTTCACCATTCTAACAATTACAAAGGAAGAAAAGAATCATGTAGAAAGGAATAGCCTCTGTGAACAGTTGCACGGCTAATTAGATCTGATTTGTAATTAGCAGAGTGTCTATTAGAGGAGATTATTTCATTCAGGTACCCTGTTATTTGAAAGCAATCCTTTCTAATACTGAGTACAGTTGTAACTAATTTCAAGCATTGTGGTGAGTTAAATTTTCTATGGTACATTTAGCAAGAAGAAAGGTATTCCTGTGAAGAAACACTTGGCGGAAGAATCAGAATGTTAATCCATCCTCGTCTGTGGTAATAATGGATGATTAACGTAGCTTCTTTGAAAGCTTCACTCGGCAAGGAAATCTCATCGTGTGGAAAATAAATCGAAAGAATGATTTCCCTCTTGTATTTCTTTTCATAAAGTCATGCATCACATCTTCATAATTTGATATCCGTTATTTTCCTTTAATGTTAATGATACAGTTCCTCAATCATTTTTGTGATTATATTTCTCGAGTCACGTAATCACATTAATTTCTGAGACTCTATTAATCTTTCATTTTAACTGCGTCGAGGTCTATTAAATTTAACATTTTTTCCTCAGAAATACCGCTTGCTTAAGCCAGGAAACATTTAGGAATTGTTCTAACGAAGAGAGGTGTAATAAAAATTTATTTTTAAGCGATATACAGTCTAAAGACAAAGTATAAGCTAAAGAAGGTTTTTCTTTTTATTGAAATATTTGAATTAATCGTTTTTACTTTCTGTCGTAGGAATTCCTTACGCTTCGATTAATTTGAAACTTCTTAGCAACAAAGAAGCATGAAAGTACGCGAAGAATTCAATTACGTAACGTAGAGAATTATTTATCTATAACCAAACGAACTTCGTTACTTCCTGATTCCTTCGCTGAAATTCTAGGTAGAGAAAATTCGGTATAAATTAAATTCTTCGGTACTCCAAGAGAGTTCCCTTAGAAATTCAAGCTATTATTTCCTTCTTCCAGTCTTCTTCTCAAGATTTTGATTTATTATAAAGCGCCCCTTCTAAAATTATTTTGAAAACATGAATTTAATCCTTCTCGAAGATCATTTATTAAATTAAATGAGAGGTCAATTTTGAAATTTATTAAAGAAGGGTTATTCACTCATTATTCGATTTACCTTTAATTACAATAATAGTGTTTTTCAAAATGATGGACATAATATTTCGAGAAAGGTTTTATTAATGAACTCAATATTTCAAAAGAACAATAGACTTTTTTCTTATTAAAAAAGTAAAAAAAAATAATAAAATATACTTTTACTTTTACATTTTAATTTTTGCGAACGCAATCTGATTAATAAAACTTATTACCTAGTTCATCAGAAAAAATTCCATAGCCGAGCTTTTACTTAACTATTCAGTTGTATGTAATTCCAAAAAATAAAGGATTTCGATGACTTTCAGCGTGACATGAAGCTTCTAGAGCCACGGTTTAGTTTGCATAACTAAAAGAACACTTCGAGCCGTAATCGTCGGTTCGTTCCTCGAATTCGCCGTGTTTACTGCATCCTTTCGTTTACTCTGCTCCGTTTCCACGGCGATACTTGGGAGGATGTCGCGGATCAGAGGCTTGAGTTTACTGGCTGCGAATTAAGACGATCCTCGCTGATTAGCTGGATATTTGTGCTTTGCGTTTGATAAGAACGCCAGTGGCTCTATTCGTCGGTTCGCGAGTCCCTTTGAGGGTGTTTGCAGTCTCCTGCTCGCGTGTGATTTTCCCTGAAACGCTTTGAACCACGTTGCCTTGCCTACTTGGCTGGGCTTAGGCTTCAGTAAATCTTGCTTGCGTCCTTGGAATCACCGTGAGAGGAAATTTGATCGCAGAAATTTCCAGGAAAATATTTGATGCACCTGATTCCGATAATTAAGGAAAGGATGAAACAGAGGGTTGAATTTTCTTAAGATTATGAATAGGGGTTGAAAAATGGAAAACTACACAAATTCAATAAAATTTTTAAATGTCCTAGTTGCACTAATTCAATTCCAAAGTACTATTCCTTCATCACTTTGCTTCCTGTTTGTACACAAATTGTAACACCCCCTTTGTTTTTTTAACTTTCCCCCAATTTTATGGGAATCAGTATTATTTATCCATAAGTAAAAACTTAGTGTTCATAAGTCTATAAAAAAATCGTCGTCGTTGCGTCATTTCTCGGCCCGCAAAGCTTCCATTCTGATAAAAAATTTCTTGCATCGTGCGAAACGAAAACAATCGATTTTTCAAGGAAACTGATTCCATTAGTCCACTAGAAAATTCGAAATAATAATCGAGGCAGTTTTCCCGTTTAAATGATGTAATACAGAAACGAAGTTTAAAAGCAACGCTCCAGCAATGTTACCGCGGAGGTCAATTAGAGACAGGCGTATCTCCCTTTGTTAGACTGCAACGAAATTCTTCTTGCAGTCTCGAGTAATTCAACAGCACCGTTCAGACGCCTCGCACGTTGCGTAAAATGCATGCGTAAACGTTCATTATTTATTAATTCATGCGTATTCGGTCATGGAGTCTTCTCTCTGCTCTCTTCGCGCCTTCCTTTGCCACGCGAGGAGAAAATAATTCCAGAGCTGCAGCTGCGTGAAATTGAAAAATTTGCATCCTTTGTGCGAGGCACTGCTCAGCAGTGCGCTGTTAAAAGTTGGACAAATAGTAAAACCTTCATCCTTGGTGCAAACATTGATTTAGAATACTCTAGAATTATCAGTAGGTACTCCGACAATTCTAAGCCATGAAGGTTCGAGGTTTAATTAAATGGTGGTGCTGCATTTTTTTCTCAAGAAGTTTATAACAAGAGAGTGTCGTTAGAATTGTAGACGGAAGAAAATCAACTGTGATTAGGAATTCTTTGTGTAGGCGCTGGCTGAAATATTGGCCATTTTAACTAAACTCGTGTCTCAAACTAAGTACTTTTATTACTTAATACTTATTAACACCATTTCTTTAAGGGGGCATTCTGATAAAAAAAATTTCAGAAAAACGATTTTTTGCATATTGCTATAGCAGAGATGGGCAAAAAATTATTTGAAATAAAAATTTGTGTAAGAAATTCTTATTTCAAATAATTTTTCCCATCTCTGGTCTATAGTATAGTATCTGAAGAATATTCAGTAAATGTTGTAAGCCCAAATTTGTAACGATATAGATTCTACAACGATAGAAGCATCTCGACTTTCGAACACCGACAACATAAAAGCAAAACTTTAAACATGTTTATCTCGAAACATGATTTTTTCGAACGGTAGTCAGCAGAATAAAAGAAATTATGAACCTAATCCAAAAATCTTGGTTGCATTTTTATGCAATTGAATTCAATATCGCACCAGCCTTTGACCATCAATTTTAGAGGTCATAGTTTCTTGTTATTAACATTTCTAGGCGTAGAATTACCCCCTTTTCGCATGTTTGTGTTCAAACGTGTACCAAACATCGCCATTTTGCTTTATTTACATTCTTCAAGGGTGATGCGATAGTGATTGATATAACCTATAAGAATATCTTTGGTTTTTTATTTAGGACAATCCTACGTCGACTTCTACTGTCTATCGTTTACGCCTCTTTTGTTGCAGCAGTGCACTGAGCGTCACGTAAAATTCGAAACATTACAGTAAAATGAAAAAAACACAAACTTTTTATATCATTGAAGAACGAATAAAGAAACACCACAAAGTTTTTTAATGCAAGTTGTATACTTTCTTGAAAAAAAATCCTAAAGATCACCTATTTTTTTTTTGCGATTTGATAGGAATATCCCCTTAAGAGAGCGCGCACCTCAGACTGAAAATTTGAAAATTTATTATAAAAGCTTATTCTGAGATCTGTATGAACGAAATTATTATTACCGTCTTGGTCAAGGATGGAAATGACCTCATGTGCGCTGTACAGTGTGCAATCATGGTAGCCATCATCCTAGGGTTAACTCCTTAATATTAACAGTGACCATACGCGCAGAGGTTTGCGGACAGGTTTCCAGCAGGTATACGAACCCTTTACGGGGAAAGTAGCCAGATAATATGGTCGGAACAGGTTCACTGTTCTTCAGTAGCCAATTAAGGTTGTCCCTACTATAATTCCTTAATATCAATTACCTAAGCTGGTCTTACCTGCTAAATACACTAAAATCTTCACTTCCAAACTACGCCATACCCTGGAATATCCACACTCAGCATAATTGACTATTCCAACGAAATATCCACCCCTAAGAAACAGAAGGCTATAACAGCCGATCGATCAATCAGAAAATTCCTTCTAGAATCTCCCCAGCTCCGTCGTTATTACTTTCATTCGCCTTATCAGAACTCCCCAAGAGCCCCTGAAGTATTTCTGAAATCATCGCCGGTATCTGAAGAATATTCGTAAAACAACGCAAAGCACTCTCCGTGAAGAGTCGTTTGCTAAAGCGAGTACTTGTTAGAAACTGGGTCGACGCAGTTTCACGGAAGGTTTTCCTGCATTCAGAAGGAAGGTAAAAGATGGGTGGGGTCTTGCGATGCTAGCCGATAGGGAGTCGTAGAAGATTGTCCCGTGTGGGCGAGTATAAACGGTATGGGGGGGAAAGAGACCGGGGGCAGCCATCCCTGCGTTCCGAATGACAGGTAAAAATTTGTCCCCAGAGCCAGGCGTCCTTCGATGCCACCACGGCTCCCTTTAGCTGGCCTCCCCAGCGCGAAAACGCCGCTTGGTAATATGCTAATTATCTTGCGGAGGTTGTTTCCTGCGTGTAAAGGCGCATAAAACGGCGAGGGTAGCGACCCCTTTCGGTACATGTATATTCATACAGTTTCCTTGTCCCCTCGATTACTACACTCCCCTTCTCGCTGCTGCTTGGTATTCTGCTCCCTGGGATGCACTTTGACCCAGTACGTTCCGCCATACCTTTTAAATATTATTTCGAACGGTGCCGTATTACTTCGCGCGCATTATTCCGTTCCGTGTATTTATTTTCGGGGCGAAAATTGTGGGAGATGTTGTTTTGCAAGCTGGGCGCAGTGGTACTAACAAGGAAACGTGCTCAATTCGAAAATTCTGATTTTAATGAAACTTCGTGCGAATGTATTTTTTTCCGCGGAAGTTCACTCCGAACGGGTGGAGTACGAATATTCGAATACCAGAGAATTTGAATGATTTCTTCGAGGATTCGAATACCAGAGAATTCGAATAATTTCTTTGAAGATTCGAATAATCGAAGTCTTCAGAATTATTCGAATTATTCGAGCTCTAATAAGTACATTAATATTATTTTAAATTAAAATATTGACTGACTCTTTGAATTTATCAAATACTTTATAAAGCAAGTGTATATCCTCTGTATAGACTACACTAAAATAGCTTTCCGTATATATTTCCACGAATTCGACGTGTCCCATTGTTTGCCAGTTTCCACGATCGATAGGTGACGACGCCATCGAAGGATAGGGAATGACCTTACAAACGAAGGTTCCAGGAAACGATCTTACCGATGTTCGTCCCTCTCGGGACCCAGGTATTCTATTTCAAGCGTCCCTGGAATCTTCGGCATTTGCTTGAATGCCGTTGTTCCGCGTCTCCTGATTCCTCTTTCGCTTCCAGCGCCCAAAATTCGTCCCTATCCATTATGGCGGTTCACCACTCGCAATTACGTAATCGATAGTGCCCCGTTAGTTGGTAATTCTTTGAGCCTAGAATAGCAAGCCTCGTTAAAAGAGCTTTGTTGGTTTAGAGGTTCGTCGTTGTGAGATCATTGAGAAGTAGAACCATGAGGCTGCAGTGAAACTATTGTTTATAAGCCTAACCATAAATACATTCTACAGTAAGTGTCTCAAGTTCTTTCATGAAAAGAATTTGCTACATCCTGGCAGCCAGAATATAGAATTCTTCTTATTCATCGCGACATCTAAATATACAAATATTCTCAAGCAGTGACATATTCTGCCAAATCAACTAGCCGAGCATCGAGATTCACTCTGTAGAATCGAAAGGTCGAGTGCTCAATCATCCTTCAGTCATTTGTGCAAGCACAGCGATCGGTGAGCAGGCTTGACCATCGTAAGCTACTTAGCATTTAAGCCTCCCAGAAGTCAAACGGATCAGCTCCATGAAATCAAAAGTAGTGAAACTCGACAAGGTAAGGCTCGATCCTCTCCACGACGCACGACCAAAATTGAGAAATTTAGAGAGAATAGAATAGATGAGTTTAGTTTGCGAGAGACTTATTTAAGTAGTAATTAACACCTACAAATTTTAACGACGGCCAGTAATCATAATCGATGACTAATATTCGAATAATGGAAACGTTAGTCCATTATGGAACCCACACAGGGTTAATTACAGAGGGTACCGGCTGACCAATGTTCCACCCATATTTCCCATCGCGCTACTCGTCCCATGTTTCTTCATTAATTAGTAGGTATGTCAGCTTCTGGTTCCCTTCGCGCGCTCAAAGGACAACGGCAATGCAGTTGATAACCAGCGAAATGCAGCATTAGTCTTATTAGTCTGTCCGAAAAAATGTTATCCCTCTAATGGACTAATTACCCTGCTTGCTAATGAATTAATGGATTGGGCATTATAACGTGCATTTCCATCCGAGATTCGGCGGAGCATCCTTGGCGATGGATCTGTTTTTCAATTGAATAATGCACTTCGGGAGGAACGTGTAATCATCATTCATGTTTACCTGCTTCGTTTTTATATTCGGTGAACAGCTAATTAGAGAAGTTTGAGGCATGGGATTAAACCTCGTCTGACGGATACGGGGTCAATTTTGACCCTTAGATTTGTATCAAATTGTGTGTTAATTATTAGTAGGTATTATTTCTTGAAAAATATAGGAATGTTAAATAATAACGTTGTGTATAATTGGAATTGTGAGTCAAAATGGACCCAGCATCCGACTTGGGATCAAATTATTCAGCACATTGTGGTAGTTTGCTGGCACTTTCAGTTATTAATCTCTGATCACAGGTAGATCAGCACAAACGACACCAAACGCGAATAGTGCATCGCTAGCAGTAATAAATACATGCCAACTTAATCTTGCATGACTGTTGAATGCACACATTTCATGCAATGGAGATTTAGCCGATGACGTTTGGTTATTCACAGTACAGAGTTGCTAATATGTTTGGCTCGCTAGCTGGGGTAGACTTTACCAATTCAGTGACAGAACTATCACGAAAGTGCCTGCCATATGACATACCTACTCGTAAATTACAGAAGATGTACAGTTTGAACCTGTACGGACCATGGATCTGCATTTCAGGCTTGTGTTGCGTCGAAGTATTGATTAAACTCGGTTGCAGAGATTCTGAACAGGTAGCACTCAAAGCTATGTATTCTTTTTGGATAAGATTCTGTACCTTATCAAGTAGCCACCATGGCCCAACAAATACACTTTTTTCAGATAAATAAATGTTCAAAAAAAAGCTCAAGTAAAATACTTTGTATCCCAAATCCTGTGTAATTACTAAGAAATATTATACATTAAGCTTAACTCAGATACTGCAATCATTATTCCTCTACCTAATTAAAAAAGTTCTTCAGATTGTCTAATTCTCTGGAATCTCAACTACCAAGATCCCTATCTCGGGTTACAATAATTATGCACAAAGGATTCTCTTAAGAATTTCCAGTCTGATCCACACTTTCAAACACTCCGCAGAATTTCACAAAAGAGTGTACAATTTATCACGATCCTTCACAATCTCGCGATATCCCTATTACGCAACAATAAAAAGTTCCATCCCCGTGAATTCCCCTTTCCTAGCCAATTAAATTCCCTGCACAGTTGCCGAGATCACCGACTCGCTTGTCATCGATTTCACGCGAGGGATTATTATTCGTGGGAGGCAGGGCGAGCTGATTCCCGTGCAGGATCACGCTGATTCGCGTTCGACGCGTAATTTCCATTCGTCCAGGGAAAAGAAGGAACCGGAACTGGGGGATGCCCGTCGGATTGCTCGATAGAGCCGTGTCGCCAGGCGACGAATCACGTATCCGACTCTTTCCCTGCATGACTTATCAGGGCGTAGCTGTCTTGCCTTTTCTAATTTTATCTTCGCGCGGGCGAAATGGACGGGCTCATTACCGTTTTACGTTCCATGAATTCCGTGAATATCGCGACGGAGCTGCCCGTGAGAGCCGGAAGCACGTGCATGCTCCCTCGCCGAGACATTGCTATTCAACGGCAGCTAGGAAATATTCGTTCCCCGCCCTGCGACGGTTTCCGCGCGAGATTCGTTTCAAAGTTCCAGCCATTCCCATGGATCGACAGCCCCTGTCAATTTGTCACTTGCCGTGAGCGAAAAATGTCCCGATCGTGTCTTATCCGACAAACGAGGTTGTGCCCTGGCTGACTCGGCAGGATCCGAAACGAACGACGGGCATTTTTGAATTGATTTCGAAGTCTTCTGTGTTTTAGTTTAGCCTATTGATTGGTGTGTGAATTCTGGTAATATGTAGGGTCTTCCTGGAGATTATACTTTCTTTTAATGTGGTACGTGGTATTAGTTTACAAGTAGATGAGAAGGAAACGGTTCCGTTATCGAAATGAAATAATGTAATCCTTTGATTTACGAGGAATATGAATGTGTATGGGTCATCGAAAACTGTAGAGGACACGAGATTTAATCTGGGGATTCTTAATTGTGTTACATTGCCACACTAATTTTGATATTATGTAATTTCCTCTTATCGATAATATTATTCAGAAATTAGGTTATCTAAAGCGTTTTGCCTCTTTTCACATGTATAGTCTTTCTTTTCGCGAACAGGTCTACAATATTTTGTTACCGTCTAGAATACTCTTTTTTCGCGAGGACAATACACATCAAATAAAAAAAATTAATTGAATTAAATTTCCGTAGGAGCACGTGTTATTCATATATTAGTCACCTCGTTTCAAGTGGATGAATCGTTACAAAAACGTTGAATCGCAAATGGTAAACTTGAAATGTCCAAAATAAATTAATCATTGAAATTATAATACTTCTGTATCTCCAAGTTGAATTAATTTCTGAGCAATAATTCGCCGCACAGATTTTCAAATTTTTCCAACAAGCTTCTCCCGATTTCCTCATAATCCTATTTGCATTCTCAGCGAGAAGAAAAATATTGCTCACGTGAAGTCGTTCGACGGTGAATCATGCCGTGTTTATAATTAATGTCCCAAGTTAATTACGACCGTGCAACTGGGTTATTGGACACCCATTCCCCGGCACACGCACTAACGTCGAAGGATGCGTTGCTTCATTGCTGGTATTCTCTCATTAGTTGGCGCGGGGTCTGATTATTCAGTGGAGGACACCTAGTTGCGGTACGTGAAAATGAGTTTCGATTTTCAGGAAATATCGTAGGGCGGAATCCACGCGTGCAACGGTCGATAGATGTTGCAATTAAATTTCCTTGCTGTTGCTCCTAATCACATTAAACAAGGTCGGCTTCTCGTGAATGGTGTAAATTTTTAGTGGGAATACTTCTGTACGTTGTTGTTCGAGTTTTGGCATACATTGGGAAATACAAAATTAGGTGAAGGAACAATGCTGGTCAAAATTCATGGAAAATTCATTCAAAACTTTTCTTTCGTAATTGATTTGTCGTTTACATTTGGGCATTTGGTACAAATGTTCGTTAATAGTATATGGTTTGTAGCATGGAATGTGTGAAAGTAGAGAAATGTGACATTTACATTTGTCCCGATGTCAATTGGGAAAGACAAATTCGGGTAAAGATGTTTTTATAATTATAGGTGTGATTAGAAAATAAAGTAAAATTTTGTGAAAAATTCACTAACATTTTTCTGAAAAATATGATTTTTCTTACCACCCCAGAGATAGTTTGTCTTCAGCTTTTAATAACTTACACGAAGACTGGTAACAAACATACATTATTAACATTTTTCAGCTTGCACTTTTTAATAAAAAGATGATGGTTTATTACGTTTTACTTAATAAACGCTAGGTGACACAGAATTTAATATAAAAACGAATCTTTGGTAGAAATTTGCAACTGTTTATTTAAGAACTAATTAAAATTCGTGTCCAAAAATAAAACAGGCATGAGTACATGGAAATGAATCCTTTATGAAATCGAGTAGCTAAATAGTAAAGAACTTTCTTTAAAAGCAATATTTTACCTCAGTTCATTCATCGCGGTCTGAAAATCCTCGTTGGAAAATATTTGTTTCTGACATTTACAAACAGAAATAACAAATACATACATCTATATTTAAATACGTTCACTGTCACAGGTTTTATGTATACGTTCAGCATAAATTAATCCCAGTGTCAATAAATAATTTAAGATTGCTAATTGGAGAGCTTGGAACAGTGAATTTTAGATAACCTTTTATTGGAGTACCTGCCCCATGTAAAAGAATTTTGTTAACTTTTTTAAAAACCTCCACCGCTATTAGTCCTGCCATAAGAACGCAACCAATTTTGCTTCCTACTGCATTTACGACATCACACACCTCTACAAGGCGACAATACGTTCTGATATACAGCTTCCGCGACAGGAATGAATCATTTAAACACGCGTCCTCCAACTTCGTAATGATATCTAATTTAATGCCCAACCCACGACACTGAATGATCGTCCTCATCAGTAATGCGTTGCGAAGTTTCGCGATGCACAGGCTGACCGCGTTAGCCGTGGCTGCTCCCCGCGATGCTGCACGAAACGCGGAAATGGCCTCCGCAGAAATTCTGCGCGCACTTCCGGCGACCGTGTACCACGCGAGCCACCTGGAAAAATTCAATTTAGCCCGATCGATCGCTGATAACTCGTCCTTCAGGCCGTGCAAGGAGCATCGCGCTGATATTATTTTGAACCTCGCTAAAAATCTGATACTTTGTGATGCGTACTTTATTTTTTATTTGGTACTATTGTATGGTATATTTTATTTAAATGGATGTATGGGTGGATGTACCGGGCATTCTATTTAGCTATGTGTTTTTGGAACTACATATGTTGAGTTGAAGATTTGAATAAAATATAAGCTGAATCTTGCATTTATAATTTGCATCTTCCAAACTCGAGTAGCTTCAATTTTACTTGCATCTTAGTTTAATCGCGTCCTGATTTCGGAGACAATTTTAAAAATTTTAAAAGTATACATAAAAAATAAAAAAATGACGGTGCTAAATGTAAACTAAACTTCCCGTGAACCATTAATTATACGTTTCGAGTCTTAAGCTTGTGCAAATCTATATGTCAGTGAACTCTGCCTGTAATAATGAAATTAAAGATTCATTTTATGGCACATCAAGAATATATTGCGGCAGCTATTCGTCCAGAGTTATTCATAAATAATCATCTCGCAAAGAGTGTTTTCTCCCCTGAAACGTGCTTTATACCGCTTCAATCGTTTGACCGCGTAAATCATGCGCCGAAACGAAGCTGGAGCTTGTAGTGGAATTTGCTCGAAATTAACCTGGCGTGGTTCTTTTAATTAAAGAAAGTTGACTTTCTTCAGGCTCAGGCAGTTTTCGCGGAGTACTCGCCGATTTATTAACGCAGCGCGGGTGAGAGAAGAAATTCGAAGAATAACCGCGCGGTTTCTTTCGGACGAAAGTCAAACTCGGTCGATTCAAAAAATAAGTGGCGCAAAATTAATTAAACCGAAGCGGCCTCAGAAGCTGAAGTGAATGAAACGAGTGTTGGGTGGCGTTATATTGCCTTGAAGAAGAAGCGACGACTTTATTACAAAAACTACTCCGCTTCGGGATTCGCCTAAGTTTCTTGCGGAAACTCATCCCTCTGTTAAGGGAAAAGGACTGAGAAGAATTTTATAGAAAATATTCAGTTGTCAGGGGCATAGGCAGATGTTCTGTTTAGAAGTAGATTTCATGATGGAATGGATACATTTAGATCACAACGCCAAGTTCATATTATAATGAAGTATGAAACGAGTACGTTAACAGAAGAATACATGGACTGAATTTGGCCCGTTCTGAAAGGAATGAAGAACTCACCTTGATTGCTAGTGAATTGTAAGTGGAGCACTTATTTATATTCCAGACACAGTCTCCTTTTTGGAACTGACCTTGTTTCAATCTAGAATACTTTGGCGATGTCAAAAGTGGTTTCCTCTTCTGCTGTGCTTGAAAAAATTAAAACCTCCGTATTTGAAGATATTGAATTTCAATCAGTCAGAGTTCCTACAAAGCAGTGACGCGACCAGAAATTCTATTTATCCCCGTTAAAACTGAGAATCGGTAAAAACAGAAAATATATTTATTTCCAAACCACAACTGTTCTCGTCGATCCTCCGATCACGTTAACAAGTAGCAGAACAACAAATCCCCGTTGAAAAGGCATTGAATCACCTGCCGGACCTCCAGTCCCTCGATAGATCGACGCACTCGAGGTCCTCCCGTTGCTTGGTCCACTCTGTGAGCCTTCCAAATTCAATCAGCAACATTTAACGCACGTGAAGCAGCGCCGGGCTGATTCTCCCGTTGACGGAAGCTAGCAAGTAAGAGGACGAGCAGAGGGTGGTGGGGGCAGATCAGCTGGATCGAGGGTACTCCCCGGATGATTGGGAAGAGGGGGATGGCTCGAGTACCCCGCGCGAGTGCAGCGAAATCGTGTTCCCAGACGACGGTGGAAGTGCACTTGAACTGGTCGGGGCACAAAGGCCGTAGCCAGTTCCCTTCAGCACTTGCCCCGTAGCCCCCTGCTTTTCCTCGCCCTCTCCAGCCGTTATTTGCTCTTTCGATTCATTTCCAATGTCTACCCAATTTCCACGGTTGTATTGGGCCGGCCGGTTCGAGGCAGCGCGAGGATGAGCGAGATGGCTCCGCTTTGTTTGTTAAAAGGGGACGGGTGGGAAGGGGTGAAAGCCGTTGCCCGCGATCGCGATGACGGGGGTTGGCTTGACCAGGGTTGAAAGGTGTGGAAGAGTGGTGGGAGAATAGAAGCATGAGGCTACCGTAGTTGGCCGTATTCAGCCGAACGAAATTCCAATAAATACTCATTTGTCCGGGGGGGATATTCAATTTTCTTCGAATACGCCGGAAGAGTTCATCCCGCGCGAAGATCCGGGCCCGGGCTGGCCATTTTCGTTATCCATCCCCCGCGATCGCCGTTGATGAATGCGGGCTTCGCTTATTCAGCGCCGCGGCAGCGCGTTTCGTTTCCTCTGGCTCTTTCGTTTTTGCTGCGCTTTTTCGGGGGTAGATCGGAACGCCGCGATCCGCTCGGCGAAATTGCCACCTGGTTTGATTAGGGGACTCGCCTGAATGCCGGGGTTCGATTTAATACGCTTTCATGGCTGTTGAACGCAGGGTATTGGTGCGCGAATTTTCAGGGGGCTCGATGGGGCCACACGCTTGCTTTGGTTCCTGTCTGTGTTTTCATGGGGCAACATGCTTGGAGCTTGGACGTGCCGGTGGTGTTGATGAGTGATTGTTTGAATATTTTGTCAGCGAACAAGGGTGTGACTTGTTTTGTTTTGAGGAACTGAGTTACTGGTTGCTGAGACTTATTAGCCCCTGGCGAGGGGAAGTCTACCTAGAATGATTAAAACAATATGCTTCTTTGGGAATTTTTTCTAGAAAAAATCGATAAAATTTTATTATTAAGTATTAGTGTATTGAAAAGAGTACATTTTACAGATATTTCAGTAATTTTTTTGGTAAAAAGTATTGAAAGTTTTGTGAGTTATAGGTGATGCTCGAGATGTTTTGGTTTTCGGTGCAGGGTAATCTAAAATTGAATATTCGAAATTTGTTATTTAATGTATGAAATTATCTAGGTGCTATCGGGCCCGATTTTTGAAAAATTATTTTGAGACGAAATGACGACGGTGTAAAGTTCAAGCAAGGATATTTGGCAAAAGGGCGCTTGTCTTTCGCGTGTAAAAAAATCTAGGCAAAAAGAGGATAGCGCTTCGATTTTAAACCCTATAATAAGCCTCCAAAGCCTCCAGTAAATTGGTTCATTATTTTTTTAGTTATGTGTGTCACCGTCTTTGAAAACATGATTTTGAGGAAAACGCGTTTAAAGATTTGGGTCTAGTTTACACCTAAACAGGTAATTCATTTTTTAACTTACTTAGTCATTGACTCCTGATCCATATAATAATCCTTCTGCATCAGCTGCCGCTTCCAAAACTCCAACTTGCTCTTGCTTACAACGCTGCCTTGCTTTTTTTCTTCTTTCTGCCGCCATGCTTACTCCAAGCGTTACGTGGAGGAACGTACTTACACGCGTATAACTTTGTCAGTTTTTGTCAGATTAACTTGACACTTTCACGGAATATTTTCAAGATATTGTTCTTCAAGAAAGTATAAAAATCGAAAAATTGGGTTTTCGAAAATTTCTATGTAGGCCTCCTCCCGTAAGAAAAAAAAGTATATATTTATTTGGTTTTCAAGTAACATAATAGAACTGTTCAGAACAATCATTTATATGACCCTGTCGACTGTTGGGTTATGTCGATTTGAAAATTCAAATGAGGCATATTCAGAAGCATATTTAGTAGATCAGGAGACGAACTACTTCAAGGTTCTACATAGCGGAGGAACCTTCTTATTCACTTCACAGGTGTTGGATAACTCCATTGAGACCACAAAACAATTTGTAACTCGCTTACAATTAGACCATTTGGACCAGGAGAAGCAGCCTCGATGCATCACCCTGTAGAACGAACCTTGTTTTTCTTCCCGTTTAAGCCACGCGGCGAGGCCTCGCCGGCTTCTAGGCCGGAGTAAAGCGAACCAGCAAAAGGGGTGGTAATCATAGAGGTTGATTGGCAGCGAGCAGGATAAGCTAAGTTTCTCCAAAGTTCTGTGGAAACTCTCATATCTTGCGACAGGGGGGCGCTTGGCATCAAGCAGTTACAAGGCTTGTTACACTTGCGGAATGCACCTGCTGTGCGAGCTTATCTCTGTGAGTGCGTGCAGTTACTACAGATTTTATGTAGGTGTATCCTCTGTGAGCGAGAATTTCCAGTGTTGGGTAACATTTCTGATTTGGTGGTTGGTTAAATCAATTTTGTGTAATTCAGAAAATTTGGGTGATATTAGTGTTCGTGGTGTTTACAATATGGAAAGTAGTAATATGCATGTAATACTGTTTACAATGCCGATTAATAATAATAATATAGAAAATAGTGAAGAGTAAATCAACAGAACATTCTTCAAGAATTTGTATTCTTACTCTCACCTAGCTATCGATTTCTTTGTATCTTAGTCTCAGATTATGGTCCGATCAAATTAGAAGAAAATATTAAAATACAATTTTCAATCCTGATAACTTTTGTGCAAGGAATCACTGGATTTTTACTTGTAGCGCAAGTTATTTTACTTAAATATTTCTAAGGATTCATTAAGTTTGGTTAAGACTTCATTTCGTGTCGAACCAAACACGAAACACTTCTACGTTTGGACACTCCCATTTTTTATATAGGCTAATTGTTCTATTCGAATGGTATTCCCATTCGCGTTACAGATAATTTCGATTCTAATTTGAGCCCGACTGTCCCTGATTTAAAACGCGTGTAGTCATTATCATTGTCATGAATAAACTTTGTCATCACTCTGATGTCGTAATCTAATAGGTGCATAATCGCAGAGGCAGTCGCGATTACAGTCGTATTCTTTCCAAGCCAGGCAAAATACACGTGCTTATTAGCACCAGGCTGTGCCAGCGCGTAAACTATCATTAACTATGCACGTGCGGAAGTATTACGCACCTGAATGTGCAATCGTGGGTGTTAAGGTTAGCTAAGATCAGCTACTACCTTCTGTCAGTTAACCAATGTTTATTGAAACGTAGAAAACCGCAGCCTTGATCTCCTCCATTGAGTAAGGTTACTCTGTTATCGTCTGCAAGGGATTACACGAATTTGGGAATTTTAGATAACACGGGTGGCAAAGGGATATTGATCGATGAAGGTGTTCGAGCGTAAGCTTCGAGTTTCAGCTACTTAAGGGAGCTCAAGAATTCTATTGGTGGGAATTCCGCGAAGCTGAACTATTTTTTTTCTTTCTTTTACTACTTTATTGTGTTGAAGTATAATAAATTACTTGATAATGGAGAATTTGAATATTTGCTAAGATTTCTTTGATAGCTTTATGATTCTTTAAGTGTAAATAATTATTTTCGGTTTGAATATGTTGTATAATGATTTAATTTCAAGGTGTAAAAACAGCATACATTTTAAAGATATACCTAGTCTATGTAAAATTAAATATTGGTTATCTGTTAATGCTTATAATTCCGTGTGCATCGTGCTAAAGGGCACTAGAAGGTATCTTTGCCAGTCTGAGCATGTAGTATAAAAGTAAATGGCACCATTATAGTATATGTATTATAAAAATATTCAACATGAAATGTGAATTATCAAAAACAATGGCTTTTTTAATCTCTGCATTAAATTTATTTTTAAATCAGATATGAATTTTTATCAAATAATAATATTGATCCCTTTATCTATCTTTACCACCATCCATCTTATATCCCCATTAATTTATTCCCAAATTGTATCTTTTTTATCAATCTTTAGGGGGAGTTCCCTTAACGCCGGACGGCACCTAATACCGGACATTAGCTATATCTGTGACATTTCAAAGGCTATGGAGCTGTTCTTTCGCGTAAACCGTAGAGGGGATAAAACAAACGACGATCATGTGTCGTCATGGTCCCGTCGCGTGAGTCTTGCTAAAGAAATGGATTGATTGTTTGGTGTGACGGGAATCCGGTAAATCGTATAAAATTTAGCTTGTTATATATACCAATTTTCTTGGCTAAAAGACCTGTGAGTTGCGTTATTGGATCGTTTGGTAAGTATTTTTTTAATTACCTTTGTGTTCTGTGTAAACAGTGCACTAGTTTGCACAAAAAAAATTTTTTTTAATCCGTTCACTGTCCCCTGGTTCCGGACAGAACGTTGTCCCCTATTACCGGACAGTATAAATCTGAATCTTGTAAAGAGAATAAAAAAAGAGTTAAAGAACAAAAGAAAAACGTAAGAAATAAGGTTAAGAAGACCAGAACAATAAAACCGAGAGAGACAAACCAGGAGACTATTTGCGTAGTTTGTCTTGAAACGAACGAAGAAGACTGGATTCAGTGTTCAAGCTGCCAAAAATGGGCACACGAGGCTTGCGCTGATATTTCCGAATGTTCGGAGGATTATATTTGTGATCACTGCAAACTGTATTGAGACTGTGATGAGTTGCGTCAGTAATTTTTACTGTGTCCGGTACTAGGTGCCACTTAATGATTTCTCCAAATCGCATATTCAAGTTGAAAAGTAATTTAAGTTAACTATAATTATAATATTGAATGTTTTGCTGGTTAATTTTGACGTCACATATTGTTATCTTATAAATAGCGCAGAATAAAAAGATTAAAATATTATTTTTTTCTTCTTATTTAAAGAAAACCTTAAGCGTCCGGCACTAGGGGAACTCCCCCTATATGCTACATTATATGCCCAACGGATTTTTTAGATTAAATTCTCTTATCTTTAAAATCTGAATTATCTAAAAAATATTCATCAAGATTGTCGATGAATTTGGTATTACATCACAAGGAAATTCATAGATAAGATATTTCGAATTTCTGGCAGATACACGTATTTATTTATCACTTCCAATAAATAACATTGTCTGATTGATAAAAGATACGTGGCTGCTAATAAATACACTCACTTTATTATGAACTTTATTTGCCACGCAGTTTGTGTGCCACTAATCCTTATCAAATTCCCAAACTTTTAATTTTTTATTGGCAATAAAAAGGAAATAAGATCTAATTACAACCTATATTTATGTACGAAATAAAATGTCATTCGCAACATAAAATTTCCCACAATATAATATAAAATAATTCCCAATATGTAAGGCTTCAAGGATGGCGATCGAGCTTGAAGAACGTCGCCGCCTGAAACCGGCCGCTCAAGTTACTCCCCGATCGTTTCCCCGTTTCGATCCACCCGCTCCACCCCCTTGCGTCTCTACCGTAGCCGCGATGGGTCGGGCGAAAGAATTATTTAGAATTACCCGAATCCGCCAAAACGGCCGGCCAGATTCGCCGTGGTATAATGCGATACGAAAGATCCCAGTGAATCGGCCGTTCACCCCCGGTATCTGCTGCTCGATCTCTCCAGGTAACGTCTTCGGGTACCTCGCGGCGCTTTAATCCCACCGCGGCCCGAAATCTCGCTCTTATTACCGCCCCACGAAAAGCCGGATTATCACTGTCTTTATCCAGGCCCGGGCACGCCGAAATTACATCGTGGCTTATCGATGCCCAACGATATGTCAACCTATCGATCACGGTAATCGTCGATCCAGGGTCGGTGCACTCCTTCCGGCGTAATGGATCGATGGTTCCGCGCGATACCAGCGGTGGATAGATTGACTTTCGGGGATCCATGGCCGAATGTTTCGGTTAAAACGAGAGGTTTGGTTCCTCGAACTTGGGTCTTTGGGAGTTTTGGATGCAAGGTTAAGGACTTAAATAGAGAACGATGAGGATAAATAGAAGCTCGGTATTTTATTATTGCTATCGAAGGGGATGTTCTGCTTAGGGACTGTATTTTTGTGGATATAGGTAACAATTGAAACCACCACGTATATTTTTTCAACAATTTCGCAACCAGCGAAATGATGACTTAAACTACCCCTAAATTCGCGTGGAGTATATCATATTTAAATTTCATTGAAATCCTTCGACGCGAAGTGCAAGAATTGATCGATCTTACGTGGAGCAGTCCCGTCTTGTTTTTATTTCGAAGCTTGCTTCTTCGATCTTTTATACAACGATACTTGCAAGCTTACTCTTCCCCCGTTTCCTTGCCTCTTCACTTCGCTGCCTCATTATCGTCACACCTCGCGGCGTCACAATGTAACGCTTCGTATAAAGGTGGCCGAGCAGAATTGCACGGACGCAGCACCGCGATGAATTGCCCAGGTTCATGGCGGGTAAATGGTACGAGCGTGTTTCGGGGTTTCGTTTCATCGATTTCACGGTTCGTTCCCGATCGACCGAGAAGTTCGAGCCACGGCTTCTTGGATGGCTCGCGGCGCTGAATTGTTGACGGCGGTGTTTCTCGATGCTGGTTACAGCGTCGTGCAGTGTTTGCCGCACTCGGCATCGTAAGGAGATTCCCTTGTAACGCAGATTCAAGTTCCTTGCACTTGGCTTACTTTTTCAACCGCCTGGGACCATTTACCGCGCTCGTGTTGAGCAAGGTCTTTTCCTGGATGGAACTCGAAGTCGGGAACTAGTCATTTCTTCAATCTTCAGAGTGATTTTAGAAGACAGAGATATTGGAGAAAGTTAAGAGCTTGACGGCTTAACGAAGATTATGTTCCTGCAACAGGAGCTTTTTCTGAGGTAGAACATAATATTTTTTATTTTACTCGTAATGTGTAATTGTATCTCCTTCGTTCTTAATATGTAACTGTAGCTTCTTACGGGTATCATGCTTGCCTAGTTTCGTTTCTTTTAAACGTAGTAGGGGAGACCGGGGCTAGTTGGCTAACGAGGTTAGTTGACTAATTCCATTTAATTGTTGTATTATGGAATAAATTATTCGGCGATTCGCGATATTGAAGCATATGACTGACCAGCTTACCATTTAATGTGTCGCCGTGACAAAAACTTGCGTATTCTGTCAGTGAGAATGAAAAATCTAAAAAGTTCGGCGGAAAGTAAATATTTTTATTTCGACTATTTATGAATTTCTGTCCACTAAGTACTGCTTGATGTTTTTTCATGAATATTTTGTGAAAACGTGATACCTTGACTATAATTTGTGGTATTTTATTTTATCCGGTGCGTGAAGGTTTCGTACGTACGGCCCTTAACATGTTAACAATGTCGGACGGGGTTACTTGACTAAGCATAGGAATACCACTAGTAATTGCATTTTTATCCTCAAGATGCAGTCGAGGCAAAGAGTTTAGCTGCTCAAGTCCACTTCCCCCACCATAAAATTCTTCCAAACTCACCCCTACCAGTTTTACACCCTATCCTCCCTTCAAACTCTCAGGCCTTCCAAATAGAGCATAACAAATAAGTACAAAATAATTACAGTATCTAACACCATGATAATTAATAAAAAAAATAACACTGTGAAAGAGTGAAAATTTTTTTTTTTTAAATTATTGGTTGTAGTATACATATGTGCGCGTTTCGTATAGTATATTGGTGGAATTGGCAGCGTATATATACGCTTTTCATGTATATTGATGTACTGTGACAGCGTATATATATGCCTTTCGCAAGCAAAGGTTTAAAACTGAAAAGTAAATGTCAAGTCAACTAACCCCATCGTATTTGTCAACTAACCCCGCAGCCGGGGTTTGTTGACTCATTCGTCTCACTACTCTAAATACCATAAAAACAACAACGTAGACTCAATTAAAACGATTTTAAAAATTAAGCCTGTATACCTAATGAAATTTGTAAACTTTTGGTATGCAGCAAGTAAAAAAAATAACAATGGTATATTTATAAAAATTAGGAATGTAAAAAATTAGTCAACTAGCCCCGGTCTCCCCTACTGTGTTAAAATGGCCAAGACTTGTTGTATGGTGCATCGTTTTGGTGCCCTGGGTTCTTGGCTCTGGAATTGTACTATATATTACATTTTAGGTCGTAAGGAAGTCTGAATCTGATTTAAAAAGCCCTTCGAAATTGTTCTTTTTATTGTTACTATGAATGTTACTTCAGAGCCATATGATGGGACCTAAACTTTTTATGTTAGGTAACGTCCTATGTTAGGGTAGTTTACTCGCTGCATTCAATTTGCATTTGCATGTAACATTTGCTTTTAGTGGCACGACTTTGCACACAAAATTTCAGGATAATTTATATTTTATAATATATTACATTTACTCAAATTTTCAAGCAATTTCTCTCCTGTTTCGCGATGTCATGCGACGCCAATTTCGTTTTGCATTTTTGCGCTCCCTTTTTCCTGCTGCTTTCGGGGGACTATATTTTTCCATTCGTCCCTCTAAAATCTCGGTTTCACTCGCCTTCTCGTAACATCTCAATTTTGCTCGCTCCCGTGAAACCGCCCGATCTCGCTTCCTCTTTTCAAACCAGTTTTTTTCACCCCGCTCAGTAAAACCTCAATTTTCGGTTGTGCCCATAAAGCCACAGCTCTACTTGCGTGTCTGAAACCACGATTTTTTACCCACTGCCTCACTTCAGTTTCACTTACTCCACCCAGCATTCGTTTTTCAAAGTATAAGGTGCAGTTTGCGTAAGAAGCTTCTAGGTTTCGTGGTGCTAAATTTTAGTGTTCAAATATCACCACTGCAAGTTTCTGCACAGGTAACATACGATTAAGTTAAGTCCCCTTTATAGCGTTTATAAATCCACGTTCATTAAAAAATAATGAAACTTCTCACATTCAGCTAATAAGATGACAAACACTGCAAGTGACGCCGACTGATACTCGATTCTCAAAAATTATAGAAGTGTTAATGTGTCTTTTATATATAAAAAGAATTTAATTTAATAGAAAAAGCGCATTTACATTAATTAAATCCTAAACAAAGGAGCCATGGAAATCGTAAAAATTGATCAAGGCTATTAAAATAACTGCTCTTCTAACAATCTTCCAAGCAGTTCCCCACTTCTCAATAACTTAATTCACTAAAAATTCCCAATAAATCCACCACGAGCTAATAAGTCACTCAGCATACTCGAGTCAACAAGCGTTAAAACGCGAGTCGACCCCCTGCTTCCCGTCTTATCATGGCTTTCCCGATAGTTACGGTTGATGGGAAGCGACTGAAGTCTCGAACAGCCTCGAAGAAGGGCGTGACCCTTCGACCTTCGACGTGTTCTACGCGGTAGCCGCGGATCAATCACGATGAAGTGCGATCGATCATCCCCTGCCCGCGAGCCTTGGCACTGTTAGGGAGATTTCGGTGCATATAAGTGTCAAATTTCGATGATCGATGAGTCGCAATAATTTGGTAGTGAACACAACGTTGCAGGTGGGAAGAGCGGGGGGAAAATACATCAGCCGGTGGACACCCGGATCAACTACCAAGAATCGATCTTTGCTTCCTCCACAAGTTTTTTCCCCTCGAGTTCGGCGAACTGGCCACGTAGCAGCTCCTTCGACGTCCAATTTTTTAAGCACATAGGTACTGTATGATTTCGATGTCATATTCAGTGTTAATAGAATTCTGGAGCAAAAGGTCGTTAGGATTCAAAATTTAAGATTGAATGATTGAAGAGAAATGAAAGATTATTTAGTTGTCTCGCTAAATAATTTTTATAAATAAGAGTAATTATTTATCGAAATTTTTACTTTTAAGTAATTTCTTCTGTTTTAAGTTAATTTTCTATATTAACACTTCAACTCTGTTGTAAGGGTTCAGGTTTAACAGTTATTTTATGTTTGATTGATACAAGTTCTGGAGTATCATATACTTTTGAACAGATATTTAAGGGTTAAGGTTAGTAATATTTTTTTAAATAGTATTATTTAAGGAATTGGAAGCAGAATAAATATAGAAGAAGAAGCACATTGCCATTTTTATATGTATAATTATTTTAAATTTATCTACATCACATTTTCTGGAAATCTGCTTGTCATAACTTAAACTTTTTCAGAGCAGAATAAATGTTCCTGTTTAACTAGAACTTGTTTCTACTTTCAAGAAAATAAGAGTTTCTTATTTACAGAAAAATGTGCGGAATAAAAGTGTCAATTACTACAATGCATTTCATAACAATTTTCTTGGAACAGAAAACATAATGGTCATCAAATTACAGTTATTTCACAATTAATTGATAATTTTAACAATCTCATTCGACCCTTGCTGGCTAAGAAACTCTATTGAATGATGAAACATTGGTAAATGGTAGAGTATTCTATTTGTCATACAACATGAGACCTTAGATTAATTATTTTTGATAGAATTTCTGTAGATTCATTTTCTTTCTTAAACTAATCTCAACACAGTAAATTGGCAGTACACTGCAGAGCATAATCTTTAGTAATTAAAAGTCTGTGTGCACACAAAATTCAGGGTGGAAATCTAATAGAAATATGTACACTTGTTACATTCAAATTTTGAATATTCAGAGTTCAGCGATTGTACAGCCACCGATTAGGGCTTCGCACAGGCCTATATCTTGAGGCTATAACTCAGTATGAATTATGGACTTGGCAGTCTTGGCAGTAAGTGCGACTTGGATTGTGAGTAACGAGAAACGGGTGTATGAGTAACTGCCTGAGACACGGCTTTTACAATGGACACATTAAACTAAAAGACGTCCTAAAGCATATTTATTTCCACAAAATGGAACGCCCAGAATTTACATCCTCCACGGTCTAATAAAATGTTTAACAATCATACTGTATTTCACAAGCTTCTAAAGCCTCGCTGTCTAGAATTGAAACAAATGTGACACCTTTTATCATTCCAAACGAACTCTATTCTCTTTGAAAGCAAACTACAACTTTTTAATAGTACTGTACTATTTTATAAGATTTTAGAAGATTTCCATTTTAAATTAGAAGAAATGCTGCATTCTTCTCCTCCAAAATATTTCTATCGTTACACAATGCATTCTCAGTGGTGATAATTTCTCGAACGCCTCAAATTCGACATAACTCGGAGCGACTATGACAGTTGCACGATTTCCCATAATGATATTTACCAGGGCGCAATTACACGTAGTATGAATGCAATTAAACGAAATTGTAGTTGCACATTGTGCGCCAAACGTCGCGTCTACCGGTTTGGATCTGCAGTAACTCTAGCAAGTAGCTATGCCGCTTATCGCGAAATTAATTTAGTTGGCGTGACACAGCGCGACAGCAGTCGCGCGCGTCTCGTTACGCCATTACAGATTGCAACATTGCGTTCAACTTGAAACGACAAGCGCGATTATTAGACGGGAAGGTATTCCTTGCTGCTTTCGAGCACGTAATTCGCCGAATAAAAAGCAATTCCGTGGCATAAATCCTTTCTCAGCTGGCAGTTCTGAACAAATACATAGAAAACAAGTAATTTCTATAGAGTGGAATTAAATTAGAATGGCAATGTTGTGTTGTTGGTTGTAGAATAAGCAGAGAAATCTATGGCGTTGCTGTGACTGAATCACTTTTAGTGTGGGTGTACAAATTACACTCCAGGTTTTGAACCCTGTCACTATAAAAATTCGTAGTAGCGCAAAACATTCTAACCCCTCTGGTGGGTACTGCTTGCCAGGATTTAAATTGAGGTTGCACTAAATTTAATTTCTCTCGCACATTATTAACATGAAAATTACACCTTAAATTAAGATTATACTAATAGGAAGCGAAATAATAATTATTGGTTTAAGCTTAACGCAGGACTTCTTCAAGACTTTTAAACGTGGGCGTAAGTTCGGTGATTAAGTGGAAGTAATTGGGAAAGGGACGTTTTGGAATTCAGAAAATCAGCTCGCTTGTGCGGGCAATTGAAAATTAAAATTCCAGCCACCACGAAATAACTATTCCCTGCACAATTGCCCGACTGCGAGGAGGAATTTTGCTCGTCGCGCTGTGTCACTTAAGCTAACTATCGCGCCCTTGTTCACGTCACCCTCGTCTATTCGGACCACGTGTCGACGCGTGCCACGAAATGACGTTTTGTCATGCTGGTGCAAATTGCCTCGTCGCTTCCGAGAACCACGAATTCCATTTACGGCCCTTGTGCTGGTCCAAAGATATGAAAATTTTTTGGCATGCTGAAGCAGCTCGACAAGGCGAGGGTCGTCTCGTAAGTTGAATTTCCGCGGAATAAAATTGGCTAATATAAAGTGTAGAAAGATAGTTTGAAACGCATTTGAATCGTATAAATGAGGTATGAATAATACTTGAAGTGTTTGTGGAGAAATTTCTTAGTTTGTTGCAAATTTCTGTGACGTAGGAGTAAGGTATTTTGTTTTATTTACGTACAGGAGTTGTGTGAAATTTCATGGATATTTTACTATATTTCTGATGCCAAATATTTATCTAATGATGACTGCTGTTTTTAAAAATTCTGAATAGACAATAAGGATCCTACATACAAAAGTTAATTTTTAAGTCCCTCTATTTCCACACGAGGAAATATGAACTATTTTAAAACAGTTATTTTAGAGCACATGGAAGTGCTTAAATTTCACCTAATTCAATTACAATACCCATCACTACTTTCCTATTTCCTGTCTGTTGCATCCTAAACGATCGAACTTCAAAGAAATACACCTCAAAATTGAAAAAACATTCACCAAAGTTCTACCAGAATTACATAGGCCAGCAAAATTGAGGGTGATAAAAAAACTTCTTTAAAAAGGTTTGCTGTTTTTTTTTAGAAATTTCGCCTTCTAAACGCAAACCTAAGTTTTTTCACAACTTGCTTTAACATTTTTATGTTGTATTATGCGGTCAAACGAAATTAGTAACGAAAAGTAAAATGGTGTATGAAATTTTTATTATTTTCCGAATGCAGTACCAAAAATATATGAAAAACAGCTAGAATATTGAAAAATGGAAGATTATTTAGACATCTTGCTAACAGAGGGTCGAATGAAACTGTTAATTTTATAAATAAAAATTATTTATCGAACTTTCAACTTTTAAATTATTTTTTCTGTTTTAAATTAATTTTGTACATAAACACTTTGACTATGTTAAGTTCTCTGGTACTGTAGTCTGCCCATCGCATGATTTACCACACACATATCGCAAATATTACAATCAATTCGACAGTGAGAACCGATTTTAACAGGCCAGGCACAGTTCCGTCGATAAAAGTGTCGTCGATTAAATTGCAAGGGTTAGGCTGGGTGAACGATGTTAGGGCCGTCTGACAGGAGTCAACTGGGTGGGTGAACCGAGGGGGAAGAAATGGGGTGGATTCACACGGACAGAGTGCACGCAGTGAGGGGTGATTGCAATGTCTGCGACACGAATGACTAGAGAGATGCACACGTCACCCTGGTACATTTATTGGTAAATGCCTGGCAAGGCGAAGCTCAGAATGCCCTAACATTCCTATGCAGCAGGAAGAAGGGGCTCTTGATTAATGATATTGTTTCGTCTGGACACTTATTATGGGCAGCTCACGTGGCGAGCTTTGACGCGCTGTCCAATCACATCATGCATTCGCATCGTGTTTCACTGACTAACGTAGCTTGTAACAGATTAGCAGGTGCTGGGATGGTACAAGATAATAGAACCGGAAAAGTTGGTTGTGGTGTAGGTATGTATTTTAAATTTTTGAGCTATTTGTTAGTTCTTGGAAACTTTCGTGACTGTATCTTGTAAATGGAATAGAAATTTTTCAGTAGTAAATTTATTAATTTCCTGCGGTAAGTGTGAAGTAAAATTAAATTCATGGGCTCACACTGGAGGATAGATCGCAATTTTCAAATTATGCATAAGTGACAACGACAGATAAAAAGTTAGCTTTGATTGGAGTATGTAATTCCTTTGATATAAATGGAAAGAATTAATTAACCTCGACGTTCAATAATTCGATACAGTAACAAATTAAATTCTGAATTATGGAAGCTAGTCTACCCAAACAATCCTCTCATTGATTTCACTGTGCCTGAAGGATACGTGTTGAGACCCGAAAGCGACAGTGAAACACTTCGGCACACCTCGCCAGAAAATTAATCTTCGGGGTGCGTTCTTTTTAATTCTCGAACCGGTTCTTTTAGACAATTATTATCGACCAATTAGCATCCACTCGAGGAACGTGACTCATCTTCGCTCGATGACTGCACGGCCCAGTCTTACATAACGACATATAAATACACTGTATATACGCGCACGTGATTGCTCATTAGTCACGTGAACTTATACGACCATCGTTATTCGATTCGCGAATCGCGTTTACCCTTCAATTAAATAATGACCGTGTAACAAAGATGTCAGCTTTATGCGTCCGGTGCGAGCTTCCCGATTAAGGGGTTCGTAAAATATTTGACAAGCATTTGCACGTTGCCTTTATAGTTAGAACACGATTTCCTGTAATTGGCACAGTGAAATATTTAACAGCTTTCGCCATGTGATTGTCGCAGTGTTTTGTGTTACGATGTGGAGCTCTGTTAATATTCTTAATTATGAACATGAACAGAAGTGGGCTCAAGAAGAATATGTATAAGTATACAGACAAAAGTAGTTCCTCAAATTTTAACATTTAATTGATAGAACTCGAATCACGAGTTCTGTAACTATTTAGAATATGAAAGATGTCAAATAAATTTTGGAATCTAGTTCATTATACTCGTATAAAAGCATGTGCAGACTATTTTTTAAAATGTTTGATTCTGCATGTGTAGATCCTTTTGGCAACTTATCACGATAAAGGGACAGCCATTCTATCAGGTTAAATATTAAATGAAGAATATTCTATGCAAGTATTCTGGCACTAAGTTTAAAGAATTCATCGACTAAAATTACAGTTTCGGGAAAGAGAAAGCATATTTTGCATAAGAACGTAGAAGAACTCACTTTGCAGTGACAGTAAAGCTTTGGCAAAACAAGTCCAGGGTTAAATCCACCCTTGTTCTTCCCCAAAATCGAATTCACTCTGCTAGGGAGAAATTCAGAAGATACAAGGGACATTAAAGGAAACTGTTCCCTAAAATATTATCACCAAGAGACACATTTAATTTTACCCTCGCACAGCCTTAAAGCTCAATTACCAAACACTGTACAATCTGACAACGACTTCTCAAAAACTGGATTCTCTTTTGGATTTTTAAATTATTCCTTCGATAAACTCTAGCCTTGCTTTTCAAACTGTTATTTTTTATACGTAACAATGGAGTTTAATATACAATCTTGCTGTGTATCAAGGGCCCTGCCCCAGTGTATAGGTATAAATAATTCGATGGTATAAACGGGACCAAACGGAATACATACGCGCGTTATAAACGCAGTATTCACTGGGGCATTGCTAAACGGTTCAAAGAGTAAATCTGGCAGAATAATTCTGTTCGTAAATTCATGGGAAGGTGGGCAGGCTGTGATGGTACGCGTGTCGGTTTCTGAAACGGAATCTGCTCGCATCATTTCTGACCCACTTTCTACCCGAGGCTACGATCAAATCGACTGGCTCTTTCTCTTTATCCCTTTCGATCTCTCGTGCTTACCTTCCTCCTCTCTTTTTATTTTAATCGACCATGGGGCCGAGCAGCAATATTTCCGCGCGATTTACGCCGCTCTCCCGCGTGCACCACGTTTTCCTCGGTAAATTTTTTGGCTTCTCAGCGAATCAGCGGGATAGAACGTAGGATCTGGGTGGCAATGGTTAGAAAAGGGTTCTGCTTCGTGAACGATTTAACAGTTGCAGCAGTAGTAAGACTTCTGTGTTGTTAGTGAGATTCCTGAATGCGGTTTGAAAAATTTCAAGTCACAATTTCTAGTCAAATTAATGGACTCTAACTGACAAAGTTATTTTTGGATGGGAAGCGACTTGAATCTATTTTAAATTGTATGTTTTAAAATGGGACGAAAAACGTAATACATTATTTATTTCTTTTGGGCAAAGGAGCTTAATTTTTTTGACAAATTAACTCGTTTCATTTAATGGAGGAGGATTTACAACACGACGAGGTAACTCGTCTTCCTCAGTTAACATGCTAATCGAGTTTCAAGTTTATGTGCTCAATTGAAGCTGTTGATTTCTTACACTTTTCTCAACGGTTTACAATATTAGTTATTTAAAAGAAAGAAGAAGAACCCTGGAGGCTATATATTCGTTAAACCTCGTGTTTACAGATCCTTCATTTTAGATTAAAGGATGTTTCAAATTGAGAATTGGAGATTTTAAAATATTTCAATAGTACAGTTAGTAGTCTACTAGGGCAGGCCTTGACAGTATTATTTGTATGATTATAGTACTGCTGCTACAACTATGATCATTGCTGCCTGAATGAAATTCTTTAATCAGAGTGGGTGATAATCACTGTTTCAGTTAATTAAAAAATTTCTACCAGGAGAGAAAAGCTGACCATTTTAATCTTTCGAATTAAAATCATCACATTTCAGGAAGAAGTTTGATCCACATGGATTAATGTCTGTTAACGAATAAAGTTGAGTTGCAGACAGTGTACCTCAATATCTAGTAACTTCATGTCTTCACTTTTTTCGTTCGCGTTAGAATGTTAATTTAGAATAACAAATTAGTATTAATGACAAGAGATATGTCCAGATGACTGTTGCAAGAATAAATTGTAATGTATTAAAATAATCGCAAGAAGGAGCAGAATCAATAAAAAGTCAATTAGTGCTACCAGGAAGAAATCTATGATATGAAACTTTTAGGATTTTATAATTAAAAAATACCATAAAAACGAATACAAGCGAAAAAGTTTAAATAACAATTGACACTTATGTCCATAAATAAATATATTGAAAAACAGTTTACGCAAGTCAATCTAGGGAAAGACTGAGAACCACTACAAGTTGATGGTGACACACGGGAAGGATCCAAATATAATTGGCACACATTCGTAGCATGGCGATTCGCTCAGTGCGCTCTAATAACATATTTAAAGGCTGAGAAGAGCTCTGACCAGTTCAACGACCGGTGAGTCGAAACTTTCGTCTCCCCCGCAGCTCTTATTCTTCTTTTACGTGGAGGGAACGTGATGAACAGCTTCGATTAACCATTACCAGCGGACAGGGGTCGACATGGTCATAGAGCACGATCGACGCAAGTAGAATGCTGGTTTAATTTGTGGCTGGTATTCGAGCTGCTTTTGCGACTGGAAAAACGCGATGTGGATGATGTTCGGAACATCATAGATTGGTACACCTGTTTTTTTGCACGTTATTTTGGTCATCGTTCTTCTCCCTTATGATCGTTTTCTTCGTGACGCTTTTACTTCATTAAGGGTTAATAATTATATTCACTTTTAAAAATTCCTGACTTTTTTTATTGTGTTCCCCATTTCTTTACTTAGCTTTTATTTTCTTACTCCTATTGGTTTTATTGGTATTATATTATTAAGGAACATTTTGACGCATCATTATTTGAAAAATGAAACCTTGGAGGTCTAGATTCATAAAACATTTGATTTTTTAGTTTGTGTGCTGGAATTACCTTTCGAAGTATTAGCATACAATGAAGAATCCGCCGCATAATATAGCAGCTTTATAAATGAAAGCAGAGGTGTGTTAAAATGTTAGTGCAGTCATCGAATTATTAATCTTCTTCTATGTTGACAGCTTTTTTTATTGTTAATCCCATTTCTGTAACTGTACCCACCATTATAAGACGCTCAGAATATTTCCAATCTCCATTAATCTGTCTTCAAAACCTTCCTAATTTTTTACAAATCTGGTCTTAGTCGTTTTGAAACGTCACAATCACACTAGTATTAACACAGAATAGTATTGTATAGCACTTCTATTTCACCAATATGCGAGAAATCGGAAGTGTATGCAACGCGAGAGGTAAACTGATATTGGAACAAATAATGAGTGCAAATTCTCCGTCAGAGTTTTCCTTCCGCAAATCAATGGCGGCCAGGGGTGCGTTATTGCAAAATGTAGGGAGGAAGTAGCGATAACCAGGGCAAAGTTCATGCACCTTGACACGCAGAGCAAGAATAAATTCCCCGCAGTATATTCCCCCCTCTGCCAAGGGATCCTGACATTTTGTGATTCTCCCCGTGGCTGAAGGAGCGCCACTCGTATTTCACGTATGACATTATTTGACAGCTGTTCGAAAATAACCGATTCAGGCAAGAGTCCTGAGGGCCAGCCTCTGACATTTCGCTCTAATGTCGCAAAATGTATTTTAGCGGCGGTTTTTAAATATAACGGGATGTTTCAGGCTCGGGGGATAAATTATACATAGATTGGAAATGTGATCAAGGAGTAGGTATATTTAGAAAGTACAGGGCGAAAA
The DNA here is from genome assembly GCA_929113495.1 of Andrena minutula. Classification (NCBI taxonomy): domain Eukaryota; kingdom Metazoa; phylum Arthropoda; class Insecta; order Hymenoptera; family Andrenidae; genus Andrena; species Andrena minutula. The sequence goes on along the minus strand of OV815996.1, from coordinate 8,065,163 downwards.
GTGTGGGTCAGGCAGAAAATATCGAATGTTGAAAGGGTGACAGATTTCTGGAGTTCATTATTGTTCGATGTATTATCGTCACTGAAAGATTCGGAATAAATTTTATAAACTACTATATTGTACTGTAGGAATGGTTACTTGAAAAAGTAGAATAGTCCAGACATTTCGAAATATGGAATTGCTATGTTATTCGTTAGTATGGACTGTGATAAACTATGCTACTTTTTCTAACAGAATTGCTCATCAGAATGTTTGTAATATCAGAGAAGCTAAAGTATTGATATGCTAAACGCACCAAAAAATGCACACATAAAGATAATGAATGAACACTATTATAAAATTATATTTGCAGCGCGATTGATTGCACGTGTTGCAAAAATTGTTTGAATATGAAGCAAGAAATTAAAACAAATCTCTAATTAATTCGTTGCTTCTTTTAATAACTTATTTTAAGCATTTTAATCAAAACTGTCCATTCACTGCTACGCGTTCATTTACTGGTACATCCATCCTACTCTTCTTAATTCTAAAATGTGAAGTGCTGAAGAGCATAGTTTCGCAGGGACTTGCAAAAAGAACATTGTGCTTGCGATAATTCGTGTAATTAATTCTTCTTGCAGACTTGGTAATTTTACCAAGGGGTACACAATGAAAAATTAAATCTACGCCTCGCCTCCTTCTTTTCTCAATAAACTTTTATGATAGCCGCAATCGATCGCGTTAGCACGCGAACGGTACGTACCATTTTTAACGAGAATAATGGCAAACGATAAATCCACCGTTCATAACTTTACACGGTTAACTTAGTTTGCGCCAGTTTCTGAAATTGTAGACTGTACATGTGGCACACGCGGCCGTGGAAAATTAAACTTCCACCTTGCACGTATAGTTCATTACAACGCGTTCCTTCCTATCGTTAACCTTTATAAATCGCTTTGACGTTTAAATAGCTCGCGTTAGAGAAACCTACATCGCGATCGTTATCGAAATCTTGCTTGTTGTGTTAATCTAATAAACGAAACTTCTTTATGCGATATTGAATTGAGGATACTTAAGGATATTGAGTGGAACCTCCAGTATCCGAATTTTATAATAGGGAGGCATCGTTCTTCGAATATTGGAATGCTCACTGTCATCGTAGTGATTATTTTGTAGTTTAGGGAGAATAGTACAAGTCACAATACCAAAAACTTTCTGCTTTATAGCCTTCAATAAGACTGTGCGATTTTGAATTAAAATATCAAATTGTCTGTGTTTCATATTGCAGGTACTATCGAATTCACAAAGGTTCTATATTCAACTACTATGACACAGAAATCACAAACCTTTATTTTACCTGCTAATTTGCATACAGTCGTTAACCTTTAGGGGACCGGCAAAGCCCTTTTTGGGGCTTTGAGTAAGCACAATATTTAAAAATGATTTAAAGTATAAATACGTATGTGTGTGTTAGTGCTCGACTGTGTTTGCATGTATGTTCGACTACAAATTCGTTCTGTTCAAAAGAACACAAAAATACCAAAAATAATAGATAAATAAAAACATGGAAAAAAAGAAAAGATGATACAAAAACTCTCTACGTCGTGAGCTCTGGGTAATGCTAAAAGAAAGTTCTCTGAATTTTGGGATGTGCTCCTTCGTTTTATATTTATAAAGCGATTACAGATTTATGATCAGGAGTATCAAAAACCCCCGACATACTGCATTTTTAAAATTTTAAAAAAAAATGTTAAAAATTTTATTACCATTCCTGAGTGGCAAAGCCCCTTTTGGGGCTCTGCGCAAGTCCTCGAATTCTGCACAACATATACGTTATATATTACATATAAAAAAAATTGGAAACTGAAAACCACTATTTTAGCGAAAAAAAACGATCCTCTAAAGGTTAATGCATATATATGCTAAATTAGGTTAATATCCTAAAAATTTCGATTACCTATAATTTTACCTTGCTAATTTTAAGGCACTTTCATCATTTTCTAACTTTTGAAGTATTTCCAATTTCGTTTCAAAAGTTATTAGTACCCTCATGTTTTCTCTTTGATGCCATTACACATGTCAGCTTCATGCTGAAGTAATATTAATTTTGATCGTTATAGAAAAATGTAAACACTACTTGGGTCTGTATCTGCTTCTATACTAAAGGGTATATAAAATAGAACATATTTAAGTATATAGTGAAAAATTCTTTGTGTATGATATGATAATAGAACATACCGATAATAAGTGGTTTGAAATTGGAGGTTCTTGGGTGTGCATATAACTTCTAATAGAACCCATGAATATGTGCCTGTTGCATTTTGTTTAATGTATTCAATCGAGGGAGAATGCTGCAGATAATGCAACCAACAAATTGTCAGGGAAGGGACCCAGTTAGCATGCAAGTTTCATTAAATTAATATTAATTGGATTACCGCGGTATTAGGATTATTGTTAAACATGATTAGGTTGATTGAACGATACACTCGCGTTGAAATACAGAACGATGAAAAGCCTCGTATAATCGCGGCTAATAATATTACAGACCGATCTTCTGGTTGATCAATTCGTTTAATTAACCAGATTGCTCTCCAGATATTCTATCAGTAACGCGGTCGACCACTAGTTACGACTAACTTTCATTCACAATTACATCCTACCAATCAGATGGCCATCGGTCCATTAAGGGAAATTAAAACCCATTGAGGACTATAGTACGCGAGATTGGAAACTGATAACGAAATTATCGATAAAAATTAAATGAAGTCTCTTTTCTATTTATTAGCAATGACAGTAAATTTAAATATTTGTAGATACATCTTAACAATTATTATACAGTCGTCAGTCTTCGAAATTGAAAGTGCGTTCGAGCTGCCACGATTTACTAGAGTCAACAATTTACTCGATTAAATTTCATTTCCTTCTCAGTGTTATTTTTCTCTTTCGCAAAAACTTATCCTACAACTCAAATTCTTTTTGCACAAGAATCAACTATTGCATTTTGCCATTTCTTCTTGCTAATACACTCATGCAAAACAATTTTTCAAACTCTATATCCTGAAAAACTAATTCGCTGCAAGAAAATTTTATTCCACCTTTTCTATTCTTCTTATAATATATAATCAACCCCCTCGGGTTTCTACCATCTATCACAAAGCACCCTGTTTAATTCTGTGCGACTAACAGATTTCGTGGTCCTACACGATCCGATACGTTAAAAATCCAACGATCTTCGGGTCCGCCGGCAATTATGGGCGATCGATAATCAACGATGTCCCCTGTCCAAATTAAGGAATGTTTTCTGCCTGGTATCGCGCGAGTGGCGTCCCAGTAATTTTATTTCCGTGTTCGCGGCGTGAGGTATACGCGACGGTTAAGTTCGTTGCAAGTTCCCTGTGTCGGGGTGAGAAGTTACAACGGAGAGGAGCCCTTATCTGCATCGTGTTGCATCGTTTGCAACATTCGAGCTGACGTGATTAAGTGTATGCGTGCGCGCGGACGCGTGTAGGCGTGAGCATTGCTCGCAGACGTTTCCCCGGCGTGAAAAAATAAATGTGCTGGAGGAAGATCGGCGCAGCTGTGTCTTTGAAAAGATTGTGCCATGGGATAGCGATAAATTGTTCGTCACGTTTTGCTCCTATATTTTTGGGGAGAGGTGTGTACCATTCGATGGAAGCAAGTACATATACATTCGTTTCAGTGGCAATTCTGGTCTTGCGAACGGTTTGAGAAATTATTCGTTGTGCACGTTCGAAATTGTACGTTTTGTATCGTAAAACGAATTTGCAATGTTGCTTTCTATGATTCAAGTTGTAGTATGTTTATTGTTAGCTTTTTATAGAGCACCCACTTCGCCGTAATAAAATGTTTACTATTGCGAGTGTGAAGTAATACAATTTTACATGATATGATTAAATTGAGGTTATTAATTATTGTATGATTTTTAGTGTTTCAAGATTTGTAATTTATAGCCTGTCAGGTTGTCTAGAAGTATTAGGGTTTGTTTATTAGAATTTTATTAACTTCGAGAGTGTAACTATAAAACAGAAAAATAACTTTCGGAAACAGGAAACAATGTTCTTATTGCAAAGTCGTAGGTATTATTGAACTACGTTTATGTTATGATGAAACATCTCCATACACCAGTCTGTCAAAATCTGTTTCATGAGAACGCGTTTCAGGATGAATTCAAAGGGTTGTCGTGGCACGTAGATAAAATGATGATTCAGCATTGAATTGCAGCGAAGAGGAAAGTGGCTGTCGCCAAAGTTTTGGTCGAAATCAATATCCCGACCAACAATTGCGAAAGCTGGATGGGGGGCCGTTGATTCGATTAAATAGAATTAAGCCTGGTATCTGTTTTCACAGTTGGCTACGAATAGGCTCCCTCGAGCCTCACTTTTCCGAAAGCTAGTCTGGTTTGGCGATCATCCAGCTACCATTCCGAGCCAGGTTTCCTGTTTATTGATTCCTGAAATACCGAACAGGTGTTCATTGACTGATAAATAGATCGTGTTGAATTGAAATCGTCGCATTGAGGCTTAGAGGGGTGCTTCACCTTGCATTTCTGTGAATGAAACATTTCAGAGTATACGTTATATGTGGCGTCATTCTGATAGGTATATTTGAAGACACTTTGGGTTAGACTGGTTAGAGTATTGTACTTTTGATATATTATAGTAGAAAGACAATTTGGGAACACGCAGGCTTTTCGCTTTTAATAAACTTGGTATTTCGGTGAACTAAATATAGTGTTTCAAAAATACTCCATAAAGTGGTTTGGAATTATAGGTTCCAACTAAAGCAGAAGGTAGAGTTTAAAAGTGAAAATGAAATTGTACTAAATATATAGAGATCTATCCCTTCAAGTGTGAGCAAAACTTTTTTAATACGAATGCACTATCCTCAAAAATTAGCTTTTGGTTAGCTATTCAAAATATCGACTGCTGAATCTTTAAGAAAATTTTCTTTTTACTATCAATATGTACTTGTTTTTTTAATACTTGGAACTCTCACTATGTTGAATTTACACAAGACCTGCATCGTTCAGTTAATTTGAAATCTACGCTTCTAAAACGAATGAATTTGTACGAAGCAGATTTTCCAATGACAGGTCATAATGTCGTAGAAAACTGGAAAAATGGTTATTCGCGTGGGAAAGCAATATCCAACAGTATTCGACGTAATCGTATTAGTAGTGAACTGCTGATGGGAATAAACGCATGAAATTCAGTTGTCATCCACATGAAAGAAATAATGAAGCTGGTCAGGAACAGTCTGGCCCCGTCGTTCAGCGTGTGTGACAGGTTAATTTCGTTGGACGAAGGAATTGGAAGCGGGCCGTTTTTGCGATTACCGCATGCCAGTGAAAACTTTGATAGAGGATTTTGCCACATGTGGTTTGCGGCCAACAGGTTGGTCAGTCACCTCGAGTCATGTAACAGGGCTAATTGGAGCACAATCCGTGCCAGATTTCAATTTCGACTACTTTCCCCGGGATACCACGGTCTTTAGTATTTCGAGTCGCGTCTGAACGAGTTTAACACGATATAAAAATATTTATATACTTTATTACATTATGAATGATCGTTAGTAATCTACGAAATATCAACATACTTATAATTAACATGCATAATCTAAGATTTGTGGAATTTTTAACGTTGCAATTTTTTCTCAACTTTGATAACCATTTATTCGTGGCTAACATTCCAGTGTTAAATTTAAAAGGTTGTGTTTTTCTTGAGGTCTGTATAATTATTAATTGGCTGTTAATGTGATAGAGATAGCACAACTATTTGAACCTTTCAAAGGGCTCTCACAATATAATTACTTAATGAATAAATAATTTGCCTGATAATGGTTATGCATATTAAAAATGAACGCAGTAGTGCCCTCTTCTTCAAGAATATAATATCGACTTGTTATCTTTAAAGCACGCTGTTCACTTTCAAACTTCCCAGCGTTTTCTCGTAATAAGTGGAACGTATACAGCAACTGCGTTATTAACTATAAAGTAGGTACTTAACGTCGATTTTTTTACGGGTATATAAAATAATGTGTGGAGGACAGTATTCCCTCCTCTTCATAAGCAATCCTACACTGATCAGTGTTTTAAACTTGCAAAACCCTTCTATAATAATTTTTCTTCGAGTTCAATAACATAAAATAGCATTCAGTAACCTTCAAAGTTATTTATCAAATGCCACATTCGAAAATAAACAAAATTTCATCCCCGAATTCCCACGAAGTGTAGAATCACCTGTACGAACCGTGGCATATGCTTTTTTTACACGGTATACATTGGTCTTCACTTCGCAAATTCCTCTATCCCCGATTTTCAGACAAAGAATGCCTCCCCGCATATTCCATTCACGCATCAGCCAGCGTTCCCAAAATGGCGGCTTGATGAAAGCCGTGACAAGGCAGCGAGTCTCTCGAAATAATTGTCTCGATTCCAGCATCGAGTCGCTGTTAAAGGCTTACAAACGTTCAGGTCAGCAGGCAGGTTATTGCCTGACAAAGCGCTGTAGCCTCTCACCTGGCTAACGACGAATCCACATCCGGCGGAAACCGTGCGCGAGACACCCTCGAAGTTGCCTAGAGGCGTGGAAGAGATGAAAGGGAAGCTTTCGTCGAGTCTGCTTGACACCTGCCACTACGACGACGTCGGGCTTTATTGCCGGCGTTCTCGTCGCTCGTTTCGTCACAATGAATCCTTAATGCCTCTTCCGGTTCCCTGAAAATAATAGGTATTAAAGCGGGGAACAGGGCGGTTAAGTTTGTGGAAAAGAAACCTCGTTAAGGGCGCCCTGGAACTTCCTTCGTCCATCGCACGCGACGCGAATGCAGCATTTCCGGGCGAAACGAACGTACGCTCACTAACGCGATTGAAACTTCGATCGATTACGAGCTTTTCCTATTTCTCGTTCCTCCTTTTTTGTTTAATTCGATCGCGGCGACGCGACGAGGAGAAATTGAATGTACACGATGTCGTGGCGTGTAACTGAGGCCGCACTTGGCTGGAGGAAACGGAGCGGGGCGCTCTTAAACAGTCTCGTCGACGGGAAGAAAGTTCCTTCCGCGTAATTTAATCTCGTCCAGGGCGCTCGTCTTTGGGATGCAAATAAAATGAACTGTTTTTATTGTTCTTGGCACGGTCGGTTCGCGGTGTGAATGGTTCGGTGTGCAGGCATTGGAAGTTGTGGTGGATGCTTTTGTGGTAATAGTGTGGGGGCTGGCAAACGGTAGAAGAAAAATGAAAGAAGGCTTTTTGTTCACCAAAATCAGTCTGCTTTGGAAGTGTTGAGTCGTCCGGAATTGGACGTAATCAAGTAAATTGATCTTTTGTAGCAGGCATTTGTAACTAGGACAATGCTTTACTTGCGTTGAATGCTTGTCGAAAGCTTGCTTTGAATTGGTTAGTGTTTAAGGGGGGATTGCGCCTTGTTCGGACGAAAAATAGGTCATTCTTTGTGAATTTTTTGTATGAAAACGGCGAGATAAATTAATTTGAGGTTTGGCAGGCTGTTTTGTTGTATCCTGAGCTAGTATTCTGAATTTTTGTGTGACAGGGAAAAAGATGGGAGATACGGAGTGCTGACTGAGACGGTTGAACAAAAATCGGGTGGTTTTGGTGTTGACGGAAAGTACTGTAAGGGTTAACTGAAACACAAAAAGGAAAAGTGACTCTTAATCTATATGAATGTGGCTATCTGTGGTAGTAGATTTAATATTGTATCTATTACCGTTCCTTTTTTCTTTAAAGAAGTTTTCCCGATTTTGGGGCAGAACCTTTTTCAGACCTCAAATCAAATTCTTCATCTGCTTCAAAAGATTTGCTATTTTATTTTTTTTATTTTTCTTGATGCATCGATTACCACAGATAACCATATTCGTATAGATTAAGAATTTCTTTTCCTTGTTGTGTTTCAAATAACCCTTACACTAATTTCCGTCAACGCCAGAATCATCCGATTATTTTTCAAAGCTCTTTCTGTATCCGCCATGCTTTTGTTCACTGTCACACAAAAATTCAAAACAATAGTTTAAGATACAATAAAACAGCCTGCCAAACCTCAAATTAATTTGTCCAACCGTTTTTGTACAAAAAATTCACAAAGAAGTACCTATTTTTCGGCACAACAAGGCGCAATTCCCCCTTAATCCTATAATCAAGATAATTCAGTGACAAGAAGTATCAAAGTGTTTCACTTTTAGTAGCAAGCATACAGAAATGCATTTCTTCCTAAAAGTATGTAATACAATCGATTTCTAGCGGAGACTCAATGTTGTTGCAGAAAGTAAATACATTTTGCAAATAATCTGTAAGAACTCAAACATATCCATTCTTAATGTTTGCACGATGCATTCTCTCCGTGTACACTATCTCTTACACCACACAAGATTTCTGCTTCTGTAGGCTTAATGTATGCGTGTAATTTGGTAACAGGTTCTGAGAGATGGATGCACCAGCTGAACAGATTATTGGCATATGCATAGGTGTACATACGTGGAAAACTCATTTTAGTAGATAGTTAATTCAGTTTTAATTGCGAACACAATTTCTAGCACTATACACGAAGGTTTTTATATTCTCCATAAGTTATTAACGTTCTCAACTTAGAAATACTTGTAGTTATAATTAAAACACTTTCCGTACCAGTTGGAAGTCATTTTTCCATTAATGAAGATTTTATTGCTTGTAAAACTTAGTAAAATCCTAAGTAAACATTAAAGCAAAGAAACCGCATAAAGGCCTAAGCAAATAAAAGCCTACTGAAGCTTAGTAAAGACCCAAGCAAACACAGACTAAAAAGCCGTGAGTAACCAGCCATAATCTGAATAAATCTCAGCCGAAACCTATGTACATAGAAACTGAGAAAGCCTCAGTAAATCCTAAGTAAATAACAATCTAACAAACTTCCATAAAACCTGAAAGAGCTTAGTAAAATTCCAAGACAGCTCAGTACAAAATTTATCTAATAGAATAGAACCAACAGAAGCTCCGTAAAACCTAAACAAGTCGATCTTTAAAAAGTTTACCACAAACCTAAGCAACCAAATCCAAAAAGTATCGCCAAAACCTAAGCAACTACCATGACTGCAGAGCATTAAAAAAAAATATCGCGTATCCAAAATTACTTTCTGTTCGATGTCTGATAAAGCATTGACCCATTCCACTTGCCGCGCGTCTAACCCCGTATCGATTCATTTCACTCTACGTCTGACAACACACCTGTTTCCACTACTCGCGTCTATCGCCGTAAAGGTCTGCGCACACATATCTAATCCGTGACGGTTGAATGTGCATCAGTGTCAGTGGTAAAAATAATCGCCTCCCATTTTTGGAGCAGTTCACGTCTGTCCGTGTCAGTTACGGGCACTGGCACAAAGAGACTATAGACACTGACGACACCGAAACGTCAGGGAACTGATATGTGTGCGCAGGCCTTAAGAGAGAAGTCCTTGACTTAATCGCGCGACGTAAGTTAGCGGTCCCGGGTGTTGGTGACGTCGGTCGACGTCGGCGGAGGTTTGCGGCGACGGGGGGTGCAGGAGCCGTCTCGAAAGACCCACCCACGACCCCGAGATACTTGGACCAACCATGATAAACACGCGGTATCCTGGGATTAACACGTTACCCGCATTGTCTTCGGGCAACTCCTTCATCCTGCGCCTGTGTGCGCAGTGAAACTACAGAAACAGGAATGAATGTATACGCGGGCTGATGTAAGACGCCTGTTGGCGGGGAAAGTAGCTGGAAATCTTGATGGAAATTGGGTGTACATCCGTGCGAGGGCGGGTTTTGTGGTGGGATTTTGACGTTGCAAGTCTTGAGACACGACGGTGTGAAAGATCCCGCTGTTTAGCTCTGGGCTTGATGGGTGAAACATGCATTTGAATTTGGATCTTGTTTGGAACTTTGTTGGATCGGTGCTCGACTTAGTTTTTTATACGGAAACGTTTAAATTGAAGTGCCTAAATAGTTTAGAGTGTTGCAATAAATATTTGCAATAGTGGAGATTTATTTATTAGTCGTCCACGGATGTTTAATTACTTCGTAAGTAATCAGCATCGTAACTGATTAATTTTGAAGCAGTCCTATTGTTTATTCAATATTATAGTAGTTTGTATGATCAAAATGAATCGTATACTTTATTGTTAGTAGAGTTCTTTCGACTACGGTATTTCTGGATAAGATCCACCCCTATATATTGCTGTTTAAGAATGTATTTATCTGGTAGGAATAATTCCTAGCAATTTATTTCAGACTCGTTCGCCGCAGGAAAATTGCGATCGCAACAGAAATTGGATTCAATAAAATGTAACTCGCCGTCTGTTCCAGAAGTTTATTTTTTGTTTGGCATAGAATAGCAACGTGATCGAATTGATCTTATCGCTCCAGACTATTGAAGTTCCACTTTCAGAATCGCCGGATTTCTCATTTTACATTTCCACTTTTAAGGGCAGAGTTTGTGTTTCCATTTTCTGTTCAGGCTAATATTATTTTCATGTCCACTTGATTTCTGCCTACATACTGAACATTCGGGAGCTAAATTTGTTTTACATTTTAAGCTCTGACATTTCGATATTGATTCTTCTAATTTATTAAGCATCGCTCCTTTCCGTATTGAAATTGATAAAATATATTTAGTTTCTTAATTTTGTATAATTTGACCTCTCATCGCGATCAATACTAGGAACTACTAATTATCTATAATAAATCGAAATCATCTTTAATACGAAGTTCTTACTAAGCAATAATTTTACTCAGGCAGCCCGGTTCTCATTTCACATTTTCAATTTTATTCCTTAATCTTATAATGTATTTTATATAGCATATCTTATAAGTTGAAAGAAAGGCAGGGTTGTCTAATAACTTGACACGTTTTGACTCGGTGGTACCAAAAGGGAGAACAAAGAGTCACTCCTGCCACTGTAACAGATTGGAAAATTTCATTTCACGGGACGTGAAACTTCCCTCGACAAATTGTGTAATGACTTGTTAAACCAGTTGGACGTGGCTTTCGCATGCCTCATTCGCAACCGTCTGTACACCGACAAGCCGTGAAGTTTGGCTGGAACTTGTATCTTCGCCACCGACACACCATCCCACAATACATCCAACAACCAAACTACCCGTTTGTTTCCGTTTGCACGATCCGAGAAACGGAACGCTCGTCAGGGAGCCAAGTAAACTTCCTTCAATGAACTCCAGTTTCCCCTCCACGCTTTCCTCTCCTATGGCCAAGCGAAGATCGATTTTGGTTATATCAGCGAGGTTTTATTTATAGGACAGAATAAAGCTAGAATTATGCCATTGTATTAAATGTCCATTTTCATCGATTCTATTGAATGAGCTTGTATTTTTAATAAAACTTGGAATATTCGTCACAGTATTGCAGTTGAGCCTCTGTGACTCAAAAATTTAAATTTTTATTCTATATTTAGTGCAATGTTTCCCAACCTTTTTTGAGTTCCGACATGCTTTTATATTATTCATATAACCTGCGACCTCCCTTATATGGTAAGGTAAATTTAATTCTTGTTGAAACTCTCGGTGCGAGCCACCCATAAACTGATTTTGACGTTCTGTACCTTCTATATGCAAAATAAATACCTTTTTTCCAAAGCCGACTTACAAACTATTTTTTTCTCAAAATATTATATCTGTATAACAACTCTGTAGATTTCTAGCTTCTAATATTGAAATTTGTAAAAGTTACAATTTTTTATGATTTTCTTCACGTTTTCTCGACATATGGTAATCTAGAATTTTTTTGCAAAAACTGTGCTTAAATGCCAATAAGAAACCTATTGAAATACATTTTAGGGACCTCGAAATTGAACGACGATTTTTTTTCATAACAATTTGATTCGTTAGATGAGAATGGCAATCGTTCAAAAATTCTTCTGGGTGTGAGTTCGAAAAAAAGATGTGTCGAGGAAGGGTTAATAAGATAAAGGAAACACATTAAAAATAGGTACTGCAGATTATAATTCTAACTTAATAATATTAAAAAAAAATCAACCCCTCAGATAACACTTCGCGACCCGCTGGTTGGGAATCACGGATTTACTCAGTCCCCCGCGTAATGTGTACTAATTAGACCGCAGAAATGTATACAAGTACCTATAACATTTATTATAATAATTACGACCTCGTTATATCGTGGCTACTACTATACTCGAGTTAATTTGTAAGCAAGTTCTATATATACATACTAGAAATATGCAAAATATGCAAAACAAAAAATATATTTTTAAAATCTATCAAAGTCCCACTTGCTCAGTCCTTCCCCCCGAAAATATATACGTGCATAACCTTCCGCAGTGTACTGATAATAACTCGATCACGTCTCATGGTATTCGCGTGGCCAGGGGTCTTTGATGGCGCTCCCTATCCAGGCTATACATCTCGCTTGTCCTCGAAGCAGGAATCGTCGATAATCGAGATTCAAAGAGCGTTATAGTTGCCTTTAATGCCCAGGTATTTAGATCGGAGCACGCTGCGCCCAGAGTTGCATTTGCGTCCATGGCCCCATCTCCCTGTCTGCGTGCACACGTATTACGTGGACCACGAGCGTCCCTCCAGGATGATAACCGTCGTACGCCCCAGGCTTTACCTTGACGTGTTCGCGAACCGATCTTCTCGTAAACTTCTGGAACCCTCTCCTCCCCTCTGTCCCTTTGTTAGTAATTATGCTGGCTACCCCAAACGACGGATATCAGTGAACCACACTCTGACACCTCCCTTTGAATATATAGGTATCGCTTCGTAGATTTGCAATTCGTTATAATAGCGATACAGTAGGTGTAGGAGTTGACAGTTTTCAGAGAGCACCCTGAATTTAATTAACACGTTCGCGGACAGTAAAAGTTTCAGCGAGGTGCAAAAATTGACAGTCATTTTATTTTTAAATTGGTTGTGATATCTGAAATTTGATTAAACACATTTTATAACGTTATCAGATTATCATATTTTAATCGTTATATAGTCATTACCTTGATAGGTATAATAATTACAATAACTTAAGGTTATATAAAATTAAATTCAAAATAATTGACTTTAAGATTTGAATGCTATAGCATTCATGTCATTCTGTATCATCATGAAAATGAATGTTATAGCATTCACGTCCGCGAACGTGTTAAATCAGTCACCACGAGAAGAATAGATCAAATATACTTCTTGTTTCTGGATGCTGCGTTTCTTGCACACCCTTTCATTCCACTCCCTCGCTTCTGAACTTAACGAATATCTAGTTACATTCTTCCATTTCCATCTCCCATTTGTTTTACCCCCGATTTATGATATTTTACCAGACGGCTCTCCTTTTAATTCCGTCGCTGCCGCCTGTTCACTTCCTCCTACGTTCCACAAAATCAGCCCCTCCCATTCATATTTCCCGCGCTCTTTCTCTCCGTTGCTCCCCTTACTTCTTTCTCCGGCCGGCTGTTTAACTCTTTGTTACTTTCTTCTCGATCCTTATCCCGTCCGTCCCTCCTCTTACCTCCTTTTTTCATCTCGTAATTCGCCCCGGCAAGAGCTGCGAGCGCCTCGTCGTACTCGATGCGCCGGCAGATACGACCTTTTGTGAGATCAGCCCGCTCGTTCTTCGGGAATAATAAGATTAAAAAAAGAAGGAAGAAAGGAATCGTCACTGTTCCAGCTGGGGAGTGCTGCCGTCTCCGCGAGGCATGACTCGCCCCCTCTGAACGTGACAGGGTAGTCCGGTGTTGAAGAAACAACGTATTTCTTTGTAGGCTTCTTAAAAGAGACCGTTCGCCATTCTTCGAGCGCTGACTGCCGCGTTACTTTTATTCCAACTACAATTTTATTCATCCGATCGCCAAGTATTTCTTTGCGGAGGGACCTCCGCGTGCAAGTCACGATGTAATGTTACGAGACTAATGGGAAAGTTTTATTTAAATTGAAGTGACTGGGGACTAAGTGGCCCTTTTTTAAAAATCTGTGAAAGATGCCAGTGGCATCTGAACGTTTAGGATAAAGTTGATAATACTTTATGATTGATTTCAATGAATACTTCTTCAGTTGCCTTTTTCTGTTTGGTATATTACGCAGGCAGTGACTAATTGATAATGGTTAAGGCATAAACACATTTTACTTCGAACTATAACGCAAACTGATGTTATGTTTAATTCAGAACTTACGGGTACTAAGTACCTAGGCAGTCGTTCCTATCTAAAATGAAGCAGTTCTGTTTCAATTAATTACAAAAAAACAAATTGAAACTGAGATTTGTTCTTTGGCATGAAGTTTATTAGCATTAAAGAGGCTTTTTAAAAACAGTTTCTTTAGTTTTGCAGTGATAACTCAAGAACGGGGCTTTTTTAAAGCTTATGATGTTAATAAATTTCATACTAAAGACCAAATCTCTGTTTCAATTGGTTTCTTTGTAAATAATTCAAACAGAAATGCTTCATTTTAGACAGGAACGACTGCCTAGTATCCTTAATTAGTAGTGTATTTTATTATGTTCGATGTTAACAGTAAGCACTAAGGAATTCACTGTTATGTATTTTACAAGTATTTCGCCTGCAATTAGTATAGACTCACACAATATTTTGGAAGCTAAAAAAGAATAGTTTAATGAAAAAATCCAAACAAATGTTTAAAGAAAATTATTAATAAGCGGCGTTCGGAAGAACACAAAATTGATTCACATTTATCATGCAGTTCATGTGAAAATTTCAGTCCTTTCTAAATACAACTACCCTCGTCTGTCCATTATTGACTACTCTACACATCCCTTAAAAAGATTCGCAACGCAACCTCTACAAGTTGCAGCGTCTGTTTATGTAAAATCTGCAAACTCACCGCGCAACATCAAAGCAGAACACCGATGATCATCCTGCCTCTCTTCACAGTACTCAATGATGCTTCACTTCACAAAGTCGCATGCTGAGTGACCATACTTCAGTACTCCGTAATTTCTTTGCTGGTGTGTATTATACGTAGAACCCTTGAATTTTCAACGTGTTATCGTAATAAGCTGAGGGTCCGACAGAACTTCATCTATGATTCTACGAGCGAGATTGCAAAGATTAACTGCCACGAAGGGCAATGGTTTCATCGCGGATAAGACCACGTGCATCCGGTGTCAGCTCCTTCTAAGCGTACCCGCAACGCAGGCAACTGTCCCTGCAGATACCTGACTCGCGTGTGCGTTCCACTGCCCTCGGGAGAAAACGCATTATCATGCGTCAGCGGACGGACGTACGCGGGGAACCTTCGAAGGCTGTTGCTACAGATGCCGCGATGGAATTTTAATGAGATCTTATTCGACGTCCCGGCGAATCTAATTAACCATCCCTCGCAACACGCGGCATCCGTTGACGATCCGCGGAACAAATTATCGCAACGGTTGTCTTCAACCGCAGAATCGTAAACAGATCGGCGGACGGATGGCAGAAGTATGCGCGTAATGGCAATAGTATCTACTGAAAGTATAATGGGTTTAGATTTTCAGTTTGGTTTTGATAGTACAGAACTCTGTTTCCGCTGAATTCTCCTCATTGCACACTTTCTTAATTCATTTTTTGATTGTGTGTATTAGGATGGCGAGAGTGTGTAGGTTGGGTGTGGGATTGTTTGAATAATATTCGAATGTCAGGTTAAGTTGATCGGTCTTTGTACTTGATGGATTTTCAGGGATTTTCATGAAATTGAAGTATGGCGAAGTCCACTTGAAATTAAGGGGAGTTTAAGTCATCATTTTGCTGGCTCTGAATTCGTTTAAAAAGTACAAGTTGATGAAGTTTACTGTTTTTGCTTATTTTCGCAGAAACTTGCAGTAGAGAATGTTATTTGTATGAGTTCTATCTTCTCAGATATGCGACGAAAACATTTTTAAAGGAACCATTTGTTTTCCCTTTTCCATCAGTCAACTCTTCTAAGCATTTTAAATATAAAAGGATTAAAGTATGCAATTCACAAGATATCTTAGTATCAAATGTTCCACCATTACTCAACGGAGTAATTACTACTTACATTTACTATTACCAATGGATGCAGTAATACAAACAAAAGAAACGACAGCCACCAAATATTAATTCAAATGAATAGAAAAATTAGTGACGTAGCCATACTTCGTGTTCGACACCCAAGTATTTTCCACGAAGTTAATTTCATCTCGATCGTTAAATGTGTTGAACAATTAGTCGAGGAACTTTACTGCAGTCCTTCCAATGTAATTACTCGGAAGTAATTGTTGTTTCGTAAACAAATGCCGAGTGTTTCTTTGCACGTTCGCTCGAGAAAATTTTCATTTCGTCAGGGAGAGCGTGTAAAACAGTTGCGCTTTCCCGTTGTTATTAGTCCTCGATCGTTTCTTTTTACTTCCTGCAAGCTGATTACACAGAGATCCTCGGATGGAAGGGCAGTATGGTAATCGAGGGGAGTGTTAACCGCTTTCGATTAAATTAAACCGGGAAACTAAGTAACGCTCGAGTGAGTAATTCCACAAAGCATTAAAGAAAGCTCCTTTTAATTCTTAATATTCGAACCTTTTTAGCATACATTCTACACCGAGTTTCACTAGTAATTATCTAAAATTAACGCCTCATTTTCTACAATGATCGCGTCGCTCCAGAATAATGATCTTACATTGCGAGGAGAACGAGGATTCCCGTAGACTGTTCCAGTTGTATCTCGTTTCCCGTAAACGTGTTACCATTCCTGTAATTTGCGATTCCGAAGTTCTCGTTACCCTTTGTGCTCCGATATCGATCACCGGGAACTTCCTTCGTTGAATTAACGCAAGTTCATTACGCTAAACGCGTTTTGAGGAGAACGGAGCACCGAATTAATTTGTTCCTCCAGCTTTAAGCCCTGTGGGAACCTTCGCATTTCCTTTTTTCATGGTGCACTGAAATTGATTAGAAATTAAATCGTCCCTAGCGTGTCCTCTAAAATCGTGGACTAACAAAAATGTCTACACTTTAATAATCACTATAATCCGTTTAATAGTGACACAAATACATTAAAAATTTCCATTTAATAACATAAGCAACATAATTCCGAAAACTATATAATAACAATTTGTTCCCCTTTTAAACCGATCATCTTTTTATTAAGAACAGTATTCTTAGAGTATCATAGGAGGTGGCTGAAAAATCATGGCGGCCACCATGATGAAGAGCCTCGCACGTCAGGCTTGCCACGAGGAAAGAAATGACCAGGAAAATTCCATTTTCTCGCCAGTCTTTCCCGAATTGGTGGGTGGTCGAGCATGTCCGCGTATGTGTCCGTTCGCGACGCGAATTTGCCTGGCTTTAAAGTACTTCCACCGGTCCAATTTTCCGCAAGAATGTGACACGTAGCAATCTCTGTAACCTCGGGGCCCCTGGTGCACGATTTATTGGCTACCAAGTGTAGCTTCGACGATTTATCTTCTTCCCTCCCCTCCCCCCCCTCTTTCTCGCCGTTATTTCCTTCATACAACGTCCCCTTTCTCTCTGCTTCTTCCACTATATTTTTTTTCCTCTGTCCCTTCAGATCTTTCCCTTCTCTCCCTCATCTGTTCCTTAGCGCGTCTTTCAGCCCGGCTTTCTTTCTTCTCGTTGTCTTTCTCTCCGCGCCCCCTCCCTTTGTCCCTCATTGTTTCGTCCTCGCGTACTTTTTTTTTTGCGCCGTTTCCCCGTTCTTCCAGCTACCGAGCTTCCTTTGTCCACTCGTGTGCATCATTTTTTCCACCGCGATCTTTTCTGACTTCCGCCGCGCACTTCCTTCCAGCTCGCCTCAGCGCTTACCTTTTCTCTTTCACATGCTCTGTTTATCGGTGTTCCTTAATTCTCTGCTTTTGTCCCCTGTTTGCTTTAGAACTTTCGCTACTTTCTTCGTGCTCTGTATTGTGGCGCTCCCTTTGTCCCTTTGCTCTCCGAGTATCCCTGCTTATTATATGATTCTTGCGCGATGGGGATACTTGTCACGAGAAGGGGTAGACGTTTATTTCACTGCTAATACTTCGCCACGAGTCTTCAATGACAGTTTTAATGTCGTTGTGAGCAAACACCTTTATCTATGAAAATAACAGAAGGGGTGCTCCCCCAAAATGTGGATCAATAAGGGATCAAAAATCCTGCATACGACATTCTGCGTTTGAAAATATAAAAACATTCTACACAACGAATAGAAATAGGGAAATTACAAAATAGAAATTCATACCTAATACCCTACATTTTCATTAATAATAAATTCCATCGTGTAGGTCTCACTTTTATTCAAAACTATCTGCTAATAAACAAACTGGATGCCTTTTACTTCACAGAACAACCTACACATTACACAAAAAAAATGCAAAAGACCAATCCATTCTCTATTAAACTGCATCGTTACGTTTCCCCACTCAGCTCTCACAAAACCTTAGAAAACCTATCACAAATTAATCACCAGAAAACAGGAAGTATACATCCATTTCATTGCCTCTATGCCTCGGTTATTTTCAACTCCTTCCGCAACACTAATTCATCATGTAGTGCATCTAGCGCCTAATGCACCGCAGACACTCTGCCCTATATCTTAGCCCCGTAACCCAGATGTAACCACCATTTTGTACTCCATCCAGTGCCACAAACTTCGATACCCCGGAATACGTCGCTGCCATATTTCCTGCTATCGACAGACGCTGACTTACAGGCACCATATTCTCTTGAATAGTTGAACAACCAATGTATCCACCTTGCAGCCACGCTATTCTCGTGATTCGCGAAGGGCCGCGGAGTGTTCCTCAGAGACGGTTTAAAAAAAAACAACAAGTGGTTCTTCGAATCCCGCGGTACAGAGTGCTAATTACCGTGGGTTACGTTCACCAGCGAACATGTTCCCTCGGCGAACGGCGGATAAGATATCAAAGGGCAGATGCAATTTGCGTTTCCATGAGTTCTTGCTGCTGTTTTCGTTCCCTGCTGCCCCCTGCGCCAGCGGCGCTTCGAGTGGCTTCAGGGGACGACGCGAACCGGGATCCCCAGCCGCGCACTGTCTGCCGCTTTAATTAAGGTATCACGGCGATTAAGCTGCTGTAATTGTGAATCTCGATAAGGTCGGCTCATGGCGGAGTGTCGAATGCTGTGAAAGAATTGAAGCACCCAGGTGTGGGGCACGAGATTGCTGTGGCTGGGAGTGGGATGTTGGATTATGTAACAGCTCCAAGATGCTACTGGTTCGTGTTTTTAATTAGTGCAGGTATTGGCATGACTGGCGGTGGGCGTAGAAGCGCAGCGTTGCTGGAGCGAGTGGGATGCTTGATTACATAATTCTTTGGGTTTCGAAGTACTTTTGTATGTAGCGTTTGATTAAATCGGGGACCAGCTTTTAGAGAGCTAGTATGTGTAGTTGAAGTGATTATTTTGAAAAGGGAGTAGGTCTGATTTTTGGCGACATTCACCGTGTTGCATTTCTCGCTTCTTCCTGGCTCGTGGTTTATTTCGGAAAGGTGAAAAATTTTCGTGCTCTAAAGGAGCCAAGGGTTTGCGTCCCGCGAGAATTCTAGGATTGTTATGAAGCTCTAACAAATTGAATGTCCACAACAGGACTTGTGAATTTATCTTCTTTCTTATCTAATTTTTTATAATGGGTTTGAATTTATATTAGTCTCCCTTAATGGAAAGTGACAATTCCAAATCTTTCTCTTAAGTTGAAGGTTGGATAGACGGAAGCTAATCCTTAGTTTAGGGTTTGGAGATTAAAACCAGTGACAGCGTTGTACGGACTGTAAAAGTGCATTTGGTTATTGCTCTTGTTCCCCGGGAATCTGCAACTGGGTTGAGTTAATAGCCCCACTTCCCTGTGCTTAAAATTGAGTTTCCTACAAGAGTCCCACATTTATTGACATGGACTAACAAACCGAGTGCCTATCGAATATAATTTATGAAAGCACCCCTACGAGTCCTTAGGTTATAGGACTTTCTTCCCTCAACAGTTCTTCGGCTCAAACCTTTTCCTTTCTTCAACAAAACCCTGCTCACCGTGATCCCTTAATTCAGCCTCGCATTTCCTCCGAGACGTGGCGCACTGCTCCCAGAGTCGCTCGTCACGTCGACAGCGACGCGAATTCCAAAAAATTCTCGAGCCCAGACCAGGCGTGGGGGCAGTGTGAAGCTCGACAGCGTCGAAGGTTTCGAAACAGCGGCGGGGCGCATCCTTCGCTGCAAAAAGGAAAGCGAACCAGGGTCTGCAGGTGTAACGCCCGCAGCGACCGGGTGATAAAATGCGCGCGGACTCTCCATGCAGGGGACCGGCGGGAGGGGGGCTCGGAGAAACCTTTCGCGATGCCCCGGGCTCGATAAAAAATGCAGTGATCACGTTTCGGCAAAGACTTCGGGAATCTCCAATCTGCCTGCGCTTCTCTGATTCGCACTTCGCGCTCGCCTCGCCTCGACTCGAGGATATCGTTTCGTTGGCTGCACTTGATGCGTTCAAGACCCATGATTCTGGGCCTTGAGCAATGATCGAGACTGGTGCCTTTTTCTTCGCTGGCTCGTTGATGTGTTTAGATCCTCGTGAACGTGTCAGATTTGTGGGACCGCTTTATTGTTTTTATTGGAAGACTCAGGCTTTACGGTGTTGCGATGCGAATAAATAATGGGGTTGGGGTACGGGATGAGTATGTATGATAGGGAGCGCTGAGAATGTAGAGTGAAATTGTTTTATGGTGGGCATTTTATTGAGGGAATTAAATTTGTTCTTGTAGAGTTTGTAGAGATATAATCTCTGGGTTATCGGTAGTTTTCCTTATATTTGAAATGTGGATAATGAGGTGCCTTCTTTTGTACCAATATGGATAACAGGGGAAGATAGATAAGGCGAAGAATAAAAAAATCGCAACTTTGCGTGCAAGTAGAGTGGCTTATTCGTAACACGAACCTATTTTTTGTGTTATTTTAGGGGCTGAAATCAACCCTTGAAAAAATGCAGTTTTCTTTTTCGTGAAATATTTCGGAATTATTTTAAACAAATGTTGCATCCTTCTTATATCTACAAAAGTGTGTAAAAATAATTCTCAAATTTAGGGTTGGTGGTGGGGGTAATTTGAAAAGTATGGGTTCTCCAATAATTATTTTATTTTAAGAAATAAAATGAAAAGATTTTCATGAGGTGAAACAGATTAGAGAGACAAAATGGTTATTTATTATTAATAACATTCTTTAATTATAAAACAGTAAACAGTAAAATCCAG
Source organism: Andrena minutula (assembly GCA_929113495.1). NCBI lineage: Eukaryota > Metazoa > Arthropoda > Insecta > Hymenoptera > Andrenidae > Andrena > Andrena minutula. The sequence goes on along the minus strand of OV815996.1, from coordinate 8,043,984 downwards.
TGTAATAAATACAAGCTGTATGATGGAAAGTCACTGAAACTGTCAGTTTCGTAAGTTACTACGAACTGAAATGCATTATAATGAATTCCACGTAGGGTGCATTTACATTTTAATTTAAACTATTCACGAACGACAACTTTGCAATTGCTTTACACGTAGATTGCTTATTTACAAAATACACGATGTTGCCATTCCCAAGAAACCAGGGCATATTTACCAAAAATATTTGGTATTAATCTAACCTCCTGATTTTATTTTTCTATTATTTAATCTTCCATAAATTATTCCGAAAATTTTAATAAAATCCTCGCGTACTTTAGAATGTCATTTTGCTTCCCACTATTTTTACGTTTAGTTTTATGTATTCTCAGAGACTGGAAACAGTGGCACCATCCGTTTTCCTCTTTTTTTTTCACCGAAAAATTCGTATTGTCCTTACTCACCTCGACGTGTTCGTGATATCAAAAATTTCCAATTACCCTGGCTCGCTCGTTTCCCTCCGAATTGAATTCCGCCGCGTGTAATGGCGAAGCAACGTTTCAGTAATGCAGCGATAAGTTATGTTTCATGGACGAACTGTTTCAGCGCGAGTACGCAGGTGCTATGGTTCTCAATTAAAAGTTAAGTTGATAACGGATCTGATTTGTTAATTTGGAAATGCGATTACCGGCCGGGCCAATCGAGATCGCGCTATTATTGGAGCTGCATTGTAACGCGAAGTGCATTTAATGCATATTCGAACGCTCGAAAGTGCATTTTATCGATAGGTCGGCCAATTGTGCTCTCGCGTGGCCCAACAATTCGTATTGTTTTCAAACACCCTCGCACTGTTACGTTTCTGACTGCTCATTGTGATTGGTGTATTTCTGTTTAACAATTGAAAGAAATTGCCATTTCTTCTAAGAAATCAGTAGTAATAAATGAGAAATTGATAGAAAATAATAGAAATTCTCCTCTGAATATAATATGACGAATAGAACAAGGGAAGCTTGGAAAATGAATCATACAAAAATTACGAAAACATCTCTGCCTCACTGGAATTATGCTCTGCCAAATACATAGCTTTAAAATTGTAGTAGGTATTCTTATTTTGCATATTTTATATTTTGGTTTATGGCTAGCAAAATACTTTCTATGTTAGAAGAAATTCAGTAGAGTGGCATGGTAGGTCTAATGGTGTTATGAAAACAATTTAAAATGATATTTTTATCTCTGCGTTTAAATAACTCCAATATGTCATTAATCTAGTCTGACGAAATTTACTGTAAACTAAAAAGAAAGGGAGAATAGTCTGTGACTGTGGCGTCACAATCATCGATATTTATTGAGTACTTGACACTTAAACACTAATCAACTAAGGGCCTTTTGACACTACACTCTTCTAGCTTACAACGGGTATTTCAAACATATACACTCACTGTATACCTTTCTGTTTTTAAAGCAGCATTGTCTGTGCCAAGTGAATATATTTAAAATACCAAAGGTTGGCCACAGAAGTATTTCGTGCGGAGGCACCCTAAGTAATCATATTCAACCCCCAGAAACCTCCCCTGAAATTGTTCTCACGATACATATCCTGTACTCGTTAAAGGATTCACTCCATCACTTTCTATTTCTACCACTTCCTCTCCAGCTATTGATTCCTTCAAATAGATCCTTCACTCTACCAACCATGCAATCTTACTGCAATCTTATCCACCATCGGACCCAAAATAAAATGCACTTTTCATTCTCAAGGATCCTAGCAAATCCTTTGAAGAATATTAGCATATCCTAATACAAGCAGATTATAATCATTGTAATCCAAAGTATGCGCACCCAAAATTCACCTACTGCTCCGCTTTAACATTGAACATTGGCCACGCACGCCATCCCTTAAACCACAGAGTATCAGAACTCTCGTTCTCGAACCGTCGAATCATCGATTATCAGGTGTGATAATATCTAGCTTGGGGTCTTAAAAATTACAAGTCTAACAGAGGAAAGATCGATCTCCTTACCGCGATGATTTTCGTTTGAAACGACGATAATAGGCGCCGAGCCATGATCGAAGCGAGTCGAACTCAAACAACGACCACCACCCCGATATAAAGAGCATTTCTTGCCACGTACGTTCTTTGCTGAACGCAATCAATCGTTTGTCTTCGCAGCTGCTGGTAATTTCAAGGCTTAACCAGACATCGGTTCCTCGCACCGATGAGATCGAAGCAGCGGGACGCAAGCTGAAAACTCGCGGCAGGCGTCGTTGAAAGCTACTTAGAACGAGCATTGAGCACTCGTCGCGGTGCTCGAATTGCCCACAACAGGTGGCTCACAAGTAAGTGGCTAGGTGTTCGCACCCTCGATCACCTGTTCGATACGATTCGTCCTTGTCCCGTTTCATTCTAACCCAGACCATTCCACCCCAACCACGAAACATTCGCTGTTTTATATTGAAATTTTATTTTATACGTGGGAACGCGGAATTTTTTCAATTTTTTATTTCTTGTTTTTGTTTTTAAATACTTGATACCAATTAAAGCGAGAATTCAGTTGCATTTAGGAGTTATATTTTCTTTTTTATTATTTTTTTTATTCGGTTCGTGTTTGATATAAAAAGCAGACCAGAGTTGAATTTCGGGATTTCGGTATATTTGTTTTTCGCGTTTGATTTGAAACGAGAGATATGTAAAAGCTTGGGAATTTGAAGTTTTTTCACATTTTTGTGTTTGCGCAAAGAGTTCCGTATTTTGAACTTTGAGGTATGACTTAGAAGTTCCGTGTTGTTTATTTTTCTATTTTTTATTTCTGTATTCGGATCTGGATTTCAAAGAAAGCGTGAATTGTTGGTATATGTTAACTCTTTCAGGAAGCACAGTGTGTTACAGAAGTATTCGTATCATGATGATTTTTTGTTTCTGATAGTTCGTGTTTCTTCCGAAAAAAATTTAATGAAAATAGTAACAAGTTGAAATAAAAATGATTAGTGCAGTAGTATGATCTGCCTCTCTAAAGGCTGTTTTGCTTTTAGTATGTACTGTAAAAAATGAAAAATTTATTGAAAATTGTTTCAAAATAATTATTCGTAAAAATGATATTGTGTATTGCACTAAGAACATCAATCACAAATGAAAGTAACTAAGGATATTATCTACTAAAATTTGGCTCCTATGACATAACAATGGAAACTCAGCGTCGACTGTGTAGAATTAAAAAATAAAACGTTCAAAGTGTATTTTTATTATTAGTAAATAGGAATCATTATAGAAACGACGTAACGATACAAATACTTTTGCAAGACTTTTTAGTCATCAATAATTATCAATCAAAGCAATTTTATGAAAACATAGTAAAACGTGTGTATTACATAATTTGTCACTCTTGCGAACGTAGCTCCAGAATTTTTATTCAGTTGCAAAAGTATCAAAGCATGAATTCTGAAAGGGTTAATTCCATCCAAGACCAATATCCCCTCCCCACTTTCAAATCCCAACAGATCCCAACTTCTCCTTTATAGATTCTCAAATTCAGGATAACGATCATACAAAAGATCATCCCATCCATAACCTCCCATGCCGAACCTCAGACGCACCCATTCCACAACGTCCACTAATCCCGACGAATCCCTCCGAGTCCCATATCCCGCTCTCGTGAAAAACCCTTGCCCCCTGTCCTCCAATTTCCCCGTAAGATTCCAAAGGCACCCGCGCTCAATCGAAACGAACTATTCACTCTAGCCCCGGGACGAACGATCAGCCGAGCGAAATAGCACGCGTTCAGCTGTCGCTAGATCAACCGAAAAACCGCCCCCGCCCGGCCGTCGGAACGAAAAAGCGTTTCTGCCTTGTGCGCGCAGCTCCGCCAATACGAGCGCGACGTCCGCGACTCCGGGCGGCTGGTGCAGCAAGTGCCTGGACGAGATGAGGCTGATGCAGAGGCTGGCGATCAGCGGGCTGCTGTCCGTGATACTGATTGTCCTGCTGACGGGTACATTCGTGACGCGGCGGGACCTGGCGAACGTCGTCGAGCGTGGCGTGGCGCCCGAGGAGCGTAACGAGCAGCAGCTGAACCCCGCCTGGGTCCAAAACAACGCGATCCCCGGCCAGGACGAGGCTAGGACGGAAGATAAGGATCGGCGTGTGGACTTCAAGCACAGACAGTCGGAACCGTCCGCGGTCGAGCCACCGCCGGGCCCCGTCCCTGGGCCCTACGTCATTAAACCACCTAATCCACCCCTGGATGACGTGACTAATCAGCGCCGCGAGAAGATCAAAGAGGTAAGCGGCTGTTTCGTTTCTGGTCTCCCAGTCTATTCCCCGGCGCTGGCCAGCAGCGCACGCGTTGCACCCGGGGGTAATTACCTGTGCGTGCAACGGGGCCCTCTCGTGACTCGAACGGGGCTTACACTACGGTACGTTTTTGTTCGAACTTTGTATGAGGCTCGCCGCGGGCACCGAACGAGCGTGGCTGCGGTGAGTGGATTTGAAGGATGATTTTGGGGGATGCTTGTTAAGCGGGGCTCCTTTTTAGGTGGACCGAACTGTTGGTACTGGTGTAGGGGTGGGTGGATTTATTTGCGATCGTGAGAGGGGTTGATGGTAAATTGAAGTTTAGGGCTCTGAATCAGTTGGCAGATTTTTAATTGGAAAGGGGTGTTTATATATGTGAGATTCTAAGTGGATCGGTGCTATTTTAACCTGGAGGCGAAAGAAGCAGTCGCTTCAGGGCCCCGGAGCTCAGGGGGCTTCTGAAAAATTGAAAAATTAGAAAAATTGAGTTGTAAAAGCTAGAATTTTTTTTAATGGGCCTTCCATCTGTGACGGAAAGAAAATAGCGAATACAGCAAAATTTAGATTTTAAAACGAGGGCCTTCAACTTAATGTGTGCTTGTAGAACTTATTTTCTCAAGGCAAGTAATAAGTTTAAGTGGATCTGTTGGTTAGTGCTCGAAATGTAAAGCACGAAGTTGCTGGTAAATAAAAGTTTACTTTTAATGGAAGTTTCCTTGCTGGAAGTTTAGTGTAAAGTAAGTTTCTGGAAATTTTGCAACTTTCCATTCAGAGTTATGTACAACGTTTGCCCACGTCTATGGTGAACTAAGAAGGTCTACCAACATCACACGTGTATTTTAATTTACTAAAACCGCGTCGAGAAGTCTGAAACTCACATTTTCGTTGGAAATGTTGCAAGTATGTATCCATGCTAAATTTTTATTTGCTGAAAGTTCACCATTTCCACAGAAAAGTAGCATTTTCCTTGTTCAATCCATACATATATAAATAATTAAATAAAGCTGAGTAATCTTTATCCTCAAATTCACCTTGTAATATACATAATTTTCGGAAACGTTCCACCCGGTATAACTAAAATTATCCGCCATTTCGGGGTGGGGTAATTGAAGCCTGCAGGACCTGAAAATATACATTGTGAATACTAGTACTGATTTAACGATCACTTAATTTACCTGTGGCTCAAGTTTTAGCATTATCCTGCATCGAAGGAACCACAAATTCTTCGTTCAAACAGGCCACATTTTTAAATTAAAATCACAGTTTAAATAGAAGTATGTTGTGTACCATAACTTTTCTGTAAAACAGATCTGGTTTATCTAGGTTTATCTAGGTTCTCTTTGTTTGAACTATTTCTCCCTCAAAATATGATATACTTGATAATTAACGAGAATATTTCTTGCTACTTAGTTATTTGTGTTGAGACACTTGGATTCACTTAAGGAGATTGTGTTGCGTTCAAATTGCAAGCAGAAATGGGAGTTTGTGAACTGTACAGAACATAAATAGAAATACAATTATTGTTGCATGGCTGGGGGTCTTAAATTAGTATTTTCATGTCTTTTGACTGTTCTTTAGATGAACACAATGTGAGAAATTAGATACTCAAACTTCAGATAACATAAATTAAAGAGCTATTATTACTACTCATTAAAAGATGCATAAAATAAAAAGAACAAAAATGAAGAGAATTGAGATCAAGAAAGGACTTCATTACTTTAAATATCGAATCTAAAACTTTTCCATCACTGCAGGCTGATTTACTCTCCTAACAATTTTCAAAAATTGGGATTTGGTCCCTAAAAGATACACAGCTTAGAGAATTATCTGTTTCATCCCCCATTCTTGGACCATGAGACTTTTTGTGATCTAAGATTTTGATTTAAGTATTATATATAAGTAGTTTTGTATTGTCAGGAACTTTTTTGAAAAACTTGAAGACTTTGTTAAATAATTTTTTTGCAATACCATATATAAATAAATGAAGGAATCCTGGGCGATCTCCCGGTAGCTTTTTTATTTATAAATATATACTTTCGAATACACAACCGTTTATTTAAAAACGCCTTCAAGTTTGTCCCCAAAAAATCACGAAAATACATGTGTTTTCAGGCCTCACAGGTAGGCATGATCCTAAGTTCTCGAGCATTTCCCTTCAATCTGAAACTACTTAACGTGAAACACGAAATTGATAACAGGTAGTTTTACCACAAAATTTCGATTTACCTCCTTCGGTCCAATCGATTCACACGAACTTTAACCTTCCGGTACGTTCTGCATATTAAGTTTGTCAAATTTCCCTGAATAATTCCGTGTCTTCTCCAGTGGAACAGAGTTGAAGTTTTGCAGGGACACGCTAGAGAGGGCGGAAATTAAAGAGGATCGCAAAGGATCGACGAATCCTTTACCTCGTCGAGCCCAGTAGAATCCTATGCTCGCTTAGACTCGCGTCGAATGGGAGGAAATAAGGGAGAAACGGGGCGAAACGAAGGATGAAATAGAAAATGAGATGGCTAACTGCTAGACTAAATTAATCAAACGTAATTTCGCGACTGTTTACAATTTTCTGCACTACTTCCATTCACAAAACTTAATAATACTGCATTTTGGCTCGGAAACCACCATTCAGAAATGAAAAAGTTCATTCTAATTGCGGCATCTTATAGCAATGAGAAAATTTCACACTAATTAGTTGAAAGTCCTAATTGTTACTTTCCAGTGATGTTTCTGAAAAGCGACGTTTCTGGAAAATTTAAGGGACTTCGCGAAATTGGTATAATTAGGGAAATAATAATCTTGAACACAGAGTAAGTGCATCTGGTGTATTTCCTTTTATAATAAAGCCAGATTTTAGACATAATCCCAATAAAACAATTTCAAAACCTCAAAATATTCATATGATTAAAAATAATAAGTACATATATAAATACAGCTTCAAAAGCTCAAGAATTATTCAATTGAGCTAAATTCACCCTAAAAGCTTCAAATCAGAAAAATTTTTATCAAACATTTTTAGTAGTCGAGGCAGAATCAGTGGGTCACGCAATAATTTGTTTTACGCCTGTTTAATAATGAAGGCAAGCTGCCAATTAGTGCCGTTGAATCGCGTTCAGAGTAGAATGAAAAATTCGTGACAGGGCGTAACTTTCCCCTGGTCGATTAAAGGAGCATTAACTAAGAAAAGGGCGAGGTCGATAGGTCTGGTGAAAGTCGAGCAGGGCCGAGGGTATCATCGCGGAGGAAATAAATTGACGAAATTACAGAATTCCGCTGCAGCAACGGCGGGACTGGATGCCGGCGCGTCAAACTTTATCGGGGGTGGCAAAGTTGAGTCGAAACGCCTTCGCTATTTCCGCGTAATTAATTTAGCAAAGAGCGGTAAACTGGATATCAACGATAATCCGGTTCGTGGAGCAAGATCCTAGCGATAATGAGTCAATCACATTAAGGCCGTTCGGAACTCTGCTGAAACGATCATCTCTTTGAAAGCTCGCCTGTCTTTATGCTCCTTCTCTCCCTGTGTCCGTGCCCTGTAAATCTGTTTCGACCGACCGATTATCGTCGTCCACATCAATCCCTTCTGGGCGATGGGTCTGTCTCGAACTGTGTCTGCTAATTGAAACCGTTGGGCACCGAGGTCAGGGATGCGAGCAGAGCCTGCTGATAGGGTGTGTTTGAATTACCAAATGGAACTGAACGCCGCTGGTCTGATTCTCGATTGTTCCGAAAGTGGAAAAGCGTGGACGGATGTTGCAAGTGGCTCGGAGAAGCGAAATTGCTGCAACGAGAAAAATAATGAGGTGTATCGAAGTAAAAGTTTGAAACTGTAGCGGAGCTCGTTGGGAAGTTTCTGCTGGCCAATCACTTAAAGCTTTGATTTCATCCTGGAGTATCGTAAATCGTAATGTTAAACGAGGTCACGAAGTTGTAGAAAATACGACGGGATTGATCGACGTTTGTGGAAGAATGGAATTAATAATTGTTGAATGTGGTTATTATTGTTGTTACTGAATATCAGGGGGGTTAAGGCTGAAGGAATATTGAGCAGGGCAAGCTAATTAAGAAGAAAGTGATTCGCGGTTTAAGATCTGTTGAAAAACTGTTGCTAAAAGTTCAGCAAAAATGAATGAAATATTGATAATTTGTGTAAAACTAAATGAAACGAGAGGAAGTAGAAATCGACGATAAATATTAAAAATGTTAACTGATTTAAAATACGTCGACGTGTGACCTACCTTTAATAGAGAAGAAATAGTGCAATATTTCTGTAATACAGTACTAGGGGTTGAATTTTCAGAAATCAGAGTAAAATCGATGGCCGAGTTATGTCCATCAAGCAAAACAGGACAATCGATTACTCAGCCAATTATTGATAGGTACTAATTGTAAGATTGAGTTCTACCTTTCGGGTGAGAAAGGAAAGGAATGGAAATCCAATTTAATTTATAAAATGCTTCACGTGACCAGTCAATCCAAAGGACGATATTATTTAGAAAGTAATTTAGCATTCCAAATTTTTATTCTGTCTACTGATGACCAAACCCGGTAAATTTAGAAATTATTATCTCAAGATGATACAATAATGATTTCCATCGCAATACTAAATGAGAAAATCGTAGTTTAAGAGGGAAATAATTATTGAATAATGAAAGTCTGCAAATGTTGACTGTCCAAAATATAATGAAGTTACATTAATTAATTTAAAATTCTGGAATCACTCTGTGAATTAAGGGAAACAGCGATTTTCTCTTTAACCAAACAAATTCAAGTAACTCTTTGACGTAATAAAATATTATAATTTATTGAAATGAAGAACCTTGCAATCATCGTTACAACTATTAACTTGGAATCAGAAGAAAACGATATGATTTTAATCGACACGACAAGTGATTCTAACCTAGTAGGAAAGTAACTCTACACAAAATACTGATAGACAAAGCAAAGGGACATTCGGCGGAGTATTGATCGTTTAAGCGAGTGATGCACGGATGCATCGTTTCTATGATGCGTCGAGCACGAATAGACAAATCTAGTGGAGCTTCCTTGGTTTAGAATTTAATCGACTTCTGGCCGATACCCTCTATGGGCAGTCCAGACTCTATCGAAGAACGGTCAACCGTGCTATTATCCAGTTTATCGAACCGATTTATTGGCTCCAGTGAGTGCAATCATGCCTCGTATCTGCAGGAAGCTTCTAAAATGGTAACGACGTAGAAAGGTTTCCTCTTTTCTCGAACGAACTTTTGCCAAATTGTTTTGTATGGTATGTATTATACCAGTCTCCGTTACGATTTATTTTTGATACCGATTTATTATCGATTACGCTTTTCCATTTTCGTTAATGCCTGAGTTCTGACTCTGGACAGGGACTTCATCTTACGGGTTTAGTAGGTAAGTATTTCATCCAGCATTTTGAAAAGTTAAGATGTTTAAATTAGGTATAAAATTATTATGAGAAATCCTGAAGCCAGTATGAGCTAAAAACTGTCGCTTGTTTCTGCATCAACGGAATTCGATGGAATTTTCAATATGTGTACAACTTACTTAAATCTACAAAGGTGATTTATAAATTTTCATTACAGGCTCAGATAAAAAAGTTGGAAAAGCGACTTTCACTATTTTCTTCGCTATTCCGGCCAGTTGCAATTTTTTTAAAAACGCAAAACTCATCAACTAAGTAGTAAACTAATCCTTCTAGTTTCTCAAAAAGAAACTCAAGTGGTTTGGCCTAATTTTAAAAAGTGATCTGTTTTAAAAGTGTCATATTACTTTTTCCCGCCACTGCACCAATTCTATTTCGAAATACCAAAAGCCATTTATTTTAAAATTACCTTCTAACCAGATACGCCCTTTCGAATTAGTAATATATCCTAATCCGTATAACACCAAATCTACTAGCTTTATTTATCCAACCTGTCAATCAGAATTACCATTCATTACTGTTAGACATGCCAGCTAAAGTTTTTGGAAATGTGTTAGCTCTGGCAGAAGTTCTGTTAACAGTAGATCGTGAATAAATCGCGGTTCCATTTCACCTCCGTTCCAGCTAATAGGATGATATTTTTACGATCGCGAAATATAATTAGTTCTGTAATTGGATCTCAACGGATACAGTCGCATTGCTACGAATTCACCGTGGCGAGCCCGCTCGCAGTTTCGAAATGTTCGGCTGGAGTTGTGTGCACGGGACTTATACATCTCGCCACGCTGGTACACATCGTTCATTCCAAACGAAGCAATTTGCTTTGCGAGCAGACCCGCGTAATTCACGAAATAGGTAAACCACGTTCGGAATAGATCTCAATTTACTATTCTCACTCCATCCCGATTGCGCGTTCTTATGGCCGATTTTGGTCCATAATAATTGGTAACCGTGCTCTCCATATGAAAACGCGACAATACCTGGATATTGCATTGCTGTCCATTACTTGCTCGTTGCATTTGGACATTCAACGGCAAATGATTGTAACTTGGCATTTGAGCTACAGCGTCAGGTCATTCAAGATATTCGTGGACATTTTTACTTTTATTCTTCAGGCGGGTCACAGATTTCATGCGCATTTTGGGTATAATAAATAATTACGTGGTATCGACTAACTATAGGTATGCAAGATTTCAACCATATCGGGTATTTGAATCTCCTTAAAATCATATTTCAAGCACATCTTTTATTTCTACGAAAAAACCGTAATCGCCCTTTTAATCCTCAACTTTCCTCATTCCTTTTCTTTTTATAGATCCATTAAGCCATCACTGCGAAACTTCTCCAAACTTTCCATTAAGATATTCTTGAATATCGATTCTTAGGGTGCCGGCAGTTTCTTTTCTACCCACTAGAAAACTGTTGCAAGGTACGAAATAAATGGTAATCAGAGGGTGCTATCCATTTTTCATCACAAATTACCGGATGCTTTACCCTACAAATTACAAAGCTCGTGTAACACGCCTCGAATATCGTAAAAATCGATATGAACACGTGACCCCAGCTCCGTGTTACTCAAGCGATCGCTAATCCCGACGTTACTATGGATCACGGTTGTAACGTTGCCTCTAATTATCAGCATGCATGTGTGCCGCGTGAACTGACTGTGAACGAGAGTCGAAAATGTATTGTTGCTATGTGGCGGTGTGCCTAGAAGCCTGTAGCGATCTCTAGGATGGGTGACTTGCTTTTGAAGCAGTAATGAATTAGATCTGACAATGAGGAAATGCAGTTGGCTTCGGGGATTTAGAAGCAGATGAGTGGATGACGAATTAAGCAAGGTTTAGGAAATGTCAATGTAGTACAGAGAACACAATGTTTACGAATACTAATAAAGTCAAGAAACGAAGAATATTTATGTAAATGAAAAGTCACACACATATTTAAATAGCATTGTCAACTTTGGAATAACCTGGTTAATTAATGACAGCAAGTATTTTTCTCCTTGAACAAATAAATTAGAATAACATTTTTACGTGATAAAGTATCAAAATTGATTAAATTAAAATCAAGAACATTGCAGTTATAGTTGAGAATATTAATTTCTAATTAGGAGAATGTTTATCTTACGATATAACGTTCATAGAAATCGATGAATAGATGATTCAAAATTGGTCTAATAGCGTGGATTAAAAGATACATTACAGTAACGTGTAGATTATTACGCACATCTGTGCAGCGTGTACAGCTGGAAAGAGGATTTTCTTCGACTCTGGTCATCATTTCCGGCCTGGGATCCACGGTGGAAGGAGCTGAAGGAGCTCGATGATGTTCGAACGAATGCACCTTCCGACAAAGTCGCATTGTCCGTCGGCGAACGGGTCTGGCACAATGGAAACGATTCCTTTTAATGAGACGCTAGTTAAGGGAGAAATGGTAGACGGCGAAAGGGACGGACACAGGGGGTGAAGGACGAATACAGGGTGTTCTGTAAATCTTGGACCATTGGCTAATGAGAAATTCAGTGAATCCCGCTGGGCCATGAAAAGGATGCCTTGTAGTTTGTAGACTGGGATCTAATCCATTTGATAGTATATATGGTGGAAGAATATCATTTATATTACGAATGTCCTGGATGCTACGTCGGATACAGGGTGTGACAATATAATTTATACTTATATAATTATAAAATATGTAATATAATATAATTATATATGCAACTGGATTATATCACAAATTATGTATGATAGTATATTATATAATACAAAATTTAACGTTTAATATAATTTATATATGTGGAAGTCATATCACGAAGTGTTTGATGAATTAACAATAGAGTGTTGGAGAAATATTCAGAAATATACTGGTACAGCATTAAATATTACAAAAACTCAATTCCAATGTATGGATTACAGCGATCATTTGACGAAAACTTCATACAATCTTCTCAAAGAAATTTGAATTTAAGTGTATGTACAGTAATGTCCACACATATCTGCAAATACGATATCAAATAATACGTGATTTCTTACAAAAATCTTGAAACTTTAATTTCAAGAGATATTTTCTGACATGCAAACATTCGTCTTACTTAAAATTAGAGTAACCCTCATTACAGCACACAGTTGATATTATCTTATCCAAGAAGACATTTAAAACCATCTAAAATAAAAATCACAATAAAAATTAAATCATAAAGAACTGAATAAAAATAAAACAATGTATTTTATGTTCACTATCCCTTCAACAATTAAGACACCCCAGCATAAACTCAAGAACAATAAAGGAATCTGCTCGTGCCACTTGCGACCCAGCAATTAAAACCACTGAAAATCGTCAACACTTTCTCCCCTTACCTCAAGCTATCTCCCACATTCCCACAAATTCGATGCTCCAAAATTCGCAGCAGAACACCCAGTACACTGTCCGGGTGACGAAGAGGAAAACGTCGAGGAAGAGACAGAGATTGGCGCAACCCTTTCGAGGCCAGCGTTCATTCACGGATCAGAGAATAAGATCCGCGCCAGGAGGCCGGGGGTGTCGGCCTCCTGGCAAAGAATAATTCACGCTATTAGCCTGAAGGGGTACAATGCGCGACTCAACCCACGACAATAAACAAAGGCATAATTATCGTATACCCCACGAGCGTCGCCGTCGGTGTAGAATTCCGCTCTTCTCGTCTTTTGGCTTACGCCGTCTCTTTCCTTCCCAGGGCGATATATATCTACTTATCGCAGTCAATCTGGCCAACAAGCAGGTACATACCTAAGTGCCTGGTTGTACACCTTCGAGGTGTTGCTTGCATGTATTGTCAGGCGTCTATTGTAAGACGCGTGGAATTCCGCGTCTCGCTCTTATGTCGCGTTCCCATGGTGTTGCCGCTCTCACGTTCCGCGTGGCCAGCTTGAATGCGTTCACCTTGCTGCGAGGCGATATTCCGCACTGCTTGAACCGAATTTGACAAGGGTTGGAAACGATCGAGCCGAGCGATTTTTTAAGGTGACCAAGCTAGAAACATTGGCAATAATGTGTATAAACAAATCTTTGAATATTAACCGCTGACTTGCAGCCATTTTTATAAAAAATTCGAAGTCGTTATTTCAATTCGACTAGTTTGAATGTAAACTAAATAAATTGGTTAAATCGTTCAAACTGCTCAAGTCATTCAAAAAGATAAAATTTTTTCAAGCCTGCTTGAATAAATTAAGCCACTTCGATATTCGAGTACTTGGCTTGGTTCGAACGATTTGACTTGAGTTTGCGGCACGGCTGTACTTGTTTAGCTGCCTTAAAGCATTGCATCTTCATATGTACATTCTTCCAGTTGACACTTCTCCAAGAAATCTCGTGTTCCTCGTCTCTGCTGATTTTCTTACGTAAAGGAAAAATGAAATAAGCAAACCGTTCTCGTTTAACGACTGACGACTCCACTGTTCTCCAAGCAGCTCCAATAAAATTCATAGTTTTCGAGTTATTCTTGGCAACGGAAGGGACGTTTCCCTGATCGGCAAAAACCACGGAGAAAAAGGCAATCGCGACTCCGTTCCTCGTCGATGCTTAATGATATCCATTAACGAGCTGACGCTATAATTGGGCTCGTCCTGCCGTGAAGATGAGTTCCCGCTTCGACGCCCCCGCTGATCCTTCGGGACGACGCGACGGAGGAGCCGTGCAGCATGCACGTGTATTTTGTAGAGGCACGTCGGTGCCTCGCCTCTCGGGGGGAAAAGCGAGCTGAACGTAATTTTACGGTGAACGGGTAAGAAAAATTGGCAGTAGCTTGGACGACGATCGAATTTTTCCGGGATGCAAACGGTGCTCCTCCTTTCGTGGATGGGATCCGTTGCTCTTTGCAAGGATGAAAGTTAAATTGGTTCCAAGAATTAATTTAAATATTCCCCTTGGTTTTTCCTTCCTTAAGAGCGATGCTGCGGCTTTCTGCTCGTGATTCTCGGTCGCCTGGCGTTGTCTGTGTTTAAACCTTTCAGCAGAGATTTGTCTTGCTTAAATCTTTGAGCAGAGGTTTATCTTCTGCTACGGCTTTTGGTTAACAGTGGTTTCATGATTAAACCGTGTTTAAAGAATTTCGTTTCTTTGTTGAGCGGAATGTGACTGAATTACGGGATGTTAGAAGATTTCTGTTCATGTATCAATTATCACGGTAATATATTTTATTCGATGCTATTTATCTTCGTTCTGCCTTCAGTTAAGCTTTTATAATATTTACAAAAGATTTTCCGATATTTTCCTACTGCCCCGTAATTTTCCAAAGACCCATCGCGATGTTTTTAACGGAAATCTCCACTAAGACGCGATAAGAAGTTTTCAGCAAGAGAAACAACTGCCGTTTCAGAAACAAGGGCAGCGAGCTTCCAAGTTATTTGGTTTGTTTCTTAGAACAGAAGCGTAGGAATGAAATTCGAGGAATATTTATTGTAAAAGTTGAAGCAGTCGACAAATCTTATGCAATAATTCTTTAACACGTAGGAACAGCTATTTAATTACAAATTAACGTGGGATTTCTGTTTGTCACGAATGGCAAAAGCATCATCAGACACTCAGAAAGTAACCGCAGTGTCCAACCATCGTTTCCCATTTCGGAAACGCTTGCCTCCAACCTTGCAATTCCGAACCGTCTCTTTCTCGGGGCATTTTATATTGTCGAAACTAATTCGAGCCGAATTTTTCATAACCCTTGTATCGGAAACGCATAAACCGCGAGAAGAATGTCTGGAATCGGGAGGGGGACCCGGCATTCTTCTGCGTGCCTGCGAAATTTAATAGAGCCAGCGAGGGGGTAGCGCGCGCAATATCTCAGCGGCAGGCGGATCATAAACCGTCTGAGCCTTTTACGGGGGGAACGGCCACTCTTTAAATGGTTTTGCGATCTCGATCTTTGGGCAGAATGGACCGGGGCCGGGAAAGTATTGCCGATACACCGAAATCTGGTGCGGAATAGGGAAGCAGAGGGAGTTGCGCAAAGGTGGAGGTAGAAAAGGGGGAATGAATATGGAAACTGAGCGGGGGATATGGAAATAAAAGAAGAAACATATAGGAGAGAAAGAAAATGAAAGTGAAAACGAGGGCATGGATAGAGGGTGTTGAAATTGCAACATGACTGTTGGTGATTGGATGAATAGTGTGAGCTGTTATTTTTAAAACTGGTAAAAGTTCACTTGCTATCAGTAAAGGCATTTTACACAAGCAATACTTATAAAAATGAGCACATAATACAGGTGTACATATTTAGGATTTTAAGGACGTAAAACAAACGCATTAGTATGCACCAATATTTTTAAATTCGGTAAAACGTAAAATGTTGAATGTCTCGAAACAAGAACAAATGGACTTGTACTTAAGTACCATTTTCACAAATAACGACTCGTGTGTGAGTGAGTGCCTGCTTGAAGAATTTTGAGAATACGTTTAATAAATGGAGGGGTAAGTGGCGATGATTAGAACTGTGAGAACTTGTCTGGTTATGTGGAGCTTTATTATGAAATGCTTTATAAAGATGGGTATCGTGCATACTGTTCCATGTTTCTTGAGTTTGTACGTTTCTACATTTTTAAGTTTGGTAGGTGAAGCTTCGTGAGGGCAAATAGATAACTGAATAACCATTAACACGTTTCTTGGCACATGGGTCAAGGTTGATATTCACTTTTATCGAATGAAAAAGTGCACTTTTAAAAATAACAAGGTTTTTCATCCCACCACTATTCTTCTACAATTAAAAATTTCACTGCAATTTTTGTATCTTTTTTTAAGGTCCGACAAAAAATCTAAAACTCCACAACCTCACAAAACTTGTTAATAAAAATGGGTTGCTGTGTACGACCATACCGATAAAATTAAATTACTTGTAAGATGATCCAACAATTCTCGTTTCTTTTTTTTTCAAATATCGTACTGTTTCTTCCACTGTGGCTTTAGAAAGCTTTTCCCAGAGAGGAGGGTGTGTCTATCTTATTTCGGTGGTGGATAGGGCAGGTCAAAAGAACGATAAAGGGACAGCAGAGAGTGAAAGGTTTCGCTAAATCACTGTGGGACGTTGGGATCGTGGAATGGCCAGGAGGGGAATGAATAACGTAAATTGAAAACCGCGGGAAATAAAGAGAGGAAATAAAGTTGAGACGGTTAAGTAAAGCTTTACGTATCGGGGATAGGTGGACGCGCCAGTTTGGATCGAGTTTCCTTGTTACTTTGCGTGCAACCGGGCGTTCATGTCCACAACCAATATATGGCGTAGATACTGCGGTGGGCCAGCAGTTTGAGCATGCACCGTTCGATACTGGATATTTTTCAGCTTGCTCCCTTGAATGTTTATTCTGCGAACTCAGCTGATCGTTTCACCTAACGTGAGGTTTATTTTTCGGAGAACGATTACTCTTTTTTGAAAGGAGAGCCATTCGTGAGTGTTTTTTTTTTGGAAACATTGTTTTGATTCATCTAGCTGGCCATTATTTAGCCGAATAGTAGTGGAACGGTAACTATTTAGTGATTAAATATTTATCGGATGGAATTGTATTTTACTCTGCCAATCGATTAACGAGAAATTGAATTATTTTGTTGCTACTTAATCCACACGTGTATGATCCAGTGTTGTAAGGAGTGTAGATAGTTTTATATATGTTAATATATGTATGCAAATGTTAGTCGAGTAGAGTCAAGTCTAACTCACTGTCACGCAATTATCAGCACCGTATTTTTTAAACTGGTTTTTCTTTTACAATAGACACTTCTTTAAATAGCGACTATGGTTTCGAGAAAATTCGGAATCCCATACTTTCACACGTTACTTACATCAGTCTACAATAAAATTATGCAAAATTCAATTTGGTATAACGTGAAGACAGTTTTCCAAGAAATATAATTTTCGAAACATTCACAAGTCACAGAGAGAATATTAATGACAATACCCCACCAACGTAGTATTATCTTCCTATCGTACTAAGCAAAAAGAGCATCGCAAAAAACATACCTAACATGAAACTCCATTGAACGAATTTAAAAACGTCGAGACAGGGGTCGTTGGTTCCATGTATTTGCCGAAATCAGTTTTCATCAATCGAATCCCCGCGATATCGAATCACACGGTGGCTGATTCCCGATGCACCTGTTTGCGAGCTCGTCGAAGTGGCTCGACCTATTTTTTCGTTTTATTTATTTGGCGTGCATTGCTCAATCGACTGGTAAGGCCGTCTCTGCTCATATTTTTCAAGCTTCACGGTTCTCGGTGCCCACCGTTTTGTTGCTTATCAACGGAAACACGCGCCACGCGATTGAAGGTTTGTGCACTGTGAGGAGCTCCTCCTAGACGATATGTATTCTCCAAAGTTATTCCCCAAGTCAACACCTGCTATACACGACCGTGCAATCTGATATGCCTCCGTCCGCCTGTTACTCCTTGGTATCTGAAAATTAAACGAGCAATAGTGAGGTTTCTAGGATAAATTGAGGAGGGAGTAGGAAATAAAAGAGCTCTTATGGAACTTTTCTTATTCCATATAGCTTTTGAAAAAGAAAGTTTATTCGGTAAAGCGAGCTAGCTTTAGTAAAATCGATATACGTTTCAAAGCAAATTGTTTGAAAGTTCTGATATTCTCGACATGAAAATTTCTTTCCAACTTTGCTAAGTAGCTCCCTAATCTTCAAACATTAATGCACTCAATTATGCAATATTGTTCCTTCATTAAAAAAAAGGAATTTAATCAACTTCTCATTAAATGAATTTTGTGGTTTTAAATTGTTTTCTCTGGACCTTAATTTTTTAACATAACGTCGATGAACTAAATTATGTAATATTAGTTCTATACAAAGGAATTATGCTGCTATTTGATGCAATTTTAATTGAGTAAATATATCTATGTTTTGTAACGAAATATTCAAGGCCTTTCCATCACTTATATGATAGTTCCGCATTCGTTCTAGATAATTAGCTTTAGAGGCTAATTACATAAAAATAAACCTCGATCTATTCCATTATCTAATGTCATTTCTACCTATGGAAAACAGTAACGTGATCGTGCTTTCGCAAATTAACCGCGCAATCGTTAGGCTCAGAGAAATCTATGCTAATTCCAGTTATGAAAACGAGGATACGAAGCAAGCTATTTTTAGGGGATTACACACTCTTGAAACTTCGAAGCACGAACCATTGCGATGAATGAATTAAAATGAAGCAAGATGTAGGCCGCTATGCTCCTACATTTTCCTTTCCGTGAATACGTTTGAAACAATTTATATACCTATGTATATTTGGTTTCAAGTGTACTTTGCGTTTTGGAAAAAGCAATAAAATAATTCAGTACAAAGAAGCATTCATCTGAAAACATTTGCATAAAAGACAAGAAACGTAATTTCTAAATGATCTCCATATTTATAATTGTGGTATAAATGTTATGTATTTTGTCAATTACGTACTTATATAAAAACACCTCTGTACAAAAAACTGTACAAGCATTATTGATACTTTTATACCAGATCTCCTTCTCTAGTTTGCTCTTCAAAGTAGCCATTCATTCTAATTTAAATGTTAACACATCGTAAAAGTTTTTAAAACTTTTTTCATCATCACACTGAACAATTCGGATAACTCTCACCATTTTAAACAAAAATCACTGAATACCTTAATTTTCTGTATTTGATTAATCTAGCCCCTACTGAGTTAACATATAATGGGGGCATTGAGAACAAAAACGGACTAACCCACATTTTTCCGAAATTAAGTTTGTAGCATAATCACATAAAATAGAAAAAATTAATGTTTTTTCAATGTGGGTTAAGTCCATTTTGGCTCCCAATGTCTCAATTAACAAATGACTCGTTCACTCTATTGCCTAAAGCCCTCCCATATCATTGAGACGTTACAAGCATCTCACTTTACAAAAATGCCTCAAAAACTAAACGCATCATTGCTCCCAAAAAATGATCGAATGTCAATACTCTATTTTCGTCAAAATCTGTGAAAGTCGTGGCTGTAATTAGAGTAACAATGCATGAATGTTATTATTTTTTCATTTATTAATTAGCTACTACCTACATCTGGAAACATTGTGAGTAATTTTTCAAAATACAAATTTCATTTGTTTTTAAAAGGGCGGGAATCAAAATATTCCAAATAACACAAAAATAATAGGGAATATCATCAGAGTGTGGCACAATATTCAAAAACTGCAGAAAGTAGCCATAGAAAAAGCTAAACGAAATCACCAAATATTAAAAAATAATATTATAACATCAAAATCGCAACATCTTTTCTATTCCAACGCTTAAACTTACAAAATCTCGAACCTTTTTGTTGAAGTACAATAATTTACCCACCTACTGTACATACCTGTTCTCGATATCTCATCACACCATAGAGGTCTGTCAAGTATCTGTCAAATTCCGCAAAAGCTGCACATAATCCCGTAAAAAATTCCTCGCAGGTACATACGCATCTTCCCCGACGTTCTAAAACATTCGACCGTATAATCGACGCGTTCCTCGAAACCTTCAGCTCTCGAACGATCGTTGAAGAGGCGGGCCAAGTGTCGCTGGAGAGAACAGCGTAACGGAGGGAGCATAATCGGACAAGACCGCACGTCGTACACGAGCACTGGCTCCGTCGTTGTTCGTCCTTCCGTATCCTTTCCCGCCAAGCTAATGGTTTAATCCTAACACGGATGTTAACCAGATTACCAGCCAAGAGCTGGCCCTTCCAGCCTGCGTTCCCTGTGGTCGCTGCAGAACAAATTAGCCGCGATTACGTGGATAACGACAAAAAGGGTCGATCGTCGCGATTCGAGCTACCGGCCGCCACGATGGCTGCCTTCTGTAATTTTCTGCAACGTCGCTCCCTTCCTTGGCTACCAGGCATCCTGGGATTGCTCCCCCTTTGTTTTATCCTCCCTGCTTGCCCGCAAGATTATGCGTCTTCGACTTTACGTTGCTTGCCTCGATGGGAGAGCGCAGGCAATCTTCGCGAAGTCAAGGACGAGAGAAGCTTGGCAGATGCATTCTGTCGTGGGATTAAGGAGATGTGTGTGCTTTCTGCCTGCGACTGTATGCTTCAATCGGAAACGAAAATATCTACGAATTTTGTGAGCAAGGGCAAGTTAGTTTACAAAAGTATTTGACTTGACTACTTGGAAGTAGATGCTAGCAGCTTAACATTTGTTGTGAATAGGTGTTAGTGATTGGTAGCAATATTACGGACTTGCTAAAATTCAGAATGCATCGTGTGAGTGGAGTAAGGACTTCTTTGTGTTCGTTGTTTGTAGGGTTAGATTAGGAAACACAAGTTGGAATTGTTGTGCAAAATATAATTTGGTAAGAATATTTGTGTTGGAAATGTTTCTCTGAAGTGTGATTCTACTTTCTGCAAATTTGATTTGAAAGTGAGTGATTCTTTATTAAAATAAACTTTGCAATCTTTTGGAAAGAGTTGATAATTGTCGTGTCTATATAATTCTTGCACAGTCGCAGAGGAACAGAACGAAGTTTGTGTACTTTGATACATTTCATAGCGAAATATTCCAGAAAAAGTATTTCAAAACCAGAATTGCAATCAAATTAGGTACGTGAATACCTTCCCGTTGCTTTTGAATGCCATATCCAATAACGTATCAAATGTTTGAATCAATTAAACATCCATTTGCGTTAGAAAATCTCCTATTACAATATCAATTAATTGCATAATTAATGCAATACATATAACTTAGCTACCGCTAGGTATAATTAAAAAAGCTAATATAAATTAACAGGCTTCTACTTCATACACCACCTTCTTCCATTAATGTATAAAGTACCACAATACTTCTTTAAAATTATTCATACACCAAAAATTACACATTCCACAATTTCAGTTTTAAAATTTTCAACTCTACTGTAATTTTCCTCGCCCGAGATGACTTCATATTATATTTCATATAAAACAAACTGTCCTCGAAATTGAAAAAATTATATAAAATCTTCAATATAATAGTAACCGCAAACGATCCAATTTTATATCGCTTTTCCAGAAAAAGGACATTACTTTTACGTAAACCTCAACAATTACCTGTACGTGGTTTATAATTTGGATACAGTGCAGAGTAATAGAACCGATTAATACAAAAATAATAATATTTTGTCATATTTATGTTATATAATAATTTCATAAATTATCACACCTTTCGGATGAATACTATATTCACACTCTGCCGTCGCAGAATTTTCCTCAGAAAAGCGTAACTCCATGATAAAGATGTTCCGTGTCAGCTCAGAAAACGGAGCGACGATGCAGAAAATTGCTCGTCAGTAGCAGCATACGCTACTGCGATCAACCCCTCTCGGCCTAATTCTCGCAATCAGCTATAATTTGTTCTATGAAACGTTTGGAAAAGGCTAAGGAGTGACGAAGCGGCTTCGTGACAGCCACTTCTGACAAGATGACAACGGTGAAAATCTTGGTGTGTGACTGTTCGATCAGCGACATCGCCCTTTTTCTTGTTGTAATTTTTAACGCACGAGAAGTTTGATGTCACGTGTCTGAGACAGCAGATGGTACAAGGGGCCAGTAAAATCTCAGTGAATAGTTTAGTGTAACGAGAAAAACTACGTTTACTGACAATTTGAAAAGTGGTAATAACAAGATAAATATTCAAATATTTATTGCTCTGAATTAGAATCCCCAAATATACTACTGTTATATAACTGCATACAAATTATATTAAATTTGAAACTTGGAAAATTAGCTAAAGAATAGCTTGCGATTAATTACTTAAGCTGAGAAAGAAAAGTTACATATGAAATATTTTCTAATATTCCAAAATTCAAATTCCAGTATCTTAGTATTCCAAAAGCAATAATATTCTATCCATATATACACATGAAAATGGAAGAAAATATTTCTTTCTACAATCCAATATGAGGTTTCTATGTGCAATAATTAATATATGTACTATTCTACTATAATTTCTCCCAATGCATTTCACCAAAAAAAGGAGTGAGCAATAATGAGTTTCAGAAAGTTCACGAGAAATCTCATTCCGCGTGTAATCTCGCCCCTCGTGGATTCTATAATGTCAAAAAAATTTCACGCACTGTCATCCCTCCACCCCCTCTTTCTCCCTTCGGCCGTTTTTCCCCATTTATTGCTTTTTTTCCACGATCACCGCAGACCCGCAGTGGAGGACTCACGTCTGTCGGTGCCACCAGCCAGGGCCCACAGATATTATATTGTCCCTGAATTATGCCGCCATAAAAACGTGACGAAGCGACCACGAACTGGCAGAACAGTCCAGCAAATGGCTCGAAAAATCAAAGGGAACGGGAATAATGGTCACCGAACAGCCAGCCAGGCTAATATATTCGTTTTTCTCCATACAATTCGCGGTGCTGTCCCAGCCTGAGGATCCGTCCATTATTTCCAGACCGCGCTGACACGTTTGATGAATCTTTTGGCAGGAGTTATGAATATGTATGAACCGTATATTGTTTGTTTCTTGATCGCCAAAAATGATTTGGGAGGGTGGGATATGAGAATATTAGATAGTGTTATTTTGAAAATCTTTTAGCAGGAGTAAGCTTGAACGAAATTGCAGTCGTTGCTGTTTGTAATATCTTGATTATGTACTTATTATCAATACTGTAATATAATATTTGATCAGAATTGCAATCTTCAACAGTTAGGCCAATGTTTACTGAGAGTTTCTCTTGAATCGTTTGGTCAGGTTGATTAACAATTCTGCACCTTTCATTGTTTCAGTAAAAAATGACGGTTGAAAATCATGTGAATAAAAATCCTCAAAATTTTCATGGGAATTCTGCTGCATCTGACAAATTCGATTTGAGTCAAGAATTTACAAAATATAAACTAGGTTAGTACGCACAGTGGATTCGTCAAGGCTGTATGAAATTAGAAAACAGATTTAATCGAAGAACATATTATATTAAATACACACTGAAATTAACTGGAACAAAATTAAATAACCAAAAAGATCCCTGGATTTTCAAAAGAATTAGAAAATTGTTAGACGAGTGACTGAATTTACCGGAAAATTTGTATACAAATCTGTATGCGCCCACCCCTAAACAACTTCTACAATGTCTACCATTTTAACTGACCTCCACCCTAACAATAGGAAGCCTTCGAAAGCAGCATTAAACCCTACACAGCTGACGAGATACCATTTCGAACTTCGGATTAGGAGTTTCCTCGTGAAGAAAACGAATGGGGAATCCTCGTTTTCCCAAACTGTGGCTCGAGCCCAGTGAACATACTTTCTGGTAATCTTCGGCGAGGCAGAATTCATTTCATTTCGAAGAAGGAAGCGCCTCGCCTGGTATCGCAAGAAACCGCGAGGAAGAAGAGGTTCGAGGGGAAGAAGGGGTAAATGACGGGTAGCAGGGCTGAAGTGTATCTCCCTGGGGAGTTTCAGGGATCCTCGGCTAGCCGCACGTTAGTTTTTCCTGTGTCTTTACTTGGAAACTCATCTCGCGGCGTAATTATCGACGTGAACACGTACATCGTGCACGGTGCAGCCTCTAATGGAGCCACGTCGCTATACAGTGCACCGTCCTGTTACGTTAGAACGTTAACAATTATATAAAACTGTGCAGAAACCTATGATTTGCACTTGATTGAAAATCTTGAATTCAAAGAAATCTTTTATAGTTTTCTTTGGAATTGTATATTCGAATGGATGAAGGATTTTGACTATGTTTGTCATTATTTGAATAGGACTAACGAATAAATCGATATTCCGTATTTGTTTATTTCATATGAGACTTACATGTTTCTTGTGAGTGTTTATGAGTTATTCGTTATTTATTATTGTGCATTGGAATGGACATTTTAGGGGAGAAATTAGCTGTTCTATATTTACTCGTTGTATAATGTTATCCCTGTACTAATTTCTTCATATTTAAACAGACTGTATGTACCCATGCCAAATAAAATTTTCCTTAGGGAGATGTAACTGGTTACCAGTGTCCCTGGTGATGCTATTATATAGGGTATCTCATTATTCCCATTATTCCTTTATAAGGTAGTTGACCCAGTCGTCGATAATTTGAATTAATATTGAGATTTTATAAGGTTTTTAAACAATATTGTGTAAAAAACAAACTTGGAAGTTAATATTTAAGTCTTTATCTACATATATCATCACAATATTGTTCAAAAACCTTATAAAATCTCAATATTAATTCAAATTATCGACGTTTAGGCATATCTGCCTAACCTATCGGCGACTGGGTCAACTACCTTATTCTCTAGGAACGTATCCTTTTCTCGTGAAATGTTTTCTTTTGTCTGATTAGACATAGTATACTACTTAGTATTGCTCACCCGTGTATTCCTTCAGTCTTGTGTTCACTCTCTTCAGTTTCTTCGTCTAATATAGGTACCTATACCATTCTGCAAAAATATTGCATCTTGTGGACATCTAATGACAGTAACCATGGATTTTGTGTTCTTGGTGGAGGTCACTGCATGTCTCTTCTTATCTTATGTAGTGAACACTGTCCTCATATTTCTCGTTTTGAAATCGAGGGGAGGATTTGAATGTGTAGACTATAAAATTCCAATCTCTCGCTTGCCACCGGCGACGTCTCGCCTCACGTCGGATATTTGTATGTAAGGATTGTAAGGCAAGCGGGAAGAAGGGACAGACAGTCGTAGGTCAGACGCTGACAAGGAGACACGTGAAGGAAATAAACATTAGTCTACTGAAACCGTCACCATCTTTCGTCCTGTCCGTGGTACTTTCCCTTATCCTGTACAAATCGCATGAAAATGTTATATCCTAACAGAGTATTATTCTTCTGAGAACTAAATTCAGAGTATAAAAGCAGAATGAAATCTCTTGTGATCGTAATGTTGATAATTACACAAAAAGGATTTGTCTATTGCATGGACTACATATTCAAAGAATCTTCATGCACTTGTTTAATAGTGATGATTGTATGTATACATTGACCATGATTACCAGTTTGACTGGATTTCTCACACGGAATATATAGAGACTAATTGGCCCCAAACTATTTAATTGACTATGTTAGTAACCGAGTTACATGATTGCCTGAAAGCCTAATTGCTTTAGTGCCCAGAGTTTAATTCTGAACCAGTTACTGTTAGAAGTCAACTAACCGACTACCAAAACCCTGATTAATAGAAAAATTATTGCGCGATTGGTGGTTCCTTCGGATTAGCTCGAAAACTCTCTTTCAATGTCTCTCGCAGCAGAGATTTATGAATATTTAATATTTAATAATTTGGAACTTTTTTGAGAACGTGCGAATAATGCGACTCGATTCCCAGATTTATTTCTAAGCAATATCTCCATAACACCTTCTTGTAATAAACTTTATTGTTAAGTCAAATTTTAATTTCAAAATGTTCTGTTGTTCACCCTAACCGATAACTTCCGAACTTCTCGATATTTTTGAATAGTTATTGTACTGGTACAATGGTGGTGATGTATACTTTTATCATTTTACGAAAAAACTGCTTCCCAAAACGCTTCTATAATCCTGATTTATGACTAAAATCTTCAACGAATGTGTTACTATAAAATCGTAAGCTTCCAAATATTTATTCAGGCCATTTGATATAAAGATTCACGTTTTGTTCATACAGATGATGAAGCATGGTTGGGACAATTATGTGAGGTACGCGTGGGGAAAGAACGAGCTGCGGCCGATCTCGAAGAGGGGGCACAGCGCGACGATCTTCGGTGCTGCCAACATGGGTGCAACCATCGTCGATGGCCTCGACACCCTGTACATCATGGGTCTTCACGACGAATTCAAACAGGGCCGCGACTGGATAGCTGAGAACCTCGACTTCGATATCGTGAGTACCAAGTGTGCTTTTTCAACTATTTGCTGGTTAATCTACTCCTTGGGAAACCATAACGACGCCGTGAAAGCGTTTGAACATTGACAAATTAGACTTCGATGACAGGACAAGATGTCCTTGCAAATCGAGAAGCCAGCTTGTCGATTGGCCCAGTACTAAAGCGCTAGCAGGCCAAACTTCGAAGTGGAATCAATTCGCGCTTTGATTAAAAGTGTGAAAATTGTTTCAACGAAGCGGTACCTGATTGTAAGTAACACCCGGTCGCGAATCGGGGACTTTCAGAAGTAAAGCAGTGTTTAGATTTTTAAATGGTGGATTGTTTGACATATTGGGCTGATTGGCTTCTTTTCACTTCGGCGAAGATGAATTGGAAGTTAAATCTGGGACAGCAGTAACTGATGAAAATGTCAGATACAACACTGTGCCCAACTTCAGATTCTTTTTTTAATATATATAGATACAAATTACAGTGCGTGACAACTTCTAGGTTTTCGTTTGATTTATATGTAGGATTTACAGAAGAGTAGATAATATTGTCCACTTAATAAGTACCTGCACTAAATCATAGGCCAACCATATATATTTTACAGACTTGGTTAATTTTTTATAGAAAAATTACAGTGTAATTCGATCACGATTTCAGTTATACTTTATATGTATAGCGAAATTACGTGAATTACATATCTGTTTGAGAAATGATTATTAATATATGTAACTTATAGATGCAATGTTCTGTTTATCTTTTATTGATACAATATAAAACTAACTAAATTCACTTGTTATAAAATAAAAATCTTTCAGCATTTAATTAAATACAATAAACACAATTTCTCGAAGCCTCTTTATATACCTCAACTTATGTAACCAGCCACTTCAAGAAACAGTTATTTATTGTGTATCCAAAATCCATTAAGTACAAAAACTATATTTTTATTCTGAGCCCATGAATATCGATTTTAAGGATAACAACTCATAGCAATTTTTTCACAATATTCTCGAAGACTCACGTCGAAAGAACCATGTAAATGAGTTTATGTTATCGTGTTATCCTTATTCTTGACGAAATATTTACAATGGAATCACGATGTTTACTATTTTTACGTAGCATATATGCAACACGTACGATTTTACATGTGTTCCGAATATTCTGTAAGTCCTCATGAATTGAACAAAAAGTGCCAAAATTATAAAAATTGTAACCCGCGACTCATTAGAAATTAAACAAAATTTTATAAACCTAACTTTGTCAAACATACCTATGGCAAATTTGCTCCGCAAAAATTTACATTTGTCAGCCGTATATGGTTGATGGTAGTTAAATGGTTAGAATTTTGATTTTTTTCTCTTCTTTAGAAATCTGCGCGTCACTGATCTTTTTATAAACACCGATATATCGGGGAAAGCGTTTTTGGTACCCAAAGAAAGGAATTTCATCGCGTTTCCTTCCTTGCGTTACAAATCTTGGCGGGACGCAGACTTTCTGCACACATCCTGTCAAAATCGACAGCATCTTGCTTTCTCCTTGCCAAACGCCGCGAAAATGTGTTTGCTTTAGCTTGTGGGGGTGAAACGTCGCGATCTTCGTCCGCCGATCCTCCCCCGAGAATGAAATCGAGCCGCGGGAGCTCGACGTTCGACGACATTGACGCGCGATAATTTCGGAGAAAGTCATAGCACTTAGCTGTGGGAGCTTCAGGATATTTTGATACTTAATAATCTAATGCTAACAAATTATTATAAAATTTGTGGGGGGATTGTGATCTTCTTTTTTAGTTTTTATTCTATTACAACTTATCAGTTATTTAATTTTGGTTGCAACTGGCAAGAAATCTGAAATTTCCTAAAAAGATCAATATTTTTAACGCTTCGATTCTATCGACATTATTTTGAGTACTTTCTTACTATAAAGATGGTGGTCTTTTCTGTAAGATTAAGTGGAAATTGTGAAATTATATATCTATATTCCATATAATTTATTTTTTCACTTGCAGTGGTTTCCAGTAGTCTCCGCTTTAATTTAAAACGCCTTCATGTACTTATAAAAATATAAACACGACGAATATTCAGATTGTATGTGGACAAGCATAAAGTAATATGAAATTACTGATTTCACTGTATCTCGAAACGTGCCAATAATTGTTTCATTGTGAAGATTCAAGCATGTATCTCAAGAACAATTTTCATCCTTTCTCCCACGAGCTCTGTTACCCAAGGTAATCCTATAGTTCTGAAGTGTTCTGTACAGATGAAGACGAATGTCTGAAGAAATCGTACCGGGGTCCAAAGAAATTTCATTCCTGTAAGTTCGTACATTGCGGCGAAAGGAATCCTGTCTCCTTGTGCCCCTTCGCTTCCCCTGATATTAATATCGACATTCCGTTGCTGGCATTTCTCCTTCGAGGGTGATAAATGAAAATTCTGATAAATGAAAATAATGCGCTGCCTGCATTCCATAAATATGCAGATGCGTTCTATAAACTTTCTGATATTCTAATTTTCGCGACGCAAACTTTTTACCGTTCTTTTTATGCTTCTTACGGTGGATAACCACTGTGCTGGATCGGAAACTTTAGTTCAACTTTACAATTTATTTTTCAGTTGATTAAGATTTTTTCGTCATTTAACGAAATATGCATTCTTCTAAGAGTAAAATGAAAGAAAAAATATTAATTTTGATTGATGTTATTTATCATCGAATTTGATCCCTACAAAAAGAGAAGTTATTTTGTGGTTGCCAAGATTTTTTGGAATCTAATAAAAGCTTTGGCTTCAAATTTTAGTCCATCGTTTCATCGTTTCACTTGTTCTAACTATATGTTGAAAAACTGGACAACTTTATGCTAGAAATGGAATTCTCAAATTTATATTTGAGTTTCCTCAAAATTCACGATCGTACGACAGATAGTATATACAACTTAGAAGCTACCTACTATCAAAACTTGAAGTCCACCTGTTCATTAAATTTCCCAAAATCTTGGCAATCCAAAAATCACTTTTTTTGTACGAATCATTTTCAGCGACAAACAACTTTTTATAAAATTACTATCTTTTGATAATTTCATTTCATTCTACAATTCGAAGAACTTATTTCTAGTGCATTGAGAAATATCAATAAAAAAAAGCATTACTGCGCTAAAAAATATATTGCAGAATCGAGCTTACTTTTCGAATTGGTTATCTCACTCTAATGTGATAGTTTGTTCCACGAATTGTCAATTTAAACTCGTACTTGTGGAAATGATATTTCTGAACGTCGATATGATATCGATACCATAACACGATTCAGAAGGATAGCAAGTATTGTGAACGATAAACCAATTTGCGGCAGATGTATCTGTTTCGGCTTAGGAGAATGGAAGAATCAAGTTTGCTACAAATTAGATCGACATTTCTGCAGTTATAGGAGATAGAGGAATTCGTTGCGATAGATGATGCCAATAAATTGGTCGAGTAATTTAAATGAAAGAGAAGATATAGTGGCTTTATTTCATTGTATAAATAAAATGTTTTATAAAAATCAACGTTCACAGGTGACAATCATAAAGGTAGAAAAATATTTCGTTTTTATTTGGCATTGTAATCAATCTGTTGACATAACAGCAGATTCAATTTTCAGAAATACGAAACCCCTTTCGAGAACAAACAAGAGTAAATAATTGTATAAATAAATGTACTAGAAACAGTAGAATATTTCAATCTCTGAACTATTCCGATATTTTTACTGATATTTTTATCGATGTTCAACCAATATGGTTACTCGTTACTGGTCATAATAGAAACTAGCTCCAGTATACGAAATAAAGCTTTTATTTTATTCCCGGTGTCGTTTACAAACGGCGAGATACATACACTGTATATATCTACGATAGATTGCGTGCTCTGAAAAAATTACTGATAAAAATATCCTTCAAAAAACTGTGATAAAGCTTAAATGATTCTCTGATGTGCCTTATATGTGATATATCAAAAACACAAAACTGTAGCAAAATTATCTAGTATCTGAAGGAACAGTTATTCAATATGTATTTACCTATGCAAAAAAATACACAATAACGGAAACGTGCGTATCTAAATATCTAAAATTTTCCCAGGATTCACCATTACCACAATTTCCTCACTTTTCAAATGCATTCCATTAGGCGTATGGAGAAGTTCTGCTATTCCCTCTACATATTACTACACATCAAACATTTGTATTCGTCCAGAGTCTTCAAAAGAATAAAAAAAAAATATTGATAACTAATTCATACAAAAATTGTCAAACACAAACCAGCCCTTTTCAAAGAAATCGTCTCGCACAGACAAACCACCAAAGTAATAGTAATAATTAACCAGGCAACAAACATGATGCCTGCACACATGTACATACCTAAAATTCTAAAACCATGGAAACCACATAAAATTCATACAAAAAATGAAGGAAACCGATGAAACGAATCTCCAAATCCGCAACCGCTGAACTTAACATCACCTGATACACAGCGTTCCATTCGCAGGCCCACGCAAAGAATCATCCTCCACCTTCGTCCCCCAATAAAATAACCAAAGATCGATAGTTCCAAAGGGACGGGAAGTTACTCGATCAAACAACCCGCGCCCCGTGTACCGCTAATAATTCTCATTCTGGCAACGCCACGGGACGTTCGACGTCCTTCCTCGCCCCGCTGGATTAACAATCCAACGGCAGAGCTCGTTAATTAACTTAATCGTTATGTAAATCAGTGTCCCCGGTATTTCTCCGGGGGGCCGCGAGCGGGGGAATAAACTTTGTCCGAGGGTTTTCGCCGCCAGACACCAGTCCCGTAAGTACCAGCTAGCCAACTTACCTCCGTTTATCCCAACTTGGTAACAGTCCTGTTACTTCCGCGCACCCCAAAACTCTTCGTTACAACCTCCCTCCCCCCCCCCCTCCTCGCTGCTGCGCCCCACCCATTGAGTAACACCAGCGCGGTATCAGAGCGTATTCCTAAGTGGATAACTTGCAGTAATAACCAGGAACCGTCCTGTCGAGCGCCTCGGAATTCATGCCTACTGTATCGCAGCTGCGTGCCAGCGGCTGGGACACCCTCTGAAATATAATTGCCTTTCGAGTGGGCAAAGAAACGGAGTTCTGTGGCAACAGCCAGAAGTAAAGTGACGGAGTTGTTTGAGCCTGGATGACGGAGTCAAGTGCTCGGGAACTAACATCGGAAAGGACGCAGTCGAATGTTAAAGGTCTACGCACACATGTTAGGTCCGCGGTGATTCCGGGCAGTCAGTGTCAGTGGTAAAAAATATCGTTCCCATGTTTTGGAATTGAGCAGTTCACACTGGCCATTGTCAGTCACTGACGCTGAAACAAAGTGACCATTCGCACTGACGACAATGAACCGTCACGGAACTGATATGTGTGCGGAGACCTTAAGGAGGTGGATTCTTCGAGGTCGAGGTGAGACGTTTTTGGTTTGAATAGGGTTTCTTTGAAGGTGCTTGGGAAAGTGGACTGCTTGTGAAATGGAGGGAGGAGTATTCTTACTTTTTTTAGTCATTTTTGATGGTAGGTTTAGGAAATTGTGGAAGATTAAGGGATTGTAGAAGCTGTAGATGTAGAAGATTTAATAATTTGCGTAACTTGTATGTTATCATTGATGTTAGTGATATGAATAATGTGGAATTTTTAAGGTGAATAATGGCTGAAGTATGGAATAATGAATCCACTTAAGGGGGATTCTCGTGTAACAACCCCGAAAGTAGGTATGTAACTGATATTTATGATTTTTTAATCAAACTTTTTTAGGGTGTAAGGAGGCATCTTTAAATTTGCAGAACATATTTTTGTGGCGATGCTTCTTATTATTTGTTGATTCTTGTTCACTGCTTCGACGATGTTGGCGTAGCACCTGCCACAGTCATCTGATTGCGAAAAAAAGACACATTTCTTAGTTACATAGTTT
Organism: Andrena minutula; assembly: GCA_929113495.1. NCBI lineage: Eukaryota > Metazoa > Arthropoda > Insecta > Hymenoptera > Andrenidae > Andrena > Andrena minutula. The sequence continues at coordinate 8,011,533 of OV815996.1, read as the reverse complement.
ACGCCGGGGCTGAACATAAAATTTTAATTTTAGTTTTTATTTACAATACTTTTTTCATCAATATAAAGTAAATTTATCGAAGGGAAAAAGTTACTTTTTTCAAACGCTATAACTTTTAAAAAATTTCATTTCTTTGCTTTAAATTAGGGTCAATCCCAGCGTACACTATCTAACTTTAAAAAACTTTTCTTCTTTTTTGCAATCAGATTGTGACAGATGCTACACGCACCGACAACAAGCGTTACATTGTCGAAGAGGTTGATAAGATTCCACAATAATTAATAAATAATAAGAAGGATCGACATAAACAAATATTTCTGCAAATTTAAAGATGCCGCTTGATATCCCAAAAGAGTATAACTGAATATTAGCAATAGTTTCTTAAAAAATTCATAAATATTAGTTACTTTTGAGAGCTGTTACACGAGAATACCCCCTTATACATATCACAGGTCAAGTTCCTTGACCCTGACAATAGTATAAATCGTGATCGAAGCCTCTCGAAATAATTTTTCGCTTGACAAATAGCAATGGAATGATAAACGCGGGTTTATAGAAGTTTTAGTGATGAAATAGGTGGAGCTAAAAAAAACCTGCCTTCGTCGCGTATCGAGTGGAGCCCGTTGAACTGCTCAAATATTTGACTTCTCTAAGGAGTATTCCAGGAGGATTTCGATTCCTGGCATGGATAATAGGATGTCAAACATTTTCTTGGTCTGTGCCAACTTCCACTATTTATGGTGGATTCCTAAACGGATAACTTCTCGTATTAGTCACTTCGCCGCACTGCAAACTCGTGCGTGGAAATCGCTCCGTTGCTCTCGCCAAAATTCTTGCCGGATATTTCACACCTGTGCAACTCGCTTACCATTCTTCGTGTTACATATTCGAGCTTTCCGCTGCATAAAGTAAATACACGTCTATCTTCTTAGAAAAAGAAAATCCTTTTCCTTTCCGAGATCGACGGCTTTTCTTAGATGGAATATTCTTGACGTTCAGTCTCGATAAATCGATTATATGTACGCTGTCATGAGGAATATGAGTGACAGCATTACTTTGCAGTTGAGAAGAAATTTATCAGAACATTTTCAAAGTCACACAGATCTTGGTATAGTGGAGTGTAAATTGATGAAATACGATGACAGTTTTAAAAACTGCTATGACTGGTTACATATTATTATATTTCTGTGATATGTATCATAATTCCAATAATATTTAATTTGATATTCTTTAATTTCAATTGATTTTAATTTCATTTCGTAACGTTATAACTATATTACAATCCAAAAATTGCACTACATATAAGGGAAGATTCCCAACACGGAAATTAAAAAAAAATGATGAAACTTTGGGTATGTCTATAAATGCGTATTACGCATTTTTTTTGCTGGCCAAATCCAGTCTGAGTCTTCAGAGATCTGAATCCAGTCTTATTTTCCGATTTTGTGTTATAACTCGCGCACTGTAAGAGATAGAAAAAAGTTTACAGACCAAAGTTACTTATTTTAATTATGACTACCATTTAGTAATTTACAGTTCGCGAGTTATAACACAAAATCGGAAAATAGCCGGATTTTCAGTGGTCAGTTTCACCTCTTTAGAGCGAATTTAAACAGTAAAATAAAACTAACTATCCCCAAAGCTTCATAATTTTTTGAATTTCCGTGTTGGGGATCTTCCCTTCTTAATTAATAGCTCACATTAAAATTACACTTCGAGAGAAAAAAGGGAAACAATGTTTTACCATCAAATTTGATTTTTGACCAGTCTGGTGAAACGTCAATAAAAAACGAGCTACCCAAAAAGTTTGTTTCATTCAGTCCTGTAACCAATAGGTTTCTCATTGCGTTTGCGATTCGAATGCCACAGGGTATTTTCAGCGGAACAATTTTTCCCGTATAAACCAGTTTGCAAGCACAGACACCGAAGCCGCGACAGAACAATATGAAGTTCAATTCTATCGAACTGCTGAAAATACCTCCGAATTATTGCAAAAAATAATTTTCCACCGCCCTACAAAAAAGGCATCAAAACAGCAGCGAAAACGAGAACAGAACTGATACGTTACTATCGATTGATTGTTTATCGAAGGCTGCAGGTTGTGCGCCAATGTTTTGATACTTAACGCTACTTTTTTTTTTTTTTTTTTTTTTTTTACATTCGGAAAATGTACGAATTTCATTCACACCATACACGATGGAATGGCTTGAAACGCCCAACATACCTATTCACATTAAACATTTTCACCGAATACGTTCGCTATCTTTTGTTTGATTTAACGCGTCAGTGGCATAGAAAACATGCAGCATTGACGAGTGAAAGCTTCTTACAAGTATGAAGTTTTGCAGGATATCAGGTGGGTCACTTAACAACAACCATGGAACGGCCTCGTTTCTCTCGGATACGAAAAGATCTCCCCGAGCTTTTCCTCGAAGCAGGACGGTCCGCGAAATAACGAGAGGCCGGATTAAAAAACACGAACGGAGGGGGCCCACTGCGGGTATTAATCTTCCGGTGGCTATTCGGGCGCGGCGCGTCGGCCCGGCCGAAATCAATTTCAATGGTGCGCGCATGCAAAAGGGATACGGCCGCATAAAACGCGGCCGCGAGTGAATACGCCCGTACCCCCGATATATATTACCTTCTGCAAGATTTATAAAAGAATGAAAACAGTGCGTGGACGGTGGGAGCGAGGAGGTGGGGTGCCGGGAAAGGGACAAGCGGAGGGACTCGAAGGGAGGCACCTCAGCGTGGCTGAGGTGGGAACCGATCGTGAACGGGTTATATGGACTGGCCCGTGATTCGGACGGGCGATAAATTCGCGGAGGAAACTGCGCGGGGCCTAACTGCCGCGGGTAAAACGAAAAACCGCGTCGCATTATGCGCTAGCCGAGGCCCACGTGGACGAAACGGGTGGCGACCGACACCGAATCCGGTACCTGACGCCGCTTTCTGAATAAACACACGCTCACAGAGATGTACAACCGCATTCAGCTTGTGTATGCATTAACTCGATAGTGTAATATTGTACGGTGGGTCGTGGACCTGGTGCAAATTGGATAACTTCTCTTCTGGAGCCCCCTTATAGGAGGTGCTTGTACGTGTCATAACTGGTATTTCAGATATATGAACTTGGTAAGGGTAGCGTTGGGTTAATAATGGTAGATTGAGTAGAAAGTATGCGAATATGTATAGTGTCTTATGTGAAACGACACTTGGGGCCATTTTCGTGGCCCGCGATTGGTATTTGGGACTTGTTTACATGCTTTCTGTGTTCAATTTTGTAATTCAGAAAAGAATAAATTAACAATTTGGTTCTAGCTAAGAGAGTAGGTACTAGCGAGGGAAGTGTACGAAAATTTGAATAAGAGCATGTGTAGTATTGTGTCTATGCAGAAGATGCAACGCTCAAAATTTTACTGGAAAATCGCGGTCAAATGTTTATCTTCTGTAAATTCTAGGGTGAAGCCACCTGTAGTCGACCACTTTCAGAAATACATGAAAAATAAGGTTTTTAGAAGTGACAATCTTTTGAACAGAGGGTAGATAGAGTGCAGTTAGAGAACTGCACTTTGTTCAAAAGATCGTGACTTCTAAAAACTTTATTTTTCATGTTTTTCTGAAAACGGTCGACTACTGGTGGCGCTTCACCCTATACAATGATCTACTTGCAAGGCTTAAACCAGCTGATGTGTCTAATCGTATGACAAGTGGGTGTTTACAGTCTAAAAGGCAATTTACTGTCAGCTACTTGAAACTGGCTGTCTCTGCTACTGAATTACCATTTGATTTGTTCTTTCCACGGTGTAATAGACAGGTGTTCCGATTCCTGCTCAGAATCTGTAACTTTTTCATCGTAGTTCTTCTGGCGGCAGCTAGACTGGCGCTTAAGGAGAAAAAGCTGACATTTTGCGCATAATAGGATTGTAAAAGCTCTACTACTACAATCACATAAATGCATGCGTACATGAATTCCTTATCACGACGCTTTTCGTGACGGCCAGAGGAACCACACAGAAATCGGCACACAAAATCGCTGGGATAAAGGTGCTGAACTGAAACACCTGTCTATTACACCGTGGTTCTTACTTATGAATTTCAAACAGAAGTGTGCGCAGTATTAAATTACATAATGGGTTCAGTAAATGACACATATACATAAATAAATCTAAATTGAAGAGTTTTGTTACAACCTGTGACATAAATATTCTACCCAAGTTTATATAAACCTAACAACTATAGTAGCTACTAGTATAATAAAATAACCTGCCTTGAACCTAATATATAATATAATAGATCCAGTATCGCACTCAGAATTTAATCTTGGAGAGAGCCGAGTTGAACGGCTAAAATATTTTCAATGCAAATTCAATAAAATCCATTAGGTGATTATAAAAATTGATTTAAATAAAAATATCCAGTTTTCTTTTCTTTTTACAAAGCTTTTGAATTACTTCACTTCTGGTTACATTAATCTCCTTTTTCCTTTTTCTTTGGAGGTGCCAGGGCCCCTTGCCCCCTCCTCCCTCTCTCGGTGCGCCACTAAAAGGATCATTCGAACGTTAATGCTTCGAATATTAGATTTTTCGGACATAACTTCAAAGCAGTCTTATATTTTTCCACATAGAATGTATACTAACTAAAACGTGCCTGGTTGATACTACCCAGATTAAGTGACTTTCGTTACTGTTGCCATGTTACGCCAGTGTGTCTGAATATTCGTTCGTTCTTGGTGACGCTGCTCCGCATATTTGGTGCACGCATTGTTCCCGGAGACGGTGCGCGCACCGAACTTGCTGGTGCATTTTTAATGAAGTCCCTTTCCAGAGGAGCCTCGCCGTTTTCGGTGCCTTTGTGACCAGCCATGGTCCAGACACGCCTTCGCCCAGGAATTTTGTTTTCTTTGCCGGCCTCGAGGGACACCTACTGGCATTGCATATCGACCTTGCTGCGTCTCACTATGCCAATCGCAGGTGTCCTTTGAAACGCTTGCAAATCTACAATTTAACATCTAGAAAGACATTCTTTATAAATAATCTTTCCGTCGATTTTTCATATTATGCGCCTTCCCTTCTTTTGACATCGAGAGAAATTTAATGATGCTTCACCTTGAATGTCGCGGGAAACTAGATTGTTTACTTGAACTGGATTTTGTGTTAGTATAAACGCGTAATACGAGGATAGATCATAAAATTACTGGAAAAATTAAATAAAAAATAAAGTAAACTATTTAATCTGTAGATTCATCATAGCTAAATGTGGGTATTGTTCTAGAATATTTTTCATACCTCTTCCTATGGGGATATTTGTAAAGTTTGATAGAATTTGTGGTGATGAACTAGTTCTGTATTATAATTTCACATTCAAGTTCATTCTATTCATTATAATTATTTCTATTATCGACAGGTTTCCTACTAAATTAATATAAATTCTATTTTAACACCCCACCCAATACTTTTACAAAGCTGTTTAAAAACCATTCGATAAATGACTAACAACACTAAAACGAGTTGCTGAATAAAAGTTCGAAGCGCGTCAAAAATTATGAAAATATCCGATACCTGAACCATCTCTACCAACACATCCACACTATGCACACATGATCCGAGTTCCTTTAATAAATACCATCGCCCCATTCCTCGCCAATGAAACTCTCCTCCATTAGAAGCTTTCTTCTTTTCTACAAGCAAATCAAACATGTCCTGCCCGAGAACGACAAAACGTCCCGACAGATCAAACACCTCGAACGACTATTGCTGCGCTCTAATCAAGTCCTACGCAAAGACAGCACCCACTCAATGTCCATTAAATCGATCCATTGCGTCAGGTTCAATTCCATGACTAACATTTCCCAACCTCGGGTCTCCCAACTGTCCCACGTGAAAGTGTCTATCAGTTTCACCCGAGGAGGTTAATCAGGTTCACGACCAATCCAAGTTAGCCGCGACCACGGGCCCCCCGCTAGAGGCGCGCTAATCGCGCGAGTTATGGGACTGAAGACCCCAGCAACGCAGCGCCAGTTCCCGACGTTTTTGCCCCGAACACTGTAATTAGCGGCGTCGCTGTGCTTTCACGTGGCCCGGGCCCCGCGATCGGCCGCGAATCCCTTCTTTCTCGCGTGCTTTAATCAAGACGACTCTTAAAACCCGTCATCAGCCACGATTCGAGGCAGCCAGCGAAATTGCGCGTCAGTTTCGTTTATGTTCTCAAATTAGTCGGACGATAATCCACGGAACGACCATGCAGGCTCAATGAGAAAGCGGCCGGAGACGACGCGCAGAGCGATAATGAACTCCTTGATTCCGTGCCGCTGCCCGTGTCGGCCCCGTTCCGCCCGATTCCGACGGTGCTGCAACCACCGCATCGACTCCAGACGATAAAAGGAGCTTATTATCGCGGCCCCGAAGGACTAATGCCGCGATTAAACCGTCCAATTCCCCATTTTTCCCTAATTTTCCCCGCGGACCGTGGTTATGAATGTTCAGCCGCTGATTCTGTAGCACTTGGTAATTGCCACGAGTTTTCGACCAGGCTATGGTGCTTTTATCGTGGGATTGCGAGCTTTTGTTGGTTCTGGGTGGTATTATTTTTTTGGGGGTTTGAATGAAATTGCTTTGGAGAGGTTATGGGGCGAAATGTTATTTTGTAAGATGTGGCAGGTGAATTCATACAGTCATTCGCTAAATGGTACGTGCACCGTGTAAATTTGAAATTTTTCAAGAAATGGGGTTTGGTAATTATGGTGAAGGTAGATGTGCGTTGTACTTTGTGGGTATTATGAATTATGGAAACCATTAATGAAATTGATTTTTGAGTTTGATTTTTTGTAAAAAAATCATGGTGAATAATATATTCAGTTTTTTGGATCCCTTTTGGTGATTTTCTTAACTACGTTATATTTGATAATTAGTTTAATATTTAAATATTAACTGTGGCAGTGAGTTAGTATCAATTACGTATTCCAATAGGCTCTACTAATCATATAAAGTAGGAAAAAAAATGTTTTAATGTGGGTTGGTAAGTTGTCACTCTCACTGCCCCACATAATGCGCAGTTTTGAGAAGAAATTTAAATAAATTGTAATTTTATCTTCATGATTAGAGGAATAGCATACTTAATTGTATTCTATAGTTTATATTTTTCGTAATGTCAGAGCAAAATATAGTATGTAAAAAGATAGTGTAATTCCTCCATTACATTTTGAACATATCCTAAGTCTGCAAGATGTCTGATTATTTTTCGCAACACCTTCTTCCTCTTTTTCATCACTTATTACAATCAAAATTGCAGCTGCAAGTTCTTTTTTCAAAATAAAGTTCCACTGTTCTCTGGGTAATCAGTAGCACGTGAAAAATCCAAACTGACAACAGCCATCGCAAATTCTCTCGAAATTAAATTCTGTTCTGTGAGAAAACTGCAAAATAATGAAAAATGTAAGGTCCAAATCTAACTAAACCACTTGTTGCATTTCTCCCAAATCGTCATCACTTGTTCTCTTTATCTCAGTATTATAAAATCCCATTGTTCTTCGAAGAATGCCAATATACTCTCCCAGTAGGGAATAAAATCGTATAAAAGACGAACAATTTCAGTAACACCGTTCGTAAAGGCTCGAACAGTTAATCGTGTATGAATTACGATCATGCAACCGCAGAGTATCGTAATCTTTCAGCCGTTGCGGTGCATAAAATGGAAACATCACAGTACCGTGGTCGATGGTGAAACAACAATAGATCGGCAGTCACGACCGACCGGTCGTTACGATGAAAAATGACATCCTTGAGACATGTAAACACGAAAGATCAGACACGATCGATCCTCGCGAAGGCTTCTCAAAGGAGTGTCACGCCGTCGTAATTCAGCATCGATATCGATACGCCTACTAGCGCCGATTCAATCGGCCTCTGCGCCTCGCGTTTCAACTATCTTCGTCCTCTGCAGTCGGCGAAATACAGGGTGCTCTAAAATCATGTGAATTCTCTGTGATCATATACTAATATCAAACCAGTTTACGTTCCTGCAATTTTAAGCTCTATTGTTATGGCACAAAGTGAATTTTTTGATACGTAAGGACCTCCTCAAGTCCCCGAGGAATCTGAATCTACTATTCGTTGCAGAGTGGCATCATACATTTCAGAATAATTCAGGACATTTAACGATTTTCTTTTTATGCAAAACAAAACACACGTTGGACACATTCATTGTAATGCATACTTTAGAATCAGGTGTACTGTGTTGGACACTCTGTTTGTACAATGGCTTTTTTTATTAACGGATTATGGCGGAAATATGTTGAAGTAGGGGACAAGTGTAGATTGATTAGGATACACTAGATATCAATATATACACACATCAATTATAATAAAATATTGAAGCAAAATAAAGTGAAGCAATAATACAACAATGCATTCATCAATATAATATATGATTCAAAATCAGCATTAAGAGTGTGTATGTTCATCACAGTTAAAATGTAGGTATTCAGATATTACAGAGAATACAAAGAAAAATCACTAAAACCCCCTGAAGGAAACAAGGAAAGTTAAGCCTTCACGAAAATACACTTGTCAGACAATCAGACAGTCAGGACTCTTACCCACATTCACCCCTCCTTAAAAATAGTAAATAAATATAAATGTAGTATTAAATAAGAGATAAAAGTATATTAAGTGATACTAAATAAGAATACCTCAAATTAAAATAAATTTTGGGTTAAGTATCCTCGAACACAATCATTACACTATCTCAATCAATTTTGTTATCAAACAACTAGCACCGAGTGTGTCAATTTTCATTCTCATCTTCTCAGTAAAAAGATTTACTGAATCAAGATCCAGGTAGTACCGAATATGTGTATGTACCTATGTACACTTTGATGGCGAAGCTTCAAACTGCAAACGGATCGATCACATCTCGATTCCTTTCATTACTGAGAATTTGCATGTCCTCGCTTCTTTCATGACTATCTGGACACAGTGTATATGTATCTGCAACCGGTTTTCCCTGATAGCAGTTCGAGAAACAGTAAAAGTGACACAGAGTCGTTTCACTGGGCGCCAATATTCGACCGGCTTCTGATTGAAATATATTGGACGCGTCGCTCGTTCACTTTCCTTTTTGGACGTTTTCCTCCCGATGGCTATGTTCTTTGCTCGCCATCATTGTTTTATACCGGTTTCACGACAGATGGAAAAGGTTACAAGCTTCTTTCGCAAACTTTAGACTACGGGTGGACAACGAAGTCAGATGTGTACAATAAATCGCTGCGTCATTGTATATGTAAAAGTATAATTGTTTAAAAGGAAGTACAGGTAATCGATTTATACGAAGAAGTAGCAGAAAATTTGAATTTTAGAGGATATCGGTACGCTTTGGTTTGAAATTGAATTTAATTTTAAGCACGACATGAATTTTTGCATAAAAATTGTATTGGAATAGTGATCAGTAGATAATTAGGATAGTGTTATCTAGTCTTTTGTCCCTTTTATGGGACTTCATGTGTTTGTCAATTGCATTTCCTTATTAATTACAATAAGGCAGTTTATAGCTCTAATGGACATGTGATATAAAAAATGGTAACTTTAGTAACATATAGGTAATTGCACTTGATTAAAGTCTGTCAGGTCTTGCGTCAGTAAATAACTTTAGAACTTAATATCACTACAATTAATGATAGGTATATATATTTATATGTATCACTTCTGGATTATTGTTACTATATAGGTTAGTTCGAAAGTATCATGAACTTCCTTCAACCACAGCTTTCCCAAAAAGGGGATGCAACGATATTTGTCCTATTGTCGGTAGCAAACGAAACTTTAGCAAAGACACCGAATTTCCAACAAGCCCTGAACCTTCCGTGTGGCACGTCAGCCCAAGAAGCATTAAAACTATTTTCTCTCTTGCCTTGTGCAAATTCTAAACTCTAAAGTTTGTGACACGTCTGCCTCCTCTCTAGGACAGGTGAAACGAAAATTTCGCTCTGCGAGCTATAACTATCATTTCTTTCGCCAGGGTATTCTCTACCTCTTTTACACTTTGTAAATTTAGTTATTCTATCTTCAGACACTTGGGGCTTAACAGCTTAAAATTTCACGAATACCAATCGTGTGTCGTTTGTCGCAACGCTTCAATTATAAATTCCGCCCTCAATGTGAAATTCAAACTAATTTTATCCCTTGTCTGCTGACCTTTAGAAATTGCAATTATTGGCAGGGGTATTTCAGTAGATTTGGATTTGGATTTGGACCTGTGGATGGTGCCTGCCACGCAGCCTGCGAGATTCCATCTTCGTAAGCAGCAGCATCAGGAATGATCAATAAAATACTTGAGATCTTTATAGCCCAGGTTGCTATTCGAAGCTTTTCCAATCTGAAAACGTATTCTTCTGGTGAATTGTTCTGAGATTTCGCTAGATAAGTTGTATAGAAGATTTCGTGATATTATATATAGTATTAAATACATAGATTCAGATATTCGACAGTCTTTCATGATAACATTTTGCTCATGTCTTTTCTTACATGCGCATAGCCACAACGTGTGTAATTCCCAGCAACCCCCAAAAATTGTCCAGCTCCAAAAAACGACCACAGATGGTTTGATAAAAACCTTCAAGGAAGTAAGTCACTTTAGAAAACTCTTGTCTTAAATAAAGGAATCCTTGTTTAACCCTCGGCTGGCTGACATAGAACCCATTTAGTTCCATCCTAAGTATCAAACTAAATGTGTTACTCATAAAACTTTCTGTCCACCCAATGTGTAACATATCATACGTATTAAATCGACTTCAAAGGCAGCATTCGCAGTTCTAATTCACAAAATAAACCTTTTTAAAATACTTTTGCTTTGGATGCATTCGATTGAAAAATATTGTACACAGTTTGTTTAAAAAAGCATTATTACTCGTGGAAGGAGAAAAGATCGTGCAAAAAATATTCGACCAAATTCAATATTTAGTTTATACAAACGCAATTATAATAAATTGATTTTCTAATATTTCTATGATTTAATTATAAGCTTTAATCTATTATGCATATATTCAACTGATTTCAGTACCTTTCTGTAAGCCTCGTCATGTGTATTATGTACCTACACCCATTTGAAAAAGTATCACCACTCACGGACTTACAAGGGAAGTCCGGTAATCCGAACATTCCGATTTTTTTAAAACTGTGCAGTAGAGGACCTCAATAGAAGTATCAGGCAATTTTTCGTTTGTGACCAGTTTCGGTTCTTTGGAGTGAAAACACCTTTCAAAGGTTAATCTCTGATTTCCTACTTCCCTGCATATCTTGACAACTAGCACATATAAAAACAATATTATATTAAAAACTTAACACCTAGCCTGCCCTATAAAACCATGCAACGAAATTTTTAAAAATTTGTAGTTTAAGTAAAAAAAGTTTCCATTACAAATTTTAAACAATTCAATTACTTAATTTTATAGGGCATAAAGAGCTGTTAAGTTTTCATTCTCATAATTTTTTACATCTACTATAATTTTCAAGATATACAGAAAAGTAGAAAATCATACATCAACCTTTAAGCGGTGTTTTCATCCCGAAGAACCTAAAATGGGCACAAAGACAAATTATCTGATACTTCTATCGAGGTCCTCCGCAAACCTGCACAGTTTAAAAAAAAAATTGTAGCGTTCGGGTATCCGAATTTCTCTTGTTATCCTGTGACGCAGCAGATCACTGTGTGCTTAAAGAAAGCAGCTTTCATTGGTCCCATAAGCGAGAAAAAAGGCTAGTCTCCAGGAAGGAACTGGAATGAGGGACCAAGGTGGCCGTGACACTCGTATAGTCCGTCCAGCAAAGCTACGAATCCCTGTCTGGTTGCGAGATCGCGTGCCCACACTATCGGTGTCGTTAACCACCGCAGAGTAGGCTGTTGGGTAGGCACGTAGGCAGATAGGTAGGCAGCCAGCCGGGTAGGAAGGAAGGAAGGACATCGAGAGAGATCTGTAACGCTTAGAGCAATCAGTTATGCCACGCGGAGGGCCTCTCGGCTAGCAATTTTGCGTAGCTCACCTCGAAGCGGGGCATAAATCAACGGCTCCAGCTACGTTCCACTGATCTCTCGCTAACAGAGTTGGCCGCTATTCGAATTGTTACGAATAAATACTTACGTAACAAGGGAATTTCGGCAACGCGAAATTTCTGGCTTTGTTTTAAACTTTGCAGGTGTGCAGAGATCTTCCACAGAAGTATCGAGCAATTTTTTGCAGCTTCAGAATGAGAATTCGTTTTAAAGAGTAATGTGCGCTTTTCTATTTTCCTGTATACCTAACTTGACAACTGTAAGAGATGTAAGTATAATAATGATAAATGATAAGATGGTGGTAGCAAGTATACCTACTGGTAAAAGTGGGACCATACTGATCTCAATTTGAGAGAATAGAATTCAAAGTTCTGCCCTTTCCAAACCTTTGACATATGCACTCGTACATATTTACGAAACCGTAATTTACATAATTTCAGTGGCAACTCAACTGTAATGTATGTATGTACATATACGTAATTCTGAATGTATGTATACGTGTTTACTTTGTTTTCACTATTCGTACGATTAATTATTTAAATTGGCCTCGTTCTTACATATACATTCATGTAGAGACTTACGAAATGACAAAACTTTGAATTTGACTTTCTCACGTAGGTTTGAACAGAAAAACTGCGCATATTATATATTGTTATACGCCATATCGACTACTTAGTTTTGTACAAAATATTAGCTAAGACAGAGACCCGAATTATTTGCATTCCCTTAGTAGTACAAAATTACGCGAATAATAGAAGCTGCGGATAATTGGTAAATATGATATGATTTATTGATTGCTTTGCTATTATGTAGATTGGTGGTAATTTTTAGTCTATTAAGACATTAGGCGTTTATGGCGAAGCCATATTTAAGAGCTTATTCGATTTTCTGTTATTCTTCATCCGAATTAAATCGTTCCCAATTCTGGTTGCTAAACAATTACTTGCAACAATTCGTGTTCCCCGTCACCACACACTTTCAATTAATATCTTTCAGTCTGAACGTACGCGAAGGTGCACGACCTGGGTTTTAGAAGGGGAACAGATTCAGTTTCGATCGAATATCCAATAGGCAAGTGCACTGGAGATACCGATTCGTAAAACGTCGCACGTTCGGCGAATGCAATTTCAGAGGAAGCTTGCAGCTGAAGGTTGCTTGGTGCGGTTGCTGTCTCATGGTGGCTATGCAGATCCCTCTGCAGCCTCTGCTACGTTTTTGCCGCGACAAATGTGCTTATACTGCTTTTTGGTTACTCGAATCAAAGGTATCGAAAGTTCATTCGATTGGAAATGGGACTTCTATTCCGTTGAGAACGTTACTTTTTCCCACTTCTGGGTTAATGGACGTACTTCTGAATTTGATTGTTAATTCTGTATTATATAAATACTTGTATAATAAATAATTGTGTAATTTGCTCGCCGTTTATTAGAATTTCATCGAGAAAGAAATAGCTATGTTTCTTTCCCCGGGGTAGAAAGTAGAGTTTTTAAATTATGCTTGCAGTCAGGACGCTAATTACGATTATAGTAACAGTTACTACAATCGTAATTAATACAATACAGTAACAAATACAATATATTATTAGCACATTACTGTCTGCAGTGTTATATTATTGGTCACATAATTAAATTTATATGTGCAACCTGAATTATACTTCTGTTAATATTGGATGATACTAATGTTAAGATTGTGGGATAGGCTGTTTATATGTGTCTCGCATATTTGCAACGATTCTCATCGAAATTATTGTACATATATTCCAGGTTTCGAAATTTCTAATTTTATTTTACGTATAAAATATTTTAAATTGGTATAAAAATATAAGCATTAAATGTATGTACCTGATTCCTTTCCATTCCGTCCTGGTTAAGTCAGTTTTGTATTGTACATTCCTTGCATTGTGTTAGGATGAATTAAACTGTACAATCTTCACGTAACTTCAAATTGGTGATCAAATTCAATTTCGTAATGAATGATCGGGTTGGTCCAATTGTTTTCTCCGCTGTAAAATAAATCAGAAATATCACAATCAGTTTAATCCAATGGTTTCCGATGACTTAAATTTTTTTATTAATTCAATATTACTTGCTATATCGTATTTTTTATGCACCTCTACTAAATTTTTTCAGCAGTCCAAACTACTTTATAGATATGGGCAGATATTAAAGAAACATTACATTTTTTTAACTTTTAATATTCTTTGATCAACATAATACGGAAATTTTGGACCATGAGAGTATACAGTTAGAAGACTGCCACCATTATTCAAACATTAACAAAACTACTGACTATTGAAATCCTCCTGACAACTCCTATACAGAAGGAATTCTTAAAAAATTTCGCACACATATTTGGACCTCATAATATCTACACACATATTTACTGTATCTTTTCATAAAACGACACTAATGTTGAAGAATTTGCACTCTACACAAAGCCCATGAGTCAACTCCTGCTCCGACGTTATTGCAGACATCTTTCACTATCCTACGGAATACAAAAAATAAATGTAGAAAGGGTCTACTCCGTATGGTGTCTACATCACCTCTGAGAGAGCTGGTAGCAAAGATAAAAATTCTATTTCTCCCTCCAAATGAAAAAATAGAAAGAAAAAAAAGGAAATATTGGCTACCCCACAGTTTCCTTGAATTACGCGTATATTTTTGTAATATCTTCTCAGTCGTGCTACTCAAATCGATCGGTTACAAGGGGACACCTATAATTTCACCATATTATACTTCATTACCACGGACAAGTGACGCGCTGGAAAATACAAGACAAATATCGGATGAAGTGAATAAACTATGACACCGAGGTGTCGTCGGACGATGTCACGAGTCTCGCGAACAGTCGCTCTCCAGCATCGGTCGTGAAGATGAACTTGTTTCAAACACACTATCGCAGCTACTATTCCACGTTATCCATTATTGGTCTATGGCCTTTCGACGTCTCTACTTTTGTAAATATAAAGAGGTTGTTCTTTTCTTTACTTCTGCTGTCCACTTCAATAATTCAGGTAGTGCAAATGCATTGAATTCTGCACATCTAGGTCTTGTACATTTCGGTAGTTTATTGAACGGTTACATTTTGGATGTCAACACTTCGACTGCCACACATTTTGGAGCACGTTTACTGTCGATGTTATTCAAATTTCCTAACTACCCTTAGGCGTTTAAGAAGCATCAAAATTGCTTATTGTAAATAGGATAGGAATTAAATTAATTTCTTGACCTCACCTAAAATAATAGATGGGAATCGTAAAATCACGGATACGTGATTTCGGCCGTCAAAGTGATAATATATTCTTTCCGTATTCTTTATTTCATGTTGCTCTTTCTTTTCCTTATCATAGTTACAATATATATGAAAACTGCTTTCTTCGACACAGAAATCTAATGCTTATTACAAAGGCGTCTACGTTCAATTCATTAATCAAAAGGTTTTTTCCAGTTTGCGTTACTAGCGACGTCTGAAATTACACCCACGAATATATTGTTAGTGTTATCGTGCAACGGCCCCGCACTTCTATTCTTTACGCAGTATGTTGGTTTTATCATTAATTTCTCACATGTAAGTTATTGTAACAGAGAAAATGATATAATCATGGAAATTTTGGTGAACTCCTAGTCATTCAACAGAATTGTTATGTGACTGCAGATGAAATTGCTCATTGGAACCATACAGTCTGATTGCAGTACACTCCAAAATCCAGTTGAATTCAAGATATTAATGACACATATTAATACTGGGAAACGAATATTCACGTTTTACTTGTGTAAGATATCTGTCCATATTATAGGAATAATGTGCCGTTTTCGAATGTACCTCTTAACAGTCTTAACACAATAATATGTATGTACACAATAACAGTTTCGCTCAAAACAATTGACAAGTAACAAAGCAGTAACGATCTTGCAGCGAGGCAAGCAGTAACAGTAGACCTCTAATTTAATTTCCCCATTAATTTGTTTTGCCTTGAGAGAAAATGCGAATACGGATATGGAATGCACCTACCATTGGCTGGGATATTTAAATAAATTACAATAATAGAGATTTTAATTCCATTCGAGGAAATCTTTCGAAACACTTTTAACCATTTCGTTAATGCGTATATTTCCGCGAGAGTTCTTCTTGCTATTTTTTTTCTTTTTTAAACTACTGGAAATGCTGACTAAAGTCGACGCCTGGATCGGCAGCTCATTCTGTGACGGCGACTACAGTCGGCGCTCGTACACACAGGTCGTCGCGTGGGTGTCGATTATAATCGGCGCTCGTAACGAAATGGTTAAACCATTTATGAAAACATATCGCGAGAAATTGTTTCATGACTGTATTCTTACGCCTTCAGATGAACTGTTTCCAGTTTCTAGCGTTTAACAAAGGTGATAAAATTCTAGGTTTGTCTTGCATGGGAATCGCTTATATGGGCATCCTGCTATTAGGACCTACAGTACTTGATTTTGTCATACCTGTGAACGAATCTCGGTATCGTACTATTAGAGATTTCGGTTTCCTTGTACATCAAAGTACATATTCTGATCTGTTGTCTCTGTATGTTGTGCTGATCACGACAACTGGATTGCTGGGGGTAGCATGTAGCGAATCGATGCTCGCTATCAGTGCACATTATATATGTGGACTTTTCAAAATTTCCAGGTACGAATGCATCACCACTTTTGCAGATAAATATACACATGTTTCTAAATCGGTAGAAATTTGTGAAAGAATCGAAATTTCTCTTATCAACAAATTGCTTGCATTGTATTGTTTGCTATTACTATGCACGATTTTTACATACACTCTTTGCATATTTATATTAGGAAATTTCAATTACTCAATATGGGTAATTGAATACGAACAGTACGAAATTTATTAAAACATTTTTACCCTCGTAGCTATCGAATACAAACGGCTGTTCTCGATATTGCCAAGTCCACTAAGGATTCGACAACAAGTATCCCGAATCTGAGAAATATTTATCGAGCTGTGGATTTGCACAGGCGAGCAATTGAGTTGGTACTTTCATTCAGATATCGCAGTAGATTTTTTGGTCATAGATTGTTGTTAAGTGTGCTGTGTTTTTCTCGTATACTTATGAACTCTACTGGATCCTTATAATCCATTCTCGGCCACAGTATCATTAAATTAATCGATACCACGATAATAAAGTATTACCTAATACCGAGCATAGTGTTCATGCTTTCGTTCGTTTTGAATCTATACCGAGTAAGTATTACTAAACTACGGTAAGATGAATTCATTCTCCTTGAGTAATTATGCACCTCGCAGAATTAAGATCAATCTACACATTTTATCCTACATACAATTCATCTGTTGTATTGGAAATAAGTAATAATTACTAATTTTTTAAGTACTGACTAACAAACATCTGAAATGAGTAATTTTATTTAATTTACAGGCTGATTCTCCAGCTAGAGTCCGTGCCTCGCAGGGGGGCCGCACAAAATTGGGCACTAAGAAGTAACGAATCTCAATTTCCGCATCATTCTGCATATTAAGAAATTATTTATTCCTCGTCGAATCGATATAGCAGTGGCATCAATGGATTCCTTAATGTTTACCGATGAAAATCATACCACATATCATGTAAATCGGACTATTTTTAACGAAGTTAGCTTGAAATTATGCAAATCAATTGTTCGTGTAATTTTCTTAATTCTGGTCCGAATTATGTCATTTTGGGGGTCATTTTCATCGGGAAGACATAAGGAATCGAATGACACCACTTTCGCAAAGATCTGATGAGAAATGTAGAACTTGAGATTCGTCACTTCTTATTGTTAGCGCGCAACATTTTATGGCTCTCCTGGTCTCGAGCATCGAAGTCCACGACACTCACAAGGGAATATCCCGAACCCGGAAACTCAAAAAATTCTGAAACTTTGTGAATATGTACAGAATTTCCTTCCGATTATAACGCAATTTTTGTTTGTTGCCCAAATTCACTCCAAGGTGGTGTAATTGACCTCTGAAAATCCGGATGTTTCCCATTTTTGTGTTATAATTCGTATAGTTTAAAATAACTTTTTTACTACATGATAGATCTAATTGAAAGAAGTAACTTTTCTCTTGAAACTTTTTGTCCATCTCTTACAGTTCACGAATTATAACACAAAATTGGAAAATAACCAAATTTTCAGGGGTTAATTTCATCCCCTTCGAGTGAATTTGGGCAGCGCGCAAAAGGTACGTTTTAATCAGGAGGAGGTCCCCTGAATATTCATAGGGTTTCAGATTTTTTTTAAATTTTCGGGTTCGGGATCTTTCCTTATCAGGGAGGCGCGGCTTCTCAGCGGCATTGCCGCTGAGGCCTCTAGCGAGAGAATTATCCTGAATGATGGATACCGATGTTATAATGATCACTGGACTGTTCACAGAACAATCCTCATAGAAACAATGAAAATCGGTATCAATCATACGCGTATACGCGCTTGATGAGCTGTATAAAATGTACATATGTTTCATTAAACATGCGTAATTGTAAGAATCAAACATGATTATTATAATTACTTCTTTCTGGCGATGAATAAAATTCTAATAAGACTTCTCGTAACGTGTAACAGCTTTTTCTAGCGATTGAGGACATGAAAGATCCAAGAGAAATTATTTTTTGTGCTGTTTCCGTCATTACCCATGCACTACTTGTATTCTTGGATAATCATAGCGGGCAGATGATAATTGACTGTAGTACGGATGTGTTTAACGACACGTGAGTTTAATATATAGGTATTCCATTTAACTCATAGTTGTGCGGTAGACGACGGAAGAAATGAAATCTACCATACTATAACTTCATTCAAAAAGTTCCGTTTCACTTCAAGTTCAAAATATGTATTGCTACTAATATCCATTGTAGATTATTTCAATACATTTAATCACTTTAAGTATTGTCCATTTGCTACCACAACTCACAGATCTTCCGACATCTGCTGTACGATCATTCGTGAAAGGGGAAATAGAAATAAGAACTTAATTAATATAATTAATTAAACAATATCGTTGAATCGTGCAGATACAATTCTATGTGGTATTGCATACCAGTGAGGGCGCAAAAGCTACTGTTGTTCATAATGCAAAGATGTTTGGTCGAATGTTCGTGGAGTCTTTCTGGATTCTTTATTCCAAGCTTCAAAGGCTTCTGCGCAGTAATTTTTTCATTTCATTATCCACATGCCTCGCATCTACCTTTTTAGGGTTCAATCTCAAATAAAAAAAATTCTATTTCAGATGATGAGCACGTCCTTTTCATATTTTACTGTACTATGTTCGATTCAGTAAAATTTCTGCTAAACGTAATACTGAAAATAGTTTTCACCTAGTAATGGCACTCCTGATTAAACAGTATCTTCGGTCGCAGTAGTAGCTCCAGTCATGAATTAATACCTCTCGATTGTGAGTCGTATTGGATTCATGATCTTTATTCAAACGGTGAGTCAGATAGTCAATATTGTAACTGATACCATTTACTAATGGTAGTAGTGATATGCATAGTTTTCTTTTTTTTTCTTTAAGCACTTACAAATATACGTGCTATTATAAATTCACGACCCTATTCTGAAAAATAGACATAATACATGTGAATACACTCACATAAAATATTACGTCGTAGCGGAGAGAAACAAAAGGATGGTGAATCATTTTCGAAACATTCACAACACGCAATTATTGAAAGAAATTCCAGTTATTGTCAAACATCTTCTACACACATTCATCACTGTTAGACACCTTGTATAATCACTTCGCAATTTTTAATCTTTGTAACGCATAAAATAGAAATCTGTGATATTAGAATCTCTAATCTACCATTAATTTGACGTAACGAAATTTTAGTACCCACTACGATTCGACACTCCACGTTTCGATTAGTCTAAAACTCGTCTACCATTTCTCAACTGCGGATCTCTGAACACGAACTGGTGACACTTTTTTACAAGTCAGTATTGCGCGTGAGAGCACGACGAAGCTGTTCACACGAAAGTTCAGGGCAGAATGCAGTGAGCTTGTGCTTTTCCTTACACTCCCCTCCACAGAAGAAGAATATACCCTTCCTATTGTAAGTCATTGTGCATCGATCGAAATGTTATTTTCTGTAAGCTGTAATTACGCTTATGTCCATATCGAAGGGGAGAACGCGACAATGTATCCGCAACCGTTAATTTTCGCAACGATATGTGCAATTTTTAACGTAAATATTACGACGATTTCCCCAACAGTTTGATACACGGTTCTGGAAACTTTGCAGACCTGTAGTATTATTTATTGAATAAAATATTACGGCGAACCGTAGTCGGAAGTTCCTTTCTTTTGCATCACGCAGACGTGTTTCGACCCTCGTGCCGGTATGAACCCCTTCGACAACGGTTGCTACAGATTGAACCGCAGGTTCTTAGTACTCATTGGCCTTTGGCCATGCTTTAACTCTGTATTGGTTAGAATACAAAGAATTGTATACCTATTAGTGATTATTTCACCTGTGATTTATCAGGTAACAATATGTTATTCATTTTATTATCTTCTACTGTATGCCAGCTATGAATGTAAATGAAAGTTTTAACATAAGTGATACTACATTCTTTTAATTGATCTATTTAAGTTCTGTATGAGCTTCGAACAGTATCTGATGTCGATTTGCTACTATTAATTATTACAGAATAGAATTTATCAATTGTACCTACAGGTTATCTTTTTTAGCATTTGCGTGGTATTTAGTTTAGAATAAAATGTAAAATATTTTATATTTAAATCTTACATAACATCTAAACATTTTTGTGGTACCAAATGATATGAAACGGTTAAGAGGGAAGTTCAT
This sequence comes from Andrena minutula, assembly GCA_929113495.1. Taxonomy (NCBI): domain Eukaryota; kingdom Metazoa; phylum Arthropoda; class Insecta; order Hymenoptera; family Andrenidae; genus Andrena; species Andrena minutula. The sequence continues at coordinate 7,990,658 of OV815996.1, read as the reverse complement.
GTAGGCTTAATTTCAAATATTTCTTATTGCTATTTGATTTTTCTGTTCCTACTTTGAATTACGTAAGAGTAATGCTGAACTTGTTTCAGATAAAATGCCTAAACGACAACGGAGTTACTACGCATAACCTCGTATTCTTCTTGTTGCTTACCTCAAATATTCTATTGTTGATTATCAAGTATCTTTCTATGATACATAACCGACTTCATGTAAGTCAATCACTGCATTGTCCTTCTTACAGTGAACTTCATTCAAGATGAACAAATATTTTGTTTCAAGATGTGTCAACTATTTCTAAAATCAGAAATAATTAGATGTAATATTATACATATGTACAATAAATCGAGCAGTAGTGAGTTCTTCACTGCGCATTTTTTAATAGAATCTGGAAAAGTGGATGGAGACATTAGTCCACATCACAGCGCGAATTCTGTGCGGATATTAACTACTTAGATTCGAGGTTTGCCTAGTAACTTTATCACTATCTTCTGTTTACGCGTATGTATTGGAGACCTCACTGCTGCTCGCTAAACGCATACTCTGCAAATTTTCAAAATTCAGTTTGAAACAAAAAAAAATATCACATAACAAAATTTTTATTGTAACTTTTCAATTTATTTTTGCATTGGAAATAACTCCTCTCAGTTTCCTTCGTTTGAACACTTACACCGAGTTGAATATATACATATATTTTCTTACAACGCGTAATTACAATTAAGATTTATATTATGGTTGTTGGCTTTAGCTAAAATTTCTGATGGAATGTATCGTTCACGACTGGAACGTATATGTCAACGAGAAAGAGTTTCAGATACTGGAAAAGTATGCTAAACTGCAATTACGGATGTTGCTAATCTCAATATGTACGCGATACTTGTTTATACCAGTAATTTTCTTGCACATTATCATTATAGTCCCCTGCTTCTGGATTCACAGACACTCGGAAACTCGTATCGAAGGAAGAAATGTGGTTTTAAGAAACACAGAGTGGTCAGATGTGCATGAGCATTTCGATGAAATGGAATATAATCTTGAAACAAACTTCTTAATTACATGTTTTTATGTACTGATAGTCAAAAACAAGTTTAAACATGATATTTGTATTTAGGTATATAAGTAACTGAAATACTACACATATAGTTATGTTAATGCCGCTAGTTCGTTCAAAGCTATATCATTTAAAATAAAAACATTTAGTTCATATGAATCTGTTTCATTATCTTCTGAAATCAGTACATATTTTCTAAAAATCACAAATCTAAAAATATGGCTATAGATTCACGGTGGAGATATTAAATGTATTGCCAATTAAGTCTCCTGAATCACGACTGTCGATATTCCGAATTCTTAACTATTTCAGTCATACCTTGTGTGCTAACGATTCAATTTACTTGCGCACAACTACCACGATTGCTGCTAGATATTATAATGCCCCTGAACACTTCTCGCTCACTCCAACTTGTACAAGCATTAGGATACTCCGAAGGGTACAAAACGAACATTCTTCCACTGTATACACAGGTGATTGTGGGGTACTTGATAAGTCCGACAATGCTAATAATGAGTGAATCTACAAACCTTCTTTCGACGTATCACTATTGTGCAATCTTTGAGATAATAAGGTACCTGACAAAAACCACATCACACCGTGGCGCGTTATTCGGATATCGTAAATAACGATTTACGTTTACAGTTACCGAATAAAAAGCGCGATCGATGATGAGTCGAGACAGGAAATTCCAGCATTGGAAAAACAGAGGCAGACTTACGTGAAAATTTGCAGGGCAATGGATATTTACCAACATATGGCGAGGTCTGTATTCACATTATTAAACGAAACTACGAGCTTACACGATAGTATACATTTAACGAAACTTTGACTATTTAAGCACCTTCAATTATGTCATGTCGTTTCTCTCCAACTACTTCATACTCGACATTGCGCTCATTATATTCGCTTTGACCATTCATATGTTCCATGTAAGTAATGCGTAATTTTTCCCAACAACTCGTTTCTTTGTCATCCCAAAATATTGACGCTTGGTTTTCCGCGCAACAGGTGTGCATGATTATCCGTGAATCGACTAACGAATTGAATAGGATGATCCTACACTTGTTGCTAGCGTTTTTTAATTTCTTTTATTGCTATTTGCATAACAATATTAGCCAGAAATACATGGATCATTCTGTGAATGTGTTCCACGCAGCGTGAGTAAAAGATTCTATACATGATTTACCATAGATCGATTTCTCAAAATGGCATCAACTATGTATGGATATCTTTTAACAAAAGAAAGGATCCTTAAACGTGTATCATTCGTGTAGGTACGATACGCGCTGGTACGAATTACCACATAAAACGCAAAAGTTATTACTTCTCGTAATGCAACGAACATCGAAGGGCTGTATTCCGACTTTGGCTAGCATATACGTTCCATCGATGAGGTTCTTCGTCGCGGTATAATAATTATTTACATTTGTTCGATAGTTGTCATTTACTTTACACCGTTAAATGCTGACATCTTCGGGAGATTAAATACTTGTATAATAATAACTACGTGGTAATTTCAGATGATCAACACTTCCTTTTCTCACTTCACCGTACTATATACAATTCGGTATGGTTCATAGTGTCGGAACAAATTGTAGCAGGCGATGGAGCGGCATATAAAGGATACAAGAACTCATTTCTCAGATAAAGATACGATTATACTGCGACTTTAATAATAATATTGCAAATGAATGGCTCCTTTCCAATGTTTTTACTTGTTTGAGGAAATGTGCCATGAAATTGTGATTCACATGCTCCTGAGAGAAGCAACACTGAACCTGCTGTAATGAAAATTTTAGAGAGATATAGTATATTACCAATGAAACTGTCATATGTACTATGTAGGTACATTAGGAGGAGCAATTTCAATTACAATCAAGAATATTGATTAACATGCTATTTCGAAGAAATCAAATTAAAGTTCTTTGTGACAATGTTCTGCGAAAGAATTCTTAAAAAGTTTCCCATACATATTTGGATATCGTAATATATGTCTGCACCATCTCTTAGTAAAACAACACAAATCTTGAAGAAGTTGTACTCTACTCAGAGGTAACGCACTTGCCTTCAACGTTATTGCACACACTTTTCAGTATTGTACAGAATATAAAGAATAGACATAGGTAGGGTCTACTCCGTATAACGTCTGCATCGACTCTGAAAGAACTGGCAGCAACGATCAAAATTATATTTCTCCCCGCCAATGAAAAGATAGGAAGAAAAGAAGGAAATATTGGCTACCCTACACCTTCCTTGAATCACGTGTTTATTTTTGTAATTTCCTCTTCGTCGTGCTACTGAAATCGATCGGTTACAAGGGGACACCTATAATTGTGATATAAATAGATATTATAATATAAAATACAAACCTGTGATATTGGAATCTCTAATCTAGGGTTAATTTGACGCACAAAATTTTAGTACCTATCCACTGAGAGTCGATACAGCACGTTTTTATTAGTATGAAATTTTCTTTCATTCTATGTAACTCGTCTCTCAACGCGGACCAGTAGCACTTCTTATAAGTCAGTACTGCGCCCGAGAACACGACGAAGCTGTTCACACGAGAGTTCAGGGTAGAATGCGGTGAGCTTGTGCATTTTCCTTGCATGCCCCCTCCACGAAAGGTGTGCATTGATCGTAATGTTATTTTGTATTCCGTGCAATTTACTATGTTCATATCCAGGGGACCACAGCGGCAACGTATCCGCAACCCTTATTCTTCACACGATACGTGCAATTCGAACGTAAATATTACGACCCTTTCCATAACAATTGGAGCTACCCTACACCTTCCTTGAATCACGTGTTTATTTTTGTAACATCCTCTAAGTCGTGCTACTGAAATCGATCGGTTACGAGGGGACACCTACATTTCAACGTATTATATATTTATTACTATCGGCAAGGGATGCGTTGGAGAATACAAGACAAAAGTCAGATGGAATGAATAAAATATGATACCGAGGTGACGTTGGATGATTCCACGAGTTTTGCGTACAGTCGCTCTCCAGCATCGGTCGTGAAGATGGACTTGTTTCAAACCCACTATCGCAGATATTGTTCCACGTTATCCATCATTGGTCTATGGCCTTATGACGTCTCTACTTTTGCAAATATAAAGAGGCTGTGCTTTTCTTTGTATCTGCTGTCCTGTACAATAATCCAGGTACTGCGAATGCAATGAAGTCTACACCTTTTAGCCTTTGGATTTTACATTCTGGTATTTTATTAAACAGTTACACTTTGGATCTTAACACTTCGACTGCCACACATTGTGGAACATGCTCACCGTCGATGTTTCTCAATGTTCCTAACTACCTTAAGGCGTTTAAGAATCATCAAAATTGTTTATTATAAAGAGGTTATGAATGTTTGAAGGGTATATACTCGAAGTCAAGATAGAAGGAACTTGCAGACCGACGAGTTTAGATCGGTTCTTGCGCATGTTGGTGCTCATTGGTGCCGACACTAGCTACTATTGGCTATACCAAAACAAACGCTCCCTCGGAGCCAATGAGCTCATTCTACATGCGCGAACTGGCTTCCTTCTAACATGACCTCAAGTATAGTTCTCTCGGTGATAAATACGAAATAAAATTAATTTCTAACAGAGACCATAATTGTTATAACCTAAATTTAAAAAATCATGGTATAAGAGTATATCTTTCTTTAAATTATTTTGGTTACGATTAACCGTTATCGTTATCGAGATTTTTTGTTATGATTTTTTTGGTTACGGTATAAGTAATAGCGATTGCGGGATTATTTTTTGGTTACCGGTAAACAATATCGATGGGGGAAGTTTACTTTTGTTACTCTCTACCATCATCAGTTTTTATTACCGAATATTACTAATACTTTGTATCTATGAACGATATACAATGAATATTCTGTATATTGAAACTATATTTTCCAATAGAGAAACCTAATGTTTGTTATAAACGCGTCTGCGTTCAATTAATTGACGAAATGGTTTTTTCAGTTTACGTTTCTGATGACGTCTGAAATTACATCCACGAATGTGTTGTTGGTGTTATCGTGCAACTGTCCCGCACTTTTATTCTTTACGCAGTATGTCATTTTTGTCATTAATTTCCCAAGTGTAAGTTACTGTTCTACAGAAAATGATCTACGGCCGATTTCTTCTCCTTCGGTAATCTTCCGGTCAGTGAACGATCATCTGTTTTAGAGCACTTAAATGCTGACAGCCAATTGGATCCTATCATTTGGCAGTTTTGTGGAACATAACTCTAACTGGAAGATTCAGTAATCTAACCTTCAGTGGTGAAGAAATCGGCCGCTAATCGAGGATGTTTTGGTGAGCTTCTAGCTATACTACAGTTATTAACCAGAATTATTGTGTAACTGCAGATCAAAGTCCTCTTTGAAACAATACAAACTGATTGCAGTACACTCCAAAATCCCGTTGAACTGGGGATACTAACGACTTATATTAATACTGGGGAACGCATATTCATGCTTTTGTTATGTAAGATATCTGACAAGTGACATTCTAGCAAAATTATAGGAATACAGTCAACCCTCCTATAACGCGATTAATTCGTACCGCGTTATATGGTAACCGTGTTATAAGAAACTTAGAATTACATAGCACAAATCATATTAATTCGTACCGCGTTATATGGTTTACTCTACAAAAGGCAATAAATATGTGGTTACGTATTTCAAAACTAAAGGTTGATCTTTATGTCTAGATCAAGTATATACGACACTCAAAAAATGTTCCGGAAGATTGGAAACTGCTTAAGGTACGAATACACGACGACACTTTTGTGTCTAGATCAAGTGTCTAGATCAAGACACTTAGCGTCTACACGAGTCTAGGACACTGTCCCCACGCTGACACTTGATGTATACACTTGATCTTGTGTATTCGTGTCGTTGTGTATTCGTACCTTTAGAGTCCGTGACACTGAATTTCGACCTGTCGTTGCGGGAGTTGCAGCTAGAGCTAGACTGATAACACTGCAACTAGCCCTAGCTAGACACAAAAGACACTTGATCTAGACACAAAAGTGTCGTCGTGTAGACGCACCTTTAGTTTTGATAAAAAATAGCAATGCTGCATCATTTCGGCAATGGCAGGGGAATTCCCTGGCAAATTAAATTGAAAAATGGTGATGTACATGCATAAAATCAGGGGAATTGCCTATTAATTTCAACCGTAAAAGTGAATTAGAAAAATTCATGCTATAGGGAGACTGCTTAAGCTAATTAAGTTGTATTACTATAAAGAAACCGTCTTATAAGAGTACCGCGTTATATGGAAACCGCGTTATGAGAGTACCGCGTTATAGGAGGACTGTCGCAATTTTTGCTCCGCGTTATATGGAAACCGCGTTATGAAAGTACCGCGTTATACGAGGGTTGACTGTAATGTATCCATTTCGAATGTTCCTCTTAACACAATACATAATATATAAATACTCAAATAAGAGTTGCACACGATTGTATCTTTAACCTTTAGAGGGTCCGGCTGGCCACTATAGTGGTCACTTAAAAATTTTGATACTTTGCGGAACATATTGGTTGCATATATGCATAAATTTTAAATAAAAAAATTTACAATTTCAATGAAATATTCCCGATCCTCTAAAGAATCGACCAAAGCTCACAATAGCAGTTTCGCACAAAAAAATTGACAAGTAACAAAGCAGTGGAGCAGTAATGAACTTGCAATGGGGCAAACAGTGATAGTAGACCTTAAATTTAATATTCCCTTTTATTTGTTTTACCTTAAGAGCAAATCCTGTGTTGCTATCACGAATTGGAATGTACCTACCATGTGCTGGGGTATTTAAATTAACATACCATAAAATTACCATAATGCAGATTTGAATTCCATGCGAAGAAACCTTTCGAAACACTTTCAAACCATTTACCGTAATATATCACAAGAAATAGTTTTGGGAATGTATTTTCATGCGTTCACTAGATCTGTTTCCGGTCGGCAGCGTTTAAATAAATGTGATAAAATTCTAGGTTTAACTTGCATGGGAATCATTTGTATGAACATACTGCTATTAGGGCCCATAGTGCTTGATTTTGCCATTCCTATAAACGAATCTCGCTATCGTACTGTTAGAGATTTCGGTTTCCTTGTACAGCAAAACACGCATTCTGATTTGTTGACTCTGTATGTCATGCTGTTCATTATAACTGGATTGCTGGAGATAACATGCAGCGAATCACTGCTGACTGTCGCTGCATATTATGTATGTGGGCTTTTCCAAATTGTGAGGTACGTGACCCATCTGCGCTTGTATCTATTTTCGGCAATTATGCAGAACAAGTGTTTCCTCGCCGATTTCAATCATCTTTGGATATGTTGTCGGGGACACGATTCTGAACAACTTTTTCCTATATGTTTCCGCTGCACGACCTACGTTTCCGAGATATTTGCGAAAAACTTCTGTTGATTTATTCCGACGCATCGCATTCCACTTCCGAACTTGTGTCGGGTATTAGTGTTGGTTGGGGCTAGATTAGTGCGGGGCGCGCGCTTGCTGGCGGGCGCGTAAAGCATGGTAGGGAATCAATGTGAGTTTAGAAATTGGAAACAGAAACTTGCGGATGCCCGTCAACACCCTGACAGGCCGGACTCTGTTCGGCGGTGCCGGCGCCGTCGGATATTAGGATGACTCTGGTCCTAAAATATAATTTTTTTGCAAGGAAGAGGCTGCCTTCGAGATCATCTGTTGGGCATGAGGGGACTCCCGTCAACATCCCAACTCACATCGGTTTGTTACCATGTTTTATGCGCGAGCAGGCGCGCCCCCCCCCCCCCCCCCCCAGCCTGATCTTGCCCCAACCAACACTAATAGGTACTCGGGACAAGTTGAAAATTGGAATGCGTTTCGTCGGAATAAGTCAACAGAAGTTTTTCGCAAATATCTCGGAAACGAATGTCGTGCGGCGGTAACATATACCTATACGAAAAAGTTGTTCAGAATCGTGTCAAGTTCATGGCAGAGTTGAAGTGACTTCTTTCTACAGTGAATGTTTCCGCAGTAGAGCATATGTCGGTGCAAAGGTATTAACAATTAATCAACATACCCCTTGGGACAACGAGCCCCTGTCTCCCCTACTGAAGGAAGATTTACGGTAGAATACATTGTAGTAGTAGCAGCAGTCTTTCGCGAATTTGTATCTTGGAAACGAAGATCGAGCGGTGGTAACAGGGATAGGAAAAATTGTTCAGAATCATGTCCCCGACAATATATCCAAAAATCATTAAATCTGTCAGGAATCACTTGTTCTGCATAATTACCATATTTTCTTTGCCACCACTTTACAGATACATATAAATATGTAATTGAAATTTCTTCGATTGTTTTATTGAGTACAAGTAGCTGACCTGTTATCCGGTTTCACCTGGCAATTATTTATGTTGTTGCCAAAATAAATAAAGCACAAAAATAGCCTATAATCTAATGTAGGATGTATGTAATGTCCATTTAAAATTTAATTGAAATCCGTTCAGACATTTACGCGTTAAAAGAAGGACAAACAAAGAGACACGTCACTATTATATATTAGTAGGTATTACGATGGGTGTAACATACATACTACACACACTCAGGTATAAAAGCAACTTGTGACTGTTTTTTATATAAACCGTTTACACATTTATATTAGGTAATTTCAGTTGTTAACTATGGGACATTGAATACAAACAATATGACATTTATTAACACATTTTTATCCATATAGCTATAGAATACGAACAGCTGTTCTCGACATTGCCAAGTCCACCAAGGATTCGAAAGAAAATGTCCCAAATCTGAGAAACATTTGTCGAGCTGTGGAGGTGCACAGGCGAGCTCTTAAGTTGGTACTTTCATTCACATATTGTAGTATATATTTGGTCACGAATGTTATTAAGTGTTCTGTTTTTTTACGTACTTTACATATGAACTCTACTGGACCGTTATAATTCATTCTCGGACGCAGTGTCATTAAATTAGTCGATACCAAGATAATCAAATATTATCTCATACCGGTCCTAGTGTTCATGTTTTCGTTCGTTTTCAATCTCTACCGTGTAAGTATCTATTACAAAACTACGATAATAAGATTTTCTTTAAGGCCAATGTAGACATTTTTATCCTACATCCAATTCACCTGTTAAGTATACTAACTAACGAATATCTAAAATGAGTAGTAATATTTACTTTATTTGAGCAGCTTAATAATGTTTTCGAAATGTTCAAATCTTGACGGTAAAGATAATTAAACTCTAATATCTTAGCAATCAAATTTTACGTTGTAAAGAAACTTACTATCTCATTTAAAGTAACCTATTGATTACCTTAATGTCAAATGTAGATTTCATTAATCATACGCAATAAATCGAATATGATTATAATAACTATTTCTTTCTGACGACAGATAGAATTGTAATGAGACTTCTCACCATGTACATATCACAGCTTTTTCTAGCGCTTCAGAGCATGAGTAATCTAAAAGAAATTATTCCTTGTACTCTTTCCGTTCTTGTCCATATAATATTTATATTCGTAAGTAATCGTACTGGGCAGGCGATACTTGACTATAGTGCGGATATATATAACGAGACGTGAGTATAATATGCAATCCATTTAATTGATAGTTGTGCGGTAGACGACGGAAGAAGTGAAATCTACCATATTTTAACTTACTCAAAAAGTTTCAATTCGTATCCTAAATACGTATTACTACTAATATCCATTGTGGATTATTTCGATACCTATCCTTAATCACTTCAACCATTGTTCATTTGCTACCCCTACTCGCAAAAGTTCCTACATCTGCTGTACAGTCATTCATGGAAGCGGAAATAGAAATAAGTAATTAATTAAACAATATCTTTGAACCATGCAGATACAATTCTATGTGGTATTGCACACCAGTGAGTACGCAAATGTTACTGCTGTTCATAATGCAAAGAAGTTCAGTCGAATGTTCGTGCAGTATTTCTGGATTATTTATTCCATGCCACAAAGGATTTACCAGTGTAATTTCTGCTTTTTCCTACCTACATTACACGAATCTATCTTTGTAGTCTCCAATCTCACAACGAAGAATTTCTATTTCAGATGGTGAACGCGGCCTTTTACTATTGTACTGTATTACGTTCGATGCGTGACAATTTCACCTAATGATAATTTTGAAAATAGTTATCTCGTAAATATGGCACTCAAGATTAGACAATAAGTTGCTACATAGTATAGGTACGTTTATGTATTTCTGATCTGTATTGAATTTTTCGACTGCGGCTGATATATGAGTGTTTCTTCTACTGTGGCTGGTTAACCATTAATAGTCCTACTTGAAATTACACTATCTTTCATATTATTCGCAATTGCAGCGTTAGCCATAAAAACTATCATGTTAATCATTTCTTTTTTGCGAATTTGTTCATATTCTTAAAAAGACATTGATGTGATTCTTGTACTAAAAAGTATTATTTTCAGAAACTACAATTTACACGTACTTCAAATACAGCTACATTAGTTTACTTTGAGTTTAGTTAATTTAGATCTTAATAAATCTTCGTATTTTAGATCTTAATAAATTCTGTTTATTATTTGAATTGTTACAGATGTCTGAAATTTAGTTCATTCGAACACGATAGTAAATATGTACAAATATGCTATGTAAGAATGTGCTTGGAAACATTAAAACGTGGGGAATTTAAACTTACGTGGGGTTACTTAGACAGTATTTTTGTGTCTGGATTTGCCAACAGCTTATGTGGGTAGGATTGCCTTCAACGAGTTTATTGTGTTACGGGGCTATATCGATTTGTCCCTTGCATGCCACACACCTCCGATAACACGTTTTCGCACCCTTCAACTGGGGATGGATATGTTACTGCAGACCTTCCCAAGTGGGGGAAATCTGCTCCTGGAACCCATGTTTTGGTTCTCCTTCCAACGCTGCGCCTTCAGCTAAGGTGGCACGATTCCTACTGTCCTCTCTCTCTGTTTCCTAGCGGCGTTACTGTCTCCTCTGAGAGCGGGAGTGTTGGAGGGAGAACCGAAACATGTGTTCCAGGAGCAGATTTCCCCTACTTGGGAAGGCCTGTGTTACTGGAATATTTTTAGAAACATTTTACGTTTCTTTAAGTTTACAACTTTACTTTTTTTCGCCAGCAGCCTCGTTGTGCATTGGAAACTTACATTTTAATTTCTGTGCTTAGAATTTTCAGTCGCGAAGGGAAACACAATTTTTAAGAACAGTTCTCCAGTTAAGAATAGAATTTCCATAACAGTTCAACATTGCTACGGCTTTTACTCAAAACTAGAAGAGTCCTAAAAAAAAAATGTTCAAATGAGTCGAAAAATGCCCGAGAGAAAAAGGGGCATTTTCTTTAGTATTTCTTTCAACTGAATTCTATTGGCAAGATCAAGATTGTTGTGTTTAATGATGTCGTAGAGCCATGAGGATGTATCGATTTCCCCTCGCGTGTCACGTTTCTTCCATGACACACTTTACACCCTTCGACGAGCAATCAATATATTATTTCTTTTTCTTGCGTGACTATGTGTAACTTTTTCAATTTTTGTTTCTTATTACTTAGCTTAAATATATTAAACTCCGATGGAAGTTTTTTTTATTGCTTCTCAACCAACACCTTCATATGAGATAAATCTTTCAAAAATTTTCGTTTCTTCTTACAAATAGTGAAGTTAGCAACTAGTGAAATCAAGAAAATTTACAATCACTGTTTCAATAGGTTCGCGCAAGATTTAAAAAAATCACCAGTCCCTGTGCGCTCAATATGACATATATTCAATAAAAGTATCATTGTATTTTATTTCTCATATGTACAAATATGTTTTATACTTTTCATTTTACCATCATCACATTACTCCAAATTAACTAAATTCCAGCCCGAGCTCAAGTAGCTCGCTTCAAGTACCCAGCGACCATATATTCTCCTGCATAATATAATTTACTCTCTCAACTTTACCAAATTGCCAATCAATAATAATACTACTCCAACAAAATAGCAGAAAAGAAACTGTTCGCCGTGCAACGTTCATAATATCGATAAAAGTCGTGCACGTGCGTTAGCATTCTAAGAAAGAGGGGGACAAGAAGCTGGTACTCGCGAATAAAGTGTAATTTTTAAAATTCCCGGATCGATGTATTTTCTTCCACCCTCGCGGACAAGACACCGCGGCGACTGTCTCCCCAGAAAATTGCAACCCCTGTCAATCATCTCACCCCTCAGCCACCGTTCGCGATATTCCCCGTAAATTCAGAGAGGGTTCGCAGAGGGTATAAATTCCCGTATAAAGGTGGGGACGAATCGATTGTGCGGCAGTTGCGTTTCTGACTTCGCGCGAGGATGATGTGCGTCCGGCGATTCGACTACGCGTTCCCCAAGAAAATACTGGTGCTGGTGGGTGTGTGGCCAAGTTCTTATCCACAGAATTCGCGTGTGTCTGATCTTCGTCATCAATTCAGTGCTGGTGATCAGTGTATTTCCTCAGGTACTATGTACCGAGGCACGTGTCGCGAGAAAGCGGGCTATATAATCGGACGTTGCTTCCAGTTGGCGTTGTTTGCCTCCTCCGAGTGCGATTTCAACTGCGTCCTGCGCGTCCTGTCCATCATTTTCCCCGCACATGGCCGGTTTTGTCAAATACACCACCTCCACATCTGCGCCAGTCCACGCGACCGTGTCCACCCAGATGACAGAGATATTCGCCAAGAATCAAGTCGATTGGAAATTGTTAAAGAATGATAGGGACAGTATCGAGATTCTTCAGGAGGACGCGAGCAACGTGTGCATCACCTTCGTGCTGTTAATACGTAATTAACGCTGGGATATATTTCGGATGTTTGACTAACCTGTTAGTGTGCTGTGGATTCAATGAGTGCGTGTCAGGGAGTGTAGTTGACGAGTGAGCCTGTAAGGATTCTGCACACGGTCCGCGTTCAGTGTTTGAATCTCACCATCGAAACGGTTAATATAGTTTAGATTGGCGTAAAACAAGTGGTTAATGTGTCACGAATTTGTTGCATGTTCCACCTCTTTGTGTCTGGATTGTATTAAACACACCACCGAGACGTAACAGCGGGAAACATTAAATTCTAACAAACATATTGATTTCATTTAGGTATGGTCTGCACCGCGAGTATCGTGGTAATAATACCGACAGTGTTTTCGTTAGACCCGTTACCCGACAATTCCACGCAACTTTTCCAGCCTGAATTCGTGTCGGAGTACAATATCCAACAGCGGACGTACTTTTACTGTGTTTTCTGTACGTCAATGGCCGTGTTCAGCGGGATTTTCGTTGTGGTATTGACCGAATCCACCTTTCTATTCGTATCAGAACATGTATGTGGATTATTCAGAATCAAGGGGTAAGAAACAAGCAAAATGTATTATTAAACTGAAGCGTATTTGAAACTGTTGCTCGGTGAGCATGAATTTGCAAACAACATTTTAAATGACATGCACATTTCTGAATATAAGTCAATGTTTCGAATTGCTTTAATTTCTTAGTTACGGCGGAACTTTTCGCGGAACTGTATCTCTGGACGGCAGAGTATTAACGACAAAGTGAAGCACTATAGTGGCGTACCTAACGTTTGGATAGATGACAATCGCAAAAGCCACTATAATCAGTTCAACCAGTCGATTGACCCGCGTGGATATTTTGTGTGACAGCTGGTGACTCGACTCGATGAATAGGGTATAGTGGCGCACAATAGCTATTGATTAATTAGTCGAATTATTACGTCTATCAGGATATAGAATCTTTACAATGCATGTTCTCTACTATGAAGATTTACCATTCGTTTATTGATACGAATCTTCGATCAAGTGAATAGCTGGCCGCACACACGGAGGTTTCTCCGCGGTCGTCATCCGTCGGGATGACGATGAAACCTGCAAATATCCACTAACATAGGGTAAAGGACGCAATTACTGGCAGCCAACTCAATTACTGTCACCTTAAGGAATTTTACTTAAAATAACGAATAAATAAACATTTAAGTAAAATAGCTTGAGGTGACAGTAATTGGGTTGGCTGCCAGTAATTGGGTGCTTTACCCTACATCGACAGTTCGCGGACAAATCACGTTGAATAAATGGGTCACAGAAACTGTCCGTTAATGCATGAAAACCGCTGATTTATCCGTGGATTTGATCAAAACAGTGGACTTTCGTTTTATTTTCGTTGCTTGCTTTTATTTTCTGCATAATGTACCAATTGTTTCTTGACAGATGACTGTTTATTAAAGACGTTTTTAAGAATAGAAAAATTTGTTGCGTACGTGAGAAGAATATAGATGACGTTATTTTCTAGAATTTGAAATATTAATTTTTGGAAGAAATTTAGTAGATCACGTATGGTGACTCCATCAAAGGAAATAGCAGCGGTGGTAGACAGAAAATTTGAAATATAAGCAGAAAGGAAACTCCTGTAATTTAATGAGGACGAATTATGTTGTGTGGACAATTTTATTATGAAACACTATCCTTTGACCAGCAATATTAATTCTTGGAATGTACATTTTTAATATCTAGAGGAAAGGAAACAACTGTTTAAAAAAGAAACTAATATAGACAGCTCGTCAATTAAAAAAATTGTACGTATTAAATTGAAATTTTAAATATCGAGCTTTAATTTTCCTTACACTATTAGATTATATATTATATATTATTAGATTATATATTTACTCACGTATATAAACTCACCATTCTGATTAAAGGGATGAAAGTAACCAACAGCGACACCAGTACTTTCAAAGACTACTTGCTTCATTATTCAGTGGAACATTAATAAGTTGAAATTTTCAAATATTTGTAGAAAATAGTGGCTAAGCGGCGACATGCATTTTGAGAAACCTGAAATATAACAAAGCACAATATACATTAATCATATAATTTTGTATTTCATTGATAGTTTCATTCTTGAAAAATACACAATGACGAAACATTGTATAATATAAATATTTATATAAATAATATTAAAACCTTCTGCAATATTGAAAAATTAAAATTCTTTTCATTACAAGTATCATTGTGACCTTCCGCTTTCTGTTATGTAAACAAAAAAAATTTAAAGGATATTTCACTTTCATGTTACTTAATTGTAAGAGCCTCACACGGAGCACTTCTGCGGCGCACAACTTGAATTTTAAATATATTCATTTGACAGAGACAGCGATAGTTTAAAAAAAACTGCACAAGCATGTCCAAAATATTAGTGGACAGTAATAAAAATATTTCATGTGTGAAAGCCCCACGAGGCCGAGATGCATTGATTTTCACTTGTGTGTCACGTGTCCCTTAACATGGTTTCACACCCATCACATATTAACATATTATTTTCATACCAAATGGAAACATTCCACGTTTCTTTACGTTTACAACTTTCGTATATTGAAATACTGCAGTTATAATTACCGTGCTTAAATAAAAACTCCGATAAAAAATGGAGAATATATGATTAATATTTTTTATAAGAGCTGTAATATTTATTTGGTAATTATTATTACTGTAGTAACTCAGAGAAGTATCTTTTTATTAATATTAATTTCGCTTGAATTCTACAGTGAAGGCCCAGGTTATGGCGTTTAATGGGGTCGCTGTGTTAGAAACGCAAATCATTTATTTTCCCCCGCGTATCACGTTTCCCCCATTAAATTATTTTGCACACTTTGATAGCGGGTCAGTGTGTCGCCTGACGGGGATACATAGTACATACTTTTCGAAAGACTACCGTAAAATGGTGGAACATTGTCATGTTTCCTGGAACATTTTGCTATATAATAAAAACACTGACATTTTTACATTTGCTTTAAGTATCCCATGATAACATTACATTTTTTGTGAATGTAATTACTACAGGTGTCAAAGTACATACAATTTTTGTCCTTTTCCTTGTTTAATACATGTTAAATACCTGCCAATGTCACATATATAAATAGCACTAAAAAAACTAAAGTTTTACCACATCTGAACTTACATTAACACTTAAATTTGTTTCTTTTTTTGTTCAATGCACTCTCTTTTTACTTTTCATTTTTTAATTAACATTTTTAAATTTGATTTAGGTATCCTATTATAACATTGTATCGTTTGTGATTGTACTACAAGTGTGAAAATGCATAAATTTGTTTTCCTTTTCCTTTTGAATAGGTGTTAAGTAGATGCTAATGTTATCCCAGACTGCCAATGTTCCCCCATTTTACGGTAATTCCCTTCGGAATGTCTCTTATTTTCGGATGCTATCGTCACTGTACGTACCATCCTTCCAAAAAGAAGGAATTCTTAACAACTTTCCCTTGCACTTTTGGACTTTACAATACATATTTGTACCACTTCCCAATAAAACAACATTAATTTTGAAGAACTTACACTTTACTCAGAGGCAAGGCACTTGCCTTCAACGTTATCGTACACATCTCTCAATATTCTACAGCATGCAAAAAATAAACGTAGAAAGGCTCTGCTCTGTACGGTGCTTCCATCGATTCGGAGAAAACTAGCTGCAACAACAATACTTCTATTCCCCTGTCCCGGCACAAAAATAGAAAGAAAAGAGGGAAATATTGTCTACCCGTACACTTTCCTTGAATTACGCGCTCATTTGCGTAATATCCTTGCAACCATGCTACTCAAATCGATCTGTTACTAGGGGACATTCGTAATTTGAATTATTGACAAGTCACGCCGTGGAAAGTCGAGACGAAAATCAGCTATCTCGAATAAAATATGATGCCGAGGTGTATTCGGACGTTCTTTCGAGTTTTGCTAGCAGTCGTTCTTCATCTTTGGTCGAGATGAGTTTGTTTCAAACACGCTATCGCACGTACTACATCTTCGATGCTGTGCATCACTGGACTTTGGCCATTCGACGACTCCACCTTTGCCAAAATTCAAAGGGTGGTCTTTGTTGTTATTACGTTGCTCTATCTGTCATTCCAGGTAACAAACAATGCTCTAGTTCTGTACTGTACATTCGATTTGTATCTTAGCATATTCTGTGGAATGTTTGCTTATGAACGCTGTGGTTATTTACTTTACGTCTGTCGTAACTAATTTGCCTTCTTTCTTTCATTTCCAAGCTGATAATTTCTTTTCATATAGTGTTTTTGGTATTCGTATCGTTTGATGTGGCTTTGTTTGTGGCTTGCTCTTTGTGGAAAAAGGAATGCACGTTTTCTTTCAAAGAATTCCAATTTAACGCTAACTACCGAAACGTTTTTTCAGTCAGTGTCATTAGCAGTGTCTGAAATTACGTTGCATAATGTGCTGCTGGTGTCAACGGTCGCCTGTCCAATGAGTTGTGTCGTGATTCGATACGTTAGTTTCGTCATCAATTTTGCAAGAGTAAGTCGCGAACAATAATGTCAGGGAAGAAGTGAAAATAATTTAGGAGATTTTGGTAAATTGGTAGTGGAACTTTAGTAATCATAAATATTTTATTGGCTGCAGATGAAACATTTTCTTAAAAGCATAGAAACCGACTGAAGCACGTTGAAAGATTCAGTTGAGCAGGAGATAGTAAAGGATTATATGGATGAAGCGAGGCGTTTAATCACCATCTTCTTATGTAAGGCGTTGCTCAAATATCTTTCATTAAGCTTTAAACAAATCTCCTTTCCCTGATGCTAATATATAACAGATTGTCACTTGGAACGGGGTTTACTTTTTTTTTTCTGTTATGTAAATATATTCCGTTGTCTATAGTATTTATGCTATAATAAATCAGACAACAAAATTATTTATTACTTGACGTTTAAATTTCGCGCATAGTTGTGTATTAGACTCTAATATTACACGGATGATTGGCATTGTTGAGTATGTCTGACGAGAAGATTGAGTTTACCATATTATATTCGTCATATATTGTAGAAATTTATAAACTATTTTAACATCAATAAACTTTCATGTACAATTCTAGTTTCTTACAATAAATCGGTGTAATAAAGCAGGTAGTAAAAAAATTATTTGCTAAATCGATTTTCACATTCCTATGCGTGTTATTTTACGATATAAATATATTTAATCTATGGTCATTATATTATATTAAAATAATAAACATACATTAAAATATTTCAGTGCCGAAGAATAATAAGCATAGAAATGTGAAAACATTTTTTTTTAAATCGTAGTTTTATATTTTAATATAATAACCATAAATTAGAATATGAAGATTATAATAAATAATAAGATTAGAATCTGCTTCAATAAATCTCATTAATTTCAGTCGTGTCGAACGCATTACTTTTTAGTTGTGGCGCAATTGTAGCAAGCCCTTTGATACTTGATCTGGTAATGCCAAGAGACACACCCCGACTTCGTACACTCAGCATGATCGGGTTTTTTGTTGACGAAAACCCCTACGTCGACCTGATATCTATAAACCTTATATTAACGAATGGCTTTGGCATATTGGCGATTACGTGCACCGAATCGATAGTCACTGTCTTCGCTTATTACACCTCTTCACTGTTCAAAATCGGCAGGTATAGCAGATACACTCCACAGGATTCATTCTCCGCAATTTATCTAAACGTATCCATACCTTCATAGCTATCGAATACGAAACGCGGTTGAAACATCGACCAAGATGGTTCCCATTTCTGAAAAGGGCGAATCCTTTCGTATCAGCATTCGCCGTGGCGTGGAGATGCAAAGGAAAGCTATTGAGTTGGTACATTCAATTAAATTTCCTTCACTGATGCTTCCTTATCGTAATTCCTCGCACTAAACGCCTTCTGTTTCTTTCAACATTGCAATCTGCTCGCGACTAAAGGTTCATCAACGATTTAACGACGAATGTCAGTGTCTTACTTATTGGCGAGCGTGCTGATTTTGGTGTCAATGCCTATGTGTCAGTATCGAGTAAGTACCATCACGCTGCACGTGGTATAATAAATAAGGATAATAATGTTCTGTTTCTTTTTATATTCTACACGTTTCGATGCGTTCGTTGTTGTTGGCGCACAGAGATATTGAAAGTGCCTACTTAATGTGCAGTTGTAACTGTGGCATTGAACTATAAGCACCTACTTTTAAAAAAATGTTGAAGACTGTTCTAGAACCATTTGCAGTATGCATGACAGTGGATGTGTTACCTAAGCTTGCATGGTTTAAAATTGTATAATTAAATTAGTTGCTTACGGATTTTAGAAATTTCATATTTTAAAGAAAAACTTTGAAATAATATTTCGATTGACGCTTAAGTGCTTATATTAAATGTTTTTTGCGTGTGCCAGCTCTTTCTGTCGATCGCAGACGCGCACGAAGTGAAAGAAATTATCTTGTGTATTCTGTTACTCGCTACCCAAGTGGTAGTTGCGTTCTTAAATTGCCACAGTGGGCAGAAGATAATAAACGAAAGAACGGATATCTTTTATCAAACGTGAGTTTATCATCTATACAAACGGTCATTACGCAATAGAAGTGGGAGGAGGTAAATTAGAATCGCCTTGTTCACCTTTAACTAAAACTTGCAGTCGTGCTCACTATTCTCTGTTGCTTTACCCTTAAGAAACTTGCATCCCACATTTGTGTTTTTATGTCAGCTTAGATCTCTAACGAGATAGAGATGCTGTGTTCGTAAGTTTTTCTTTAGAAATGAGTAATGCATAGATCGATGGAATAACCAAATTCAATAATTGTCAGTAGCTAACTGATTTTATCGAATTAAACATGTCTGTAACTTTAGTGTGAATATATGGTTACCTTAGATACAATAATCCATCTCCTTTGTACGTTACACCTATAAACTGTAAATAATTATGACTATCGGTAACATTTGAAGCTTCCCACTTCTCTAGTGGTATCATTTGTGAATGGAAACGTTACAGTGACAATATTTTAGCGATACTAATGTGTTAAATGATACAGATATGATTCTACGTGGTACTGCATCCCACTAAGCCAGCAGAAACTTGTGCTGTTCATAATGCAGAGAAGTTCGATAGAGTGTACAATCAACCTTTCCAGTCTGTATACTGCACATTATTCTGGCTTTACAACGGTAATGTCTCTACTATTAATACTTCAAGTTCAAGTTTTGTTGAAAACTTGTGTATTTCAGATGATGAGTTCATCCTTCTCGTATTTCACCGTGATATGTTCCACACAGTAGAATTCATAACGTAGGTGCGTAGAGACATTAGCTATCACGGGACACTAACATTTGAAGACGGATGTTGACATTCATCGTTAATGATAATCTGCGAAGTAATGCAGAGCGTGGCGTTGATAATTTATTAGTGTATGGATTTCGTTCGGTAAGTTTTCAGTACGCATCTGATATATACGATGTTTAAGCAATATTGATTAACGTACACTATAAAAGAGTTTATACGAACCCATGTAAGAAACTGAGGTATGAATAAATTGCAGGAAATTAAAGATTCAGTATCAAAGTTTGCAATTTATATTAATTGTAATAAATTCTTAGGCACTCTTTCTTTTGTAGTAATAGAAGCTCATAGTTGTTGTAAAGTATTGTAAGTCCCTAAATATGCACACAAAACTCTAGCTTGATCAAAAATTGGCCGTTTTTACAATAGACTCGTTCGAGTCCTATTACAGAAGTTCCAAACTTTGGAATATTGACGAAAATATCTGCTAAGCTTGGCGTAACAAACTGTTTCATCTCATGCTTTGCACTCATGCTCTTATAATGTAAGGAAATTCTCAACAGATACATTGTAAGTTCTATTTATATCAACCTTAACTCTCGATACCACGTTAAGTATAAATTTTATTTTGCATAGTCGAATGTAGAAATCAAATTGAATATAAAAATATATATATTTAAAAAATAAATTTTTAAGTTAAACGATTTTATTTAATTTGATAAAAAATGCACTAAAAATTAGTACATTAGATATATTGGGTATCTGCTCCACTTGTGTTATATGTTTGTACAGATGTTAATACAAAGAAACAGATGTAAATTGTTTATGTAATGCACATCCCCGTTAAATGTTAATATTGTATCACTTAGCGACAATTAATTATTTTGAACTCGTTTTTTTACGTTTATGTACATATTTCTGATCTGTATTGAATTTTTCCTCTGTGTCTGACATATGAGTGTTTCTTCTACTGCGGCTGATATATGAGTGTTTCTTCTACTATGGCTGACTAAAAAGGGAAGATCCCGAACCCGAAAATTCAAAGAATTCTAAAACTTTGTGGATATGTAGGGGATTTCCTTCTGATTACAACGCAATTTTTTTTTTTGCTGCCCAAAATCACTCTAAGGGGGTAAAATTAACTCCTGAATATTCGGCTATTATTCGATTTTATTTTGTAACACATAATCTGTAAGAGATAGAAAAAAAGTTTCAAGACAAATGTTACTTCTTTTAATTAGATCTACCAAATCGTAAAGGTTTTATCAATTATTAAAACAATCAGAAAAAAGTCATAAACAAAAATATCCGTATATCCACAAAGTTTCAGAATTTTTTGAATTTTCGAGTTCGGCATCTTCCCTTGTAAGCATTCCTACCTGAAATTACACTATCATTCATTGCTATTCGCAAATACAGGATTAGCCACGGGAACTATCATGTTAATCACTTTTTGCGAATTTGTCGATATTTTTAAAAATACATTTATACGATCCTTGTACTAAAAATTATTAATTACAGAAACTTCGATTTACACGTGACTTTAAATGCATTCACATTAGTTTACTTGAGTTTAATTCATTTTTTGCACTTTAGATCTTGATAAATTAAGTTTATTATTGGAATTGATAAAGATGTCTGAAACTTAGTTTATTGTAACACAATAGCAAATATGTATATGGAATTAAAAGAACTTGATTTGTAACATTAAAAGTGCGGGTAAAAATGCAGAAACATATGTATATATTAACAGCTGCTTCCTTATAATTTCCTCAAAGTTAGACCAGTTTTCAAAGAAATAAAAATTCAAGTGGGTTGAAAAGTCCCGAGCGAAAAAGGGGCCTTTTCTTTAGTATTTCTTTGCAAGGTCAAGATTGTTGTGTTTAATGGTATCGTTGTGCCATAAGGGTGTATCGATTTCTCCTCGCGTGTCATATTTCCTTCATAGCACACTTTACACCCTTCGACGGGAAATCAATATATTATTTTTCTTTCTTCTTACGTAGTTGCTTGCCCTTCATCTCTTACGCGACTATGTATAACATTTGGAAAATTGGTAGTACTTGTCTGTAATGTGCAATTGTACATTTTTACAAATTTTATTCTTCATAATAGTTATAAAAACTTTTGATTTACGCGATAGCAATTTTCGTTTCTTACTAGCTTAACTATTTCAAACGCCGACAAAGTTTGTTATTGCTTCTCAAATAACAGCTTCGTACGAGATGATCCTTTCAAAAACTTTTGTTGCTTCCTAGAATTAGTCACCCTTCAATACCATTGCACAAGATTTTAACAAATCACAGTCCCATGTGCTTTCAACATGACATATATTCAACAAAAGTAATATTATATTTCATTTCTCATTTGTACATATGCTTTATATTTTTCACTTTACCATCTTCACATTTCCCAAAATTAATTAAATTCCTACCACAGCTCAAGTAGCTCTCTTCAAATAGCTACCCAGCGACTATATACATATTCTCCTAACATAATATCGTCGGTGATAGTGCAACACCGCGTATGAGCAGTTTGTAAATACTGCGGATCTGCATTTTACCGATTTTACAGGAGGAAGAAAAAAACTTAATATTTTAACCATTTTAAGGGATTTCTTTGACTGATCTTTTTTGGGACAGTTTTAGCACTTCTTGTAATAAATACTAACATCAATGGTATGACTTTTAAAAAAAGCGGAGCAGCGTTTGGCAACCATGGGCGCGAAATTTCAATTTTGCTACTTTTGCAGATCCGCGGTATTTACAAACTGCTCATACGCGGGTTTACACTATCACCGACGATATGATTCCTTCTCTCAACATTACCAAATTGCGAGCAACAATACTAATACAACTCCGACAACATAGCATAAAAGAAACTGCTCGCCGAGCAACGTACATAATATCGATAATCGAAGCCAGCAAGGGTAAGAAAAATCGTGCGTGTACGTTAGGCGTCTAAGAAAGAGGGGAACACCGAGTATAATTTTCAAAATTCGCGGATCGATGCATTTTCTTCCACCCTCGCGGGCAAGACATCGCGGCGACTGTCTCGCCAGGAAATTGCAACCCCTGTCAATCATCTCACCCCTCAGCCACCGTTCGCGATATTCCCCGTAAATTCAGAGAGGGTTCGCACAGGGTAAAATACCAGTATAAAGGTAGGGACGAATCGATCGTGCGTCAGTTGCGTTTCTGACTTCGCGCGAGGATGATGTACGTCCGGGGATACGACTACGCGTTCTCCAAGACGGTGCTGGTGCGTGTGTGGCCGTGTTCCTATCCACAGATTTCGCATGTGTCTGTTTTTCGTCATCTATTTCGCGCTGGTGATCAGTGTACTTCCTCAGGTACTGTGTACCGAGGCACGTGCCGCGCGAAAGCGGGCTATCTAATCGGACGTCGCTTCCAGTTGTTCGCCTGTTGTTCTCCTGCGCCTCCTGTCCATCATTTTCCCGCACGGTTTTGTCAAATACACCAGCTCCCACATCTGCGTTAGCACTGCCAGTTACCTTCACACTATGTACACCGTTGTGGTCGCCGCAAGTTTTTCACGATTGGACGGTGTCCACCAAAGTGATAGAGACATTTGCGAAGATTCAAGTCGATTGGGGATTGTTAAAAGATGGTCGAGACAGTATCGAAATACTTCAGGAGGACGCGGGCAACGTGTGCATCACCTTCGTGCTGTTAATACGTAATTAACGCTGGGATATATTTCGGATGTTTGACTAACCTGTTAGTGTGCTGTGGATTCAATGAGTGCGTGTCAGGGAGTGTAGTTGACGAGTGAGTCTGTAAGGATTCTGCACACAGTCCGCGTTCAGTGTTTGAATCTCACCATCGAAACGGTTAATACAGTTGAGATTGTCGTAAAACAAGTGGTTAATGTGTCACGAATTTTTTGCATGTTCAACCCCTTTGTGTCTGGATTGTATTAAATACATCAACGCGACGTAACGGCGGGAATCATAAAATTCTAACAAACGTATTGATATCAGTTATGGTCTGCACCGCGAGTATCGTGGTAATAATACCGGCAGGGTTTGATTACACTCGTTACCTAACAATTTCACGCAAATTTTCCAGCCTAAAATCGTGTCGGACTACAATATCGTGCGGCGAACGTACTTTTACTGTGTTGTTTTTACGTCAGTGACCGTGTTCAGAAGAATTTTCGTTGCCGTATAGACGGAAACCACCTTTCTATTTATTCAAAATCGAGGGGTAAGGAACAATCATAATGTATTATTAAGCTGTAGCGTATTTGAAACCGTCGTTCGTTGAAGATGAATTTGCAATCAACAATTTAGGTGACATGCATATTTCTGAATATAAGTGAATGTTTCGCATTGCTTTAATCTCTTAACTACGGCTGGACTTTCCGCGGAACTTTAACTCTGTACGACAAAGTTCTAACGACAAAGTGATCCACTATTGTAGCGCACCTACCGTTTAGATAAATGACATTCGCGAAAACCACCATAATCCGTTCAACGAGTCGATTTCCCCGCGTCGATATTTTGTAATTTTTTTGTAGAAAAATATTTTCGTTTAAGATAAAATTACAACCATGATCGAAGAAGCGTTTTTTAAAAAATTGTTTTAGGGTGAGCACTGCCATTTGGAACCAAATTATCTAAAATAAAATAGGAATTAGTTAGTATATTTATGTATCCTCTGATTCATGGAGGGAATTTTCGGAATATTAGTATAAAACAAAATGGTGACTAATTAAAGTTGAAGTTCTGATTTTTTCGCGCAGAAATCATGTTTTCTGACTATTTTTTTTAGAAAATTTCGTTTTTATATGTTCTAGAGTTCGTTAGGGTCCTATGCACGAATAGGAGACATCTGTCGGTCAGAAGTCACTTGCCTTTTTGTAATGGAATGCCTCGCTAATTTTTTTATCTTCACGCTTCAATTTTTTTAAGGCACCAATCTATGTTTTGGTGGGCTTATAAACCAAAAAAACTTATTGAAAATCATTTTTTGTCAATAGTACTGAAATATTAATAGTCGGAATTCAAGTAAAAGCATTTGAAAATTAAGATTAAAGCTAACCTTTGCAAAGTATCAAATGAGTACCTCAGTATCACATTTCTCCATTTAACAACATTATCGAAAGTAATTATACTCCCATATTACAACATAAATTATATTTGCATGATATCAATTTATATTTTGCAGCATATTAATGAATTCGGTGTGACTATTCCGTCCTTTAGAGAGTTAATTACAATCAAAATTTCTCGTAATTAATCATGGAACAAATAACACAACTACCCTGGCAATTACATATAAACTGTGTTTACTAATAATTGAAAACTCACCGCTTCCGGTTTCAGTAATTCATTCAGAATGCCCTTGATTCCAATGCATGCTAATGAGAACAACTTTCCTTCGTACTGATAACTCAGTAATGCTCAACATGCACATCTTCCTCGAAACTCGAAACAAGAATACGAAACTTCACTTAAAAAAACAATACGTGATATTTGATCTATTATCTAAGCACTTGAACATAAAGAACGAATAAAATACTCCATCTACAACGACCGTAGCAAAATATGTATCCATACTTCACTACTTGCTTGCTCGATCGCCGAAGAGCCAGTGAGGGGAAACAGAACGCGACAATCGCGCGAAAGCTAAAAGAAAATTGTAAGTATCAGGAAATATCATCTTTTTCCATTCTGGTGCCACAATATAGGTAGTTTCATGTATTATCCAGATATTACCGTTCTTTCTTTTCACCCCTGCGACTTGCACCCTGTTCTTATGTTATTTTGCCTGTCAATCATTCGCCCCCAACGCTAAAGTCGTCTCAAAATGCTACGTGCAATGTTAGAGGAGAAATAAAACGACTGTTTATCGGACAATACATAGTGGAGGGGAGAACAAACTGTCACGTAGCGAAACTTGATCGCAGAAACGTCTCGACTGTTGCATAGCGATGAACTTCATCGGAAGTCACTACTACAAACTGAATTTAATGTTACTGTCGATAGTCGGACTCCGAAATTTCGATGGCCGACTACGATTTGGTGTATGGACGCAAATACGCCTCGCGATTTGTTATATCTTTCTCTTCTCGGTGGTGTTGTTTCAGGTACGTTTCATTTTTCCTTTTATGTACGACAGAAGATTATTTTTGTTTGGTAGGCTGCCATAGAAACTTTAATAACTATTCAATTTTTTAATCAGATTGAAATACAACTATTTACTAAACTATTTACAATTTATTTTATTCTTCCCTGTTTTCTGGTTTACATTCTTTTTTTTGGTTGTAGTTCTGAGAGAATTGATCGCGAGTTAAGTATACTTTCCGAATTATTCCTCCATGTGTCTCAAAGAGTACGATTTCTGTATTAATCTGAATTATCTTGCACATTCTGAAATTATCTCGTACAATCATCGGTTAGAATTGGGAAATCAATGGGAAATTAATGTAATGTCCTGATTCTTCAGTTAGCAAGAGTATTCACTGCTCCAAAGATAGACATCCACATGTCATTAAAAGTGTGCTCGTATATGTTTCCATGGATATTAGTGATTATTAGGTACCATAGCTGTCACAGGCATATCCGCGATGTAAGTTGCTAGTAAAGAGAAAGAATCTCCTGCCTTTATAATAATTGTTGTTCGCGACGACAGATAGAGAAGCTTTTCGAGCACATCGCTGATGACTGGAGATCGTTGAAGAGCGACGAGGAAATTGAGATAGTACGACAATATGCAAATAACAGCAGAATATTTATAATTATCATCACAGGTGTGAAATAAATGAATTAAATCTGTTGCACATGCTTGAACAACTTTACGTATTATTGTGATTGCACTTAGATTTAATTATTTTTAATCACCTTTAGTCAATAAGTACCATGCCCTCCACGTTTGTAGCCCTATTTTCATATACCACGATTGAGTTTCTGTTAAGTTATTTTTAAAAAACAAATGATTCACGGACAGTGCAGTTTCTATTTTTCAGAGTGTTTGAGGATTATTGGTACAATTGATCTGCTGATAGAATGAATAAAAAGTAACAAACAATTCATAATACGTACATAAATACATAATTACACTTTTTACAAATAGAATACTGCAACAAATAGAATAATTTCTCTTCCAAGAATTCATTGCTTTCCAAACTTCTGATTCCTTTTTATAGATTCTACCAAGTAATCAAATTCATACCTTTGATTCTAAAACACTCTGTGCAACATCATTTACCTCGTAATAACGTTGCTTTTGCAACACTTACGGATTTCCCCTAAGTGTGCCATCCAAATGCCATCGATTTTCGATTATTTCAGTTTGTATCTACGGTACGACACTGTCAATCGTCATAGGGTACTTTTCGCCTACTTTGCTCGACATCGTCGTTCCTTTGAACGAGTCACGCCCAAAGGAACTTTTCTTCTTAATGGAATATTTCGTCGACGGGAAAAAGTACTTTAATTACATCGTCGCGCACATTAGCGTGTCGGGTTTACTCGAGGTAACCGTACTCCTCACTACTGAATCGTTGAACATAGTTAACGTGCAGCACGTTTGTGGAATGCTCAAAGTCACTAGGTAAGAACTTGATGGTTAAAAACGAATCAGCATTCTGCCGTGCTGCAGCTTTCAAGTCCTTTTAGACCGATTCACGTTTTAATTTCTCTAAAACTACCCTAATTTTGAAAAAAAAATGTAAGAAGGTTGTTACTAAATAAGTAGTATTATAAATTGAAGGGCGTAGCATAGTTAACCGAGCACCATTGAGATTTCGTTTGAAGATCCCAAGTTATGCAGGAATTGAACTCCTGTGCCATTATTTTTTATAAATGAGGTCAATATTCATACTTAAAATAGGCGCACTCGCATAAATTAATTTCTTGATTGCAATATTCGTTGTTGTGATTTTGCAGCTACAGGTTGGAACACTCGTTGGATCATTTATTCTCACGAGAGTCTAGAGACAATGATGAAGTTTATACGAGGCTCGTAGAAGCTGTGAATATACAAAGAAGAGCTTACAAGTTGGTACTAAATTTGCAGAAATATCAATGCGGGTAAAATTTTGTTACTGTTCGTACCCAAGATAAGTTAGTCTCTTCTGTTAAAGCTACACAGAGCTTTGGAGTGAGTTTACAGCGTTCTCTGACTTGTGTCTGTTAGTACTTGGTGTGTCTTCTGTCAGCATAAATTTGTTTCGCGTGAGTAATACCAGTTTTCTTATAGTTTTGGTATTGAAATCAGTTATGAGAAGCAATTACTTCCAGCGGTTCTCTGCTTAAATAACAATCAGAGATTTTCTATTTGAACTGGAATATTTAGAAATTGATTTCTTGCAGATTTAATAAGAAAACTGTTATCTCTTTTATCAAATACCTGCACTTCCTTTAACGATGGGAGTATATTGTAATTTTTGTAATTATGTAAAATGAAAGGAAATTATTTACGATACCCTTAAATTGCTTTTATGGTGAACTGTTCAGTGGATGGATGCCACGAGTGTATTGCATAATCAATTAACTGGTTTGTAATACTTTCTTTTAGTAATCATTTCTTTTAATAATTCTTTTAGTTCGTGCAATTTGTTGCATTAAATCCCCTTGTATCATAGTTATTTCAAGCGACAAGAACAATGACGGAAATGGCTGAACTTGTTAGGTGTAGCTTCTACGTCTCGATTCATTTTTTTTACATGTTCATCATAAACTATGGTGGGCAATTGATAATAAACCACTGTGCTGAGATTTTTGAGAAAACGTAAGTTCCCTTTAAATTACTCAAAATATAGGTTTGTATATTATTGTTCGCAATAGAAATACAAAGCAAAGAAAATCTAATAGCAACGGATGTGAAAAATCGGATATAAATTATGTGGAGAAATATTTATATCTGATGATGTAGTATAATAACATCACTTAAATGATATAAGTATTTGCACACATATATAAGTAACTTAAATACTAGATTTTTCCAATCACATCAGTACCTACTACTGATCTATTTTTTAAGATTTTTCACCTTTTAAATTTTTTTCTAACGATCAAAATACTTAATAAGAAATATTAAAACAGTGTCTGACTTAACGTTTACCATATCTACTTGACTTCTATGGACACAATTTTAGATTAAGTATTTACCTGTGTTCATAGATACTTCATTCCATGGTATCAGGCTCCCCTACGAGTACAGAAGCACCTTTTATTCATATCCCAACGAAGTTGTAGAAACCTGCATATCACGCGCATCGGCTGTATATTCGTTCCATCGCTCGAAGGTTTCCATTTGGTAACGCACAATAATCCCAATTTGTGAGAGAGTTTAGGACAAAGCACGATGAAAATGAGGCGCTCTGTTACAGCTTGTTAAAGCGTCGGTGTCCTACTTCACGGTAATGTACTCTTCCAGCAAAGAATAAAAACCTTTAGTACCTACGATTTACGATCTGCAACGTGATGGAAGAACAGGTTAAACAGAACTGTAATTCGCGTAGCAAGTAGTAACAGCATTCAGAGAACAGCGTAGATTTTTATTATGTTGTACACGTATGTAGAAATTATTAATAAAAGGGATCTAATGCTGACGTGTCGTAATTTGATTTTAGAATTATCTTCTTCGATATCGCAATTTTATCTTATAATATATTTCGATAAAGTGGGGGAAATTGTGGTAGCAAAACCCCACATGCATGTACCTACTATAAGCACTTTTATTGTCGAATATTAACAAAGAACTGAATTTCGTTC
The DNA here is from genome assembly GCA_929113495.1 of Andrena minutula. NCBI lineage: Eukaryota > Metazoa > Arthropoda > Insecta > Hymenoptera > Andrenidae > Andrena > Andrena minutula. The sequence continues at coordinate 7,960,722 of OV815996.1, read as the reverse complement.
AGAACTTTTTTAATAGTTCTACGTGCCTGGAAATGTAATATTTAACCAATTATATTTTTAGTACGAAAATGAATTTCCCAAATTTTATTCAGCGCTATAAAGTATAAAGTTCACATTCTTCCATTTAAGTAGCGATACAATCATGAGTATAACTATCTGAAGATTTTTAACAAGTATTTTATGTTTGCATTTAGCACTTTTATTTGGTAGAGGAACGGATCTGCTGCACTTCATATTTGCACTATGTCTAGAATTTCACCAGTTTAAAATTAAAGGAAATATTACCTACTATGTAGCTGAGTTGTAAAATGAATATAAATACTCGTTTTATTTTGACTGTTCAGTCGAAGAATCGGTTGAAAGAATCGTGAATCTTTATAAAACACTGCGAACATTGGAAAATATGTGCAAATAATCATTTCTAGACAGATAAATCACATCTAAGCTCATCGATACGTGTACGTGCTAAATGCGATTCTTAACCAATATATGTACATTTTTAAAACAGGTCATCTGACGAAGCAAACTTACTCTATATTTTCAACTTATTTTCGCACGAAGAACCACTGTTTTCCGAATTATACACTACCAATTTATCTCCATATCACGTGTAGTTTTTTTTTAATGTACTTACATCAAGCTGCCATGTCACATGCTTCACCCAAAAATACAGTCATACAAACATAGAACGTTCTAAGAATTACAAAATATCATCCATGTTCCCCGTCCCCACGTAGAATGGAGCTACAGCGTGACAATTTTCGTACGGTCATCCGGCAGATCGTCCAAATTATTTTAAATGTTAATATTTTATTATGCACAAAGAAGGTATTCCAGCTAGGCCTGTAACGAATATTCGAATACCAGAGAATTCGAATTTGAGATTCGAATATTCGAATACCAGAGAATTCGAATTTGATATTCGAATATTCATTACAGTAACGGGGGTAGAAATAAAACTATTACACTTCCTCAAAATCGTTTAGGGGGTTTTAGTTTCCTACAAAAAAAAACTCTGCTTATACTGTTTGTCACCCGCTTATGGCAGGGCACGGGTGGGCCTAGAGGAGGAGACCCTTGGCCGACTGAGTCGGGGTTGTCCACTCATTATTATTAGAATAATAATTTTAATAACTGATAATTGTTTTCGTTTCAAAATGTATAAATTTCCTCAAATGTTATAATCTTGTATAAATGTACAAATAATTGTAAAGGTTAATATGAAAAGTATGTCACAGTAAAGTGTGAACAAATATTTCATGTTGAGATTCTTATTCGGCACAATCCAAAATTCGATCACTCCGAATATTCAAATACTCCTGATTATTCGAATATTCAAATAATCTAATAGCGAAACAGTCAACAAAAAATAAAAACACTCTTGTTAACGTCTTCCCGAGTTTACCACGAAAAAATTTTCCGCAGTCACAATCACAAGTTCCATAAGTACGCACAATAAAAGCGAAGAATTAACGTAGAGACTGACAATATGTATAACTTGTAACATTTGATGCAGAATAGTAGAATAAATGAACATCACCTTACATTTCTCCACTCCGTCGTATTGCATCCCAACTGTTACCAAGTTGCGGCGTAATATAAACAACAGCTTCCACGTTTTGTTGCAAAACTCTATTCCCACAATTTGTATCCTCTTCTGCTTCAAAACTTCGTGCCACCCATGCAAGTGCAAGTACACTGTGTGCTCCCCAAGAAGCGCACCGTTCAATAATTCCAGCATGAGTGAAGTGGAATTTTCTTCCAACTTTGCTCGCACCTCCATAAAACATATTATATCCCTCGTGTTTCCCCAAGTGTCAATCATCCCCCCTTCCCCATTACCGCATAAACGCAAGTAATTTCTCAATGACCACCTACGGCACGCTATTTCGCGACACTGTCACTTTACCTCGTATCGACGTATCGACCGAAAAGGGAAAAAAATGTGAGAAAAATTGAGAAAAAATTCGCTGGTGGGGAGACGCACGTCTCGCGTCAGTCGTGTTTCAGCTGTCTTGCGGATATGGACATACAGAATATCCCCAATTATTCGATCCTTCGTTTCTTCTGGCTGTTCACTGGCCTGTCTCCAGAAGAGACAAGGACACACGTGCGCGTTCAAAAGTGCTTCATTGTGATCTGTATATTGACCACAATTTTCGCGCAGGTACAGTTGCCGACGATTTACAATATTTCTTCGTACTCGTTGAATTTATTTGCTTCCCTTGAATACTTTCGACTCTTTCAGTGTGGGATACTCATTACACATGAGTTCAATTACGCGTACTGCATCAAGACCGCCACATATATCATGCCAAATATAGTGTACCTTGTAAAATACGCGACTTTCATTATATACTCGGACCAAGTAAGCCTGCGTACAGCTGAAAAAGTACACCATGTACTTTTTTTTTTTATAAATTACAACTGGTTTTTCTATTACGACGACTTTTATGCTGAAAATTAGATGGAAGATTAATGGATTTAGGGGCTGGCGATACCTGTAGTCAGAAGGATTGGTGACAGTATTGCAAGGTCATTGACCCTTTGCATTTCAACTGACTCACTGGTCGATCACACAGACTTTTCTTACTCAACTCAGTATTGAACTTATTAATTGCAGTAGTTTCAATTACAGTGAAATATAGCAGAATAAATTCAACACCTGTACTTCAATTAACTTATCGAAATCAATATGCAACGTGCATACTTTGTAACAGTGGCGTACTCAGGATTTAATTTTAGGGGGTGCCGCGTTGAACGGATACAAATATTTTAAATGGAAATTCAATAAAATTCATTAGGTGATTATATAAATTTATTTAAAGAATAAAATCCAGTTTTCTTTTCTTTTTACAAAGCCCCTTGTTTGGGAGGCCTTGATCCCCTCTCTGGGTGCGCCACTGCTTTATAAACTTTGATGTGGCCGTGGGGTATATTTGGAGTGTAAAGGGTTACGTACACTTGTAGTATTATTCATCTACCACACTTAGATTTTTACAGAATTTCCAAGAGGAATGTATGGCAAAACAATTTTTACAGCTTCAAAGGATATTGAACTGGGTACAGCACGACTGGGATAACTACAGCAGAAAAGAAGAACAAGAAATAATGACGAAACACACCAAAAAGGGAAAATCCATCGGTGTAATATTTGCAAGTTAGACTATCTCACATACGTTAGATGCTCCACTGCGTTAACAATCACCGAAACAGAATTTTATGTTTCCAGTAGTCATATATATGTCTGTAGCCGCTTTTATCGTATTCCCGTACATGCCGCGAATTCTCAATACCGTCATGGCTGTGAATGAAACGCATCTGTACAAACTACCAATCCCCGTAGAGTATTTCGTTGACCCTGACAAATATTTCCACTTGATCTTGCTGCATCTGGATGTTTGTCAATTTCTTGGGGCGAGTATCGTGATCGCCACCGAAAGCAGCACCCTGATGAGCGTGCAACACGCTTGCGGATTATTTGACCTAGTCAGGTATATTTCGATCGCTTATTAAACAGAATTGATTACTTTCATTCTTGATTTAGAGCAATCGTTGGTATCGATTTCAATGAGTTTCTTTATTGACACGTTGCACGAATAAGTTGCTGGGTACAGATTTACTTGAATGCAATATTATAAAAAATGTGGTAGTTTCAGTAAGTCTGATGAAGATTCTTGTATGCAGACTTTTGTAACTTACTGTATATATTTTAAATAACACCTTATATGCGCCTGTATGGTATAGGTAATATAAGAAATCTTTCCTTTTTTTTCTGTGAAGCCTTCGTTTTCGAGAATATCGCTCTTCAAGTTCGTTTCGCATATTTAATTATCTCTTCTTCGAATGTTCACAATTAATTTATATATAATATATAATTCGAATGTTTATAATGAGAGAATATTCGTAATATGGTTGCAATAATATTCTATTTCGCTATCTGTTATTTGTTTTTCTTTTGTACTTTTATATATTACATTACCCCACGAAACCACTGCTGTTATATAATTAAGTAATGCAATGATTCATTATCTTTACTCTAAGATATAAATAGTAAGGGGTAGATTTTTATTGGGAAGAAACAATTATCTGTAATTCACACCTCAAAGAATACTCGATAACCCATGTATATATAAATAAGATGGTTTAAATTTACAGCTATCATGTCCATGTCACAGTAGAGGATACGATTTTACTTCACAAGGAACAGTTGCTCATTCGTGAGAGGATAAAAACTGTAGCACAAATACATTACCGAGCAATTAGGTCGGTATAAAATTATTCATGAAACAGTTATTCCTTTTATTCATTACTTTTTGCTGCATTCCCAATTGTGCAGTATTAGCCACAACTTTTAATTTATTTTTGAGTGATTCAAGAAGTATATCTTCCAACGAATTATTTTACACATACTTGATAATAAATAATTGTTTCTTAATGTTGAAGCTTCACGAACCTCCTAAATGTTTCGTTCTCGCAGCATTATATGGTGTTGCTTGGTATAGGCGTGATTTCATTGATTCTGAATTTGTATATAGTAAGTAATACAATTTATCCAATTTATAAATAATGATAAAAGTTTTTAAACACCGACTTTGTATACTTTTATACTTTTCATTAATGAAACACATGAGAAACAATCTCCATTTTTAATCTGGATTTTAAAGTGATTCGATGCTTCGTATTATTCAGGTAGCACAGGCATTATTGTATACTGGTGATTGGGAAGAATTACTTGTATCAACAGTATTGGTCATCTGTGCCTTACTGTACGTATACTGTTGTACTTACATAGGACAGCAAGTCATAAACCAATGCCATGACGTTTTCCTTAAAACGTGAGTAAAGTGTGTAATATAATAAGTAAACAGACCCAATTTTTTAAGGGGGAATTGCGCCCTCTAGGGCCGAAAAATAGGTAATTCTTTATGAATTGTTTGTAGGAAAGCGGTTCGACAAATTAATTGGACGTTTGGCAGGCTTTTTTTATTGCATCTTCAACTATTATTCTGAATTTTTGTGTGAAGAATTACCTATTTTTCAGCCTAACAAGGCGCAATCTCCCGTTAACTTATTAAAAGTGAGGTGTCCAATGCGCATGCGCGAGTTTCACTATTGGTCGGTACTCCTGCACCCACATTGTCCCTCTATGAAAATCATGTTTCCTTACGTTGTATAGGTAATCACATTCATTTTTACTTTGTTTACAATTTTAATGTAAATTAGATGGTTATTTCTGAACGCGTGATTAAACGCCGTGGAATCTCATGTAAGAGAGATTAAACCCATGGGGAAAATATTTTATCATACTGTTATAGCACTGCCATACCAATAAGGATTATTCGTGTATCAAAATTTAAACTATTATTTGCTTCAATCAATAATAGTTTAATATGGAAAAGCTCATTCTACGAAATACACTCCTTTGTGTTACGATAAATATACCTTTTTCTAGATACGACACACGATGGTACTTAGCACCCTTACCAGTTCAGAAATTACTTGTACTATTATTGAATTGGTGTAAGAAAAGTACCTGCCTCCTCACTGGCGGATTCTTTGTAGCCTCGTTCGAGACACTTTTATCGGTAACGGAGTTACTGATACCATTAATCTTTGGATATATATTAACTTCCATCAATTATTCAAGCCAAACGATCTTTTTTAGATAATAAACACGTCGATGTCGTACTTTGCAGTTTTATGGTCTATAAAGTGATTCGAAATTCGCGGTGGCAGTATTTTCAGGATCACGAGAACCATAGTGTAATTAATTACCAAGTACTCAATCAATTATCGTTGGCTGTAGTTCTTCGACGGTAATTTCTGTACTGTCAATCATCAGGCATTTACTAAGTATGTAAGAATCCTCGATTAATAATCCTTGATTAAAAAAGGCAGATAAGGTCGCTTTCGTAATCTGAAATTGATTGAAAATTTTGGAAAGCGATTTAATCTACCGTATTGTTCATGAAAAATTGAAAAATTTCTTTTACTCTTTTCTGCCTCTCATAGTGTTGAATGGTAATAATGCAAGCGCGCATAACACACTGGAGAATGTACCTATGTAATACTATAACGGAGCATGCTTTCAAATAACGAATTATTTCAATACGAACATAACTATTTATAATACTTGTTGTATAGGTACCTATTGAACCCATACGGAAAACGCACATAGATCTTCAGAGTATTACATACATAGCAAACACAGCAGAACGATATATATATCAGGTGTTTCAGAGTCGATTAAGCTTCACCAGTATGCTTTATAAGTAGAGATAAGAAAACAATGATTTATACGCATAGGTCCGAAAAATTCGGATAACAATAAATTTCTAAACGTTAATCAAAATAAAAGTCATCGTAATCCAGTAACACTTCCATTTCATATTTACGGTGAATTACACTTACGCCCAAATCGCAGGTTGTTAAATATAAATTACGACTCGAAAACAGGAACATATATATTTGATGATATTCATTTTATTACAAAAATGGAAAATTCCTACGGTCGGGGGCGCAGACGATTTGGACGTAAGTGGAATTCGCCCTTAATTATTCAATGACTCACACAAGTATAGAATAAGTGACATTCAGTACCTTCGCTCACGCTAAATTATAAACCTCCACAAAGAAATACGTGTAAAATTATTTTTTAACGCCCAAATATTTTATTTGACTGCTACGAACCTCTATTTTGTATCTCACTTCCCAAGAAAAGCTTCCAAAATATCACAAATAGTTGAACTGCACTATACCTATATCAAGCTTCATATACAATAGTCCAGAAAAATGATGACTTTTCTAATCGTGTTATACCAAAGACACTCACGATGAATTTGTATAAACACGATAAGCACTTGTTGTTACCAAAGCTTGCACCCACTGCACGCACCAAGTCGAGCTTTCAAGGAAGAGCAAATGTGTAGTGTTCGATTCACCCAGCGCCTGCGTTGCTTAAAGTGTGAGGCACGACTCAACATACGACCCCTGATGCACCCCCTCGCAAGACCACTGCCAAAGCAAAATGCCGATGTTTCGTTAACGTGGGAAATCACGCACATTACCATCGGGAAATTTGCACGTGTCGCGCGACAAATTCAATGTGATATCTGCACCATCTATAAGGGGAAAGACGCCATATCGATCGATAAAATTGCCTCCTACATTCCCCGAATAAACAGTAATATTTAAATTACACCCCCTGCCTATCATTTCAAACTTACATTTTTCCCTGCGAGGAATATATTACGAAAAAAGAGAGAAATAAATGGTAAAGCAAATTGATCGAAGCTAGGCGACACTTCGAGGGTTGACAGTGTTCCGACTGCCGTACCAAGATGCACTGCGAAAGTTACAACTGCTACAAGTTCGATCATATATTTCTGCCTCTTATCAGACTTTGGATAGATAACACTTCATGGTTGCAGAACTTACAAGACTTGATGTATCTCTTGATATTCCTTTCTGCGCTTGTTATTCAGGTACGAAGAACTTATTTTAATGGCATTTGCTCTTGACAGTGCTCCTTCCGGTTATGTACTGATAATTTGAAAATTTATATCACTCGGAATACTTGAAGAGCAAGGATCATTTGAACTGACTTGATTACTTAAAGGGACTTCGTCTCATAGCTACATGTTTAATATTTAAAAATTATGCTAAACATTCAATGGCAATGCATACTCTTTTAATTTCCGATGATGCTCCGTTTGATTCCCCTGAATTGTTCAGAAATGAAATACTGGAGAATGGTTGTTTTGTGTTTGTGAAATAACTTAATTGTATTATTTAACGATAATACAATATTTTCAATATTGCATGGTGTACTGTCATTACTAACGAAGCGTATTCGTTTTAGATAGCGCCATTATTTACTACATCGCTTGGACTCGACAATTTTTTGAATGATGTATCATACATTACACTTACGTGCATAAGTCTTCTGAAATATGGAGAGTTTCGCTACTCCGCGGGCAAAGTGAGTTAACAGGAATGCAGATGAACGAATTATTAGTGTATCAACATATGTATTTGCAACAGATCAGGACGCTTCTCGAAAACATGCAGCATGACTGGAGTAGAATACAGAACGATGAGGAATATAAGATAATGAGGAAGTATGTTGAGAACGGGCAATACATCGGTTTAGTTCTGGCAAGTAAGATCGAAATGCAATATCTTGTTCAAAAAATTTACTGCAATAGTTCTCGACCTCTTCCCCGGATAGTTGGTTCCACGTTGACTTCGTGACCTACTTTCTGGGTCATCCTGTTACAATCGATGTCTTCCATGCCAGAAAGTTGGTTTCACTTTAAGTCGTATATAAAAAAAAATAATACATGACCCCATGATAAATTTATTTTTGGAAAAATATAATACTGTGCTCTATCAACTGTCCACTGTCATTTTATGTCAAATTGATAAATAATCTTTTATACTCAACGTTAGTGATTTCGATGAAATCGATATATGATATAGTGAAATTAGGGAGGATTTGAATCACATTTGTTTAATATTTAATAATTTGTTTAATTTTCATGAATTTAGGCTTCATAAATAAATTTTTATTTGTAATAGGAAATGGTACGGAGTTCCGTCTTCTTTTATTTTAATCAAAAAGGATTGGTCTTTGCGAATGAATCTGTTTTAGACCGAAAAATCGTTTCTTCAATGCGAACATTATAAACAAATTCTTGTTTTTTAAATAACGGTTAAAGATCGCGGTTTTAGAAATCAGAAATAAATATGGCCAGATTCTTTGAAGCTTTCTCTAGGGAATAAGGCTTTCTTTAGGATGATCACTTTAAGATTTTATTTCACAACGAGCTGTTACAGACCGAGGTGCGCTCGGCTCCTACAACCGGCAAACTTCAATGGGCTGCAATTTTTTTTAAATCAATTTCAGACCAGCAAACTGATGGCTCAAACTCCTCCCAATTTCACGTGGATTACGTCATCGAGATCGTTCATGTGGAGTTCAAAAGGTGATTGATTTGGCATGGAATGGGCCAGTGACATATTTATTAAATTTAATAATAACAATTATTAGCTATTATTAAAAGAGGCCCAGGTGGTAAACGTTCTAAGGGGCCCATTTTTCAGAAAAATAAAGCGGTAGTTTACTAAAAACGGGTTCAGTGTAATAATGCAGAAGAAAATATACTTTGGATAAAATAAATTTTTTTAAGGATGAGGCCCTGAGGGGCCTTCTGGGCAGGGTGGCTCATCACCAGCCTGTTAAATCCGCCACTGGAATGGGCCTACTACAAAATGGACCTTTCTGGAAAAGAGTTTAAAAGAATAGATGACTTTTTAATTAAACTACTGTTTTTACATCTTTTAAATGTGTCCATTCGTTACAGCATGCTTTATACCGGGCCTGATCTTCATTATACTATCTCCATTATATCCTACTGTTGGGAATATCATAGCGGGGACCAACAAAACCCGTACATTTCGACTTCCTGTTGACGTTGATTACTTCGTTGACCAGAGAAAGTATTTCACTTTCATTATGTTTCATGTGGACTTGGTCTGCACGCTTGAAATACTGATTCTGTTTCTTACTGAAGTCGTTCTTCTAGTGTTTATAGAACATTCTTGCGCATTATTCAAACTTACTGGGTGAGTTTGAAGTTTAAATGTACATGTATGAAACTCTGTTCTCAGTGTTGTGATCATTTTCATTATGGCGATACATTCATAATTTGTTATCAGTTAATAATAACAATTTAAGTATTCGTATCATTTTGAATGATTGCATTCACGTGTACTAGAAGGAAGGAAAAATGTTTCCAAGATTTATGCACGAGGGTGCCTTTTTCACAGCTATCAGATCGCACAGGCGATAGACGCGTGTACGTTACCGAACGTCACTGAAAAATGTCATATTTCTTGTGGAAGACTAATCAAAGCAGTGGAAACTCACAAACGAGCTATACAGTTTGTATTTATTTTATTCACAAATAACTTCAGGTTAACACGACTTCTACTTAAGTTTCTATTATTACACTTTCTAATGCAATTACCTACATTAAATAAATTTTTGTTCAAAGTTTTAACGCAATTACGATACTTAAGTTTATATAGTTCACGCAATCATGAAGGCTAAATGAGTAGGATGGGCAAAATTTTTATTTAAACAAAAATTTCGAATAACGAATAAAAGTTAAATAAAATTATTCGTCATGCGTCGAATAAAGTTACCCCGAGTTTAAGATTAATTTTATTCGTCGAATAATCTAAAGATGAAGTAACTTTTATTCGATTCGTTATTTAAATAATTTTTTATTCAGTGAATGCCCAACTCTGCTATATAGTCTCAGAAAATATTTCTATTATTGTAGATTCGTAGAATACATAACTCAAAACTTTACAACCTCTTATGCGGTGTTATGGTGCATAAGTGTACCCAACCTCAGTTTCAATCTGTATCGTGTGAGTAAATATTCTTAAAAAAATCAGCAATAAGAAACTATAGATATATATTCAAACAAAGACTCTGTACTGCATTGTTGTACAGATTTTCTTATTCTAATTTCCATTCTAACGTCGAAAAATGTTTCAGGTGAAAGTCGAAGGATTTCCAGAAGAAATATTATACTGGTTTTTCCAAAACCGCGGGACAGGCAGAAGCATACAACTTCGCTGTGTTAGAGGAAGTCGAAAAATCGTTTACTATTTTGCAAACTGAGGCTCACTTTTCAAGCCACGATCAACGAAAGCTTGAACTCCTGACTTTCGTTCACGATTCCATAAATATTTGAGTGTCAGCGCCACGTGTACTCGTTATATGAAACACGAGCAAATTGCACGTTCGTGTAAGCCAGGCCCGTCCGAGGGTTTGCTCGTGCGAGCAGCCGTGAGTTGCTCTTCACGGAGGCACGGAGCCAGGCCCAAGAGCGGAAGGCCTTCTTGGAGGGGGAATCTGTGAACGCTACCTATCCCCACTCTTTTACGGCTGCCGTTCTTGCCGGTGCTCTTGCCTTCGCTCGCAACCACCCGCGGCCGCACTTCGAGCGCAAGAGCAAAAGTTGGACGGGCCTGGTGTAAGCTATGCCGTGATCAGTAAGAGTTTCTTCGCACAAGGCACTTCTGAATCTTACAATGGGTTGTTCACACATATTTACGCTTGGCAGAAACAATATCTACTATGGTAGAGGACATAGGTATTGGCCGGTCTGGGCAGGTTCGCGAACAGCGATCGAGAAGAAGTCGACCCTCTCCACACATACAAATTTGCAGGAAGTTAAGCTATACAGCAATTGAGCGACATTACGGTAGTCCTGAGTGGCGGAGAGGCGACTATGGGGTGCGTTCAGCGGACTCCATAGTCGCTAAGTAACCGCTCACTGATTTTTCGCTGAACGCTACCACTCAGTTTCTCACTTCTCAACACGTTTAGTGATCCGTCGCCATATGTTGTAGCTTAAATGAAGTCGGCTACTTTTACTGAACCTGTTGAGTTGCTACAAATATCGCCATCCTCACAAGTGTCGTGTAGCGGAACGATGGACTAATCATGATTGATCACCGTTGAGTTCTCAAGGGTTGAGTCCGCTAAACGCACCCATTGTGACGCTTAACTGCTTACCGCTTTTTATGTGGCCGCGGCCTTACGCATAAATGTATCACATTGAATTGCGCGACTTCGAAGGGCATGGTAAGGCAACGGGAACGCTGCTCGGCACCTCTTATACAGAGTTGTCAGGCAATTCCCTACGCGTGACGTCACATAGGTAAACTAAATATATATACACTAATACGACCTGTGCACATCATGCGATGAATGGTGGTACGTCACTGCATCACAAATGCAAATATATACCTACCGTTATTGCTGTAGGTCGGACCTGCTCGGTCAGAAGCCGAAGATCTCCTTAAGTTCTGGGACCCGGGTAACAACCGAGCGCTGAACTGTTACCTATAGTCGAATTAACGAAAGAAGGCACTAGGGCGGCCTGTAGGCCGAGGCACGTGGCTTGGAAAAGACCCAATGCCTGCTCCGTGCTTCGTGCGACATTGTCACGTTGTGTAGCAGATCGGACGTCTCTTCAAGCGCAACTGTGTCTCTCTCACTCACTGGGTTCGTCCGCTAGAAGAGGATAGCAATATACACCGGACAAGGACAACGATTACTCTAGGCCCACAGCTACGTAGTCGAAAGTCACAGGCCAATAGGCGTAGGGAGCTGCGTACGGCAAGCACCAATCGCGAGCCTGGAGTAACGGCAACGTCGCAAATTCTGGCCCCGGTCCCAAGGTGCCTTCTTTCGTTAATTCGACTATAGTGAGTTATGGGAGAACTGCAGAGTGCGTGTGGGGCCCAGCTGGGGGTCCGCGTCGCAAAACCTAAGGAGGTTTTCGGCTCTTGACCGGGCAGGCCTGCCATATGCCCACCTTCTCTCTAACACAGAGGTGCACAAAGAGCCGCTCGGTAGCGGGATACCTCTTTGCGATTCTGGGCACTGGGTCTGCAGTAGTGGCGTGGTATTATCGTGTACGCACATAAGAGCAGTGCGCACCAGAAGTAAATTCCCAATCTTAAATTGCTTGTGTCTTGAAAATGAAACCTCAGATTGCAAGACGATAAGTGTCTTTTCGATTTCTTCTAACTTCAGAATTGTACGTATCTTAGCTTGTTTTATAGTTTTGGGACGCCATTATGGGGAACGTGATTTTATGCATGGGGGGTTCGCAAACACTTGAAAGTTCTTTTCTAAACAAAAGTAATAGCATGTATCAAAAACGACAGAATGAAGGCGGGGACATACTATTGAAACGCCACGCCATGTGTCAAACACCACCCGATCCAACCGACATACCTACATATGTGCACAGTTCGCATCGTGTGGGACGCGTCGGGTGGCGTTTCAATAGTATGTGCCCGCCTTTATGATAGCATTATTTAGAAGACTTGCGTCCACAGAAATTCACTTGACTTTCAAACGCTTAAAACATCTCCATATATAAAACTATATTCCCTACGTAATTTTGGAAAACCTTCGATTCGCATTCGAGGCAAAATTTAATATTATTAATAATTTCCTCGATATTCCCTTATATTCCTAATTTATTCTAGTATTCGTAAGGCATTCAGTACAAATTATAATTTGCACCACAGCTTTCTCATGCCGTTGTACTAATGAACGATATTGAAGGCATATGGTTCATCGTGGTCACTCTCATCGGAATGTTTGGTTACATGTTTCTACTGAATTACGTCTGTCAGGACATAATCGATCACGGTAACGAGCTTTTCGAAAAGACGTACGTACCATTAAGTGCATGCGAAAGTACAGTACGCACTCGTTATAGTCCCGTTTCTACCATGCGTTGTACGCCCGGCAATTAACCCCACCACTTCTTAGAATCCTTCGGTCGAGAGTGAGAAAATCCGAGAACGAGCGAGAGGAAATGAAAGAGTCGATACGAAGTTGCCGTCGGCTACGAAAGAAAGAAAGAGACAGTGCGTACTCGCATGAAAGACGAAGCGAGACAAAGTATCATGCTTTCTCTCTTTCGTAGTCGAAGACACAACTTAGTGTCGACTCTTTCGTTTCCTCTCGCTTGTTCTTGGGTTTTCTCACTCGCGGTATTAGCCGCTCAGAATAGTGTTCACAACACGCTGTACGCCCGCCGCCAGCCCCGTTCGTCGGGCTTATAACGAGTGCGTACTGTAATTCATTTTAGGTCTCTTTCAGGAGAAACAGTTATAGGGAATATAACTCTAAAAATAATGTCGCTGCAATTTTTACTTATTTTTTAATACTATATAAGTACACTTCATAAATACTATGTAAGTACACTCTCACCCTGATATTCAGTTTATACATACATATGACGCTTGAATGATTTTCGTGTAACTTAAAAAGAATTCAGTTACAATACAGAAATACATAATCTTGATCTCTGTTTTTTTTTACTATTTTGTGACTGAAATATGAAACAATCATGAATTGAGAATTATATTTTATGGGAATTTAATAGGTACGATTGTCAGTGGTATGCGGCGCCATTACCCGCGCAGAAGTTACTATTATTTATCACGCAAAGAAGCATGAAATCCTCGTCTATCACGATACTGGAAGGGATGTACATTTCCAGTCTGCAAGGGTTTTCAATGGTAAAGAATCGAAATGCTAGCTTACTAGTATAAATGAAATTTGGAATACTAAACCACAGTTATATTTTTCAGACTCTTCGTGTATCATTTTCATATTTTATGTTCATATACTCCACGCAGGCACCAACATTCTAAAATGTTCCATTCACTGACGACAGTATCAAATGAATATATTTAAACTACTGTACGTTTGCTAACCGTTTTCTATGTTGAGTAGAAATAAACATTTACCTAGATTTTACTGTTTCTTCTACCATTTGTGTTCAAGTGAGTCATTCTTCGAAACGTTTCTTCCTTACGCGCTGAAACGTCAGCAAACTGTGAACAGACAAACACGAGCGTGTTAAGGTAGAATCTGACGGCACGTGGATCGCCGATTCACGTGCCGTCAGATTCCACTTTTACATGCTTTTGACTTCCGATTCAAGCGTAAAGTTTACGAAGCATTGCATATCGAGGGGAACGTCCCCTCAAACGACCCCTCAGTTTTAACTGCACGCTCTTCGAAACACACGCGTGGCCTATGTACGACGCCAGCGAGAATAGAGCGCAACTTGTTGCACAGTGGAGCGAAAATAAACAAGCAAAATATATACAGTGGAGAAAGTCACCCCTTGTGGCATCTGCGACCACATAAAGCAGGAAACACAGAAGGGAAATTGGAGACATTAAATTACCGTAATGGTGGGAAAAGGCCAACGGTGTCGCACCTATAATTCTCGATCGTAGGGAAGTATAATATTTCTACAAAAAAGGGGTTGTATGCTTCTCTGAATATGCAATTCGCCCCATCCTTACTCTGCGGTTTATCGTCGTGGGGAGAGTCAATGCAGGTAAATTCTTAAATTACGTTTCCCCTCGTGTCTCCCTGATATTGTGGATTATTATTTTCTCAAATGATAGGGGGGAAATACGGAAGGGAAGAAAGTAGTTGTTTATGAATATAAAGGCGTGTTAGCTTTTCTATAAAAATTACCACTTTTGGTTACCTTCAGCGCAAGCTGAACAGAGTTTTGACTTGGGGTGGATGTACAAAGTATGTTTACATTGATGTTTGTCTATTGTAAATAGTGCACCCTTTGGCGTAGCATAAAAAACGGAAATTGTAAATGCTTAATGCTTCTTTTGCATATTAATGAATTTCGTTTTGCACAAGCAACTTACCTCAACGTATTCCAGAATTGTAAGACATCTTGTAAATGTTGTATCACACTTCACCGCATTGCACTCTTTCTGTTATAAATACATCACCATCCACAATAATTCTTGCTCACGTGTCAGAGTACCAGTAGAACTGTGAACAAAGAATTATGAAAGTCTTGCAATTCCATGTTCTCTGAATTCGTCACACGTACAGAAAATATTCACGCACCCATCGGATCGCAAACACTCCCCTCAGGAATCCCTTATTCCCACCTTTCCGAGCGTGTCGTTCGAACAATGCACTGCGTTCATGAGAATAGAGAGCAACTTGTTGCACGTTGGACCGACAATGAACAAGTGAAATAAAGCGGAGTGGGCGACCCCTTCTGCCACCCGTGACCACATAAAGCAGGGAGACGCGGAAGGGAAATTGATGGCATTAAGTTTCCATGACGGTGGGAAAAGGCCACCGGCTTCGCGCCTACGACGCGAGCCTAGAGAGGCATAACATTTCTGCAAACAAAGAGGGGTTGCACGCGTTCTCGGACGTATAATTTTCTCAATTTGCCACCCCGTTGCGATTCTTCGCCGTCGGGAAGGAACAATGTAGTGTCGCAAGGCGATCGATAAACAGTAATCTGTAATCATAGCACTTGCGTGCAGGGGAATATTTTCTAAATTACATTTCCCCTTGGTGTCCGCATTATTCTTTCAAACGATACGCGAAAAAAAATATATCGGAGAGAAAACACGATGCAAAGGGGGGTTGCACAGGGCTTCTTTCTCGTCCGGGTCGGTAGATGTGTTTTGACTTTCGTACAGTGATGGATGATCTTGGTCATGGTCAATATAGACTTAGCCGAACTCTTTTGTCGTTCTCTGGCCTGTGGCCATACGAGGATACTTGGCTCGTATTTGTGAAAAGAGTGCTGATCTCGGTGTTGATGGTCTCATCTGTAGTGTTCCAGGTATTTGTCTATGGTTAACGTTGACAGGGCTGAATTAACTGTAAACAAACTTGAGAATTGCATGTTACCCTTCTCTGCTGATCGTTGATTTCAGGTGGCTGCGTTTATACACGCAAGAGAATATACTCAAAACAGAATTGTGAACTGTGTAACGAACTTGGTGTTTACGATTGTATACAGTTGGAAGTATTTCTCGTTTTGGTATAACATCAAATCCGTAAGTGGAAGTAACATGAAATCTGTTTTGCGTAGATGATATTTTTAATAAGAAATGATGACGGACTTAATAAAAAAAATTATCACTTAGAAAAAATTGTCCCTCGATGTGGTGTCAGTAATTGTTTTATATTTCGAGGAGGTAACACGTGGAATTTGGCTGAATATAAAGGGAAAAAATATGAAGATACGTCATTCTTTCAATTCTAAGGGGATTCCTATTAATAATAATAATAATAATAATTCTTTTAACTCGCGTTTATAGAAATTTGACTGTGCTAAAAGAATTATTATATGTATTTGGATATTGTCGAGTGAACAGTGTTTCCTTGCTGTAGGTAAGAAAGCTCATAGACATGATTCGAGAAAATTGGAAATTGCTTAACAACGAGGAGGAGAAAAATATAATTCTGAAGTATGCTCATCAAGGAAATCTCGTGAATCTGGCCTTTACATGTAAGAATGTTTTAATACAGTCTTGCAATCTTCGAAAATAATTTTCTTTGATTTGATACCTGAGCATACGGATTTTAAAAGATCCTTATTAATTTAGTAGTTTGATCCTTAATAATGAATGTCCTATAACTTACTATAACCCATTTTTATAGAAATTAACACATTTGCTATAATATAGAACAATATATATTCCATATCTCGTATCAGAGTTTTGTGGAGTAGCAGTCATAATTCCCAAAACGATAATGTTTACGTTTCTCAACATTTTTATAACTACTTTCGTACAGACATGCTGCTGATGCATATTTTCTGTTTTTTTCATAAAATTCAACGTACGTACGTGTTCCGAACTGCACCCATGGTAGGGCATTAAATTAATCTTCTGCGTTCCTAACGCAAGCTTATTCTTTAATGTACAACCGCGTTCACGCGTATGCGCCGCGCTGCATAGGGAACATGCGTCCCTACATAAAACATAATTTAGATACATGTCTATACGGCAATTTCTTTCAAATGATGCTAATATGTAGCATACCAAGCATTGCACCAGTCAGTGGAAATGTGGCTAAATAATCATTGAATGTGACAGAAGTCCAGAAATAATTACCCATTCAATTTTTTTTTACTTTACGGTATTCTTAGGGTATGGATTCTGTGTGAAATGTTCCTTAAATTTACTATAACCACGTCATTTCAGTCACCTCTTATGTGGCATCATTTAGCATCATAATGTGTCAACATCAGATCAGTCCGAACGACAAAAGTAGAGCTTCCAATGACCTACAAATAAATATGTATTATTTTACCGACAACGAAAGATATTTTTACATCAAGTTACTGCATTTGTACGCTTTTATCATAATGGGAGCGACCGCCACTACAGGGGCAGAAGTAATAACACTGATGTTCGCTCATCACAGTTCTGGCTTGTTTCACGTGGTGTGGTAAGAGATGCTAAGACGTAATTCTGTTCTACAATACCAGAAAACACGTACATACATACACAGTGACAACCATAAACAGCTATTTTTGGTCCCCCTTTTCACAGTTATCGAACCAAGCGAGCGTTAAACGCAAAATTCCCCAAAGCTTCAGTTTTTGAGAAAAATAAAACGGTGTCCGAGGCGCTGATTAATGTTGCAAAATTGCACAAACGGACACTCAAGTCAGTACCATTTAAAGCACATTTCTAAGTTGCAATTTTTCTAATCGCTAACATTAAGTTTACATCTGCTCTTTTGCTTGGTTGAAGGTATAACAAATTTTTAGGAATTACCTTCGGACCATCATATTTCATATTGCTTTCGCTGGGAGTGGTTTCTCTAAGTCTAAATCTTGCACGTGTAAGTACAGCCATAGACACTCAGCCTTTTTTAATCAAATAATATTATGCGTTTTTAATGCCTTTCTTTGAATGTGTAGCTGTCCCAGTCTAAGCTACAAGGTAAAGAATTTAAGGAAATGATGCTTGAAGTGTTTATCATTCTTGCACACTTTGTGTACATATTTTTGACGAATTATATGGGGCAACTTATCATGGACAGCAGTTCCATTCTTTTTACAGAGGTGTGAGTAAAACGTTTATATCACGTTTACGTCGAGTTTCAGTTCCAGTTTCGTTTGAACCAATTCCGTGGCTATCAAATTTGCAGTTAACTAATGTGTTGCTGCTCTAACGGGCTGAGTGTTTTTACTTTGTAGGTACGATACTGAATGGTACGCTATTCCTGTACCTGCGCAAAAATTATTCCTATACATCATGCAGCATAGCATGAACAAATTCATCTTTCGGCTTGGAGGTTATTTCGTACCCAATTACGAGGGATTTTCCACGGTAACGTAATAAATTAATTACGGGTTATCCCACGCGAAATCGATCACTTTGTTCCTTCGATGTCTGGAATTTCGTTCTAAATGGAATATGTTGTAGTCCTTGTGAAACTATAGGGGGTTTAAGTCATCATTTTGCCGATTTTGAATTTGTTTAAAAATTACAGAGCTTTGAATTTTGCGATGTTTTCTCAATTTCGGGAAATGGGTTGTATTTATGAATCAACTACTTTTCGAGATAAAAATTCATAAATTCGTGACAAAAATCGCAGAATTCAAAGCCTTTTATTTTTTAAACAAATTCGGAATCGGTAAAATGATGACTTAAACACCCTGCAATTTCACAAGGACTACATCATATTCCATTTGGAACAAAATCCCAGACATTGAGGGAAGAAAGTAGTCAATTGGGCGTGGAATTACGAACATTTTACGATCGTGTGATTCTTGCTCATAGGACTCATACTATACTCTATTTACAGCTCAGCAGATTGTCGTTCTCATATTTTATGGTCATTGTATCAACACAATCATGACACTACAAAATGTCTTTATATAACTGTATCAGGGAACAGACAGTTATATCTATTGCGTCTATTTCCCTAAGACAAAATTGAGTCATTTCTACCTTTCAATTGCTCAGTAAGCTATTAAAAACAGAGGACATTTCTTTCGTATGGCAAGAAAATTAATTCGAAGCTTATAATTACCCTTTGTATGCAGCAACAACTGAATGGGCCCTGATTATAGTCACCCATAACGGGCAAAGGGCGAGAGTTCCAGTTATGATGTTACATGTTACATTGATAGTACATGTAGTGATAATAAATAAAGGCGGATTATACCTCACAAAAAGCTTTCAATGTCAATTTTAATATAATATATATATGTTATATTAAAATTTGAATATAATTTAATATAATCTAAAAATAATTTATTCAGCCGTTTATAGGTGTACCAAGCAGTAGGATAGTGTGTGGGAGGAATTATGAGAGAAGTGGGGGGAACAAAGCAGTTTATTAAATGTCTGTGATTGATAATCACCCAATAACAAAGTCTTCTCGAATCTAATCACCATCCCTATAGAATTCTCCTTATGGTCCTCTCTTCTATTTCGGCACGGAGGCGGTTTGGAGGCTTTAGTGTTGCTTGGTATAGACTATAGACATACCCCTGATGGGTCAAATCGATTTTCATTATAGTGGAGACGGAAAATATAAACAGCTGACTGTCACTTTTCAAATGTGGACAATAACCCTTATTCTTACGTCATAGCAATTTTCCTTTATATTTAAAAGATAGAGAGTGTCTACTCGTCTATTTGCGGTTTCTGTCGCTTAAATACAACGAGTCAAAGTGAAGTAAAATGATGAAAAGGAGACCAATGGGATGGTGAAACAGTATGCTGGGATGTCGCGTAGTGATTTAAATCTTTAGGCAGAACGGTGTCTAAACTGTATGTATGTATGTATGTCTTTAATATTCACGGAAATGTCTCATAAATAATCGACTGATGTTTTCCATTATTGCACTTCATAATATTACTCATGACGCGTAGATAAAGTGGATAAACAGCTAGGTTTCGATTAGAGCGTATAACAAATCCCACGAATTGGTCGCATTATTCGAATTCGCACTATTTGAACTTATAACTGTATGTAAAATATGATAATTGGTTCCAGCTTGACGGAAATAGACAATGAAAACTTTTAAACGTAAGTTGCTTAATGAAACATATTATGGTAAAGTCCCATAGTAATCAAAAAGAGTCCAATAAAAACAGAAAAATTTGAAATATCATTTTTGAAGGTAAGCTTTACGGTGGGATTTACTACCTGCAAGAGACACGTGTGGTTGCAACTCGTTTGTTTCGGTAGCAGTCAAGCTACAAACGCACAGGTGAGTTTTAGTCACACGCATTTGTCACAGATAAAAAATGCCACTTTTACACTGACACAAACTGCTTTGTTGCCTTCACGTCTTTCTGTAAATCGCGCACTAAGTAAAATATCGCACTATTAAACTCGCATTAATCGTGACTTAGGCGTAATAAAATTGGAAAATGCCATTCATAAAAATGTGGGTAAGATTGCAATTTTTATTTGTTATAGCGAATTCCAATGCACTGTCACATTACACTCTCGTAAATTAACATTCTTTATATTTGCCTTCCATCTCTATACCATTTCCATCTCTATTCCATCTCTTCATATAAAATATGAATCCATGAAATATATTATTATTGTGCGTGTAAAATATTTATTATTATACCTGTTATGGCATGTCTTTATTGTTATCCTTAAAATTGTATTCATCAGCGTTTTGTGTTCGTCTGACGGTGGCACCAGATTTGTAGATTGCGTTCCTTTAACTGGCTCATTCTGAAAAAAAACAGAAAATAATAAAATCACTTCATATCACTTTGCTTTTGAAAATATCATTTCTAAATATTTCTCCAGAGATTTTCAAATTCAGTACTATTGAATAATCAACTTAACATTTAATCCTGTAAATCACTCTGTGCCACATTTTCGCTTATAATTCTTTTTATCGAGCATACGTCAACTATTTCATTGTCAAACAGCAATAATTGAAGTAAAATATATTTATTGAACATGGCACTCTCTGAATTGTGTGAGAAAAGATAGTGACACGAATTCAAGCATGTTCCACTGCCTTACTATTCAACAATTTCGAGCACCTTATAAATACTATCACATAACACTAACCATAAGAGACACCAGTGAAGTGCACATGTTGACTTCTCGGAGAATTGTGAACTGTTATTTCCGAGACACCTACCCCTGTGATCGCGCACGCGTCATTTAAAGTTAAAGCAAGAAGGGAAAGATATTAGAAAGGTTGCAGTTTACCTTGCACGCTGTGGAAACAAATTCTGTAAAAGTTCCACTATTTGCACGTAATTGCAGAGAATTGTAAAAAAAATAGAGGGACAACGCGTGAAAATTATAGTGTTGTACATTGAATTGCAGCCTTATATTAATATCGATTGCTTTGCTCCCCCCATAATAGGCACCTGGAAAATTATAGCTCGTGGCAATGCGACCATTTTCGTCTCCCCTTCGTATATTTCTGTGAAAATTGCGACTGAAGGTACAATAAATCGAAAATTATGGTGGGGTTGGAAACACCGGCAGCAGATGCATGGATCATTCGCGTTGCAACCGTCGCGTCGTGCAGAATGGACTTCCATGGTTATCGACGCTACAGATTAAGCATATTTCTCTTTTGCATAGCTGGACTTTGGCCATACAAAAATAACCGATTGAAATCAATTCAGAGCGCTATTGTGTTCGCGACATTCGTTTATGGACTCATCGTTCAGGTATTACAAGTTAATTAATTTATTCGTCGGGGATGATTCTTCTAATTTGGTCCATCTATTATTCTACAACATCCTCTTGCTTTTTAATAATATTTAGTTCGCATGCAGATTTTCAAAATCTTCTCACTAGTGCACAAGATAAAATCCCAAGTCTATGTTATAACCTATGGATCCTTATAGGTCATTCCCTTGGTTTCTGACACTTATACCACGGACAATCGTATAAAGTTTGTGCCTGGTCTGGCAATAACGATAGTATACACCATAAAGTATATTTTATGGAACGTGAACTCTGCAAACGTAAGTTTGGAAGTTTGAATTAATTTCAATTATTCGCTGGGTGACATCAACGTCGTATTCATACTATCTTTAAAGCTCAGAAACGGGATAGAAGAGATGAAGAAGGATTGGGATATGCTACGGGATAAGAAGGAAACGAGGATACTTAAAGAATATTCAGACAGGGGAAAACGTTATATGATATACCTCACGTGTGAGACAAAAACTTATTAATCCAGAATCATAATACGACAATTCAGAAATCGTAATTCAAGTGTACTTTTCAGTTGTCTCGTATATATTCGTACTTGTTATGATTATAATTCCTTCGATTTTGTCAAAAATGTTTGATAACATGATGCATGGAAATTCGTCTCAAATGTACACGCCACCATTCGCGATGGACTTTCTTATCGACGAAAAGAAATACTATTATCTCATTGTTTTTTACGTGTGGCTACTTGCTATCATGGGTGTAACGGTTATCATAAGCACCGAATTTTTGTTTGTAGCGATTAATCTACATATGTGTGGATTGTATAACGTAGCTATGTGAGTACAACCAGTAATAATTAACTCGATTGTTTGCGAAACGGAATAAATTATCTCGTGATTTCTATAAAAATTATTATTCAACTATATTTCACTGTCCTTTCGAATTGATTACAACTGCGTACTAAGTACTTCTATGTTTCTCACAATCAGTTATCGAATGAGAAAAGTAACGTGGAAGAATTCGTTAGAAACGTCCATTCCAGACAAATATACGATGATTCGCAACAACGTGGCGGAGTCAATGGAAGTATACGGATTATTACTGCAGTTGGTATTTCTGTAACTGTATTTTGTTATTTGGACACATTAAGTTTTACGTAGAATTCTGTTCATTTTTATCCAGGAAGATACGTTTTGTCTTTTCATGTACAATAGATTAATATTACATTAATTCTTAATAGAATTAATGTAATGTTCTAATATGCATATCACGTTTATTGCTATGAATTTATGTAAATGTGTAAAGGTAATTTACGTGTTTGCAAATTTATGTGTCACATTCAAAATGCCATAGAAAATATTTTTTCATACGAAGCTTCGTTTTGGAAAAAATATATTTGGGTAAACCTACGTAGGGTAAACCAATCAGTAATTGACCACATACCAGTGAATGACCATTAAGCAAAGAAATGTCAATTATAAATTTAAAAATATTATATATTTATAAATGAAGTATAGTTGCACTTTTAATATCCTATATTTATAGTTACGCGAATTAAGCAAATATTACTAAGTACAATTATTATTAAAAGTATGCGGTCATTTACTGGGCTTCTACACGTTTTGCATTTTATAATTGATTTTTTTTTAAGTTACGATAAGAGTAAGTAATTATTTTTATGCTAATTTCAAGAAAAATAAGTTTAAATGCAATTTCAACAGTTGTTTCGTTGTTATGCATAAATATATTCAAGTATTAATCTCAAAGATCAATAAATTCAACAATTCGGTCAATCACTGGTTGGCTTACCCTACTTAACTACAACTCAGTTCCACTTGGAAGACTGATATTCTCGAAAACAATGGGTCGTTCGAAAGAACTATAGGTATAATTTCGACTTATTTTTGTCATAGATTCATTTCATCTGTAGTTGCGTAGCTACATGTAGATTATTTCGTAAAACAAAGCCTCGCGTTGAGAAATTTTGTTGCACATTTTCAACTTATTTTCACACGTATAACCACTGAAGACTACATTTCTGGTGGTCCCGCGTATTATGATCGACTTTATATAATTCTAATATGGTATTAATTTTTATTCGACATTGAAGGTGGATGATATATGTGAAGCGTAATTTCGAGTTGCATTATTTCATCATGGCCCTATTATCGATACTAGTCTTCGCTAGCACCATGTTTCGAGTAAGTAATGCTCTTCCCAATTGGACATACGGAAGTATAACAATTTGTATGATATTTACATCGTGCGTAAATGTCTTTATCAGTTAATGCTAGCAATTTATACTACCAATGACTATAACGAAATTGTTCTATGCGGTACAATCGTATCTGTGCTTGTGACAATTCTATTTTACACCCACAATTTGGTACAGCAAGTAATCGACGAAGATGCCAATTTCTTTAATACTCCGTAAGTACACGAATTATTCTTTGAGTGAAAAGGACGTGTTTCCTTCCATGAAGATTTATTAAATTTCTTATTAGATGATCGGGTGTATTTATATCAAATGATGATATACTTGCTCTATTATATACATACCTATCCAAGACAATCACGTATAGGTAGAGTTCAAATTTCTTACGGTACGAGGTCCTACATTGCGCGCCGAACCATAAAAATCGACCCTTGTAATGGTGTTCTGTAGCGTGCATTGCACATGTTTTACCGTGCCTTTAAAGATCTTTTAATATACAAACGTGTACGTGTATAAACGCCCGTTAAACTCGTATAACTTATTTAAAATTGGTCTAAGCGACTAGAGTTATTTTGAGAAGCTAGAAGGATTAGTTTACAAAGTGGCGTGTTTCGTCATTTTGGAAAAGATTGCAATTGATCGGATTAGCGAAGAAAATACGGAAAGTGGCTTTTTCAATTAATCGGTTGCTCTGAGCTATAAACGCTTAAAGATCGCAAAATAAGGTCGAAAATCGCTGACTTAAGTCACTACTATATAGCAGCGATTGTCGACCTTATTCTACGATCTTTAAGCGTTTGTAGCTCAGAGCAACGTTAATCGATTTAGATGAAATTTTCAGCATGTATATACAATTTACGTAAATCTACAAGCGGCATTTTTGAATTTTCATTACAGGTTCAAAAAAAAAAGTTGAGGATGCGAACTTCCGCATTTTCTTTGCTATCTCGACCAATTGCAATTTTCTCTGAAACGACGAACCACGTAAGTTCTAAAGTTCTGAAAAAAAACTCGAGTCGTTTGGACCAATTTTAAACAAGTTATACGATTTTAAAGGGTGTCCACATAATTTTATATCCCACTGTACATACACTATAGGTGTAGAACTGTAAGGTATCTATCATATACACCATCATACTTTCTTTGGAAATTCATCACCAAATTCTTTAGTATTCCATTTGTATGAATATGGTACCATGTAGAGACTAAATTAACTCAATAACTAAAGACCGAAATCAACTAAATTTATAATTCACCGTTATATACCATTTCTGTTGCGAAACAACTGCTTCTGTAGATACGATATGGAATGGTATGATGCACCGTTGCCAGCACGAAAGTTGCTACTCATCATTATGCAAGGAAGAGTTGAACCCCTACAAATAAATTTGTACGGTGCAATCAAACCATCGATGGAGGGCTTTTTTACGGTAAACAATATTTAAATGAAAATACAAAATATTTTACTCGGTGCAAAGAGTATTGTGCCAACAAATGTCACGCCTCTAAATGTAGATGATGCCAGGTACGACCACAACGTTTGTAGTATGCTAACTGGATAATCGCTGAGTGACATTGAGAGGCCAATATTTTGTGCCCGACATACGTATAACAGAAGCAAAATGATCACCTGAGAATTGTGTTTCAGTATATGAAAACATCTTGCTCCTACTTTTTGGCGCTATACTCTCTCCTGCAATGATAACGATGGTGATAAACTTGCGCGCCGTACTTGCAAACCAGTGCACAGCAATGTACGTTAGTCCTACTCTACTAACAGTAGGTACATACAATTCTCATACCTCAGGGAAAGGCATATGTCTCAATATTTTCCTACCCCGTAAAAGGTTTTGAAAAAACGAAGGAAAAATATTTTATTCGCCATCACCTGTAAAAGATAAAAAATGTACGAATATGTATTTATTTAGAGTTTACCGTCCCATACTTTCGTATAAAAGGGAAAAAACTGTTTTCAAATGAGTCGTAATATGAAAACACGATTATGGTTTCACAAGGAGTAGAGAAACATAGTTTAATATCGTATATAAATTTATATTGAATTGGGTATGTAATATATTGTAAACATGCAATTGGTCTTTTTGTTTCAGGTAAGTACCTACCTCAACTTTTCAATGAAATAGGGTGGATGACTCCCGGAATGAAATCAAACAAGAATGAGAGGTATTGTATTTGTATGCATGCATGATTTTTTTAAAAATTTCGCAAAGTATTAGTAACAAGGGACGTTTACTACCAGATCACTAATATGTAGTTAGTATTGAATAGAAAAAACTAGTAATACTAGTAAAAACCTATGATGTAAAGTAATCTATGATATTCGGTTATTAATGTAATATAATAGTTATATTAATATAATCGGTGCTTACGTGTTAAAAGTTCCATTTCTGCACTCCAACATTCACTTTCCACACTCAATAAACTACCCCTTTATTATGTGCAACAGAACTCTGTACCACTGCGTAAAAATTGCCACAGGTTCATCTATGAAGGGGCCATATTCAAAGCATTCGCCCAGCATTTCACAGACAGTTTTACTTGTAATGAAAGTAGGAATTCGCAGTTGAGGTACAGTCTTCGATAGGTCACACTGTACACTCAGAAGAAGTCAGTGATGTTCGCTCTTCGACGGCCGCACATTCAATAAAAAAAGCAGCCGATGTTTGACGGCCAAGGTATTTCCGTCTATTTGCCTCTGCAAGGAAAAAAGAATAAAGAGATAAATATGAACACCAGAAATTGTGGGGAAAAATACTCCGTAACACACATCCGCATTATTTATTTATAGCATTAGAAGCCATGTGAAGAAGGAAAATGCGCATTTGCAATATTTCTCTCTGGCGACCCTATTTTTTCGTTCTAAACCATAAGAACACCAGTTTACGTGCTCTTATCGATCGTGTTTAAATTATAGTGTCCGCCAATCATTCTCCTACGCTACATCGTGTTCCCTCAGGTTTTTGAGGGAATGTTACTAAGAAATGTTAAAGCGTCGTAACACAGGAAGGGGAATGCTAGTAGAATAGTCTGTCTATAGTCAGTCGTGCTTGAACCACTGATGCTGATGGATCAGTTTAGGGAACCTTATTACAAACTAAGCAAAGTTCATCTAATTCTAATTGGCCTTTGGCCACACAACACTTCCACAATCACAAAAGTGCAAATTATGGTTTGTTTCCTCCTCCTTCTTTGCGGTATTCTCTCTCAGGTACAACAATTAACACATTTCAGTTGTCGTAGTTTCAAAAACTTTTGCGACATAATATTTAATCGTAAATCATAATCTTTAACAACGGATTCTTTGTACATTAATTATTCCACTTCTCAGCTATTTCCTTTCCTAGAAGTGCATTACACTCTAATGCATATTATAAAGTGCTCGTCTCACATAGGAGCGGCTGTCGGCTGCCTTCTTAAGTATAGCGGATTTATTTATCAAATGGAAACTGTAAGTGACATGCCAGATTTTAATTAACCGCATTTAGAGTGCAATAAATAAACCCGTTATATTTAATATCGTTATTAACGCTTCAATCAGATCAAGTTGATGTACTTTCCCTGAATATTTTTCTTTAGTGTGGTCAGTTAAGTGGCACAATTTATTGTACTCGCTTAGTTACAATATTAATTTTTTTCAAGTTGTTTGCGAACATAGATTCGACGGTATCTGGAGATTGTGAAATATGATTGGAACAATGTACGAAATGAAAGAGAATTGGCTATAATGAAGGAACATGCAAGAATAGGAAGATTTTACGTAACGATTTTAGCGCGTAAGGAACAGTACCTGCTGAAGTTTATGTGTTGTATCGCGTTCGGACCAAATGGCTGAGGAAAACGAAACAGTAAATGTTGCAATTTATTTTGCAGTGTGCATGTATGCAACATTATTTATTATTTTAACGAGTCCGTTCGCCGCTGATGTGCTTGACTGGATCATACCACTGAACGAATCACGTCATCGTGAACTTCCAGCGCGGATGGAAATGTTTATTGATCAAGAGACGCATTATTATCTATGTGTTTCCATTCTCGATTCGATGTGTTTAATTGCCGGCTTATTAGGTATCGCTACAGACGGCATTATGACAATGTGGTTATTACACTGTTCTGGTCTTTTCGCAATTGCTAGGTAAACAAACGTTTCCGTTTGCTATCAACAAGCATTAAAGTTATAAAAAAGTACAGTGCATTGCACGAATATGAAATTTATAAGCACCTTGGTTTCTTATTTAAGATTAATTTTCTTAAATATTTTCGATCGGTCGAAAATACTATTTGGTAATTCTTGTTTGAAATATAAATATTGAAGTAATCGTGGTTTATTGTGTTTATGAGTTAATATATTCTTCCTTATCTGTTCCAAATTCACTGTCACCTCAAAGTTCAGCAGGTAAACACGATTTTTATTGTTAAATATCTCGTAAACTATTAGATGTCTAGAGTTACGGTCGAACAGGTGCCGGAATATTTATTAATGTTCTACCGTTCTACGAAGTTTGATCAAAATCGGTGCGCAACACCTAATGTGGTTCCCTCGTGACTCGTGAGCTTGGTCTGACTCCCCCATTCTCATTGTATAGTATTGAACTGTTCTCGGCACATGATTCGAGTGAAAACAGGCGTAAACCAATGAAATATTGCCCACCTCGGTTATAATTCCATAAGTGGACTTGGCAACCGAAACTATAATCGGGGCTCACTGCACTACGTATCAATCTATGTGTATCCGAGAAAGTTTAAATAAGCAGTTTATACAAGGTCGTTACCAAACAGTAATATTTCATACGATATTCTTATTTTCCTAGTGTTGCACTGATATACATAAATTTTGTATTATACTTTTCTACTCGCATTGTACCTGCATATGTGTATATAATTCTATAAAATTAGTGCTAATCTAAAAATTATTAGAATTAAATTAATTACTGTGTAGTTATCGCGTAAGAGAAGCAGCAGCCTGCAATTCCCAAGAGATCCATATTTGTGAAAAGAGTATTCAGATGACAAAGTTTCTGGCAAGTGCAGTAGAAATGCACATAAAAGCAACAAAGTACGTGTTCATGTTATCACACCGTGCGATTGCAACTTCTACACTTTTAAACGTGTACTCTGTTGAATACTACCGTTTTTGTCAATTACGATAAGTTATTGTTGGGCTATGTCTTTTAATAACAGCAGTCTGAATTATTGTTAAAGATTCGTCAACCGTCTAAAATCCAATTTTTTTGGAACATACTTTATTCTACTTATTATTGCGATGGTAGTACAAACGATTAATTTATTTCTTGTAAGTTGGACCATCAATTTTAGACTTGTGAGAGAAAACAGTGAACTATGGTTGTATACATGATACACGAATATTCATATTTTCAGATATCTGAGGCAATCTTACTTAACAAAATTGATGATATATTTCTGTATGGAATATGTGTTTTTGGGGCCTATAGCTATATATTTTACTTTAATTATATAGTCGAAAAAGTCATGGATTCACATAAAAGTATTTTCGTAGAACTGTACGTATACGTCGTTCCTATCGTTTTGTTTAAAGTGTGATCGTTTAAACATTAACAACAATTTTTGGTGGTTATTATCAATGAATTTTCTGGATTTCTATAATACGCCACACCATTGACGATTTAATTTCTTGGGTATTAATTGGGTGAACAATTTCTGTCATTTATCAGTTTAATAGTACTGATCCGAATTTGTAGGTGCAACACACAATGGTACGAAGCACCGTTACACGTACAAAAAATAGTATTGTTTATGATGCTAAGATGTTCAATACCTATTTCTTGCAATATGTTCAACATGATCTCTATATCTTTAGAAGGATTTTCGTTGGTACGTAGCTTGCTACATAGCACTAAACACATACATGCACATTCACACAGAATAAAACTAGTACGTCTATATTTGTGTTCTAGATCATGAGACGAACAATGTCCTACTTCACTGTAATTCGATCGGTCTCGTTAGAAAACTAAACAGTTACAAATTGATGTACTTTGGATTTTTAAGTAGATTAATAAAGATGATATTTCGTTATATACATACGTGACCAGGTATGAAATTGTGTACAGTAATCAAGTGTGTCTTCGTTGGTTCAAATCCCTAAGTACTGTCAGATATAATACTCGACATTGTTCTCATAATAATTCATCAGATCTCATATCTTTCCGAATCCTCATAGAAAAATTATAGAACATATTCTTCAAAATAAAAAAGTTTCAGTCGAATCGGATAATAACTTTTGGAGATACAGGTCCCACCGTTTTAAGAACACTGCTTCGAGAAAAACGCGTTTAAAGTCTCACGTGAGTACCGAGTAGCCGGGTGTAACCAATGCATTTCCCGCCACTCAAATCCCTATAACTTCGGAAATTTTATGAATTTCAACCAATCCCTTTAACCACGTATTCCTAAAAGGTTGGACATTCAAAAAATGAAATAAAAGAATGATCGACTTTTAGACCGGAACCTCCTCTTAATATCTCTTGGGCCCGAAGCGAAGCGCGGATGTATTTTGCTAGTTAATTATATAGCTATTAGTCACTCACCATTTTCACTAACGACAGTCAATGCTAACCGGTGTCGATGCATCAGCAGTAGAGTCCACTACGTTAAACAGTCTCTTCCAGAATCACAAGCAGAATATGCATCACCCAGTAACAGTTTATAGTATAGCCACCCTTACGAATGACACTGTGCACTGTGCCCCATCCAGAACAAGATTGAAGAGAAATTTGTGTAAAGAAATATTTCAGCCAAGAAAGAGGTAAAAGAAAGGAGAGAAAAATTTATATTGTTCAGGCAACCTATAGCATTCAAAATTGATGATAATCATATACTTCATGTTGTGTATAGCCTTATCGATCGATGGGGCATGTTGCACCCTCGTCGCAATTTATTTCCACAATTTTTAAATTACAGCGCCTGTCAATCATGCTCTCCCCCGTTGTGTGTTTCTACATTAAGAGAAAAAGTTTGCGTGGCAGATATGGAAATAAGAAAAGGGAGACGGAAAGTGATAGAATTTAGGGATAGGTACTGCGGCCAGTTGTCTTTCGACGGTGTAGTAGTATGGATCGTGAGATGTTGGATTACTACAGGCTTACTATACTGTTCTTGTCGGCAGTTGGTCTTTGGCCACGCCAGAGGGAAAAGCTTCGACTACTTCTGATTGCGGTGGTCAGTTTTGTTATAACCGCGGCTGTGATCGTCCAGGTACAACTACATGTGTTGCATTTTCAATCTATTCGTTATACCATCCACTGCTTCTAATTATTCACTTTATTTAGTCGATTTTCTATGTAAAGCTTATTCGAATTACAATATTTGAAGCCAGTTAATTTAATGATTCCTTGCAGTATCCCACTATAGTTTCATTAGACCACATTCACTAATTGTAAGCAATACTGCCAAGTGATTGCGTTGATTGCGCTGCTTCAAATGTAGATTATTGAAAACAAAATATTTCATAGTTTAAAGGAAGAATGTCTCACATTTTGGCTCATAATTTATACTTAATATTCTGCATCATTCCAAATGAAACTAATGTTGTTCGGGAATCTGCAAATTTAAGAACTCCTTCATTGCAAACATTCTTCGCATCACATGTGGCCATATTGCAAACAAGAATGCAGAAGTACAGGATACCTAAATTAAAATGAAATCACTTCCCCCAGTTTTCATAGATCCTCCATGGCCATCAAATGTGAGGAACCTTTGTGTTTTCTTGTGATCTTTTGCTGCAATAATCCCTATGTCATAGTGTAATAACATCAAACCCGACCAAATGTCATCATTTTCCAGATGACACCGTTCGTTAGCGGGAAGGCCACGAAACAGGATATTTTGAAGAATATTTCGTTTTTATTTATGACGTTAGGCGTTGTCCCGAAGTACTATATATTTCTGCATCAAACTGAAGTAGTGAGTTGATATTTACAATTAGATCTACCGTTCACCCGATACAACGTAATATTAATAAAACAATCAGATTAGGGATCTTTTCGAAGGCATAAACAGGGATTGGAAGACAGCCAATGACGAGGAACTAAAGATCATTAAAGCACATGCTTACATGGGAAAACGTTACTCAATGTTTTTTGCAGGTGAGGGCTACACATGTCACGAAACAATGAAGATATACATGTTGACGAGGTTGCGCAAAACACCTGTTGCAGTATTTATTTACTTGTCGGCGTCTGGCGTGGTGGCACTTCACTTCTCTTCCACATTTTTGGACATTGTGTTACCGTTGAACGAAACACGCCTTTATAAACCGCCGATAGTAACGGAGTACTTCATAGACGAGCAGAAGTACTACTTTCGAATCGCAATGTATCAGTGTTTGACGATTTTAATAGGCGGCACTGTATATGTAGCCACTGAGTCGATGAATTTTATGTGTATAATGCACTCTGCGTGCTTGTATAGGCTTGTCAGGTAAAAGAAAATTGGTTCGTCAATGTTTAGATACATTATTGGTTCTTTGGTTTTTCAAAGGGCCGATAGGTAATAAGTTGGGGGTTTATGACACACCCCTCTGACATCTGTTAAGTGGAATATTGATCACTGTATTTTAATGCTATTTTGTTCATGGTCTGGTAATTTTATTAACTTTACGAATTTTACAACACTAACGAAATTTAATATAGCAAATATACACCTTATAGTCCTCCTTACACCATATACTCTTCCATTACTGAAATTGATGTAATTACTAAAAGCCTCTTTTTCTTTTGCAAGGCTCGGCACTTCTTCATGATTATATTTTCATACTATTTTGCCACATATAAAAAGCAACGACTACATTAGTGTCATTTGCAGTTACCGCATCAATGTAGCAGTTCTTGATTGTATCAACGGCTCATATGGTACGGGGAAAGCTTATAATAGAGACGGCAGAGAAGGTGTGACGAGAGCTGTACTGATGCACAACAGAGCACACACGTTAGTACCTACCTATATTCGATAGAAGTAGTTTACGTTGAGCGTTATTAAAAATTGACAATACTGCTCCAGTGTTGCTTCTAACAAGGGGACACTACGGGTCATGCTCTCGCTTTTGGAACCACACGATATAGAAGTTGTAGTACACATGTAGCATAACAAAACCCTAATGGGTTTTTTCAAAATGGGCCCTAGTTTTCGAGATATTTTGATTTAAAGTTTGATAGGCATCTGGTACCTCAATTCTGTGAAACCGTAATCGAAGAGTGATCTGTGGATCCAGCGGTAGAGTACGAGTTTATCGCGCCGCCGGCCAGAGTTCGAATCATCGTACTTCGTGATAGATTGATTGTTTTTTCCTCTTTTTCCATTGTTCATTAATTTTTAATCGTAGAATAACATTTCTGATACCTACTTTATGTATTTTTTTTTGTATATATGTCGCATATTTTTTTGCGCGCATTATTATAAAACGTGTATTTATAACATAATATATTCTGCTCTTTATCGACGAATGTTTTTACATTTTTGTACTGCGAAATCATTTTACTGGTTATTAAGTAGAGAAAAATTCTGCAGAATTTCATAAGCATAAATTTTCGTTCACAGTAACAGTGATTCTAGATCAAGATGTATTTAACATGTTTTCCCACGTTTAAATGTTTAAAATCAGCCCTGAATGTGTGTTATTTCTACTCAGTCGCATTCTTTACTTTGTGCAAACGATGCTGTTTATTTTTAAAGGTTTGTCAAAGATCTGATGTCAAACGGTAGATTAGTGTATTCTATTCTTCTTATCCTAGGTGTTACGTCTCTGAGTATTAATTTGTTCATCGTAAGTAACTAACATTTAGGTTGGCGAATATGAATGCACGATATCAAAGAATTTAATTGCACACATTTTCAGCTGTCCCAATTAATGCTTGAAGAAGATAACATCGGAGAGACGTTGATTTCAATGGGGTTTGTTATTTCTCAACTGAGTTATATGTTTTATGGAAATTTCGTAGTGCAGAAAGTGATAGATTCCTGCGGGGACCTTTTCACTGCTATGTAAGTGATAGTTATTTTCTTTCGATAAAACAGATCTGATTTTGTATAATCATTCGTATACGCCATGGAATGAACGGAAAAATGTGTATGAAACATATTTTTATCATACTTGTAGGTACAACACGGAATGGTATAAAATGCCAGTGTCCACTCAGAAATTACTATTATTCGTGATGTTGCAAAGTGTTCTACCACTTGAGTGCAAAATACTGCTAGCGTATAATCCGTCAATTGAGGGTTTCTCGAAGGTACATATTTTTTAAAGCATTTCAACTCACTGTATCTTTAATTTCATTATTCTATTCAGTTCTTTTCTGATCAAAGCTAAAATTTTTCCTCAGCTCTTGAGAACATCGCTATCTTATTTTACGGTAATGTCCTCCATGCAGTAAACATGCGAGTCGTTCTGCTATAGTAATTTGAAAACTTTTAGAATATAGCTAATAAATATGCATGATGTACTTCCTTTTTCTGCATTGCTCAATTAAATAGCTGACCCTTGCATTGTTGCCACATAAAAACATCTTAACATTAACTTATTTTGTTTAATCTAATTACTAGTCTGGACAAACCTCAGTTTTATTGTAGTTACCGCTACGATATAATTGGTTAAATTCACTGAATAACTAAATTAACGCCCTACCTTTAAAAAGACCGGGATTACCGAAGTATAAAAGTATTCATATAATTCACCGCTATACCACTTCTGTTTCGAACGAACTACATTCTGTAGATATGATATGAAATGGTATGATGCACCATTCCCAACACGATAATTGCTCGTATTCATTATACAAGAAAGAATTGTATGCCTACAAATAAATTTCTACGGTACATTCAAACCATGGTACGTCTACTTTTTACCTAATCGATGTGTACGTATTATCCATCATTTAATACGCCTCGCGCGGAGACACAGGATGGAAAGGGGTAGGCCGCTGACTGCCATGTGGCCCTACCTGAATCGTCGTCCTACCTCCTTTAAAATTAAAGACGAATCCCTTAACTCTCGAGTTTAAACACGCATTGGAATATCAAAACAAAGACATCGTGACGTATTCAATGAGAGAAAGGGTGAGGCGTAGGGAGGAGATTGTATTCTGATGAATCAGGTCTGCATTCTTCGCAGACGCGAAGCTTCCACCTTTTTACAGTACTATCTCCCACCTTCTCTCACAGCGCATACGTTAGTGCGCTCTTTTATTTTGTTATTCCAGCGTGTGTTTTTACTCGAGAGATAAGGAATCCATCTGTAATTTGAAAGGTCGACAATGCAGGGAGGACCACGCGATTAGTCACCAATAATTGTCATTCGGAAAGTACAGTTTTCCCATTATCGTAAGAGTAGGCGCGCATGGACGGCAGCTGGTTGCGTGACAGTTAATCAGGTTGAAAGGGAAGAAACAGTTTCGTCGCTTTTTTAACAAAAAACAACGAAACTTTAAGTTTAAGCCTTTATAACAGCTAAGCTATATGAGATGCAATAAACTGTATTCAGACCATGGCTGTCCGGGGGGGGGGTACAATTTGCCCCCCCCCCCCAGCTTTTGAGAAAGATCGCTTATTTTTCAAAACTGATCTTTATTTAGTTTATACTGAAAAAGGGAATATTTTTAACTTTCAGGTTTAAATTTTCAATTAAATTGAAACTATAAAATGGGTTAAAAAAAGCAAGAGGGGTATATTTTTCTTTACCATCATCCCAAAATTGCTGCCCCCCCTGGAAAAAAGTCTGCGGACGCCCCTGATTCAGACCCTTTTACTCTACTCGTGGTCTCCAATGTATCGCAAAATTATTAAATCTTGCGTTTATTATTTTAGCATATAGACATCATAACTTTGAGGCATTATTACTATTAAATGGAGACCGATCGGACACTATAGGGCCTTTAATGTTCCATTGGACCTCCCCTACCACCCTCTAAAATATAGCTACGTATACCGTTTGGCACTCTGTACATTAATCAGAATAGTCCAACACGAATTAAAGGTATTGTATGTAGAAATAGCTGACGTAATTCCTATACGTTTCGGGAGCCACGGAAAAAGAGAGCCTTCTCGGTGCTGAGAATCGAACCCAAGCCATCCGTGTGCTGATCAGTTGCTTTAGGCTACGGTTATGTTGGATGCGTATTCTGGTGACTAGCTGGTCGTCGAAATATGTCCGTACTTTCAGAGCATTGCGGAGCGTATAGGAAAGAAAATTCGGACAAGGAACTAGTCGTCAGAACATGCATCCAATATAACCGCAGCCTTAGCCACCACAGCTAGCGCCAACTCTTCCCAGTTCCCTAGTCCAGGCCCCCTGTTATTCTTGACATCGGGGTTCCTGATCCCATACATATTCGAATGCAAGCATAATTTTCTTTAAAAATCTTCCGAGTATATCTACATAGTATAAAGTAAAGTCCCCCGTTAGGCGTCTCGTTGTTTGTTCTGGCTAATCTCGAGAAACACTCGACTGATTGTGATGCTTTTCACTGTTTTATAGAGCATTTCTCTGGGAAGGTTTAGGTGTATGAAACATTAACCTATGACAACACGAAGCCCGGCAGTGGCGATTTTAGTAATGTATTGCTAGAGAAGGTTTGTGCGCATCGCAGCGCTCATAGAACAGCTAACAATGTAACTCAACATCCCTATCACTGTGCGGAGAATCGTCATCACGCGTCTATATAATGCGCGTATGCCCCTGTATGTAAGTATACAGTATTGTTTTCATAAAACCAGATCCTGCTTTTTAGTTACTTTGGTTTCCCACCTTTATCGTGAGATGTTGGATTACTACAGGCTTACTATGTTGCTCTTGTGGGCGCTTGGTGTTACGCCACACGAGGGAAAAACTTCGACTACTTCAGAATGTGTTGGTCAGTTTTATTATAACGGTCGTTATGATTATCCAGGTAACTATACGAGTTACATTTTAAATCCATTCGATACAGTTTATATCATCTACTGCTTCTAATCATCCACCGTATTTAGTCGATTTACTATTTAAAGTTTATTCGAATTATAATATTTGAAGCCAGTTAATTGAATTCTTTAATCCCACTATAGTTTCATTAGACCACATTCATTAATTGTACATGCTCCCCATAATTTTTTAACACGTTGATTGCGCTGCTTCAGATGTGGATAATTAAAAACTAAATATTTTATAGTTCGAGGGAAGAATGTTTCACATTCTATCTCATAGTTTATACTTGGTTCTTACTCACAATGATTACCCATACAAGTGCCTAAAAACCAATTTCAGGATTTTTCCCTAACCAACACCTAAGGAGGTGAAAAGGGGTGAAATGTGTTTTCATGGAGCTCTTAACACCTCAACGACCACCTCCGTATCACGTACGGACCCTCCGTTTTCCACTGGTCGCCCGCCTCCGTATCTCGTACGGACCCTGTCTTTCAAGCGGCTACCGCTTCATTCGAAAAATGAAATAAAAGAATAATCGACTTTTAGACCGGAACATCCTCCTAATATCTCTTGGGCCCGAAGCGAAGCGCGGATGTATTTTGCTAGTTAATTATATAGCTATTAGTCACTCACCATTTTCACTAACGACAGTCAATGCTAACCGGTGTCGATGCATCAGCAGTAGAGTCCACTACGTTAAACAGTCTCTTCCAGAATCACAAGCAGAATATGCATCACTCAGTAAAAGTTTATAGTATAGCCACCCTTGCGAATGACACTGTGCACTGTGCCCCATCCAGAACAAGATTGAAGAGAAATTTGTGTGAAGAAATATTTCAGCCAAGAAAGAGGTAAAAGAAAGGGGAGAAAAATTTATAGTGTTCGGGCATCCTATAGCATTCAAAATTGACGATAATCATACACTTCATGTTGTGTATAGCCTTATCGATCGATGGGGCATGTTGCACCCTCGTCGCAATTTATTTCCACAATTTTTAAATTACACCGCCTGTCAATCATGCTCTCCCCCGTGGTGCGTTTCTACATTAAGAGAAAAAGTTTGCGTGGCAGATATGGAAATAAGAAAAGGGAGACGGAAAGTGATAGAATTGAGGGATAGGTACTGCCGTCAGTTGTCTTTCGACGGTGTAGTAGTATGGATCGTGAGATGTTGGATTACTACAGGCTTACTATATTGCTCTTTTCGGCAGTTGGTCTTTGGCCACACCAGAGGGAAAAGCTTCGACTACTTCTGAATGTGGTGTTCAGTTTTGTTATAACCGTGGCTGTGATCATCCAGGTACAACTACATGAGTTGCATTTTCAATCTATTCGTTACAGCATCCATTGCTTCTAATTATTCACTTTATTTGATCGATATTCTATGTAAAGCTTATTCGAATTACAATATTTGAAGCCAGTTAATTTAATGATTCCTTGCAGTATCCCACTATAGTTTCATTAGACCACATTCACTAATTGTAAGCAATACTGCCAAGTGATTGCGTTGATTGCGCTGCTTCAGATGTAGATTATTGAAAACAAAATATTTCATAGTTTAAAGGAAGAATGTCTCACATTTTGGCTCATAATTTATACTTAATATTCTGCATCATTCCAAATGAAACTAATGTTGTTCGGGAATCTGCAAATTTAAGAACTCCTTCATTGCAAACATTCTTCGCATCACATGTGGCCATATTGCAAACAAGAATGCAGAAGTACAGGATACCTAAATTAAAATGAAATCACTTCCCCCAGTTTTCATACATCCTCCATGGCCATCAAATGTGAGGGACCTTTGTGTTTTCTTGTGATCTTTTGCTGCAATAATCCCTATGTCATAGTGTAATAACATCTAACCCGACCAAATGTCATCATTTTCCAGGTGACACCGTTCGTTAGCGGGAAGGCCACGAAACAGGATATTTTGAAGAATATTTCATTTATATTTATGACGTTAAGCGTTCTCGCGAAGTACTGTATATTTTTGCATCAAACTGAAGTAGTGAGTTGATATTTACAATTAGATCTACCATTCACCCGATACAACGTAATATTAATGAAACAATCAGATTGGGGATCTTTTCGAAGGCATAAAGAGGGATTGGAAGACAGCCAATGACGAGGAACTAAAGATCATTAAAGCACATGCTTACATGGGAAAACGTTACTCAATGTTTCTTGCAGGTGAGGGCTACACATGTCACGAAACAATGAAGATTTTCATGTTGACGAGGTTGCGCAAAACACCTGTTGCAGTATTTATTTACTTGTCGGCGTTTGGAGCGGTGGCACTTCACTTCTCTTCCACATTTTTGAACATTGTGTTACCGTTGAACGAAACACGCCTTTATAAACCGCCGATAGTAACGGAGTACTTCATAGACGAGCAGAAGTACTACTTTCGAATCGCAATGTTTCAGGGTGTGGTGATTTTAATAGAATGCACTGTATTAACAGTCACTGAGTCGTTGACTTTTATGTGGTTCATGCACGGTGCGTGCTTGTACAAGCTTGTCAGGTAAAAGAAAATTGGTTCTCCCATGTTCTGATGCCTTATTGCTTGTTTGGTTTTTGAAAAGACCGACAGGGAATAAGTTGGGAGTTCATGACACTGCTGTCCAACGTCTGTTAAGTAGAATATTGATTACAGTACTTCAATGTTATATCGTTCATAGTCTGGTAATTTTGTTAACTTTACGAATTTTATAACACCAACCAAATATAGTATAGCGGAAAAGACTCCATTTTTTACACTCCTCTCGAGCAAATATACACCTTATACTCTTCTAATACTGAAATTGATGTAATTACTAAAAGCCTCTTTTCTCTTTTGCAAGGCTCGTCACTTCTTCATAATTATGTTTTCATACTATTTTGTTACATATAAAAACCAACGACTATATTAGTGCCATTTGCAGTTACCGCATCAATGTAGCAGTTCTTGATCGTATCAACGGCTCATATAGTATGGAGAAAACTTGTAATAGAGACGGCAGAGAAGGTGTGACGAGAGCTGTACTGATGCACAACAGAGCACACACGTTAGTACCTATCTATATTCGATAGAAGCCGTTTCCGTTGAGCGTTATTAAAAATTGACAATACTGCACCAGTGTTGCTTCTAAGCACAAAAACCCTAGAGAAAAATTCTGCAGAATTTCATAAGCTTAAAGTTTCGTTCACAGTAACAGTGATTCTAGATCAAGATGTATTTAACATGTTTTCCCACGTTTAAATGTTTAAAATCAGCCCTGAATGTGTGTTATTTCCACTCAGTCGCATTCTTTACTTTGTGCAAATAGTACTGTTTATTTTTAAAGGTTTCTCAAAGATCTGATGTCGAACGTTAGAATAGTGTATTCTATTCTTCTTATCCTAGGTGTTACGTCTCTGAGTATTAATTTGTTCATCGTAAGTAACTTACATTTAGGTTCGCGAATATGAATGCACGATATCAGAGAATTTAATTGCACACATTTTCAGCTGTCCCAATCAATGCGTGAAGAAGATAACATCGGAGAGACGTTGGTTTCGATGGCGTTTGTTATTTCTGAAATGAGTTATATGTTTTATGTAAATTTCATAATCCAGAAACTGGTAGATTCTTGCGAGGACGTTTTCACAGCTATGTAAGTGACAGTTATTTTCTTTCGATAAAACAGAATGAACTAGATTTGTATAATCATTCGTATACGCCTCGGAATGAACTGAAAAATATGTATGAAACATATTTTTATCATACTCGTAGGTACAACACAGAGTGGTATAAAACGCCAGTGTCCACTCAGAAATTACTATTATTTATTATGTTGGAAAGTGTTTTACCACCTGACTGCAAAATACTGCTAGCGTATAATCCGTCAATTGAGGGTTTCTCGATGGTACATATTTTTTAAAGCATTTCAACTCACTGTATCTTTAATTTCATTATTCTCTTCAGTTCTTTTCTGATCAAAGCTTAAATTTTTCCTCAGCTCTTGAGAACATCGGTATCTTATTTTATGGTAATGTCCTCCATGCAGTAAACATGCGAGTCGTTCTGCTATAGTAATTTGAAAACTTTTAGAATATAGCTAATAAATATGCATGATGTACTTCCTTTTTTCTGCATTGCTCAGTTAAATAGCTGTCCCTTGCATTGTTACCACATAAAATCATTAACATTAACTTCTTTTGTTTAATCTAATTACTAGTCTGGTCTGACCTCAGTTTTGCTCTAGTTACCGCTACGATATAATTGGTTAAATTAACTGAATAACTAAATTAACGCCCTAGCTTTAAAAAGACCGGGATTACCGAAGTATAAAAGTATCCATATAATTCACCGCTATAGCACTTCTGTTTCGAACGAACTACATTCTGTAGATATGATATGAAATGGTATGATGCACCATTCCCAACACGATAATTGCTCGTATTCATTATACAAGGAAGAATTGTATGCCTACAAATAAATTTCTACGGTACATCCAAACCATCGATGGAGTTTTTTTTTATTGTAAACAATATTCAAATAAAATAAAAGAAAGAGAAATAAAAATAAAGCTGTTTTCAAGTAAGTCGTAATATGAAAACATGATTTTGGTTTCACAAAGAGTATATAAACAGTTCAATATCGGATGTACACTTATATCGAATTGTATATGGAGGAAGTATGTCGAACCCCCACTCAGGTGGTGGGGGTTCGTGGTTGCCGTTCTGAACCTATTTTTGCATCATCGGAGTGCCTCAAGGGTCGCATTTGGGTCCCGTGCTTTTTTGTATTTTTGTATTTTTATTAACGATCTCGAAGACTTTTTTCATTTTGCTACCCCATTGTTTTTCACTGATAACCTGAAATTACTTTCTCGTATTAATTCCCTTGAGGATTCACGGAATCTACAATGTGACCTCAATCGGTTGTCTGATTGGTGCAGACTTAATATTCTTTACTTGAATTTATCGAAATGCCAGGTTCTGAGGTTCTCCCGATCACTCAGTACCTTAAATTATGCCTATTCTCTGGACAGGGTTCACTTGTCTGGCATTGCGTCTGTCACCTCGGGGTGTCTTACGACTCGATTTTTTCCTTTAAACTGCGTGTTAAGGGGGCCGTCTCAGTTTTGTTATTGTCCGTCTCGTTGTAAACAAACCGGTTCAACCGATTTTCGTCCTGGAATCGGCCAGAAGGAAGTTTTTGCGGGTACAGTTGCCTTCAGTAAACATCTGTGGGGGTTGGGACGGTGCGTTTGAACGCTAATAAGCATTGTACATTGAAATAATAATGAATTTATGAATCGAAAACTGACAGAATGAAGCTTCAAGGCTTCTCCGTTGGTGGCGCTAATGGTGCACTGTAGCTACGTAGCACCAGCGTGACGTATAAATTCATTATTACTTCAATATACAGTGCTTATTAGCGTTCAAACGCACCGTCCCACCCCCCACAGATGTTTACTGAAGGCAACTGTACCCGCAAAAACTTCCTTCTGGCCGATTCCAGGACGAAAATCGGTTGAACCGGTTTGTTTACTACACGCGTATACGTACACGCTTAACTTAGCTTGTGTGAGCGTACGCACACATTCGCGGCCCGGTGAGACGGCCCCCTTAATAGAGTCGCTAATGCGGCAACCAACCAACTGTGTTTCATAATGACGCACTCGCGTGGGTTCAAGATCCAGCGGACT
The DNA here is from genome assembly GCA_929113495.1 of Andrena minutula. NCBI lineage: Eukaryota > Metazoa > Arthropoda > Insecta > Hymenoptera > Andrenidae > Andrena > Andrena minutula. Next base: position 7,917,796 of record OV815996.1, on the reverse strand, counting down.
TTTAAACTACTGTGTAACAGTTTGGTAAGACCCTTTTTGCAGTATGCATCTGTGATTTGGGCCCCGCACCAAGCCTACCTGCGCGGTGAGCTAGACTGAGTCCAGCACAGATTCGTGCGGCTTGCGTCGTTCCGTCTCGGGCAACCTATGCATAGGTTTGATCGCGAGAATCAGCCGTTGCTGCACAGGTTTAACTTCTTGACGATCCAGCAACGCCTACGGCTAGCGGACTTGTCCATCCTATTCAGGATTCTAAATGGTCAACTTTATTGCCCTCAACTTCTAGAGTTAATTAATTTTTATATTACACCTAGGCCGCTGCGGCATACTCCGCTATTTTATGTTAAGGCGTAAAGAACTAATAGGCGCATGAGAGACCCTATTTCTCGACTTTGTACGTGCGGCAATGGGGTAGCTGACCATGTTAACCTCTTTGGATCCTCTGTCGACACTTTTAAACGATCAGTCATCTCATTGTTTCGCACGTCCTTACTCTAAATGTTATTGTCTTGCCATCGGGAATTTCTGAATTCGCCATTGCTTTCTGTCTTGCGTTCTGTACATTACTGTTTTATACTATCTTGTTAATACTGGGGCTAAACCTGTTTAATAATAAATAATAACATGTAATTGGTATTTTTGTTTTAGAGAAGTTCCATTGCTTTTTCGATGGAATAGGATATACCTAATACGGGTGTAAACGGTATACATAGCGATATTTTAGGGTGTGATAGAAGAGGTCCAATGGAACATGAAAAGGTCCTATGACATAATGTCCGATCGGTCTCCATTATACAGTAATACTGCCGAAAAGTTAGCCACATGCGGTTGAAACGGATAGTAGCTCGCGCATATGGATAAGACAAACACATTGAAATAGGGTGTTAACCTTTAACCTTTTGTGTAATTCCTAAAATAGGTGTGTTTTTCGGAAGGAAAAACTGTTAAGGGTGATCCACCAGCGACTGGACTCAAGGAGATGCCGCCTTGTACCCCGTGGCGAATACAACACCGAGTGATGCCTCACCGAATGTTTATGGCTTTCGGCCCATGAAGGAGTTGGAATACCTACCCATTAAGAAGTGAGAAATCTTTCAGCTTCGCATTTCTCATCAGATCTCTGCGAAGATGATGCCAGTCGATAGCTTATGTTTCTCCGATCAAAATAACACCAAGAACAACGTAATTCGGACCGCAATGAAGGAAATTCGATGAAAAATTGATTTCCATAATCTCAAACTAATTTCGTTAAAAATAGTCCGATTTACATGCCATTTGGTATGATTTACATCGAAAAAACGCAATGAATTTCGATACCGATACGATAAAGAATAAACTATTCAGTTTTTCTAAAACGCAGCGAATCGAAGTCGACACCCCGCAGTCGAGGGTGAAATTATTTATTACAGAATATTAAGAAATTCTTTACTCTTCATCGTATCGATTTGCAAGTGACGCCAATGAATTCCTGGCGTTCTCCCGATTAAAAGTACACCAAATGTCGTGCAAATCAGACTACTTTTACTTAGACCCACATAGGGTTGCAAATTACGTACCGGAGCCTCCAATGAGGTAGGTAAACGGGAAATGGTGGGCGTCTCCTCGAATTCTATTTCACCGTGGTACAAATCTACTTTTTACCTAAATATGCCAAATGTAGCATATTATTGATGTATACGTATTATCCATCATTTAATACGCCTCGCGGGGAGACACAGGATGGAAAGGGGTAGTCCGCTGACTGCCATGTGGTCCCACCTGCATCGTCCTCCCTTAAAATTAAGGACGAATCCCTTATCTCTCGAGTAGAAACACGCATTGGAATATCAAAACAAAGACACGCGTAACGTATTCAATGAGAGAAAGGGTGAGGCGTAGGGAGGAGATTGTATTCCGATCAATCAAGCCTGCATTCTTTGCAGACGCGAAGTTTCCACCTTTTCACAGTAATATCTCCTCCTTATGGCCCACCTTCTCTCGCAGCGCACACCTCAATGCGCTCTTTTGTTTTGTTATTCCAGCGTGTGTTTATACTCGACAAATAAGGAATCCGTCTTTAATTTGAAAGGTCGACGATGCAGGCAGGACCACGCGATTAGTCACCAATAATTGTCATTCGGAAAGTACAGTTTTCTCATTATCGTAAGAGTAGGCGCGCATTGGCGGCGCCTGGTTGCGTGACAGTTAACGGGGACCTACTCTACTCTACAGATTGTGTGTGCAATGATGTATCAGTACGGAGACCTCACCCTGATAACCAGGTCTGCCGGCAGATCCGGCGCAGTTTATGTCCGCATTCAACTACGGATCTGCCGGCAGACCCTGACAAGGCAGAATCTGCTGCGGATCTGCCGTTCATCTGCCGGCAGATCCGCAGCAGATCCTGCTGCCCGTCCGACACATCCAATAGCGCCATCTGAAGGCAGGGTCTGCTGCGGATCTGCCGTCCATCTGCCGGCAGACCCTGCCTTGTCAGACCCTGCTGTCCATCTGCTGACAGACTGCAGGCAGGGTGGTTATCAGGGCAGGTAGCAAAGTGACGTTTTTCGATTCAGGGGTCGTTCGTTGAGGGGTTAACCTCTCAAAAAAGGTCAAAAAACGAAAAACGTCACTTTGCTACCTGAGGCCTCCGCACTGAAACATCACTGTACAGACAACCTATAGGGTATCTGGTACTGACGCGGTAGCCGCTTGAAAGACATGGTTCGTACGAGATACGGAGGCGGGCGACCAGTGGAAAACGGAGGGTTCGTACGAGATACGGAGGTGGTCGTTGAGAAGTTAAGCGAGATTCACACTAACCGTCTAGACGGCGGCAGGACGACGGCCGTCCCACTAGGGCAATGGAGAAGTATGAATCTGTGTCTCTGTTGCGCTAGTAGAACGGCCGTCGTCCTGCCGCTGTCCGGACGGTTAGTGTGAATCTCGCTTTAACCCCTCAACGACCGACCCCTTAACGAAAATCAAGCCCGATTTATGATAAAAATAGAAACGTATACGTTAAACATCAACCATTTTTTCCCAAATCAATATTTCGAAAAATCCTTCGTTCAAAGACAAGATAATATAATATAATAAGTAAATTCTTTTGAATTTTTTAATTTAAATGATCGACTTGCGAACAGCAGTCGTCACCGCAGAAGCCTTTTTTGAGAGGACCTTCGAGTGATGGACAATAACTTTGTTATTAATAAATATTTTTAAATAAAAAAATTACGATACACAGTACTAGATGCAATCCTTAAAAAGAAAAAGATTTTTTGAGAAATGTGTTCTAGCTTTCGAGTAAAAAATTTCGAAAGATCACCCTTTTTTCGGCCTCCTGACTGAGCATGGCCCCTTAATATCTCTTGGGACCGAAGCGAAACGCGGATGAATTGTGCTAGTTAATTAAATAGCTATTAGTCACTCACCATTTTCACTAACGACAGTCAATGCTAACCGGTGTCGATGCATCAGCAATAGAGTCCACTACGTTAAACAGTCTCTTCCAGAATCACAAGCAGAATATGCATCACCCACTAACAGTTTATAGTATAACCACCCTTACGAATGACACTGTGCACTGTGCCCCATCCAGAACAAGACTGAAGAGAAAGTGTGTGAAGAAATATTTCAGCCAAGAAAGAGGTAAAAGAAAGGGGAGAAAAATTTGTATTGTTCAGGCAACCTATAGCATTCAAAATTGACGATAATCATACACTTCATGTTGTGTATAGCCTTATCGACCGATGGGGCATGTTGCACCCTCGTCGCAATTTATTTCCACAATTTTTAAATTACACCGCCTGTCAATCATGCTCTCCCCCGTGATGTGTTTCTACATTAAGAGAAAAAGTTTCCGTGGCAGATATGGAAATAAGAAAAGGGAGACGGAAAGTGATAGAATTCAGGGATAGGTACTGCGGTCAGTTGTCTTTCGACGGTGTAGTAGTATGGATCGTGAGATGTTGGATTACTACAGGTTTACTATACTGTTCTTGTCAGCTGTTGGTCTTTGGCCACACCAGAGGGAAAAGCTTCGACTACTTCTGACTGTAGTGGTCAGTTTTGTTATAACCGTGGCTGTGATCGTCATGGTACAAGTATATGAGTTGCATTGTCAATCTATTCGTTATACCATCCACTGCTTCTAATAATTCACTTTATTTAGTCGATTTTCTATGTAAAGCTTATTCGAATTACAATATTTGATGCCAGTTAATTTAATGATTCCTTGCAGTATCCCACTACAGTTTCATTAGACCACATTCACTAATTGTAAGCAATACTACCAAGTGATTGCGTTGATTGCGCTGCTTCAGATGTAGATTATTGAGAACAAAATATTTCATAGTATAAAGGAAGAATGTCTCACATTTTGGCTCATAATTTATACTTAATATTCTGCATCATTCCAAATGAAACTAATGTTGTTCGGGAATCTGCAAATTTTAGAACTCCTTCATTGCAGACATTCTTCGCATCACATTGGGCCATATTGCAAACAAGAATGCAGAAGTACAGGATACCTAAATTAAAATAAAATCACTTCCCCCAGTTTTCGTAGATCCTCCATGGCCATCAAATGTGAGGAACCTTTATGTTTTCTTATGACCTTTACTGCAATAATCCTCATATCATAGTGTAATAACATCAAACCCGGCCAAATGTCATCATTTTCCAGGTGACACCGATCGCTAGCGGGAAGGCCACGAAACAGGATATTTTGAAGAATATTTCGTTTATATGTATGAATTTAGGCGTTCTCGCGAAGTACTGTATATTTTTGCATCAAACTGAAGTAGTGAGTTGATATTTACAATTAGATCTACCGTTCACCCGATACAACGTAATATTAATCAAACAATCAGGTTATGGATCTTTTCGATGGCATAAAGAGGGATTGGAAGACAGCTAATGCCGAGGAACTAAAGATCATTAAAGAACATGCTAACTTGGGAAAACGTTACTCAATGTTTTTTGCAGGTGAGGACTACACATGTGACGAAACAATGAAGATTTACATGTTGACGAGGTTGCGCAAAACACCTGTTGCAGTATTTATTTACTTGTCGGCGTTTGGAGCGGTGGCACTTCATTTCTCTTCCACATTTTTGGACATTGTGTTACCGTTGAACGAAACACGCCTTTATAAATCGCCCATAGTAACGGAGTACTTCATAGAACAGCAGAAGTACTACTTTCGAATCGCAATGTTTCAGGGTGTGGTGATTTTAATAGACGGCACTGTATTTGCAGTCACTGAGTCGTTGACTTTTATGTGGTTCATGCACGGTGCGTGCTTGTATAAGCTTGTCAGGTAAAGAAAATTGGTTGTCCCATGTTCCGATGCCTTATTGCTTGTTTGGTTTTTGAAAGGGCCGATAGGTAATAAGTTGGGGGTTCATGACATACCCGTCTAACATCTGTTAAGTAACTTTACGAATTTTACAACACCAACAAAATATAGTATAGCGGAATAGATTCCATTTTTTACACTCCTCTCGAGCAAATATACACCTTATGCTCTTCTAATACTGAAATTGATGTAATTTCTAAAAGCCTCTTTTTTCTTTTGCAAGGCTCGTCACTTCTTCATGATTATATTTTCATACTATTTTGTTACATATAAAAAGCAACGACTACATTAGTGCCATTTGCAGTTACCGCATCAATGTAGCAGTTCTTGATTGTATCAACGGCTCATATAGTATGGAGAAAACTTATAATAGAGACGGCAGAGAAGGTGTGACGAGAGCTGTACTGATGCACAACAGAGCACACACGTCAGTACCCATCTATATTCGATAGAAGCCGTTTAGGTTGAGCGTTATTAAAAATGGACAATACTGCACCAGTGTTGCTTCTAAGCACAAAAACCGGAGAGAAAAAGTCTGCAGAATTTCATAAGCTTAAATTTTCGTTCACTGTGACAGTGATTCTAGATCAAGATGTATTTAACATGTTTTCCCACGTTTAAATGTTTAAAATCAGCCCTGAATGTGTGTTATTCCCTCTCAGTCGCATTCTTTACTTTGTGCAAACAGTGCTGTTTATTTTTAAAGGTTTCTCAAAGATCTGATGTCGAACGGTAGATTAGTGTATTCTATTCTTCTTATCCTAGGTGTTACGTCTCTGAGTATTAATTTGTTCATCGTAAGTAACTTACATTTAGGTTGGCGAATATGAATGCACGATATCAGAGAATTTAATTGCACACATTTTCAGATGTCCCAATCAATGCGTGAAGAAGATAACATCGAAGATACGTTGATTTCGATGATGTTTGTTATTTCTGAAATGAGTTATATGTTTTATGTAAATTTCGTAATCCAGAATCTGGTAGATTCTTGCGAGGACGTTTTCACAGCTATGTAAGTAATAGTTATTTTCTTTCGATAAAACAGAATGAACTAGATTTGTATAATCATTCGTATACGCCACGGAATGAACGGAAAAATGTATATGAAACATATTTTTATCATACTCGTAGGTACAACACGGAGTGGTATAAAACGCCAGTGTCCACTCAGAAATTACTATTATTTATTATGTTGAAAAGTGTTTTACCACCTGACTGCAAACTACTGCTAGCGTATAATCCGTCGATTGAGGGTTTCTCGAAGGTACATATTTTTTAAAGCATTTCAACTCACTGTATCTTTAATTTCATTATTCTCTTCAGTTCTTTTCTGATCAAAGCTTAAATTTTTCCTCAGCTCTTGAGAACATCGGTATCTTATTTTATGGTAATGTCCTCCATGCAGTAAGCATACAAGTTGTTCTGCTATAGAAAATTTGAAAACTTGAAGAAAATAGGCAATAAATGTGCATGATGTACTTCCTTTTTCTGCATTGCTCAGTTAAATAGCTGACCCTTGCATTTTTACCACATAAAAACATTAACATTAACTAATTTTGCTTAATCTAATTACTAGTCTGGACAGACCTCAGTTTTGCTGTAGTTACCGCTACGATATACTTGATTAAATTCACTGAATAACTAAATTAACGCCCTACCTTTAAAAAGACCGGGATTACCGAAGTAGAAAAGTATCCATATAATTCACCGGTATACCACTTATGTTTCGAACGAACTACATTCTGTAGATATGATATGAAATGGTATGATGCACCATTCCCAACACGATAATTGCTCGTATTCATTATACAAGGAAGAATTGTATGCCTACAAATAAATTTCTACGGTACATCCAAACCATCGATGGAGTTTTTTTTATTGTAAACAATATTCAAATGAAAAATAAAAGATTGCACTCGCTGCAGAAGGTATTGTGCCACCAAGAATCACGCCTCTAAATGTAGGTCATATCAGGTACGACCACAACTACAATTAGTATCTTAACTGAATAATCGTAGGTGACTTGGAGCGGCCAATATCTTTTGCTCCACATACATATAACAGAAGCAATGTGACGATCTGAGAATTGTGTTTTATTATAAATATGAAAACATCCTGCACCTACATTTTGATGCTATGCTTTGTCCTGATATGATAACGATAGTGAGACAATAATAAACTTTCAAAAACAGGCTGTGAAAGAAACAGAAATAAAAATAAAGCTGTTTTCAAGTAAGTCGTAATATGAATACATGATTTTGGTTTCACAAAGAGTACATAAACAATTCAATATCGTATATACACTTATATCAGGCACTCGCGTGGGTTCAAGAACCAGCGGACTTTTAACACTGTACATTGAAATAATAATGAATTTATGAATCGAAAACTGACAGAATGAAGCTTCAGGGCTTCTCCGTTGGTTGCGCTAATGGTGTACTGCAGCTACGTAGCACCGGCGTGACATATAAATTCATTATTATTTCAACATACAGTGCTTATTAGCGTTCAAACGCACCAGACCACCCTGCACAGATGTTTACTGAAGGTACTGTACCCGCAAAAACTCCCTTCTGGCCGATTCCAGGGCGAAGGTTGTAATTTACGGTTTGTTTACTACACGCGTATACGTACACGCTTAACTTAGCTTGTGTGAGCGTCCGCACACATTCAAGGCTCGGTAAGACGACCCCTTTAAGTGTGTGGTTAGTCAAGAGGCATAATTTATTGTACTCGCGTAGTTGTAATATTAATTTTTTCAAGTTGTTTGCGAACATAGATTCGACGGTATCTGGAGATTGTGAAATACGATTATAACAATGTACGAAATGAAAGAGAATTGGCTGTACTGAAGGAACATGCAAGGATGGGAAGATTTTACGTAATGATTTTTGTGCGTAAGGAACAATCTCAGTAGAAGTCTATGCGTTGTACTGAGTTCGGACCAACTGGCTGATGGAAAAAAAACACTAAAAGTTGGAATATATTTTACAGTGTTCGTCTATGCAACATTCTTCGCTATATTAGTGAGTCCGTTCTCCGCTGATGTACTTGACTGGATTATACCACTAAATGAATCACGTCGACGTGAACTTCCGGTTCGGATGGAATTTTTGATTGATCAAGAGACGCATTATTATCTGCCCGCTTTCATATTTGATTTGATTATTTTAAATATCGTCGTCTTGGCTGTGGTTACAGACAGCATTGTGACAATGTGGTTACTACACTGTTGTGGTCTTTTCGCAATTGCTAGGTAAACAAAGGATGATATTCCGTCTGCATTTAAAAAGTATTAGTGTCGTGAAAAAGTACAGTGCATTGCACGAATATGAAATTTGTTATCACATTAATTTCTTGTGCAAAATTTCTTCTTTTAAATATTTTCAATCAGTCAAAAATACTATTTAGTATTTATTACTCGATATATAAAGATGAAAGTACGTAATCGTGGTTTATTGTATCATGAGTTATATACTCCCCTATCTGTTCTAAATTCACTGTCACTACGACGGAAGATACAACTTTTATTGTTAAATATCTCTTAAACTATTAGATGTTCACATTTAATAGTCGAACAGGTGTCGAATATTTATCAAGGCTCTAGCGTTTTTGTACAAAGCTTCTTCAAAATCGGTAACTAATACCCAGGGTTGACGCAAAGACGATTGCTGCGCTAATGCTTTTTTCTATTTAATATGTCGTGTCTTTAAAGGGTGTCATAAAACAAAGGATTATATTTACATTTTGTTTATGTGGGAGTTGGATTCCTTTATTATTAGGTGTGCGATATAGTTTTTTAGCACCCCTTTCGGCGGGCGCCCTAATGTGGTCCATAACTTGCATAATGGGTTCCGCCGGTCCTGGTAACACATCATGTGGTTCCGACATTCTCGAAGTACAGTAATTCGTCGTAATAGTCCCGACGAACTAGGCTGGCGGCGGGACAACAACGCGATGCGGACAGTATTCCCTTAGAGTAGTATATGTTCTAAGGCTATTCCGTGCGGCCGATGCCGCGAGTGAGAAAACCCAAGAGCCGAGCGAGAGGGAACGAAACAATTGACACGAAGTTGCCGTCGTCTCTTTCGTTCTCTTACTCTCGACCAAAGGATTCCAACAAATGGTGGGGATAGTGAGCGGTACTATTACGCATGGTAAAAATGGGACAATAAGGACGAATTACTCTGTATACTATTGACTGTCCTTGTCACATGATTCGAGTGAAGACAGGCGTAAAACAATGAGGAATTATCCACCTCGGTTATAGTTCCATGAGTGGACTCGATCACCGAAACTATAACTGGGGCTCACTGCACTACGTACAAATCTATGTGTATCCGAGAAAGTTTAGATGAGCATTTTATAGAAGGTCGTTATCAAACATTAATATTTCAAACGATATTCTTATTTTCCTAGTGTTGCACTGATATACATAAATCTTATAATTATTCTTTTCTATTCGCATTGTACCTGTATATGTGTATGTAATTCTATAAAATTAGTGCTGATCTAAAAAGTATTATAATTAGATTATTTACTGCGTAGTTATCGTGTAAAAGAAGCAGAAGCCTGCAATTCCCAGGGGATTCATATTTCTAAAAAGAGTATTCAGATGACAAAATCTCTCGCCAGTGCAGTAGACATGCACATAAAAGCAACTAAGTACGTGCTCATGTTATCACACCGTGCGATTGTAAATTCTACACTTTTAAACGTGTACTTTGTAGAATACTATCGTTACTTATAAATTACGGTAAGTTAGTGTTTGGTTATGTCTTTTAATGACAGCAGCCTGAATTATTGTTAAAGATTCGTCAACCGTATAAAATCCAATTTTTTTTCAATATACTTTATTCTCCTTGTTATTGGAGTGGTAATGCAAGGTATTCATTTATTTCTTGTAAGTTTCACCATCAATTTTTAGGCTTATGGCAGAAAACTGAATTATGGTTATACATTATATGATACGCGAATATTCATATTTTCAGATGTCTGAGGCAATCTTAGTTAACAAAATTGATGATATATTTCTATATGGAATGTGTGTCTTTGGGGGATATACCTATATATTTTACCTTAATTATATATTCGAACAAGTCATGGATTCACATAAAACTATTAGGACCTTGAATAAGTTCTCGCTGTTTCTTTTACAAAATAAAAGCTTTATTTAAATTATAAGGAACAAAAACATTTCATTCAAAGTATTGCCCATCACTAGCGACCACTTTCTCCCATCTTTCTGGCAGTATATGAATTCCGCGTCGGAAAAACGACATGTCTTTTGAGGCTATCCAAGAATCGATCCATTTTTTAGCTTCTTCATAAGATTGAAAGCGCTGGTCAGCTAGGCCATGTGCCATCGAACGGAATAGGTGAAAATCAGAAGGGGCTATGTCAGGTGAATACGGCGGGTGGGGTAGAACTTCCCATTGAAGCGTTTCCAGGTAGTTTTTCACTGGTTTTGCAACATGAGGCCGAGCGTTGTCATGTAGCAAAATCACTTTTTCGTGTCTCTGCTCGTATAGCGGCCGTTTTTCTTTTAAGGCTCGACTTAAACGCATCAATTGAAGTCGATAGCGCTCCCCCGTGATAGTCTCATTCGGTTTGAGCAGCTCATAATAAATTACACCCTGCTGATTCCACCAAATACAGAGAAGAAGCTTCGAACCATGGATATTTGGTTTTGCAGACGATGTTGATGCACGGCCGGGCTTACCCCACAATTTTCTACGCTTTGGATTATCGTAGTGTATCCACTTTTCATCGCCAATCACGATGCGGTGCAAAAAACCTTTTCTTTTCTGCCGTTGAAGCAGTAGTTCAGACGTGAGAAAACGCCGTTCGACGTCTCTCGGTTTCAATTCATACGGTACCCAATGTCCTTGCTTCTGGATCATTCCTAAAACTTTTAAACGTTTTGAAACAGTTGACTCATCTACTTGTAATGTTTTTCCAAGTTCTGCTAGCGTTTGACATTGGTCTTGATCGAGTAATTCCTCCAACTTTTTGTCTTCAATTTTTTTCGGTGCGCCAGAACATTGTTTATCCTCAAGTTCAAAATCATTATTTTTGAAGCGTCGAAACCAGTCTCTGCATGTCGTATCCGACAAAGCATTGTCACCATAAGTCTCAGCAAGAATTCTATGTGCTTCAGCTGCAGATTTCTTTTGAGTAAAATAGTGCAATAAAATTCCCCGCAAATACACTTTATTTTGCACAAAAGTAGACATTTTCAGAACTAAGAAAAAATTACTTTGTTTACACTACAGTGAACTACCATACACTGAAATTTAAGGTTAGATACAGTACTGCCTTGCATGTGTGTTACCATTCGAAATTTCACGAACGGGGTACTGTTACTGCCATCTTTGAAGAAACAGCGAGAACTTATTCAAGGTCCTAATATTTTCGTAGAACTGTACGTACACGTCGTTCCTATCATTTTGTTTAAAGTGTGATCGTTCAAACATTGACAACAATCTTTGGCGGTTATTATCATTCCATTTTCTGGATTCCTACAATATACCACACTATTAACGAATTAATTTCTTGGGTATTAAATGGGTAAACAATTTCAGTCATTTATCAGTTTAATAGTACTGAACCCACTTTGTAGGTGCAACACACAGTGGTACGAAGCACCGATACGCGAACAAAAAATAATATCGCTTATGATGCTAAGATGTTCAAAACCTATTTCTTTCAATATGTACAACATGTATTCTGTATCTTCAGAAGGATTTTCGTTGGTACGTAGCTTGCTACAAAGCACTAAACACATACACGCACATTCAATCAGAATAAAACTAGTAAATCTATATTTGTGTTCTAGATCTTGAGACGAACAATGTCCTACTTCGCGGTAATTTCGTCGGTCTCGTCAGAGAACTAAATAGTTACAACCTCATATAGTCTGGATTATTATGTACATTAATAAGGATAATATTTATATACGCACGTGCCGAGGAATGGAATCGTGTGTACAGTAATCACAGTATCTTCATTGGTTCAAATCCCTAAGTAGTGTATCATATAATACCCAACAGTGTTCTGATAAGAAACATTTGTAACTATTTATAGTGTGCGTCTTAATCTATAGTGTACGTTTTATCACTCATTCGAGCATAACAAGTAGAGAACGTGTATACTTTTCAATTCTTATTCGATACACTAAATTAATTATAAAGCTATTAGTCACTCAAATTTTTCACTAACGACAGTCACTGCTAACCGGTGTCGATGCATCAGCATTAGTTACACTACGCACCTACGAGCTCCAACCTACTCTACTGCAGTTCTCCTCACCGATTCTACTCTTAATAACGGCGTACGGCTGGTTGCCTGCCGCCAGGCGCTGAAAAAGACTCCCTGTGCAGGCCTGCCCTAAGAAAAACCTCGTTCCGCGCAGAGATGATTCTGATGAGGCGCTGATTTGTCCGACTCCCCACTTAACCGCCTACGTTTTTCTCAGACTGTGTTTCAATTCACGCATACTGTGCATGAGATTGATGGCATGGAATTGGTGGCATCGTACGATTCCCTAGAATTTTTTTCACTTGCCACCAATACGATGCCACTTCCGGTACAGCGAGCGGTGTAGTGACTGTTTCTCCTCTGATTTTCTGCGATTGCTGCGCGCTCACTGCACCGGAAGTGGCATCGTATTGGTGACAAGTGAGAGAAATTCTAGGGAATCGTACGATGCCAACAATACGATGCTACCAATTTTATGCGCAGTATGCGTGAATTGAAACACAGCCTTCGTCTTGCCGCTTGTTACCTCTCTGTAAACCGTTCCACAACCTATTGTGTGTACATTGACATCGATCACGTCCCTCCCTTGGACGGGCAGGGAAATCTTCAGGTAAAGCGCTACGAGCAATCGCCTGCGTCGTACCCGTAGGCAGTAGTGGGTGCTGCGCAGATCAGTCACAAAACGGTATGGGCGTAAGGTTTTTCTTAGGATGAATTCAGTACATATAGCCCAATCAAATACTAATACCCAGGACAAAGTGGAAAGTGGAATGCGTTTTGTCGGAATACATCAACAGACATACTAAAGGTAGTAAAAGTTTTTTTATTAATATCTCGAAAACTAATAAATTCCCGAAGCAACAGTTTTAGATTTAGGGTCCACACGCCCTCCCCACCCAAACCTCTTGTCGATCGGCCACTGGGGCCATTCCGAAGTACAGCCAAAAGTATGCTTATATGAGCAAACGTTACTCGAACGATTTTTGCAGATGAGGACTACAGATGTGACGAAATAATGAAAATGTACATGTTGATGAGTTCACACAAAACGTCTGTTATAGTATTCATTTCAAGCCCTCTTTGTACGCGCATCTCTTTCGCGCGGGGCGGTGGAGACTAGATTCTACATAATGCGCGTATGTACCTCTATGTAAGTATATAGTATAGCTGTCATAAAACTTGATTTTTTACCCGACTGCGGCACGCAAAGGAGGGTATTGTGTTTATCAGGCTATGTATGTATGTCCATGTTACGCTCTGGAACCTGTCCGGATACACCGATTTGGACAAATGAGGTGTCTTTAGAATGGTCTTGACGTTCCGAATGTTATAGGATATATAATTTTCAAAAAATGAAAAATAAAAAAAAATAAAAATTTAAAAAACTCGACTGCTTAAAAAGCGAACTAAAATGATAAAAATAATAATAAGATGACAATTTAAATTAACTCAATTGCCTGGAGTCGGAGGCCGTAAATCTTTTGATGCTCTTCTATCCCAAGTGCTTCAAGCTGGTAATAAAAAGAGGTGGACAACATCAATGCAAATTCAAGCTTATATAGTGACATTTCAATTTCAGCGTATTCTGTAACTTATATGTTTCTCTCTTTGTCCGTGTGGGAAATACTGTTAGTGCTGTTAATAGCCATCAAATCTAATTAAGGCGAACAGTGAAACACAATATTTATTTAGACAATATGTCATTTTCTATTTCGAAATAAATGTTCGAATGTAGTTACATCAAATCATTTGCATCAAAATATTTACGGCCTCCGACTGCAGGCAATTAAGTTAATTTAAATTGTCATCTTGTTAGTTATTTTGGTTTCCCATCTTCATCATTACTGACTTCATTCTATGTATACTGCTACGTAGCGATACATGTACGAAACCCGGCCAACGTCGAGTGCTTTAAGCTAGTTAGTAATAAAATCAAATTGCTAGTAGGTCTCTGATAGTATTAAACGCAACAATGCAAGTAATAATAGTAAAATACTACGATATAAAGTGATCTATGCCATACCGTTAAATATATTAATATAATCAGTGCTTAAATTCTAAAAGTCCCATTTTTGCATTCCAACATTCACTCTCGGCACTCGATAAACTATCCCCGCTTTTTTACTACCTGGAAAAAAGTATATAACACTGGGTAAGACTTGCCACAAGTTCATCTATGAAGGAACCACGCAACAAACTTTCACCCTACACACGTACGAATATGCACTCTCAAATTTGTCATTCGGCCGCTAACACATATGAGAGTGTGTTACCTATAACGAACGTAGGAATTCCTAGTCGAAGTATAGTCTTCCACAGGTCACACTGTCCACTCAGAAGAAGTCGGTGATGTTCACTCTTCCACGGTCGCACATTCAATGAAGAAAAGCAGTCGATATTTAACGGCCAAAGTGTTTTCGTCTATTTGTCTCTGCGAGGAAAAATAGAACAAAGAGATAAATATGAACATCAGGAATTGTGAGAAAAAATACTGGGTAACACTCATCCGCATTATTTATTCATAGCATTAGAAGACAAGTGAAGAAGCAAATGCGTATTCGTGATATTTCTCTCTGGCGACCCTATTTTTTCGTTCTAAACCATAAGAACATCAGTTCACGTGCTCCTATCGATCGTGTTTAAATTATAGTGTCCGCCAATCACCCTCCTGCGCAACATAACGTTCTCTCAGATTTTTGAGAGAATATTACTAAGAAATGTTGAAGCATCGTAACACAGGAAGGGGAATGCTAGTAGAATAGTTTTTCTATAGTCAGTCGTGCTTGAACCACTGATCCAGATGGATCAGTTTAGAGAACGTTACTACAAACTAAGCAAAGTTCATCTAATCCTAATTGGCCTTTGGCCATACAGCATTCCCGCAATCACAAAAGTGCAAAGTATCGTTTGTTTCCTTCTCCTTCTTTGCGGTATTGTCTTTCAGGTACAACAATTAACACATTTCAGTTGTCGTAGTTTCAAAAACTTTTGCGACATAATATTTAATCGTAAATCATAGTCTTTAACAATGAATTCTTTGTACATTAATTATTGCACTTTTCAGCTGCTTGTTTTGATAAATGTGCATTACACTCCGATACAAATTATAAAGTGCTTAGCTAACATAGGAGCGGTTGTTGTCAGCCTTATTAAGCATTACACATATTTTTATCAAATCGGATCTGTAAGTGCCATGACAGATTTTTCTAACCGCATTTAGAGTACAATAAATAAACGCGTCATATTTAATATCATTATTGACTCTTCCTGTTTACGTACATGTGCTCATAATGAATATTCAGACTACTTAGGTCAGGTTGATCAACTTTCCCAGAAAATTTTTTCTTTAGTTTGGTTAGTCATGAGGCATAATTTATTGTACTCGCTTAATTGCAATATTATTTTTTTCAAGTTGATTGGAAATATAGATTCGTCAGTATCTGGAGATTGTGAAATACGATTGGAACGATGTACGGAATGAAAGAGAATTGGCTATACTGAAGGAACATGCAAGGATGGGAAGATTTTACGTAATGATTTTTGTGCGTAAGGAACAATCTCAGTAGAAGTCTGCGTTGTACCGAGTTCGAACCAAATGGTTCAGGAAAAAGAAATAGTAAATGTTGTAATATATTTTTCAGTGTTCATATATGCAACATTCTTCGCTATTTTAACAAGTCCGTTCTCCGCTGTTGTTCTTGACTGGACAATACCACTAAATGAATCACGTCGACGTGAACTTCTGGTTGGGATGGAATTTTTCATTGATCAAGAGACGCATTATTATCTGTCCGCTTTCATATTTGGTTTGATATTTTTCTTCGTCGGCTTATTGGCTGTGGCTACAGACAGCATTATGACAATGTGGTTACTACACTGTTGTGGTCTTTTCGCAATTGCGGGGTAAACAAAGTAAACAAAGTTCCGTCTGATTTTAAAAAGCATTAAAGTCATGAAAAAGTAAAATTTGTTGTTACATTAATTTCTTGTGCAAAATTTGTTCTGTTAAATATTTTCAATCGGTCAATAAATACTATTTGGTATTTATTCCCCGAAGCATAAAGATCAAAGTGCGTAATCGTGCTTTATTGTATCATGAGTTAGTATATACTCCCCTATCTGTTCTAAATTCACTATCACTCCGACGGACAAATTCAACTTTTATTGTTAAATATCTCGTAAACTATTAGATGTTCACATTTAACAGTCGAACAGGTGTCGAATATTTATCAATGCTCTACCTATTTACAAAGCTTCTTCAAAATCGGTGCGTAACACCCAGGGTCAGTGCGAGGATGGGTGGTGCCCTTTTGCAAGAAAATCTTTAGCGCCCTCATTCATTGTACCTGCATCCTATTTAATATGTTTGTTCATTACGGGGTACAGTAAAAAAAGAATCATATTTACATTTTGTGTACGCGGGAGTTGGATTCCTTTATTATTTAAGCGTGCGACATAGTTTTTTAGCGCCTCCCTCGGCTGACGCCCTTATGCGGTGCATAACTTGCATAATGGGTTCCACCAGTCCTGGTAACACCTCATGTGGTTCCCTCATTCTCATAGTATATTAGTGACTGTCCTCGTCACATGATTTGAGTGAAGACAGGCGTAAAACAATGAGGAATTATCCACCTCGGTTATAGTTCCATGAATGGACTCGGTCACCGAAACTATAACCGGGGCTCACTACACTACGTATCGATCTATGTGTATCAAAAATAAGTTTGGATGAGCATTTTACACAAGGTTGTTATAAAACATTTATATTTTATACGATATTCTTATTTTCCTAGTGTTGCACTGATATACATAAATCTTGTATTATACTTTTCTACTCGCATTGTACCTGCATATGTGTATATAATTCTATAAAATTAGTGCTGATCTAAAAAGTATTACAATTAAATTAATTACTGCGTAGTTATCGCGTAAGAGAAGCAGTAGCCTGCAATTCCCAAGAGATTCATATTTCTGAAAACAGTATCCGGATGACAAAGTTTCTGGCAAGTGCAGTAGACATGCACATAAAAGCAACTGAGTACGTGCTCATGTTATCACACCGTGCGATTGTACATTCTACACTTTTAAATGTGTACTCTGTTGAATACTACCGTTATTTGTCAATTACGATAAGTTATTATTTGGCTATATCTTTTAACAACAACAATCTCAATTATTGTTAAAGATTCGTCAAATGTATAAAATCCAAGTTTTTGGATACATACTTTATTCTGCTTAGTATTGGAGTGATGACACTAACTATGAGTTTATTTATTGTAAGTTTGACGATCAATTTAGAGCAGGCCTGCACAGGGAGCCTTTTTCAGCGCCTAGCGGCAAGCAACCAGCCGTACGCCGTTACTAAGGGTAGAATCGGTGAGGAGAACTGCAGTAGTCTAAGTTGGGGCTCGTAGGCGCGTAGCGTAAATATATATGGCTGGGTTCCTTGTGGGGCCCCAGTGCAGAGCAGGTCCCGCAATATAATTCGGTGGGGTCACCGGGGCCCCACCAGGAACCTGACCATACATACTTACGCTTCGCGCCTACGAGTCCGAACCTACACTACTGCAGTTCTCCTCACCGATTCTACCCTTAGTAACGGCGTACAGCTGGTTGCTTGCCGCTAGGCGCTGAAAAAGGCTCCCTGTGCAGGCCTGATTTAGAGGCTTGTGACAGAAAACAGTGAACTATGATTATACAAGATACACGAATCTTCATATTTCAGATGTCTGAGGCAATCTTAGTTAACAAATTTGAGGATATATATCTATATGGAATGTCTAGCATTGGAGTATATATGTATATATTCTACACTACTTACGTAGTCGAACAAGTCAAGGATTCACATCAAAGTATTTTCGCAGAACTGTACGTACATGTCGTTCCTATCGTTTTGTTTAAAGTGTGATCGTTCAAACATTGAGAACAATCTTTGGCGGTTATTATCATTCCATTTTCTGGATTCCTACAATATACCACACTATTGACGAATTAATTTCTTGGGTATTAAATGGGTAAACAATTTCAGTCATTTATCAGTTTAATAGTACTGATCCGACTTTCTAGGTGCAACACAAAGTGGTACGAAACACCGTTACGCGTACAAAAAATAATATTGTTTATGATGCTAAGATGTTCAATACCTATTTCTTTCAAAATTAACAGCATGTATGCTATATCTTTAGAAGGATTTACGACGGTACGTAGCTTGCTACATAGCAGGGAAGATATACACGCATATTCAATCAAAGTAAAACTAGTAAACCTGTATTTGTGTTCTAGATCATGAGCCGAACAATGTCCTACTTTGCAGTAATTTCGTCGGTCTCGTCAGAGAACTAAATAGTTACAAACTCATATAGTTTAGATTATTATGTACATTAATAAAGTTGATATTTGGTTATATACGCACGTGCCGAAGAATGGAATCGTGTGTACAGTAATCACAGTGCCTTCATTGGTTCAAATCCCTAAGTAGTGTATGATATAATACCCGACATTGTTCTGATAAGAAACATTTGTAACTATTTATAGTGTGTGTTTTAATCGATCGTATAATTTTGCGAATTCTTACAGAAATTAAAGAACCGATAAGTGGTGTACGTTTTATCACTCATTCGAGCATAACAAGTAGAGAACGTGTATACTTTTCAATTCTTATTCGACACAGTAAATTTTTTATAAAGCTATTAATCACTCACATTTTTCACTAACGACAGTCAATGCTAACCGGTGTCGATGCATCAGCATTAAAGTTACCTACGTTAAACAGTCTCTTTCAGAATCACAAGCAGAGTATGCATAACACAGTAATAGTTTCTATCATAGCCACGTCTGCGAATGACACTGTGCATTGTGCCCCATCGGCAACAAGAATGAAGAGAAATTTGTGTAAAGAAATATTTCAGTTAAAGAAAAGGTAAAAATAGGGGAGAACAATTTCTTTTGCTCAGGCTACCTATAGCATTCAGAATTGATGATAGTCACATACTCCGTGTACCTAAATTGAAATATAGTCACTTCCCCCAGTTTTCATGGATTCTCGGAGGCCATCAAATGTGACGGACCTGTGTGTTGTCTTATGACATTTTGCTGCAATAATCCCCATGTCAAACTGTAATAACATCAAGCCCGGATAAATGACATTATTTTCCAGTTGACACCGTTCGCCAGCGGGAAGGTCATGAAACAGGATATTTTGAAGAATTTGTCGGGCATATTTATCATGTCAGGTGTTCTCACGAAGTACTATGTATTTTGGTATCAAACTGAAGTAGTGAGTTGGTATATACAATTCACCTGCTACAACGTAATATGGATGAAACCTTCAGACTAGGGAACATTTAGAATGCGTAAACAGGGATTGGAAGGCAGCCGATGATAAGGAACGGAAGATCTGTAAAAAATATGCTTATATGGGCAAACGTTACTTGACGATGTTTGCAGGTGAGGGCAATAGATGTGACGAAACAATGAAAATGTACATGTTGATAAAGTTGCACAAAACGTCTGCTACAACCGTGTATTCATTTACGTGTCAACGTTTGGCGCGTTGGCACGTTACTTCTCCATCATATTTTTGGACATTGTGTTACTGTTGAGCGAACCACGTCTTTATAAACCGCGGATAGTAACGGAGTACTTCATAGACGCATAGATATACTACTTTCGGATCGCAATTTATCAGGATTTTACGATTTTAATAGGCGGTATTTCATATGTAGCCACTGAGTCGTTGTCTTTTATGTGGATAATGCACTCTGCGTGCTTATCAGGTAAAAGAAAATCGTTTCGTGTAATCGTTATCAGGTAAAAGAAATTCATTAATGGCTTGTCAGGTAAAAGAAAATCGTTTCGCTAATGTTCAGATACCTTATTGATTCTTTGTAACACGAATAATCGTTGTGTGACTTGGAGCGGCCAATATCATTTGCGCCGCATACATATGACAGAAACAAAATGACCACCTGAGAATTGTGTTTCAGTGTTTAAAAACCTCCTGCTCCTACTTTCTGACGCTATACTCTGTCGTGTGTGTGCTATGATAATGAATAACGATAGGGATACAATAATAAATTTGCACACCGTACTTGCAAAGTAGTGGGCAGTAGTGTACGTTAGTCCTACTCTTCTAACAATAGGTACATACAGTTGTCATATCTCAGGGAAATGCATCTGAAAAAATGATGGAAAAATGTTTTATTCGCCATCACGTGCAAAAGATAAAAAGTGTACGAGTATATATTTATTCAGAGACTGCCGTCCCATAGTCTCGTATCAAAGGAAAAAAACTGTTTTCAAGTGAGTTGTAACGTGAAAACATGAATTTGGTAGTAGGGAAGCATGGTCTAATATAGCATATAAGTTTATATTGAATTCGGTATGCAGTATATTGTAAACATGCAATTGGTCTTTTTGTTTCAGGTAAGTACCTACCGTCAATTTTTCGGGAGAATAGGATGACTTAAACGCGGAATGAACTCCAAGACGAATTAAAGGTACTGCACTCCAATGCATGCATTTTCGTTGAAAATTTTCGACGTATTAGTTATAAAGTAAAGTTGCTAATAGGTCTCTAATAGTATTATTAAACACAACAGTGTAAGTAATAATAACAATCTATGCCATACGGAAATATATTAATATAATCAATGTTTAAATTCTAAAAATTCAATATTTGCACTCCAATATTCACTTTCGGCACTCAATAAAGTACCCCTTTATTATCTGGAAAAGAATTAGGGTATGTCGGATGGCCCACTTATTAAAAAAAAACAGTAATAGCGATGTACGTATTTCTACTCACCATTTGTACCAATTTATGCTCACATAATATTTTGCCTGTTCACGTTAAAATAAGTTACATTTTTTATGAAGAGGTTTTATAACACAGCAGGAAAGCATAAAATAATGATAAACAAAAAATAAAGTGCCTTCGAATAGAAATAGGGGTTACAGCATACATTGAATTTTGAGGTTATGTTACTATAAGTGTGGTGAGTAGAAATGCGGACATGACGGCGATTCACTTGACTCTAAACCTGCTCACCTATTTTCTGCTTAAAAAATTAAAAATAGTAAAAAAATCTAAATCCAGAGCACAATACAGTATCTGTTTTTGTTATTAAATAAGAACTTTTACTGCAAAAGCTATTTTCTGCCCAATTATCGAATACCAATAGTGACGCTGCACAACCAGCTAGAATACGATCGAAAAATCATAAGTCTCTCGTTATAAAAGTTTTTCGTTGCTTATGCTGTGCTTGATTAGCCCCAACCTCGTGGAACACGCGCGTAAATGTTCAAATAATTTAGAATTATTTGGTTGCAACTATAGTACAAACGTAACGCTAATAATAAGAAGAAAAATACGATATGAACAGAAATGGGGACATGAGCAGAAATTGGGACATTTACCTTATATGCACTCTTAGAGGAAGTCGGTGATGTTCACTTTTCGAGGGTTCACTTTCGCGCACTCAATAAAGAAAATTAGCCTGTTTCACGGCCAAGATACTTCCATCCATTTCCCCCTGCAAAAACCACAAATAATAACAGTGACTGAAAATGAAACAGGGACTGAAAAATAAGAGAAAAGTTTATTCATAGTATTAGGCGGCGTGTAAAAAAGGAAAATACGTAATCGTGATATTTCTCTCTGGAGACCATATTTTTCATTGCAAACCATAAGAACGCCAATTTACGTGTTCTTATCTATTGCGTTTAAATTATAGTGTCCGTCAATTATTCTCTTGCGCAACATCATATTCCCTCAGATTTTTGAGGGAATGTTATTAAGAAATGTTGAATTAGCGTGAAACAGGAAGGGGAAGACTAATAGAATAATATGTCTATAGTCAGTCGTGCTTGAAATGCTGATCCAAATGGATAGGGATAGAGAACATTACTACAGACTTTGTGAAATTCACCTTATCATGGTTGGGCTGTGGCCATATAACTCTTCAATAATCAAGAAACTGCAAATTATCGCGTACATCGTTCTCTTTGTTGTCAGTATTGTCGTTCAGGTATGATAATGAACAGAACATATTAACCAATCCATTTTCAATAACTTAATAATTTATAACGGTGATCGAGTTATCCACTAAATGCACTTTTGCAGATAGCCCCCTACCTAACAGTACATTACACTCCGATGGATATTCTAAAATCCTTATCGCATATAGAAGTGGCATTGTACTTACTTCTTAGGTATTGTACATTTTATTTTAAAATGGAAACTGTAAGTTTTTATACTGATTTTAATTAATTGCATTAAATATATGAGTGCAATAAATGACAACTGTGTAGTGAATATTATTATTAACTCTTTCTCTTCATGTGCATATAAATATATGTGTGCTAGGAATAAATATTCTGATTGGACCAGAATATTTTATCTTTAGTGTGATCAGTTAGTTGTAGCGGCATAATTTATTGTACTCGATTAGTTTGCAATATTAATATTTTTCAAGTTGATTGCGAACACAGATGCGAGAATATCTGGAAACTGTGAAATACGATTGGAACAATGTACGAAATGAAAGCGAATTGGCTATAATGAAGGAATATGCAAGAATGGGAAGATGTTACGTAATACGTTTTATCCGTAAGGAACAGTATCAGCAGTAGTCTATGCGTTGCACTGAACCAAATGGCTGAGTAGGTAATATATTTTGCAGTGTTCATATATGTAGCTGTATTCATTATTGCAACAACTCCGTTCTCCACTGATGTTGCTGCCTTGATAATACCACTAAATGAATCACGTCGACGTGAACTTCCGGTTCGGATGGAACTTTTCATTGATCAAGAGACGCATTTTTATCTGGTCGCTTTCATATTTGGTTTCGCTATCTTTCTTGGATGTGTAATGTCTATAGCAACAGAGGGAATTACTACCATGTGGATCCTACACTATTCTGGTCTTTCTGCAATCGTTAGGTGATCAATAAATAACTTTTGGTTAAATAATTAATTGAAGTAGTTATTAAAGTGAGGAGAAATCAATGTGCATTATTACAATTTAACATTTATTATACTAATTTCTTGTGTATTTTTTCTTCCTTTAAATGTACTTTCAATCAAGCAAACACATTCTTTAGTCTTTCTTATATGAATTATAAGTATCAAGATAATCTGATTTCCTTATATCAGAAATAGGTATATTCTAATTCGTGTACCTATTAGGTATAAATACAGTGATCCCCGGTTTATAGGGTAAACTTGCCTAAATCCGTACCCCTTAAGAACAAATGTTTATTACGTGAAAAATAACAGGAAACTGAAATAAAATTAGTGGTCATCAATTAAACAGTTTTGTAAACTCAAACAACAAATAATATCAACTTCTATTCATAAAAACGATTTATTTTTAATATGGAAATAGTACGATTTAGGATTAATGAATCTGTCACGTTTCAACCGACTCGTACGTTGCACGTTTCCAACAAGCGTGGTAAGTGTATAAAAGCGAACGCAGTATTCTTCTTTCTAACTTTCCTTGAAAATGGCCGAAACCAAAGACCGAAAAGTTGGAATGTATAATTATTAAAATTGCACTCTCGTTTATTGGAACTATTCTATAAATACGGTCGAAATTCTAATTATAATACTTATCCTAATTCGTACATTAAAATTTAATTATTACAATCATCACATACATATTCAAAAGTAATTCTATCTATTCCCGCACAAAGCATGTGTACCCATATTTTACACTGTGTGCATTGTATCATATTATCCTGTCGCTTTTCTTGACACAATTTATAAAATGAGCTTTCATTTTCATCGTCTTTCTTCTTCTTTTCTTTCTTTTGTGTATTGGTTTTGGCGGGATTCTTCCTCTTACGAGTTTCCATTGCTGTTCTGGATTTTCTGGTTATGATTTTTTTTCAGTCTCATCCAATTCTTTTTCTAAATTGTTTTTGTATGTTCGTACCAGTGCGATGTAAGGTTACACATGGTGGTACGAAATAGGCACTATGTCAATTTGAATTAAAATCTACTGCACTAAAATATAGGGCAGTATTCGTTGATATCAAAACAAGAGATAAACTTGAAAATATACGTAGTTTCACATAGAAATTTGTTTCACTGATTCTCACAAATAGTAATTGTACAAAGTCCTTAAGAATCATGGCAAAATTTTAGTGAAATATACCCGAAAAACTTACCTGCTTCATTTTTTTTGTGGAGTGACGGCTTGTTAATGGTGTATGGCTAACTATTGTTTATACTTTCTACCGCTAGGGGCGATTGTGACTATCTTGGGTTAAAATAAATAGCGGGGGTACGATTTAGGCGTAGGTACGAATTAGGCAAGTTTATCCTACTTCCAGGAATTACCTCCATTGCAAGTAAAATTATAATAACGTGTTTATATTGTCAATATAATAATTTTCATATTCTACATACATATAAGGTGCTCGGCTACATGTTGGAGAAAATTTAAGGGATGATTCGAGATGTCAAAATAAGACAAAAATCAAGAATAATAAAATTGCAGTTGAGCCTTTCGTTTGGAATTATAAGTGTTTAAAGATTGTGTATATCTCGCCTGAAACCCAACAAACTGCCTAGTAGCACCGGTGCACACGGATTAAGTCAAGGAGAGGGATAGAGAAGTGGTAATCGAAGCCATTGTCGCATGGGGTCACTCGCCTAAAAAAACTTGCAATGAAATTTGCTACACTCGACATGACCACATGATTCTACGACATTTCATAAAAAATTAAAAGGTATCACTGAATTACGCTACTAGGGAATCTAGTACTCGCTTTTCTGTGACCCTGTGCGACAGTGGCTTTGACTACCATGGCCTACTCCTCGAATTACTGACGATGATTACAATTTTCTTATGTTCCTAGCGTCGTTTTCGTAGAATCTCAAAATTGCGGGACAATCAGGAACATGCAATATCCTGATGCAAAAAATCATCGAAAAG
This sequence comes from Andrena minutula, assembly GCA_929113495.1. Taxonomy (NCBI): domain Eukaryota; kingdom Metazoa; phylum Arthropoda; class Insecta; order Hymenoptera; family Andrenidae; genus Andrena; species Andrena minutula. The sequence goes on along the minus strand of OV815996.1, from coordinate 7,892,246 downwards.
TCGTTTACCGTTTTGCGATCCGAGGCTTCGTTCTCGAGATATTAACAGTTGAATATCAGCTGTAGAATTTCCGGGCCGCGCAGTTTGAAGCAGAAACAGCTGAGCGCGGCGGAGCGACCCCACGCACGCACACGCAGGAGGCACGCGCAAATCATGGACACTGGAATGTAGGGACGTGGAATAATAGTTGCAACTTAAGGCGATGGGAGTGAAGCAGCTTCTGGGGAGGGGAGAACACGGTCACGTGGTACTCTGGTGCCGCATTGATCAGTGGTTCTAGCCTAAATGCGCGAAATTTAAAAATGAGGCATTTAGTTTGTTTGCAATTATAAATGTACTATAAAATTTTTTTTCTGTAAAACTGTGCAACAAAGTGTTTTATTTATAAATCCACATAAGGAAATGTTAATGGTGATTGAGATGTCAGAAGTATGGTTAACCTTTAGAGGGCCGGACTGGCCACTATAGTGGCTACTGAAAATTTTAAAACTTGAACATGGTTCTAAGAGTTTTTCATATCGCTAATCAGACTATCGAAATTTTACGCAAAAACAGTGTTGCCAACCTGAACAAGCCTAAATGAATAACAGCAGTTACATTCATATATTATTCTTTCCTTTGGTGTTACCCAGGGCTAGAAAGTTTTGTAGCTCTTTTTTTGTTCTTGGAGTTTTTGTGTTATTTTTGGATTTGATTTTTTAGTTTTCTGATTTTACTATTTATTATGCGAGCTGCAGTCGTGCAACTCATTAATGCCCATGCATTATACAAAATGAATAATAAAATTTATAATTTCAATGAAAAAATCTCGGCCCTCTAAAGGTTAAACGTTTGAATCTATAGATATGAAAAATCTTTATTGATTTTGTTTGATATTTAATCTTGCAACCTCGCACTAAGGTTTAGAATATTAAACAAATAAAACATGACTATTTAAAAGTAGATATAACTACAAGGTTATCTTCCATTTTTCTGAACTTAAGAATGTGATGTAACGAATTTTGCGGCAACATATACATTGCCACAGTGGAAGTAAATATTGGTCCCAGTTTTATAATGAAATATTCCAAATTTATTATAAAATGTTAATCGATTAAAAAAGTAATTAAATATGCAAATTTATTCCATTTGTCTCATTTTGATAATGCAATATCATTTTTATGTATGCAACTACAATACTTTTCTTACTGGTGATGCGAGAGATGCATCAAATTTTTTTCTTTATTTTGTCTCAAAATGAAACGACGTCCCTAGCGATTTTCACAATTTCTTATAATGCACTTGTAGCATTGTAAAAACATATATATGTTTACGTATATCTATCTTTTTTTTTTCAAATATATTTATAACCCATTGCGGCTTCTGTAAATCGCATTCTACTCTCTCTATTCACTCTATCTTTCACACTGGTTCCAATTGGTTCTGATTCATTCTTACTCAATGAAAATAAGATTGCACTTGCGCGATCACAACCAATCACGAATGTAGTACCAGAATACCAAGTGACCGTAATTCCCCGCTCCCCAGAAGCTGCTTTACCCCCTCAACTATTGCTCCGTCCCTATATGCCTGTGCTCCTGCCGTAGATAAGCGCTCTCCAGCGTAAGGGGCCCCTCACGCGCCTACTTTCCCTTCCAATCTTTATTTCCCGCAGTGCACCTTCTGCCCTCAAGGGACCGTGGCGCTACGAAGGCTATCATGACGGGCAAACCGGGCTAGCGTCTTCGCGGCTAACGTCACGCGGTATCATGGGCAACGCGGACGAGAGTGGGGGATCCCTCAGTGTACGTATATACGATCTTGGAGAGTGCTGGCGTAAATATAGACCCACGCATACAGTAGAGCCGACCGCGCTGGTTCAAACCGTGAAAATGAATTAGCGCAGTCGGCCCTTCTCTGTGTGTGGGGGTCTGTAAATCTACGAGTGCCTCCTGCGTGCGCGCGTGAGGGGTCACTCCGTCGCGCTCAGCTGATTCGGCTTTAAATTGCGCCGCTCGGAAGTTCTACCCCAACTGTTCATATCTCGAGAACGATACCTGAGATTCCAAAACGGTAAATGATTTTTAGATTTCTTTTTGCATCAGGATACATATCGCATGTTCCAGATTGTCTCTCAATTCTGAGACACCCTGCTTGAAGATTATCACAATCCAATTATACTGCGTAGTTATCGCATAAGACAAGCATTTGTCTGCAACTCCCAGAAGATCCGTATTACTGAAAGGAATATCGAGATGACCAAGATTCTGGTGAATGCAGTAAGCATGCACTTAAAAGCAACAAAGTATGTGTTCATTTAATCACATCGTGTAATGATAACTTCTATTTCCAAACATGAATTATTATCTTCTCTTTTCAACATATTATCTTTATTTGTCAGTTATGACAAATTATTATTTCATTACGTTTTTACCATTAAAAATCTGAATTATTGTTAAAGATTCATCAATCGTTTAAAATCCGATTTACTGAAAAAATATTTTGGTGTTACAATTATGACAGTGACGACACAAACTATTAATTTATATATTGTGAGTTTAACCTTTAATGTACAGAATAACCATAACAAAAAATAAGTACCAGCAGTTATACTAAGGTCGGGGCCAAATATATTGACCGGTTTTCGCGAATAGTGATCGAGGAGAAATCAGCCACCACCATCTGACGATCGTGGATTTGTCAGTTGGAGTTGCGTGGCCCTCGCAGGATATGGTGGGGTAACGGGAACGCTGCTCGGCTCCGCCTGAACATAGCTATTTGGCTGTTATTTATTCTTAGCGTAATATTTGTGTGCGTTACGAAGCTATGCGTAGACCAATACGAGATGAAGCTATCAAGAAAGTATCAATGTTCTGCTGGCCAATAAAGCTCCTGAATTTTTTCGTAGCTAACGCACACCTATTCTGATTTGTGTATTTCTACGCTGACAGCTCGGTTTGGTCTACAGCCCAGAAGCTTGGCACTATACCCACCACTTCTGGCTCACTCTTGTTCTGAGAAGGCGAGAGCGAGATGGAACGAGAGCGAGTCAGAAACATTGAGAAAACGAGCATCGAGGCAGGCAAACTGTGTGGTGGGGGAATACCCCCCGCGAAACTCACCGGCCAATATATCTGGCCCGACCCTAGATACGCAATCATTCATATTTTCAGATATCTCAAGCACTCTCCCATAATAAAATTGAAGATCTATATCTGTATGGAATGTCTACCGTTACGAATTTCATGTACTCGTTTTACTTCTGTTATATATTCAACCTAGTCACAGATTCACATAATATTATTCTGGTACAACAGTACGTACACGTCATCTACATAATTTTGTATTAAAGCGAAAACATTTGACGATTTAATCTCTAGGATAGTACATACGCAATTTTTTTTTTTTATTAATTTGATAGTAATTGAATTGACTTTATAGGTACAACACAGAATGGTACGAAGCACCGTTACGCGTGAAAAAACTAATCTTGTTCATGATGCTAAGATGCTCGGTACCTATTTCTTTAAATATGTTCAACGTGATATCATTAACTTTAGAAGGATATTTGTTGGTATATAGCTTCCTAGCACTAAACATTTACGCGCATCCAATAAGAAAACTAGTAAATCCATATTTATGTTCTAGATCGTGAAAGTAACAATGTCTTTCTTCACGGTAATTTCGTCGATCCCGTTAGAAAACTAAACACTTACAAACTGATGAATTATAGATTATTAAATAGTTAATAAAAGTTGATATTTCGTTATATACGCAGGATGAAATCATATGCAGAAATCAACTATGATTCTGTTAATTTAATTTCCTAAGTAGTATCAGATATATAATTGTCGAAACACCTCTGACGATACACATTCCCAACTGCCTATATTTTTATTTATTTTAATTTCCTTATAATTTTCCAAATTCTCAATGAAATTAAACAATAGTTAATTTTTTATCAGTATAGTAGAGTTTTTTTAGGAATTGTAAAGCGCTTGGTTACTCACATTTTTCACTAACGCAAGTCTGTCACTTGTGAAGAATGTGGACGCCTCGGTACAGTCGACTATGTTACATGCGTCCTCGCAGGCGAATAAAACGATGCACCATACAGTAGTTCCCACCGTAATCAGCCCTGCGACTAACAACGCACTTCGTGGCAGATTGAGAAAAAAGTCATGTAAGTAAATATTTCAGTCAAAAAATTGGCGGCAAATAATGGAACAAAATTACTTTTTTCAAGCAGCCTATAATTTCCACAATTGTTGCTATTCCAATAATTGCAAAATCGTTGTGGTAGTCTTGGCGACCGATCGGTTACGTTACACCTCCATCGTGGTTTATTCCCATAATTATTCATGTATACGTCCTGTCATTCGTTCTACGTCCCATGATACGCGTTCCATTATTAAGGGATAAGTTGTTTGTACATCGAAGATGAGGAAATAAGGAAAGGGGAGAGGGAAAGTTGCCGGGCGTAGAAGTACCGTAGTCAGTTGTCTTTTTATGGTACGACAGCATGCATCCTGAGATGTTAGATCATTACAGTCTTACTACATGGCTTTTGTCAGTGATTGGACTTTGGCCATACAAAAGTGAAAAAATTCGGCTATTTCAGAACGTGATAAACAGCTTTATTATAACGTTCCTTGTGATTGTCCAGGTACAATTATACGAGTTGCGTATAGAATAAATTCATGATACCATCTACTGTTTCTTAGCGTAAATATTGTTTAGTGGATTTTCTACTTAAAGATTGATCTAATCTCAATATTCAAAGTTATAAAATTTAATATTTTTTAACAGTATTCTAGTATAGTTCTATTAAATCACATCTATTATGCAGTACTATTATGCTATTGGGTGTGTTTTTAGTGCAAATCTCTATAAAATTAATATTCTGCATCATTTGAAATGACAGTAATAATATTAAGGGGGTACACTAGTGTAACAGCCCGTTTTTCAACGCCATCTTCGGGAATTTATTTAATAAAAACTATAAGTTTATACTATCTGCCGTTTTGCCTGCAGATTAAGGTATGTTTGAAGTAATACTCCGAATTTGTTGAGCTCGTTTATCGCACATATACATAGATATAGTCGGTGACGCAAGCTTATTAAACAAAGCTCTTATGCGGCAGGCGTTGATGTGCGAACTGTTCTAGTTATCCAAAATGGAAAAACTAAGTTTATTTTCTTTATTATGTTTGTTGTTATGGTTGAAACCACAGAGGCCCCCTAACAATAAAAAATTGCAGAATGACAGCATTTTTTAAAAAAAATGTTCGATTTTTGCTGATAAATTTAGCTGTTTTCGTTTTGTAGAATTAATTTTATATAAGATAGAAACTCGTTCGAGGTTCTAACCATAGCGGCAAACATAATGAAGAAATTGACTTAGTTTTTCCATTTTGGATGACTAGAACAGTTACCACACCAACACCCGTCGGAAAAGCATTTTTTTAAGAAGCTTGCGTGTCACCTACTATATCTATTTATGTATATTTGCGATAAAAAGGTTAACAAAAATCTGGGTATTACTTCATACATACGTTAATACGCAGGGAATCCGGCAGATAGTATAAACTTATAGAATTTGTTAAATAAATTCCCGAAGATAACATAGAAAAACGAACAAATACCCTAGACTCTAGAGTACCCCTTTAAGATACCTACAAATTTGCGGGTTTGTTCATTGAAAGCATAAGTAAAACAAGTAAATAGTTTCAGATGGGTCCAAATGAACCCTGCCACGATTAAGCCGGGTATCCACCGCGAAGCTAAGCTAAGCTATGCCATGCGATGCTATGCCATGCTACGTTTTAAAAGAATTAGCTTCAATACATTCTTATGGAACTGTTTCCACAGAAAGCTATGCTAAAACATAGCATCGCATGGCATAGCTTAGCTTAGCTTCGCGGTGGATTCCCGGCTTTAATCGCGTTATATATTCACGGCAAAATACGAAAAATTTACCTAGGAATAACATAGAAGTACAGGAGACACAGATTAAAATAAAATCGGTTTTCCCACAGTTTTCTGAATCCTTCGAGATCATCAAATATGACGAATTTTTCTTACGACCTTTTGCTGCGATAAGCCCCCAGTCATAGTGTAATAAAATGAAACCCGGCTAAATAACATCATTTTCCAGGTGACACCGTTCGCTAGCGGGAAGGCCACGAAACAGGATATTTTGAAGAATATTTCGTTTATATTTATGAATTTAGGCGTTCTCGCGAAGTACTGTATATTTTTGCATCAAACTGAAGTAGTGAGTTGATATTTACAATTAGATCTACCGTTCACTCGATATAACATAATATTGATAAAACATTCAGATTAGGGAACTTTTGGAAGACATAAACAGGGATTGGAAGACAGCCAATGCCGAGGAACTAAGAATCATTAAAGAACATGCTTACAAGGGAAAACGTTACTCAATGTTTTTTGCAGGTGAGGTCTACACATGTGACGAAACAATGAAGACTTACATGTTGACGAGGTTGCGAAAAACGCCTGTTACAGTATTCATTTACTTGTCGACGTTTGGCGCGATGGCACTTCACTTCTCTTCCACATTTTTGGACATTGTGTTACCGTTGAACGAAACACGCCTTTATAAACCGCCAATAGTAACGGAGTACTTCATAGACGAGCAGAAGTACTACTTTCGAATCGCAATGTATCAGTGTTTGACGATTTTAATAGGCGGCACTGTATATGTAGCCACTGAGTCGATGAATTTTATGTGTATAATGCACTCTGCGTGCTTGTATAGGCTTGTCAGGTAAAAGAAAATTGGTTCGTCAATGTTTAGATACATTATTGGTTCTTTGGTTTTTAAAAGGGCCGATAGGTAATAAGTTGGGGGTTCATGACACACCGGTCTAACATCTGATAAGTGGAATATTGATCACTGTACTTTAATGCTATTTTGTTCATGGTCTCATAATTTTCTAATGTTTACGAATTTTGCATACATGTTGTACACACCCTATACCAACGGGAACCAGTTGGGCCATTAATGAGCTATTCCGGTCTAGGGCCCATAATAATGGATATTCTTTAGGAATTAATTAAAGGACTTTTTGCATTGTATTAAGGATGTTTTATCTACAATCTATATAAATAAATCTTGTCGAGTCGTTAGAGCCTGTACCGCACACTAATTCTTACACTCTTAACCCTTCGACTACCACCTCCGTGTCTTGTACGGACCCTCCGTTTTCCACTGGTGGTCCGCCTCCGTATCTCGTACGGACCCTCCGTTTTCCACTGGTGGTCCGCCTCCGAATCTCGTACGGACCCTAAAGTTTTCCACTGGCGGCCCGCCTCCGTATCTCGTCGGACCCTGTCTTTCAAGCGGCTACCACGTCAGTACCAGCTAGTCTAGAGGCTGTCTGTACAGTGGTGTTTCAGTGTCGAGGCCTCAGGTAGCAAAGTGACGTTTTCGTTCCGAGGGCCCGGGCCTCACAGTTAGTTTGAGGGGTTAACCCCTCAACGACCGACCCCTGAAACGACAAACGTCACTTTGCTACCTGAGGCCTCCGCACTGAAACATCACTGTACAGACAACATATAGGGTATCTGGTATTGACGCGGTAGCCGCTTGAAAGGCAGGGTCCGTAGGAGATACGAAGGCGGGCGACCAGTGGAAAACTTTAGGGTCCGTATGAGATACGGAGGTGGGCGACCAGTGGAAAACGGAGGGTCTGTACGAGATACGGAGGTGGTCGTTGAGGGGTTAACAGTTTTCCCTATCCGTTGTATATCCCCTTCCGCGCGGCTCTGGAAAACACTATGGAAGTCGGGCTCCTTAATGGCCCAAATGGCCCTCGCTGTTATACTTACACAATATAGCGGAAAAGACTCTATTTCTCTACACTCCTCTAGAGCCAGTATACTTACACCTTATACCCTACACTTTCATTACTGAGATTGATGTAATTGCGACATTCTAAAAGTACAATTATAAAAAGCGACGATTACATTATTGTTATTTGTAGTTACCGCATCCATGTAGCAGTTCTTGATTCGATTAACGACACATATGTTACGGAGAAAACTGTGAATAGAACCTGCAAAAAAAGTCTGATAAGGGCTATAATGATGCACGAGAGATCACACACGTCGGTATATTCCGTAGATGTATTCGCTACTGGCTCAGTGTTGATTCTAAACAGAAAAACCGTGGAGACAAGTTCTGCAGAATTTCATATGCTTGAATTTTCGTTCAAAGTAGGAGTAATTCTAGGACAAGATTTATTTAACATGCTTTCCTATGTTGAAATGTTTAAAATCAACTCTGAAAGTGTGTTATTTCCACTCTCAATCAATCACATTCTTTATTTCGTGCAAACGATGGTATTTATTTTTGAAGGTTTCACAACAATTTGAAGTCGGCCGTTACATTATCGTATTCTATTCTTCTTATCCTTGGTGTTACGTCTCTGAGTACTAATTTGTTCACCGTAAGTAATTTACTTTTACCGGAATATGGATGCATGATATCAGAGAATTCCAGCTGCACACATTTTCAGCTGTCCCAATCAACGGTTGAAGGAGGTAACCTCGACGATATGCTGATTTCAATGATGTTTGTTATTTCTGAAATGGGTTATATGTTTTATGGAAATTTCGTAGTGCAGAAAATGATAGATTCCGGTGGTGCCATTTTCACAGCTATGTAAGTAAACGTAATTTCCTGTCGGTAAAAACAGGATGAACGTAGTTTTGTACAATCATTCGTACACGTAAAGGAATGAACGCAAAATGCGTATGAACCAGATTTTTGTTAAAATCGTAGATACAACACGGAATGGTATAAAATGCCAGTTTCCACTCAGAAATTACTAGTACTCATTATGTTGAGAAGCATTAAAGCACCTGAGTTCAACATGCTGTTAGTATTTAACGCATCGTTTGAAGGTTTCTCGATGGTACATATTTCTTTGAAGCTTCTTAAACCATTCAACTTCAATTTAATTTTACTGTGCAGTTCCTTTCTGATGCAAACCTTATTACTTTTTCAGCTCGTGAGAACATCAGTATCTTATTTTACGGTAATGTCCTCCACGCAGTAGCACGTCAGTTGTTTTGGCTACAGTAGTTTAAGGACTATTACGAAAAACCTAATTGACGTAGATGAGTTACTTCCATTATTCTACATTGTTAAATTAACTATCCCTAGGATTGTTACCCAATAAACACTTCTTAACAATAGCTTATCTTGTTCAATCCAATTACTGGTTTGTACTACCAAGTGGAAATATTTTAAGGTAATGTCGTGTTTCGTGTCAGTAAGACTGTGGTTCATCTAAAATTGCAGTGAGAACAATGACTATTATTTTACACAATACTCATAGTAAATGATATTTACATCTGTAAAAGTATTGTTCCATGATTTTAAACCGTCATGCAGGTACCTTCATAACTAGCGTATGAAAATCATGCCATAAATTCGTGTATCTACTTTCATGTTGAATCATTTCAATCATAAAGTTGAATTTTTACGTTAAAATCTGCTATATGCGTTGACCGAAAAATATGTATAGTATATATGTATGTATGAAAATATGTATGTTATATATATATATATAAATATTTTTAAAATTTGTATATTTTTTTTACTATGAAAAATGTTTAACAAAAATTGTTATAAGTAAATTAGGAAACCATTATTACTTGCTAGTAATTTCTTTCAGACGTATTTCACAATTGCCAAAAAAAATAACACACTTATTTCACACTGCGAACGCGGTATGCGTTTTACAGAAACCTTATGATAAATAGCAACGTTATAATACAGAAACGAAATTCTGCGTTGAAGAACAGTCTAGCTTAGTTCACACTGAACTAGCACAGAGAATTTGTGATGTTCACTCTTCGAGGGTTGTCCACTCAAAAGATAAAGATTAAATGTGGCAAATATTATACCAGAAAATGAGAAAAAATGAACTGGAGGTGGTATATGTACATAATTTATTCATAGCAATGCGGGACTTATAAACGAGTAAAATACAAAATCGTGATGATTCTCTTTTGCAACCTTAGTCTTTCATAGTAAACCATTAGAACTCCAAATTGCGTTTCCGTATTGATTGTTGCTGTGAATCACATTCCCGCGCAACATAACGTCCCTCAGTTTTTTAACGAATTACGCTGAGAAATATTAAGTTATCACGATAAAAATGGGGGATAGGACACGTAGAATCGTATGTCTAGACCAGGCCTGTCGAACTTTTGCTCATGCCCTCGAAGAGCAGCCGCGGGTGATTGCGTGCGAAGGCAAGAGCGACGGCAAGTGCGACAGCCGTAAAAGCGTAGGGATAGTACAGTAAAGTCTCGTTACGGGCTCGGTTTGGTGTACACGATACGGACCTTTCGTTATCCCCACCACTTTTGTCTCACTCTTGTCCGACGAAGGCGAGAGCGAGATTGAACGAGAGTGAGCGAAGGCACTGATACTCCGTCCTTTGCGTGCGCGACTGGGGTGCGCACGCAAAGCGGTCCATCTCGCTCCCACCTTCGGCCAGAAAGAGGCGAGAAACTCACACTCAGAATTAGGGCCCCGTTCACGATACAGGCTCAACACCGGTCCCGACCAGCGAGCGGCTAACGAGACTTTACTGTAGTGTTCACAGATTCCCCCACCAAGAAGACCTTTTGCTATTGGGCCTGGCTCGGTGCTTCCGAGAGCGAAGAGCAACTTGCGGCTGCTCGTGCGAGCAAATCCCTGGACAGGCCTGGTCTAGACTCTAGAGCTGGCCTGTCCAACTTCTGCTTGTGGTGCCGCGGGTGGTGGGAGCGAAGGCAAGAGCGACAGCCAGAAAAAGTGGGGATAATAGCGTAATGTGAGTGACTAGGGCCCGAAAGGTCTCTACAAATATATTCTCAATATTTCCCCACCATGCGATTTTTGCTGTTGGAACTGCGAGTGGCCTGGCTCGGAGCCTCCAAGAGCGAAGAGCAACTTGCATCTGCTCCAAAGCAGGGGTGTCAAACTAGCGCAGCGCTGTCGAAGATCGTGTACTTACGCGTACACTCGCGGTTCTCCCACTCTCGTCCGCGTTGTCAGGGATCCGCGTGACGCTAAAGAGACGACCATGACAGACCAGCCGCTAGCCCGGCTAGCCCGTCATGGCAGCCTTCGTAGCGTCGTTCGGTCTCCTTGACAACGGAAGGCACACTACGCGAAAGAAAGATTGGAAGGGGAAGCAGGCGCGTGAGGGGCAGTGATGCCAGATCGGGGACGGGTTCCCTCGAGAATTTCGCCCACCTTGCGCACACTACGCCGGAGCAGCGTGTCGGTGAGTTGGACTCCGAAGCGCCGAGCTCACGGACATGCTGCTCCGGCGTAGTGTACGCGAGGTGGGGGAAATTCTCGAGGGAACCCGTCCCCGATCTGGCATCACTGCACTGGACAGCGCTGAACTAGCCGCTCGCCGCAGTGATGCCAGAATCGTGGGACGCGGGACCAAATGCTTACCCCCACCATGACCTACCGTCGTCTCCCACTATGCCCTATCGGGGCATAGTGCGGTGAGCTTTCTTCCCACCGCACTAAACACAAGCATATTTTTACTCCTGTCCGTGTGAGCTGCCTGTGGGGCCGAAAAATACCTAATTTTTCACTGCCACCCAAAAATTCAGAACAATAGTTCAAGATACAATAAAACAGCTTGCCAAACCTCAAATTAATTTGTCAAACCGTTTTTACACAAAAAATTCATAAAGAATTACCTATTTTTCGGCCCAACAAGGTGCAATCCCTCCTTAACCGGACACAACCCTATCCACATATTTAATAACTAGTATTCTTTTAAAAAATATCGCGAAACTGTTTATCCAATTTATTATCATAATTCGTATTATCTGCGTCGCTACTTTGCTACTTTCTTTCGCTAACACATATCGGATTTCATTGATATCATTTTTCTACAAACTACATACAAATTACACGAATAATAACCATAGCATGAGAAGTTTTACTTACTTGTAACGACCTATATAGTAAAAAATACTACAGGCCTACCAAGCAACTAACAATCATAGTCACTCTTTCTCAAATACCATGAGTAACACAAGAGTGTACAATGACATGTCGATATCAGAGGAACAGAATTCTGGAACCTTCCCCTCGAGGTGAAGCATATAAACTGAACAAATTCAGAAGTGTAGCAATCGTGGCAACTACCCCACACCTTATTTCCAAAGTATACAAACACTTGGCCAGCAACTCTGTCGTTTAATAATCCAGAGCTATTACGAGAAACGTAAGAAATATGAGGGGAAAAAATATTATTTACGACAATATTGCGAATGTGTATACGCTGTATAGACTGCCTTTAACCCCATGAGGGGTTGCAACCTGTTATTACTACTATTCAAACATTTCGCTCTCTCACAAGCGATTTTCGAAGTTGTAGCTGCTGTCCATCACTGGCCAAGAAAACTTCGCGTCATTATTTTTCGATCTTCGAGAAAAAAGAAATCGAGTGAATACTTGATCAGGTACAAGGTAGAAGAAACAGCGACTTCTTCAGTTTACTTCTGCGCGTTGACGAGTTAAGCTCTCTGAAAGAAATGGACTTTGCTGGTAGTCGATACTATGATCTCAACCGGATTTTTCTGTCAGCGGTGGGCCTCTGGCCGTATGAAACCACGAAGCTTTCGAAAATTCAAGGTTTCTTCACTTTCGTAATATTATCTTCCGGCGTAACCGTTCAGGTATTGTCTTCTTCCGATTCCTAGAATTCTTCTAATCGATTCGCCGTCTCTACATCTACTTTCGTATTTTTTATAAAAATAAAATCTTTGTCCACAGTGACGATACTCTTAATAATGTTATCACATTTCACTTGAAACCGGAGCACAGTATTATTCATAATCGCAGGTGAAATTTTTTAGTTTAGTAGCTACAAATGTATCAGCACTGCAATTCTTCTCCCGCATTCTCTAAATTGTTTTCTCTTTTGCACACAAAAAGTTATAAAGCTCTGCGAGTAATTTGTCGACTCCGTTTCGGATTACAGTTATTGACATTCTTTACGACGAAAATAACCCTGCACTTTTTAATACGAAATCTCTCTTATACGACGGTTTCATTGGGTTTCATCGTGAAGTACATAACGTTCCTCCACCAGTCCAACAGCGTGAGTTGTATAACGATTATTGTTAGTAAGAACCAGTGTGCAATATGAGTACATCCTTAAGGAAAATACATCGCTGTTTCACGAAAACAGGTGAAGCACCTTCTAGACCGAATTGTGTATGATTGGAACACGTTGACGAACGAAGAGGAACTTCGAATAATTAACGAATACTCCAAGGTTACAAGGATGTTGACCGCGATCTATTCATGTAAGCTAATTTTTATTGTGACCTAAGAAGGAAGTTTAAACAGTGGTACGATGAAAATCCTTCATTTTGAACTAATACACAAGCATGTGTTCTCTTATGACGCTTTACTGTCCTTCTAAGACACGCGACTGTATTGATTGCACCTACTGAGGGACATTATTGAATATTTTTTATGGGGCTTTAGCACCCTTCTAAGGCACACGACTATAGATAACATCGATTGCACCTACAAAGGGGAAATTATTGATTGTCCCTTATAGGTCTGTACTGTCTTCCTAAGGCACACGACTCTAGATAGTATCGATTGCACCTAGTAAGGATATTATTGATTGTTTTTTATGGGGGTTTACTGTCACCCTAAGGTGCACGACTATAGATAGTATCGATTGCACCTACTAAGGGAAATTATTGATTGTTCTTTATAGGACTTTACTGTCCTTCTAAGGTACACGACTCTAGATAGTATCGATTGCACCTACTAAGGGAGGCGTTCGAAATCTATAGACATTTATAGATTATACCTACAAGCATTTGTAGGTTTAGTCTAAAGGTGCGTTTAGAGTCTAAATTTTAAACCAAATGAACGAATGCTCGTTTGCCCCTCTATTTCGAGAAAATTCATGCTCATTCAGTGTAAACGACAATCGAACAATGTTTGCGACGAATGCGCGCCGAACATTTCTTGAACGTTCTTCATACATTTTGCATTTGTTTATAAAATGAAACGAGCATTCGTTACTTTGGTCTAAATGCACCTTAAGAGATGAACAGAATTATTATTTAAATCAAATTTCAAATAAAGAATAAAAGTTAAGAAAAATTATTCGTTATGTGTCGAATATAGTTAACTCGGGTTAACAAACAAATGACGAATAATCCTTTTTCACTTTTATTCGTTATCCGAAATTTGATTTAAATAAAAATTTTGCACATCTCTGGGTTTTGAACATGCATGGTGAATTTAGTTCTGTAGATTTTCAGCAATTATATACACGTATGTGTAAAGTAGGTCTGTGCGATGATAGGCAGTCGATCGAACGTGCTCAACAGGTGGTCACCTGTGACAAATATGCGTTTGAAGCACGTGTCTCTCTTTAGAGCATTATTTCCAAATTTTGTAGTAATCGTGGTGTTCGAAGGAATAAAATAGGTACTATATTTTTTTTTATAACGAAAGCATGCATCTCAAGTTCTGGTTTTCCTTGAACCCAAATACTATATGCAATATGATTGACGTTTGACCTCACCAAATTAACTCATATGTACTTCTTCATAATTATTTAATTATAAGACACATTTGACTGTTAAAACACTTGAATTAATTACATTGACATTTCTGTGATGAGCGAGCAAGCGAGTGTAAGTCAGAATTATTAGGTTTATAGGAAGATCAGGTGTTAAATTCTGGACGTGAAAGCTGATAACATATATATTGAAATAAACTTTTATTTTTAACTTCGGTTCACAAAAAGAAACCGTTTAAGCTTGAGCTAAAATTTCATTCTACTCGTTCTGATGGGAGGTATTAATGATTTTTTAATCGAAGAATGCAAACGTTAAATTAACAGAAGTATTTATATTATTTCCATATAATACTTTCGTATTTATATTATTTGCTCGCTTTATATCGCGCTACATTTCACCGCAACAAATATTTTTACGAATGATCTGATTGCAGTTATAATCTACCCATCGCTGTTGCTCGTCGCACTTAGTATATTCTCAAACCAGGTGCTCGACATTCTAATTCCGCTAAATTATTCTCGTCCCCGGGTGCTGATTTTCAAAGTGGAATATTTCGTCGACCAACAGAAATACTTTTACCCTATAGCCGTGCATACGCTAACCTTCGCCATTTTCGGTTCGACGGTGTTACTCGCTACTGAAACACTAGCCATGGCAATAATGCAACATGTTTGCGGACTGTGTAAGATTATCAGGTGAGTTGAATTAATGCACGATGCACAGCTATCAGCTAACATGAAAACCGTAATAAGTGTAAAAATATTCAGTGATACACAGAGTGTTCGGCAACAGATAGTAGAAAATGCAATGGGTGATTCTATGTGACAAAATAAGACAAAAATCAAGAATAACGAAATTGCAGCGAAAGCCTCGTTTCCTAGTTATTAATGTTTAAAAATTCTGTACGTGGCTTTATATAAGGCGAACCGCTGCTCGTCGAATTGTTTGCGAACCGAATTTTCAAATTCTAATAACTAAAAAAAGAAGCCCTCACGACAATTTCATTATTCTTGATTTTCGTCTTATTTTGTCAAGTAGAATTACCCATTTCGTTTTCGCTGATGATGCCATGCAAATTTATTTAGATAACACTGAGAAAAGGAATAAAACTGTGTACGTACAATTTTCAGTTGAAATTCACGATTTTAAAAGACTTTAAGTTTAGTCTGGCCATCTGCTAAAAAGGAAACGTTCCCGCAAATTCTCGTTTTAATGAAACTTCTTGTGAATGTAGAACACGTTGGAGTATTTTTTTCTGCGGAAAGTCACTCTAAAGGGTGATAGCAGCCCTATTTATCACGTTTCTTTTTTCATTTTTATATATAACTTTCTTTTGGTAAATTGATAGGATATTAAAAATCGAACTATTCTTATATTTAAAGTTTTATTCTGTCTCATACCGTTAGAAAGTTATATTTAAAAAGGAAACGCGATCAATTTTAGGGCTGATTTCAATTTCACAAAAAAAATTGCCCTTACATATTCCAATATGCTCTACATTCACAAAATGTTTCATTAAAATCAGAATTTTCGGGTTGGGAATATTTCCTTGTAAGACTTCTGACAGGCACTGATGTCCCCACAACGTCGATTGTGTTCAATCGTTCCAAAAATTTCGAGTTCCTCACCGAGTGCATTGTACTTTGGATAAAAAATTACCATTCTGAAAAAGTAATACACTTATTAAACATTTCGCTACGCTTGATTTGCGTTACGTTTTTTAGTTTTTCATATTACCTTTATGAAAAATTTATAAAGCGATCGTATGATTAAGCAGCATATGAAAAGCACATGTATTGCTCTCGATCAACGCACTGATGCATTATAAATATAATTTTCCTTATTGCGTATTATTTTACAGCTACCGTCTAGAGCACACATTTGTTTCGAATATACCAGGAGTTTCTGTTGCAGAAAGGAGTTTTATAGTTCACAGAAAAGTGGTTTCGCTAGTGAATTTGCACAGAAGAATTATACAGTTAGTACCCTGTTAAGAAGTGGCCACATAAAAATGATACAAAGAAATCAGAAACCAATCAGAACCAGTTCCTTTTCAAAACTATTTTACTATGTATACTCCTAAACGAAAAGTGTCTATTTTTAATTTTACACCAACCACGAACTAATAAGTATTCATTATTAAAGATACGTCCATCTAATGAGAAAGAATTTCACAACGTCGTATGTCATTTTAATCGCGCTGGGTATGAATGCCTTGATTCTTACTATCTTTCTTGTGAGTACAAATTATTTCTACATACTCCTTTATAAATCTGCAAAGTAAATGGTAAATAATGGTAACAAACGTTGTACATTGATAAAGTCTTGTTGGTTGTAGTTTTTGAAAGCATTATCAGTAATGACTGATATGAATGATTTGTTAATATCGCTGTTCGTTGCTTTTGGTATTACCTGCTACGCGTTCATTGGTAATCATTTTGCACAGGATCTAATAGATCACGGTTCCCATATTTACAAGGATGCGTGAGTATTATACATTTATTTAATTAGGCGAGGAATTCAAGAGCAACTTTTTGCATTGAAGAAACTGTAGTGCTTTATTTAGCAAAATGCACAAAATACTTTCTTCGTTATTTGCTTAGATATTTAAATGCTATAGTACATGTTATGTACATACATACTTACCTCGCGTTAAATACGTTTCACTTATATCTAAAATTGGTTACACCTGCAAAAGTATATTGTACTTATATAATATATTTACTATAATATTATAAATAATTGTAATCTGCAATATTCACAGATACGATACGGAGTGGTACAAAATACCTGTGATGGAGCAGAAGCTATTATTGTTCTTCATGCAACACAGTTTAAAAGATTTAACTATTAATCTTTATCATTTATTCATCCCATCGCATAAGGGATTTTCACTGGTAAAATACAAGACAATATTCAGAATCATCTCGTCCTCTCTGATAACGTACTAAAACTAGCGTTTTTAGATTATAAGGACATGCTTCTCGTATTCCATGGTAATTTATTCTTTCGAATAAAGACTTCATCCATTCGTCGTCATCTCGTCAGATAGAACAGTGCATAAAACGCCATAGAGGAATATAGTATTGATATACAGTACAATTCGATAACTAAAAATCTTTCATTCCCTTATTTTTTCACCCAATCAAAGCAACACCTTAATGAAAAATGTAAAATATAATTTTTCCACACTATGTATATCAGAAATCATCAATTTCGATATTGAAGAAAATATACATACATATTGTATTCGTGAAAATTTTTTGAGACAGAAGAAATCGTTGTTTGGTTACCATTCCATACTTAACTTACTATTAAATTGAGTGTGTCAAAGTCAGTGTAAAATCCTTGGTATTAATGTAATTGAAGCGTATGTGAAATAATTACTTTAATGTAAACAAAAAGACAGGGAAAATGAAACATGACGATGAGAGTAGAATCGTGTACTACTAATGCCAAAAATTATAAATATTCCTAGAAACTATCTTAATATATAAAGCAGAAAGTTTCTATATGTTTGTGTGTTTGTCTGTCGCCTAAAAACTTTCGAACTGTGCCTCAGCTCATTATGCCTGACTAATCCAAATGAATGTGACCACTTTCACAAAAAAAAACTGAAAAAAACTTTTATACAAAATCAGAACCTAAATAAAGCTAGTAGAATATAACTTCCAATGGATATCATAGAAACTTCATGAAGTTTGCATTAACAATGACTTTCTGTAGTCATACAGCTGCAGTAGATCCTGTGAAACAAGTAATTTCTACATTTCTAATTTCACACCAGAAACCTATAATAATCATACATTCATCACAACTACTGTGATTCATCCAGAAATATATATTTTATTACTCAAAATGATAAAATTGCCTTGCGTGTTACCGAAAAATAACAAAATACTAACTAAAGGTAAAGGACTCTAACGTTATAAATTCACCGAAATTTATGAAATTACAAAAAAATCTTCTATAAGCACTAAGGCACTAAAAAATCGGTGACAGTAATCTACGATTCTGCCACTCAAAGCGCAATGTCGTATGCACAATTTCTTACCATTCTGACTCAGATGAGAAATAACGGCACACTTGACAGTACTAACATTTAAACAGAAGTTCACCCTGTTTTTTCCCTCGCCGTTGCGCACGCGAACATATATAACCGTCAGAGAACGAGTTTCCTTCCCCCATTTTCTAACGAGAAAGTATTGTGATTTTCTCACCCCAACTTTCTTCTACCCCCAGCCACAAAAAGCACACACAAGTTCACGGTTCAAGAGACCCGCGGTCGCACTGCCCAAGAACTAGAGTAAGAATGAACGAGCGCCATCGGGGCCGCGTTGCGCGAGCGCATCGCAAAGGGAAGAAAATGAAAATGCCATAGGAAAATTATACCCTTTGAGATTCTAGGAACAGAAAAACGTCGCCTACGTTAAAGCTTTACCCTAAAAAGATACGCAAGAGCCGAGGGCGTAAAATAAAAATATAGAGACACCTTTAGTGCCTGCACTTCATATTTTATGCACCCCGGACGTTGCAACAAAGTTGCAATTATATCGATCGCAAGAATAACCCTTCCCACAGCAGCGACGGTGAAAATAGAAGCTAAATTACTGCTCCTGTCATTCACGTTCCCATCACCCTCCACCTCAAGGTAGCGGTAGCAATTTGAAAATAAAACATCGGAATAAACGAAAACCATTTCGGAAGGGGTGATGCATGTAGTACGTCTCTCGCGATTTTTCCGCGCAAAAGAACTTCGACCTTCGTGCGAGAATGGACTTCGCTGGATATCAGTATTACAAGAGCAGTCACAAGTTGTTGGAAGTAGTGGGTTTATGGCCGTATCAAAAAGCGACGTGGCCGATGCGAGCATGGAGGCTGTTGATTACTGTGCTTTTGATAAACAGCACCACTGTTCAGGTAAACAAGATATTTATCTGACTAAGGGCTATATGACGTGTTACGATTTTAGTGTGCAATGATTGTAAGTAGGTAGGGGTGCAAAAGATATTTTACAGATGCTTGGTTTTTGGGGCAATACTTCATAGTTTACCAGATACCTACATACTTAATATGTCGCTAGTTTGTTTATTGCTTCGGGCTTCAAACTTGTTTCAAGGAAATCGATATATTGATGAATTGACCAGTGAATGAACAAATTGAGTTTTTTCGTGTCTAACAAGAATACTATTTCATTGAAAACAATGATCTTATATTTAGAATGATGGAAAATTTATTGAGATAACGCCGATACAAATATTTTTTGAATCGATGAACGGCTTGGTCGCTTATTAATTTTTTTGTTTTGTGGTTTCGGGTGCTGCCATTCACAGCGAGAAAGCTAGTAAGAAAACACGTACGATGATAGTTAACTATTATATTGTTACTGGTTTTTTTGTGAAGGTTCGTTTTAACGCGCTATTATCTTTTCACCTCGCTTTGTTTGAATTTTGTGCAGAACATTTAATTTGATTTTTGGATGGGAAGCTTTTGCTACAATGTCTTTATTGTTGAATATCTAATAAATTCGGGAGTATCTACGCGGAAGGTCAAGCATAGTTTACATATATTTTTTTATTAGATACATATCTATCCAGATACAAAGTTACGGTATCAAGCTACATTTTGTCATCCCCTTTTAAAGCAGTTTAAAGTAAATTTTCAATAAGATCATTGTCCCAATTTATTCGATATGCGTGAAGAAATTTGACACGTGTGGACTTCTGTTCTTTCATCATTTCTTGTTTTTAATTAACTTTCGATTTGAATTTCTGTCGTTTTGTTTGCTTCTGCGTCTTTTCTTTCTCCTCTTGCTTAATTAAGCGTTTTAAATAGGAAATGTTGATTTTAGATGACTACTTGTATCACTCACGAATGCGATTCGCAGCTTCTTTTGAAGATGACCCCGTATCTTATAGTTACAATAGTATTTGCCTTGAAGTACTTGAGTTTTTACCTGCAGTTGGACAAAGTGAGTGGAAAATATATTACGGTACAACAAGTATGCATATTTCAATCATCACAAGTATGCGTATTAATATTCTCTTATTTATGATCTTAGATGAAAGTACTTTTCGACAATGTCCAGTGCGACTGGAATATGCTGAAGAACGAACATGAGATCGAAATAATGAAGAATTATGCCAAAATTGCGAAATTCTTGTCGACAGTATTGACAAGTAAGAAGTGCACTGGAATTATTGAAATAGAGCTGGGAGTGTGTAAAAGTCTTAATGGTGCCACTAAACATAATGAAATCTAACACGCTATGTTACCAATAAGGATTCACATAATGATTCGAGTATCGAAATGCGATGTACATACCTGTTACAATATCATAATGCAGTACTGCCTCGTTATTAGATAGACTGTCAAACCTCCATACTTGTTCGTATCACTGCGAGAGAATTCTTACCATATTTGCGAGATTTCCTCAAAGAAATGTCTGCAGACGTGACCTCATTCAGAATATTTTTAAATATATTTACATTCACTTGTAAGTTCTACAAATTAATCACTTAAAAAATTGCCCAAACGATATCGTTTTTTAACTGGTCTTCATAAACAAACGAAGGATAATCTTTTCGGTAATACTTTCTCGTTGCTCTAATGAAAAATTAAAAAATTTCAGTTTTCATTAAACACTGATTTGAAACACAAGTCTTCTTCTTCCGGTCTTAGCAATGTTACATACGAAGCCTCCCTCTCCTACAATAAGAGGTAATTTGTACGAATTTCTGTAAACAGAAACTGTGCCGAACCCCGTTCGAAGATCATCGCCAAGCCCCGACCAGTGAGCTAGTAGCGATACATTACTGTATTATAAAATATCAAAACATTTCACGATATAAAAGACAATGAATCTTGTTACAGCGACCATTTGTTTGACGGCTGTCGTCGTACTTTCGAATCATTTCGTACCGTACATACTCGATTTTGTTGCACCCTTGAACGAGAGTCGGCCTCTTGAAATTCATCAATTTCATGTGGAATTCTTCATTGACGAGCGAGAACACTATCACCTAATCATGTCCTGTATCGATTTCATATCCATACTTGGCGCCATCGTAGTTCTGGGCACTGAATCTACCATGATGCTTTTCTGTTATCACATTAGTGGATACTTTAGAGTTACCAGGTCAGCCAGAAAATTACTCATATTTCTGCTTTTAACACTTTCATTGCTATCAACGCGCAGAAATTTTAATTGATACTCTCATTGTGTGCAAGCAATGTCTATGGATAAGTAATTTTGTGTTCATCGTCTTTGAAACGATGAGAGACTTAAGCGATGAATGAATTGTATATGGAAAGCCCACAATTGAGACCCAAGTGAAACACGTCGAAACGTGTAAATTTCTGATACGAAAAGATAGCAATTTGCAACTTGATTTACGCGATTCTAAAATATTGTAACGAAGACAGATTTTATTTTATTAATGCCTTACTTAAATTTGTACTTAATATGAAAATGATTTTGGAAATACTTCTTGGTTTAAATTACACCATAATAGCACTGGTCTTTCTATTTCAGAATATTTAAAATATAATATTGGTGATCGCTAATACCTGTAAATGCAATGAAAATTTTGACAGTGCATTAGGACACTCGCAAACAGTATTAATTGTGAAGTCAAACATGCTAATTATATTCTAATTGTTTATCTTCCTATATGTTGAAAACAGAGCCGCAGATTTTAATATATTACAGAGCTTTTCTATTTCTTTTGCCATGTAGATTTTCTGTATTTAAATTTGTCTAATAATTACAAGAAATTTCCATGTTTCTATTTGTCTCATAATTATAAGAAAAATCGAGCTATACCCAACATCAGTTGTCATAAATCTATCTATATAGTACCTACTTGTGTTCTCTACAGTGAAAAGGTTGAAAATTAATCACGGTTAAATAAGTGCAATCTTTTATTCCATAGCTACCGTTTATGTACGGTCAATGAGAATTGTTCACAACAGCAGCCTCTTAAAGATAAAAGGGAAATAATTCACAAAAGAATAGTGGATATTGTGCATATACACAAAAGGTCAATTAAGTTAGTATTCATTTGTTTTAATTTTAATTATGCACATTTGAAGAGTCCTTGTAGAAAACACTGTAAGTGTCAAAAATGAAATTTTTTAGCAGACAGAAATAATTTCCCCGACTTCAAATAATTTACGAAATTCGATCTGTTTTAATTGCTAAATATGCTTAAGTGTACAATAACTCAAATGCATCACGAAATTGTATACATTTTTTACATTAATATATTTAAAATTCATAAATAAAAGAATTGTATTTATAAAAAAACCCTGTTTGTGCTACCTCTTAGTTGTAGAAAACTGAACATGTAACATTCAGTACAATTCACTATTTTTATATATTCGAAGGTTCACTGATTTATCGATGTCTGTTTTCGGAATACCTTACTTTACTTTCTGCGGTATAGGAGTAATTGCTGTAACTATGGGTCTCTTTCGTGTGAGTAATATTCCTTGTTAATTCTTTCCGGTTGATACTTGATATTCTTATTAACTTTACAATGTTCCAATTTAACAATGACCAAGGAAATATTTTTCATATTTGCATCAGTTGCGTCTAGCGATATTACTGGAAACCGACATAGAAGAATTGAGTGCCTCTGTGGTGCATTGCACCCTTTACTTCATTTACCTATTCTTCGTCAATTTTATGGGGCAGGAAGTAATAAACTCTAGCTCTGATGTGTTTCATAATATGTGAGTACCTCTTTACCTCTCAGTATTTCCGAAAGTATACGTCCACTTATGTCATCACGTCATTGTTTTTTTACGTACAATCTTCATGCAGATACAGAGTACACAATCACACGTTTGAAAGATGTTTTAAATGTCGTCTGCCCCACTGGTATTCTAAAACATCACTTCGTGAATTATCTTTTATTCTCATATCGTAACTTAAAAAAGGCAAATTTATTTGAATGATATGTTAAAGAATTAAACTTTGGAAATCCTCTCAGCTAATACGCAATCCTTTTCTTCTCATTCTGTATATTTTTTGAGATTCAGATTTCCCAAATTACTATGAATACAGTAAGAACCATGCATTTATAACTGAATGAATTTAATAGATACAATAATACATGTTGGTACGAGGCGTCCGTGAGTGTACAAAAATTGTGGTTATTCATTATGAAAAAAAGTATGGAAAAAACTGCGCTCATGTTGGGTGGAGGGTTGTTAGTAATATCGTATGAAGGATTCCTCACGGTAAATAACATTATTATTTAAGGCAGTTTTAGTAGGAGCGACGAGTAAAGCCAGAATTTCTTCATTTCAGATGGTTCAAACGTCGGTGTCGTATTTTCTGGTTATTTGTTCTGCTATGCATCTATAACATGTTGACCCTGTAAAGGAACCTCCTTGGTTGTAAACTATAATATTACCTTTGTTTTCGACAAATCCGTAGCATTGTGTTATTTACAAGCTTGTACGTGTACAAGACGAAAATTTTAATATAATGTTATTCACTTGAACGGAGCTATAACCCTTGATTGATTTTTCACAATTACTTTCAGAGAAATAGGACTCCACTTGTTAATAATAATAAACGATAATTTTAATGTGTATTAAATTTCAGTCATAACTTTTACCTGCGTGATATTTATACTTTTCATACCTAGGAACTCTTTGTCAGGAAACGTGATGAAAATTCAAAGATATTAAACTTGAAAATCGTAGAAATGAAAAGTGAGAAACCATGGAAAAACTGGAAAAAATATTCGGGTGAAATTCAAAGAGAAACGATAGTATTCAGCAAATTTTAGTTGAGGTAAAATATATATCAATTATTTATAGAAATTATTTAATGTTGTGCAATCTGCTTGTCGCGATGACACTTCATGGCAATGAAAATTAATCACCTGTATTTTCAATGAATCCTATTACACTTCTGTATCATTTTTAACAAATGGATAACAGTCTACGTACGTGAGACAAATTATTATTCACGTTGAATAGTTAAATTCACAAATTGAATACGATTCGAAATTCCCGTTTTCATTAATTAAACAGAGAATATTCGATAATTACTATCATTAAAATGCATAGTTTGACACATATGTAGATATAATAAGGGTTAACATAACTTTTACTTTATATTTTACACTCATCACTGTTATGAATCAGAGAACAACAACCCCAATTCTTTGCCCCTCCAAAAATTAAATCGATCCTACATAAAAAGACGACTAGCAAATTCTTTACATTGATTTTCTCAAAAAAGAAGTCCATTCGAAAAAAGTTATTCTATAATTCCGATTTATTTCCCAACAAGAATTCATTTTATAAACAACTGCACCACGTTTATTAATAAATTCCGTATCAGACCAGTCGTCTAAACCGATTTCCTCGATAAAGAAGCCTCCAATGAATAAATTTGATGTCACAATGCTTACTAATATTTTCATGTAGCATCTGAACCCTTTCGATTGTACCATATGTTCCGAAACACTCTGTATTTTGATAAATATTTACAACCCTCGCGTGGAAGCCACATAACCCTCCCCCTAAGCATCCTCACCTGCAGTCATACAGTTACACCAAACACATCGTTTACCCACCCCTCGAAGAAAAGCAAAGCAAATAATCCTCCAGTTAAGATTTCCAAACTGGGCGTGTCAGACGCGCTGGAAAATAGTCGAGTCGCAAGGGAATCTCTGAAAACACCAGGAAGGGGAGGAAAAACGCAGAGCGGCTTGAGATTACAAGTGACTCGAGCGTCAACCACCGACGATCTTCGACGGCGAAACAGGGAAGCTATTTTGCGGCAAACCAAGCGTGAAGCGTCTGCTCGGTAATCAGCGAGCATGCCCCTCGACTAAGATCGACTTGGACGATCGCAAGAAATAGCAAGGCCTGTTTGCGAGGAGCCTCGATGGAACAGAAATAAAACTGGGGTCGAGAAAGAACCTAGAGTATAGATAGATCTCGACCACGACAGGGATACGTGCGCCAGCACCTTGCAAGTGCTACCGAGCTGGGCCTCTTATCTAAAGTGCAAGCATAATGTCTTCATCCCACCACCCTTCCCTGACTACCATCCTTGGGAGCATTATCGCCTCGGGCGCGAAGTTACGAGGATCGCGAGCTGAAGTTCATGAAACGGAATTATTCTAGGCATCGTCGGCTCTTACAGTTAATGGTATGTTGGAAGGAATCATAGCCGAGTTCTTATGCGCGTCTGATACGCGGTATCTTGACCAGACTCTTTTTATCCCAGCCAGAAAGTCAGTCGATGTGACGGTCCCAATCTTTGCCAGGGGACTTTTCGCCGGCTCCAGCGCTCGCAAATTCTTGAACCTTCGATTCTTTGGGATAAACTCGTAGATTCTTGAGTAGCCATAGATTTTTTAATAAAAGAACCTAAGGTAGGGTGTTCCTTATAATGACTTTTTTAAATTTAGGAATTCGGTCCGAGACGCCCCCTTTGGTGTGGTAAATATCTGTACAAAAATTCGGCTCGATCAAACAACTCTAAACCCTCCCTCAAGAGGCCCAAAGCTTCAAACGAAATTGCGCTGTTGCAAACAGCTGTCTTTTTAATATGCAATGTGCATGTAAGATTAGCAATATTTTATTGATAACTTATTGATACTTAACGCTATATCAATAATATCGCTAAGTGGTGGAAGAACGAAGGTGGCACAAGTTTTCCATTTCTCCAGTCTTTGAACCATGGCGGTAAAATATTTATGCATTCCAGCAACCTCTGTCCCAAGTGGACGATTATTTTCTAAAGCTGGACCAAAAAAAAATAAAAAAAGTTCTCAGTATATCGTAACTTTAACCTTCTTGAGGCAGGGTACTTAGTACACGAAAACTAATAAAATTAGCGGGAGTCCCAAAATTGTATCGCACCTTCAATTCCAAGGGACACCCTAACCTAAGGCTATCTATTGATCTATTGGTCTCCCATCCCTATGCTTGTAGATTTTTTAGTAGCCTCAGATTTTTTTAATAGAATCTTCGCATTGTCATTGAATTTTTCCACTGTTGAGGCACAGGTCTGCTATACTAGGAACATATTTATTAGCGTACTCAAGATCGAGTAGCTTTCTTCATCTTTCCAGTGTGATCTATCCCATTGTTGCACAAGAGCAACTATAACTCACAATCTATCACTTATAATTAATATCTTCTGTGGGAACATAATCACCTACTCTGCATGGAAGTTTCTCTTCCACCAGTAACTAGTGTATTTCAAAAACAGAAAACTCGAACTTTCGAGTTTTCGCAAAGCACGTAAGTCTTCTGTCGCGACTATAGCAGATTCGAAGCGGAAAAGCAATTTCTGCCTTTCCTTTGGCAAAATTATCCTTCCTTTGCCCTTCTCCAGATGCTAAATTGCAATTAGGCCAACAGTTTGCTAATTTGGAAAGCATTGCCCTGGTAATTGAGTTCCATGTTGGATTGATACTGTCAAGTGTACAGAATGATGTGTCCTTCTGATTAGGGAAAATTCAGAGTATTAGCATAGCTGAATGAGATGCTTGCAGCTTTCACGACCCGAGTTCCTGCAGTTGATAGTGCACTTTCAGGCTACCGGGTGCAAGCCATGACATTTGGAAAATGACTCCCTACGTTTCGCCAGCATTGCTGCTGGTTTCATCAGGCGTCTGTGGGTAGTGCTGTATTCTCAAACCCTTCATGAAGCCCAGGCGCAATAGCGGCGAAACGTCGGAATACTTTTTCAAAAGGATACGGTTTATACCCAACGGACTCGGATAGTGAAGATTGCAAGTACCTAGGCTGTGAATGCCTAAACGACTGTCAACTTCTATAAATTGAAATACGTAGTACTGTATTAATATCAAATGCAAATAGAATAACTACGCTGCGTTCTTTGGCAACTTTAGAATTGTTTTACAAGCTTCACAAAATTCAGTTAATAGAAACACGTCGAAGGACATGAATTATTTCAGAATTCTTGGGTCTGAGTATTTTAAAACAACCTAAAAGTTCATTAAAAATTAAGGTATGTATGCATACATATCTAATTATTCAGACGCAGGTTGTGTAAATATAACCTGAGCTGATCTGTTGGAAAATTGGAGGACTTTTATCATTCGACCTCAAACTTTCTGTTTCATACACTATTTCTCATAACAATACTCTTTCACGTAATTAATTTTCTAATATACCTATCTATAAATATTAAACGTTTCAGCGAACATCTTTATAATGCCACACGCAAAAACCAGATACATTTCGTCTCGTTGTCTCGATAATTAAAGTTAATTTCGCGAAGCGAAGTCCTCGTAGCGGGCACCGTGACACACAGGCTCGGTACTTACCCAGGTGCACTGCCTCTTCTTCGACGTGAACAGCATGGAGCGTCGAGATACGACGCGGAGCTCATTTTCCTGTAAACCACTTCCACCTCGAAAACAAAGAGTATCGCGTCTGGTAAGGGGGAGCAAAAGTGGAGCATGCGAAACGCGCGTCGAAACTTGTTACTCACGAAAGTGCTTCCGTGACTATCTCCAGGCTGTACAACCGTCGTAGCACGCTCTTACAAGTGGCTCGAAAACACGCGAGTGGTTTTCGTAGTACGAATTGCAAGCCGTTCCGTGAACAATCTCTCTCGGTAATCATATTCCTGTAATTCGTCTCCCCGTGGCGTTACTTACTCTTAATACCCCTCTTGTAAATGTCGTCACTTCCTGTTATCTTCACGCTTCATTTCATAGATCTCCAAGTGCATGTCTCAGTCGTACGAAAGAACTGATCGATTTCTCGATTCTGCTCGAAAAATATTTACTCCCAAATGTCACCAGCTAAAAAATATAAAAAGAAGCTGTAGATGAGAGAAACTGAATTTCAGTATAAAGAATTTGGTGGGGATAGCATGCTGAAGAGAAAATGAAATACTCGGAAAGAAACTGCGTTCGTTTCTTTAATTTAACTTGTTTCATTCTGCATATTATAAAGTACATATATCATATTTCAGGAGAAAAAAAGTAGTGAAATAATGAAAAATACAGAGTAATCCTAGAATTTTTAGAAGATCAAGTCAAAATTCATATATATGAGGAATAATATAGGGGGAGTTCGCTTAACGCCGGACGGCAACTAATACCCTACATTAGCTATATCTGTGACATTCAAACGCGACTGGACCATGTCGAGACATAATCGTTGTTTGTTTTATCCCCTCTACGGTTTACGCGAAAGAACAGCTCAATAGCGTTTGAAATGTCACAGATATAGCTAATGTCCGGTATTAGGTGGCGTCCGGCGTTAAAGGAACTTCCCCTACTGTAACATATTATTTACATTTTAAAACTCTTCACGCTACGTTCACAATTTTATTTGTCAAAAATAACACCACCTAACTGTTACTGTTTCTATTCCAATTTTGAGGGGTAATTGCACCCCAATTTTCGTTGCTAAAAAAAACTATACTTATACTATTTTTAGGCGGTCTATCTATCAAAACAGGGTGCAACAGTTGGGTGATGGTGCTTTGTAAGTGTTATGAGTCCAAATGAATTGCCATAGATGACATTTGCAGTCGTCGTGCAGCCTCGTTATCGATTGACTCCTCAAAACTGTCGAACTTTCTTCGTCTTGGTGTCCATGAATCATTAAGGGGCCTCGTCACGTATTTCATTGTAAAGGTGCCGTTGGACCGCGCATTCTGGAGTGCAATATTGGCCAAGGACCAATTTCAGCTCGTGCCGGCACCTGATCCACCCTCCCGCCGTGATTCTCCTTAAGCAGCCCTCCACGGCCTCACGGTACCATCGTCTTGATTTCCTCCGCCTCTTGCATCCACCCTTTCTTTTTCCGCTCCATTCCCGTTCATGTGGCGCACTTCTGCGCGCAGAAACGGGGGCGTAATAATCATCACAATTCCATTTTACTGTCCGTGAACGTAGAAAGGCGACGGAGGAGATTCGACGGCAAGGCTGCGTCGAATAAACGAAACGAGAGAGAAAGGGACTGCTGGAAATCGATGACAACGGTTGCACGACGGTCCTTGTGGAGAATGGCAACCGTGCGATCGCGTCTTCTTGAAAATTAAGGGGATGCACTTGAATGGTGCCATTTTATTAAAGAATATTGGACGTTTATATAGTTTTGCTAACACAAAGCGCTGTGCTTTTATTAACTTTTGATGAAAAGTTTGTTGGAGGTCTGAAAATTCGTTGGAGAGACAATGGGGACGTTTTGGGTGGAAATATTTATAATGGCAAAAATCACCAGATTTTACAGTTGTGACTTTTCAGATAGCAGAAAGGGTAGTCACTGGGTTTTAAATTTTTGGGTTAATAATATGTCACTTTTATTCGTGTGTCACTTTGAATAGTGACATATTATTAACATATTCATCACAAACTGGTTTACATTCACGATCATGTTTTCACCTTTCTCTTTACATGAAACGGCGAAGCCCTATATTTGTTAGAAAAAAACGGAGGTAAAGAGAAAATTCAGTACCCATGGAACGTAACTTTGACCAGCCCACAGAATCGTGAATATCTTGTATCTCGTACGAATGAAAAGTGGTTGGCGT
Organism: Andrena minutula; assembly: GCA_929113495.1. Lineage (NCBI taxonomy): Eukaryota > Metazoa > Arthropoda > Insecta > Hymenoptera > Andrenidae > Andrena > Andrena minutula. Next base: position 7,862,098 of record OV815996.1, on the reverse strand, counting down.
AACTTGGCGGTGATGCACTTAAAACTGGAAGGAACAATGCGATATCTCGGTTTTATACGCTTTGTAATGTGTATCGCACTGCAAGCAGCGCCATAAGAAGTAGTCTTAAACGCGTTGCTGTAAAGTCGCTCACGGTCTCGTGCATTCTCGGCAATGTGAAGATTAAAAAGTAGAAGAGACGGCGATAACGGGCTTACCTTTCGCACGTTTCCCTTGTTTTTCCTTGTGGGCATTCCCATGCAAATATCTGATTATCCCAGCTCGAGAGCCAGAGTTCTAGTTCGAAATTTCCAGCCTTCTATTGCCGCCACGTCACGGAGAAATGCTGATTGGAATTTTATTATAATCATTACAGTCAAGTTCCTAATAAGAAAAACCTACGTTTTACAGATGCAAGAAATTTTGAACAGAAAGAAGTATTATACACGAATTATAGATTTGTCAGTTTAGGAGTACCTACATAGAGGTTTGAAAAAGAAAAGGTAGAATTAAATAGTAGAATTAAGTAAGATTCGTGCACAGAAGGTTACTCAATTCTGTTCTGTAATAATTATTACAATCGCCCCTTATTTTTTAGTATACTTATCAAATCCAATCCAATTCATTCTAAACTTACACAAGAATAAAAGGGAATAACAATCAGTTACTCCCCTAACACTTTAAATACCGCGATACATTATCATGAAATATTTCAATTCTGCACTTGGGACGAAAAAACTCGTTACGAAGGAATCACCTTTAAAGAAGCCTGCTTAAAAGGAAAAATCCTCCTGCGCTCTCGTGCTTTCTGAAATTCGGCGAAAGCTGCTATCTTAAGCTAATAAGACCCGCGAGAATTGGTTCTGTTTTTCGAGGAAGTTTCAGATTCATTTAGCCCAGGCCATATCGGATATTTCATTTTTGAACGAATCGATAGTACCAAGCAGAGGGGTTTTCATGCAAAGCAGAATCGATGGCTGGTTTGGCAAGAAACGCGGTAGATGCAACAGTCCGCTTCGCGTGCACATGCGGGCGAAATGTCAATGCGTCCACGTGGGTTACGACGTCTTCATTAAAACTTACCTGGCGTTATTAGCGCGGCGATGAACAGGTGGACGCCATCGTAGATGATAGTCAGTTTGAATATCAAACTTAGAGGATGTTGGGGATTTTGGATTGAACTGAATTTAGAACGCTGATGGAACGTGTTTAAGCCTCTATACCGCGGCGTGACTTTGTGGTAATATATCATATTATATGTGTTTTCTGTTATAAGTCTCTTATAATTACGAAAATTCAAGATTTGTGCACAATAAAACGTATCTGCCAGTGCACTTTATTTTGGAAAATATTAACAAAATAGATGTTCGGTATTCGATTTACAATAAATTGAAAATAATTGAATCGCAACATTTCGTAAATACATTTAATCCGATTTACTATGTTTATATAGGTACTTAATTAAATTTATGTTACATCTGCAGACTTGAAAACTTCTGAGATAACAGTATTTGGAATATTTATAATTTACATTTACCCCTTATTTTCGTTTAAAAAACTGTTTCCCAATTTCGTTTGAAGGCACCGTTGCATGGTGACAGATAACGAAGAATAGAGAATGAAAAAATATTCGTAATATATGGAAGCCTGAAATCTAGACGGTTTAATTGAAATTCAGAAGGGAACTACATTATGAATAACTTAAGTGGCTTGCCATCAAAGGATAACAATTTTGCGCAGACCACTTGGCTGACTATTTTCTATTTTGAATGAAAACTTTACTTTTCATTCGTGTTCTAAGAAATACGACAATACTGTCTGCTCAAAGGAAAAGAGAAACTGGGGAAAGAAGTAATAAACGAACAAGAGAAATATCTCAATGTGTCTTTTAAGAATTAAGAAGATTATTTATGCTCAGTATTGCTCTCCAGTTTCCCAGGAGAATAAAATTGCTTTTCAAAAGCTAGAAGTTCGTGGACACCTGTCGAAGCGAATTATCAAAGTATCGTTTCTGTGCGATTGGTTAAATAGAAATGTCAATTGTTATCGAACCAATGGGGAACGTGACGTTTTAATCAAAAGTTCTCTGAAAAGGAGCATAAAGTGTTTCCTGCAAACCAACGGCAACTATTGGCCAATACGAAAATGAGGTAAAATGAAATCGGTTAGATGAATCGGTAAAACTTAACCAGGAATCTTATAATTCATCTTGAAACGATATAATGTAACAATCTTATAAGGAATATGATTCGAAAACATAGTCTTTCCTGGAATTAAAAAAAAACAGATTCCAAAGATGTTTCACAGTCAGTTTATTAAATTTTCCTTGGCCATTTACGACCTTGTGCCACCTTTCTGGTAAAAGTACAAGTAGACGTAGCAAGAAAGGTCATTTCCTAATATTACGCAAGCGAACGAATTTCAGCACCGATCTATAAACCCCAAAAAATCTCCACTACATTCAGATCACATTTCATTACTTCAACTTACAGCAACAAACTCCCAAAGGCAAGTCCATTAATTACCAAAATAAAGGCAGGCCGCTCCACAGAGGCTGATTCCACGATCAATCACGAGGACAGCGAAGAAATTAATTTCTCGGTGGTGTTAATTAACCCCCTCCGTACTCGAGGATGTATAAATTAAATTTCACGCGCCCCAGACAAGGACGGACAATATAAAACTCTCCCGATATTTCCAATAAAATGCTGCACGGCAGGGTTTGTCGACGCGAACCTGAGGCGGGAGAAAAGGATCGTCTAGCGGCGCGTGAAATTGAGAGAGGAGCGTTCCCATGGGCGGAAATCGGGTTAAAGGCCACCAAGGAGGTAGCTGCTCCTTTTAACGAAGTCACAGGTTTAATAAGAAGGCTGCGCTATTAGGTCCTAAGTAAACGAGTTAATCCGACACACCTGCCGAACCGGAAAGCGCATCAACGCGGAGCAACATCCGATAGACGAGCGACCGACCCAAGAGTCCCTTTAACTTAACGACCTCGTAAACCAGGTATCAGCCTGGTAATATAGGCACCCGCCCTTAGATTCTTTTTTTCCCTTTCCTCGATCGATTTATAAATACTTACAACCACCTTGGCCTCCGTCAGCCGCGGCCAGACGACGCGGCCGACAACCAGGCGCTACGTTATTCCCCTGTTCCGTCGGTTTAATCGAAGGTTCCTTTGTAGCAGAAGCACGATTACTTCATTCTCCATAATTACATCCTGCGCCCGATCGTCCAGCTACCGATCTTTGATACTTATGCAGCTGATAGCGGCGTCAGCCTATCATTTCTTCCTCGCTTTTCTACCGATCATTACGCAAACGTGCGTCTCATTATGAACCGTTTTCAGGGTTTAACACTTTGCTGCTGTTTCTTTCGATCTTGTTGTCTGGTTTTTATTATACGCTGATAGGTGGCGTGATGTTGCGACACTTGAGTTTGTTCCTGTGGTGTAATTACTGTTCGAAGTGGCGACTTTATTCTTGGAAGATACCTCAACGCGAGCTTTGCGTAGCCTACTTTGCAATATGGAATTGAACTGAGTCTGTTCGCAGCTTGAGCTTCGAAGTACATAGTACTTGTGATAAAGGTTGACACGCTGGATCTTGGTTTGTTAGAACAAACTATGAGTGAACACCTGGAATGCTCAAGATAGTGGTTGACGATAACTGATTGGAAAAATAATTGAATATTGGAAAGTAATCGCCACATACTTCCTCTCGATTAAGTGGCGAATTAGTAACCTGTTGACTGAGTATGACGAGTTAACTCGTCGTTGGGACCTGATGAAATAAATGATCTTACAAGGGAAATTTAATTGTAGTCGTGCAAAAGATGGAAGTGTAGCATTAATCTGTTGATCGGCGAAGACGAAATAATTTGTCATTTGAAAATGCTTCCACACTGGGCAGGACGAGTTGAATCGTCACTGATATTAAAAAATTGCGGCCGTTGCGAAAGAATGCATGTGTCATTTGTTTCTTATTACCACTACAGAGGCAGTATAACTTCTGATGATTTCTTGCTACTCTTTTATTTCTCGTTCTTTTACTATTTTTAACACATATAGTTAATAAATGAAAATAAATGTTCATCTGTTTACTAATAATATATTTTGTGTAAAGTGTTCATTTATTTGTAATTGAATCATTCTGCATTTGTATCGGAAATAACATTAAGCATATTCATACCTGTCAACTCGACTTTTGCCATTTGGCACTACACAGCTAAGGAATATAATCGATCGAGCAATGTATTGATTAACAGGTTAAGTTATATTGCAGCACGAGCAAAAAATTATTTTTGATAAATTTCTTAGATACACGTTTTTAAATCAGGCATTGATGGCAAAAACGGACTAACCCACTTTTTTGCGAAATTGACTTAGTAGCAATAATATAATCCAATAAGCTGTCCTAATGATATAAAATAGGAAAAAAAATTTAATGTGGATTAGTCCGTTTTTGTTCTCAATGTCTCAAATATATTAAATATATAAGTATACATTTGTGGTCGAAAAATGACCTATGTAGTTAACAGACCTCATATTTCTGCAGAAAACTGGAATGTAAAAATATTGTGTCGTGTGCAATGATTTGCGCAGCTCTGTATATCACCGAATTGAATGTTTCGACGATCGGTATGATGGTAGGGGAGCCGGTGTCCGTTACGAGACCGATTACGTCTTTCCCCTTGATAGCACACCTCTGTCTACAGCATCTCGCGTATTAGGATAAACTGCCGCGATTACGACAGGTGGAGCCGGTCGTATTTTGCAATTTTCCTGTCGGCTGCATCGCCGCCCGAGATGCAGCAAATTGCAGCAAGCTATTTATGACCATCGTACGCACATTTCGTTCCATCCACGCCACTTTTGACGCCTACAAGTGCACCGATACACATGGAGCACAGTGATTCTCATACGAACGATATAAAAATTCAGAAGTTTTGCATATCTATGGAACAAAATTCTATTTCCTTGCTTTGTGGAGGGAGAGGCAAGCGATAACCATTGTTAGATCTAAAAGTAAGGTCAATTTTGCAATTTATTTTTTCAGTAATGCTTTTCTTCACTCATCGATGAGTAAAATACAATTAACATTGTACAAAAATATTAATTTTTCGTGAAGTTATGTTCTATTAAAGTGGATTCGCACGAACAAAATATTGTTGAGATTTCTCTAAGTCTGATGAATTAATTGACTTGAAATTTCGAGAATATCATTCCATATCGTTCAGGAAACTCGACTCTAACATATTGTGAATCAGATTGTAAAATTTAATTTGTAATATGGGTAAATAAACGCAAAATGTAGGTAGTTAGTGTTTGAACAAATTCGAACAATCGAATCGGTATGCTTTTACAATAAGCAGCTGCTGAAGGTTCCGTAAGGCCGTCACGTCGTAAACGTCAATTAGCCGTGCTTTATTCTTCAAAAACGAAGATAACAAACATCTACCTGTTGTAAGTGTAACACGTTATTATCCCCTCGTGTGTTGCCGATACTATCTGCGTGTTCTTGCTAATTAGCATCTATACTCGGTTGATTGTAACCTACAGGAGGAATTTTAAGGGCTCATTCGCGTAAAGAGACGTCGTGTTCAATTACAGAGGATAGTAACAAGAAGTCAAAGGAACATTCAAGCATCTAAGTAGCTTGAATCTCTCCTTCCTTTTTTAAAGAAACAGAAATCTTCAATTTTTGTAAATTTACGTATTTTATAGTAAAAGAATTACCCCTTGATTGCCACTCCTGCGAAATACTTAATCTATACACAGATTTTTTATTATATGTATAAAATTTTATTCTACAATTTTTGTATAAAATCATATTACATTGAATAGTATTTTGAATGTCAGAAAAGAAAATAAATTTATTAGTGATAATTAGTAATTGTAACACAATTCGAAGTGTAACGTAGCAGGAAGTGTGTCAACACGTCTGATCAAATACTGAGCGTTTCCACTTAGCGGTTTAAATATTAGAATTGAAGGAAAAAAGATACGTTCTTTCAGCTCCTTACCCACAATTTTTCCTCTACAATCTTTGTGACAATCGTAACAGTGCAAGCCCATTTCAATCGTCAAGAAACAAGCTGCAAACGTGTGTGTTTGAAAACACACGTTGCCATTTAAAAATTCCGAACAGCCTTGGAGTGATCTACACATGAAAAAGATGGGATTTATCGCATGATAAAAATCCCACTCGTAATAAACTTCATGTTACTCTGAGTTTCAAAGATAGTAGCTTCTGTAACGTTCCGAATTTCACGCTCTGCAATAATAACGATATGAAGCTGGAGATAAAGGAGAACACGAGATGAATGTAAACCAGACGAGCTGCAGACAGTTTGCCGGACAGGATAACTTCGTAACTTCGTAAACTAATAATAATCTTAGCTTATTAAACACGCTGGGAACTTAATCACCGAATCTCCGCCACTTTTCCAGACATCTGCTCTTCCTCGCTCCTCGTATAAAGCCGGATACAAGATACCGCGAACTTTAAATCCCGCAAGTTTATCGCGAGGGATCGTTACTCGCGGAAGGAGTTGCGTTTCTGCACTATGCCGCTGGTGTTCTTTCACAGGGAAACGATGCTATCGTAACGAGTACGCGTAGACGTAAACTAAACCCCTACACAAACTTACTCATGTTATCAAGTTGCATTGTTTCTTAGCAAGCTTAAATAAGCACTGTCTTATACGTTTTGGGTTACAAAGTTCCAGAATTCAATTTATCACTCATTGCTCTTATACTTCGTAGCTCAGTTTATGTTCTTTTAAATCTGTTTGTAACACTCCACATTTTCCTCCCCTTTTACAAGATGTGCAAACACTATTCAGTCACCATTAAGAGAAACCTTTAATAGCCTGCAACAAATCTCTAAAAGCATTTGAACAGAGAAAAAAATACGCACAGGAAGTTAAACTAAAATATTTACTGAACAGATTGCTCCATATATGTTTCAATGAGAGCCCCTCATATTTAACCGTCGAATAAATGGAAGAAAAATGAAAACTAGGTAGTAAAGTACATGGCAGCAGATGAAGTAATAAAAAGACTATTACTGCTCGCGTAAGTACTAAAAATATCCGCGGAGAAGATTGGCGTCGCAGACATTTCTAAAAGAAATACGTAGTTACATCCAACTCGCCTTCTCCCTGTTTGGCGATCTCTAAAGAACTCACCCAAAGTAAATACCCCTGCAAATTGAGATGCATCTCCTGGTTTCTATTTTTCCAGGGGAATACATTGCCAAGCTCGGCGTAACGCGAGCATGCGCCTTAGTAAAAAAGGAAGACCGTACATTTTTTTCCCATTCGTAAGTCCATCATTGCACGCCAGTCTCTTCGTTACCTCCTCAGGGGAACGCTACCAGAAATTCATGGTGCCTGTGCGACTATGCTTTCTCGCACAAGCATTGTCCGAGGAAGGATTTCCACTGCTGGGTTCGCCCTTTCTCCACCTTCGCGTAGTCATATATCCGCGGAGCGATGTCTGCTCATGTAACTACGAAATTTCCTCCGATAACACCGCGGCTAACGATTCTCTTGTAATATAACACATTGGAACAAAGTTCGCACGTGAAATGCAAACAGGATTCGAGCAATTAGACGAAATGATCTTTTAACTGAGTTTGTTGCTACTATAAAGCTCACTATCCGCGCCGACGATTTAGCTGTAATTGCCTCGGATTCGATCGATCCGCCCAATTGACTAATCCGGTTCCGACGATTGGCCAATTTGGCTTTGCTGATTCAACTATTGCGCGCGCTACCGAGCAGTAGATACACCTGAAAGAGGCGTGAGTTCTATAGAAGAGCAACGAAATCAACCGTGGGTACTTACCTGCCTCGTAAAAGACTGGCGTTTTCACAGGAAGACATTTAGAAAAATTGTTTATAGCTATGGATGCTTTGGGAAGGAGAAACTTTTTTAGACAACTTTTAGTAGCGTGTAACATTCGTTGAAATTGAAGAAGCAAGAGTTAGTCGATCTGATATGGAAAGTTATTAATCATTCGTCTCTAAATTGTTAATTTAGCAACTGGATCAAATGTATTCAAAGATTATTGTATTTATTGAAAAATTATAAAATAGGATTTAAAGGTTTTGAAATTATTGTCTCAAGTCACTGCGCGTCATACTCCTTAAACAACACCGTAAATAAAAATAGAAACCTAGGAACTAAGATACTATGAAGCTGTAAGGTGGCGAAAGAAATTATTATTATCATTACTGATGAATAAAAATTGAAACACCTATAATCCAAATCCACAAAGAAACGCAGTTACAATAGTTCCTAAAAAATATCTTAAATCCTTTTTATCCATTTCACTGAATACTATTACTTGCCACTAAAATTTGGCAAAAATTTTCTTACATACAGGACATGATAGGAAAATGAATGAAGAAATAATTGTAAATACGGAACGTTGCGCGGAGTTTGCCTCCCGCGGAAAAATTATTTACGCTCAGACGTTGCGAAAGATAGTAGGCGAGTAAAGAGTGTCTGGGAATGTAATTTCAAGGTAGCGCAGCCACCAAAGGGATGGTAGATAGTGGGAAGACAAATTATCGAGTATTCGGTGTAATTAAACTTAATGCTTGGGCGTTAAGTATGCTATTAACGACGGGAGCGCTTTTGCCACAAAGGCGTACGGAAACGCAGCGATATTCGAAGATCTCGCGCAATGTAATGCGCCTCGCAGAATTCCTTATCAACATCGCGATACGCTTTATACATTGTCACTGGCGAAGAATAATGATCAGAGGAAGAGTAACGAGAGTAACATACATTTTAGTTGATGGCAAATTAAAGTAGAACGATTCTACTGAATACTAAAAGTTCCAGGTCCGACTTGTAAATCTTCCAGAACTCTAGAAGCAGACGTACTGAAATTTTAATGCGTTAACTTGAAATTAAGAGAGGATTCTCGAGTAACAGCCCCCAAAAGTAAATGATATTTATGATTTTTTTTTTTTAAAAAGCCATTGTTAATATTGGATTAATCTCTTTTGGAATTTAAGGAGGCATCTTGGAACTTGCAGAATTTTTTTTATATCGATCCTTCTTATTATTTATTAATTATTGTGGAATCGTGTTAACCTCTTCATCCTTAATTGGAATAGAAATTGTGCAGTATGTAAGTACTAACAAATTAAATACAAACGAAACATTTGAGGGAGACTTCTTTTTGCAAGAAATTGAGAAAACTGTAAATGCATATTTCTCATCAATAAACTCAGGCATTAAAACAGAAATCCGAATGAAAAGAACTGTTTGTCCAATATCGTGGACGTTCTATTTGAGAGAAATGGCGGTGGACAATATGAAATGTAAGCAAACGTGAGTTAGTGCAGCAAACAAGATAAAACTATACGATGGACAAAAAAGAACGATCACAATAACCGACTTCGCAAATCCATGGTGCTTCGCGTATGAAACCACTTCCGGAGCACCAGGACTCAGGTGCACAGTGCAACTCAACTTTCCCTTCTTTTTTTAATATTTTTTCCCCAGTAATATTTCGTCAGGTTTATTGTTCGTACGAAGCTGACAGATATATTTACTATTGCAGGAAACTACATATTAATCCATTTATATATTTGATTCCGTTAATAAAAAAGAATCCGAACTAACGGGGATACAATAATAGCTACGAGAAAATACATACAGGGTGCTTTAGAACTCTAAGTAAAAGCTTGCATGTAACACTGGAAGTTAAGCGAAGGATGCATAGTTGCTCAATTTTTCAGAGCAAATATATTAAACCAAAATGTGTCCGTCACCAGAGAACTTTCAACATAAACAAAAGTTACTTCCACTCAACATTTTAACTTTAACTTATTGTCAGATTCTTAATCAAATAATATACGACTCTATCTTTTGATCCTTATTCGATTTCCACTGAAAACAGAAAATTTTCCTTTCGAGCTTCTATTACATTACCCAAAGTCGACATTTACACCCTGTATATGGCCCACATTCAACTACTCTTGCCCAGAAGAGAAACACACCCATTCCCAAATAACCAAACGCGTGAAAATAACGCGGTACCATATTCCCTGGCAGTCCACCTAAATTACAGCCAGGTCCCTGCGCTCGTGTCATATTTTTATCACTGGAATTCAGCCAGTCGAATTAATCCACCCTCCGCCACATAGCAGAGATGAGCATGCATTAACCGAAGGATTTTTTCCCATTTTCTGTTTCCAGAACTCCGAGATATCCCTCTTCGAGACGAACATTCGTTTCATGGGAAGCCTGCTGGCCTGTTACGCTCTCACCGGGGACGTGATGTTCCGGGATAAGGCGGCTCAACTCGGCGAACGGATGTTGCCCGCTTTCCAGACGGAAACCGGAATTCCTCATTCCGTCATCAATCTCCATACCGGGGTAAGTCTGGGATTTCGTGGTTTCGCGCCGGCCCCGCGCCAACGCCAACGCCAACGTGTTTTAATGTTAATTATTTCTGATGCAACCGCGGCACGAGCTCCGCGACGCTCGGATATTCACGGGAAAGGCGGGGGTTGAGGGAGCTTTAGGCTGCCAATTAGGGGTGGATGTTCGAAGGAAATTCCGTGGCACGAGGCTGCATCGTTCTCTGGTGGAATAAAAAGAGACCCTTTCAAAATGGTTTAAGGGGACTAGGCAGCTAAATCGCTCGAAAAATCAAGCAGATATTCTTAGCGAATTCTAATTAGATGCAGATGAAAGCAAGCACAGGCTTTTCCTTTTATGCAATGCATATTACTATCACGCAAAGTAAAAAAATTTTGTATGCTTATCTATTTTGGAAATCGCACCACGCGAGGTTGATTATACAGTGTTTTAGAAAAAGTGTCTTTGGTTTCGCACTGATATTGAGCTTACAAATAAAGATTCAGCGGTTTCCTTGGAATATGTTTTTCCTAGAACCTGTAATTTCGTTCCGAACTTTGGAAAAAAGAATTTAATAAAAAATATTAAAATAGCGGCTAGAAGAAGGTGATTTTTACGATGAATGTCGATTTTAGAGTGTTTTTTTCATCTTGGAATTAGAGTTTTTACACTTTAATGTTAATGTTCAGCGCAGAAAGAAATGTATTTTGTAAATTCTGTAAAAATTTCAAGTCGATGCGAGCCTCAGTTTTTTTGCAATTACTGCAAAGGCATATATGTATATATTATAAAAAATTCAGTTTATAGTTAATACTATTACTTTACTTTATGTTTATTAATATAAACATTACCCAAAAGTACTTGTCAAAATTTGTATTCATCTCCTTGTAATCAATTCGCAAGAAATACATGATTTTCGAGCGATTTGTGTGCCTGGTCTTCTTAAAGTGATTTCAGCTTGATCTACTTTTTTGTTCGGCCCCGTAATGAATGAAGTTTCATTAAAATTATCCTCCCATATCTCACAAACTAATTGCCGACTCAACTTGAAAATTTGTTGTGACTGATGTCTCATCTCAAGATATTATCATTTGACAAAATAGTGGGACCAAAAACGGACAAAAAATTTCCTCACTTTTATATCTTCTACACCTAAAATTACACAATTACACCTACGTCTTTTACACTTCTACTGTACTTCAGAGAATCCGCAATTCAGAAATTATTTCACATAAATTATTTGAATCATCAAAGGATCTAAAATAACTCGAACATTACCAGAGAATCCTTTAGAGAGAAGCACAGAAAAATTCGAATCACACGAACCCCAATTCCAAGTGTGCATTCAAAGGAGGAAATGAAAAAGCACCGGTTTTTACGTCGCCGTAAATTCATTCTTCTCTTTCCTTTTCGTCGGCAGTGTGTGTGTATGCCTGCAGCGGCGAAAAAACAGCCGGAAAGATCCACAGAGGAGGAGGCGGTAACCTCGGTGGTTTTTGCGCGCCACATTAGAAACACGGGAACGACGTTGTATTCGCCGGTTTAATTGAAACGATTCCGTCAAGTCACGTCCACCAAAGCGACGGACCGCGATTAATATGCAAATTCTTAATTGGACGAATAATGAGGCCGCGAAAGGCGGTACCTGATCACTTTGCCCCTTTTTCTACCTTCTCTCCCCCCCCCCCTTTCCCTTTTTCCGTTCCTCTCGCCCCTTCGATCTTTTCCCTCTTCCCCATCCGTCCACACAATTTTTGCTCCCTCTACTTGCTTATTCTTTCTTCTTTCGTTTGACCTTTTTTATAACGTTTCTGTTTCACGCCACTCCTGCAGTTGTTGACCCCTTTCTTCCATCCCTTTCTTTAATGTCTCCACTTTTTTTAATGCTCATTGTGATATTGGTTTTATAATCCCATTCTTTTTACAGTTTCAAGCTGTTTGTTTGGAAACGAATACTTTCCCCACTGATGCTTCGGGCTGTTCTACCTTTGTTTCACCCTTTTTTGTTGCGCTACGCCTTTGTTTCTTATTTTGGTGCCATTGTTAGATCGTGATCGTCGCGAACGTTTGACAGTTGTTTCCACTTTGTAAAATGTGCGAAGCGAATTCGACTTCGGAAGTTCGACGATGTGAACAGAAATCCGATTGAAACTGTTTTGTTTCCCACGGCGGGACGCTTGGTGGATGAATTTACGCTTCTGTAGTACCTGTATTAAATGTGTACTGAAATTACATTTGCTATTTTGTTTATGTGAACATATTCGTAGAAACAGATTTGAGAAGAATGTGTTCTAGATGGGATGTTTTATATGAGTATTACTGCATCATGCTACACATATGATTTTGATAAAAACGTTTCGAAAGATTCAAAATTTATAAAGTAAGGGATAATATATAACAATATGAAGGAATATTGGAAAAGAATCTCAAGCTGAAGATGTAACAGGATAAAAAAGGCGGTGTTTGATTAAAACTCGATATCTGGCTCTGGGGTTGACGCCAGAATAAGAAGAAATTAAGGGTGACTAATTGCTAACAGATTATTGTCACCGGAAAAATGGGAAGAGTACAACCATGGTATATTTTTATTATTTCTTTAAGGTTAACAATTCTCCCCGGCCTTCTTTCAACATGTAGCAGTATATCTATTATTTATCACTAATTTACTACTATTTGTATATCTGTTCTAACTTAGTGCGCTCTTTTCACTGTTTTACTAATTTATATTTATTTTAATTGTAAGTTTTCCTATATCCTCCCTCTGTTTCTCGTCTCACTCGTTTCCTCTTCAATGACATCTAACAAATATCCCCCTCTCATTTAACTCTTCGTTGACACTCCTCCTTTTTCCTCCTGGACGGCTCAAACCCAGAGCAATTTTTAAACGACTGCCATTTTCATCTAAAGAATCCAATCGTTATGAAAAAAAACATGGGTCACTTTCATGGTCTCTAGAATGTATTCCAATAGATTTTTTATTAACATTTCTTACAGTTTTTGCAAAAAATTCTACATTACCATATGTCGAGAAAATTTTCAAAACATTGTAACTACTACAAATTTAAATACTAGAAGCTAAAAATCTACAGAATTGTTGTTCTAATATAATACTTTGAAAAAAAATAGTTTCTAAGTAGTCTTTGGAAAAAAAGTAAGTTTATGGGGCTCACACCCAGAATATCAACAAGGATTATGACATCCAAAATTGTTTCGAATCTCTCGTGCAATAAATTCAAATCAAACGAAACTTGAAGATCTTCGCAGCTTCAACAGAATCCAAAAAGCAGAGACATGCATAACCCTTGAAAACTACACTATAGATGAAGATGGAATTCCTGCTATCGATCATCCCTAATAAGAAAGATTATTTCGCAGCCCTCGATTTTCCCACCGAAATCCTACCAGAATTGAAAGATTCCCACTCGAGTTTTCAGACAGGTCCAATCTACATTCGCGCAGAGACGGGAAATTTTCTTTATTACCTCGACCGTACCGGTAATTCTAAAGACGAGGGTTAATATTTGTCTTGCCAGCGAAGAGTAGATGAAGTCGGTCTATAATATAAACAGTGTTACCCCGTCCATGTTATTTCATTTAATTGGTTCCCTCCGATTCGCTCGTGCTCGGCATCGCCGCGAACTTATCCGCGAATAGAACGTCTTCGTGTACTGACCCAGGCGAAACTTCATTCGAATTTCCAGGGGAGCAAGAATTACGGCTGGGCGAGCAACGGGTGCAGCATCCTCTCCGAAATCGGCACGATGCACCTCGAATTCAACTACCTGAGCGACATCACCGGCAATCCAGTGTTCAAGAGCAAGGTCGAGAACGTGAGGAAGGTGCTGAAGAACTTGGAGAAACCGAAGGGGCTGTATCCGAATTACATTCATCCGAAGACTGGCAAATGGGGACAACGTAAGTTGCTCGTTACAGCTGCTGCATTGATTCTTTTATTATAGGCACTGAGTACAGTGGACGCTCGATAATGAGCCGCAGTCGGGGCTCTAGAGGCGGGGTTTTCTCAGAAGCGGCATATTAACGAGAGCCAATGTAACGCGCGCTCTCCCCATAACTCTCCTGTTTTCGTTTCCGTGATGGCTGCCCCCCGCCAGAATACTCTTAAGGTGCGTCACACTGATGTGAGAAAAAGAAAAAACACAATCACGTATATGTATTGCTTGCGAATTGCTTGCGAACTCCAGTGTGGAGGCACCATTAAGGGTTAGCATTCATTGGTTCGCTGAGCGTGAGAGAAAGGGAGGTGCACACACTCGTGCGAGTAATGCGTGTGAGCTGGGGCGTTCCCAACGGCACTTTAAACAGCGGCATATTATCCAGCGTCCACTGTAGTACCTTGCAGAGGTATTGCGACGAACCTCAGATCTGCTTAATAAGACGGAGCGAAACTATATAGGCGAAAATTTAAATTTGAATTTTCACTTGGCCTGGGTACGGGATAGTTGTTTGTTGATTAACCAAACACAACTGTAAAAAAATTTTGGAAATATATGCATGTTTGCAGGTTCCTTTTTCTCTTAAAAATGTAAAAAAACATGATTCACATTATCATTTTTTATATTTTTAAGAGAAAAAGGAATCTGCAGTCATGAATATTTTTCCAAAATTAGTTTTTGCGGACCTATCCTCCTTTCGAAGTTACCAATTCAATTATCTCACAGTATGCGACAGAGCTTCATAAATTTCGAGCTCGCTTAATAAAAGCTATATTTCAAAAAACCTCACGCAAACGCTTAACCGCAGCCGAATAAGAGCAGCGAGTGTCGTTTTCGATGAAATCATTCATCCCGCAAGCGACCGATGGAAACACAAAAGCAAAGTAGATAAAAAAGATCAAGAAACTGACGCGCTCGTTACAAGTTGAGAAACATTTACACGATGCGGGGCAACGAGAGGGAGAGAGAGAGAGGCATAGAGAGAGAGAGAGAGAGAGAGAGACAGTACAAAAAAAAAACAAGAGAGTCGAATGTAAATGTAGCCGGCTCATGCTTTATTACAGTAATTTCATTTAATAAATCTTGTCGCGCCCGGTGAATTTCGGGGTAAAATAGATTTTTAATCTGACGGCTATCAATTATATCGGTGAGAATAGTTTCGCCGCGACAGCGGGGCCAATGGGGGAGGGGGAGGTAAGAGAAGGAGGAAAAGGGATGCTGCTCCCGTTTCACGGTCCCCCTTCGGCTTCCTTTTGTGCTTCCGCCGCCTTTCGAGAAGACGCCGCTGCCGAGATCTCTTTGCACGGTCCCGAATATCGCATTTATCATGCCGCGTATCCCCTCAGGTGCTAAATCCTCTTTTTCTCTCGGTGCTACGCCGACTTCGCGTACCTCCCGTATTTCCCCGTTGCGCGTATGACGATACCCTCGGATATTTATCATCCTCCTGGAACCGATCGTCTGTCCTTCTCGCACCGTTCTGCCTCGCGTGCCCCCTTTTTTCTTATCCCCTCGCTCACCAAGGCGACCGTGACGCTGCGAGTCATCCTGAATTTATGGTACCATTGAGGAACCTCGAGTATCGCGACGCTGCTCCTGGCTCTGGTCAACCGTTTCAGATCCTTCGGCGAACTAATTACCTGGATGGCCTTTCGAATTCTGATAAGCGAAGGAGGGATTATAGGCGAACGCCGAGGAGACACGATTGGTGAAGAATTTTGCGGTTGGAAAATATTGGAAATAGGGGATACTTGTATTGTCGAGATTTTGGAAGATTGGACGATGCGATGGTGGTGATCGAATAAGTTGTGTTTGGCGTAGGTTTTACTTTTATAGAAATCAACCGAGATGAAACAAGGAAAGCGTTTATATAAAGATATAGTTTTGTTGGTTTAAGGGTACTAGGCAGTCGTTTTTGTTGAAAATGAAGCATTTCTTTTGTAATTAATTATGAAGAAGTAAATTGAAGCGGAGTCTTGCTCTTTGACACTACGTTTATTATATCGTAATGTTTGAAAAATATGTTTGTTTAGACAAAAATATGTATTACAACTGACGCTACAAATGGGTCATTGAAGAGGTTTTTTAGAAAAGTTTATTTTGTTTTGCAGCAATTTTGACGAAACGAAATTCAGTGACATGCTCATAAATTTTACTTCAGAATAGGTACCTCCGGTTCTGTACGGAAGTTATAAGAGAAGAAAATTACGAAAATGATAGCTACGAAAGAGCGATTTTTTAAAAAATTGCGTTTTTCGTTAGACAAAGATGAGGTTTCAGTTTCTTTTCATAAAGAATAAATGTTTTTATTAACTTCGTTTTAGGTTCAGGCCGAAACTACACATCTTGTGAACATGCTCGAATTTAATTTGAATCGATTGGAACCTCTGTTTTTTTGTTATCACTGCAAAACAAAAGACACTTTTTTAAAAAAAAACCTTTACTGATCCATCTGTAGCGTCATACCTATATAATGCATATTTTTGACTAAACAACATGTTTTTTTTAAATTTATGATGTTAATAAACTTTCTGTCAGAGGACAAGTCTCAGATCCAATTTATTTCACTGTAATTGAGGGGTTACGCTACCCTGAGACTCTCAAAATAGCACCAAATTAGACGATTTTTTACGATACTATTAGGGTAAAAATTATTTCTATACTTCTGTACCTACTTCTGTAGTAAATGACATGTAACTAATAACAATTTTCGGTTTTTAATCCTACGTCAAAATATACGGGACTTCTACTGTTAGCCTTGAAGATTGCCTTTTCAAAAACTACAAGAATGGAAGAGCATAAACAGCGACATTTTGCTAAAAAAAAAATAGTTAATTTTTCATACCATAAGAAATGCAGAATAAAGCCATTAAAAAAGGTTTTCATTTATTCTTTAATTTCGCTCAAAAAAATTCTGAGGTCACATATGATTTTCAAGCCTCCAAGGTGGCCTAGCCCCTTAATTGAAAAAGAAATGCTTCATTTTGGACAAAAATAACTGCCTAGTAGTACCCTTAAAGTGAAATCCTCGGAGCACTTTCAACCAGAACTTGATACAAAGATATTGCCATTTAGAATTCGCGCTCTCAGCGTTGAAAGGGCAATCGTGATTAATAACATCGACCTGAAGAACAAAGGACTATCGTCCGTGTTCATGGATATCGCTGGATGAGTAGTTTGAGTACACGTCCGCGAATCGAAGTGATGCTTCATTATGACGAGCAGCAAAATGCTCGACCACTTAACTCGCGAGCGGCTCTACAGGTATTCAGGAGCAGGGAGGACAGCGAGGGGTTGCAATTCTCCGTGGATATCGGCGAGGTTTTTGTACCGAGAAGAGGACTCCCCCAACAACTTCGTCTGAGAGCAGGCGGTGTAAAGAGGGAAGAACTCGAGCAGTTTTACTTTCGCGACCCAGCTATCCCCTCGCTGCGAGAAACGTCAAGTAGGGGTAAACAGTGTAGTTGTTGGCCACCTGGCAGTGATTGGCCTTTTTTTTAAAAAAGATGAATAATAAGAAATAATGTAGATTATGCGTTTTATAACGAACAGATACCTTGTACTTTCATGCATCGAATGCAATCACTATTTCGCTACTCATTATTATACTATGTGTAAAAAATAGACAACTTGAAATCGATGCTTGAAAACTGTAATGATTGAATTGAATACGGTTACATCAGGCAATTCTTAGATAATTTAATTTAATGTATTTATTTGTCTATATAACTCTCGTATTCGTTATATAGACAAATAAAGGTTTAAACTTTATAAAAAAGGATTATTTATTCATTAATATTATACGTCATTGCAAATATTATAGGTGGTCAAGAACTGTAATGTAAATAATGTCTTAGAGTAGTCATTGACCCCGAGGCCAACGGGTAGCTAACAGTCATAGCAACAGTGAAACAGTTGTTGGCTGCCATTCGCCAGAACATTGGACGTTGCTTTGTTGTGATTTTAAAAGGTTAGGTTTTAAAAGAAAATGCTAGTAATACAATATGAAACGCTGTTAAAAAAGGTGCAATACTAGCTAATATAGAAACATTTAAGTATAAAAGATAGTATAGATTATATATTTTAAATTTAATAATATTACATTACCCATATAAAATATACCCATTTTTATTTAATAATTTTAATTCTATGTTTCTAACCAAATCACCTCATTTTTTACATTTACATTATTTCATAATTTGGTAGGTTATATGTCAGATATAGGTTATAAAATAGTGGCCAATAACTGCCAAACGATCGGCCAATAATTGCCTTCGCCTGGCCAATAACTATATTTTTTTCGTAGGAAACGAATTTTCTGTAAATTTTTGTGGATCCTCCTACTCTTTTTTTAAACAATTTCTATTTCTAGACTATTAGAGTCGTTTACAGCTATTAACACTAATTGTGTTCTTAAAGCTACCAAATTAAGAGTTACTCTGACTTAAATGGCTAACAACTACACTGTTTACCCCTACTTTCGTTTTCCTGCTCCCCTGACGACCGTGTAGCTGGCCACTGGACCAGAAATTGAATCCCATTGCACGACAAAGGCGCTATTCCGATGAACATACATAGGGAGGAGATAAATCAGATTCAACGAAGCGCGACAGAAGGAAACGAACACGGTGAAATCTCGTTTTCTACGAATTTCATTTGTAATTTAGACGCGAATTAATGTGTGCATCTTCCATTGGCTGCTATGGAATAAATGCAGTAGCGCTTTTGCAGTAGAAGTTCCAGCGATTTCGTGAATGGTCGCCAAACTTAAATTGGACAAGGTCCAGTATAGGTCAACGAACAGTGTTTTTTATTTCTTGAGATAATGTATTAATAATTATTATTCGATTCTACGCCAGAATTAGCAAAACGTGAGAAGCTTTGTTTAAATATTAGAATACATATGTACAATTACGCCAGTTACCTCGCGAATATTAAATTTCTCTGACTTTTATATCCCGCATATTTTTAGTTTCTGTATTATACAGTAATACGTACCTTCAAAATGAAACGAGATATGGAATTTTTGTTACTCAAGGTCCGTTTGATCTCGGGGATATAATTTTTTCACGGTAGAAGCGCGCCGGTCATTTGAGATATGAAATGCGAAACGTAGGTCGTGTCATTTTTAAATATGAAAGTTTTACTCAAACATGTACCTACATTTTTAGTCTACTTCTTTATGAGTGAATCGGCCATGCGCTGTTAAAAGCACAGCAAACTCACAAATAAAAAATTGCGAGGAATACGCTCTAGCTATTCAATTTTTATGTCAAAATGAAATCACTAAATTTTTTAAAATAAGAATATTAGAATAATCTATTTACTCATGATATTTAAACAGTATATATAGTGCAACCAGGCCAGACGCATCTGCAACGCGACGTATTATAGGCATATGTCTGACTGCATATTGGGCGCTTCTACTTGCCCGTTTCATTTATAATCTACTCGCAGCGCAGATACGCGAAAAGAACAAGAATCCTTGGTATTTTTTAAGATAAAAACTATTTAAGATATCAGTTGAAAACTTGGTACTTTTATTCCTACGTATTTGTTTAATATACATACATTTGTTTTATAAAAAAGTATATAATAATTTCAAAGATATAAACAGATATATAGGTACTTTGTCAAAAAAATTCTACAAATCGACATGTTTTAGAAAACCTGAAAAAAAATATAAATTATTAATCTGAGTATACTAAATATGGTCTCAATTGGAATAACTGAAAAATAATAACATTCAGGGAGAACAGAAGAGAAATTTTTTATGCCGAGAATTCATTTATTTAATTATTTTACATCAGATCACAACACTTCTCTGTAGCAAATCAATTTACACAAGCCTTATCCCTGTCGAATGCAGATCACATGTCGTTGGGAGGTCTCGGCGACAGCTTCTACGAGTACCTGCTGAAGGCCTGGATTCAGTCCGGCAAGGAGGACGTCGAGGCCCGTCAAATGTACGACGAAGCGATCGCGGCGATAGATCAACACATGATCAAGACGTCACCAGGCAAGCTACTCTACGTGTCGGACATGAAGTACGACAGGCCGGAGCATAAAATGGGTCATCTGGCGTGTTTCGCTGGTAAGTTTTAAACCAAGCTAGCCCCCTTACAGTACTCCCCTTATTCGCGAAGTATTCTCCTCAAACTCCATGTTTTTATTTACGTATTTTTTTATATATATAGTTTCATTATTTACGATGGGTCTAAATGGACCCAGTATCTACCATACAAGGGTTAAATTATTGTCCTCCTTTGTGAGTTCAAATTGTACAGTACGATTTAGTATATTGAGAACTGGGGAATGTTTGAATTACGTAAAGGGATCTTTCTGGATGTTTAAACTTCGTCACTGGTGATATTTTAAGATTCCTTTGTACCGTTTGTCAAAAGATTTGAAACGAATCAGTGCATATTTCTTTTCAGGCGGTATGTTCGCGTTGGGCGCCAAAACTTCGGAGAACGAATTGTCTGAAAGATACATGACGATAGCCGCTGGTCTAACAAACACGTGCCACGAATCCTACGATCGAAGCTACACGAAGCTCGGCCCAGAAGCTTTCCACTTTATGGAGGGTAACGAAGCGAAGAGCTTAAAGAACGGCGAGAAATATTATATCCTCCGACCAGAAGTAAGTGTCTCGACTCATTCAAGTGTAAAGATATATGTCGATTAAATTCGTAAGCAACAACGTAATATAACGTCTATTTTGTCTTTTATTTTTCGTCACTCCTTTGCTGTGACCATTTTAAAGATATACTTTCGATTATATTATAATACCTACTGCAGGCTTTGGCAATTGAGATTGTCGTAAATATAAAATTTAGCAACATGCTGATTTAAAGACTAAGTATGAAATTTACTAGTGTCATATGGACATATTTTTACCACATTCAATTAATTTAAAGTCACAAACCCATAGTGTGGGGAAAATGAGATAAAAGTCTGTTTTTTTACCCTACACATTTTACTAATTAATCCCAGTTTATCTATCTAGAGTGTTTTTATCACTAAAATCTTAATTTATTTCTTCAAAGTGTTCTTATCACTACAATCTCAATTTATCTCTTCAATGGGTTTTTATCACTGCAGTCTGAATAATTTCTCCAATGTGTTTTTCTCAATATAGTCTCATTGTATTTCGTCTAATCTTTTCATTCAATGAATTCCCCCACTATTGTCTGAACTGTCGCAAGCTACAAAGCAGACAGAAGGGAAACAAACGAATGTTGGAACGAGTTAGAAAGGAACGTTCGAGCGTTATTCCCGGTTGTTTTTCCGGCCAGTAATGGAAGCTAAAATATTCAATCCGTCCTTTTTCACGTCACTGGCCTGGCAAACGTTACAAGGGCGCACGCCAAATTCTGAGGTAAAACATTTCCCTTTCAGACCTTCGAATCGTACTTCGTGATGTGGCGGCTGACAAAAGACCCGAAATACCGTGAGTGGGGCTGGGAGGCGGTTCAGGCATTGGAGAAATACTGTCGTGTTCCTGGGGGCTTCACTGGACTTCACAATGTTTACATGGTTGATCCGCCGCAGGACGACGTTCAGCAAAGCTACTTCTTCGCCGAGACTCTGAAGGTAGGGAACGGCTCAGTGGGCATACCATTATTTCCCCATAAAAGGACAATGTAAAGTCTATACCGTAATTTCCGACCGAAGAGTGTGTCGCAATTTTTATGCCCCCCTGGTAAACTGATTTAAAGAAAAATCGAATATTACGTCTCTCTTTACTTTTTTATGTTGCAAATTGGGTCGAGACATTATCGAAAATGAATCTAAAGTTTGTGATTTTTGTAATTCTTTACAATCGTTCTGTGGGTTTCTTTGCCAGTTCAGTAGCGTCATTTAAATATAATTTGTATAGAGAAGTAGCATTTGATGTAAAGAAGTGCATAAATGTATGTGTTGAGAGTACCGAAGCAAGTAGTTTGAACATTAAATTTATCCGACCACCACGTTTTCTTTTGCGTACATGTACTTTATTGTTGGGTTTATATTGGGAATAAAACTACCACTGCAGAGTACATATATATTGCTTTATATAATTGTTCATAAAAATACATAGAAAGAAAAAGACGAAAAACTAAACTAAGATTACAATATAAATAAAAAAAGCTGCACGTGGCGAACATGACTTCGCACGTCGTAACGCTCTATGAAGTAAAGTCAGGCACGTGGCCGACGAATATAAAAATAAATAGAAAAAAGGAACAGCGCCGCGTGCAGAATAATCAAGCAAAATGCAAGAACGCGAAAAACAAAAAGAAAAAGAAACATATCACACACAAACTACATATAAATATACAATGTACATTATTCCAACTGTTTAACCCTCGTACAACGAATGTAGGGTCATTTTGACCGAACTCTCACAAAGTCTACCATGATGTTATATTTGCGTTGGCAATGGCAAAATCCCTACTAATGTATAAAAGTGAAACGTTGTCTGTCACATCTTCTTTCGCATCTAAACAGCTGAACGGATTTCAATGAAATTTTGAATATATATTACACACGTCCTAGATTAGACGATAGGCTATTTATTTTTTCTTTTAGGTTTTTTTATTTCATTTCATCATAAATAATTCCCGGGTGAAACCGGGTAACGGGTGGGCTAGTATAGTATAAAATGCCGAAATTGCAGTAATATTATTTGTAAAAATCATACAGGAGATACACCTATTTTATGTATCAAATGTACATAAACAATGTTTTTTTATGTATTTCTTTATTAATAAATTTTAGATAATTTTAGAAATTTTAATTATTTAATTCATTTTATATTCAATTTTTTCGTGCAACCCGTGTACCATAGAAATTTTGCTATGAGTCAAATTGATCCAGTATTCATCTCACGCGACCATATTCACCATTCGTTTTCCGAGGCTTAAAGGGGTATAGTAGTAAACATTTTTTCTTGCCTTTCGGCCTTAGAAAAGGGTTGTAAATTGTATATATGTGTGTGTTTGTGTTATACAATACAATTGCGTAATTCATATTATGTTCGTCAACTAACTATCGTCAAATAAACAACGTTCCTTAACTAAACTGTATTCCATATAAGAGCATACCGACGACCCTACCAATTTGCGACTGATCTGCGCAGCTCCCATAGATCTGACACACGCGATTGGTCATAACACTTTCGCGATTGGTCGTAGCACTTTCCCCGCCGCTTCAACCAATCAACAGTGTATCCCTGCGCGAAACCAATGTGCTCTAATGTGGAACGCAGTGTAAACTATTAAAAAATATCATTCTGCTCTCCAAGTATTTGTCGAATTTTCTTTCTCTTAATCCCCAAGTTTGTCGCATCGCGATCATTGGTGGATCGCGTTCCTCTGGTCCACCGGTTTTTTTAACCCTCCCTGTACTAGACTTCGAGTCCTGAGCTTGGGTCTGTCCAGACCCTCACCGATAGTTCACTAATACATATTCACAGTCGCTCGAGACCCTCACCGGTACTGTCGTAAAGTAGGATGATCGGTGGATCAAAATTGATCCAGGCTGGGTACTCGCAGAGTTAATGGTAGAGGAGACCGAGGCTAGTTGATACATTATTCTGTTTTCTATTTTTTTTTTCATTTTTATTTGAATTAATTTCTTGATAACAAATATGCCAAAATATACTTTGGTCCTTCCACTTTAATATATAGTAAGCGAAAACTTGAAAAAATACATACAAAATGAATGAAAAAATATTATTTGAACGATCAATTTAGGTGTATCAAAACTATTTACTTTTTCTCTATATAAACCAAAACAGTTAAAAACGATTCTTAACGTCAAAGTACACAGACGTACGTTGCTCGCTGAATCGTATTAAAGAATTGAACAATATACTTCACATATCTTGCTCAAATGGAGCTACATATATACGGTGTCGAGATAATTCGCCTGTATCAACCTGCCCTTGTATCCACTAACTCCGGTCTCCCCTACTGTAGGTATTCTAATTCTTTAACTTCTATTTCTTCTTCTCCGCATCTTCATTCGTTTCCTTTTCCTTACTCTGCCCTTTCCTGTGCACTAATGTTTTTGACTCTTCCTCATTTAGTATGAGGTCTTTTTCCTGTAGATAGTTCTTCAGCTTCGTTATCATTTCCTATATTTCCACTTCGGTCTTTGCTATTAGGACAATGCCATACGCGTATGCAATGGTCCATTTTTCTGGGTTCCCTATTCCTACTACTCCTGATTGATCTTCCTTGATATACTCTTGAAAATCCTTTAGACTTATTCCTTTTTCCTTCATCATCTAACGTAATTCTTTTCCGTTCACGTTGTCGAAGGATGCTTTCAAATTTGCAAAAAATATGTATAATTTGTTTTCTGTTACTTGCAACTCCCTGCTCGCGATATTCGGGATGTACTCCGTTACACTCCTTCTACGTCTGAATCCTGCTTTCGTTTCTGGAATTAGTCCTTTTTCTTCCCGTTTTTCGTTTCCGTTCATCAGCGACTGTATTTCTTCCTCCAGCTCCATATACAGCAATTCGTCGTTAGTGTCCCGTTTTTACCATGCGTTGTAGTCCCGTTCACTATCCCCACCATTTCTTGGAATCCTTCGGTCGAGAGTGAGAGAACGAAAGAAACGGCGGCAACTTCATGTCAACTATTTCGTTCCCTCTCACTTGGCTCTTGGGTTTTCTCACTTGCGGCATCGGCCGCACGGAATAGTCTTAGAGCATATACTACTCTAAGGGAATAGTGTCCGCATCGCGTTAAGCAAGATTCACACTAACCGTCTGGACGGCGGCAGAACGACGGCCGTTCCACTAGTGCAATGGAGAGGTATGAATCTGTGTCTCTGTTGCACTAGTGGACCGGCCGTCGTTCTGCCGCCGTCCAGACGGTTAGTGTGAATCTTGCTTTAGCCTTGTTTCACACATCACGGCACGGCACGGCAAAACATGTGACGATCTTATAGAAATTTGCCGTCATTGCGGTCAATTGCCGTGACGGCACGTGTGAATGGTCTTCATATGATTTTGGTTACTTTCGCCGTATAAACGGCGCCGTTTCCGTGCCGTGCCGTCACGTGTGAAACAAGGCTAATGTCCCGCCGCCAGCCCCGTTAGTCGGGATTATAACGAGGCATTCCTGTATTGTTCTTGATTACTAAGGTGGTTGACCCAGTTGTCGATCGGTTTAGACGTAGTCGTCGATCACTTAAATATTGAGATTTTATAAGGTTTTTCAACAATATTGTGATGATATATGTAGGTAAAGACTCTTAAATATTAATTTGCAATTTTGTCCTATACACAATATTGTTCAAAAACCTTATAAAATCTCAATATTAATTCAAATGATCGACGACTGGGTACCGATCGACGACTGGGTCAACTACCTTATCTACTATTTTGTTTTTTGCTTTCATGATTTTTTGGGTGGGATCATCTGTTATTTCATTTACTTTCATCTTGTCAAAATCAATTCTGATCTCCTCTTGATTCTTCCTTCCCTCTTCTTCTGTCAGAATTTCTTCTTCTGTTTTTTGATTCTCAGAAGCTGCAGATTTGGTTAATTCTACTACAATGGGTCGATGATCTGATCCCGATCTCTTTTCTACAGTAAATTTTTTTACTCTTGGCCTTACTTCTGAGTTAATTATTATGTAGTCGATTATTGATTTTCCTTGCTCATCTTCTGAATTTTCTTTCGCGATGTCACCTTGCTCGCCTCCTGAAGTTTCTTTCGCGATTTCACCTTGCTCGCCTCCTGAATTTTCTTTCGCGATGTCACCTTGCTCGCCTCCTGAATTTCCTTTCGCAATGTCACCTTGCTTGCCTTTCGAATTTCCTTTCTTTCCTATGAACGTTAATTCACCTTCCTCGTCTCCTTCTGTATTTCCATTTAGGATGTCCCATTCATTCTCTTCTACCATTTTTATCAAAATTTTTCCTGGTGGGTTTCCCATTTTATCCTTTGATCTTCTGCTTGTTACACATTTGATTTTTTCTGGGCTGGACCTCGCATTAAAATCCCCACCGATAACTAGCTTTTCTCCTCCGAGCCCTTTCGTTATCCTTTGTAGATCATCTCTCGTTTCTTTCATATTTTTACTGTATACTGTTATTATCCTCCATTTCTCGTTCTCAATTATAATTTTTCTCTCACATATGTTCTTTGTTCCCTCTACCATCTCTTCTTCATTAATCCACTTCTTGATTCCTATGATTATACCGCCACGTGCATGTCCTTTATTTTTCTCTCTCACTGCATAGTGACATGTCCAGTTAAATTGTTCCGATAGCGTTTGTTTATGTTTCTCCCACCCACTTTCTTCCACCCATGTCTCTATTAACCCAATGATATCTTGTTGTTCTATGAATTCCCAGAATTGTCTATCTCTGTCTATTATCTGGGATAGTCCACCTACATTCCAGAATGCTATTTTTATTGTTTGCTGTTCTCCCCCGCCGTTTTGTAGATTTCTGCCATATTGGTTTTCCCTTTCTTCTTCCTGGTCCAAGTTCCCGTTCTCCTCTGACCTAGCGGAAGTCGTCAGAACATCTTGGACCCCTGTCCACTCCACGGTTCCGTGGTGTACGGATTCACAGTCCTTTCTATCCATCTGAAATTCGTTTATTTGAATTCTCTCTGACCCTATTTTAGTCTCTGCTGCTTTTGTTCACGATATAAGGTTAGGTCGGTGTTGCAGCGTCTCGTCGCTGGCAACTTATACATATACGGTTTTTAAATGGAACAAGTAGTTTGGAGAGCGGGAAGCCAGTATCAAAATACAGGAGAAAGATGAAAACGGAGGAAAAAATAAAGAAGCAGAGATAGAAAGGCAAATAAAACTGATATACGTCTATGTGGCGTCAGCGGAATATCTGATGACACTAGTCATGACGCATAACGTACAACTATACATATAGGTGAAAACACGTGGTAATGTACTGGGAGGGGGCGGGAGGCATTGACATCTGGCTGCTGAGAGAAGAACTATAATTTGAGCCGATAAAGGTCTAAATACGCTTATCAGTTCCGTGACGACAGAGTGCCGGCGTGCCAGAGGTGAGAAGAAGAGATCCTCTAGGCCCCTCTTCTTACCACTGCCACGCCGGTACTGTGTCGTCACTAACCTGAAGTGTGCCCAAGCCTTTAGGAAGTGCTCCGGTTAAATGAATCGAGAAGAAACAAAGAGAGAGAGGTGAAGGAAGAAATGCGCGGTTGATCAACGCTGACGCAACATTTAGGCTATGGTTACATAAAATCGATGCGTTATCGCCCGAACAGACAATGAGCATTGCGCGGACATTTGTTTCTCAAAAATACTTGGCTACAATACATATTTTCGTCTGCTCGCCATTGTAATTTTAATTATAATGGTGCAATAAAGACATTTAATAATAATAATAGTAATAATAATAATAATAATAATAATATTTTTAAAAATTCTTTTGACCACCAGTCACCATTATCGACGACGTAAATATAGATTTCGGTACGAATGATCGATGACGAAAATTTAACTTTGGTTCCCACTAACAATTTTTTTTTATCACTGCTAAGCAATATTGGCGGTAAAATTTGTTTCTGGTTACACTCGATTATCGTCAATTATTTGCACCTGTTGCAATTTTATTTTATAACATCAAGTCCCCGGTAGGCGTCTATCAGTCTGTTCGGTCTAATCTTGAGCATCATCGAGGAACACTTCAATAAAATCGCCACTGGTCGGCATACTTTTGTCATAGGTTAGTGTTTCATACCCTAATCTTCCTCGAGAAATGTTCCATAAAACGGTGATAACCGCAATCACACTCCGTCCAATGGTTCTCGAGATTTGCACGAACAAATATATAGACACATGCAGAGATACATACGTGCATATTATAAATGTGAAGTTAGACGACGCGTGGCCCCACGGTTTTGGCGCGAAACTCGCCGACTCGCCGTCTAACTTCACATTAACAAGCCGGAGCAACGCCGGGTGCTTTAAGGTAGTTATATTAATAAAGACAACTTACTTATTATAGCAGTTCAATAATTTTCCGTTATATTCGATTTTTGCTGCCTGGAGTGTCCACTGTTCGTGCCTGGGAAACTGGAGAAACAAACACACGGTGTTCTCAATAATTGCCAAGTTCGACAAAAGTCGTAAGACTGAAGCGCAATGCCACGGCCGTCTGTAGCACAGGTGACCACCTACAATGTTGCAACACCGCATTTTGAACAGACCGGTACCAGACGGCTGTGATTGGACGAAAGGCTTCAGAAAGGACTGATGACAGCATTGCCATTTTGGCAAGGTGGTGGCCTGTATTAGAGACGGCCGTGGCAATGTAGTGCTTTCGCTTTTAATATCCCAGGAATAAGTACTACCAAGAGTGGACTTGTTAATATACTCTACTGGACATTATTAATTATTAAACATTGCATATCTATGTTCCGTTGATGTATCTATGACATGTATATGTATGTCCCTGATGATTCCTAATTTTAGTTTATCTAGATTCTAGGGGTAATAATTGGGAGGGCTAAATTTGTAGCGATGACCAGGAGAGTGGACATGCAAAGATATCAGCTGGTTGTTACCTCCTATAATGAATGTTTTCCTGCTCGCTGTCGCCGTCCGTGGATTCTCGGCTCAATCACTTCTTATCGCAGTGCCTTATCGGCTATATGATACCACTGTCTGCATTTCTCTTTCATTTCTCCCTTATTTATTTCTCCCTTCATTTCTGTATTAAAAGAAAAATGTTTTACCACTTCTGTTGATGGTTTCCGGAGGGAAAATGTCTGCTATATATGCGTTCCACATTAGAGCATACTGGTTTCGCGCAGAGATACACTGTTGATTGGTTGTAAACCGGCAGGGAAAGTGCTCCGACCAATCGCGAAAGTGCTACGACCAATCGCGTGCGTCAGATCTGTGAGAGCTGCGCAGATCGATCGCAAATCGATAGGGGCGGCGGTACGCTCTTATGTGGAATGCAGTTACATCACGTGGAGTAGTCAGATTTTCTCCTAGACCAGCGCTGTCCAGCGTAGGGGCCCCTCACACGCCTGCTTCCCCTTCCAATCTTTCTCTCGCACAGCATGCCCTCCGTTCGTAGCGTAACGCTACGAAGGCTGCCATGACGGGCTAACCGGGCTACCGTCTTCGCGGTAAGCGTCGCCCGGTATCCCTGACAACGCGGACGAGAGTGGGAAAACCCCAACCTCCCGCGAGAGTGACCTTGGACAGCGCTGGTATAGATATCTGCGAAAATTTCTGCATTTCGGGTGTACTTTACCCGTTGGATTGTTGTTTAAACATATTTAAATGATTATAATTCAATAATAACTTACATCGCTGTGTTCGTGAGGATTCCATAGAATAATTCGACGGAACAAGCAAGCGAATAACTGTTACTGTTTGAACACAATAGATTTTCAAAGTTAAATATTTGCATTTTTTTCAATATCAAATTTCTCGAAAACAGAGGGTTTTCAACGCACAAAAATCTATAAGAAACGGGTATTGAATTTTACAGAACAGAAAAAAGTTAAATGTTGTTGGGCAGTGTTAATACTGGCTTCGAAGTCACGGGACGTGACACGGGCCAAACAAATTTTATTCGAGAAAAACGAATGGAGGGCTCTTGTAGAACAAACATTTCTCTTTAATTGTTTTCTTTTTTAGTTCGTTGTATGAATTTTATGGAACGATCTATATTTACTTCCCGCTGACCCTTTTTGATTTTTCATTCTCACTGACAGAATAAACAAGTTTTTGTCACGGCGACACATTAAATGGCAACCTGGTCATTCATATGCTTCAATATCGCGAATCGCAGCATAATTTATTCGATAATACAACAATTAAATGGAATTAATCAGCTAACCTCGTTAATCAACTATCCCCGGTCTCCCCTACTTTCCACTTTGAACGCCTATAACTTGCAAACGCATGGTCGTAAAAAATTTTTCACTAGTGTCTTGGAAAGCTAAGAAATTTTCCTTCCAGTGCCTTTAGTTGCCAATTTAATGCGATTTTTTCAGCATATAAAATCCATTTGAAAATGACCCCAAAAATTGCATATTTACCATTTTTTACCAGACATGGTGCCACTTCAATTATTTACATAATTGCCCCCAAGAACAAATAAATCAAATTAGCTGCTTGCACACAATTTTCATGTTTAAAAATAGAAAGCGGAAAAAGACAGAAAAAGGTGATACATATGTTTTACAAAAGAAAATTGTTCAAAAGTAATTGAGCTGTCAGAAATTCTTGCCATTCGCTTATGTTCTAAGGAAGAACAATAATAACAGAGAAATAACAGTGGTATGACTCACCAGATAATCACAATCTATCTGTATTATTCCTATTTCCTTTCTCGCTTTTCTCCCTTTGTCGCTGATCAACCGAGAGCAGAAAACGGAGTAATACACGTACAAGCACACATGACTATGATATTTAAAATAAAATAAAACTAATGCCAAAAGTTAATATAACACTTCAAATTAAATTAAAAATTTGTTAAGTCCTTTTCCCTTACAATTGCAAATGGAACAGGGAAACTCTATCCCAATGAAACACTTCGCGGACCCATAGACACGCACCTCACTATTTACCGTCACAGACTGTCGCAGCCGCACGCCCTCGAAGAGTTCCTGTGTGGTCCGCGTCGAAAAAGCTTATGCTGCATTTTATCGTTCGGACGAATCGGCTAGCGATATGTCCCGAAGACGTTGCCATTGGGCCTTCTACTTAAAGCATACTAACGCCTCGATGATAGACCAAAAATAGTAGGATAACTTTGGAAATGGTTTTATAGAAATTCATGAACTTTATTAAAAATGTAACATAAGGTTCTCATAAAACACTATTTTCAGAATTTTTTACACAAAGTGGGGACACAATAGTCGCACAGCCGATTTTCATATTTTCCATTTGAGTCACTCCCCGGCAGAATTTTCCGCATCCACACCGTTGAACCTAGAACAAAAAGACAAAAGTTTTGTAATTTACACAGTAAATACTAGAGAAGTGCCCAAGATTTGGAAAAAAAATATTGATTTTTGAAGGAATGGCGAAAATTTGCATTTTTCTCATCATCTTCAATTTTCTAACAAAAAAGGATGGTTTTCGTGTCCATCCCCTCATGTATTCTTTAATCCGCGTACATTTCACCCTTCGCTCTGATATATAATTTTACTCCGGTACGTGTGACATGACCTGACCCTTGCGCCGGATGTTAGTATACACTATCTGATAACAGAAAATCTCCAGTTGATCTTTCAATAAGAAAAACTGATCTACACACTCCAACTGTAGCTGTTACGGATTATATTACAATCTCATATTATCATATGTCGTAAATACTTGATAGGTATATCTGATATATCATCAATGTGTGAAGTGCATTGTTGAAACACATCCCCGCCGTTCATACAGATTGAATTTGACACAGTAAGAAAACAACTGGATTATTTCACTCGTCACTTTCCAGCGAGAATTACGCCACATCAGGACAATCTTATTATCATCTTATTATTATTACACTATTAAAGTATCGGGTGGCAACAAAATGTGATGACGACGGTTCAAAAGAAAGAAGATCTTCGTGTGCGATTGTATGTTTTTCAAATTGAATTAAAAGAACGCCGACAGTCTGACTCTATCCCATGCACGGCTGACTCACGGCCGACTCAGCTGCTACTTGGAGGCCAAGTTATACTATAATGCGCAATCTGTAACAGTCCATTTTCTAAAAAACACGTGCATCTCTGGTTCGAAATAAAGCTAAGAAAGAATTCGCAGAAGCTACAATATCAAAGGATGGTCAATTCTATGGCCACGAAATCGACGCGTCGCTTTTCTGTAAATTTAACAAAAATAATTTTCTGGCTGTACCTTAAACTTTAAACGCTGTTTCTTTGAAACTACGTTTTTCAAATCGGTGCAAATAATATTTCAAAAACTACTGAACCGATTTGCATGAAATTTGGCACGATTATTTCTCACATCGATTTTTTTTAACAGCCACAGTTTGTTTTTAATCATTAAAAAGCTGATGAAATTTCTCTAAAAAATTGCATTTTGAAGATCACTCATATTTTTAAGAATGAAAATTTAAAAAGTAACGCTTGATAACGACTACTTAGTTGCTTTTACATACATTAACGGAACAAGATAAATTATCGTAATTTTTCTACAGAAAATATTCTTTAAATTATAAGCTTTCAAGTGCATAGTACGATTTTTTGTGATATAGGTAAAAAATTTCTTAAAACGTCTCTTCTTTTCGCCTAAGTGTATGTAACTCCTTAAAATTAAAGAAAATTGGAAGTTAAACTCTCCTCGCGACTGTATGACAAAGAGTAATGCCATTACACTTAAATAATTTCCCACTAAAAATCATGTAAGAATGCACAACGATCTATTATATAAAATATTATTTTGTACGTTGTAACTCAAATCATTTTTGGCCGGGTCTGTCAGCAATCCACCTCGCAATTTTTCATTTGACCTCTCGCCAAACCAACAGCTTGGACGAGATATTTCTCCCGGACTTCACAAAGTCTGTAACGTTTAAAGTTGCATTACGGTGAACGCGAAACTGCCTCGTTAAGTTCCTCGCGGAATAACGAAGCTTTTGGTAATGTTGCATGGGGAAGACGATCGAGCAACAACTATAAAATGAAATGCGAGCACGAAGGTACACGATCGTTATGGCCCATAACAGGCGGTGCGTTAAAAAGTTAATTAACTTATTAACTCGTAGTTAATTGCTATCCGAATCCCACGGAACCTCGAGGAATCTCATTAAACCTCCCTCTTGCCAAGATCACCCTGATATTTTAAAGCCTCTGTGGTTCTTGCAAATTACTTCGCCTCAAGTCTGTAAACGTAATAAAAAAAGCTAGATAAAGTGGAAGAACTTTGTTAGCATATTTGGTTCGAAAAATTAGAAATACGTGAGTGTTATTGTTGATACAATTGAAAGATAAAGAGTATTGATCGTTTTTAAAATTTGATTAAAAATTTCGTTCATTCATTTGACTTTGTGACAATTCTTATATTATCCGCTTAATTATTTTTTCTTTTTTTATCGGTCCTTTTGTTTCATTTTTCAATGAGAAACATGTATTGTCTTCCTTATCTACCGCAACCGGTGATTTGATCGATCGATAAATTAACGCCCTTTTATCAAATTACTTATAAGAAGACAGTATCACTTTGAAAGTCTGAGAGATAATATCGAAGTGAACAGATCTTATAATACACATATTTAGTTTTATATGTTCTTCGTAGTGTTTTATTTTATTCCTAAATTTTATCCCCAAATATGTCAAGTCAATCAGCGAAAAAGTTATTGAAAGAAACAAATAACATATATGAAGTGCCCCGAAATCTGTAAAGCGGTAAATTCTGAACTTACAAAAAAATGAAAGAATAAAAAAAATAAAATTATTATTTACTATTTTTTATTTTTATGTTCTAAGTAAAAATGAAAATAATTCATTTCTTTATTACTATCTAGAAATTCTTCTGTGCGTTGTTTCCCATGTTAAATTGATATTACCTATATCCAATTTGCAAAAATATGACCTTTAAGGATTTCCTAATCGGTTATTTGACAGTGAACGGTAGGAATAGGTATATGTAAAGTGCTGCTACGTTTAGTGTTAACAACAAACATCAATGACGACATTTTTTACTACTTATGTACCATTGATACATATATAGTATCCAAGCAACATTTTTTTTCAATAACTTTCAGGTATACAACTGGCCTAATTAATTAGAATATGCATAGACAGAGAGCTTCGTTAGATAGCATTCAATAAAGTAATTTAGCATTCATTAAATTTCAGTATGTTGGATATTTAAGAATGGCTATATGGAAATGTGTACATATGTAGTGATGGCTGATCAAAACTGTGCTACACTACTGTGATAGGACAAATGGGCTGTCTAATGCAGGGGCCCTCCACTTATATCTGGTGTTCCAATGCAAGCATTAGAATTGTATTGACAACATTTACTGAAATTTCTCATGAAATCGTACATTATTATTGTATTAACCACTTTTAGCTTGAATTACTTGTTTAAAATGACGAAACAATATGACATCTGATTACTATTGTGTATGCTGTCAAATTGTCATCAGATTTTGCTAGCATAACAACAATAACGCAAAAATAATAATATTTAGTTTCATTTACCTTGTTTATACACTCGTTTGATTTGTTAAACGATTTTATTCAGCTTCGATCCTCTGTTTTTTTATTATCATAATCTACATATGTAAGTAATCACAATCTACTGTACACAGTGTCTAACATGCAAAAATAGAACACTATTTGTCAAATTAATAAATGAAATACTAGGAAGTTCCAGTTTTACAATTAGATTATTTTTTTAATATAACACTAGTATTCATGACAAATTTATATGGAAATGTATATTCCATCATCGACCTATTAACTAAAAAATTAATTAAATTTTTCTTTTTCAGTCTTAAGAACTTATTTTATAGTCTAATAAATTTATACTGTTCACTTCAACGGATCGAGTAACATATTTATTATTTCCTGTACATATATACACTGACTATTGTCATATCAGATGTCTGTCTCGTAATTTCTTAGATCAAAAATTACGAAATTCTGACAGCATAAATTTTTAACTATTTATTCCAACACTTTTATTCATTTTTAAAGGGAGAACCGATAACGATCATCCGATTAAAGGTACATGGATACTGATAGGAGCATTTACCTTAGTAAACTAATAAATGTAGTGATGGCTACGTCCGGGAATAATTAATACATCGATACTTTGGTCTGTTCCAGTACCTGTACCTGCTGTTCAGTGACGACGACCTCATAAACCTGGACGAATGGGTGTTCAACTCCGAGGCCCACGTGCTTCCCATCAGGGGCAACCCCTTGTACCGGCCAGCTCCCTCTTTATAATTCGTGACGAAGCCTCGCAGTTCGAGAGAGCAACGCATCGACAACGCAACAAGACTGTCATAGTAACATCGCGGATCCCCCGTCGGACGCGAGGGAACGGAACGACGCGAGACACGGAGGGGAGACTAACCGGAGCAGAATAGTTTATAAAAAAAAAAATGGAAAAAATGGGGAAGAAAAGATGAAAATGCGGCAGTGCACGGCAGGGTAAAGTGGACGTTCGAACGCGAAAAAGAGAGTCAGGATACACACACCGTCTACTAAATAGAGACACTGAAGAACAATAGAGGAGCAAATTGAGAGACGAAAGGGGGGAAAAGCGGGTCGACAACGCGGTGGGACTCGTCTCATACAGTTCGAGCTATCGGACTCCGCGTGTCGGCCGCGGTTGATACAGTTAAAATAATTATTTTAGGTAAAACGTGGTAATAGGGGAGGCGATTAACGAACGTTATTTAAGCAACACACGGTTCACGCAGGTGTTCTGTAAATAGCGAAACAAAAATAAAGAGCGAGTGCGTGAGGATCTATAATAGAGAAAAAGGAAGTGCGAATGCGAGAGAGGATTTCAATAGAGGCAAAAAAAGAAAGATAAAATAGAAAAAGCGAAGTTTATTCTTTGCTTGAGCGCGAGTGCTTCGCTGATTTCTTTTTTCGCCCGCGGCACAAAATGGCCCACCCTCCCGGAGCCATTCGAAGGGGATTTTATAACCAAATAACATTCGATCAGATTTAGTGGTGATCACCGGCGATGTAGTCGTCGGGTGTAAAATGTGTTTCTCCTTTTCTTCTTCCTTCCGTTCGAGCTTGAAAACGTGGCACGCCGAGATTCAGAAGGGATGAAAAAAAAATAGATAATTATGTATATGTAACAAGCATGATAATAATTGTAATAAGAAATTGATTCGGAGATGTTTTTCGAGGAGCGTCTAAATATCTTTCTATCACGATTCGAATTTGTAACGTCCGCGTTGAAAAAGCATAAGATGATAAATACGAAAGCAGTCCTCCAAAAGGATCGATCGATAATGCGTTGATCCCTCGCGATCGATCGCGATAATCGCCCACTGTCAACTTCTCGCCACTTTTCAGACTCCACCGAGACGATACCTGTTCGCGGCTTTTTCTAACATTTTCTACTTTTGAATAATCGATCACTGCGCCTCGATAATCTCGGTGGCAGGGACCGCCAATGGAAATATTCGTTCGATCTGTCGCGACCGTTTCAGGCGACAGTTTTCGTAGCGAGCCAATACCAATCGTGGAATTGTTCATTAGCATCGACTTTCTTAGGATTTTCGGATAAGTTAAGCGCGCGAAGGGCAACTCTTTGCTGACAACTTAGGTACACTTGTTAGTGGCAATGAAATTAGCAACCTGTCCCATCGTTAGGTAGAATTATCACAAAGGTGACAAAGTTGCTTGGCATTTACATCGAGTATCCTCTTCATCCACCAGTTTACCTTTCTTCTTGCCTCTAAAATCCCCAGTTGCATATAGTTCACCATTCTTCCAGCAACTATTCAAACCTAAATCTGACTTTCAGTAACATTTTCTGACCGCCCAAAAGTTTTATTTATTCAAAGTCATTGAAGCCTTGAGAAGCTACCATCTACTGTATACTCGAAAATAATCCCTCACTTTTGAAAATTATTTACTGCCGCATAGAAACTTCGCCAAGTACAGGCAGATTCGGGAACTCTTTTAAACAATGCGATTGCAAAGTTTACAGAAACCCGCCGCATAAATGCGGTTATACTCGGGCGCAGCCGCAACTGCCCTCCACCCTTTGTCCCGGCGCCCGACGAGTTTCAAAGCGAATTGCAAATCGTGCGTGTTTCCATGTACTCGCGACGTAACTCGCAGAGTAAACTTCAAAGAGGCTCAAGCCTGAAGATAAACTTTACTGTATAACTTCGTAGTTTGAAACGCTACCCTTTGTCATTGAATTTTTATGAGCTCAATTCTCTATAATACTACACCCCCGAAACCGTGCGGAAACCTAAGTTTCAAAATGAAACCCGATCCAAAATACGGCCGAACTCGCGTGAAATTGGTGCAGCCAACAACTGGGCGTCGATAGAAACCACACAACTCCTACTTTCAGAAACAAACACCATCGAACACGTCAATTACGTAGGTGAATCAGCTTCAAGAATAAGAACACCTTATTACGATCCTAATGGAAGGGCTTCTTTCCTTCCCTTTCATATTCAATGGAGGAGGAAACGCTGGGAAGTGGAACAGACTGATGAACGGGGGCGGATTTGTATATAGGCTAAGTAGGTTGCGAATTTTCGGCGAAGGAAATTGAAAAAGGTTTAAACACAGAGGCTCGAGACAACTTTAAAAGCAATTCACTTTTCTCTCAGCAATAACTCGTATGTGAGTTGTCATACTGAATTAATTTTAAAATTGTCTCGACTGTTTTAAATGAATTTTTTTATATTTCCCGGAAAGGGCGACAGACGCTTGTAAAGGTAGACTCTCACTACGCCCCGCCTCCGCGCAACTTCTTTTCGCACTCACAACTTTTCCGAACCTAAAGTTATCTGAGCTTGCCTCTTCCTTTCTCCTTTAGCGGTCACCGAAAGCGGTGGCACTGCATCCATTCACACTGCGCCTCGCCTCTCTTCCTCAAAATATTCTCGAGGAAGAATCCACGACTCGGAGTCGCGCCGAGGCGAGGCGCAGTGAGTCAAATTGTCAAAATACATTAGAAAAGCATAAGAAGAATAAAATAAGGCGAGGCGTAGAAAGAGCCCACCTTTAGCCTACAGACGCCAATCTCCAAATCCACCCCCGCTGACGAAGCATTCCCATTAAAGATTCCTTCGTCGTCGTCGCGACGCTTCCAAGCAATTCCCTCGTCCTTCTGCGTAGCTGTAATTCTATCGCCCGTTCACGGACGTATACACAAACAATTCCGGCAGAGAGTAGCCCTTCGCGGAAGCGAAGTTCGCGATCACCGTTGCATCGATTCCCGCGCTCGATGGCCTTCTCGTCCGCCGTGGACGCCGAGGAAAGCTCTCGGCCATCGGGCGTCCCGAGCTCTGTCCGCTATTGTTACGGGACTAACGTACAGCCACTCATCCGGAGTTTCCGGTGCAATTTGTATGTAACAGAAGCGAAGCCTATTCCTTTGTGTGCCGAGCGATTGGAGCGCTCGCGTTCGCGCGCGAGCGTGCCGAGAGGGGAAAGCAAAAGCAGCGCGAATACCATCGCGTCCGTAGTTAGTAAACGACATAGCAGCCGATAAAACTAGCCTGTATATAAAGATTTAAAAGGAAAAAAAAGAAAGTCATATTCTATACGAGGTACGAGGCGTAGAACAGAGTTGTAGCGGTACTGGCGTAACTGTATAGGCTTTGCAACGAACGCGCGCAAGAAAGGGAGAGAGCATGTGTGTGTGCGTGTGAGTGTGAGCAAGAGATGTTTGTAAATTCGAGCGAAACGCATTCCCGGCGAACGTGAAGCGTTCGAGCCGGACGCGTTTCGTTTTCACTGCGTGGAGCTGCGCTCGATTGCGGGAAATGAGCATGGTTGCTGGAGAATTAGAAATTCTAGGGATGAATATATAGGGATCATTGGTTTTGAGACGTTTAAAAATCCTTTGGGACTTGTGGCAACTTTTGTTTAATCTTTGGAGAAGACTTCAATGGGAGCAACAAGTGAGAAACGTTGAGGAAGTCTTTCGTTGGCCTGTTGGATATAATTAATTACTAACAACCGAGAACTCGGCGCTACAGTACACAAATTTCCGCGCATTTGCGGAGTTGCAAATTAAAAACGCAAATGCGTGGTTCCTTGCGAAATGATAGGTGATTCTGTTTTGGAAATTACCTTCTATAAAGCAGCTGCTGTTTTTCCAAATTCTTCATAAAGGTCCTGACATATCAAATCTCGATTCACTTCCCAACTCATTTCCTGGTTAATCTCCAACGATTTTTCCTACTTCGTGGAACCAATGAAATATTTCACCAGTGCAAGAAAATTAAATAGTGTATTTATGGGTAGATTAAACAGAGGAGCCGTTAAAGGGTCCATTACTCGTAACTACTTAGCCATCGTTTCCCGCATTTCGACGCAGCGCACGAGGCGGGAAATTGCCAAATGAAGGCGTGTACTTCGCGAAGGAGACTGACCCCGTGAGATTTCCCGTGTCCACTTTCCAAACAATCAGTAAGCATCGCACTCGTGGATGATTAAGACGGCCAGAAAGTTACTTAATATATTATACATAGTACACTTCGCCCCTTGCCTATCGCTCCGGCGCTTCGGATCGGGAGCAGAGGCAAGGCACACACGGACACACACGGGACACATATATTATATTTGCGTACGTTTCTGTTCTTTTCACATTTGTATTCGACGGAGAACGAGACGCTGGAAAGTGGAACGAAACGAGGAAGAAGCACATTTCCCATTGAAGAATTCCTTTGTCGTCGTCGAGACGCTTCCAAGCGATTTCGTTCGTCCTTCCGCATAGTTCTAATTCTGTCATTCGCTCATAAATCGTTTACTGTTACTGGCGTGATGAAACGATTCGTTGAAACACATACCTTCGATTCCTTGACTTTTAAAAAAGCATTGTGCGTCGAAATATTCGCTATAGAATCACGAAAACAGGTGCCTGGAAAGCGTTTGAGATTATTCTAGACGTAAGTGCGTTCAGGGTTTCTTTATTGTCCGATTGTGGATACGTGAGAATACAATATCGTGGAATTGTTTGCCGCAAACCTTGCGTCTGTTGTAATTATTTCAAAGCGGCACATCTTGCTCGACGAGACCGCGGATGTTGTTTTGTAGTTGGAGGGAAATTTGTGAATGTCGACAGGGAAAGGTATTCTTCGCGTAGTTATCGAAAATGTAACGGGGATGTTGGCGTTAATGTGCACGAATACGTTCTACGACGTCATGTAAAATACTCCGCTGGAAACTGAACGACGAGAATCTTCGTTTCCCTCACTTTCTATACGAACGAATCGGCGAACGAGCAATTATTTTTACTGCTCTCATACTTACGCGAGTGAAGAGCGATCGTTAGGCCGTTGTCTGTGTAACAAAGTAGCATCGAAGTGGATAATCAATGGTGACGACGAGGGATGAAGATAGGTTGACGGTGATGATGATAGTAATGAAACGATAATTAGCCTATACATATATTTGTGAATAGATATTTAATAATTTATTGTTAACTAGAGAATATTTTATTTGATGGATTTCATTAAACGGGGTTTTGGGTACCAATAATATCATTTCTTACGCCGGATGGGGAGTTTGTGTGGGAGAGAGAGAAAGAGAGAGAGAGAGAGAGAGAGAGAGAGAAAAAGTGAGAAAAGGTGGAAAGGGAGCGAGAATTTCTACGCGCGCTTTTGTCAAAGATCTGAGAAATATAGAGAGAAAGATAGATACTGTTTTTAGCTTTACTTACCTAATTTTTGTAAGCAGAGCGACACAGACACGTCAGAGAGAACAAACAAAATGGAAAAAAGAAGAAGTATATATATTATATATTTATCGTTGATCAAGAATGAGACGGAGAAAGGTGAATGATAAAATAACGACGCGAACTTATATACTTGTAAATACAATACACGATTTAGTGATAACGGGGTTTTACTTTTAACAGCTTTATGTGATTATTACTTTGTCATGATCAGTGAAATAAATAAATGATGATACTTTAACCTTGTCAGTGTTTCTTCACGCGGCTCCGAGCGTGGCAAACCTTTGCAAGTGTCTTTCTCTTTCTTTCAGACACCACAATGCTCCAGTGCCATTTTTCAGAATTGAGTATGGACCTCCATGACTGGTGAGGATTTTCATGCAACATAGCAACTTTTATAGCACGCCAACAGTTTAATCAACGACAAGAAGATATAATGATATTATATCCGAATTTTTATCGGAAATATCGACGTAATTTGAAAAATACTCAGCTAATCTGTGTGCCTATATTAAAGACCGAAAAGAGGCAAAGGTTTGTGAATTTTTTTTGTAAAAGCGGAAGCATATATTTTTACAGACCTTTTTACACTTAAAAGAGCAACATTTAAAGAACACTTGGTAATTTTTTCGTAGAAAAATATTTACGTTTATAATAAAGTAACAACCGACATGACTTTTTAAAAATTTGGTTTTGCGGTGAGCACTGCCATTCGGAATCGAATTATCAAAAAAACAAAAATGATTTCGTTAGGATTTTAATGTATCTTCTGATTAACAGAGAGAATTTCCGAAATATTAATTTCAAATAAAATGGTGGCTATTTAAGCTTGAAGTCCTGTTTTTCCCTGCAAAAGTCACGCGAAAAATTGTTCTTTAAATGTTGCTCTTTTAAGTAGAAAAAGTTCTGTAAAAATAAATACTCCCGCTTTTTCAAAAAAAAATCAGAAATATTCGCCTCTTTTCGGCCGCCTGACTATGTATAACCCCTTAATTGTTCAGGACTTAAGATAGAATTGTGTTTGTGATGCAAATTGAGATAAGCCACTGTTTTTGAAAATTCAGTAAGTAATAGATTTTATTGGAAACGAGGTAGGTATTCACAAATACTTATTATAAGGTGTCTCTTCGTTAACATTCGCTAAAGTCCAAACCCTTATTTTTTAAAAAAATTGAACGATCAGTTTCATCAACAAGCCGACGATATAAAAGTTTATTGATTTCGCACCTTGCTAAATCGTTCAAATTATTGTTCAATGATGCAAATCAGACACGGCAGTTTCGCGTACTGCTTAAGACCACCGAGAACACAGACTATTCATTAATGTCGAAGTAACAAATCCCTTTGATGGGAGCCAAAATCCGCTTAATGGTCATTGCTGCAGCCACTAATAACCAATCAGAAACGACCCGTAGACAGAACACGGTTCTCTGGTAATTATAAATCGGTGAACAGTTGGACACCCTTACTGATAAGTCTTATGCATTATAATACTCGCTTTATATTCCTAAATATTATCATGAAAAATATATTTCATTGTTTACTTATGGTGGCCAATGACAGAGCAAAACAAGAAATACGGCCAAATGTGCTGCCAAAGATGTAATTCAAGAAACAAAAAATGTCCCTTTATGATGGTTAGACCTTTCCCAACAATCACTGCTACCGGGAAAGTTTTCTGGAAATCGTACAAAGCGAACTCCCAGCTTGGTTTGTTTCCAAAGAAAACATTCGGGGACTCTCGCAATACATTCAATTGTCTAAAAAAAAATTAACGTCAAATCGCGCCAAAGCCATGCAGTGGATGCAAATCCTTCGGCGTGAAAGCACGCCGACGCCATTCAAAGTAAAGTGTTAAAAAAGAAGTCATTTTTATCAGCTGTGCGAGGTTTATCAAATATTTTTTGGCCCATTTTGTCACAAATCTTGCATAGGTACAAAGACTGAGACCTCTTGTTTACACTTCTGTCATTCATCATCCCTACCATCCGCCTTGACTACCTACCCCACAGTTTTCAAATATTCTGAATTTCAAAATGTACACCGATGTTTTTCGTTAAATGCCACTTTAATGGGCATTCCGAGCCGGTGTTTTACATTTAAGAAATATAAAAATGCTTATAACTGCAGAACTGTATATGAAACTTTTTTATTATTTCAGTCCTGTAAAAATGTCCCACATTTTTATAAACCCCCTGTATACAGTAAAGTCTCGAAAGAAGCACAGCGTTTCTGGCTTGAAATAAGGTGATGGCTATCCCCTCCACTTCTGTTGCCGCGGCGAATGAGACAGCCTGCGTATGAGCGAGTGGGGCGCACAGTCTCTTTCATTCATCGGCAGTACTTCTCATTCCACGCGAGAAAGGCAAGCCGTAAAGACTCC
The DNA here is from genome assembly GCA_929113495.1 of Andrena minutula. Taxonomy (NCBI): domain Eukaryota; kingdom Metazoa; phylum Arthropoda; class Insecta; order Hymenoptera; family Andrenidae; genus Andrena; species Andrena minutula. Next base: position 7,819,004 of record OV815996.1, on the reverse strand, counting down.
CAGTCTCGAAAGAAGGCGACATCCAAACATTTTTTTAGTGGCATCTTACATCATCGACCCCCCATCCTGAAGCTTCCTGTATACCCTTCATTAATCATTAACAAAACGTTGTTCATCCTGCCTTAACATACTGAAAGGACCGGATTAATCACAGGATGACGTAAGAACGTGGAAGGTGTGTCAGAAATCGTTACCCTTACGCGCTCCATCCCACGCCGAGGCGAATATAAATAACGAAACTGTCAGAACGAGGTAACTTCGTTGTCGGTTCCCGAAAGGGGTTGAGAATCCTCCAGCCACTCGTGCCACAGTTTCTGGTCTAACTTTCCCTTTCCTCCGTTGCCGCCGTCGACGGGGATACGAAAATATCGTGAATCCTCGTCGTCACGCGGGGGCGATGTATAGTCGTAGGTGGGGGAGAGATCGTCGACGGCACCGTCGGTGTCAGCGTGGTAGGTGGCGGAGGAGGATGAGCAGGGGGTGGAGGCGGACGAGGAGACGACTGCCAGCGAGACGGTGAATTAGAGACTGAACCAGTCGCCCTCCTGCCTTTCGTTTCTCCGTCGCTTAAACAGCGCTCTAGACAGACTCCCAACTGCAGGCATGTCCGACTCCGCGACACACTCGCCTCTTCGTTGAATCCTTGTTCGCGGAAGTGTCGGGTTCTCGGTGATCCGCGGCGGTCAAGAGTACCTCGGCCGAGCCTCTTCCTGGCCCGTCGCGACGAAGAGGAACCTTCTTCAAGGTCGACTGGAAACGAAGCTGAAAATACCAAGTGCGTGACAGGTGTCTCGAATGACACCTTCCACCGACGTTGGTCTCGTCTTTGGAATATTCTTCATATTGTCTGTTGGAATTAAGCGGTGTTGACGAGTGGAAGGTTCCCCCGATGTTTGTGAATGACGGTTACAGGTGCAGTGTATGTTTCAATTACGAATTCTTTGGACAGAAGACAGTTGTGCTTGGGTGACCTTTATGGGGGACCAAAGTGAAGCGGTCACGTTTCACTTGGTCGCATATTGTATAGTGTATTAGGTCGGTGCAAAAGGTTTGTCGTATTCGTTGAAGAAAGTTGAAAAGAAAATTATACAGTTCCGAAGTAATTTTTGTTGAGCCAAACAACTTCCAGGAGCTTAGATATAGGTACTTCTTCCATCCGGGATTGAGCTTCTCAATTCTTCTTTATAGAATTCCAAACTCCTAGAATTCAGCACTCTGGAACAGAATTTTCAATGAACCCTTCGCTGGGGGAAGGTCTTATGATGTAAAAAATTGTCGATATACTTGAATAAATAAGAACCAGCCAGCGAAAGATCAGAAGGTACAGTGAATATCGAAGTCTCTCACCTTTATCCCATTCTGTTTAGATATTCTTCTACCAATTTCCATTTCACTACACCAATTTCTATTTAACCACACCATTCATAATTTTATTTAAAGTAGACAAACCTCTTGCACCAGCTTGGTACATACTCCAACCAACTCCTTCCAACTATATTTAACCCATTCAAATGACAGGTATCATTCTCCCATTAAGGTTTTGCCCAGTTCCCTTCCCCATTGAGAACAATTTCCACATGGATGCAGAATACAAGCAACGCTGCCAACCACAGAAGCCCACGTCCAGATCTTGTGCGTGAAAAGGGTATCGAGGAAAAGGTGGCCCACGCAAGGTGGGAGAACCTTGTGGGTTCGAAGTGAAGACCCGCGGATAGTCTGGTACCGGAAGAGGAAGGGGGACCGCCGTGATTGGCCCGAGGTCTGATAGCGATTCGAACCTTGCCACCGGAACGTCGCGTTCCTCTCCTCGCGTTCTCCAGTTCCTCCCTTCCTCAACGTGGTCGGTGCTATTATTGCAGTGCCGCCTAAATATAGGTGAGAGCGTATGCTTGACGCAAATCGAAAACAGAGCCGGTAAACGTACGTTCGCCTTTTTATTTCGACTTCGACGTGTACCGCGATCTTGCTCGACTCCGCGACGCCCAGGCGTTTCTACTGCTGCTGCACCACAGGAAGATCGACGGGATGAAGGGATCGATACGCTGGATCCTGGTCTCGGTTTGCGCCCTCGGTGAGTCCACTCTGTGCTTCTGCTTGAATTTTACCGGGTAGACTGACGGCAAAAGCACCGTGCTTCGTTTTGCTCGACGATAAGAAGCAGATGCTTTGTTAATTTCAATGACTAGTTACATAAGGGAAGGTTCCAGTGGGACTAAATAGTTTGTTGGTGTAAGTTGAGAGGGAGCGATCTTGTGAGATTTACAAAATTGGTAACAGTTTCTGCAATTATATTTATTGATTGATTATAAGTTTTGCCGAAATTTAACTCACTCTGAAGAATATACTAGATGAGTTAATTGTGGGTCCTTGATGGTTTAAATTAATCAAGGGTTTGGTAGCAGCTATCAGTAGAAATTATGACGAACTTGTAACGAATACAAATATTCGAAAAAATTGTATAACAACTTTAGTTTTTCATTCAAAATGAATATGGTGAATTATTTCGCATCTTCCGTAACAAGGTAAATGGAAGTCTGTGAGAAGACTGTTAAGAATTCTTTGAGCGGTCTATCCTCGAAACTGTAGACATTCTGTAGTCAGTAATACGCGCAGCTGTTAGAAATTATTCCACAGTGTTCGCCACAATATAGCGGCATTATTGCATTCTCAATAACAACTGTAATAAGACCGCGGAAATACGTCAAAAGACGCTCGCATAAATGGCAACGTATTCAGCGTTCAAAGTAACCTTTAAGAGAGGCACACGATTACAAAACCGTGAATTTCAATTTACGTCAGGAAGGAGGTGCTTGTTGATAATAATACAATGATAATCCCTCGAAATAATGAAGATTTTGACAGAGAAAACCACGTAAATTCAATTAAGCAAGGTCCCTGAACAAATTTTTATTGAAAAATAAAGACAACTGTAAAATGTTTCGTACTCCCGCTGCAAAAAAGTAATTGCGAATGGGAAACCATTTCATTCGTTCGATGGTGTCATATTTGAAAAGGATACGTATTTAGCTACACGTAACTGCGACATGTTCACAAATTTCGTGAATGTTAAGAATCTTAAAAGGCTCCTGAGTGAAAGCACCTGTGTTCATCAGCGACCTGCAGCAACGCGCAATTTTAAATGTACATTTCATTCATCACGTGAAATCAGATTGAAGCGCGCTTTGTTAGCAACGGTATATTGAGACCGTGTTTTTAAAGAATTTCGCCTTCTTTGAAGATATTTCCATGTGTGCTTAAAAACATAAAAATTAACGCATCTTTCACTAAGCCCTTTTGAACTGTGTTACGCCATTTATGAATCGTTTTATTGACATGCATAGGTTTGTAATTATAGTCTGTACAAAAGGCACCCCTCTTTCATGGAAAACTGTTAAACAATAGATAAATGTATAATTCAAGTACCTAGTTATATAAAATTTTCCATGAAAAATGAATAATTAGAAGTATTATAAAATTGTGGAAATGGTATTTCATTAAACAGTAATATCTGCATTGCAAATTCTGCTTTTATACTTCAACCCAACGTGTGATTATAATAATGAACTAACTGAAAAATAATTTTTACTATAATCGATATTGCCATATTAATAGGATGACGTCGGTGTAATGATATTCTTATTATTCAGCAATATAAGGAGCAATAGCGGAAGATTGCCTGCTTCCTACGTATTCATTAATATTCAATGTTATTACACCCATCGTGAAAAATAATTTTCGATGGATAGGGGAGGATTTGGATATAGGCTAACAAGGGATGTTCGGTTACCCGAACACTCCGATTTTTTTTCAACTGTGCAGGTTTGTAGAGGACATTCATAGAAGTATTAAGCAATTTTTCGTTTATGCCCATTTTCGATTCTTCGGGGTGAAAGCATCTCTTATAGAATAATGTGTGATTTATCTTGAAAACTGTAGTAGATATAAAAAAATTATGAACGATTTTTTATGTTCTGTAAGAATGTGCAATCAAATTGTTTAAAATTTGTTGTTTTAATTAGAAAGGAAACCCACCAACCCTTATTTTAAAAAATTTTCACGTGTTTATCGAGGCAAGAAATATGCATAATTCTGTTACAAATACAAATATGTGTATTAAACGTATCCGACAAGACAGTAATTCTATAATTTTACTGCTGGTTGTTGCACGTTGAACAATGCGTTATCAAGTATCTGCAACCCACTCTTGTTTACTTAAATCGAACAATCGCGTGGACAAACATATTTATTATATTAATGCTAATCATATGCACGTTATCAATTTTTATCAGAGATAACACTTTTATCAGTGATATTTACGACTGCCACGTATGTTAAGTGTAAACAAGAGAAATAATGGTTTGAAATTCTGATTTATTGTCCCCACTTTGTCCCCATTTTATCTCGTGTATAGTTGGATCCATCCACGATTCATAGTATGTCAGTACATACTATTTGCGATTTTGTACTATTTGCTATAGCATTTATTTTCTTAGTTCATATGCATTACAAAAATGATATGCAAATTTGCATTTCTGATGCAGACCAAAAACTTACTGGATCTTCAAATAGTTCAGGTCTACCAGGTAGATAACCACTTTTCTACCAGGTATATTGAAAATAGTTATGAAAATTTGTGCGATTGCACGTATTTGTATTTGTAATAGAATTCTACATATTTTTTACCCAATAAGCACATTACAATTTTTAAAAATAAGGGTTGGTGGGTTTCCATTTAAATTTAAAGAACAAATTTTAAACAATTTGAGTGCACATTCTTATAGAGCATAAAGTCGTTAAGTTTTCATTCTAATAGTTTTTTTTATATTTAATTTACTAATTTTCAAGATATACAGAAAAGTAGGAAATCACACATTAACCTTTAAGGGATGTTTTCACCCCGAAGAATCGAAAATGAGCACAAACAAAAAATTCCCTGATACTTCTACTGAGGTCCTAAAACCTACACAAATTCCAAAAAATCGGGGTGGTAAAAGAATTCAGGAAACTCAACATTTTGTAAGTGGGCTGCAGTCTAGGGCGGCAAATTTTGTAGGGCGTTAAATTTAGAACAAAAAAGATTGAAAGAGAATAAACACTGAGGTTTGAGACAACTTTAAAAACAATTCATTTTTTTCATCTGGCAAATTAAATATGTAAGTTGTAATATTGAATTAGTTTTAAAATTGTCTCAACAGTTTTAAATTAAAATATTTTATACGTCCTAACAATCATTATATATCGCTCAATACTCGAAGCTTTGTTTAAACAGTGCCAGAATAATCGAGACTACATTGTTACAGTTAAAAAAATCGAAATCGTTAATTAATTCTGCACCGACCACCAAGATCTAAAGAACAAACATTCTTCCACGATCCCAACCGCACTACGGTCGCACGAAGCTCGTACCGGCTCGAGTAAATTTTGCCAACTAATTGCAAGAGCAAACGATAGCTGACGCTTAACGATAGATCCACGTGAGCACGTTATCGCGCGATATCTCCGCCAGTAATAAATGTTGGCAAACCCTGGCCTAAGATCCGCCGTTTGGACAAATGTAATTCCTCCGCCAAATATTGACGTTAAATCGAATCACCGTAACATAAGGCCAGGGGGCAGGCTGCCACGATTTCTGAACACCAGGCGACGGAAACGGAAGTTCTGACACACGCGTGAAAATAAACGTGGTCAAACTTTTCGCGAGGTAGTTCAGTAAACTTGCAAACAGGCGCGTAATGCTTGTTACTTCCCGTTGAATTATAAATATCTGATATTTTTGTGTGTCTGCCGTTTTGCTTGAATACTCGCGTTCTTTTCTGCGGCAAGAATGTTGTTAATAGAAGCAGAAAAGTGAATAACGTGCAGGTTAAATTATAAGATATTGGTGTACCTAAGCAAAATTTATTTTAACAATATTGATTTAGCTTGTTGCAATGGGAAGATTTATTATGTCGTCGCGTGAATTTTTATAAGTCTTTGGGTATAAGGCTGAAATATTATATTTATAATAATAATAATAATAAATCGTCTTTATTCTTTTATAATATGTGATACAGACGCAGTACAATCAGAATCGCAAATCATGGAAAGGGCGAGGCTCAGCATGGCTGTTACTTATTAGGCCTGACCCGAAATTTAATATTCAAAGAATGTCACTAATAGTGAAAGTGTGCTTTATTAGCTTTCACAGAATTTGGCCATGAATTGTAAGCGTCACGATTCTTAATAACAGAGATTGTTCATTTCTGGGGTAACAAATTCTCTGAACACATTTTTCATGCTTCCTTAGTCACCTAACTTTATTAGGTGACATTTCTTGGAAACTTTCCACCTTAAATTTGATTTTTAGAAGTCTCTGTTGCTATTATCACAAAGTAGAATTTATATTTTATGAATTACTATAGCTGCCCCGCTTGTAACTAGGTTTTAATATCAAGTTCATTGGAATATTTCCTTTCCCTAAACAATCAACCAAGAGTCATTTAAACTTATACAAAAATAGAAATGTAAACCCTTTTCAGAGGAGCTCCTTTTTCTAGAAAACTACGATTTTGTTTACTCCGTTCAAATGAAATATCAATTCTAAACAATTTTCATCTTGAAAAGGGTCCTTTACTTACTTGGAAACAAGTCTGCAATTGTATTAAATTATGATATACCAGAGTACATTAAGTTCTTTCATACTCAGTGAATATGTAGGGTAAAACTATACAATACGTCCCATTTGACAAAACACCCCACCATTATTTTACGCAGACGAACAAGGATCATCAGTTTCGAACTTGCCTCAGTCGCCCACAACTGCCGCAATAATAATACGAGCAAATATTACGGCTTTTAGAAAAATATACAAGAATTTAGATTTTCTGGCTTCAGATAAATTGCGATGAGTATGTGAGAAATTCAATTTTCTAAGTCACCATTGCGATAAATTCATACATATATTTCCAAAGTAGACAAAATAACCTCTTCAACTCGTTATTGCCCAAACCTTTTTTCACTACGTTGTTGCTAAATTGAAGCCGGGACATTTTGAGAAAAGTCAAAAGAGAAAATGTAAATAAAAAATAATGTAATAATTGTATTCAAGATTGTTCTATTTTTGTTAATAATATCTTTTATAACATATATTCTATAATACTTTGACAAAAATAATACAAAATAATTACATATTTATGTCGGGGCGTTTTGTCACATAGGTGGAGCGTTTTGCCTGACGACTGTTTTAAAAAAAGCCCCACGTAAGGTTCAGGAAAATTATTATTTACAGTTATTTCCAGTTATGTTTTCTTCACAATTCCAGCGTAGTTGTGAAGAGTAATGACGGCTTAATGTGTTTACACAAAAAATGTAAAGAATTATTAAAAATATTGGCTTTATACATGTTTCTCTAAAAGTCGGCGTATTGTATAGTTTTACCCTAGATAAATTACAGTTTCACCTAGAAAACCTTTAATTAAATTTAAAAAAACAGTATATGTATACAAAATTGTTAAGAATACTTAAGGCATAACAATACCTTAGTCAATCTAAGTCCAACCAGAGCAATATTTCCACTTCAAATGATAAATATTAAAATTTTTAAATGAATTTCTAATTTCGATCTCAGCTATTCAGAAAATAAAACATATTTACATGAATAGATACACGGAAAAGTAGAAGAATGTGTGAATTCTATCACCCAACAAAACGCGAACTAACAATCAAAATTATAAGAACCATATCTATCACCGAGTAAACCCGAAAAGATTTAAACATTTAAAAAAAAATGCTTAAAGAAATCATCTCACGAGAAAGTTGAAAATTGAAAGTTACAATTTTCTGTCTAAACCGCTCGAAAAATTGCATTCCCTGTGTGCTGCGCGTAATCTCGCAGCGCAATTTTGGAATCGTTCGACGCGATCTCCGAGCGGCGGGAAGCTTAAAAGAGTCTTTATTTCCACGTGCAGTAAATACTCGTTGATCGCTGTCCCGCGTGAACGCGACGGAACTATTTCGCTGGAAAAATGAGTGGCGAACTGGCGGATTAACGTCGCGGCGACTGTGCTCTCGTAAAACTCGATTTTCACGGCAACGATCGCCCTCCCAGTAGTCGGTTTATCTCGCCCCACCTGCTCCCCCCTCCGTCATCTTGTTCCGTTTTTATTTTTTTCTCAGCCTCCGCGAGGATTGTCGAACGGCGTGATATCGCTTGCGTCGATCGTAAAGCCCTCGATTTAACAAGCCGCAAAAACTTGTCGACGTACATTCATTGAATCCCTCGCGGTGAACGACCAACGACCCTCCCGGAATCGAATTTTTTCCGGTTAGATGGGACAGTTCTATAGTAGACACTATGTCCGCGCGTCCACTTTTTCTCGCTGTTTGATGAACTTCACGAATTTCCTCGCGACTTGTGGCCATTGTGGCCGCGAACAGTTTGAAGGGAGTCACTATTCACTCAGGTAGTTTTTGCGATGATATATTTGTCTGAGACTATTTGTTAAAGAAACGGTAGGAGAAGTAAAAGATACCTGTCTCTTTGGATCACAAGTTGTATATTGAGGCGAACTTTGAAATACGGCTGGGGCCCGTTCTAAAAAATAATTGTGTGAAATTTTGTTTACTACTTCCCTTTTGATATAATTAGAAATCGCACTAAAAGTTTATTTCAAAATATCTGGTCGAAGTTTGTCTTTTAATATTATTTATTTGTAAATCATTATTTTTTGTTGTGATTAAATGTTATTTAATTTTATTTATACAATACAATACAATCGAGCGCTGTGAGTACTAATTTCCAAATAGGTACTTGTAACTATATATATTTATAAGTTCCGACCTATTTGAATAAGACCAAGAGTATTACGAGCAGATGAAATGAAACACATATTTTTCAGAATACGAAATGAACCTTGAGTACACGAGTACATATATTATTACCCGTAACTGATGGACCACGCGTCTCCTCCAAATACACCATTACAGGAATCTGTTTTTCATGTCCCGATCAGAGCATCAACCGAATCGTCTCTCATTGTAAAATTGCACCGTTTGTCGCTTCTGCAAATGTCCCGCGCAAATCACGCGCGAACCTGACCCTTGTCATCCATCACACTTAGCGTAATCCACGCGCATGTCATTTTTTAATAACGAGAAAAACGTGACCAGTCTTTAACTACAGACGCGTCATGCGCGGACGAGGTGTCAACGCGTTTGAGTACTTTGTTGCACGATGTTGCAACTGAAATCCTCCATTCTTGATTGAGCTTGGCATTTATTCGCTGATGCCTGACGATTAGCAGGCCTGGTCCATTGTAGAGTGACAAGGTTAATAAGAAACTATGCGAGAATGTAATTATGAAACGTTCAAGATCGTAGCAGTAAAAAGTGACTAAAGAATAATTTGCTAGGATGAAGCAATCCTTAACTCAAAAACCTATTGTATATACAATAATGGAAATATTTATTATACCACTCGAATAAATTATTACTTACATTTCTCTTATTAGTACCAGGGAAATATTATTGCAAAATTTATTTACTGCAAAAATGTGTGGCTCACAAATCTTGACCAAAGTAAATGGTTAATAAGTTCTACGTACTTAGTAAATTTGGGAGTGGTGCAATACATATTTCCATAGTGGAGTCATAATCTGTATTCTGCAGAATTAAATATAAACTCAGTTCTTTAACTATTCCAAATTATACAGTAATTTTTTAATTACATTATTGAAAGAAAATACTGTCAAAAACTGTTGCAAATAAATTATGCATTTAAATTACTATAATTCGAGGATTAAAAATAGTGTTCAATAAAAATTAAGAAATTTCGAACTAGATATTATGTAGTTGCACAAAAATTCCTTTTTATTAAAGAATAAGCTATTGTTCAAAACAGTTATCAGTTACTTGAACAATTAGCCTTTAATTAGCATTCAAATTCAGCACTCAAAATTTTATACCTTCTGCGTTTCTATTTATCGTCACTTTACGTTACGATTTCAAGCGGAACATCTGAAGTTTATCTATAGATTGCATATGGCCGGAGGTTATTAGCCAGTTAAGTTCAATGTTACATCCTCTGCGAACGTCATGGAAGGTCCCAGCAGTCCCCAGGCTATCTTTGCCGTTGCTCGGATAATCCGTTATGATCGCGTCAGTTTGGCACGTTAATATTGTTGTGTCATCAATTCCGGATATATCGAACAATGTGGCCGCAGCCACAGGAGACAGATGTCTGTTATCATTGATCTTTTGCACCATCGTCGACCTGTCCAATTCCAGCGATTCACACTAGTCATTTAAACCCAGAACGAAAGCTTTGTCCATTCCAGAGGATTCTTTTGTTAAGGAAAGGAAACAAATTTCCCTGTAATTAATCATTTAATTGTTAACTAATTCCTCGTTAACTTTATCAGTCGACAATCAAGTGAATGTGGTGAGATATGAAAAAACAATATTACTATCTTTATAAATAGTACATTGAAGTAACATTGATAAAGTTATGGTTCCATATTTTTAATTTGAAAATTTATTGAAATGCAGAAATACGTATATGGATTTGTGAATGTTCTTGTGTTCAAGAGAAATTAAGAATATTTGCGAATTTTGAATTCAAGATTGTATTATGATTTTTCCTCGAAAATGTTTGGTATAGCAGATTTGGGAGACTGCTGCATTCGAGATGAATTGGAGTACAAAGTTACACCCAGATCGTAAATTGTAATATAACGATATTCACGCTCCATTTAATAATTAGCTGCTGCGCGACACACGCGGTACTATTACACGCTACTTATTCTAATGAAATATTACGCGAATGCAGGCACACAAATAGAAATTCCCTTTTCATAAGGAGTTTCATTAATATTTTCTTAAAACGATATGAATAAAATGTGAAAAAGGGAACAACCATACATTTGGGCTATTAAGTTTATTAAATAGTGGTAGAGGCAAAATTATTTCTATTTTTCACATAGATAATAATTATAAATGGGTAGAATTGAGACAAGTTTTTGAAAAATGATTTCAAATTTAACATAATTTTTCTAGTGTTGTACCTAAATTTTACTACAAAAAATGCATTAAACTGTAAAATAATAGATTTGAAATTAATGAAATAGTCATATATTTTTCAAAAGAGATGCACTTTAATTAATGAAATTAAACGTCAATCTAAAGAAATAATAATAATAATTACATAAATCTATAATTATATTATTCCCATTCTGGCAACTAAATCTTTCTAACGATTATTAATATCGCATCACAGACAATTTGATATTATGTCCTATGTAGTAACCTCAGCATTCGTCAGTTCTAATTTAAGAATGTCCGCCGAAAAAAAGAATTTCGTGGAGATGAAGTTTATAAAAATCCACGGAAGGCCATTAGAACATGTGTTTATATTTATACTCATCGTCATTTATGTTTCCAAGAAAGTTCAAAAGGTGTTTCCATGAACATAACAGTTGAACGCAGAATGAAGTTGAAAAATATGTCGACATATTTAACTTTATATAGATAAATATGCAACCAATTTTTAACGCGTACTATTAAAGTTGGAATTTATTTTGCTAGGATACTTTGCCTCTTCGTAACAACATTTTTGTATTGATAATATTTTCGAATAAATACCAAAATAAAGACGAACTGTCAGTCTTTTGCACAAATTTTCGTAATTAAAATTATATTTCCTTACTAATTCACAAAAAAATATAGAACTCTATTTTCTATTATATCTTGATATATGAAATGGCGTAGCATTTTTGCGTTTTTGTGTATCTAAAAATTAATCTGAAATCTGATCTTACCGTCGATAATTATAACAACTTTATAAATAACTTTGGTGTAGATAACGTTGAAGCTAAAATTTGTAACATCAATTTGAAGAATAAAATTTCGAAATTATTTCATTAGAATAAAATTATTTAAATTATTAATTATTTTAATTATTTAATTAGAATAAAATTAAGAAATTATAAGACAGAAAATTCGGAAAATAACTGTACTTTACTTTATGCATACACGAGATGTGCCATAAATTTAGTTGTCAAAGACTTTGATAATCATTAACTCAAAATATTAATAACCAACCTAAAGAAAAAAATAGAAACTTCCCCTTACTAAATATACATCTTGGAACAAGCATGTAAAAAATGAACAAATGGTTTCTGAAAGAACATTTCACGAAAGAAAACAAAATGATTTGATATGATTTAATCATATGATCTTTGATATGAATTATGATTATTTGTGAATATTTCAATAATTTAATTACTTCCTTTTACGTAGTATGATAAAATAAACGACCAGGGACAAGGTAAAACAATTTACCTAGTTCTGTTTACGAAGTTGTTAATTCATCACGCAGAAGTAGAACTTGTGCTCCATTACCTACTTCTCAACACTGAATCATTCATCGAGTGATTTATTTCGCTGTCGGTGCCCAAACAACTCGAAATTTATTTCCCACGTCGCGTTTTGCATTACGTGCTATAAAGCACGCAGGAAAGTTTGTAAAATTTTGTTGCGATGCGTGGGAATATATCTGGCAAGGTACCGAATCTAAATGACTACGCACCTTCTAAATATAACGAAACACTTTTAGTCGTGGAATGTTCAAAATTTCTTGCAGGTTTCCGTGTGTAACAGGCGGGTAGAGCAACGTGTATGCACCTTTTATCAAATGTTGTACTCGATCTTACTTTTGTTCAAACAAGATATAGAATTTTTCTTATTCGAGTTTAACCAGACTGACATTGAATTATCCAAAGCACAGCCATCAATCGACAATTGTGTATTCATATGTATGATCTGATGCAGAAATCATACCCAAAGGGAAACTAAAATTTATCGAAGAAATAACGAAGTAATTTGTAAACATATGGTTACAGAAAATATTATTTCTGATTCCTTTTAGGACTCAGACTCCAATTTTCTTGAACCATAGTCGCATCTATAAAGAACATAGAATGCAATAATTCAAAATACAGGATTGCCCAAAAGACCATCTAATTCTTTTCAAAATAGCATTTGGATTGAAATAAATGAGTTTCTTCCAGCTTTATGCACGTAAATAAAGTTTGAACGCCGACTTGTAAGATCAAAGCGATATTCACTATATCAAAATTCATTTAAATATAGGTATGTATGAAAAGCTTTAAATTTCTCCAAGAAATCCGTGAAAACTGTTTCACCAACCCAATACAAAAACATAAGACACATCTAAAACACCATTTTTAATTAAAAAAAATGAACAGCTCTGTTAACTCAAATAACATCTAATCATTTTTATACTCGCACTGTTTCATCTACTACCAAGGTTGTAAAGTATCAGAACTTCAATCCCTTCTACTCGATATCCTTCTATATCCTTCTAAACAATATGCACACTGTTTCAGCTTAGATTCATGGAATTACGTAACGTCAAAGTCATCCCAGCACATCAGATTCATTCACTTAAGCACTCCGATGCAATACGCCATTTGATGTTTGATGACTTTCAACATCAAAGGCTCATTAACGCGCGTGTAAGTGCGTTTTAATCATGCAGGGAAGCTTGCTCGTACAAAAGTCGCTTTATGCAATTCGTTTCGAGTGCAACATATGGCCAAGTTCCTCACAGACAGACCTTTGTCGGTTGGAATCTTTATCGTTTTGTAGTCCCGTTCAGAAAACAGGAACAGATTAAAGGTTGCATGTGGTCAGACGGGATCGCGCAATTCACTCGGGAACGTTTCAATTTTAGCGCGCCGAGGGCTGCTAGTGATTATGACACACCTGTATGCGAATCGAGTACTTTGAATAGAATCGAATACTATTTGTGGACGCTTCAGTTATACAATGTTGCGTCGTTCATTGGCACTGTAGTGTCACATGTCAGGTTTTGTACTGTTGTGAGTTTTAAATTTCTGTTTTAAAACGAGGTCGGTTTTGTTATCTACTTGGAAGTTGTAGTAATTTTTAAGTGAGTTAATAATTTATTTCCCTCTAAAGACTATTCATTTTGGTTATATATCCTCATAATCCTTGTTGCATGAAAGAATTTTGAAATTATTTACCAAAGGGTAGTTCTCACCAATTTCGACGAACTTAAAATATGTTGTTAAAGTTAACATTCTAAATAACTTTTTCCTATATATGTAACCGCCACTCGGCATAAGTTTTCGAGATATTTGTAAAAAATTGTGATCGGTAATTAATTTGGGTTAGATGGTTTTGGGCCCCCCACCTACCGATCACAATTTTTTGCGAATATTTCGAAGATTAAAACCGAGCGGTGATTATATATATAGGAAAAAGCTATTCAGAATGTTAACTTTGACAACATATTTCAGGGTCATCGAAATCTGTGAGAATTGCCCTTTTGTAAATAATTACCAAGAATTTTACCTCTGAATATTTATTTCAAACAAAGAAACAATGAAACAGGGCTACATTTTTTAAAGTACATAATTGATTAATACGATGTAAGCTATAGTGCAATTTAAATAAAGTTAAAAAATCGCTAAAAAAATTCTCTAAGTTTGATATTATATAGTTTGGAGGAGCTTTTTCCCTAAGAATAGAATAATTTTTGTTCCCGCATTTATTTCTTCTCTTCTATTAATATTCAATAACTATAAAAATACGAAAGAAACGAGATCCAGAGGTATCAAGTTATTCATGCTTATCTCTTTATATTTATCACAAAACTTATTAAAAGAAGAAGAAATTAATTATAAAGTAATTACATTGATACCAAATCTAGGAGGAGACGACTTCCGATTAGCGGTCAAAGAGCAGTCAAAGGTTAGAATTGTCAAACACGTGCCGTGAGTTATGTCATGAACCGCATTGTCGAGTCAAGTGCATGCTTGACCCACAGCTCCGCAGAAATAACTTTTAAGCGCCAGCGTGCTCGCGAACTTCCGTTATTTATAGTGCAACCTGGCCAACTATCTGTTCTTGGGTGCGTTCACCAGACGAATCGAAAGATATTTTACATTTGTGTGAAACGCAATGAACGTTGCTCACAGCGATTATAACGTCTTCATCATGTACCTACATCGTATACGTTTACCTCTTCATTTTCCTCTGCACATTCTACTTATTCCATTCGATATGCTGATAAATCTGGGTAAATACATTTTTAAGCAGACTATTCACTCCTACATCAAATTCTTCAATACCTATGAATAACATTTCAATCACTAAAGGTCCTTTTTAATTTCAGTTCTAACAAGGGACGTTCGGCAACTCGCAAATTCAGAAAATTTTGAAACTTGGTGTGCAAGTAGAGTATGTAGTTAATCCATAACGCACCCCTATTTTTTGTGGGTGCCATAGTGCAGTTTTTGGGGGTGAACTCACCTCTTAAAAAATGCAGGATTTTCTATTCTGTGGAGTATCTCGAGAACGGTAAGAGATATGGAAAAGAAGTTTAAACCCAACTTGCATCTCTTTTTTTATATCTACAAAACCGTGTAAAAATAATTATCGAAAAATTCATACTTTTCAAGTTACCCCCACCACCAATCCTTTATTTTTCAGCAGTTTTGTAGATATAAAAAAATTCTGAATTTTTTTCAAGTGGTGATGTCACCCTCAAAACTGCACTACGGCAACCACAAAAATAAGGGTGCGTTACGATTTAACTACATACCTACTTTACTTGCACACCAAGTTTCATAATTATCTGAATTTCCGAGTTGCCGAATGTCCTTTGTAAGTTCATAGGCACAGATCACCGAATAAACTATTTACACGTTGTTACCATCTTTTTAAACGAATCGCAGTCAATAATGGAAACACACGTTTCGTTAGACACAGACGAAGCTCAGGAAATTTGTTATTCCATTCATTTCCTACCCCATTTTCCACGATTACCAAAAGCACAGGTACCATTTCTTGCTTTTTTAGAATGAAGAAATCTATTATAGACAAAACACTACTTAATTCTTCTTCGTATAAGTTTAATTCTCATTTTGATTACCCACTGAGAAAAATAACCGAGATAGTTACTTTCAATATTATTGCTAGTTTTTTAAAGTGACTGAAATATGTGTGACCATCGAGTCAGTCACCCGATACACGCCCGAGGCCATGAAGTTACAAATTTGTTAGTTCTGCGGCTGTTTACATACGGATAGTTCCACTGAACGGGTCAGACTTTGTGCTCGGGAACGGTGTTAGTTCAACTGGCAAAGCTGTTAGGAAGCTGGATCAACTATGTATAGTTATAGTAAGCATTCCGGAAATTCCTTTGAAACCGAGAATCTCATAGGCCCACACGGTGTGTATACATTTCGGTATAAATTCGGAGCTGGATGTATTTGAAATTAATGCAAGTAACATTTAGTTTCACTGTTCGTCAGGGATCGGGGATTATATAATATATTTAATATTTTTATAAGAAATGCGAGGATTTATTACAGTATATTACATTCGCGAACTAGAATTTGATGTACGTACGTATTTAATAAATTTTTCTTCGTTCTACAACCTATTTAGATTTGACAACTCTTTCAGAATTTTTAGATTACCAAATTTCTTCTTTTTAAACTGGATTCTTCAGAGGAGTTACTTTCTTTTTACTCTGCACACCACCTGAAAACTATTTCTGAAACTTTTATCGTCTCAGAATGTGTGAGAATATTTTTAGAAATATAGTACCTACTCTCCTTTATTCGTGCATGTTATGTATTTCGTTAATTCTGACCCAGCTGACTGTTTAATAATTCTGTTAAATAGAAGCATAATCGAGATTGTATTACGATAAAACCTGTCAGTGAAAAGCTGTTCATTTCTATTTATGTTTGAGCATTTATCAAAACAATTACACACAGTAAAACGAAGCTTTCGTTCGTATATCATACAGTAACTTCATTACCTCTTTTTTTATATTAAAAAGGGTGAATGTCACTTCGAGTCGTAGCTAGGTATTCTCCACAATCTTGTCGCATTCCCTTCCGTCTTCTTTTTATTAAATCCTAAATTCTTCTGTTATAAATTCACCCACGCGAATATGCTTCATAAGATTTACTATTATTTCTCACTAGTCATCGAGTCAGCGAGGAATTTAAGCGCACGCGATCTCAAAAGCCAGACAGACTATTCAAAACAATTACCCGGCAGAAATAGTCAGATCTATTTTTACATATGAATCTTTCAGAGCAGATACCACGACGTCAAAACACGGCTACTGTCACAAAGGAATGCTTCGAATACCTCGGAATTATGTCAATATCAAGATAGTTTTGCAATTTATTGCTCCATCGCATCACTTATATTTTCAGTATCTTTAATTACAATTTGGAAATTAAAACTTGCACCCACCGACAGGGCCATTTTCGGAGACAACATTTCTCAAACGTTAATTTACTATTAATAATAAATCCTATGAACGTATTTATGTCCAAAAAATTGAAATAGATCAAACTCTCCTACTTTTCTATATGTTCCTTTTGAACTTCGAACATTCGCAATTTGCAATGTATCGATTTTAAACTGTTCAATTTTCGAAAATTTTAATTTCGAATTTAAAAATGAGTTATACGCTGCACTTCGTTGACATGTACCCATAAATGGAAAATATTCCTAAATCATCGTTATGAATAAATATTAATCTCCCTCAGATTTCACAAACTTTATATCTTTCTAAGAAGCAGCAACGTTGCACATAACAAGGTAAACAAATTACAAAAAATTTGAAAGATAAACCGCATCATTACTCGTGACAAAATCGTATGGAGAGCAGTACAAGGAAGAAATATGGGGTAAAACTCGAAAAAGTGTTGAACAATCGACGCAGACGTGGAGCAACGAAGAGGGGATGAAAAGGGGTGGTGGATGGTCGTATCGGAAAATAAGAGCAAACCGTGATCAGGGCCGCAGCCATCGAAAGGAGCCAGTACGTTCTGATAACCCCTTCGAGCCATAAAATTCAAAACTTCTTCCCCCACCATCGCGACCTCCTTTTATGTTAATGAGTGGCAAATTATCGGAAAAGAGACCAGCTGACGTAGCAGGCTGTCATGCAGGGGCCAGAGGTTCACAGGATCTCTTTCTCTCGGTCCAACTTTCACTCTCTATCCACCTTCTCTTTCGAGTTCCCTGCCCCCGAAATTCGATAAACGGGGCTAGCTACATTTATGGTTATCGTCGAGCGATATCGCCGTTTTGATGTAACCATTACTCTGAGCCACGATCCCCTAGCAATTGGCATATCGTGGCTACAATATTGGATACGACGGCCCTGATCGGTTACCCAACCCCTTCTTATAGCTTCATCCCTGTACCATCTGGCAAATGGGCTCCCTCTACGTGTGTTTTTTTTTTCTTTCGATTTTCTTTGATATCCTACGTGGTATATTGTGATTCTTACGTTTTTTTTGACAAGTTTGTCTTCAATTGTTAAGAGAGTTTTATGTACTAAAAGAATGAAAATCTGTGAATTTTTTGCTAAAATACTATTGGTATTAGTTTCTTTAAACTGTATATTGTTATTTATACATGTTTCTAGAAAGTATGTACTTTTTCATGAAGAAATGTTAATTTGTTAAAGAAGTATGTTGTGCAAAGTGCCAAGGAGAAAAGAAACGTAAAAAATAGGTACCTATCTGTTTTATTATTCAATTTTCAACAGTTTGAAATTAAAGTTTGAAATGTGAGAAGATTGGAGATTGACTTGTGAAACGTAGGAAAGATGAAAATAATATCTAGTTGTAGTAGAATTACGTTATAATTATGTTTAGGAAATTGAAAGGTGACAGTTTATCATTGAAGATGTTAGAAATTGAAAATTTCGAACTCAAAGGGCTTGGATCGAAGATCTTCAAAATTAATATCCTTTATAATGATATTCTTATATTGGAAATAATTATAGAGTGATAACACAACACTAAAAGAATTTACAAAACTAGTGATAGAAAATTGTAGTCAGAAGTTGTTAATAGAATCTTTAAAGAAAATAACAATTTTACGGATCAATACCAATTACTTTTGCTGAAGAGTAACATGAAATTATTATTTACAAGTTTCATTAAGACCTTGTAAAAATCGAATATATAGAAGTACCTATTTATAATATTCAGTAAATATGTTAAATTTGAGGAGAGGCTAGTATTTTATTTTATAGAATTTACGTCTTGTTCACAATATTACACAAGTAACACCAAAATTTAAAGCTGCCTAGCCGTGTTTACAAAAACCGGAGGTGTGTGTGTGTGGGGGGGGGTCTTTATCAGTGGCCTCTATTTCGCCCCATGTCATCAGTATTGCGACAACCGTTGTAAAGTGAAGGTTAATCATATTTTTTTAGTAAGGGTTACTCATCACCCTTCGTATGGATAATGGCATATTTTGCAATGTGTGATACTAATGAAAAGTGATACAAATAAAAACGAAACGGTACTAATTATAGTGGCTAAGGACTATAAAAAAAATAATTAAAAGCGCATGTTTTTCAAAAACCGTGAAATCAACATGCTATATTAATTCGATGTGGTGTTTATTTCGAAATTCAATAATTGCTTAAACTCTTGAATTAATACATGTAACTACATAAGCAGTCCTGTATTAAAAGTTGTGCCGTGAAGTAGTGATAAACATCTATCAAGGATAAAATGCTAATTTTTATGAACCTTCACAGGTTTGATCGTAGCCGATTATATTTTTGTAGCTATAATAACAGAAGCTAATAACATTGACAGTCAATAACAAAGAATTATTAATTTAATGTACCTATCGTGTTATTTCCTTCAAACGGCGAAGAATCAATGATTATCTATTATTAAATATTTCAAAACATCTTACAGTCTTGCGCTTATAAAATATTATTTAAATGAATTATTTTTCCTTTACACTTTGTTACCTACCATTAAAAACTGTGAAGCACTTTTCTAAGAGACATTATTCATACTTCTAATTACTGCCAATCTATCATTTAAGAGGAATGAAAATTTCAAGGGTGGTTTAGTCTCTCAAAATTGAGTTACTACAGCGAAAAAGGCATGTGTCTGTTACCTTCAGCTTTCTTTTATTCTAGAAACCTAGAAACTTAAACCTATAAAGTGTCATCAGATTGAGTGTCGAATATATAGTCTTACTTCGCGTGTGTTCCTTGTGACGGAACAAGTAAGCACTGAATAAGTAACGCTAGGAGATAGAGTAGTATAAGGTGTAGTCGTCAAGTTCAACCTCTTTCGCCGTCTGCGATCCTCGGAGCTCGGTGGCGCCACGTGATCAAATGAGAAAGCAAACGAAACGAGAGGGAAAGCGTTGAATCGCGAAACAGACGTTGAAGGGCAAGGAACTCAACTTTCCAATGTGTGATGAGTCTCATAAATCAAATTTACTGTGTAGAACTGTAGAAGTAACATTCTCAAAATCCTACCTCCACTCAAATATTATTTTAACAGTTAACATATAATGTTCCTCTTCTCATAATTTTATTATTTAATAAGATACCAATATTTTGATTATGCCCACCACTTTAATGTTTTCCCATTCGATTTAATGCTCGAAACTGTATTCAACATTTTTAATCAGGAAACATTGAATTTGTAATGGTGAACAAAGAATTTAGTACGAATGTAATTTATAATTATTTTTAACAAGCATTAACTTGTTTTTGTATAACGATTGCTTTAGCTTAAATTTTTTAAGCTAAAATTAAAAAAATATGTACTATAAAGAAGTTAAAATGATCAAAAAATTATATAAATAGAGAAACGCTAGAACTAAATTCCTATTTTGACAGAGCTTTATTTTGCAATATTTATTTCGGTCGTGGTACCTATACATACAGATTGAAAGTTCGTTAACCTATATATCCGGAGTCGTGAAGTGCAAAGATCTCGGTATTAATATCAGGGGGCGTAGCTCAGATGGTAGAGCGCTCGCTTAGCATGCGAGAGGTACCGGGATCGATGCCCGGCGCCTCCAAATCATAATTTTTTTTTTTAATTGATTTTGATTAACTTTAAATACCACGCTATTTTACAAGTGCAAGTCTATCAAAATATTTGCTATTGTATATTTAAATAGATTTCGATTTAAATTAGACTGACTATCTTGCAGGTATTAGTAATAGATGTAAAAAAATATTAGCGATAAGAATCTTTATTTCTGATTTATTATAATTGTTCTTATATCGCTACACATCATTCGTCAGATTTTGTACTGACGTATTCCCTGAGAATTATTATAATTCTTGCAAATTGATTCACCAGTAACGATAGTTATGAAAGAATATCTCAAAATTATGAAGCAATGTCGCCTGCACTTTCTCGCAAGTGTTGAGATGTTTGTAAGGTTCTCCAAATCATTAATTGTTTGAATATTATAATTTTCATGAATAAAATTCTACTAATATATGTGGTATAACTGCAATTGATTTGAATCCTTGTGCAAAAACAAGTCGAAATGATTGAATAATTTTCTTGGAAATAGACTTTGAGAAGAAAATCGACTTTGAAAGTCTATCGAGAATGCGTACTCTTGACTAAAAATCAAGCTCTCGCTTCAAATTAATTTAAATTTACTCGAGGATTCATTTCACGGAGAGTTGTACCATATTTATTAATAAATTAAACTGACTTTTATACAAATACATAACCCACGAATTTTCAAACTCAATTTTCTCCAAAAAGGAGGTTTATATAAAAAAAAAACATTATCCTACATTTTCGATTCATTTTGGTGCAAAGAATGGCCCCATGCCGGGTTCTACCACCCGTCCTTAACGACCCTATATATATAGCCATAAATGAGAAATTATGAATGAGATGATTGACGCGCGAGAACTTGTGTCCACGAAATATTAATTCGCAGTGTTTGGTATACTAAAACCTGCAACTCACGCAACGCAGGTAGAGCCAGGTTTGCATTTAGGTGGTCACAGCGGTATCCTAAGCTCGTTTAGCACTACCCTGTCTACCTCCACGCGGACTCTGTTCCCCTGCTGATTCTAAACCATCGTTTACCAACAACCGGCGGAGAAACAGGTTCGTCGTCCACGTATCCTTCCTAATCCCCTTTCTAATCTCCACCCTGGTGCTTCGTGAACGCACCTGTTGAGTTTAACACCTATTTCCCCTGCCCCTTATACATATATACACACGCGTGTCCATTCGTAATCATAGTTGATTCCATAGTGTAGGTTCCATGCGTCTCGTGTATAGATACCTACTTATATCACAATACAATTTCATTTTAAAAAGGGTGATAAATCATTAGAAAGAAATGTTGCACATTGGGTATTTGTCAAGTATTATATTAAAAATTGATGTTTTATTATAATGATGTCTAACAGTTTTATGTAAAAATATTGAGTTCTTTGAAGTTTTAATTATTTGAGGAATAATATAGAAACGTACAAAATATCAGGGTGTTGTGTTTTTGAATATAAAATTTAGTTAAAAAACGGAAGAAAAATTGGAACAGATTTAAATCGTTCATAGAAAAATATTCATCACTGGAGAGGATTTAGCTAACGATAATATTGTGTGATGAATTTATTATTGTTTCTGCAATTGCCTTTTGATCAAAAACTCTGCATAGATTTGTCAATTTAATTCAGAATTTGGGTACAGTTTAGTCCTGTTTTCACGATGGACATCAGCAAACGGTAGTATAGTTTCGAATGGTATACTGATACTCACCCTCAGCAGATTCTGTAATCCTGCTTCTTGCCCCGACCTGCGTTCTCAGGGCCATTGTTTGCACGCGGTCAAGCATTCTTCTCATTGTCAAGATATTCCACGTGAACGTTATTAAATTAAAGTACCAAGAAAGTAACTGATTTAAATATATACAAATAATTATTCTTCGTACCATAGCAGATACAGAAAAATTGTTCGTTTAAATGTTGTGTAATTCAGAAATGCCAATATTGGACTTGATTTCTTCACGAGACTATATATCACGTGCAGAGAATTCAGTGGTAGTTTCATTTTCTATATTTTTCTTACTCTTGTGTTATTGAACGTTGTAAGACACATTTAACAAATACTTAAATGAAATATTCATTTGATTATTACTAATATAATTTCTATATTATAATTTAGTGTTTTCTTTCGTCGACATTGGAGTTTTTGGAAAAAAATAACGATGGCAATATTTTCACCCCTTCGTACCTGGGACAGGGATTTCAAAGTGGAGAGATCCCTAGTTGCACAAAATATTAAATACACATACAATACATCCAATATTAAAAATAGATTCAATCTCTTTTTGATATTTAACGCTCTAACGCCCAGAGTCCAGACCCTTAAATCCTTATTTCTAAATTGTAAGACTGATACTTATGTATCATATTTTGAAATGAAAAATAGCCGTTTTTTATTTTTTTATTTTTTATAATAATCCACAATAATATTTTGAAGAGAATGCTTGATTTTCTAAGCCTTGAACATTGAAATGAATGTACAAACACTCTTTGCCCTGCCCAAGCGCGATCAACTTTTCGTCGAGAACATATTGATACGGCACTTGGTGTTTCTGCGAGATGTTGCTGGCGACTGATTCCTGTTCTGTCGAAAGGCGTGCAGCAAAGTTTTCAGACTACAAATATCGACGAGGGTGTGTCTTGTAACGATGTTCTGGTTTCTGTAATTATACTTTTCCCGTTATATTTTCCTGATGGGTGAAAACCCTGTAACGACCTCGTTATTATTAATGAGTAGTGGAGACTACATATTAGTTTGTCCGTCTGGAGTCGTTATACACTTACTGTATGCATCCAGGTAACAATTGCAGGTCTGGGATTGTTCACGAGATTTTCGGGAACCCATTACATGTGACTTTACTCTATTAAAAAGTGTAGTCAAATTTCGTCGTACTTTATAATTACTTTTAACAATGGACACGCTGATTAGAGCGGTTCGCTCATTCTCTCTGAGAATGTTGACCGTCATTTATCGGCCGTCAGATGGATATTTAGTGATGGAGAGCTAACAATAAGTCTTCTGTTCAGCTTTACCTCAATTTAAAATAATGTCAAGGATCGACAAATACGCATCACCATAGTAACAACTACCCTTTATTTTTCTAAAAATTAGAAAGCTCCTTATAGAAGAAACCACTACTTAGTGCTTCCCAAGATTATGGAGGGATATAGCAGGGTGAAGAAGGTCACAATGAAAGAAACGCTATCATATACAGGCGTAACGCGCAACCCCCTTAGCTTCGTGTTCTCCTGTTGCTCCGCATGTTTTTTCTTTGTTCAACGTTTCAGAATTTACCACCCATTATTACGAGCGGTATACATGCATACGTGTACGTGGCTTGTGTCCCGTTGCACGTCCGTCTGCCAGACCAGTGGCTACGTACCATAGCCATGCAAAGGAGGAGCCAAACACGTCCTGCAACCCTAATAATGCGTGTGTAGATAAGGTGACGCAATGTGCGTGTCACGTGTACACTCGAGCAATGCATGGAGGGGCATCTCGAGTGCGATGCGTGCGTTCATTCACCATGTCACGCGTGTTGAGTCGGTGGACCTTGAAGCGAAGACGTTTTGCGCGATGCCGTGGTGTAGCGTGCGACGGCATAATTACGCGTAGCTTGTCTCGCAAGTGGACCTCTATAGGGGGTGTTACTGTGGTATGCAATTGATTTCAACCCTTTAACAATGCATTAGAAGTCACGCAACGCCGAAGTACTGAGGCATGGGCGTCCAGAAGGGGGTGCAAAAGGGGCAGTTGCCCCCTTGGCTTTTGAGAAAAGATCGCTTATGTTTAAAAACTGATCTTTATTAAGTTTATTATAAACTTCGACGTTTTCTCTCTACTCCAAACATACATACAATGTAAAAGTTTCTGGGGGTGGGAAGGTATGTTCAGTTTAACACAAAACTTAATTTCAAATCAAACTCAATTAGATTCTAATTCACTAGAAATCTCAATCTCGCTAAAATTGATTACGAGAGTAACACAGATGTCTGTAGTAAACTAAAAGCGAATTGAAATTGAACTCATTGAGAATGGGAACTGCACCAGCGTCAGATTGAAACGGAGCTCAAGTACGATACTACCTATAGTGATTTTGTAGAATCTTTTGACCCAGGAGACTAGACAATAGGATAAAACAAATTTTCAGATATTATTTTTCAATTAATAAAGCAGTCCCCTTAACTCAAGAGCTAAATAGAGTATCACACAGACTAACATAGGTTTCAAAGTATTTAGAGAGTATCTGAAATAAAAGTATTCAGTTGTGACAATAGAGTTGATACATTTAAATCGCACGGATAATACTTTCCAAAAATGTAGGTAATTGATAATACAGAATGAACAGTATGAATGGTTCAAGACATTTGTATAATATTTTATCACATTCGTCGTCTATCCAAGTTTAGTATGGGGTATATACTCCGCACATAGTTTTCCTGAATCGGATGTCACGTGATGTATCTCTAGGATACCCGTTGTTTATGCGTTCCTTGCACAGTTGGACCGCAGTCAGGCTTTGGCCTCGGCCCGAAAAAGGAGCAAAGGAGGAGTCGAAGGAGGAAGCAGAGATCATGCTTCCCCGATAACTCACGCTCGCACAGTAGTGCGTGTGCCTAACCAGTCTGCAAAGCGAGGCGAAGTTATGGTGGAGCCGCGCACGGCCGTACAGTGTCGACTAAAAAGCTCACCGTCACGATTCAGGGTGAAATTGAATGACACGCTCTTTAATTCGATACGAGAATTCAATTGTCACTGAGGATAATAGGGATCGGAGTCTTGAGGTGCAAAAGATGAAATAGTACGAAATTAATATAGGGTATGAGTAATGAAATTTTAAAATTCACACAAAGGATATTGCTATATATAAAATATCAAGTGATTTGTAAGTCTTCAACTTTTACTCGTTCTTCTCTAATTTTCATTTCTTATTCACGTAGATTTCCCCCAAGGATTACTGCTCCTTTAACATTCGTTTCTTTTTTTAAAGACAATGGTGTCGTGAACTTTTAATCGATACTGTACACTGTACATAATAAAGTGTGTGTACTCGCGTCTCATGGCCGACTGTATTTATATATGGAACACATGGAAAGTGGTCGGACCCTTTGAACACTCCCTATGGGGGCTGATTCCTTGGTAAAGCCACGCATTGCCTCTCAAGCCCTTCATTCCTTCGTGTCCTTACAATGCCAGATAATATGGCCACCATGTAAGTATGTATTCAGTTACACTATGGTAAAGTTATAATTGTTTATTTACTGTACACTTTTACGAAGTTGACAAATTGATGTAGATAATGTACAGAGATTATTTAAATAAATATTGTATGAGAGTGCCATTAACATTATAAATGGTAAGAGAGATTTGTCTAAACTTATTTTAAACTAAGAAATATACACCTATGACTTTTCATCATAATACGTTATTCTTTGTTGTTCAATTCTTTGGTAACCGTATTAAAAATTAACCTTCAGCTCAAATGTGCATATCCAGTGTCGATAAGGAGATAGTGAAAAATAAAAAGACATTGTTTCGTTATTCTTTTTTTATGTGACAAAATTATAATGTTAAATAAATATGTTTCTTATTCAATTTTCCAAAGTTGTCTCGATGTCACCTTGTGTACCATAAGTATAATGGTGTATATGTATTTATTCTTAGTACAAAGAAAACAAATAGGAAGAGACAAGTTTAGTAAGTTTATTTGAAATTATTTTCAAGTAATCCAAGATTCGAAATTTGAGCCTCTTGCCACTGTCAAACAGAATTGAAGATTTGAGAGTTGATACATTCGCATTGGTAGTACATTAGTAGTAGACAGATTAATTTTTATTTAAGAATTTGATAAATTCGTCGTTTTTTCGTACTTTGTTGATACTAAAATATAAAAGCTGCTCAGCATTTTACTTAAAAAAATTAAAAAGTAATCTGGAGGTTCATATTAAAAATTTGAAAATAACTTTTTTCCTTCATACTATCGAGTATGTGAAGTAGAGAAGAATTCCTACCATTTAGAAAGTATTTGCAACGAGTATATATAGCTAAACAGACACATCAAATACATACTTCAGAGTAAAATATAACATTTATTTTTTATATAAAATATAAACGTACTCCTGTATAAATTCATTTTAACAAATTATCAGTCGTTCATAAAATATAAACATCTAAAGTAAGATTCTTCATTTCTTCCATACTTCAATAAAACTAAATATACACTCATAACATTTATGTATAATAGAATAATACAAAATCGCCTAAAAATCACCATAATTTCCTCAATAATTATTCGATATTAAATTTCCTAAACAACTAGTAAACGAAAATCCAAAAATCCAGTTCAATACCACATATAAAAATTGCTGCACAAAAAAGAAATTAGAAAGTGAAAATTACCTAATGGTGTAAAAAATATTAATAAAGTGATACAGTAAACACGAAGAGGATAAAAAGCATGCAAGTTACATCCAGCAAAAAAATTGCAAAACAATTTCATTTCTTTCTCGGCCATTAGAAATCTTACCAAATTATTCTCTCATAGCCAACAGAATGAAAATAATTCGTGAATGTAAACAGTCTTGTAAAGAAAAGCAGGATATCTACTTTTTCCCCCAGAATCGATTAAAAAGCCGCTATATAGTCGCGCGAGGGAATGCTCGCGTGATAACGGCAACAAACCATTCGATTTTGCCGGCATCGAGCGGGAACGTTACTCCCACACTTCGAGCTCCTTCTTCTGATGCGTCCCTGGTGAAAAATCTCGTTCTCTATTGTTCCACCCTAATTAATGTCCGCAACAGCGGTCTACGCCCCTTGCCGCCGCGCAAGCGACCCCCTCGACTTTATGCATCCCTGCTACCTCGCGCTGTCACTTATCCAATATTTGTAAACAAAAAATGGTCATTGACAATGGAGGGAGTAAGATGAATGGGCTCCTCCGTATTACACACACCTGTACACACGTTTCGTCGTGTGAATACGTCGATGACAAGAAGAATAGCGACGTGTGTGCAAAGAGACTTTGAAGTTCCGGGCACGTGACAATTTGTCCATTTTCTTTGACATTTTCTCTTGAACGAACATCGTTAATTTTATTACGTTCTTTGTCGGTACAGTAGATATTTTAGTCGTCGTTTTAATTTGTAAAACAATCTGTCTGTGGAGTAATTTATTCTAATTATGGTCCCTATTATTTGGATACAGTTTCTCGTTAAACAGCTTGTGGCAGATTCACTTAAGAATTACACAATTAATTTATAGATATTATGGACGTCGAAGGTGTCAGTGCTTAATGTTATATTAATATTATTGGTATTCTCTGTTAAATTACAAAAATATTTATCCGTGCCTGACGCATCCCACGCGATAATATGGTCGAGTGCCATTGATGGAGCTTATCCCAATTAAAAATGCATTGCAGTGAATTACGGAATTGATTGGGAAGGGAGTGCGGCCGCGGGGAACAATCTCGCGTTCGATAAGCGCTTGTAGACGAGCTTTTTTTTAAATACAAAATGTCCCATCGCGTATCAGGTTAGCACGCAGCGAGTAGGTGAACTTTACAAATGTAACGCGGCCACGTTTATCGGTAATACATCGTTGTACCTTCTGTTTCCCTGTGTAATTGCAAACTTTATATCGTTTACAACGATTTGTTGCATCCTCGTTGCCGTGGTGACGAATTTGCAATGCTCGCGAGGCGAGTTGCATCTCGCAGCGGCGAACCTATTTCCTTCTCGAAATGTTGATGGTCATATTCTGCGCTTAAGAGAATGTTGATA
Source organism: Andrena minutula (assembly GCA_929113495.1). Classification (NCBI taxonomy): domain Eukaryota; kingdom Metazoa; phylum Arthropoda; class Insecta; order Hymenoptera; family Andrenidae; genus Andrena; species Andrena minutula. The sequence continues at coordinate 7,790,308 of OV815996.1, read as the reverse complement.
TTTTTGGTAACATATTTTTTCAATGCTGCACAATTGCAAATAATTATGATTATTTTGCAGTGCATTTATCGCAGAGTGCGCGTGAATACAAGGTGATGTGTAAATCGAGCTATGACTAATGTGATTCCTTGCGAAGAGATGAGGCAGTGAAATTGAATTTCTTAATACCAGAGTGTGGTAGCTTTAGTCACCTGGAGAATTTTACTTGAGAACTTTTTCATTTAGACGTTGCGAGATTTCTATATAAAATTGCTGGTCGATGTGCAACGATACACGAAACGTGTTCTTCTCTTGGCATTTATTTTATAATATTAAAAACAAAGTACTTAGTTATATGAAATGCTGAGCTACACTATGTTAGTCGATATGATATTATTATAGCCGTTTAATACAATTATAATTATAAATTACTGTAAAGATATTTTAATTATTACTATACTTGCAAAATAAATTATTAAAATCAAAATTGACAGGTATATGATTTATTGAAACTATTAGACTCGTGAGGAAATTAATAGCTAAAATAATCTCCATTTTGAGTTTAAAGTTTTTTGAAGTTATAAGAATAACTATAGGTACATATAATGGATAAGGGGAATGTACTTGCTATATGTACATATAATAGAGTCCAATATACTTTTCTAAATTTATCTTTCATCTTTTAAAAATTCTAGTCCTATATCCAAAAAAAATCCAAAATTTTGTATCGCATTTCTTACCACATAAGATACTCAGAATTATTTAAATAATATTTCTATACATCGCGCATCTGTATTCTGTACACATCAACGCCCAACTTAATGCACTGCAGTATAATCAAAACCGTGGTCAAACTTCGCTCGTCGTTCATACATTCCTAATAATCGCGTGTTTGATCTGTTCTAACTCATTTCTTTCTCTGAATATCTCATTTTCTCTAATATACATAAAAGCATTTCCACCCTCTCTTCTGCCAGACAATTCTCTCCGAAGGCACTTGCTCACGTCATCCACCACCAACTTTCATGACGTCATCATCGAACATTAATTCATTGAAGGGGATCAGAATAAACTACTGCCATGTTGATACTCCTCTAATATCATACCAACGAGCATAAGCTACCTCCTCACCTTCGTTTAATCTCTCTGGCAGGCTTGGTTCGTATTTTAAGATCAAAGAAACGCTTGTTTTTCTTCAATTATTCCTGACCTCCTGACGCGCGAACGTTTAATACGTGTTTTTCTTGGATTCCCTTCCTGACCAGTGACCGTGGGTTCTGAAGGCAGACGGTTGGAATTTAAATTGAAGTTATATTTGTTTAAAAATCAAGCTCCATCATCCGTCCGCGATTTCTTTACCAGCATTTGAAATGCCACTTCCAACTGTATTGCAACGATTATAATCAAACATGTAAAAGCTTTATAAGTTCAATTTCTGCGAAATTAATATTCAATCTACAAAGTTATAATATAGAAATAAAGTTTATTTCTAATGATCATGTAACATAATTTAAAAAATACGCGCAAGGAACGCGAAAGCGCGCTGTATTTTAAAATGCAAAGTGAGCTCGCGCCGTGGTCGCTCTGATTTTGTTAATATTGCATGAACCGGGGACAAAAGGGTGCGAACAATGTATAAAACAGGAGGAAGTATAGGAAGTCCCAGTGCATGCAAACAAATCGCGCGAAATCGTAGACGAGTGGAAGTAGGAGGAGTGAAATAATTCTACGTGTGTGAAAAACGGCCGAAGTTATCCGCGCGGATTAGAAGAGCAACTGTCAATCGAGGCGAATAGATTCTTTTTGTTAACCAACGATGAGGGCAAAAATATGTGAGCTATAATTCCAGAAAAAGACAGTCGAAGTTTACGACGCGTGCAAAAAGGGTGGAAAACGTCGTAGTGGAGTGGCAAGCAAGACAACGAAACCGTTGGACCGCACGTCTTTGCAGAAAAACGAAGGCAGCTGTGCACGTGCTTAAAAAATTATTATTCCAGAAACGGATAATTTTACATTTTTTAGCATACTTATGCTATAAAATAAGAGACGATAGGAAGGAGGAATTTTTATAAAAGTGCACCTTTAGACATTAGGTATCATTTAAAAGTCACACATGTAAAAGTACATATATGATTTCACAATAGGACAGTAGCTACACATGAAACTTCACAGATTACAATTTAATATGTTGGGTGAATTATAACTTGACTAAAGCCGGGAATCCACCGCGAAGCTAAGCTAAGCTATGCCATGCGATGCTATGTTTTAGCATAGCTTTCGGTGGAAACGGTTCCATAAGAATGTATTGAAGCTAATTCTTTTAAAACGTAGCATGGCATAGCATCGCATGGCATAGCTTAGCTTAGCTTCGCGGTGGATTCCCGGCTTAAAAATTGGTGGTGAATACCAGCTAATATTCTAAGAAAATGGTTCTATTGTTCCTATTTCTCTGCTTTTGTTTCTTTTAATTATTATTCTTTTGTCCTTCCTAATTATTCGTTCTGTGCTTCTGTGACAGCGATTTGTACTTCTTATAACAAAGGGTTTACCGCGTTGATATACTTAAATAAATAATTAAAAAAGATATTTTTCCATTACAGGTGTCTCATATCACCAACTACATACTGCAACCTTACAAATTCACTGAACCACCTTTCTCTACACCCCGCACACACATACCCAGTCACACAGTTGTGACTCCCCCAAAGTTCCGGGACGCCAGCTGCTAGGAACCCCTGCAGGGAAACAGGAACGACAGACACGCGTACTACACGGTCGATGACTGTACCGTGACTTGTTGAATGAAGAACGGGAGCAGCCCTCCAACTACCCTCTAAAGGGGCTGAAATTCACTCCCTGCAGCTACGTGTTACCCTGCTACCAAACCGCCCTTGTTTTCCAATAAATACAAAGTGTGCGGCCCTTAACAGGGTGGCCAGCAGGAACCTCGACTCGCAGCCACCCTTCAGAGGGTGAATTTTATCCCTCCACGACACCCCTTGGCCGAGCCATTGGAAACCGATAAGACGCTATCGGAAATATTGGCTCCACCTTCTGTGTATGATGCCAGCCTGCTCCATTTCCGGTCGAGTCTCCTCCGAGCGTGCGAGCGGACGCGTTCGATTTATCGATTCCCCCCGCCCTGCCCCCTTCCTGGTTCGTAACCTCTAGTTCATGTATGTCGCCCCGTTCCGCGAACCAATCGGGAATTCCTATTCCCGATCGCCGAGCACCCCGTATTTATTGGCTATCGAACCGTCGATACGCACCCCCAGCCAGCTGATGAACTCTCGATACTTCAAGTTCTCCCAAGATTCGCCTCGACGTTGTTCCGTCTTACGTAGCAGCCGCCTGAATCCGCGTGGACGCGAAAAACAATGAAAACGATGGAGGATAGTCGACGGGGGGATTAATAGTTTTTTTTAATTATTTTCAATCGGTGAAAGTGGATCGATAGGGGCGCATTGCAGGCGTGTTTGAATATTCTGCAGCGTACGAAGGAGGATCTTGAGGTCTAGGTGGAAGAAATGAATTTGGAAGGGTTTATTAATTGGTTTTTCGTTTTTATGTAGGCTAATATGTTTTTAAGTATTATTCTTTGTTTATTAATTCTTGACAGTCGCATCAATTACTACAAGAGGGGTAGTAGCGACTTACGGGAAACTTTTAATTAGGTGTTACAGTTTTCGCTAAAGTTTAATTTCTTTTAATATTTGTTGTAAGATTTGGAATGCTTCTTTAGAATGTCTCAGGTTGTAAAAACGTTATTGGGTAATAGAATGGATAGTAAATAATGTTTAGGGGATTTTTTAACTCTCCCTTCAATTTACTTTTGTTTATTATTTAGTAAGTGCATACCAAGGTAATTGTTTCATGGCGGTAATTTTAATATGTTAAATATTGCTTCACAAGTTTTTTCAGAGTAATTAATACTTTCTTGTGCAAAATTGTAAACACAGCATTTTTCGACATTCACGGGGTGTAGGTATGTAGGGGTTTTTAATATTGTTTTTTCAAATCGTATTTTAAGAGAATTGTTGATTTAGTGAAAGGAGTTGGAGCACACATATGAATAGATTTTGAACGATTTTGTAAATAGGGTAAACTGTACTAATGCTGGCACTGCACTAATCATTGGCAGTCCTGATTAAAAAGCCAAATATTACGAAGTACAAGCTTAGAAAATACTTTTTAACAATTTCTTATTTTTCTTTTGCTACAACACTGCAAAGCCCAGTAATTGAACTACACATTTTACGTCTAGCAACACCACATAGTAAAACCTCTTTATATTTCACACCACTTCTACCCCTTTGAATAACGTCAAGTTTTACGAGGACCATTACTCCTATTAATGTTTCTACCATCCTGTTCAAGTGGTAATGCCATCAGCAAACCTCTTTCTCGTATTGGTTTCCGATAATCCCTGTCCTCTTGTCTCGTGTCTTATACAATGTTCGAATCAGTCAGTCAGAGATAATTAATAATCAGTTTTAGTTCGTGATGGAGGTAGGTACATTATTTCTGACTAAACAATTTACATTTTGATGCATAATTTAAGAGCAAGATTATTTATCAACAATTGCCTCCACAAAAGTTTAGCATAAAGTTACATGGCTAAAAACAATAAAATATATGAAATTCAACCATAGAATTACACTTAAGTAATTTGACAATTATCTCAAACAATTAATTCATTATTCCATTATCATATCATTTCCTATACACAATTCTTATATTCGAAATAATTTCTGCCAAAGAAAAGAACTACCATGAATATTTTCAAAGACACAAAATAACACATTATTAAAAACAATCTCCCAAAGTAACGTTATTTCAAAAGTATAATAATCAAATCCACAACGGAAAAATAAAGTTTCAATCGAACAAATCCCAATAGCAAAATATTTACACTCGTTAACAGCAAATGTTATACCAAATAAAAATTGCATCTATTCGTCGCTTATACCTACACAAACTACTTAAATAACTTCCTTCCATCCCTCACACGAGATAAAATTTACCCCGCCCAGTTCAATGTAGCCTTCTCTAAAGATAAGGTCCATATTTACGCAGCATCCAACATGGCGTCGCCGGCCGTGGCAAGCCACAATATATGTATAACCACGAGCCACCCCCCAAGCGCAGGGTGGTTTACCCCCAGTCGAGGCTCGCAACCAACAGGTCCCCTTCCAGCGAGACGCGTGGCGAGGCACCTCCGCCGCCGCATATTCGCCTGGCCGGGTGGCGGGCACTGGCGACGCTTCGTCCCTCGAAAGGAGCCGATAAAAACCTCGGCAGCATCTTTCTCTCGGGTCGACTTTCGCCGGACGAGCACCTGGAGACAGGCCAGGGGGCCTTGACTTGGCCGATCGGCCACTTAAGCAACCGGTCATCTCACTACGGCCAGGATCATATGGTGAACGAGGGGGTTCGCGCGGCGTTTGTCGCGGTTCGCCCGCGCGATTTGTCATTTCTTTTTGCTCCCCACAACTCCTTTCTTCGTTTTTCTTTTTCTTCGACGACCTTTTTTTCGTGTTTCCTTAGCCGCCGCGAACGTGTGCACGCACACCGATCCACCGGTTATCGATCTCTGCCGATGATGGCTGACAGCGCCAGCGCGCCACCCCCGTCGCGCGCATATCTCCACGTGCATATCCGCCCCCGCGTTTGGGGTCTCGGTTAGGTTTTGACACGCGCGACACCTGTCGAAATCCTTGTCGACCCACTTTTTCCTTAGTGACGCACAAACGTTTCCAACCCGAAAATTTTGGTTTTAATGAAATTCCGTGTAGGTGGAGAAATGTAGAGCGTATTGGAGTATGCAAGGAGCAATTCTTTTTCTAAGGAAATTCTGAAGGGGTGAGATCAACCCTGAACACTTGGCTGGCGGTGCTGTTTCTTTTTGGACCCAAGCGTAATGTTACCAAGTGTAATAATAGTAGGGGAAACTTGCAAAATTGAAAAAATTACTTGTCCACTGCTCTAATTGTAAAAAAAGAAAATCGATTGAACTCGTATAGCGGGGTAGTTGATACGGGTCAAAATTAAGCCAGGCCTCACTTTAGTGTGATCACTACGCCGTCCGAGAATTAAAATTATCGCGCTTTTACGTTATTATAATATAACTGTATTTGTTGTGGTGCGATAGAGCATAAAATATTGAAGGATTCTTATATTTAAAGTTTTGTTCTATCTCGCACCGTTATATTGAAAAAATAAAAAACATGATAACTTTAAACAGTGATTTCACCCCTGCAAAAAAAATTATTCCTGGCATATGTATTCCATTATAATTGTTTGTTACTGTGAAATGCTTAAGTTTGATGTCTTGTATCTTGTTTATCGTTGAATTTTTAAAGATTATAGACTTTTGCCGTTGCATTTGTGGAAATTTTTATGTAGGCAGTTGGTATAAATGGAACGTTTTGGGAAAATGGTGAATTTTTTGAGTCGGGGACATAAACTTAAATGATTGAAAAGTGCAAATTGCTGTTTGTTAGAGGCAATTGCACGTGTTTCTTCATTACATTTGTTGGTCGGTTATCTTCATGCACCCCCCGCTTGAAAGTTTTCCATATTTCTTAATGTTAACGTGTTAAGTAATTATATATAAATTTCTATTTCTATTCACATATTTTAAAAACCTATGTATACCTACTTCATCTTCGTTACTGATAAACCACCTCACTTTCATTTCATTTCATTCTACAGTCCTTTTTACAAATCATCTACTTACACTACGCAAGTCACTAACTCGCTGCTAACTTCCCAGCAATTCTCAATATTTTAAAATCCAACAAACTTATTTCGAATTACCTTATCATACCTACAATTGCAACGAGGCCCCGCAGAATAGTAAAACGTGCAATTATTTGAAAAATTCTACCAGAACCGGAATTTCAGAATAACCCATCAGTGCTGGACTTGCGAATTATTTCGTAGCCCGTCAATAAAGTGCTTCCGAAGAAACAAAGCGGTCGAAACGCCGCAGCTGGAAAACCACCCCTGGAGAGAGGCAGCCCCCTTCTGCTCTCCTGTTGTAAAAAGCCTCGGGCCATCCCAAATCAAAGCCCGTTCGGTCACGGAGCCAATATACATCCCTGCTATGCGATCGAGCGAAGGGGATACCAAACATTTTTTTCGAGCAACCGATACTTTCTCGACCGCATGAGCCACTGCTCCTACATTCCTTCTTTCGTCTGCCGACGAGCCCCTGTGACGGTGACGGGTCCGCGAGAGACAACGATGCAAGAAACCGCGTCCTCGAATGAAACGACTCAACAAAAACGGGCTAACTACTATCCCACCGCAAACGAGAGAATCGAATGAAGGAGAGACCGCAGAGCGAATGAATCGACAAAGGTAGGCGTCTGCACAAGCACGGATAGAAGAACGGGTAGGAGGACGGTTAGGGAGTCGCGAGAGAGGTGGTCCACCGCGTCATGGGAGATCTACTGTATGCTCCTCGGCGTCATGAGAACCTGGTACGTAGAAACCAAAGATCATCTTGGCACGCGTCTAAATAGACGTGGTGAAACGGTCGTACGAGTTACGACCCTTCCGTTTTCCGTTAAAAAGAATGTCAGCGATAGAAACTTGTTAGATCTTATACTTCCAGCGAAAATATTAAGATCCAAGTATATCTAAAAAGTCATAGTATTATGGTCGTTGAATTCATCTTTGCGTCAGCTTGTATAAGACTGGGTGATAAAAATACTATTAGCAGATTGAAAGAAATGATTGATTATACAGGAGAGCGTTGATGAAAACGTTTGCGTTATACGTTTTTAATAAAATAGTAAACTATTAAACAGTGTGTACATATGTAGATGGACGTTTGTTGAGTGGTAAGAGAATGGTAAATTAATTGAATCGATAAGATGCTGGATAGGAGGGCAAATGAAAGGGAAGTGAGAAGCTCGAGCAATCGAACTGGTCCAGAGATGTAAGATGAATTGAACACCAGCTGTCTTTCATGTGAGCCGGATCCAAAGATGTTGAAGATCATCTCGAGAAATGGTCCACCGCCTCAGCATCTTGATCATCTCTGCTTGTAGGCACAAGATCATTTAATTGTCCGACATCTTTCGATAAAGTCGAGTGACGCAAGCTGGCGGGTAAATTCAAGCGTTTAAGGTGCTCGTCTTTACGCTTGCTTCTATGTTCTTGAAGAAAATTGTAATTATACATAGCCGCAAGTAATTAATATCTGTGCCTGTAGTGACCAGCCCTTTTTTAAGAAAGGAATAGAATAATTTTCAATACTGAAATCGTGTGGATATACAATTTAGTATATTTCCATTGAAACATCTGTTTCTATTCACATTTAGTACTTTTCTCAAGGTTTTAAAATTTATACCTACTCGTTTAAAATTTGGGAGTTTTTATACGATAATAAAGTATTTTATTTATATATAATTAATGAAAGAATACAATATACACACGGTGCTTGAATAATTTGTTTCATTAATTGAATCATTTTACACATCACAAAGTAATGCATAGAAATATAATAATTAATTTCGTACAACAATGAAATTAAAATTATTTTAGCAAAATAAGTCACTAATAACTGAAAAGTAATTACCACGGAGAGTGCTGGTACTCATAATGTTTAGTTAAATCAGAATTTAAAAATATAAAAGCAATGGTATATTACTAAAACAATTACATTTAGTGCTTAAAATAATAATGTTGTATAAATATTTAAATTACTGCGTTAAATAAATTGCTCAGCTGTGATATAAACGAATTGAAAATATAGAACAACTACAATATAAATATTGCCCATGTCAAGTGAAAAAATGCATTAGTTCGTGTCTAAATACAGTTTTATAATCTCAATGCAAAAAATTATACATAACTGTAATTAGCAGGTATTTATTAGCTTCCATTCAGCACAACTTGTAAGTAATTTTTAAATGGCACAGCAGATGAAATACTAACAAAGCAGTTTATTACAAAATTATACAATGGAATACTACACAAGTCGTTATCAAAACAATGTTGTACATTTCATTCATTATTAACCTGGGACTCCTTCTACTCAGCACTTACACTTACGCTTATACTTTTGCAATGTATAATGTCACTATTTACTCCAATACTACAAAGTTTTTATTTTTAGCTTCTTATGTAATAAGGAAACTTTACTGGCATAAATTCATTTGATTACATATTTTGTTTACGGAAGACGTTAGTGGCGCCTGAATGAAAGTGAGTGTACGCTACGTTTCACGCCTGCGTACGCCAGCACCACGTGCTTCGAGCGCGACTGACTCCTCGCGCTCCTGGTAGCCTGCTAGCGGCGAAGCACAAAACTGAGTAGTGAACAAATGGTAGACCAACGACGACGGCAACGTGGTCACGATTAAGAGAGCGGATCACGTTGGTCACCTTTGCGAATCGTTAAGATGGCGACTCGTTCTCTCTTCTTTCGCGTCTTCGAGGCTCGCAATATTGCAGGATTCCCGCAATATCTCGGTCGCAGGCAATCGCCGCGCAGTCCTCGGTCCACGAGTTGTAGATGGAAGGAGCGATTCGTTTCTGTGCCTCATGCAATCCTGATACTCGCGGGACAGGAATGCGAGTGGTGAACCAATAGCAGAGGACGAGGCGGACGAGGAGAATATTATAAAGTGGTGTTCACGAATGCAAAGCAGGTAACGCTTTCAGGGTACCTAGGTACTATCGGAGACATTTCAGTGTGCCACTGGACCGTTTAGTTTGGTGACTTACAATTAGTGAATTAAGTAGTATTACATACTTAAAGATTTAATTTTTTAGTGTTACTATTCCAGTGGTTCATTTTAGAAATCGTAGGAGGGGTTGATAAATTGTTTTTAAATATTCGCGAATGAGTTATGAACAATAAAGTAGATAGGTTTGATGGAATTTATTGAAGAATATACATACAATAGATTATTATTACATTCATTACATCTAACTAATATTGAAAGTGGTACTTATAACATCACATTCATGTAAAGACATGTTTGTACATTTTATTTTTCCAATAGTCTAACGTATCTTTCATTAAATCCATCTCCATTTTTAATTCTTGGTTGATATTCAAATAATTGTTCTCCTTTCCTTTCGGTTCCCAATTCACTGTAAGATCATTATCTAATTCGGAAGTTGGGTTTCTGAAAATAAAACAAGATTCAATGAAAGCTGAATAAATATTACAAAGTCTTTAATATTCACTGTTTAAAGTGAATATTAGCAGATGCAGAAAATATTCAAAATGTGATAAGTATTTTAAAAAATCACTGACCTATCTTTGGCAAAATTGGTCCACATCTTAGTCATAACGTTGGTCATCTTTTCTGCAGAGGAGCCTGGTTCAGGTAGATTTTTGAATACGTGCGAATAGAACAAATAACCTACCTCGTCACCATGTGCGACACCTGATCAAAACACAAACATATATTTTACAAACGATACTCTTTATAATCTCTTCATCACAAAGGTTCATTACAACTAAACATTCGAGTTAAACCACCTACAACGAATTTTTTCTTTGTACTATAGTGTACTAATACTCCATTATTAAATTCAATTTATAAGAAATTATAATTCTTTCCGATTAGAAAAAAATACAAGGTCTTGTATTTTATAATCAAAACATGTACTAAGGTTTATTATAACCATAAAAGTAATATCGTCTCACCATCAGTTATGCCAAAAAGACCTTTCATAAATCCAAATGGCGCTTCATACGAAAAGAGATACTCATAAATAGGTGCTGAAATCCGATCTTTCAAAATATCAAGCGACATAAGCTCTCCCGCGACAAAGATAATGTCACCTAACATCTGCAATATACAAAAGAAATTCGAGGAAAATAATATTAATTGCCTCGATCTTAGAAAGTGATATCGAAAAATAAGTACCCTGGAGTATTCATTTATATCATCCTTCGATACTTGTTTGTCACCAAAATAGAACCTCCTCAGAGATTCGCCAGATTGTCTCAGTTCATTGGAATCGGTAATGTTAAGGTTATCTGGCAGGAATAGCTCTGGTTGGGTGTTTAACAATTCAATGGCGTCTATCATCACTGTAAAATTCAAATCGTGGGCACTTGCCGATGACTGTTAACTTTTCATCTTGTAATTCGAGTAAGAGGAAGTTTGATTTTTGTAAGAATCACTCTCATGAGTAAACAGAACGGTAGAGTAAAGAACCCAATTACTGGCAGCCAACCCAATTACTGTCACCTTAAGCTATTTTACTTAAAATAACGAATAAATAAACGTTTAAGTAAAATAGCTTAAGGTGACAGTAATTGGGTTGGCTGCCAGTAATTGGGTCCTTCACCCTATCAAAATTATAAACTCTGATTCTATGGCGGAAAAAACTGCCCGTACCTCTCGACGTTTTGACTTCAATTCATAATAATTTTTTATATGAGTCTCTGTATTAGAAGTTATATGTCTAAGAATATAATCGAATCCTTCATATGTATACCACTTTGAAATGCGTAGTTCTGCTATACATATAGTAGCCTCCTTGTAGTTAAATTAATCACGGTGTTACGTACGTGGTGCAAAAAATGCAGCCTCATTGGAATTAACTCCCGCCATTACAGGCACGTCCGCGATTTTTCCAGATTTCAGGAGAGTCCATGGATCGGTTGGCAAGAATATATCCTGTCCTAGGTCAACCTCGACTGATGGGACGAACGCACTCAAGCGTCCATTCAGAGTATTCTGTATTTACGCGAACATTAAAAACGAGATATAGTTAAAAGACGAATCTCAGTGGCAATCTTACAATTAGCAAAAGTGAATCCATTTCCAAAATATTAATAAGGCTTTCTCCTGCTTTTTGCTTTATCCGGAATTTTTGTACCAATTTTGTTCAGTGTCTAAGTTTTCTGTAGGGAAGACCGAGGCTATTTGACCAATTTTTTACATTTCTAATTTTTATAAATAGACCATTGGTATCTTGTTGACTTGCTGCATACCAAAAGTTTACAAATTTCATTATGTATACAGGCTTAATTTTAAAAATCATTTTAATTGAGTCTAGGTTGTAGTTTTTAGTGTATTTAGAGTAGTGCGACGAATAAGTCAACAAACCCCGGCTGCGGGATTCACCCTCCTCCCCCCCCCCCCCCAATGTATTAACCTCACCTGACTCTTCATTATTTCGTCAGAAGCCGCGATGATATCCTTCACGTGAAACTCGGATAATTTCTGAACCAATTCTGCAGAATCTGTGGTGTGTATTCCGAGAGCCTCCCCTAACATAAAGGCAAGTTCTCTGGGGTTGTAGGACACTGCCCATGGATTAATTATCGTTCCGCTTTCCAGAATAACACCGCTGAATAAGCCTAAAATGTAACGAGATGGAACTTTCGCAGATAGGTAATTCTAACTTAGCTCGTAGGTGATCGTAGTCACGCATCGTGCTTGACTATATCGGTGTTCAAGAATCGGTGAGAAGAAAAAGAAGTTCTCGACTTCAAGTCACGATATAAGGTGAATTTTACGAAATCATCGTCCACGTTACCTTCGGACATGGGCGACAACATATGATACTGAGCAGAAGCTGCTCCTGAGCTCTGGCCGAAGATAGTGACTCTATTCGGGCAGCCACCGAAGAAATGAATGTTATCTTTCACCCATTTCAGCGCCATTACTTGGTCCTTCATCCCAGCATTCCCGAAAGCGCTTTCGTCACCCGTGTTCAAGAATCCTGAAAAGTGAAACAAGGTTGTATGAGTGGATTCGAAAGTAACATGATGAAAAAAAGATTGAATACTGAGTATGAATTCTTTACAAAGTGATTCAAGAGATTATTAACTGCCTCGGCGCTGCTATTCGTCAGAGTTTATTACATTCGTCAACGTATTGGAATTACAATATTTTTTAAATATTATTTCTGCAGGTATTCCATGCGAAATCGATTATTTCTTGACGCGAGAAATTTTGATAGAATTCAAATATAACGCAGTCCACATGAAATTGGGATTCAAGTCATCGTTTCGCTGGTTTCGAATTTGTTTATTTAAAAAATACGAGGCCTCGAAGTCCGCGATTTTCACGTTCCCGTGACGCTTCGACGTTTGTACTTTTTAAACAAATTTGGGATCAGTAAAATGATGACTTAAACTTCCCCTAATTTTACGTGGACTGTAAGATATCTCATTAAAATCTCCGAAATTACCTGGAAAAGTTGATTAATTTCATTCAATCTTCCAAATTCTGCACAGAGAACTGGTGAATTTCTTATGTAAATTCGTTATTAGAAAAGTCGAAGGTGATAACGTTGACGTGAGTCTTTTGTGCCCGAGTCACTTACCGAAAGCTCCAAGCCTGAAACTAACAGTGACAACCAACACATCGTCTTCGATCAAAAAGTCTGGTCCAAATAGAAGATCATTGGCCATGCCAGAATTCCATACACCAGGATGAAACCATACCATAACGGCTTTGCGGGCTTCCTTGTCCAAAACAGGGGTGTAAATGTTGAGGTAAAGACAATCCTCTTCCCCAATCAAGCCTTTTTGGATCATGCAGTAAAACGGGCATGGTCCACGGTGCTCAGTAGCGTCGTACACACCGTCCCACGAATCTCCTGGCTCGGGCATCTGAAGTACATCACAGTTGTATTTTTTGCAAAATCATAACTTACTTCGTAACTTATTCAAATAATTAATAAATCTTGTTATCAGCATCTTTAACCATACAAAGATGTCTCAGCGTAGATCTTTTTAATTAATACTGTTTCGAATTTCTAGATTTCAAGTTTATTCTTTTGAAATTTTTCTTTAAGAATTAGCAATTCTGAGGAAATCTTTTCTAAAACGACACATCTTAAATCTAGAATATATTATGTAACATTTGCTACTTTCACAGTGTTAGAAATTACTACTAACGTGCTCCGAAATTTTCAATCTTCTACTACTGATCACCAACACGTCGCAGTGCATTATTCAAATCAGCAATCCTTCTTACTTACACGAAACTTGTTAGGGCCAACATTTGGCTTTGCATATGGAACACCCTTGAAACTGTAGTAGGGTTTGTTGTGGAGAACAGTTTCAGTCTTCAGCCCCTTCAGGATACCCTGGGGGATCTCCAACTGAACGTCCTGGTCCGCGTACACGGACACGAGCACGAGTCCGGAAAACACCAGCCTTTCCAGCCACATGTCGAGTGTCTAGCGTGCAAAATTGTCGAGCGGTACTTATAGCCGTTGCCTTTGTGGCCGGTAACATCCTGCGCAGCTTTGATTATCAAGCTCTAAAAAGACAGGCTGCGGAAAAATAGATTACATAAGTAAGTTGTGCAGCGAGCAAACGTGGTCGCCCACGTATGGATTATCCTCGCGATCATTTCCCATCTGTTGATCGCGATAACAAACGACGGTGATTTTCAGATAAGTATCGGATATCCTCCATTTTTGTTTGAATTACCTATTGCAATTCAACGAAAATGCTTCCGGAATTATTAGATGGAACGGAGAACACGATAAACGCCAGTTAAATGTTTTTCCCTAGCAAAGCAAATGATTGGGTATTATTTAATTACTCCGGGAATGATGCTCGACATGCATGAACTTCAAACAATATAGAAACGTTCTGAATCATATCGCCTTGAAATAAGTTTCCATGGTTCTTATTGTTTCTTATTGTCGTTTAATATTTATGGCGTTAACGATGTTTAATAAAATGATTGTAGGAAGAAATGCTATTTTTTATATATAATGTTAGAATTATTTGGGGCAGCTTTGATAGGGGTTACTATTACAGTTACAGTTATAACATGTTTTTTAATGAATTATTCAGGGACCTATATGGAGTTTATATGTATAAGATTTTCATGTTATTATTCGCCATGGAGCATGTTGGGAAAGGTTTGATATAATGTGCATAATGTGCCTTAATAATGTGTTAGATAATTGTAACTTAAATTTTTCAGTACGTTCGATATCTATTATTCGTTAGATTTAATGAACATGTGAATGGTTTAGGAAATTTTTATGTTATAGAATGTTTCAATTTTGATAAAAGATTGTATGTTTCTTTTTATATTTTTCTTGGTACTGAAGGGAAAGATTTAGAAATAGAGTAATATTTGTAACAAAAAAAAAAAGTATAGGCCCTATACAATAACCGAGTCACTTTTTTTATCAAATGTATGTTTTATCAGTGACTAAGTAGTGAACAGAGTGCGCCTTTAGTTTGTCGAACAAAATGCACCATAATTGTCGACAATTTTTGCAATCATCCAAAGCACCTGTAGCAATTTGTTCTTTCGTAAGAGCTGTTGTCGAAATCATATGCGTCAAGAATTTTCAATTGGCAAAATACTTTTTCAATTCTTCAGAAACACAATCAACAAATTGTATTTGATAAAAATCTTCCGACAATTCTCGTCGCGGACAAGCAATACGAATTCCGCTGCGAAAGGAATCAGATCGACACATCCACATGACTATTTAATAGTAACAGGTTTTTTTAATTAAATCCATATAGGGTAGACCGGGCAAAAAAATTGATGGTAAAAAAGAAATAGTTAAACGTTAAAAAACTAATTTTTTATTACATATTCGTAACCAGTACAAGCCAAAGGGCTTGAACATTACTAAATAAAAAACGAAAAAGTGAGAAATATCGGGGGGCGAATCGGACCACCTAAAAGTCTCTGAAGAAACTGAAATTTGCATACCAAAATCTTTAGAATCAACTTCAACAAATCTAATTTAATGACAGTGAAGTCAAGTGACATTACTTAGAACACAGATCGAAAGAATATTGCCATTTTTTGCCGCCTCCATCAGCGTAATTCTTGTAGCACCACTCTTCTCAGACAATCTTCTGAAAGTGGACGAATTAATTTTTCACCACAGTAAATACAATTTTTTTCGTCATTTCTTTAGATTTAATTTTTATCACAGACCTTTATTTTTTTTACACCATGGTCCCTGATTACTCTTTTTTATGTACGTACAAACCATCTGTATATAAACAATTATCATATTTATAATCATAAAAATACTAAAATGAAAAAAGAATCCGATTACCCATATATAAGTATCTGAACAATTGTAGATTACATAAACATATTATGATATAATAGTCCAAAATACATCAAATACTAAATTTGCATACCGTGGAAACTAATAATAATAAAACACATTTGAATTTTCAATCTTACTTTTTATTTTAAATACGAAATTGCTGTTTACGCAGGTTAGATTCGGATCAATATTGTAGGTAACGTTCGCGCGCGTCCATCTCACTGAAACCGTATGCCAGCTCTAAACAATGGCTTAAAACAATTGACGGACTATTGCGGCAGGCGCGGGAGAGGGGGCGAGGTACTACGAGCAATCGGAATGCTCATTTCTATCGCGATGTAAAGGTGCATTTAGACCAAACGAGCGATTTTTCGTTCGCCTCCCCATTTTGACGAAATTCGTGCCTATTTAGTGTAAACGGCAATCTTCACTTGCAACTTTTCATTACTTGAATTTTGTCGAAGTGGGGGGCGAACGAGCATTCGTTCGTTCGGTTTAAACGCACTTTAAGAAATATGGATTAAATTCTTATTTTGATCCAAATTGGCCCTGTGATCGTTTCGCCCCGGTCTATCCTAAGCTAATTAAATATAATAAATATCTTTAAGTATACTTAATATACCTATGTATTAAGATAATGAAATAGTATTAAGTTAGAATTATATTCTGACTTAGTAATAGCTATTTTTAATATGTTTTATTTATCATAATTAATTTACCTTACCTTATATGGAGGGGAAAAAGATCGCAGGTTATTTGAATATTATCAAAGGGGGGCGCCACTCAAAAAAGGTTGAGTAACACTGTGTTAAAAAATACCTTATTATATCTTGTACATTCCATCAAATTTTTTCATCCGAAAAATGTCCCTACTTTAATATACTTATGTAACAAGTATCTCCTTACTAATTGGGATTTAAGAATGTATCAGGAATTTAAATTTTTCAAAAAACCTCTACCCCTAACAGTAAATCTCCCAACAAACAGGGTAGACACCCTTACTCCCTTACTTTTGCGAAATGTATTGGGTCCACAAAATTTTATAAACAAACTGCAAAGAGCAAATCTCAGGGTACCACGATTGAAAAATGCACTCCCTCACGAAAGAAAAGAAGCCTCCATAAACGCTGACGGGATCTATGTAGAAGAACTCGAGATAAGAGGAGGAAAGCTCGAAGCCCTGGAGCGATTACAGGTGCATAGATGCGGAAAACTTGCACGGCGAAAATTGTAAAGTTACAACGGGGCAAAACCGACCTTCGGCGCGCTCCTACTTCCCTAGTAACATATTTAATATTACTTGATATTTACGTTAAATTATTAAATTAAACAATTCGATGACCTGGTTACCTTGGACACACGGTACAAGCCCCACGAAGAGTACCTTTTCTTCAGTATCTCGTCTCTTTTATTCTTCATATCGATTTGCGTTGGGGCCAACTTGGTAAAGGGTGTAACTGTTTAATCTACAAAGGCGAAACAGTGCCTAATATTAGAGAGGGAAAAAATTCATGAGGTGGTATAAATCCGTGGGAAACATTGTCGCGTGGAAGTTGGTGAGAATTGTAGGAAACACTCCGGGTCAATATCCGAACCGATCGAAACGCGGATTTCGGAATAGCTAGCCTCCTCGAGAGACCTGCTTCCCTGCTACATGAGCACCACTCAGCACACCCTCTGGATTCTCACAGGACGTCTTCGTCTCATTAACCGGATATTCTTGACCCCTTGGGCATGGTCCAGTGGTTCTCATACAGTGTCTGCGTCGCTTCCATCGCAGTGCTCAGTTTGCAATGGGAATTATAGAAAGAGACAAGCGTTTGTCAAGCAAGACCCACGCGAAAGAGGAATGGCGTAAGACGTGGTGTAATATTTAGCGAATAATGTAGCGTCTGAAGTTATTATATCACAATGAATGAACATTCTGCTTGGCCACACGCACTGCCAAGTCGTACGTCGCATCACTTGGCAATTCATTTCTGTGTGCATCTTGCGCAACTCGAGAATAAGAGTTAGGATGACTGCCAGGGATAAATGTTCATATGAACCTTTTTCTTTACTTTTCTATGATGAATTCACCCCTGAATAATGTAACAATTTAGGTATAAAATATAATAATAATATCGTTGTTAATTATGGGATTTGATCATTTGTTTAAGTTAATTATTGGATATTCCAAGAAATCTATTAAAAAATTTATTCTAAGTTTTTTAAAACGTTTTGTTCGTATTTAGTTTTAAACGAGGGCTATGAGTATATTGGTTATTTGGAACAGAATTTTCATTGGGGGCGTAGCTCAGATGGTAGAGCGCTCGCTTAGCATGCGAGAGGTACCGGGATCGATGCCCGGCGCCTCCAGGTGAATTTTTTTTTTCTAAAAAATATATACACATTTTAAACAGTAGTCAAATTTACATAACAAAGAAAATATTGACAATTTTTATTATTCAATTTTTTAAATAAATCTTATATTAGTACTTATTGACATCAAATATAGATATAGAAAATATAAAAGACATTCATTTCTTAACATTGAAAATAGAAAAAAATATAAAAAACATAAACCGTAATTGGAGGTAGTATCACGACGAATTGAAATTGCGAAAAATACATATAGTTAATGTTCTCCGAAGAATAATCTACAAAATATAATCGAAATAATGATGCAGTCGTAGTAAAACATTTTGATGTTTGTAATGTTGAACAGGTTTGACGGAGGCACATCTTTTTCAAACCGAATCCACGGATCCACCGCTAAATTATAATGGAGCTAAAAGATCGTTCTGTCCAGCAAAGAACCACAAGCAACCTCCCGATAGGCAGGACACTTCGTTAAGACTGAAACAATTAAGATCAGAAATAGGCCGAGTTGTTTCCGTCCAAGGAGCACCCCTCGATGGCTATATCGTCACGTCGGATGACGCGCATCAGGTAAATAATTAATAGAACATCTCTAAATATATAAGTGTTATTATTTTTTGCATAGATATTATAGGCACAGTGCGATGTAACTATGTGGTGTTCTTATACTATTAGGATTACTCTGTTTATCCCTAATGAAGATATAAATTTATTCTCAAAAATCATACGCATGTATGATTCTATGATTCTATCTAACAATAAGAGCATTCTATACATATAATTCTAATTATATGTGTCAAAGAAAATATAATGATATAATATAAACAAAAAATGTTTTAATTAATTTATGAAGCAGTTTCTATTAAAATTTCCATAACTGAATCTGCAGATAGTGTATACTTAACATTTCAGACAGTGAGCATCGTTAATTACGACCGAGAGGGCCCATTGGAGGTATTATTCTTGTAAGAAATCGCGTTGACAATTTTTTGAAGCTTCCTATAATTGAATAGCTATATAGTTTGAAGGAAAGTGATTTAATAAAACCGAGATTGTTTATCCCTGATAATGTGCAATTAAAACTTCCTTTAATTTCACCGCATTGCAGGGGCGTCCGCAATTTTCTTTCCAGAGGGGGGGGGGGGGCAACTTTGGGGTGAGGGTAAAGAAAAATATATTAATATAAAAACAACCCTGGCGATGACATCAACGAATCGGATCATGAAACCATTAGTGCAAGTGAAGCAGCCCACTAGCTTTTTTTTATCCCATTTTGAAGTGTCAGTTTAATTCAAAATTTGAAACCGAAATTTAAAAATATTTACTTTTTTTAGTATAAACTTAATAAAAATCTGTTCTTAAAATTTAGGTTTTTTTCTCTCAAAACCCCAGGAGGGGTAACTGTCCCTTTTGCCCCCTCCCCTCTCCCCCTCCCTCCGGACGCCCATATTGCAGTGGTCTTTAATGACCAGTGCTGCTCCATTTCAATCGAATAACTTAATGATCAAAGCTTCTTAACTCCAAACAGTAACGAATGAATTCTTGACGCCTTGTATATACCTATATAAATATGAGATTGAATAACAATTTTTATCATCAGAGTGAATCGTTGGATCCCCGAGATATGAGGAGAGAATTCATCACTGGATTCTATGGTAGCGCTGGGGAGGCTGTAATCACTTCGGACAAGGCAGTGTTTTGGACTGATGGAAGATATCATATTCAAGCAGACCATCAGCTTGATTGCAATTGGATACTCATGAAACGTGGTAGGGAGGAAGTAAGTTTCGCCTGAAGCTATTTTCAAAATTTTATGTTAAGATCTGAAATGTGACTGTTGCGTAGATAAAGTTTTGAATAGATAAATATTAATACTGCGATTTAGTTGTGCTATATGTAATTTGATTTGCACTTCATCTTCATTTTGTTTATAATTATCAATAAATGAATCTTTATTTTCACTAGTTACAATTTTTTACTTGATAAACAGCCTGCTGCAAAATTAAAATCTAACGGCAATAGGTATTAAACACTAAAAATAATTTTTTAAAAATCATATATATGTCTGAAAAATATTTTTCAACACTTATTTAATTAGTTACACGTTGTGAATATATATTTAGTTACATTAGTAGGCGTCACGATATAGATTAATTTAAACGCAGTACACACGACGGATGTAGTGGTTATTATATTTATATTAAGTGGTAATTATATTTGCTGATGATAAATTAATAGAATGAATCATTTATATTGCGTGTAATAATATAATACCAGTCATTGTTGCGATACCGTTGTATACAGCGGTTTTTTCGATATAGGTACATAAATAGCGGAACCTGTAGTTACAGTTTTTGCCGCTAGAGGGCAACAATGTCGAGGGCTTTCTCGCTGCTGAAGTTGCGAAGCAAATAATAGATATGGGTTCCGGTGGCACTAGGAAATTAAGATCATACTTCACAGGATCATTTCTGTAGTAGATCTTACTTTCTCTCTGCCCTAAAGCAGAGTTGATGCAACCACGATGAGGAGATGTAGCTCCTTTCCCTGAGCGTGAGGAAGACTCGAGAAGTCGACTTTGTTCAATTTCTCAGTCATCGATGATCGTTCACCTCTTGTACTCAGTGCGAGAGGCAGGGGAATTGGGGCTTTCTGAGTGGTCCCCTTATCATATAATTTATAAAATTAAAAAATTTTATTCCTTAACCCGGGAGCCAGAGACGGCATTATTATTTATTGGTCCTCTTTTCGACCGGAGATGGTCGGAACACGTATTGGCGAGAGAATCATGGGTGGGGACTTATAAATAATCGAGATTTCTTCTTGAAAATAAAAGTTCTCAAGATAATATTATAATGCATTATTTATACTATTTTAAATCATTTTATTAAGTTAAATCTAATGTCTTAATATGGAGGAGGTCTATTTTTCAAATAATATCGTAAAGGCGAACTTTAACACCGAATACAACATATCAGCAAAAATTAGGTATAATCCCACTTGTATAAGATATTACAATTTTAATAACAAGTGATATTGCATAGATTACGAAAGTCCAGGTTTAAGGTTACACAGTTTATCTTAAAGTTCTATATCACGTAATTTTATTATAATAACGAATGTTCTGGGACTGTACAGGTCCCTTCTGTAACAGAATGGCTGAAGCACGAATTTGAGAGTCGGGCATCTGTGCGTATTGGCGCCGATCCAACGCTCGTCTCCGCCGTCGACTGGAAAATGTGGGAAGATGAATTAGGTAATTAAATGCACTCGAAAAGTGTTCAAACACGTTGACGCAAATGTGCGTTAACTTCATCGTTATACTGTTTGTCACCTAACATAGCATGCATATATCATCACAGTACTTCTGAAATGTTAAATCTATCACCTCAAATGAACATTAAAGTTTTGCGTATTACATCGTTACAGACTTTTACCAATTTATCATCTAAAAATTTCAAAATACTTTTTAAAGGTAATTTGCCTGAGAGTCTGTGATAAGCAGAGCCGAAAATTATTTCAAACGATTTGTGGCAAAATGAACATTCTCGAATAAGGTTTTTTTGAGTTAACCAATAAACTGTATATTATTCACGAATAACGAATAATTGTTTACTTAAATGAAAACGAAGGTCTTTATTTTTCAATTTTATTTAAGTATATAGTTGCAAGAGAGTGAAAAATTAGAGTAGATTCTAATAAGATTCAAAATAGAAATATGTATTTATTACTAACGAATTAATGCTGCTTCGTTATTTACGAATAACGCCTTCATGTTTTATTCATTATTTAAAGTTATTGTAGTGCGATAAGTGCAAAGTATTGATTTCAATAAATGCGTGATAAAGTCTGCTACTAACTTAACAAATAACAGAATAATTACTAATCCATTCGTACCATAGTAGTATCATACACCAACTACACAAACACATAAAAATAGAAAGAGAAAAACTACAATTGCATTTATTAACAATTTTATGAATCCGCATGAATAATCCCTAACTAAATTCATTGTTACTTTTAAGAACACAACACAAAACATTCCATGTTAATTTTTTAATAGGAAGCAAAACAATATATTCCTGCTTGGTACTCAAACACCTGAAACCTGAAACACTGTTCATTCCAATAAATTATTATTACTGTAATCGATGAAAAGCGTATCCATTGACCACACATGAATGTTTAGAATTTAGATGTTCACTGTTCGTGATTTATTATTTCACTAAGATTTCCCCCGCTCTCGCCTTCGGGCCAGGAGTTTCCCAAAATTAACGATAGCGTTCGTGTCCAGCGAATTCGTCCGTAAGATTGGTTCCCGTCCGTAACAACCTGGTGGACTTGATCTGGCAGGTCGGCCGACCGAATTACAATCCACTCGCGGCGTATCCTCTACCAGATAAGTACTCTGGAAGAGCCTGGCAAGTGAAGGTTCAGTTGGTCCGCGCGGAAATGGAGGCTTCGGGGGCGGACGCCATCGTCATTACTGCCCTCGACGAGATAGCGTGGCTCTTCAACATCCGCGGCCACGATCTACCGAACACACCTGTTCTACGAGCCTATGCGGTCATCACTTCCGGCTCGATCCACCTGTATACCCCTAGAGAGAAGATTCCACACTCAGTCGACGAGCACTTGAAGATGGACTATTGCACCCACGAGAACTGCGTGAAGTAAGGGACCGAATATACACTGCCGTTCATAAGTATTAGAACACCTACCCTGTGCGGGATAATTGTGAGAAACGTTGCTTTATTGAAGAACTCTAACAAATTTTAAATTAAAATCAGAAAATAAAAAAGTATTGGACCTGTACCAAATATCACATTTTGGGTAAATACAGCAGGTGACCTAGTAATTATGAACGGTAGTGTGTTTAAATAACATCACCGGTCCTGTCGTGAATTGTGACCGCGAAGGGAGTTGTAATTGTATAGGAGGGAGGAAAAGGATACCTAAGTCTGTTTTTCCTTTGACTATTGTGCTATAAATAACTTCTATGCACGGTTGTTAAGTTCTCCTCAAAAGAAATCGAATGATGTCGCCTTTATCTTAAAAATGGGATGGGTATGTCTTCACAAATTGTCTTAAGTTTGAAATTTGGAGCTTATTGATAAGGGAAGCTGTAGGAATCTGGCATCTGGATGGGAAGGAGTTTGAAGGCACATTCAAGTGACACACTTGGAGACTTGTGCCGTTGACTTTTCTTGCCTACGAAAATTTAAGAATATTTTTTAAAATTTCCCTCCTGATTTTCAAAATTAAAAAAATGTCCAACAGTGTAGACATAGTAACGAGTTCCTTGGTCATGTGTCACTCTAGAAACTTAACATTGTCTTTGGTGCTCATAATCAATGTACGCTCTATATGAATGTTAATATAATCTGTTTTAGATTTTATAGTATATATATTGCATTGCAGATGGCATAATTATACAAGTATTTGGTACGACCTGCGAACAATGTCTCAGGCGTGGAACATTGTGTGGCTGCCAACGCGGTGTGGCTACAGTCCCGGTGCTTCTATGGAAATATTCAATTCTGTACGTACATATCGCAGTTAGTTGAATCATTCACTATCACATTACTACATAATAGCCCACACCATGAAATTTTAAAATTAATGATAATTACAAAAAGCTTATCTATACTGAAGTCGTAAGGAAAACATTGGACCGCTCGAGTTGCCTCGGTAACATGTTTCGGAAGTGAATCATAATGTCAAAATTTATTTATGTCAAATAAATTTTCGCGAAACTTTATTCATAACTGCCACGTACCAACAATAATAATCCATGCTGCATTCATTACCTAATCACTTCAGAAATATTCCTTGAAGCTTTTGCTCATAAAATAAATGGGACGTACCCTCTTTCTTCTAAACATAATCTGCACGTATACATGCATCTCCAAGTGGAATAAAGCTCATGCTAACCACCACAGAAACGCACTCCATTCAATTTAACACAGCAGAGCAAACTATTCAGTTGTTATGTTGCCAAAGAAACGATCTCTTTTTTCTCAACTCGCATAGATAAAACTAAGTACCTAAGCAGATTAATAAGTACTGCATTGTACAAAATCTCCAATCAAACAGACAAGAAACACCATTGATTTCCCACAACTTTATAATAAATCTTCGAAATTCCATTGTTTATTAAGAGCTACATATACATATAAAAAAATATATATTGCACTCAAACCAATTCAATAAACAATTTCAATCTCTTAATCTCTCCATTCGATTTAATAAAGCGCTTAAGTTCGAGGGGTTAAAGAAAAACGAAACAGACGTAAAAAAAGATCGTGGAGAACTATTTAGAAACGACCTCCTCGTTCGCGCCATTTGTACCGAACACGCCGAGCGGGGCTCAGCGATACGAGCATTAGAGCGGATAATCCTAGGCGAAGGTACACCTTCTCCAACATGTTCCCCTGCTGCCGTAGAGCTTGTTGAGCTTAGCTTGATCGCCACGTGACGAGCTGACACGCTATCGTAGACATACCGACCAAACAGGGACAGTTCCCTTCAGTGCAATGCGCGGTATTCTCATTATTCTACATACACAGTGTCGAGACACGGACGGCGGGCGACAGATAACGAGGAACGTTGCAACATGTCCCGTGTAGGCGCGGTATTCATAGTGGTGAATAGTCTCACCTTCTCCGCAGCATGATAGCCGGGGCTTCGGGACGCCTTGACGCCCGCGGCACCAGGAATCACGGAGCAATGCTCTGGTACATGTGAATGATCCGCCACAGATGCAATCGCGTCGGCGTTCGTGTTGACGTAACTATATATTCTGAGAGCTCGTCACCGCTATCTAGCAAATCCATTCATTACTGCTAGTGAAATTATAGTTTCGTAATAAATCATTTATGGACGTTTTGTTACGTGACATTTGAGTTTTAATATCAGCTGTAGAACACGCTGACAAAGTTTATACGGAGACCTCTATATAGGAGCAGTGGCGTAAGAAATGAGGCTTTGTAAAAATAGAGAAAACTGGATTTTATTATTTAAATAAATTTTTATAATCTTCTAATGAATTTTAGATTAAATCCTGAGGGCGCCACTGTCTAAGACACCCTGTATACATCCAAATACGATAACTAATTCTATCTGTAATATAGCTTTGTTGTAATTGGAGGCCTTAAATTTTAATATTCAGTTTATGAACTGATTCCGTATAACTAAATACGAGACATTCTCGCAGATCCCATTAGAGAAACGATTGCCAAAACCGTCGCCGGTGCTAAATCTTCGGGCGGAGAAGAACGCCGTCGAGGCGGAAGGCATGAGGAGTTCTCATCTGAGGGATGCCGTGGCAATGTGCGATTTTCTCGCGTACATGGAGGAACAGTACGAATTGGACAGCAAGGGCTGGGACGAGTTGCAAGTGTCTAGACTGGCGAACGAATTCCGTTACGAGCAAGACATGAACAAAGGCATCTCGTTTCCAACTATCGCTGGATATGGACCCCACGCTGCTGTTCCCCATTACGAGCCCAGCAATCTCACCAACATTCCAATCGGGATAACGTCCACTTTGGTGGTGGATTCGGGGGGACAATACCTTGGTAATGGATTTACTTTGAAAAGTTCTAACGAAGGTTGTTTCATGAATGTTAGGAAGAGTTTGTTTGCACTTTATCAAGTCTACTTTTTGGTACATTTTATTATATAAATGAGCCCTTTGTAGGTACTGCAGGAATGTATACTTTATTCTTACACTAAAAGAGTAAAGGAAGAAATGGGCAAAATGAAATAGGAAATAATTAATTTAGACTTAGGATTTGCACTTAATGAAGACACAATTAATTTTGATTTTTTTTCATATGTGTCTTCATTAGGAAGATTTCGAATGGTATCAGAAGCTGAGAATTATGACTCTAATGGGAACAACCCCTGCAGAACAAAATACTGTTGAAACCCTATTTTTTAGATCGCCTATTTTTCCGTTAACCGAGCACTAGTGTCAGTCCGTTGCTGCTTTTAGTTTAAATGTGTTCATATATCTGAAAGATGTGAAATAGTATTGCTACTTTTGCACGTGTCCTAAGATCTCGCAGTTCCTATCGTATCACTTATAAAACAGGTCTGACCACGGACAATGCATTTCTACTTGCTCTCTTGTGGCTTGTTTCTGCATATTTTAATTAAACATAATGTGGAATACAATTAGTTGAAATTAATGAGTTTCATAAAAATATAACAATTCACCAATACTATTTAAGATTCTCAAGCTCTACCATCCTGTGACTATCAAAAGTGATTTAAAAACAAACTCTTCATACGAAATTAAAATATTCACGACGAAGTTTAAAAAAAAACACACTAATGTAGTAAACATATTCCAATAAATTATTAGGGTATCACGATTATTATTTCTATATCTACTAATTTTCTATAAATACGTATTTCTTCTTAAATAATTCGCGATATTATGTTTTGATAGATGGAACGACTGATGTAACAAGAACCTTGCACTTCGGAACGCCGACGGAAGAGCAGAAAAAGGCGTATACGAGAGTACTAATTGGCGCGATTCAATTATCCTCGCTAATCTTCCCCTACAGCGTGAAATCCAGTCAACTAGACGTTCTTGCAAGAGCGCCATTGTGGAACATTGGTTACGACTACTTACACGGAACTGGACATGGAATCGGTCACTTCTTATCCGTCCACGAATGTTTGTACTAATTATTAATCTGAGACGATGTTTTAAAAAAACATCGATATAAGAAATTGCCCGTTGTACTTGTAGACTTGGTATGGTTTATAAAACATTTCGGTGCTTCCTTCAGAATGGATTTGTCTTTTTAAAGGAGGAACTTGGTATAATCGGCAGAAATCCAGGTTCTTTTGGGGAATTTTTTGTAAGGAAACTATACATACAATCTTCTTAAAACTTTCAGAGTATATTATTATATATTTCTAGAAGTGAACTAACATTTCTCTATATAAAAATATCACAGTAATTCCATATGGCGCCAGTGTTTCGGAACGGCCACGATGCGGAAGTTGCTCAACTGCGTGCAGTTTAGGGTCCGCTGTAATGACCCGAAACCAAAAAACTAAATAGTTTTGCATTTTTAATAAAATTATACTATGGATGGCCCTCAATCCACATTCCCAAATGCAAAATTAAGATAATAGTGAGTGTTTGAAGAAATAGTTGCGTTTTCCACTAAAAAATTACACATCAATTGTGCAATAAAGCTTATTAAATTTAACAATATTATTCCAGATCAAGGTTTATCCGTAGTGTAATTTTATTATAAACACAAAACTATTTGGTTTTTTAGTTTTAGACCACTACAACGAACCCTATGCTGCACACAGCTGAACAACTTAGTCGCTCTGAAACACTGACGCCATTTGGAATTTCCGCGTTATTTTTGTACCAAAAAATGTTTATTCACTTCTTGAAATACCTAATAATATAGCCTGAAAGTTTTAAAAAGATTGTATGTACAGTTTCCTTAAAAAAAATTCCCAAACAGAACCTTGATTTCTGTCCATTACACTAGGTTTCCCCTTAAATCGCAACAGAGTTCATCGTTCTAGTACCTAAAACCTATTTAGACTTTGCTCGTTCTTGTAATTTCGATCGAAGAGGAAGAATTATCTCTGATGTTCCATAAGAGCTAACTATGGACATTAACTACGAATTATTTCTGTATTTCTAGCACCCGTCAGTATATCGTACCTGGAAGGTGGAACAACAACCAAAGGGTGTGGTTCTATCGAACTGAGACCAGGATTCTTCCTGACCAACGAGCCAGGGTACTACAAAGAAGGTGATTTTGGCGTGCGCCTGGAGAACGTCCTCGAAGTCGTGGAAGCTGGTAGCTCGGTACGTAGCTTGATTCAAAGCATTCGATCATTTAAGTAGATAGAACTTAATAGAACCGCCTACTTTTTTTTAGAGGAGCACCGAAATGTACTTGAAATTCAGAGACGTCACGTTGATCCCGTACGAGCCGAAATTGATCGACGTCAGCATGTTAACCCCATCTCATGTGAGTCTTTATTGTAAGGCATTACTTATTAATTTTATAGTCAACAGTTTGGCATAATTTTATGCATGAAATGTTAAAATGACGTCGTTCCAAGTTTACTCTATATTTTTTAATTATTCATACTGAGATTTTAATCAGCAGTAGGAGAGCTTTTAGAAGGAATAAGTCGAAAGGAGGCGAAAAGAAGATTAAAAATATTAAGGATGAGTTGGATTTGAAGAGATCGAGAGGAAACTGTTTAATAAAAATTAGTTTATTATTTGGATTTAGATGAATCTCGCTTATTTCGCTCATAATATTTCAATGGCCTCACTAAACAGATCCTGTTAGAAATAGAAGATTGTTATCCTTAGGCAGGTACTTAACTGCGAGTAAAAGTGTTAAAAAAAGTTTCCTGCGAATTATGGTATCAATTTTTCCAAAATGAGGAAGAAGCAAAATATTTGGTTTAAAAAATCAGTTTAAAGATTTACATTCTTTATTTCATCTATGAGATTGTTTCTCTGTCAAATGAAATATGAAAAATTAGAAACAATAAGAAACTTCTTTCATATCTCTCTTTGTCCAATCACGTTTGTTAAATGTTTTCACAGAGACGGTGGCTGAATAATTACAATGGGCGAATAAGAGACGAAGTAGGCCCAGAATTAAAGAGGAGATTAAAGATGGACGCTTTCGATTGGATGTTGAGAAAGACTGCTACCATTCCCGAGTTGAGTCCGGTCGACGAAGGATTATTTTTCTTCCGTTCTCACTCGACATCTTCCACTTCTAAGCACTTCCATGCTTTAGTCGCTGTAATATTTATTTATCACATCCTATCCAGTAAGTACATGGCAGCAAAATAATTTATTTTTTCACTCGAAGAAGTCATCTTTCTTTACAGTCATTTAACAATTCAACGTTACTTTAACATTTCAGATGTATGAAGTTAAATAAAAAGGGGCAAAATATTGCAATTTGTAAAAATATAGCAAGTAACAGCATACGGTACCATTATTAAGTTATTTATACAAAGAATAGTTTTATCTGGTAAATTATATTTAAAATCGTGAGCATGTTTATTTACGTTACTGCCGATACTAGATACTTACTTCATGATACAAAATTGCATTTGTAACAAGAGCTAGAGGAGTTACAACTGGTCGATAAATTTTAAAACACGAATAAAAAAAGAAGAATGGAATTGTCTACAATTATATGAATGTTAAAGGATTTATTCTACTGTAAATATACGTAATTTATTGTATGAAAAAAGGACGTAAATATAAGCACCCAGTGTATCTTATTAGTGAGGAAGGGTACTTGCGTTTATGTTGGAGCTGCGATAAATGACGAGAGCGGCGATGAAAGCGAAGCATAGAAATACAGTAAATCCTCGTTAACAGCCCGACTCTATCACGCGTTAAGAGCCCGGCGGCTATCCCCACCATTTCTTAGAATCCTTCAGACGCGAAAGGGTCTTTCGTTTCCTCTCGCTCGCTCATTGAGTTTTCTCACTCGCACCAGTGGCCGCGCGGAATAGTGTCCAGTCGCGTTAAGAGCTCGCCGCCAGCTCCGTTCATCGGGCTGCTAACGAGTATTTATTGTACATTCTATGGAATTATAATGGAAGTGTTTGAAGCAGCGAGCAGATCTAAGTTTATGGGCCATACTTAAATTACGTAAGGGTAATTTTGGCGATTTCTTACCCCCTCCTTACTCAGGGCGTCTTAACAATTTTGGCGCCCTATCCCCCAAGGGTGCAAATTCTTCGCAATCGGCACAACCCCGGGTCTCCACCAAAGCAAACACGAACAAAAACAATACCCGGGAACGAAATTTTTGTTTCCAAAATTGAAAAGAAAAAAGCATTACAACATATTTGATTCTTAAGCTATAAGAACCTATAAACACAAAAAATATATTTTTGAGTAGCTTTTACCACCGCCCTTATAGCTTCTATCGCAGCTCCAAAATAAACGTACCCCGGAAACCAACAAAATTTTTAAATAGCCGACTTCGAAAATTTTTGAATCAATCAACCATCGAGGATAATCTATCATAAAAAGTATGTATACCTAAATTTAATTTATATCTGTAACCATCTTAAGCTAATTACTACACGTATTATAACAGTGATACATTAGGCTTAGATGTTGTATCCCTTAGAATAGGATTAATTAAATTAAACAGGGGTCGTGCAGTCTTTAATAAATTATTATTTATTTACATAACGTTATTCAAACATTTGTATCACATCCGGATACAATATACACAAACTAAAGTTTCCCTGCCTTGTCTGCTACTACTGCCTTGTCTTCCGACGTGTCCAGAAGTTTAGGGATTCTAAAATGTTGTATAATATTTTCTGAAACGAAAATAATACGTGAATAAACAATTCTGAGATGCAATCCAGAAGGGTGAATTTATTGTAATAACATTGCAGTGTTATTTATTGCTCCTGGAGATGTAAACTTACCTACTATTTCTTTGTCTAACTTATATTGAAGTGCTATCTTTTCTACAGAATGCTCAGTAGGATTTTCAGTGTGTTCAGTAAGAAAAATCAAGGCCTGCTTCAGAGAACATTTACCCTGAGGAATTACATGTGACTCATAAAATCCATACTCAAAAGTGGGAGGGTGACCTCTGTCTTGTGGTAAGGGCTTGGTTGAAACTTCATCATCCTTCATTGGCTTAGTCTACCAACACACGAAACATTATTTTATTGCTTTTTCATTTCTAGTATCTCAATTATTCCAGACACAATTTCATGTACAAACAATAATAGATATCTATTGGTTAATTAACAATATAAATTATAAATTACCAAAATCTCAACTTAAATTACAGACGAGGTATAGAATAGACTTTACATCTTATGAGAGCTCATATCATTGAAGTTCAAATTAGTGGTTTCGACGCGCAAAACCAGGGGCACTGGAAACTAATTCCACTTGATCGCCAAACTGCTAACGCTTGCTTACAACTCGAGAAATGTGATAAAAGCTCAAAGAAATTAAATAAATGAAACAGTTAGGAAACAAAAAGTATTTTCATTGAAACGTAATAATTTCAAGGGAGAATTCCACTGTGAATCAATAATGTAGCGTGCGACACAAAATTAATAAGGGGGCACTAGAGCCCCAGATCTGTCTGACAAAAATTTTCATTGGACGTAAACTTTGTAAAGTCCATTCAATTCTTCATCTGCGCACAAATGAATCATACCTCTGGATCAGTGGATGAAACGTAAACACTTTTCAAATGATCATCCAACTGCACATTCTTCTTATATTGAGTCTCCATAAAGTCAGGATACACTAAAACAAAAATGCACAGTAGATTCTATCATTATTAATAAACTACTGTTATTACATAACATATAACATAAATTTATCTATTTTTAACCAGAGAGAAAGCTGAAAAATACAGTTTCACTAAACGCTTTATTACAAAATCAATAATCATCGTTATTAAGTGATATAAAATTTAATATCATTGCTTCGACTGATCGTAGAACAACATAACAACAGGAGTCAATGACTACATATAGTGCAAGAAGCACTGATTAAACCTTCAAAATTAATTATTATCTTCAGATCATTTGGACCTCTGCAATATTATTATCAAATGCTGGGTTCTTAGTACCTGAAGACATATGTCTTTGGCTAATAATCAACCATAATCATTGGAAAGTTAACAGCAGCAAATGAAAAACTTAGATCAATTCATATTGATCAACACAAAGTCAAAAGTATCCCTTTCTTCTGTTTCATTCCAGTTCTCTTATTCCTCTTCATACCCTCGCACGATTTCTAACTTCGCTACACTTCATTTCATGGAGAAACCGTTTTGAATAACTCATCTATCGAATAACATGACATAACATTTCTGTTACCATCATCAGACTTCAATAGAAGTGATCATTCTTTATTTTAAATTTCTCGAATTTTCTCTAAAAAATCGGAAAAAAGTGAATTAGTTAACTGAATGCAACTTACATTTATTTACAATTTCTCTTTGCTTATCTGCAGAAGGATACTGTGGCGCAGGAACTGGTTTTGCTCTTTCAATAACTCGATGCGCGCGATTTTCAATGTTAAATGTGCGAAATGGCTTGAACAAACGTGAATACACTTTCCCCATTTTTTAACCCTCTAATGCAACAGAAAAGTAAGTTTGTAACAATCATAACTTAAATTCCACTTTAGTCTTCATTTCCGACAGGGGAGTTTATACCATGCAGTTTATATTGTAGATAGTTCAAGGCCTGACATGTATTTAATAGTAATTTAAAAAAATTAATAAAATTCTATATGCAACTGTTAGGTTAGGAGTATATAACCGGGTTTCGTATTCTTCTTCTGCTTCTAATCTTTTTACAGTAATACCAACCTCTTTGAATTAAGCTAAACTATCCCAACACCTATAAAGATTTCCCTATATAGAAACTATAATTCTAATCTAATACACAATACACACTTAGAAATAATAAATTAACAATATCGTTGCTCAAGATCATTATATAACGGATTATAATGTTTCCGCGAGAGGTGGCAATCCTGAAAATGCAAATAAAGGTATAAATAAACAAGTGGTTTATTTTTACATTGACGCAAGAGAATTCTAAACAATCGAGCTTAAATATATTTATTATACAGTTTCGTGAATAGTGGAGTTTACGTGAATTCTTTTAATTTATAGGTTATAAAATTTCCGGGATAGAATTTTGTAGATTTACGAACACAACCGCCTAATGTCGATGGAGGGAGTTTCGGAACGTTCAGTGAACTAGTTGCAGATGGCTGCGAAGACGCGGTGAAAATTAACGCAGCGTACGTGTTAAATGATTGGATAATATTAGAGTTAAACGCGGTCATTTCATGAAATATGAGAGTGGCCTGGGTCAGAGTTCACTGGCGAGCCGCCGTTGTAACGCCTCTCATCCGGAAATAAGTGAAACGCGCTACGTGTTCAACAGCTTACGCGTAACCGCCAAAATTACGGACGGACACGCCATCTTGTGAAGAAATGTTGACATTTTACTAAATCGAGGAGGAACATACATGATCGCTATTTATTCGAGTCCCTGGACTCGATTTCTACATTGATGGATGTTGAAAAATGCTAACATTACGTAACAACTGACGCGTCATCCGATTTTTTTTTCTCATTACAAGGTGATGATCATGTTACTAACGGGACATCGCGATAACAAATTCGTTACGCTCGCCCTTATGTTTAGACTTGTGTTTACAAACAATACGACGTACGAGCTTATTTTACTGATATGCGACTGTTTCTTTGCAGAAGCGCACGTAATACAAATTCATAATGTTTTATGCACATTTCGTGTTGGCCAAAAAAGGGCCGCTGGCCCGGATTTGGTTAGCCGCTCATTGGGACAAAAAGTTAACGAAGGCCCACGTATTCGAAACAAACATTGAAAAGTCGGTGGACGGTATATTACAACCAAAGGTACGTGTCACGCGTATTTTCTATTTTAATTTCTTTCTTTAATCTCATAAATCTGCAATGCCCTTATTGCGATGTTAGGTTGGTGTACGCGAAACACTCTTTCAATTAAACTTTAGAAACATGGGACTGTTATAGAACTTAACATGTTTAATCAAGCAATCGTTTCAGATTGATGGTTATCAATCTTTAAAATCAAACACTTGTCAAAGTATATTTATACAATGGTCTGTCGTAATTCCTGATACATGAAGTCTTGCGTTATCATATAAGACAAGTGTTTACTTATCCACTGATACAGTTGGTTCTTCTGCGATTTTTAAATGAATTTCCTCTGTGTATGTTACATTTCTGCTATAAGTATCATTTCAAACTGGAAGAATTGATTGCGAATAAGTTTTGCATATGATTATGAAGTGATCAATCCTCTTTATAAGTTTTATTCATTCATTTCTATTTCACTTATACTCTAATTGTTTTCAGTTATCATATAAAGTTTATTATGATATGCAAGGATTTGGTTTAAAATTAATTTTGCTTGATTCTATCATGAAATAAAATGGTTGGTTTGTGTCTTTAAACCTATAGAAAAGTTTCACAGGGTCTATTCCCAGAATTTTATGGTTTAGAATTGTCTTTTGACTCTCTTCTAACTTAATTTCCTATAAAATTAAGAAAACTAGTATTTAAAATTGCTTATATTACCCTAAAATTTACCAAACTATGGGGATGTTTCTTTAATAAAATAAGAATCCTTTCGAAAATTGTTTCATTTTTGTTGTTATTTTACAAAACTCCAATTCTTGAGGAAGAGCGTTTCAAATGCATCAACCTAATAACGCATGGCTTATTAGAATATTTTGACCAAGAACTTTGTGTATTTAAGTATAATTTCAGTTAGTGTAATTCTTTGCTGACGTTCTTAAAAATTGTACTTACACCATGTGCTTTCATCGTTCACAAGTTCTTTAATTTACTCGTTCCACTTATTTCTACAGCATCCATAAAACTACGTTTATAATGTAGACGTAAGCAAAACTATTTTATAACATTATCGTTATATAATTTTTCTATTTCATTGCGTCAATGTAGGTAAAAATGGCTTTAAGAACATCTGGACACTTGTTACTGGGAGTAGTGCGTATCTACTCTCGGAAGGCTAAATACCTCTTGGCCGACTGTAATGAGGCTTTTGTAAAAATAAAAATGGCCTTCAGGCCAGGTATGGTGGATCTACCAGAAGAGCACAGAGAAGCTGCTGTAACAGCCATAACATTACCTGAAGTATTTCACGACTTTGACACCGCGATGCCTGAATTGAAGTAAATATATTACAGTTACATTAATCGACAGCAACGCTCGTAATACTATTACGCGTATATAAATTCCTGCTTCGCATATAACACAGTGTAATGGAAATGTTCTATTTCAGAGATGTTGACATAGAAGCGCAATTTAGTTTAAACCAGTCTCGAGCTGAGGAAATAACCATGAGGGAGGATTATGGTAGCCTGGCTTTAGTTACTCACGATCAAGGATTCGGAGACATGAGTTTTGACGCAGAACCACCGGAATTATTGAGGCATGCTGGGGCTGTAGAACCATCATTAGACCAAGTATGCTTTTCCCTATTAATGAATCGCCATTGGTTGCGAAGAAACCAATTCTTTATTTATTTTTTAGACACATATGTTGTTTACCGATGGGCCAGGGATCGAAGCAGCTTTAGAGCAAAAGGAGAAAGAGCCAGTTCCAGGTCCGTCAGTAACGGTGCAAGCTATGGACATAGATATGCCCATAAGGGACGATGGCTTTGGTGGACATCTTGGTCAAGATATCATATGTGAGTAACGTAAATTGGTGTTAATAGTCTTATGAATTAAAAGACGTTTAAAATATATTTTACTATGGGAATTTATCACACAATTATTTATCATTGTGCTCTTTAGCTGGTGGCTTATTCGAGGGAGGTTTATTCGATGAAGCGCCAATGGGTGAAGTGCCTGTGCCTGAAGTTAGCGCCGTAATTGAACCGCAAGAAGCAGGTGCAGTTCCTGGAGCCGCACCTTCTGTACACGATGAATCTGAGGAAGAGATGGGAGATCGCTTTGGAGGACCACCGTCTCCTATGGGAGATATGAGGTAACTTTTTTACTACATTCATAATTTCCTAATTGATAGATTAAAACATTACAACAAATTCAAATTCAAATTCAAACATTACAACAAATTCAAATTCAAATTCAAACATTACAACAAGTTCTAACAAATTCTTCATTTCCCATGCAGCACCGATGAATCCAGACCTGCCTCCCCAGCTGTAATTGGAGAAGAAATTGAAGGCAGAATAAGTGTTGCAAGCCGTCGATTCACCCCTGCGCCGCCTACTATCCCCGAAGAACGCCCAATGGAAGCTATCGAAGAAGCTCCACCTCTACAGGACCAAACCACATTATTGCACGACGAAGAAGAAAGCTTTGCTCTTGCGCCAGTTGATGCATCAGCTTTAAAAGGTTCACTGCGTCACGATACTGTTTTATTTCAAGTACAACGTTAGTTACTATAGCGCCGTGATAATATGAATAATTCAATTTTAGGGTTCACGAAAGCGAAACGCAAGCGCAAGCTGATCGTCGATGAAGTGAAAAATATTTCTGGCGAGGAGATGAAAGCGCAGTTATCAGACACTAGTGATATCATAACGACGTTGGATTTAGCGCCTCCCACAAAGAGGCTAATGCATTGGAAAGAAACCGGCGGAGTTGAAAAGTTGTTCGCTCTGCCAGGAAGGCCAATACCTGCGCGCGTGTTGTTTAAGGTATTTTAATGACCCATTATTTCGCCATGAATTTCGCAAAAGTGAGGCAAAGATTGCAGGATATCTAATATTTTACGTTATAACAAAACAGAATTATCAACGACATCTGACAAGCAAGTCCTACGACCACGAAGACTTTGGGCGTTTAGTAGGCGAAGAGGAGGGCATGCCCTTGGAACAAATGAGAGAACCTGCGGAACAAGATTCGTACGAGCAAAGTATTTTAAGCAAACGTATGTCCCGAAAACGAAAAGCACCGGTAGAGGAAGAGGTACGTTAAATCATACTAATTAATGCGTTTCCTTTCTAATTCTTACTTCGTCCTATACTCGACTGTATTGGTTTTAGATAAGGCCAGCACCACCAGCACCGCCAGCAATGGAAGTTGCCCTCGAAGCTGTAGAAGTTCCCAGTATAGTTCCTCAACCAAGTCTTCCTCCCGCAGAATCACCAGTGCCTCCCGAAGTATCTTTACCAGCGGAACCATCGGTGTCCGAAATCAGTGGTATAGTGCCCCCCGTTGAAGAAGCAGAAATGATTCCTCCAGCCCCTGAAGCACCTTTGATTCCCTCAGAAATACCTGAAATTCCTCCAACCGAAGCCCTCGCTGCACCTGAAGAACCAATTGTTCCGCCTACTCCAATGGAGCCAGAAGGTGGTGTACCAACCGCTGAAATGCCCCAAATGGAAAATATGGGCTACGATCAGGTGAATTATCTATATCTTTTTAAACGCGTGTACTTTTGAATGTGATTAATTAACTATTATACGTGTGATAGGCGCAACCTCAAGTACCATACCCGGGATACGATGAACAACCACCACCACCCCATACGCCCGCTATTTCAGAAAGGGGACCAGCGACTCCATGGAATCATGAAGATTACGAGTTCCCTCCGTCTGTAGGACCTGTATGTATATTCTACGGATTTAAATGTAAAATTGACTGAGTTTAAATGAAGAGATATAACTTTATTTTTCTTCTTTACAGCAAGAGGAACAGCAAATAGATGAAACTTATGAACAGTTCGAGGAACGCGTTCTCAACAAAAGAGCAGCGCACATGTATCATGTTATTAAGAGCAAACTGGACACCAAAGATAGGTTGACGTTATCGGAAATGGCGTACAAAAATAATCGCAAACAGGTTTGTGATTTATAATTTAATATAATGTAGAAACTTGTATGCTATTTATAATCGAATGTAATATTTATGCTATTAATATTTTTCTTTCATAGGTTGCACAGAAGTTCTATACGTTGTTAGTCCTTAAAAAGTTTCAAGTATTAGAGCTGTATCAAGAATATCCGTATTCCGAAATCGCAGTGAACAAAGGACCAAAATTCGAGAACCCTGCATTATAAAAGTATTAGGTATTTCTTACTTTATATTTACTTCTAAACATGATCAAAAAGAAAGAAAGAAAGGAAGATTGTAATTATTTTGATCCGTACAGAAAGAAACGAGTTTCTCTCACTTCTGATTGATAGATTGTAAAATAATATATGAAACTATCGTCAGAAACTTTGGGTATCTAATAAGACAAGAAACTTTTGTAAATCATGTTTTAAACTTCTAACTCAGGAGTGTATACGTTTTGTATAAATCCGGAAAGAATTATTTTGGACCTTCTGCGCTTTTATCGCGGTAAAACGAAAATTCGATTGGATATACAAATGTTTGCTATTAAAAGATGCGTCATTTTTTACTTCGATGCGAAAAGGAAATCGGTGATTGTCTTCGCTAAATTTGTCATCAATTCGAACAGGGTCTGTATATAAAACATTAATGTCTAGTGAAAATATTTTATATGTTACTATTTACAAAATCACTTCTTCAGTCGTTTCTGCAGGATGGTCCAAAATTGCCGATAAACTTATAAGATAATTTATGAAGCCTCACGAGGAAAGAGTTTTGTTAAAAATTTCATAAAATGAGATTATGTATGGTTGAAACTTGAAATCTATGTATCTTATTTGAAAATTTTGAGAAGGTTGGAGACGTAATATAATCATTTCTTATTAGAGTACTTACACGTTAATTGCTGCTGTAAACAATTATTAATGGAAGAATCAAGAGAATATTTTATGGATAATACTTTTACGTATTGCAGTCATACTTTAGGAGTCTCAAAGCTATAAATGCTATCTATATTTTTCTGTACACTTTACATAATCTGTATGCGTAGTTACTTTTTCATACGAATCGTTGGAAATTTATGAGCCACTATAATTTATATATACATTGTGAATGACATTCCGAACAGCATTGTTTCCGATTTAATAATTTCGTTTTTATGTTTTCGATTGTTCTCGCTAGATTCCTTCGTCGTAGCACGAAGAGAATCTATTAATCGTGTAAAAAGAAACGAAACTTGTTTGGCTGTACGTACTATTTTCTCAACGGAAATAGTGTCGTGGCAATGATTTAATTAATCCGACCACGAAAAATGTTCAATAATTTATTGTTATATATGTATCTGCCTGGTGGGATACGAGAGTGTTAAATCATATTTAGAAGAAAAAGAAGTACTATATTTTATCAAACTGACGTGTCAGAAATTTCTCAAGAGCAATCATACTGCATTGTAAATATACATGCACAGTAAACACGTATGCTATCATTACACACGTATGCCTACCTAAAGGCGTATCATGGAAAAAGTAATGTAACATGTCCAACATGCCTGATTGTAAATAGACTCATGATTCACTAATCAATACACATCTGTTTATAAAATAAAAAAGATCTCCGAGATATTCTTTTTAAAATTCGAACCCTAAAGTACATATCATATAATACTTAAAAATGTTAATCCATCATTTTCCATTAATAAACTGTTGCATATATTATATATCAAGATTTATTAGTTAACTCGAAAACTCTTCGTAATAATTAGTTTCAAATATTCTTCTTTAGTTGTTCCCACGATGTGTATGACATACGTGCATACCGCATTAAAGATAATGCGTTCAATACATTAGACGCTTTCTTTTTTAACACCTATTATCCATTGTGATAACATATTTGTTTTCTAATAACACGTACTAGAAGTATTTAATTTATGGTTACTTTCTACATATCTAGAATGTATTTTTCACGAAATTAGTTGTGTAAGTTATGAGAATTAAATACGATGTCATTTAAAATTGTCATTAAATTAATACATACCAATTCCTTGTTCTATTAAAACGGGTACAGTTTGTTTAAAAATTACACTTCGAATGTATAGTTCGAAACTACTTCGTCGAGATAAATTCTTTTACGAATATTAAACACTAATGCAATTGATTTTAATACTATTATATTGTTTCTGAAAATATAAAAATATGCACAAAAGTGTTTATATGTAAAAGCTTTATTTTATTTGTTACTAGCAGATTCATTTTTAAGACGAAGCATCGGATGTAATACAAACGTAATTAATGTGTGAATTATATAAATCTTAACATTTCTTTTATAGTTAAATTATGAAGTGCTATTCGTGCTTAGGAATAATCTGAATCTTTATTCCATAACGAACTGTATGAAAAAAATAGATAAATGCGATTTAACATTATTCTTCCAGTTCACCAGATTCCATAGCTTCGCGATACGATTTGTCTTTTGTACGGTCTGGGTCCAGCTTGATCATATCATCGATTCTGAGGATCGTTATCGCTGCTTCCGTGGCGAATTTCAAAGATTTAATCTTCGAAATCGCTGGTTCTAATACACCGGCTTTCTTGTTATCTTTAATGGTGCCTTCAAGCAAATCTAGACCAACCCTAAAGAACCAATAATATATCATATTATTTACAAATATTGACTTTTTTTAAAACACGTATTAAAATCCTTCGATACTATACGATACACTAGAGAACATTACCATTTCAGATCCGCAAGATCTGCTTTCGTTTGACTGGAATTATGGTACGCTCGTAATTTTGCCACAAGATCGGTAGCATCTTGCGCCGCGTTAACCGCTAATGTTTTCGGTATAATTAGCAATGATCTCGCAAATTCAGCGATAGCCAATTGTTCTCGAGAGCTCTGTAAAAATACAAATACGTAAAGTTGAAATATATTTTAATAACTCGCGTCGTTATTAAAGTAACTTACCAGTGACGTAGCAAAATTTTCCAAATATATCGAAAGTGCTGCCTCAACGCAACCTCCCCCTGCAACCACGTTTTTGCTTTCTAAAACCCGCTTGACTGCACACAGTGCATCGTGCACAGACCGTTCCATCTCGTCGCAATAATAATCATTTGGTCCGCGTAAAATAAGGGAGCTCGCTGTCCTTGCTTTGGGTCTGTTAAAAATGCCGCGAATTTTATTTTACCTTCGCTTATTAAATATTTCTAGGCATCGCTAATGGAATAGAAACGAACCCCTTAATGAGGATAAGTTCGTCGTCGCATATCATTTCTTGTACTACTTCAGCAGCCTCTCCAAGGAAACTGGCATCGAAACTTTCTTCTCCCTCCATGTTAGTCAGAGAAGTAACGAATTGTGCACCCGTGGCTTTAGCAATTCTCTTCAAGTCTGCCTTTTTGCATCTACGCACCGCCATCGCCTTAGCTTCTATGAAATACTGCAAAAGAACCAATGAGTTTTTATCACGAAACCAACCACTTTTATCTCGTCGATTCGAACGTACCTTCAAACAGAAATCATCGATTCCTCCAGACAAAAGAACAACAGTAGTGCCAGCTGCGAGGATTTTCTGAACACGTTCTTTCGTAATATCTGCTTCTCGCTGGCGCACTGCTTCGAGCTTCTCTGGATCTGTAATGAGAACTTCGACGCCCAATTTCATTTTTGTTTTCTGCATGGAGAAATCTAAACACGCGATCTTTGCGTTCACCACTCTTTTAGGCATCGCTTGAGAGGCCACGGTGCAATTCAACGCGTAGCCTTGCACTATCACGGATTCTCGAACGCTCTTGCCATGAGCTTTGAGAACGTTAACTGCTTTAACAGGGTACAGAAACCCTCCTTTGCCGTTGCTGACCTTTACTGCATTGGAAGCATCGACAACCATATTTCCGAAGAAATCAGCATCACTATTAATATATTAAGGAAACAATAACAAGCGTAACATTAATGAAACTGCGAGAACCATTGTCTCAATATCTTAACCACCCGATAAGAAAAAGGATACGCTCCAATAATTTTGCTGGACATGGAAGTTTTCGCTACGTTAACCAAGCAGTCGCGTCCAAGTCCATCGGCGTTAACTGTTAAATTCTCCTGAATATATTTGCAGGCCTCTCTGAAACACGGAAGATAATTATTTAATTGCTTTTTATTCTGGCAAATAATCACTGAAACATTACATATGTTCATATTTATATCGTTACTCACTTGCAAGCAAGTCTGTAACCGCTAATTACAGATGTTGGGTGAATTTTTTGCTTCACGAGCTCATCTGCATTTTTCAGTAGTTCGGCTGCAACTATTACCTGTTTAAATGATTTTCATTTACTCTCTTTACAAATGAATATAGGGTAAACCAACCAGTGAATGACCGATTTGTTGAATGAGAAGCCCAGTAAATGACCGCAAACTTTTATTAAGAATCGTACTTATTAATGTTTGTTTAATACGCATAACCAGAAATATGGGGTATTAAACGTGTAACTAAACTCCATTTATAAACATATAGTAATTTTTAAATTTATAATTGACATTTATTTGCCTAATGGTCATTCACTGGTATGCGGTCAATTACTGGTTGGTTTACCCTATATCGTATTTTAAATATGCGAAGAATTATGTTTCAAATACTTGTGTTAATACTTAAACGAATGAACTTACAACAGAGGTAGTGCCATCTCCAACTTCGTCATCCTGTAGTTGTGCTAATTCTACTAGAACTCTCGCTGCTGGATGTTCGACCTCGAGCAAGCGCAAGATTGTGGCTCCGTCGTTGGTAACAGTAACATCCTACGGCGTTATTGAAAATGTAAAAATTACAGATATCTATGCGAACGCTCGATGAAAGTATATACGTACACCAATGTCGTCCACAAGCATT
The DNA here is from genome assembly GCA_929113495.1 of Andrena minutula. Classification (NCBI taxonomy): domain Eukaryota; kingdom Metazoa; phylum Arthropoda; class Insecta; order Hymenoptera; family Andrenidae; genus Andrena; species Andrena minutula. The sequence goes on along the minus strand of OV815996.1, from coordinate 7,747,604 downwards.
TTGTCCAAACCAACAGGACCCAATGAACTCTTCACCACATTGGCGATAGCGCAAGCAGCCATGACTATAGCAGAAACAAAGTTAATATTTTTTTAAATACCTACAGAACTGGACTATGAAAATGATGACCCACTACAGAAAATCAAGAAATTAAGTTTGATTCTGTATAAATTTGAAATCTTAGCACGTTAAAAGTGTGGGTGTATTAAAAAGAGCAAAAAGGAAGGACGAATTAAACGTTGAAGATTGTTGCAGTATTTTATACATTTCAATTTAGAAATTAATATAAATTTTAAAGTATTTTCGTAAGTCGCAACATTTAGTGTCACATGTACGCGTACTTATATCGTAATACAACGAAAGTGCCGTTCCCGTAATTATAAACGTAAATCTGTTATTAAAAATATTGTAATTTGCTTAAAATTAGAAATTACGTGAATTTGACGAAAATCTTTGAGATAAATCATGGTTCGCGTAAACGTTGAAATGAATTAATGTGTTACTTCAACCACATTTTCGCAGGATTAGCAATCAACATACCATTTTGTGTTCGTACAGGAGCCCCGGATTGCCGGGTACCTCCGACGACTAAAGGACTCGCTACAGTCGACATTTCTCAACAATTTCTCTCTCTTTTACACAATATTACAGCGGACAACGATCGAAATTCTTCGATTGCCGACAAAATTCTCGGGAGCAAACCAAGTGATCCGCGTGTGACTAGTAACAACGATGATGGTCAACGACGCCTATCCTTCTTACTTCCTTTTAGGGGCTTTGAAAGATAGCAGTTTCCATTGGCTACTATATCGTGTGTGTCTTTTTAATTGGCTGTGAAACTTGGACAAAAAATGTTTTCCATCGCCTTCTAGAAAAAGCATTGCTGTAACACGTTTGCGATGTGCGTTGAAAGTAAAATGAATGAACACTAAAATACAATCATAATGAAATAATTTAAATAGTTTCCTTTTTCTTAAAATTGAAAGTATTGACAATAATTATTTATATTATGGATGTAACAAAACGAATCATATTGATAAAATAAGGCATTTACGCCCAAATCGCCCGTGATTTTCATTAAAGTAGGTTTTCCTATACGCGACTGGACGCCACGTCAAGAATTTCGAAGTCGATTTTCTTGAAAATTAAGCGCGATATCATAAAAAGTTACTCTTTATTTTCTACTTATAAGAAGTAAATAAGTCGAGAAAAAAGAATAAAATTTTTTAATATTCCGCTTCATTTTAGAGAAAATTGACTTTGAAATTCTTCACGATGCGTCACGTCGCGTACAGAGAAACCTACCCTAATGAAAATCACGGGCGATTGGGCGTAAGTGGAATTCGCCATCCCGTTTAACAGGAAAAAACAATGTACAATACAAAAAAATTTACATGACAATAGATAATATGAAAATAAGACCTGAATTTTAATATTTGCAAACTTCCGCAAATTTTGAATGTTAATTTAGGATCGTCAATTTGTGAATGTTGGTAATCCTAATCATTCAGAAATGATCTAGATTACATGATTTACATGGTGATAAGCTGAAAGGAACGAAAGTAAATAGTATACGGTGAAAATATTATTTGTTATTTATTCTAACTAAATGTAAATGTTAAATGACTCTTCTAGAGTCATCGTTGTTAACGTCTTTAACTTACGATTAAAAATCTTATGACCATAGGTTATAATATATCTGATTAAATAGATTAATAACGTATTCTAACTGAAATAATTACATTTCAGAAATGACTCTTCTAGCGACTTTACTCGGTCATACTTTACAAAACGCTAAGTCTCTTATAACTAATACTACAGCTACAAGTAATTTAGGTACGTACGGTGCAAACAATATATTTTTAGTGTTAAATCGTTATAACAAAAAAATCGATAAATCATTTAAATTCGTGTAAAATAGTAGTATTTTATTTATACAATATTCATCTAATATAAGTCATTTTGTTCATTATTCCAGCATGCGTTCGATACGCATCGAAGAAAGCTAGTGGTAGCTCGAGAAATAATCCTCGTAATATACGGCCGAAACATAGAGGAGTGAGAGTACAAGATGGAAAATATGTTCAAGGAAGTACAATATTAGCTGTTCAACTTAGACCCAGGTTTCATCCAGGACTTAACGTAGGTTTACAAATATTTCCTAAAACATACTTTATTTCCAATTAAAGAGGAAACCTGGTTTAGGATGCTGAAAACACAGTGAATTTTAAGAATTATTTTCTGAACAAATATAAAGCAAATATTTCCAAAACATTAAGGGTGTTTTACTGTATATTCAGACAACAAAAAAACTTTTTTAGTTTTGGGACTTTAACAAGAAAACTATGATTTTGATAGAAAAATTTCGACATTTCTATGTAAAAAACATGGTTTAATCTACATTCTGCATAAATGTTTTTCATTCATCGACTATGGTTGGTCAGTATGTAACTAAAATGGTCTGAGTGAAGTTAATCGGTCAAATAAATTTTTCTCTATTGTGTACACAAGTTCAAGCTACTTCGAATTTCTGTCTGTAATTTTGGGAATACATTTTCCACGAGTATTACTAATAATTGAAAACAAAAAAAACAATTTTTTGAGCGTCCTAAACCAGATTTCCCCCTAAAAGAATTTTCATTTAAATGCATAAATTGTGTGTTTACTTTACAGGTCGGCATGGGTAGAAATGGCACGTTGTATGCTTTAGAACGCGGAACCGTAGTAATCACCTGCGAGAAAATTAATCCAAACATGGATCATCCGTGGGCTAAAATGAACTATGAAGGCAGAGAACAAAGCGTTATATATAAGAAACATTTTAATATTATTCCTGAACCGCAGCATGATAGATTTGTATTAGTCGATACCATATAGATACACTTGTATAATCACATTTACATATTTCATTTGTAAGTAGATTGTTCAGATTACAACCATGTAACAACAGGAAGATAATAGAGCAGTCTGCTTTATTCTCCGTACAAAAACAATAATATATATTATCCGTTTTCTAGTACATTACTCTCAGCCCATTGGAATGATTGATATACAATATTCTGATCTTCAGAAAAGAAAGCGTATACGCGTGTTTTTCGAACGTGGCATGCAATCCGACAGTCAGCCGAAAGTTCAGTTATTGGAATCTCCTCATTTCTGTCTTTGCACTGGATTATGAATTGAGAATGGAACATAATAGGATCTCCTGAGAAACGTATAGAAAGTTAAAACACTTGCTATTATGCAGTGGGATTTAAAGAATAAAAAAACGCATAATACATACCAGGATATATTAAAAAATCTCCACCAAATTTGCTTCCGCTCGTTACGTAATACCCTTTTTCCCACAGATCTTTGAATGTTTTATATCGAAGTTTCTCTTCGTAATTGGAAGGGTATTTCCAGTCCATTACTTCGATGTCATCTTTATCTGACCATGGATACACTGAAAATACATTTATATGAGTTCCTTACTTCTACGAGTAAAAACGCTTTAGCTTATAACAATGTTATACCCTTGTGCTGCACGTTAATTTATTATTAACATAAATATTGCCTCGTTTTCCTTTACCTGTATGAGTTTGAACTAGAGCGTCGCTCTTGTCTAATTTAGGCAGTTTTGCCATTTCTTCTTCTAACAAATCTTGCCTATTTATCTCGATATTATCAAGAGCCTCTTGTACTTTTAGATCTAACGGTTTCCTTGCTTTCTTTTTCCTCGTTTCTATCCCCAGTATCTTACGTTTCTTTCCGTCTATAATTTTGTCCATCATCCGAGTTACCTATAACATTATCCATTATTGTATTGAATTAGATTTAATATGTATTTTGTATCGGATTAGACGTGAGACAGTTTCTGCAACCTGTTTCTTTCTTTCACTTCTTAAACATTCTTCTTGTTCTATATACAACGCATTCCTGTATTTTTCAAAAGTCTGTTTCAACGAATCGGATGGTGGTTCTTGAAGACACGGGTATCGTACGAGTCTTACATAATTCTTTTCAAGCAAAAGAGACACTTCCTCTGGTTGTAGAAGCAACGGAAGACCTGAGAGTATGTCTTGCCTAGGTTTCTTTGGAAGGCAACCTATTAATTCACCAACTATTCGATAATCTCTTCGTAGTTTTAACCAGTCTAAAAGATAAAAATAATTAATATTACAGATTTATATAATATAAGCTGTATTTTGAAAAATAATGAAACTATTACCATCTGCACTCCATATGAAAACATTGTTCCTCGATAAAATTAAGTCTATCATTTCCAGTGTGAAAAACTTTTGATATTTTTATGGTTCTATTTTCTAACCGATTATTCGAAATGTACCTGGAACCGATACAAAATAATTAAAAAGTTTCTGTTCCATCCTACTGTCCCAGTTTTAATTTCAGCGGAAATGAAGTAAATTTGAAATAGCAATGTTCAAATTGCAATTTTAAAAAGTAAACAGAAGTAAGGCGGTATTTTAAAGGAAACAAACAAAATTGAGAAATAAAAAACTTCTTTTTACATAGTTAAAGAATAAAATAAAGCCATTTTATTGATATCTCAACAGTAATGAAAACAGAAAAAGCGACTACAAGCAATATTCACATTTGTTTGAACAATTCTTGCTTACATTTATACAATTATCCTCTGGTTGGTACAAACTTGAATTCTCTCACACTACAGTGTAAAATACAAAATAAATATTATAATATTTTCAATATATCAACAAGTGTCAAATATTTCAAAATCAAAAACAGAGTACATTATTCGGTACTTTGAAAATATAACCCAAATTGAAATACATTTATTTCACTTTTTGACTATTCAAATTTCTTCATTACATTTGGAATACATACATATTATTTTATCTGCTCCCACTTCAGCGTTTCTCAGTCAAAAATAATATTTCAATTACTTTTATCTTACACAGCGTTCAGATCGGACTGTCTTTCTTCTAAACAAATGAATTGAATAAAATTACACATTAGATTACAATAATAATAAATAATAAACTATTTATTACTTGAAAGGCATAAATACATAGTTTATGTTTATACAAGTGTGATTCTCGTGGCAAATAAAATTAAACATTAAATACTTATTCACACATAAAAATAACTTTTACGAAGTTTTTCGACACAATTAGTAGAACAAACATTTCTTTAGCTATAAAACATTTTTACGTATATTACACAGACTTTTTCGACGAGTTCGTAAGCTACAAATATTTAACGATTACTAGACTACAGTTTAAGGGATTATAATAATAAAAGCTGCAATATTATAGAGTACCTAGCACTTCAAATACATCTTCGTTTGTTGTCCAAAAAAATTGTCGCCCAGTTTTTCACTATTTCTGAATGACACTACACATTCGACTCAACACATCGATATTTGAAACATAGCCTAGCAGAAGTACCGACTTCGACAGATGTCGCCATTCATCATTTCTGAATAATAATTGTTACGGGTGGAAGGGGAAGGAAGAGGATTGTCGAACATCTGTCACCAAGCGAAGGCTACGTCCGTTTTAGTCCCAAAAACTGCAATACCGTCATGGCACCTGGTTTTATGATTTTTTGAAGGAACTCCGATATATACGGGATCGAAGTCGCGTTGAAGTGGTGATTCGCTTTCTATACGAACATTTGTTCATATTTGGTGAGTGACCGTACGATACTCAATTATTCTTGTTTACCGATCGCACGCCGACAAAAAAATCAAGTGAAATTGAAGGGCAAGCCCTTCAGGGAAACCACGACTCACTGTACTTTCCTGGCTAACCTTTAATTTCAAAACGTGCGTCATTCCTAATTCTCTCGGATATCGGTTGACAGATTCGGCGAATTTAACAGTGCACGTTGTTTCAACACAGAATACATTTTGGTTATAATAATTCGCAATGAGAAGATTTCTCTTCGCTTACACGGGCTACAATTTCAACCGACTATCGTATCATTGTCAAGTAAAGATGATCGCGTTACCATGAAATTTTTATTCGTTTAAATACTTTAACGCTAAGACTTTTAAACACTCGGTGGTACTCGTAGCTTTCGTAGGCGAAGTGAGATCGTTCGTGACCCTTTATACAAAGTATCACAAAATCGAAACTGCTTGGATAATTTTTTTTATGTTAAATAAGGATATTTCTATAAGGAAATAATATTTATTTGTTGCTCCAGTCTTGGAGAAATGAGTTCAGGTAGACCGATCAAGTGTGTGGTGGTAGGGGATGGAACAGTAGGAAAAACATGTATGTTAATATCATATACAACAGATAGTTTTCCAGGAGAATATGTTCCTACAGTGTAAGTATCACTTTGTTCCATAAATCGAAATATTTCAGATGTTTATAACAACCTAATGTAAATGATACATTTCCTTCGATTCAGATTTATTTAGAGTACCTGCAGTTTTAGTATTTTTAGCGGTAGTGCTCTTGTAATGACTTTTTAATACCCATTTCTTTCTTGGAGTAGTGAAATGGGGTGGCTAATAATAGTGAAGCAGTATTGGCCACCCTTCCACTACTTGCAGGAAGTAATCCATTCTGCATCACTTCTAAAGTCTTTTAAGATTCCATTTAGATACCTAAACATTTAAATACAATAATTTATAAAGTATTTTTATATTTTTAAAACAAATTTAAGAAGCTCACATTGAGAAAGATGTTTAAGTAAACTGTATTAAGTACATTTATAATTTATTATTATACTGTATTGAAATGTTTTTGGATAATTAATCTGTTCAACCCTTTAGCCACTAAGAGTAACTATAGTTATTTGCGACAACAAGATCATGTTTGTTGCTGAGATAAAGCAATGTAATATAAGAGTAGCCTCTGTGTTATTAGCAGCTTATATTCTCACTCTTATCGCACAAATATCTTTTTGGATTAACCGTGATATAGCGTGACGGTTGATATTTCAATTCTTGAATTTTTACTATTTTGTACAGATTTGATAACTATTCAGCACCCATGGTTGTGGATGGAATACCTGTTAGTCTAGGACTCTGGGATACAGCGGGTCAAGAAGACTATGACAGGCTTCGCCCACTTTCGTACCCACAGACAGACGTCTTTCTCATTTGTTTCTCAGTAACGAGCCCTTCATCGTTCGAGAATGTTACCAGCAAGTGGTATCCAGAGATAAAACATCACTGCCCGGACGCACCGATGATACTCGTCGGAACTAAAATAGACTTACGAGACGATCGTGAGACACTCACTGCCTTAGCCGAACAAGGTCTTAGTGCTATAAAGCGCGAACAAGGACAGAAATTGGCGAACAAGGTCAGCACGGTTTGTAATAGCTTAGTAAAATCTGTATGAAGGATATAATCGATTGTTTAAGTATATGTACACGTTGGTTTTATAAATCTATTATAATCCGTGGATTAATACTAATTCTATATGTAATCCGTAGATTCGTGCAGTGAAATACATGGAATGTTCTGCGCTCACGCAACGCGGTCTAAAGCAAGTGTTCGACGAAGCGGTTCGCGCTGTTTTAAGACCCGAACCCCAAAAGCGCAGACAGAGAAGGTGCATTATGTTATAAACAATAAACGATCGGGAATGAATCGACATAGGTAAAAGCCATATATAAACAGACTGAAATTAATTTTTTCAAAAGAACAAAACGAAGAGAATATGAATGTTTTGAAAAGGAGATAGCAGGCCACGCATCTTAACGAATTCTCTGGCAGCTATAGTTCACCGCATCACAAATAAAGTACAATTTACAGCTTCTTTATCTTCAACGTAGGCTGTAAAACTAACATAAGACTAACAAACTTAAACAACGAGAAAGTATAATACCATTTATCATTTTTAACCGTTTTACTTGTGAAACTGAGGCAAACGAAACATACTGAAAGTTTGTATGTATCCTGTTTGTAGCATTTCTAACATAATTTTATACATTAATGTACTAGTCAGAATGTCATGAGGAAAGTATCTTATAAAGCTGAGAACATGTGCATTTATCATTATCTTTCTTGTTATTATAAAATGATAAGTCTTGTTTCTATTGTCATTTTATACAATCTCTTTTTTATATTATACACTGATTCAATTGATATTGAAACTGTTATAACAGTTGAACGTAAAGCGTCGAAGTTTTTCAACATGCGAGCTGCCAGGTTTCTAAATTTTTATATCTACATTAGTAAAAACATTCATTTTAGTACACGCGAATGATAGGTATAACAATCGATATACTAACAATTTTTATAAAATGTAAAATAGCATTATAGAATTATTTAAACGTACATACAGTGCCATAGCAACGAAGAAATCAAATCAATAACGTGAACATTTTGTATGTCGGTTCTAGACAATATATGTACGAGTTTTATTAGAATTCTTTTTATTAGTAAGCTTAGAGACAGACGTAAAGGAATTGAAAGATCTCTTGTGACAGGAAATATTTTATATTTACCTCGATATTTTCTATAAATATTGTAATTGTAATGTTGCTTCGCATTGAAAGAGAAGTAATTACGTTTATGTGCAACACTGCCAGTAAACGTTCGTACACTCGTTACGGACAAAATTCAGTAGCTTCATATAACACTTTATTGTCTAGAATTTGAACATTTTCTTATACTCGCATAATACAAACACACTGTTGTGTATTATGCGTATATTGATATTTATTTTATTCTAATCGCGTGCTGAGTAAGGATTTCCTAAAGCAAATTTCTTAAGGCAAGAAAGAAGCACTTGAGCTGTATTTCCGTTGTTGCGCGTGGCAAATACGATCTTACAGATTGCCGCACTGGTACGATCTGATTCAGAATTGAAGGATCAAAATTATTTTTCATAGAAACTGTGACTGCATTGCAAGAATTATAATCAAAATATATATATATTGAATTGTGTAAGGAAATGTATTACCAGCGACAAACGTATGGTGCAAGGTATGCCTATAAAACGAACGAACATAGCACAATTTATTTTAAAAGATACCATGACACTTTTAATCTTCCATTATTATTTTTATAAAATTAATTTATACAAATCATTGCAGTTAGAAATGGGATGCAACGTATTTTAGAATAATGGGCACATTGTACAGAACGAGTAACTTTTCTCTTATGTATCAAATTATTCGCATCTATAATAACGCATAATTTATTACTGTGAATTTTACATTATCACTATTGTGCTGTAACATATTTCTGTTACGTACCGTAACATTCGTTTACATTGACCTACAACACTGAAACATTGTATTCACAAAATGTTACGTGCTCTCTATGAAAGAACTTGATGGAAAGATAGCGTAGTGACGACTAAGAAATATTCCTCCACTCGTAAACATGCTATTTTTTTATATTTGAAAAGAAAAAGAAGAAGCTTAAAATATAGAATGATAGGACACGCGTGCCATATGCTTTCGAATTTATAAAACTGATATTAGATATCATACTTTGTTCGTATTTGTACTCAATGTGAATTTTCAAACGAATTAAAACATACGTTATCATATTTAAAACGAGAAATTCTTAGCGTAAGTGAGAGTGAATTAAGAATGAGGCATATTAATGCTTGCTGAGTGTACATACTGTAGCATAGTAATAACATGCTCTAAATTTCAATCAAACAGCTTCGAAAATGAAACGAGGACATTGCTTTTCTTTTCTTTTCTTTTCTCTGTAAGGTATTTCAGTATGTACACAGTCTATTAGAGCGATTAGTCATGTGATTGAAGTATAGAGTGTGTCGCAAGATGTTTGCAGTAAGCTTTACACTTTATTGTATCCGCTGCAATTTTAAGTGGGACATTTATTTCGAATATATCTACTGCAAGGTATCTCATAAATTAAACGTTTTAGTTAAGGACGTACGATACATTTGTAGTTCCTGCGTAAGGCAACTTTTTTCTTTGATACTTCAAAGAGCACAACTCAAGACATTAACGACGATATTCTACGACAGGTTTATGCCTAGGAATTTTTTTATACTGTGTACATACGTACATAAATATGGCATGTTTATTATATAAAATAAACAAGCACCAACAGTGTGTCATATAGTAATCTCATGCGATGTTTGCATTTATTGTAAGTAGTGCATTTGTTTTACAAGTAGTATCGCGTGTACTTACTGCACCCTTGTATTTATTTCTTACACGTGTATATCCCAAGTATGGGGAAAGTTATCGATGAATTTCTAAATTCTTTCAATGACAATGTAAAAGGTCTGACTACATTTTATAACAATTTATTAAACGTAACTTGGAGAAAAAATAAGGGCAGGACAGAGCACAATCTTTTAAATACTACGTAACTCTTAAGATTAATATCGATATTCTATTTGCAGTATTACAATGTAAATAAATACATTATTCTATTATTCAGAAGTTTGGAGAATTTGCTACGTATGCCTCAAGTTCTTTTTAAAACAGCGTGTAATTTGTTATTAAAATTGATTGCAGTCTTCTTTTAAACGAAAATAGGAAGGAGTTTGCACAGTTAATGTTGAAACATACAGTTTTATTATTTGGAAAATTCTTTTAGGGAAAGTAGAAATGAAATTGATTAATATTTGTATTATTAACAAAATTCTGAACTCATGCATATTGGTAAGATGAATTACACTACTTACAACTTGTGCATTTAACAATGGTATTTAATATTGACTCTCTTTTTTTTTAAGAAAAAAATAACAGCGAAGGATGCTACAAACCAAAGTCCAATACTACTTTTAATGTAACATTTATGATCTTTGTTGTGTATTATTGCATATAAGTATACAAAAGATGGATGTATGAAATGTAAAGATATTCTAGTCACCAAGAATCTGATTTTGTTTGTATATGAAATATTTTATCTAAATTTATTTTACAATCGTGTCTAATCAATAAAAACATTTTTACTAAAAAAAAGGAACTCAAATCGAGATGATGAAATGAAAGAAATGAAAGTATTGATTCAATTAAAGATATTGTCAATTTAGGTAGAAGAGACTAAACCAAACAAGGAGGATGAGATTGCATTAGAATACAAATGTATGTACATGCACTAATAAGATACAAATTTAATCGCCAGTAATGTATGAATGTAACATTTATCTATTTTCTTAAATCTTCTGTAAAATCACTAATTTCTGTACTAATAAAGCAGCACAAGAGAGCATTATGGCGATATAAATCATGTTTTCCTGTTCTAAATTCGCGATTAATAATATTAGGATAATTTTACAGCTATTATGTTACATTGTAACAATTGAGGAGTGGATTTTATTGAAAAGTATAACGGTGCAAACATTTCCCTACTGTTTTTAAATATACAACTAATGATAGGAGTGCATGATAAAGTTTGTTGAACACAATTGTACATGATAAGTTATTATGTGCAAGTAAATAATACAAGTTTCATAATAGATCTAGCTTATCTTCCAGTTTTTGTATTTTCATAAATGTACTCTTTTGCTGCCAAACCGATGGTAAATACAAAGTGTCGTATAAAAATTCTGAAATTAATTTTAGTTCTCCTAAAATTCATTATGTAAAATTCAAGTTGTAGTGTTAAATAGCAATGAAATTGTAACTATATAAATGCATGTTATAAATGCCACCAGGAAGTATTTATTTTTTATTTATGTGTATTTTGAAAAGATCTTAAAATAAAATACATAATGAGGAGTGGTTAAACTTGAAATACGAACACTTTATCCTACAGTTTCGTGGAAAGTAAAAATATTTCATAATAATTATAAAACATTGAATATGAGTTGTATGTACTTGTAATTAAAGTAGTTATCCAAATGAAATAAATTTTTCAAGGAAGGAATACCTATATTTAATTATATTATAATAGAAATGAGTTCAAATTCTACCAAGTTTATAATTTCTTATTTAATTATAACAAAGACCAGCTGATGACTTGCAGAGTAGGAGTATATTGATATTATTTTTTTTATCTGTGTTTGCATACCTAATTCTATATGCAATTATCTACTATTCTGATATTAAAAATTTCTCATTCAATATAAATCTAATATTATTAAAATACTTTTATTCTTATTCATTGTACGCCTAGAAATTTTTATTTCAATTTTTAGAAACCTTCGTAGTAAACATAAATTAATCTTGTATTTCTCAATGATGTAATATGCATTTAGTGCTTTATATCTCATAATGTTGATGTAGTAATAACATGTATAATAACTGGAACCATTATACATATGAGGTATTAAGAAATTGAGATAGTACTGTTAGTAGCAGGAATGTATTCCAATAAGCCGTACTAATCATATGAAGTAGGAAAGATTAATTTTTTTCCAATGTGGGTTAGTTCGTTTTTGCTCTCAATGCTGAAAATTTCATATAGTGTTACAAATTTTTGTTGTATTCTACGTATGTAGTTTCATTGCGACCCTGTATGTACATGCATACTAAGTCGGCCCAAGCATTATGCGCGCTACGGCCAAGGGGCCTACAAAGCGGGCCCAATGATCGCACGTTCATGGGCGGTCCCGAGGGGGAACACCCCGGGAACCGTGATCTTCCTACTTTTTGCTGGCACAGTGGGCGATTTTGGCGATCTGATAGCTTTGCTTCATTAAAATATAAATAGTTTCTGAGGAAACATTTTTAATGTCATAAAATAATTATATTTCTGTTATATTGTTAAGCATTTATTACAGAGATTGATCTCGCTCACAGTCGGTGGGTGAAGACAAGACCACCCTAAATAAATTAAATGTTCGGCCAAAATTAAATTAGTTTATTACAAAATAAAAATAAATTCAATTGTGAAGTAATTCCGTATATTCGTTCCTATGTAAATAAATTCAAAATTCAGTGCACAAATGGCCGAATTAGAAGCCGGAGGAGTCCTTTATTGATCCCCCCGCCCTGAATGAAATTCTAGCTACGCCCATGCCGGAGATTTGCTTCAAAACCCCGTCTCCGGGCCAAAACCGAGGAGGTGATAACCCTGGCCGTGCGTCCACGTGCGCTTCGACTAACGAAAATGGCCGCCTTCGCCGGTAATCTCGTGTACATTCTTCTACAATCTACTCTTACTGATTAATTTGATTGGTACCGTTGAAGGTTAGGCTGAGGCGTTGAATGAACATTAGGAATTTCATACATTGCACGAATATCCGGCTTTATTATAATCCTTTGGCATACGAATACATTTGTGAATGGGTTTTTCTAGGAAGCGGTGGTGTAGCGTGCTGGTTCAGGGTTTGGATTTTCATATTCTAAGTACGCAAGCATGAATACATCCACGTGTGCATTGAAAAAAAAACACATTTGGTTTTGGACCCTCAGATTTCTTTCTCATATTTTATTTTCGCAAAAGAACTTTCGGAATAGAATTTTCTGGAAAAGTCCTGTGGAACAAGAAGTTTCTAGTATTGCATCCATCAGCAAATTTGTGTTAATTCGGCAGCGAAGTAACATAAATTTCCCAAGTCACACCACGAGGAGGTTGTTGCAAACGGTGACTCGCCCTGATTCAAACGGCCCAACCACCCTCCTGCGTTCAAGCCAGACTGAGGTTGCTATGCCAACGTTTTGTTGCGTTCGCTTGTTAATGACGGTGCTGCCACGGCACCAACATTCAATATTTCCGTTACTTATTGCGCATTATGACGATTAATCACCTTGTAGGCTATTGGATAAAAACAGAATTGTGAACAGAAAATCACAAATATTTTTCAGCGTCATTAGTTGTACAAATACGCTTGAACTTCTTAATAAAACGTTAAAAATAGAAAACCGCCGTTCCCGCTCGTAACCAGCACGGTCTTTTCTCATTGGTCATTGGTTACCACCTTGGCGTTGATTGGTTTGACGTCATCGCGCATGCGTAACGGAGCGTAGCCCATAATTACGGGCTTTTTTCCGTGGACACTAACACAGGTAATGCAGCGATCTGTATACTGACACAATCCGGCCCGAAATTTGAATTTGGGATTTTTCCTCGCCACACTTCCTACCTATTTCAACTGCACTCACAAATTTATACATGCACGTATGCATACAATGCTGCTGCGTACTGATGACACGCGACACAGTTATCGTCCTGCTTGGAATAATTATTATCCAACACGATTTTCTGTATAAAACATTTAAATACACAAATACTTAGATAATCGTCACCTGTGAATAACGCAAAATGTAATTCTGAAATCTGTTTTATCGCGTGACATTGCAAAGAATAAATAATCTAGTAAGGATAAAGTGGGCTTTAGTATTTATTCGTAATTTTTTTTTCTCTTAACAATTATGATATTGCGCTAATATTTTCCATAATATAAATTATATTCACATTAATATCTTCCAGCCCTGAAGAACTGAAATGTCAATTATGTATCGCTCGAAATAAATTCCTTTTGATCATATAAAATTAAAGTTTATGAGAATGTTCATTTACTTGAAGCATTCTCCTAGCGGGCTTTGCATTTCTCGCAAGTAAATGAAGTAAGTTTTTGTATCTCATAAAACGTTTACGATATTTGAAATATATATTACAATAAACTATATTACAATGAACACTGTTGCAACTGATCTTGCAATTGGGAGAATCTTGTTTGTAACACACGCTCTCGTTCTGTTTGCCTATTAACGTCTTCCATAAGCGCGTTCACTCGCCTCGGCACTGCTGCCTCTTCTTGCGTTTGTAAAAATTTGAACGTTGAGAGCTCCAAGTGCGCCTGTTCTATTTGTTCCCATAAGTCGTGCAACTGTTTCGTTAATACTTGTGCTCTGGTCTATCATAAAAGACATTTGCGTATATTAAAGTGTTACAAGTACGTATTGCGACATGCCTTATGTATTAAAAATAAGCACACGCACCTGATATCCTCCGGTAAGAACTTTTAGCTTCTTTTCCATTCTTGCCGCCCGCTTAGCTTCCCCTGTCATATGCATTCGATTCTCTTCCAATTTCCTTTCGCAAGCTTCGACTCTGTCTTTTTTCGAAGCTAACGTAGCTCGCGTGTATCGTTTTTGCGTTTCCAGATACAAAATCTGATAAGATATTAACGTATTAAGATATTGACGTTAAACCGAAAGCATTAATTATTCGAGAATAAGGTGTACTTCGATACCTGTGACAAACATTCTTCCCATACAGTCGTGTACGAATCTAAGCTAAGTTCTCCATGTGCCATCCCTTCTTTCACCACTGCCATTTCATCGATCAGTAGCTTTTTAGCCTAAATTAAATATCGAACATGATATCGCTGTTCTGCAACATTTGATAAATTGTAGGATATTATTAACTCACAGCGGTAAGGTCTTCTTCTTCGAAGTTAACATACGGATGTTGTTCTAAATAAGTCTGTGCTTGAGCGACTGAGTTTGAGGCACCTTTACGATTTTGTTGCATGGGGTTCTGTAGCGCATCGTACTGCAGCATCGTAATCATTTCTCTTTTAATCAACTCCTCTGCCTAAAATCGTGAAATCATTAGATTTACAATTTCTACATACATATACATTTATTATTTATTATATAATCGTACCCTTTGTAAATCCGTTAACGGAGTATCCATAAATGGCCTTAAAATATTCATATTTACATCAACCGGTCTTGGTAAATCACGTTGCATAACTTGTGATCTACGAGACAATTCCTTTTTCCCTATAAAATACAGCAAAATATTTCTATACGAATAATTTCCGTGGAATACATAAATACTTGTAGTTAATGAGTTTACACACTCTGTTCTATTAACTCTTGCTGTTGCCTAGCATCTATGTCGGCTTGATCCTCGATAATCTCAGTCGCAGGTGTAGCAGCGCTTTCATCTTTTGTCTCTCCCTCAGGAACTACTATCTCATAATCGTTACGCGGTGTTGGGAGAGCACTCAGACCAGCGCGCAATTGTTCTTTCACTTGTTTCTGAATCAAAGGAGTCTCTGATCCTTCCATCCCTTCGTCTGGATTAATGCTGAGCTTGTCGCGAACCGGGGTAGTTGCTAGAACTCCGTTTTGCGTTCGCGTAGACACTGGCGTGTTAAACGAATTAGCCGGGGTACCGTCGCTGCGCTGCGACCGAAAAGGCGTTGCCAAAATTGTATTTGGTGTTGCTACAGCATTTGCAGAAGGCACGACGCTGGTAAAATCGGAATTAGTTAACGGAGTATTTAATCCACCTGCAAAGAGCAAAGACGATAATACCTCCGTTGCTAAATGTTGCATTTCTATAAAAGTACGCAAACCTTTCAGTGGTGTATCAACATGTGTAAGAGCCATAACATTTTGCGCTTCTTGTAGAATTCTATCCGTAGCAGCTGGAGTGCGAGGTGTTACGGCTGCGTTTGTTGGCAAAGAATAATCGGCCAGTAAACTGTCCGACAATGTGATGCCACTTTCAGTTGCAACCTCACGCGCAACCTATTACAAGCGATACAAAGTTAGAGCGTCCACATAATCGGTGTTAAATCAATCGATATACAAATAACGCAATATACCTCCGATGCTCTACCAAGCTTAACAACTTGCTGCAGTTCCTGATCAGATATCTGTGGCTCCGGTAAAACCAGCTTACTCCTCTTTTTTATCGGCTCTTCGTTATTCAGCATCCCCATTGGGATATCATTCTCTTTCCGTTGCTTTAATTTTTGCTTGTCTTTTCTACGTTCCATTTCCTCCTTCTCTTGCCTCAGTTCGCCGTCCAAATGTTGCTGTCTCATCCTCGAGAAGTCAATAGCGAGGGGATCGACGTGCTCGTTAGACGTGTCATAAAACCCAGATGCTGGTCGCTTCTCGAAGGGAACTTCAGAATTGTAATTAACTCCGCGTTTACGTTTGTTCTTCTGCGATACAGTAATGCCAGCAGCTCTTAATTCTCTACGTTTCTGCAGAGCGGCGAGCCTACGAGCTTCTTCCAACTGCTTTTCTCTGGCTTTACGCTTCGCTTTCTTTCCCTGGGTATTCGCAAGCCTAGCGCGCGCCTCGGACAGCATCTCCAATTCTGAAAATTGAGATTTTTATTCCTGTTGCGCATAACATAAATAGTATTTCCTATAGTACAGGACCCACCATCTTCGTCCATGTCTTTAGGATCAGGTCTAGCAGGTTTTGTTTCTGGATTTGGATCAATTTCTCCTGGTTTTAGCTTACGCGGGTCATCCGCGGCATCGTCGCCTTCTTCTTTCTTTTGAGCTTGATCGCTAATTTAAAATATGATGAAAATTATATACAGCTTTAGTATGAGTTTCAACTACTTGAGGCTCGTAATGCTCCGTTAACTCACAGCAAATATTCGTAACGTTCTAAACATTGCGCAGCCGTGCGACCAATAATCGGTGCGATTGTTCTCCACTGCGTGGGCATCAGCTTCGCCAGATGAAGAAGCTTCTCGTCTTCCTCTCTGCTCCATTCTGTTTTTTTAATACTCGGATCCAACCACTCGAACCAACGGGCTTTACACTGTTTCGCTGACTTTCTGTGTAAAAGTGATGCTATTCGACTCCATTGGTTTTTGCCATATTTCATCACAGCAGCTTTCAGGATCTCATCCTACGAAATAATTTATTAATTGGGGCAAAGGTGTGCTGTAATCAAAACACATATTTTAGGTTAGAAATTGTGCCTCACCTCGGTGTTACGCCAAACACCACCCTTTATCATAATACGCGGCATCTTTTATATGTTGTTTTAGAGCGCTTCAAGGGGAAACAAATATATGCAACTGTTTGCTGATTGTCTGTGTTTATTACACGATTAACAACACTTCATTGGGATTATAAGCCATTGACGGCAACGCACAAGCTCAAGCAAAGCGGTCAATGCGACAGCAGAGACGTCGGCGAATAACAGAAACAAATTTTGTAATCTGTAGTAACCTGTGTGAGCCTTATCTAGATAAATAATCATCTAGTTGTATACAAAATCGATTGGATGATGATTTATCTTTAAGGTGCGATTTCATGCTAATGTTCGTATTGAGCGTCAGAACCAATACTTCCAGGGCCACCTTTACTAATGAACTAAATGGACTATAGCCCAGGGGCACCGGTGATCCAAGGCCGTTTAAGAATTAAATACGTTGAAATGTTTTTTCTCTTCAATTTTGAAGACAAAAATTTCGTTCGCGGGAATTATTTTTGTTCGTGTTTGCCTCGGTGGAGACCCGGGGTTGTGCCGATTGCAAAGAAATTGCACCCTTCGGGGCTAGGGGCCAAAATTTTTTAGCCCAGGGCGCTCAAGTTTGTTAAGGCGGCCCTGATCACGTGATCGCTCCATGTGACTTTTAGCATCAAGTAGAAAAGCTAAACTCGCTTTAGCTTTTCCGTGCTTTTCTGCTTGGTCACGTGATTTGTTTTGACGCCTAAAACCAGCGTCGACGCTGAAAATCCTGTGGACCGATCACGTGACTGGTTTTGACGCTCGAAACGAGAGTCGAGCGTCAGCACGAAACTGCACCTTTAAGAATAGAAAATTCATTTCTGTATTTATTCGCAATTTGCAGAAATACAGGTTATTTGTGAATAACGCTTTGAATAACAGGATTGTTCATTTATTGCTCGAAAAAGCTGTTGGGATATTTCATCGCGGGGTAAAGCAGAATGCTCGCCCACGGGGTACTGGCCCGAATAGGAGCTGAAATTCGCCTGAGTTAACAGGAATACATAAGCCTGATGGAGGTGACGTGATCGAGTTACGTTTGTGAGAGAGAAAGAGAGAGAAGTGCGACAGACAGAGACAGTTGGCGTGCCACTTCCTTCCATTATGCGATCCTGATACTTCGGACCTCCCGGCAGCAGGGCTGCGACGCGAGGAGGTGGCGATTAAAGTGAAAAAAACGTCGTTTAGAAAAGGACACAGATATTCGGAATATGAAAGTTGCTCTCGCGAGGAGAATAGCCGTCAGGCGACAACAGCTTTTGAAGATAATAGATTTATTATCCAAAGAGAACGAGGAATCGTGTAAAAAATATAGAGGAAGTCAATTTCTGTACAATAAAGTTTTATTACAACAATTATACATGTTACGTTTCACGCTCCAACATATGATTTTCGATGCATTATAGACAATTCAATTTTTCGCCCTTCGAATTGCGAGAATCTACTAACTAATAAGCGTTTAATCTCGCAATTTGTAATCATTTTTATAAAATAATCAGCAGAGTTTCTTATATACAAAATTATAATTCACGATGATTGCATTACAAAACTAGCCCCTGATATAACAGACTATCCGTTTCAGGCGATTCCATCCGGTTCCTTAGATATTCTAACGTGTTGGCCAAATGTTTTTGAATCTGTTCAGTCTCCTCGCTGACTTCTAAATTGGGAAGTTCTTCCCTAATTTTCGCGATCACTTGGTTCAAGATTTGAACAGTTACCTGTAAACAATTGTTTGCTTAACGACTCGTTCTTCTGAATAAAAATAGTGAGAAATAGAAATAATGTTTACCGCTATGTTTGCTTTCTCGTAGAAATAAATGTAATGATTCAGCAGTTCGACGTAAAGTTGCACTTGAACCGATGTATCCATGCACTGACTTGCGATTCTAATACCTTTCTTCAAACAGTCTAATACTTTATTTCCATCTTGCATCTAGAAGAATTGTAGAGATAAAGTTTCCGTTCGTTATAATTATATAACGCTGTTCGTGCGATACTTTAGAAGAATACAATCTCACTTCTTTCCCTCCAGTTGCCAATGATTTCCCCGACCAAAATATATGCGAGCAAGTAGCAACCCCTCTGCACTGATCCGGCTTTCTTAGTAACTTGCTAGCATACAAAGCACATTGGTTACGCACTGGCTCCGCATTCTCTTCGCTGAAGCAGCTCATCTGCTCAAACGTAGCAATGATTAATGTAATAGCTGCCAGCTGAGCCTTGGAATCACTTATTTCGTCTTCGTATATAGAGAACGCTTGACTCATAAATTCATAAGCGACCATTTCGAAATTATCGAAACGTATCTCTCCTATTGCTATCGCACCCTGGAGGAACAGTCTCAACGGTAGTTCAGCTAATTCAGCCTTCATTAGGGCAGTAATAGTAGCGTGGCAAAACTGAAAGATCTTTTGGCACTTCTTTTGCCACATTTCATCCTGCAAAAAGTAATGGTTAAATCCGAATTCAGAGAAATCGTATTATGCCTTAGTAATTTACTAACTTGCTCCTTTAACCCCTTGTACGTGAAAGCTAGTTGATAAGCCTGAAATACTATCGGCGGTAAAGTGTATTTTATTCTCTTATTTCCACCAGCACTGAAGTGCTTTCTAGCGGCACTCAATATCATGTATTGCTGATCAGCTGTCTCAGACTTAAAGTGATGTATCAGTCTGCCAAGTAGGCCTTGCTCTTCTGCGAAATCTTCGGGGTCTTCCTCTATGTTAGGCTGATCCGGCTGATCCTGCACCAAGGGAGACACCATGGAAAGCACAGAATCCACTTGTTCTTGAGTTGCTATTAAAGTCTCGTTTTCCAAAATGTTTGTTATTATATAAATAGCTAATAATTTTCTACCCTCGTAGTCGAAGTACTCTAATAATGGAGCGAAATGTTCCAGTTTCAAGACAGTTAATATATTTTTATAGTTATCTATTGGAATCTTCATTAATCTTACTAACTCTCTCGACACAGCACTGTTATACTCGAGCCTGAAAATTTATTCACACTTGTTATATGCAGTTTTCTGCATACAGAAACTTAATTGAACTGTACCGTTGTATATACATACTTATCAACATTTTGCTTTTGGAATATTTGAACAGTTGTTAATAAAACCTTATCCACATAGTCCACTCTGTCGGGATAACATTTGTGTGCCAAGTTAATGAGAGCTACTTGAAGGGAAACCACATCTTCCGGAGGCATATCTTGTCTAGTCTGCAAAGGAAATCCGTTCCATTAGTGAAAAATTAAGGGAAGGTCAATGACTGTTATGGCAAATCATTTTCAGACTTAAACTTGGTGAGTAAGGATAATTTGTTATTGATAACTTTGATCATATTTATATCAACTGAGTGTAGTATCGAATCATCATAAAGCTTATAAATTAAGTAAAGTTTTTTATTATACATCATTATAACTATACCAACCTGTATAATAGTAGCAATCTGATCACTAAAAACATCAAAGAGCTTTACATCTTGTGGAATTCCTGGCACTTGATTGGGACTTCCGGGTCCTCCTACGCCATCTGATCTTTGACTGAATGCTGCGAGACGGTCTATCAATGAAATGATTATATTCTTCACATTTACACCATTTTGCAACTCGGCGCAGGACTTCAAAAATGCGTTTAATGTTTGTAAATGGAACTCATCGGGGAAAACCTAAATAAGCATAAAAATACATTATTCGCAATCGTGTCGTTACATCAGTTTCAAATATGTTGAAATTTATTTACTTGAATTATACACTCCATAAGATATTCCTGAGCAATCGCATCCCTACAACTGACTACTTGCTCCAAGATCCCAGGTAAAACAAGCTGAAAATCATTCTGTTATTAGTTAGTAATTTAAAAAGATCTAGATTTGAATACATCTGACATCCACCTTTTTATATTTATCTAACGTAACCGACTCCAACTGGCTAAGCCGTACAAGATTAGTTCCCACTAAAATTCTAAGCTCTTCTCTCTCTCGTTCTCTCCTCTCTCTATCCCTACTATGACCTTGGTGTTGCATGCGCACCCATAATTTATTCATTTCTGCGAAATTCATCAAGACAAAATCTATACTGTCACGAACCTAAAGAAAAATACAGAGAATGTAAACATATAAGCTGTATATTCCCCTCTCTTCGATACATACACTTCCATCCAAATCGTCGTCTTCGGAAACATCTGGCAAAATGTTACGAGTACACTGTAGTAAATAATTCCTCAGGAAAAGCCCTCTTAATGGGTGTTGTACGCCTCTACACATTTCCACCAAATCTCTTAACAGATCTCTCTTTAAACCAGGCGTCGTTTTGATATATACTAATCCGACCGTGATAAGCAGATACCTGCGGCACGGAATATATTATCAACAAAGCCTCGTCAATAATGCATGCTGTCCAGAATAATGTATTACATCTGCGTCGTTATGATATCCACGTATCGAACTTACAGTCTAGGGACGATATTGCCGACGTATTGTACCAATTCGTATAAATCTGTGACTTTCCTTCCTTTCTGAAATTCATCCAACAAATAGAGCTCCAAGTGCCTCAGTTCGTCCGTGATAGCCATATCTAAGATTTAATGTAAGGCGGGCTAGTAAATAATTAGAAGAACTCTTTCAAGCTGATTCCACGACGCGCGCTGGCCAATTGAAGTTAATAAGGATACACAGCTCGTAGTAACTCTTGGGACTCAAAAGAGAAGTTCTAAGTTCGCCCAGCATCGTAGAAGCATGCTTCAACGCGTCCATCAACTTGGATTTGTCCAGGCAATGTTTCATTTGAAAAGCTTGCACCTTGACGACGCCGATCGCATCTTCAAGTAGTTTTTCCTGCTCTTCTACTCCGGTTATGGCGGGTGTCATTGGCTGCGAGAAAAACAAAGATACCTACCAGGAATACCAGGTAGTACCACGCTAGGTAAGCCATTCAACGCAGGCATGCACTATTTTATAAAACGCCAAGAGCCGAGCAAAAAAAGCTGCGAATCTATCCGCCTTCGATAACTATTTAAAAAGAAAAGCATGTAAGCGGCAAATAATTCACTGATATCACTACGAGCTTACGACAAATTCCTGCTGAAAGTAAAATAGAATCTCCAAGATTCAACGACGTTCGCGCAATTTTTTATTAACACCGAAGGTTATAACCGACGGGAAACTGTCGCACAATAAAAGTAGAGCGTTACACAAACATTTCTTCCAATACACTCGATCGGGGATAAAAAAAACTATCAATCGGACTTTAAACATTCGCCGAGTTGTTTAACATAAACATCGAAATTTCTTGCGACAGTTAACCCTAATGACATTAAGATAACTTTCTTGACGATAGTTGCGTGTATTTTTCGTCAAACTTGATTGGCGTTTAGTCAATTGATTACGCAAGCAAGGGTTTCACATGCTTCTTGAAATTGAGATCATCAGATCTGTACTTACCATTTTCTTTTCTAACAAACCGAACGCTCGCTTCCCGCACTTGAAACACCCAGCGACGAAAGTGACACGCTTTGCACACCAATATATGCGTTAGTTATATATACAGAGAAGAAACGACATTCCTATACACACCATCAGACGAAACTTGCTCGCATGTATGTATGAACGTGTGTGCAACTTAGAAATTAATGAAAAGTGCCTCTGTAATTCTGACGAACTTGTATCGTTTCATTATAAGATTAATATTTCGAATTTAAGAGAAACTTTCAATGCGTCTTCCTCTACTAAACTGCATGTTTCTCCTACTGTTCGGATCTAGTTGTTCGGTGTGACAAATGAGCATCTGTTATCTTTATCGATTTCAAGGGTTTTTATTTACAAATATTATACTTATGTTACTGTACATGTACAGAACTACGTCTGAGAGTAATCGTCGCGTACAAAATTATCCGAGGAGAGCGTACTCGCAGTGACCTGCTCCTATTGAATAAACAATTTTCTCTGTGAATCAGAATCTTTTATGCGAGCCGATCATAAACTGTAATATATCAATTAACCTTAAGCGAATTCATATAAATATCCAGTTCATCCTCTGTCTGAATTTCGTTTGTATCTTCGGATGGATCTAGAACTTCGGGAGATTCCGAATCAAAGTATTTATCTTCTTCGTCTTGCGATCGAATGTCTATGTTATCGTACGCTTCGTTGTTATCCACCGAGCTGAAAGAATTAGAGAAGTATTTAGCATGTATGGGTAAACAGAGGCGTTGTTAAAAGCGAAAACGTCTTGTAGATACCTGTAATCGAAATCTAAGTCTTTCCCCTCCAAGAAATTTTGATACATATTGCTAACAAATTCTTCTTTGAGTATTTGTTTCTCCGCTGTCGAGATGCCGCTTGGAATTCTACCTCCTTGCCTGGCCACATTCTGATGCTGCGCCTTGGTCTCTGGTTCGGATAGTCGACCCCAATGAGTGTTTTCTATGATTTCGTTTAAACGGTCCGAAAGACAATTCTCATTTTCCTCTTCGTCCGATTCAGTTTCTTCCAACACGTTATCCTCTTCCTCCTCCTGTAACCTTTGTTTCTCTTTGACGATGTCTCTGTCGATACTCTCCATTAAAAGATTTACAAAGGTAATATTCTTGGTATCTATATTGTCCCTCCTTTTCTTTTGTTCTTCGGTCATATACCGTCCAACCAGATGATCGTACAGCAACGGATTTCGTTTCATCATCTCGGTTTCACTGAAATACTCTCCCCGCTCGACTAAAGTCTTCAGAGCCTGATATCTCCTGTTCCTTACGTCGGTCTGTCTTGTTGAATTATTAAAGAATCTTTGTAATCTATTAATATGGTGGGCAACTTCGTAATCTTCGTTTTTGGTTTTCTCAAAGTATTTTAAATGTTCCTCCTTCATGTAATGCCCAAACTTAGATAGGAACAAACAACAGCTCTTTCCCAAGACATTACGAGCTATCGTTAATTTCTCTTCAAGAGTCAAGTCTGGATCATCCTTTTGCTGGCTCTTAAAGATCGCTTTGCTTTTAGCTACATGATTTAGTAATTCTTCTAAATCTGTGTTGTCCTCTTCTTTATTCAGAATACCTTCTCGCGGGTCATTATCTTTTTCATTTAATATCATCTCCGGTACGTAATCTTGCGTGTTTTCCTTCTGATTCATCTCTAACCTAACTTATGTCCTTTAATTTATACATAAACAGACAGCCTGAACACCATAATTAAGCGGATAGAACTGTAGATTTCTTTGTAAATAGTTTCTTTTATATTGTAGCTGCGTATTCATTAATATTTCGATACATATATCGCGAGAAATTGCATATTAAATTCCCGTTTTTATCGCGACGTTCTCCCTTTGTCGGATTGGCAACACGCCGACCGCTATCAAATGCGTCATCGACTGCCACTGACTGTCAGACACTTAACCAAGTAAACCAGGAATCCTTCGGGAAATCCGAAACATAATACTTGGCGAAACGCGTAGTAAATATTAAGAAATACACGTATGTTGTTGTCGTATAAAGCAGGATATATGTTCGACAGGTAAGTAGTTTTTAATACGATAGATCTTTCGTTACAAAAGTCGCTTCGAAAGTAAAATTGTCCTGAAAGCATTGCCTCCGTAATTTGCAATTGAAAATAACTTGTTTAGAATGACAAGTAATAAAATCAATGTAATAGCAATAATTGTTGCACGTAATACTCGATTCGAGTATGAAACTTATATTTTACGATTGTGTGGTTGTTCAGCGCTGTTTCTTTCCTTAGATTTTTCGTAGCTTTAAAATATGGATAATAATTGGTTAACCGATGGTGGCGGAGAAACCTGGAAATGGAATTGGACAGAGTTTTGTGGATACCATGGAGGCATTAAGCCGTTGAATCCAGATACAAATGATCTCGATGTCTGCTTCCAACAACTTTGCCTCCAGGTGATTCTATATCAGTAGATTAATTTCTTCTACGTATAGCTCGCATATGTCGGCAGACTTTATATTTATTCAGCATTTTTCTTGTAACTTTCAGATTCCAGTTTTATTTTGTATCGCAATAATATCCGCCTATCATTGCGGTAAAAGAAATCTATATCCCCCTCGTCATTTCGGCTCTAATTATGTCCTAAACTTGAGAGTTTTAATTACGGTGTGCCTTGTGATCCTTCCTATAATTAAAGCATATATAATTCTAACTAATACTACTATTGATCCACCGAATAATGTGGCATCTAGTAATAATTTGATGCTACGCCACGGGAATATTATGACGTCGAATAATGATTCGGATTTAGCCTTCAACATGTCAAATATAATATATCAGCTAAAAGATGGACTGGATCGTACTATTAACTTTTCAAAATCACTGTTCTTCCCAAAGGGTCGTGTAGAAAATGTAACCGAACCTTCTCTTACCCTCGATACGCAAGATTACAATCCAGCATTAACTGCAGTCGAGAACACAATTACATCCGCCAAACCTATCGATTACCTCGTGGCGGGTACGGAAGGAATAGCATGGGCTGTTCACATCTGTTTCATATTAAGCTTGAGGAGAGGGAGGGACTTTAATCCACGGGGTCCCGTGTCGGTTCGAGCATTGATATTCCTATTAATCGTCATTTCTACATTATTACTGCGAAGTCATATGAAACATACTCCGCAAGATGTTTTGCCCAATTTGTCGCTGGGATTTAGTATCAGCGTAGTCACTCTACTAATACTCTATGCTATAACGCTGATACCGGGTCATAATAGTTTACAAGATATGAGATCATCTCGATTTAACGAAGTAAGTGATTATAAGTTGTTTGCTTCCGATATAGTGGTTCATAGTATTATCAGTGACTAGCGTTTCTACGTGCTTGTCGATGCGAAAGATTTCGAACGTACGTTGCCGAGTACACGTGCCGTTAACAAATTGACTGTGATATCGGAAAGCATGGATTATTAAATAAACACAGATATCACAGATCGGTGAAAAATATGTTCGTAGATAGGAGAGCGGACTGCGCTGTTGAGTACTCCTAATTCTTCTTACGTAAGATTCCCAGAGGAGCAAGACCCAATTTACCTTGGGACTGCTATGGAGAATGCAACGACAACCTCTAAGCTCTCGTTTCATTGGGTGCACCTTTTACTGGAGAAGGGTGTTCGCGGGGTATTAAATCATTCGGACGATCTGTTCGATTTACCAGAATATGTCAGTACCAATACGATCAGTCGGAAGATCGATAAATATTTGCAAACTACGGTAAATTCAAGATTCCGTTGTCTCTGCTCCCCCAGAAAGACAGAAGCTTCGATTCTTAAATGCATAATACTGTATTATAGCCCAGCGATGTTAATAACAGAATGGAAAATACTGAATTAATGACGGAGGGAGATGTAAAAATTATTAGAAACGAAATGACATTGTTTCGTTTATTACATAAATGCTTCGGTTGGCAATTTTATTCAGTCGGAATATTAAAATTTATTGCCGACTGCACTACATTTATGGGACCAATATTGTTGAATAAATTGGTCGGGTTTGTCGAAGACAAGAACGAACCCATTTCGTATGGATATTTGTACGCGTCGTTGATATTTATTAGCGCTTTAATAGGTACGCATCAAAGTATGCCAACTAATCTTGGTAGAGAATGTTTAATGCTTAAACTGATTTCCTAGAAACATAAGAAATTTTATAATTCAGTGCGTTTGGTACAAGGCAGAATTTTTTTATTTTAGGGGCTTTTTGCAATGCCCACTTTACATTTTGGATGTCTATCGTTGGCCTAAAAATTCGCTCCACGGTCATAACTTTATTGTACAGAAAGACTTTGCACTCCTCGAGCGTTCAATTAAAACAGCAATTTAACTTCGGAGAGATAATTAATTTCATGAGTACAGATTGCGATAGACTTGTCAACAGTTGTCCAAGTTTTCATGCATTTTGGAGCATACCATTACAGGTAATTTCTTAGTATAGCTCTATACGCTTTGTTTCGCATTACAGTAGTAGTTGTAAGATATTATTATTAGAGACTTGATGTTTGCTAAGAATATATTCGACTCTCTGCGATGGGCAGATAAGAATTCCTTATATGCATATCTTTTCAGTTAGTTGTGACATTGTATCTTCTGCATGAGCAAATAGGGATTTCATTCTTAGCTGGTGTTTCTTTTGCGATAGTGCTTATACCCATAAATAAAGTAATAGCAAATCGAATTGGGAAACTTAGTACGAAATTAATGGAGCACAAGGACCAAAGGGTCAGGCTTACAGGTGAAACACTACGCGGAATAATAGCGATTAAGCTGAATGTGTGGGAAGATCATTTCTTGTGGAACATTATCAGTTAGTATAATTTCGTCTACACGAATTTATTTCCGGCCATGGGTCTTCACGTATGACTATTTATCCTCTTCTCTTGCTTAGAATTACGGGAGAATGAGATTAAATATTTAAAAGGTAGAAAGTATTTAGACGCACTGTGCGTGTACTTTTGGGCTACGACACCAGTGTTGATTTCTATTTTAACATTCGCTACGTACGTACTTCTTGGGAATACTCTCGATGCGAAAACAGTTTTCACTAGTATGGCACTGCTGAATATGCTAATAGGTCCGCTAAACGCATTTCCATGGGTTTTGAATGGTCTTACCGAGGCTTGGGTATCTCTAAAACGAATTCAAAGAATGTTAGATGTAAGTGGAAACTGCAATCTACTAATAAAGCTTAGAGTACTGGACAGTTCTAATTTCTAAATATTATTTATTCCAATTCTATCTCATAATAGTTATCAGACGCAGATATGTCATCGTATTATTCAGAAGCGCCAGTCGGTGTAGATTTAATGCTTCAGAACGTGCTGCTGGGTACAAAGAAGCAACAACTTGTGGAACAGAATGATCCTGACGCAGCTAAAAATATTTCATCGCCATCTTCTAGCTCGGAATCTAGAAAAACTATCACTTTTGAGGGTGACGGCTCTTTTAGTTTGCAGGATATCAATATTACAGTTCCGAAGGTAATGGAACCATAGCTGATCTTGATTTCTGGAAGTTTTATAAGCCGAGTGATTTTGTTCTAGGGCCAGTTAATTGGGATTATGGGAGAAGTGGGTGGTGGCAAGTCGCTGCTTTTAGATGGCATTTTGGGCGAAGTTACTAAAAGTCGTGGGACAATAGCAGTGAGCGATGTTGAAAAGGGTTTTGCGTACGTAAGCCAGAATCCTTGGCTGCAACGAGGTACCATTCGAGATAATATTCTTTTTGGGAAAACGTACGATTACAACAAGTACAAGTGAGTATCGAATTGCAGAAAACAGACGTTGCGAAATAATCCAATACAAAACGCTTGGTATTCTTCAGGGCTATCCTAAAAGCATGCGCTCTTACGGCTGATTTAAATTCCTTGCCGAAGAAAGACCTAACGCCCGTGGGCGAGGCAGGGAATACTTTAAGCGGAGGTCAAAAGACGCGAATTTCTTTGGCACGAGCTGTGTACGCGGACAAAGATATTTATTTATTGGACGATGTTCTAGCCACTCTAGATCCAAAAGTCGCCAGCCATGTATTCGAGCACGTTGTTTTGGGCATGTTGAAAAGCAAAACGGTATTACTATGTACTCATCAAACCCAGTACTTGATACATGCAGATCTGGTAGTAGAAATGTCGAAAGGCAGGATCGTTAAGCAGGGTGAACCGAGCGAAGCTTTACCCGATTTAGAAGACTACTTATTATCTTCGGAATCTATGGACTCAGACTTGGATATTACATCTATAAACGATTTACCGAGAGAAGCGGACCGAACCCACAGAGATCACGACGATCCTTTCCTCAACAAAGAGTTCTCAGAAAAGGGAACTGTACGTCTCGGGGTATATGCCTGCTACACGAACGCCGTGGGCCGCTATTTAGCAATATCGATAGTTCTCTTGATGTTTTTAATGCAAAGTTCTAAGAACGTCACAGATCTGTGGCTATCGTATTGGGTCACTCACACTAATACCACAGCAAGCAACACTACGGATAGATCAAAGACTTTGCGATTAGAATCCTTCCTTGACGAGTACAGTCTAACTACTGATTATTATTTAACAGTCTATGCAATACTAGCTGTGTTTAATACACTCTTCACGCTTATGAGGGCATTTGCGTTTGCATATGGCGGGGTTCAAGCGGCTATCGCTATCCACAAGCAGCTTCTAAGAGTTGTTATTCGGGTATGTAAAGCACGTAAGAAACAAACCTCGAATTTTCTACATTCTCAACTGAACGTAACATGTACTTGCAGGCCAAAGCTGTGTTTTTCGACATTCAACCCTTCGGTAGAATCATAAACAGATTTTCATCCGATACATACACGATTGACGACTCCCTCCCCTTTATCGCTAACATATTATTTGCACAACTATTTGGCTTGTTCGCAACAGTTATCGTCACGACCTACGGTTTACCATGGATACTCTTAGTACTAGCTCCACTTGTGCCGATTTACCACTGGATTCAGAATCACTATAGGTACAGCGATTCCTTCGATTTGGGAACGTTAAAGAGGCGTGTTGCTCTATTAAACATTTTCCAGGCTAACGTCAAGGGAATTGAAGCGGTTGTCGAGCGCAGCTCTTTCGCCGTTATACGCGCACTTCAACGAGACCCTGCACGGACTATCCACTATCAGAGCTTTTCGCACCGTGTCTCGTTTCAAACAGGAGAACGAGCTTCTGCTGGAAGTCAGTCAGAAAACGCAATTCGCGTCGATCGCAGTGAGCCAGTGGCTCGCGTTGAGATTGCAACTTATTGGGGTTGCTCTTTTAGCAGGGGTAAGCAACATAGCTGTTATACAGCACCAGTATAACATAGCGGACCCTGGCTTAATAGGTCTTGTTATCGCTTACTCCTTATCCATAACTGGATTGTTATCTGGCGTGGTGAACGCGTTTACCGAGACAGAGAGGGAGATGATCGCGGTCGAGCGGGTGAAACAGTATTTAGAAAGCATCCCCGTGGAAACTGGGAAAGGAGATAATCCGCCGTATGCTTGGCCAAGCCAGGGTGTAGTCGAGTTCAGAGAAGTTGTCTTGAAGTACAGGTAATTAATAAGATCAATTTAATAAGATCAAGGCTTGCATTCATTGTAGATTGTTAATACTTAACGGCAAGTGTATTTCGCAGCGATCATTTGGTGCCGTCCTTGAATGCTGTAACTTTCGTTACGCGGCCGGCAGAAAAGATCGGAGTTGTCGGGCGCACAGGTGCTGGAAAAAGTTCGTTGTTCGCTTCGTTGTTCAGATTGCGGGAGATCACTTCTGGAACTATACTGATCGACAACGTTAACATACAAACTCTACAGCTGAACGCGTTAAGGTAACGTTTTTGTTAACACTTGGAAACTCTGTTTTGATAATACAAATACATCTTTTTAGATCGCGTTTAGCTATTATACCTCAGAGCCCGTTTCTCTTTTCGGGTACCATTCGAGAGAATCTCGATCCTCTGAATCAGTACCCGGATTTGCATATATACAAGGCGTTAGAGAAATGTATGGTTCATTCGTTAGTGTATCGCCTGGGAGGGCTTGGTGCAACTTTAGATGAGAATGGTAACAACCTGAGCGCGGGTCAGAGGCAGCTGTTCTGTTTAGTCAGAGCAGTGTTGCATAACGCCAAGGTATCGCTATCCATTCTTCTGTTACTAATCTTTTGCGGGTTCGAATTTCGTGTGACATTAAGTTTCTACTCGCTCGCAGATTGTCTGTATCGACGAAGCCACGGCGAACGTTGATCAGGAGACGGATAAATTTATTCAGACGACGATAAAGTCTTCCTTCCAGGCGGCCACGGTGATCACTGTGGCGCATAGGATAAGGACGATCATGCACTGTGATAGGTACGGTAGCCTTATTATTCGCAGCTCGCGCTTATAATTCATGACCGTGCACGTTTTAGAGTTCTTGTGATGGGGGACGGGGAGGTTCTAGAGTTTGACGAGCCGAATCTTCTGATTCAAAATGTCGATTCCCACTTCTATCAGCTGGCGAGTCAAGAGTTCTCCGACAAGGAGTGAAAGTGATTACGCACCATCCGACAGGAATATTTATTTCTTCGCATCTGACGAACTCTTATACGTGCCAGTATAATGTGTCATAGTATTACGATTACTGACTGCATATGGCGCAACGCGTCCTGTATATTATCGTTAAGACTGTATTTTAATCTGTAAAATGTAATTATTTTTGTACAAAACTGCGAGGACTGTATCATAGTCGGTGAGGTTACAAATAGCGCGGTAATTTAGTAAATACGTTACGAGATTGTGATAAGACACGAAGCTTTCCCTTGTCTTCTTTATTTACATATTTACTTTGTACCTAAGTAAAGCTACGCCGCAGATCAGACTACCTCGTTGTAATCTTTTATACAACCGACAATATACTCGTGAATTCATCGAAATCGATGTACCCTTTCTTGCGACGATCCAGTTCCTTGAATACCGTCTGCCAGACGAGCGACGGTAGCTTCAGATCAACGGATTTACTGGCGGAACAGAAATCCTCTAATACTAAAAATCCTTTGTCTACAAAAAGTTTCTGACTTGGTTACTCGTGAACGTTTTAGTTCGGTAGACGACAGTTACATACAATCTTTATCCAGCAAGGTGAACAACATCTCCGCGTTAACGCTCGAATCATTCGAGAAACACTTCTTATATACCCAATGTTCAAACTCTTCGTAGGAGATTCTATCGGCAGACCGAAACACCAGTTTCACCTCCACCTGAAAGTAAACGCAGTGATATCATTCCTTTAAATGTCTATGCTCTATTCAGTCATTAAGACCCGCACTTTGTCCGGGCAGTATCCAAAGACAGCCGTCATCGCGACTTTATACCGCCGTTTAATCAACGAACCCTCGGCCTCCGCGTCAGCGTAGTCGAAAGCCTAAGTTAGCAGAGCGCTCAGCCGTAAATCCCATTATTCCTCCCATCGCTGTGTCATTTTACCTTTCTCGCGCGCTCCTTGCAAACGTTCGGCGTCATCCCTCCCTGCCGAGATGAATGCCCAGCTGGAAGGAAACTTCCTTGAACGACTTCCATATTAAGGGATTCCCGATGAAAGCGAGGCGTTTGCTCGTCGCGTAACGCGAGAGGCGCGTATCGGTCTTTCACGCGAGTAACTCGACCGGCACGCATTATATCGTAATTAAAGCGTGGCTCTCCTTTCAGCCGGCGGTATTTTGTAATATTCATCGCGGGGCCAATTAACGCCGCCGCGGGACACGCACACGCCGCCAGCCGAATGACATAACGTCTGGCAATATCCGGCGTATTCAGCCGTCGCGTTTTCGCAGTCTCTGTCACCGTTCTGAGCCGCTGAAAACTAATGAGCTGTAACCCCGGCTGATTTTGCTTCCCGTTTTTTAATTACCCGCCATTTAAATCCGTTCAGCCCGTTCTCTTCTCCAGCGGAGAAGCGATATTATTTTCCATACGGCCATCCGCAATGGGCGAAACGCACGAGAGAACACCGACCGTCTGCGTTTCATATCGCTAATGATGTTCGTTTCGCGCGATCGTCTGTCGTCTATTCTCGGCTCCGTCGCCGACAACGATTTAACGAAATTTTTACAGAAACCTCACCCCCTACCTGCGACAGCCGGGTGAGAGAATAATGCGCCGATCCTCCAGCCTCAATCGTCAGATTCTCGCGGTTTCAATCGAGCAGGATAATCACAGAGATCCGCGTGACGCGTCCAAGGGAAGCTAGACGACGGATCTGCCACACACTGGTATCGACCGCCTCACGATCGAGAGGACTATAAAAAATAGAGGACTCTTTTCCGATGCTTCAAGTTCCTCCAGAATTCAGCCGTGTCCCGTTCCCCGAAAGAAGCCACGAATCCAGTAATTTCAGGACGACTGGCCAGAACAGATGGGAATCTAGCGTCGGCGCGGCTCTGTTTTTTCTTCCCTCCCCGCTTTGTAGGAGCCGCCTTTGAAACATGTGCGCTTCCGGCGCGAAGCACAGGCAATCTCGGCTGAAAAGCAAGACTTACGGGAGGCGTTATGTCATCGGCCGATACTCTCTGACAGGTCATAAAACCGTGCGGGCATGGAGAGCGTTACGCTCCCCTCGTAAAGGATAAGTTTGCGGTGTGTGTACGGCCGCGAAGCGTCTGGCTACTAATTTGGAAAAACCTCACGGACCTCTGCTCCTTTCGGAGGAGAACAGATACTATTTAGAAATATTCTCGAGTGGTTTTCGGCTGGGCCGCGAAGAGGAGTCGCTGGAGCGTCGGCCGGCTCTAGGTTGAAAAGGAAAAGCGGATTCGACGCGCCCCCCGTGAAATATTTGAAATTTCATCTTGGATGTAGCTCGTCTCGTGACATAGGCGGTGCGGCAGCCCTTCGCTCTTGCGCGTCTCGCTGGGCACTCGAGGCTTGAAGCACAGTCACTAGCGTGGGGGGCTTGCCGGCTACCCCGAAAGTGCACCTATCAAGGGTTGGTTCAACGAGCATACAGCCCTAGAGACCCTTGCTATCGCGGAGACTGCGCGCCGCCCTTTCGAAACTAGCTCGCGTTTATTATCGCATTCGGGCGCAATTCCGTTTCCGGCTAGGCGGGCCCGCCGAATCGGATCGGACGGAAAATATGTATATCCGGCAACCGTCGTAACGAGCCGCGATATTAACGTGTAATTTACCCCGCCACCCTCGGCTAAATTGCGTGCGTTATTTAACCGCGCGATCTCCGCGCAACGAGTATCATCGAATTTGTAAATTAGAGACGTGGTGATTATATATACACTTAGGTACATACGACCACCGACGTTGCATCGAGCGGCACCGCGGCCTCTGTGCCGGTGAAGGGTGTCTAGGCCTCCGTTCACCCTTGAAGTTACGCAGAAAATATGCCAGTGTTGTTTGAACGAGGGGTCCCGGGATGGATAAAGGAGGCAGGCGGCGGCGCACGATTGCCAGCGAACACCACGGAAAAACGTTAACTAGCGATCGCGAGCCCTCCCCGAACGGTATTCTCCTCTGGGAGAAAAATCTCGATCATTCGACACGGGCAGCGGCGTGGCGAGCTCTCTTCCGCGTGGTGAGCGCGCGGCACGTCAACCCGAGTGGCTGATTACGCAGCAACGGGCCATATATTTGCATTAGCCCGCGAGAGTCACCCATAACTCATTACCGTTCCAACAATTCTCTTTCGTCAGCCGGCAACGCGACGGCCGCATAAATCACAATTTGCCCTAGTGCTCGCAGGTGGACAGCACTACCACGCGATCGCGCGCGCTCTCTTCCCCCGCGGAAACTGTAATGATTGAGCGTGGCGTATTTAATTGACTCAGACGTTACAGCCGTCCTTGGTAATTACGGGAGCGTAATAACGATCGCTCGACATTTCGCGCCGGCTGCTCATCCCCGTCGACGAGCATCGAGAGAGCGGCTCCGCCGCGAACAATTGATCCCTTTCGGTCGATCGAAGGGGAGATCGATGCCCCATCGAGGAGATGGAACTGGTTCAACGTGTTACGTGCCGGAGGGTGCCGATTATTGGCCGTGGCTTTCTTTCGCTCTCGCAAACACGCTCGTAATTTTGGACATGGGGCGCCGCGGCGCGAACCGAGGAGACGCCGACGCGCCGCGTGTTGACACAACGACCACGGGCGGCCCGTGTTTGTGGAACAATGTCCCCGCGGTATTACTAGGAATAAAAACAAAAAAAAGGGGGAAAAAGGGAAGAAAAGCGGGATAGACGTGTCAGCAGACGAGTGTAACGTCTCTCATATCTCCATTAAGTAAGGCAAGACACAGCCGGATAACGGATATAACGGGCGCCGGCTACGGCTTTTACCGTGATTAGTGCACGGTGCAATGGGAAGCTTCGTACGGGGTACAGAGGTGCGTGGCAACCTTCTCGCATATTCCACGCATATAGTATAAATGCGTTTGCAATATTAACGCGCGCGCGCATGCCTGTCTCCATGGTCATGGATCTTGAACTCTAGGTTCGTTCATATTGGGTCCCTCCCTCGAGGGAGAGTACGCGTCGCTCTGAAATGTCTTGGTCTTTTTCTATCGTCCCTTTTCTCCCGTCGACGAGAACGCGCGCCGTGCAAATGAAATCCTGCGACGTTGAGTCCATTAAGTCAATGTTCGGTTTCCACCGCGCAACGGTCTTAATAACGTTCGCGTCCCCTGAATGGGGGTTGCAGGGGCGCGTCGTCCTGTTTTTCACGCGTGAAACCCTTATCGCCTGTCGCGTAAGTCTTATTATGCTTCGGTAGAATAAAAAGAAAGGAGAAGAAGAAGGGAAAAAGGAAAAGCAACTTCTGAATTTCCATCAAGGATCGTCGAGACGAGGTTTCGGTCGAAGCCTCTTCTATATAACCGTGCGCGTTCTCTGTCGCGACACCAGGCGGTGCGCGCATTATACGGTCTGTCGCGACGAGAAATAGCAGAGACACGAAGGTCTTCTACATTTACTTCTGTGTCCCCGTAGAATCATTACTACGTCCCGGGCTAAGCGAAGCGCACGGGCGCCTGTTGACGGCAACCGTTGATGCGTTAAAGGGGCGAGGAGATAAGGTTTTTTTTTTCGCGAATTATGAAGGCGCTCATTCATTACGTCGTCCCGTAATTGACGAGTCGCCGGGAAGAGGATGGCGGCAGTATCAACAACGCTCTCTTCCCGTCCGGATCCCATCCGCGCCGGTGGGGGGTGATATTTTTTTCCAAATACCTGCACGAACGGTCGCCGGCAATTAACCGGAATCACTCATCGATCGGCGTCGGACAATGGAAAAAATTGCGCCCGAGGCAAACGCGTTTACGACGGCGACGTAATTAAATTCAGAAGAGTGCATCGGCGCGGCAAACGTTAGCCAGGGATCAGATTCGATTTCGTAATTCATTAGCATAGAATTTCCGGGGAGCTATGCTTTGTTCGGCCGGCATTATAATAATTTAGTACGGTACTATTGAGCGGGACTGGCGATTGGCTCAGTCCGGTCTGGCACAATTGGCTTCCACCTGATGCGAAATAGATGCAACTCCGAGCGGATGGAGTCCGTTCGTACCATGCCAAATGCGGCGCAGATAGTAATTGGATTCCCCTCTCTGTAGGATCCCTGCGTATGGTCAGCAATAAAAAGCGACATGCATATTACGCGTAATATAGAGAGAAATTTAGCCGGGACCACTGGTGGACCGTGCGCAAAGAAATCTTTAAAAACCGTGAAGCAAGCGGAAATACCTACGCGGTAGGAATTCGTTACATCCAATTGAATTTCAGTAGATATTGGGATCGGCTAATGGCCCCGATGAATTACTAAGATTAAATTTACTTTCTGCGCGGAGTACGCGTTCGCTTTTAACGAACAAACCGACCCCGACGAAATGTTTCCGTTCGCGTTGCTTCCCTGGAATTTATATTTTTTTTTCAACGTCTGTAAAACGTATCTGTTAAAGTTTCGATTTTACCCCTTCGTCGTTCGCTCTGCTGGCAATTGACAGGCTTCGTTTTATGCATTGATTACAATCATCTCGGTGAAACGTTGTCCCTTTATCTACCAAGAGGGACGGTAATTAAAAGCAGGGTAAAAATCGATCGATCTTCCCCGGGCGATCTTGAAACTGTATATCCGTTTCCTTCGATTCCTCGTGCGAGCGACGCGTTTGGTGGCCTGCGACGTCGACAGGGGGCTTCGAGGCGAACACTTACTCGTTTACAGAGCACCCTCTCGCTTTTATCCTCCTGTTAATCTCTCCTGCTCGTCTCGTATCTGGTTTCACGCCGCCTCCCCGCGCGGGCTTTGGCGTTAAATGAGAGCTGACAAAAACACGTGTAACTTTCAATTGGCTGAGCAGTCGCCCGAAGATTCTCGGCGGGGTTCCTTAATTGGGTTAAATAAATTCGTTCGGGTAGCATGTGCGTACGCAGCGGGACGGGGCTCGGGTTTGTGTGGGCGCACACCGAGTCCCAGGACACGCGCCCGAGCGCCGTAAGACGAACCCTCTTGGGCGCGTTCGTGTTGTTCCAAAGGGTTGAAATTGAACGGGGGCCCCAGGTCCAGGAATTCGATAAACGAAACCCTCCCCCGTGGAAAATTTATTTACCTAACTAGGCTAGGCGATCGAATGGTCGGGGGGAGGACGACTCGACTCGACAATCGAGACAATCGGGTTGGCCCCGACATCCC
Source organism: Andrena minutula (assembly GCA_929113495.1). Taxonomy (NCBI): domain Eukaryota; kingdom Metazoa; phylum Arthropoda; class Insecta; order Hymenoptera; family Andrenidae; genus Andrena; species Andrena minutula. The sequence goes on along the minus strand of OV815996.1, from coordinate 7,709,856 downwards.
TGTGCGTGGCTCTATAAATATTTAAAGCCGCCACTGGTGGCTCGCGAATTGCATTCGCGACGATATTCCAATGCCTGTTAACGCGACAAGGTCCTGCATTAAAACGTGCTCAATATCGGCGACGGGCCGTTACGGTGGCCAGATTGAAAAAGGTAACGACGGAGGAGCGCGAGGAGGATTCGAGGTGAACGAGGGAACGTCTGGCTGACTGGCGGAGCTTCCGCTCGGAACCAAGGACTCCCCGTTTTAATGGAATAAAGGAGCGCCGGAGAGTACCGGTCTCCCCCGCGGGATCTCGCTTGTAAACGATATTATTACGAGGTCGTGTTAAAATATTGCGACGCGCGGCGGATGTTTCATTTAGTTCGACGATTCAGAAAAGAGGGATGTTTCGGCCCTTCGCTGGGCTTCCACCCGACAGCGGTGTCTGCATTTATAAAATGCTGTAGGCGCGGAGGGAGGTTGGAAAAATGCGCGCTCGCAATATCGCGGAGAGCAGCGGCGCGTGATCGTTTAATATATTTCATATATAACGGATTCATTTGGCGGAGTGCGAAGTTTGGCGTCTTGCTTCCGCGTTGTTCCGCGATAAACCGAGCCCGGCTTTTAAAACAACGCGGCTGAACTCGACGCGGCAGCTAACCCCCACCGAGTGTCTGTCGAGCTCGGTGGAAACGCAAATTTTCTCGTGTTTCGCTGTTGCTAGGAGGCAACGTTGGGTGGCGAGAAAAGTTCAATCGATCCCCGGTAACCCCATTAACGAGGATTCGTCGCGGAATCCCCCGAGCCCGTCCTTTCGAGACATGTCCACGGGGAACAAGAAGGTGCAGCGCAAGATCAAGAAGATCACCGAGAAGGACAAACGCATGGCACAGCTGGAGAAAGACATCGCTCGATTGGAATACGAGAACGGCCAGCTGAAGCGCGACAGTGCCGACTACGAAAGTCGACTTGCCGCTTTCGTCGGCCCGGTACGCTTTAACAAAGACTTCCCGGCGGTGAACCGCGTGCTGCGATCGGTAGCGGAGAAGAGCGTTCCGCTGAGGCCCGAGAAGCATTCCGACGATGTGATGCGCGCGGGGATCGTCGGCGCCAGTGGGCCAGGCAAGAAGAAATTGTCCCCGAAACCGATGAGTTCCAAGAAGCCGATCTCGAAGAAGTGACTCTTGTTCCCCGTGGGCTCGCGCTCGCTAGCAAAAAATTTCCAAAAAGGGGCCCGTTCGACGCTGACATTTTCGAGACCGTCATATCGAACGCGAGTCTCGAAAGGCGATAGGTTCAAGCGACGGACTCTTTCGGCCATTAAACGGTCTAACCATGCGTCAAAATTAATCGAAGAAAAATTCTCGGTAGCGAAGCAACGCGGTTATGCCAACGCATATGCAAGTGGTACCATGCCGAGAGAAGCAAACGATAGAGAAGTGCGTGAGGAAAGTAACATGCCCCCAAGGGAAGCCTAAGAAGAAACAGATCCGAGAGGTGCCATGCCCGGCGTCAGAGCGTAAGAAACCTCGGGGCCGCGATGAAGAGGTACCGTGTCCAGCGATGGAGCGCGGAAGAAACGGCGGTCAGCACGTATCCTGTCCAGGAAAATCGCAGAAGACTGTACCTTGCCCGGCGGGGGAACGGAAGAGATCACCTAAAGTGTGTCCTAAATGCGAGTACGACCGGATGGAGAAGCTGGAGTGGGAAGTGAGGCATGATTTCTGTCGACACTCACCGATCGGCTACCTAGAAGCTATCTCTCACGCGATATCTTATTCGTAGGTGTACCAACTGCGACGGGAGATAGAGTGCATGAAAGAGGACCGAAAGACGGCCGAAAAAGCCGTGGAGAGGGCGATCATCCGGGGCGCCCGTGCTCTCGGGGGGAAATTTAAGCCCGTTGTTCCGGAATCGATTGAAAAACTTTTGGATAGTTGCGATAGCGATGGCTCTTCGACGTCACACTCGATCAAGGTATGCTCGAACAGAGCCAGGTCGGGCCCCGCAGCCGGTCACTTCTGCGTGAATAGACCGGCGAAGAAAGAGAAGTTCGATTACTGCAAGTAGCCCAGTCATCGGTTAGACACGTCTAAAAAAAAAGGAAAATAATCGCGCAATGTTTGCCGGGGAAGCAGCTGTCGGCGCCGCGTTTTCAAATAAAGTGAAACCCGATATTGATTGTAAGTAATTACTTCGCCGCGATAGGGATGAATGGGGACAAACCGACAAGCAAATTGTCGCGGTGCCGTTGTCGGCTGCAGACGATTTTATCGCGTGGTAATAATTTCCTACGTAACGCGTTAATTAATAAACGGGTAAGAGCGCCGGTTGGACCCGGGCGTCGATTTAATTACACGTAACCGTACGTACGCGACATACGCACTACTCGTGCTCTACTCTCCACGCAGACTTCTAGCGCCGTTCAAACTGGCGTCATTAACACTGATAATATTCTCCGGGCCACTCGACTTACCGGGAAACGCGGATACCGCCGCGGCGCAACGGGCGCGTGGAAATAATTAACGGGGCTGCCAAAGAAACGCTTTGTTACTGGCGGGAGGAGAGAAACGATTTCGCCTGTATAATCGAGGAACGCGAACGTGTTTCGGCTGTCACTCGAGGTTTCGTTGCCAGCCACGGAAAAGGTTAAGGCAGCGCCATTTGTAACGGGACGTTTTACCGGATAATTATGCCCCGGTTAATAATACCAGGCGGGACAACAATGAAACGTTATATCGAGCCTGGGGAATCGGAGTAATGGCTCGTTGTTTATCTGCAGTGATGCAGCGCCCGTCGTATTTGTCAGCGGTAACTGTCGATGATGAGTCTTGATATTCTATCCGTAAATGCGATGATGGACTGCGGGATCATCGTTCCGAGTCCCCTGCCCCCCCTACCGACGGTCACGCACGAAAAAGCATCGACAAACCAGCCCGGCACCGTTATAAAATTTCGTCGGAAAACGCATTGTCGCGTTCACCCGTTTTGTTTCGACGGATACGTACACGGACAATCGCGGACGGGCCGCGGAATCGCGCTAATCTGTTTCCCCGTAAAAATTTCCAATCGACGCCCCCGAGTATCGACAAATATAGCCGAGGGAAACGTGAATTTTTGATGTCTCGTTAATTCACGGGAAATGGAAACATTCGTTATTTTTTTGTCCCTCCGCCGGCTCGATTTGGACAGAATGTGTAAACCATAAAATTGGCTCTCTATTTGAGCAAACAATCGGCGCGCGGTCGATAAGATCCGTTTTGCGTTAGTTGACCGGGACGGGGAACGTAAAACCTGCCGCGGCGCGGTCGTCGAGGGCCGTATTGTAAATTGATAGCGATAAAATCTACTCATCTCTGGGTTTATTCGGCGGAGCCGAGGCGCGCACCGACTTCGCCGTGGCATTATGCAGCGTGCACCAGCGAAATGGCAAGATTATTTTAAGGCGTATCTCGGTCTTATGCGATTTCACGTTACCCCTCCCCTCCCGCCGCCTCCCCGCTTCGCGGCACTGCCTTGGGTTCTTCTCGTCTGTTCGAGGGGTCTTCACGTTTGCCAGGGGTATAAGTTAGGCCCCGGCGAAGAAGCGAGCCACTCTGACCAGCTAGCAAGCGAGCAAGCAAGGCACAGAAAGAAAAGAAGCCGTGTCTGCTGATGGTTCCTTTGCGATATCGTTCTTGGCAAATATTAGATGGTTCCGTCGACTGGAAGACGGTCCAATGTTTTCATTTAATATCCTGTGAATGTCGGCCAGACTCGCAACCGGCATTCAGGGGAAAGATTGCGAGAGCCATTTCCCGTGACTAGTGAGCGATGTCGTCTTTGAGATAAAGCACCCTGAAGATCTGCCGTCCGCGATGCGGACAGACGCTGCCTACGAGTTAAAGGGGTTGTTACTTACTTCGGCTACTTTTTAATCGCGCTCGAACAGAGGGCCGAGTCATTGCTCCCCGCCCGTCTCCACTCCTCTTCGCTCGTTACCGTCGTTACTCCGAGCCGGCGAGCAGCAGAGGGACAGCGGCTTCATACACACCTACGGGATAACGCGGCATATGCCCGTCGCGATAAATTAACAACGATCGCCCGGTTGATGTTGATACGGCTAATTCAAGTTTATCGCGACATCCTTATCTATGGGAGCAGCGCGGTTTCAAAGCGCGATGAATGGCAGCAACAGAAATTGAACGGCGCCGCGTCGGGAACCGTTCGAAATCAGATCAAATGCCAGGAATTCCAGCCGCGCATCAAAGGGAACCCACCGCGAGCAAGTCGCGTATGCGTGCCTATTAACGCGTGCCCCGATAAACGAGCGATAATGACGATTGAAGGTGTACCGCGGGGCGCAAAGAAAAACGCCCAACAATGGGATCCACGCGGATCGGTATCTCGTTAGCGATAAAATATTTCTCGGCGGGTCTGCGGGCCGGATGGAAACGGCTGGAACGCCGGCTCGTTGGAATACGTATTCCGAGAATAATAACGTCCAAAGGAAATCACATTCGCCGGGATGAACCCGGCTTGCAATAATTCCTGGTCCCTCTGTCGCGATAAACTTTCACAATCGTCAGCCATTTGCTTCAAAGAGGAACGGTTGTCGCAGAGGGCGTACAAGAGTAAAAGAGCCCGATTATCGATGCCGCGAGGAGGGGCAGGCAAAGCGAGGCGAACTCCGTTAATAGTGGATTATTAAAATAAGAGAGGCAGACGAGTGGGTAGACCGATAGCGTCTGAATTAACAACTGTATCCAATCTGCTAGGTAATCGGACGTAAACTTGTGAAACCTGAAACAGGGATAATGAATTTACCCTCCTTTCCTTCTTTTTTTCTCTCTTCTATCTGCCGCGCACTTTGATATTTCAGCTCCATCAGAGCAGTCTTCGTAATTTTTATGGTAAAATCGAGGCATAAAATTTGCTAAAGGGGTGCACAATGTCTGTTGATTGATGGCCACGAAACAAATTGGCGTAACGAGGCAATTTGTGCGAATACAGTCGTTTAGAATGCTGCCCACCGACAGCACGGTCGGCGACGATCTGACAAATTCGTGTTTACGAAGGTATAATGTCTTGGACACGCCTGTTGGGCCAGCGCCAACGGTTACAAGCTGTATATTCGGATATCGCGGCTCGATCGCGGTAACGTTTCGCTAGTCGCTAGACACCGCGAGCGAGTTAATTAAGCGTCCGTTCGTTTCCCGTTCTCCTTCTATCGAGCGTGCCAAAACTTTCGTTGGCCGCAACTTTTCTCCTTGTCCCGCGACTTTCACGCGATTCGCGTAGCTGGCACGAGGCTGAGTCGTGGCGGCTCGATAGCAGATTCGGCGGGAACGTTGATCACCGTGGACAAGCGAGTTTCGAAACGTTTCCATCGAGGGGGAATTAAAATATCAGTCGATCCATTAGCCGTTCGCTCGTTCGTTATCCGAGAAGTTGGAGGAGTGGGACGAATTTAATTTTTCTAATTAGCGGGATCGACCGCGCGAAAACTCTAAGTACCCGGTAAACGGAAATGGGAGTAACGAAATTGGTCAGTTCTGGGTTACGCCAGTGAAACGGTTGAATAACACCTTGATATATCGCTGAAGCGCGACAACAACGTCTGCACTTACGTGGTCCGCGTCGCAGCGCTTTTGAATCCAGACGATAATCGCCGGTTCCGTATGGAGAAGTGTTCCACCTGTCGCGGACTTTATTTCCCTCGCGCGAGCAATACGAATTGTCGGCTGCGCGCACGCGGCCAGCGGTAGATTATCGTCGACGGCGCAGCAATTCTTGCGGCCTGACACGGTGTAATATTTCAACGCCGCCTTGACAATATTTTTCACCGTTCCGAGCATCGCGGTGGGTATATCGCGAGAGTAGGAAATATCAGTGGATGTGTTGCGGCCTTATGCGCCGTTCTGACATGATTGCTGGAAGATCGCGATAGCGTCGCGAGCCACGTTCAACTTCCTTTCGCAAGCGAGACTTCAACGTTAACCTTTGCCTCGTTCCATGAAAAATCGCGCGACCGTTATTATACGGGCGTTGCTCAGCGCCCCTCCTCTCATTAGCCCCTCGAAATCCCGGACCTACGGCTCTGCGTCGAATGACCGCGCGGAAATTGCCACTCGCGAAACCGCCATCGTTTGATAACCCTTCCCCGAGATACGTTGGACCGGTAAACGCAGCAGACGCGAGTATGAATTAACGTGGCGGAGGAGCGGGATACATCGTGCCGTGTCCTCGATTGTGCGTGGCGCAGGGGGATCCTTCTTTCAGGGTTTCGCGAAAAAGAAAAAAGAACGACAACCCTTGGAAGAACGGAAAAGCCATCAGCGCTGATAAATAAAATGTTAGCGCTGCACCGTCGCACCGACTGTCTGCTCTGGCGCGTATTCTTATTAAACGCGCCTGTATACGTATATATACGTACACTTGAACCCCCTGCTTTTCGCCTGGGGTGCGTTGGGGGGTGCGTGGACGATGTGGTGGCTCGGTGAGGCGCGCACACGTATAGATCCAGCCACCCTGGCTCTCGGCGCTACCGCTACCGCTGCTACCAGTGAAACGCGTGCACTCCAGCCAAACAAAAGCGACCTGTGCCACCCTCGCCCCGCTCCACCCTCATCCGGCAGCTTTGTGCTGCTCTTACGTAATACTCCGACTTATGTCTACCTATACTAGATTGATCGAGCTTACACGACTCCGTGAGCACATAACTCCGTTCAGCTTTAAGGAAATTGGTGAATCGACCTCTCCAGATTACTTTCTCGAGTGACGTTACTTACCGTCAGATGCAAACGCGATTAAAAGACCTACATACGTTCCATTCGAATATTATATTCAAGTGATAGGCGGTTTTTCGAAGACACACGATCCACACTCTCATTCTTTTACTTTAGAAATTGCAAGCCTAGGCGTTTGCTGCTTCGTCACCCGCGGTTCGACCGAGGAGCAACGAGTTTTTCAGCAAATGACAAAGTCCGTGGGTCGTCGACGCCGCGAAAAGCTTCACAATACCAAAGCCAAGGCCTTGTTCGCGGCGGTGGCAGCGTTTCTTGGCAGCGTTTCTCTGTTCCAGGCGTCGCCGTGGAAAACAACGGGCAACGGTTTCCCCCCTTGTTTTCCAAGAAATCGCGTCGACGGGGTCGCGACGCATCGTTTGCGCCTTCAATAATCCGATGAGCGAGCTTCCGCTGCAATGGGAATGCCTGGCGAATCGCGCGAGTCCCGCTACATTTTCTCCTTCCGCGTCATTATGCCGCCGGAGACAAAGACGCTCGCCGTTGGATTTTCTTCGCCGCGTCACCACCCCTTTAAATAGACGTCGCTTAACGGGGTGGGAAGTGAGCCACCATCCATAATTATTGTACCGCGGTTCGAGGATCCGCGTAACACGTGCTAGCGGCGGAATGGAAATTATCGTCATTAATGAAAGGCTGAGAACGCCTACCGCGCCGCCGGTATTCGTTTCGACCCGCAGCCTCCTCTTGACACCTCGACGACCGCGACGGCGACGACGAGCGCGAAAAATACCAAGAAACCGTGACACACCGGTACCCGGCTTTAACCGCGTTTATTATGTGGTATGCAGAGAGCGCGAAGTGGCACATAATTTTTGCGAAAAAGAAGCTCGACTTACTCTCGAGGATTCAGCCGTTCGCCTTTCAGCGAGTTTTTTTCTCACCTAGCTCGCGATTTAATACCTGCCCCTATTTGCGAGCGCGTGACTAGGCAATATTAATTCCTCGACAGGGATTCAGATTTTTCGCGCAGAAGCGCTGCGAAAAGAAATTGAGAAACTTGTTTCTGGGATGCTTCCAATCGGCCAGAAGGAGAGTTCTTTTTTCACGATAATTCTTCGCGCGGTGCTCGCAGTTAACAAAACAATTTAATTTCATCTCTCGTCGGTGCTGCGGGAACGCCGGGTTTCAGGCAGTCCTCGCCGCGGCAAAAGGGAACGGGATGACAACTGGACAATCTCCGTAACGAAACTCGTTTAAACGTGCCGTGACTCGATGCAAGAACGCGTGAATGCATCGTGCACACAGAACACGCGTCGGGGAGAGGACGTTCGGTGGAGGAGCGACGAAAAATCGAAGGATCGCCTCGAGGCGGCGGGCGGGCCGCGATGAAAGGGGTCCCGAGAAAGGACCTGCTTTCGATTTCGCCCAGGAAGCTCGCGACGGTGACATTTCTTGCGACCGTCTGCCTTAATTGATTCGCGCGTTAACAAGAACCGCTCGATTTACGTGCTCGTAGACAATTACGAGAGGATCCCGAGCTCGCAATCTCGCGTCCTTCTCCTGATCCTAGCTGAGCGCCACTTCGAGCGGGGCGTTTATTTTTTTCCGGCGCGATACTCCGCCGCTCGTAAACACGAGAAAATTATCGTAAGCTCGGGTAAAAGGTGGCGGCGGCAATGTAACTCCAGCCTTCTCGCTGTTTATGCCTTCTGCCCCTCTGGCGCGAATGCGAGAGAGAGAGAGAGAGAGAGAGAGAGAGAGAGAGAGAGAGAGAAACGCCAGTAACATAAAGTAGCGTCGTCTGTTCGTTAGTTACACAGAAAATTTTCGATTACTTTCTTTCCGCGTCGGCGGCCCGACTCCTCGTTACCCCTATCGACGCAACCGAGTCGCAGCATTGCGCTCCATCGGCGTTGCTGAACCGTTCGCAGATCGTTTCCACCCATTGCGAATCGATCGCGCGAGTATAGCACGAGATCAGACTTCGAATGGACTAGAAAATTTTCGATTACGCTCGTCCTGGAACGATGGGGCAATGTTTCGTTGGAGTGTCGATGCTTTCGGAGCTGTACGGTCACGTTCCATGGACGACAACGGAGTGCCTGCGTTTCTCTCGTTCGTACGTTACGTCGCTTCGTATGCCGGGCGGAACGTGATCGTTTAATATATATCGACGAATCGACGGGGGTGTACGGGTCGTCCGAAAATCTATCGCGTGGGCAGCAAACACGATCGCGGCTCGAAAGGAGCAGTGAGACCGATCTGCGAGAGTGTCGTACACTGTTGCACGCACCGAGGCCAACGCGGGCAAAGAGAGAACGGCAGAGGGTAGAACAATAGCCCGGGGTGGAACGGAGGGGGTGAGATGCGACCGTAGAAAGCAGAATAAAGGTACCAGGTAATGTGATATATGGGATCGATTTGAATCGGGCGTTTAAGCTGCGAGCCATAATTCAATCTCAATCGTTTTCTTCTCTGTTCCCTACGTCTATCTGTTCCTTCCACTTCTCCCCAGTCCTCTCTTTCTCCGGCTCGCCCGTGTAGTATCCCCCCAAGGGCACGCTCGATACTCGATATATACTTAGGTACATCCGAGCTACTCTCGTACTACCTGGTCGTGCATCGTATAATATATACGCATATCGCGAATCGTTGACTCCTTTAAGTCTCGTTCACACTGGATTTTTCGGCGATGGAGATTTATCGAGCCGCCTCTTAGCCTGCTGCACCAGAGAGAGAGAGAGAGAAAGAGAGAGAGAGAGAGAGAGAGACGGCGTTGCTGGCTATCCTTTTACGGACCTTCCCGCTTCGCGCGGGCTTGTAATGTCTGGCATTACCATAAATGTAATGAATTGAAGGGCGAGGAGTTCGAAATTGATTCGAGTAACTCTGAGGCTCTGGGCTTTTGTATAATGCGGGGGGATTAATTACGGATTTGCAGAGGGGTGTGGTAAGAAGATGCGCGTTTGGAGATGCGTTACACGGTCGGTGGCGCTCGAGCCTCCCGTCGCACACGCATTCGCTTTTATGCAGGAATGTACGTGTAAGAACGCGTGTCGAGTTGTCTGGGTTGGGGCACATAAGAGACCGAGAGCCGACGACATTAAGAGAGGGACTCTGAGGGTAGGCTCTGTCAAGGTCCACGAAATAAGGTAATTAATATTAATGCAGGAATATCCCCGATGAACCGCGAGATTCGGGCAGAAATGTATGTACTTGTGACTCGGATGACAAATAGATTTGGAGGACTAATCATCTTCTTTCTGTACTAACATTTGAATTTGCTGAGAAATCTATACAGAGTGCTCGAAAATTGTAGTCTACTCCATTTGACTCGTATCGCGTGTTGTGGGTCACCGTGTATACATTCTCATACTTTATTAACCCCGCAAAGTCGTTTCGTGTATCGCCGGATCTTTTGCGAAACATTCAATCGGCCTGGGCACAATGCAAAATGTTCCCCGCTTAAAATTCAATACACTTTTGTGGAGCTGTGCATACGGTCTCCGCACGAGGTCCCCTGTGCCGTCTCTTAATAAGCGGAAAAATTACAATCAAGATGCTTCGGTGAACGCGAGCCACGCAGAAAACACCAAACCGGCGGTGCAATTCCACCGGGGCGCCGTGGTAATCAAGCTAATAATAAACGAGGCAAAAGAACGAAATTCTCTCTCCGTCTGTTTATAGGAATATCAACGTGCCCAAGGACAATATCCAGGTAGGTACTGACTCTCGGTGCGCTATTTACATTGAGCAGAGTAAGGGGCTGACTCATTGCGGAGTTACGTAAATTTTATTTCCAATTAAAGAAAGGAACGACGCTTCGAAATAAGTGCGGTTTCATATAATGAAGCAATCTCATTATATTTACTGCATGCAAGTCGAGAACGTGCTCGTAAACGTCGGAGTACTTGCGAACACTATTAATTTAAAAGCAACACGAATGTATAATAAGTAACACAATTCGTCGAACAAACCTATAGAAAAATAAATTATGTTTCAAACGTTATCTCCCATTTGGAGCGCAGGGGATTTCGACTACGAAGAGAAAGAGAGAAAAAGGATAGGGCCATGTGCGAAATGGAGAAAGCAAAGTTCGAAGAGAGGGAGAAAGAGCGAGAAGGGGATATGGGGTCCCGTGCTCATTCGTTTCTGCAGAAGACGACGGCTGGCCAAGGGTGGGGGGACTTCGGAACGGGAACCGCGCGAGCAGTACACGCGCAGCCGCCGGGACACGCGCATCCCGTGTATATTCGCGCTCTTCCAAACGTCCCAGGAGGAGCCCGCGAAATCTCGATTAACGCGGCATTGTACAACGCGCCTCGCGACCGTGATCACGACCGATCACACGGTTACGCGTGCCGATCAATTTCCCTCGCGAAGCACGCCCGCGGGAATCTCCGGGAGAATGAAGCACAAGACCGCTCACCCGACGTCCGTGCCGTGGAGAAAGCATCATTTCTCGTCTGGTCACCGAAATGCAGCTGCACCGGGCACGATCGTCGTTTAAACAGAAGCCATCCACGCGCAATACAGGCGCCGGTGTTTCGGAGCGGGTCCAGAATTGCACAGGTAAAAATCAGAATCGAAATCGATGCCAGTCGGTACGGAGCAAAAACCGCAAGAGCAGCCGCAGCGACGTGAAGTTGCAGCGGAGCTCGAGATCGGCCAATTGCGATTCTCGAACGCCGATGGCGCGATGATCGTGTAACAAACATCGCGGGCTAGCCGTGGTGCTCGTTCCAGTCGGCTTGTTGTCGGCAAATTCGTGGAAAGGTCTGTCGTCCGAGGGCATACCCCCGCGCCGTAAGAAGCTCCGCGGCTCGGGCCGCTTTTCATTCAGTGCGAAAAGTAAACAGAGCCGAAGACGCGCGGCGCGCGCATTCTTTCCAAGGACGTTCCAGTGTGCTGGCTGGCGTCGGAGAATTCAGTCGTTTGACGAATCGCGCGCGTACCTCAAACGTCTCGATGCAGTGTCGCTTCCCGCGGCTTCGTCTTTTAAAACACCACGTGGACTTTCCGTTTCCTTTTGTTTCGTGTCTCCGTCGGCTGTGCGTTGCGTTATTTCGGGCGCGTGCAATCGTAGTCGAGTGAATAATATCCGCGAGTGTGACGGGCCGCGCTCCTCGTCGAACAGTTCTGCCGTGCGACCGCCGCCACCGGCGAGTAGAAAACTGTCGTCGGCGGGGGAGAGGGAGAGGAGAGAAGAATTTCGTGGAATCGAGGAACGCGAATTCGGGAATACCGCCCGGTGGAACCGGTTATATCGTGGGAAGCCAGCCTCGGGGCAAAGGGCCCGCTCGATAGAAGGGAGAAATCGGCGGGAAATTATTTAGCGAGCGTGCCTCGACGATGACACCGAAGAGGGCGCGACAGGATATCAACGGATGTGATTGAAGTGTGACGGCCAAGTGGATCCAGAACAGGTGCGTCGAACGTCCAACTGGCTCTGCTTCGCTTCCGGTCCAGGATGAGGCGTCGAACTGTGGCCTTCCCTCGCGACGAGTAGTTCTGTCCTTCGTCTACGACTGGTAAGTCTTTTTTTATACGTTATTTCTTTACAATCGCTAACAAGGGAAGATCCCGAACCGAAAATTCAAAAAATTCTGAAACTTTGTGAATATGTAGGGTATTTCTTACTAATTACACCGTAACTTTTGTTTCCTGTCCAAATTCACTCGAACGGGGTGAAATTAACCCCTGTAAATTCAGGTATTTTCCTATTTTATGTTATAACTCGCGAACTATAAAAGATAGGAAAAAAGTTTCAAGATAAAATTTACTTCTTTTAATTAGATCTATCATTTGGTAAAAAATTATTTTACAGTTCACGAGTTATAACGCAAAATCGGAAAATAACCGGATTTTCAAGGGTCAATTACACTCCCTTCGAGTGAATTTGGGAAAGAAACAAAAATTGCGTTGCAATTTTGCAACTTTTTCCGTTGCGTTTTTTTAATTTTCGACTTCGGGATCTTCCCTTGTAAGCGTTCGGGTGTTGGGCAGGCTTTCTAATGTTCGTTCGGCGGGGCACGTGCGTTGAACGCCCACAGGCGTTCGGCCACTGTGGTTAACTATACGTAACCAACGAAATCCGCACGCCGCGTGTGTTGAGCGTTGAAAATTCAACGTCGAAAGGGTTAAAGTCGATGCCAATTATTGTTCGTCGGTTTTTCATTGATCGTACTTGCAAAGTCTTTTCTTCAACAGCAATTGAGCGAATATTAGAAACGTTATAATATTTATGCAATTCTAAATTGAACTTCTTCGAGATATTTCTTTAACAAAAATACATTTCACAAAACTGCCTCGGGTACCACCAAACGCGGATTAATCCATGCAAAATACAAGCCGTAAAAGGGGATCGAAAATATTGCATCCAATCGTTGTGCGTATGGAAAAGCCGTGTAGACACTTACAGTTGAGTTGGGAAGTGCAGTCAATTGATATTGATATTGCGATCGTGCATCCATCGGATTCGTCCTCTTGTACACACGTTATATCTCCGTATTTGCCTCTCCTCTTGTACCACGGGTGTCTCTGGTTTGCTCTTTCTGTCCCCTCTGTCCGCCGATCGGTCGTTGTTTTTCCTTCTCAGAAGGGACTCGCCGGGTAGCGAGAATTAATGTCGAGTGCACAAGGGATTTCGAAGCAGCCAGTAGCTATTTCCGCTATTGTCGCGCCTCTCTTCCTCTCTCTCTCTCTTTGTTCCCCTCTACGTGGGCGCCTCCCCCTGGTATTCCATATCGCGAGCGCGATTTTTACGGGGAGATAAATCGGGAACAATACCAGTAGGGCGGCGGTTAATATCAGAGGATGTAATTATTCGACGATAGAGGCTAATAGAGCGAGCGAAAGGCTGGGAGCCGTAAACGAACAAAAACGCCGGGGGCAAAATCCGGTCGAGGAAGATGTCTGCGGCGCGGCGAACTCTCCGCGCCTCTCGGGGAAAGTCTTACTCTAATTTCAGCGAGGTACGACCTCTCCTGCTCGTACATCTCGCCTCGTTTTCGCGGCGTTCAGCGTTGCCCCTCGCAAAAACGAGAGGAACAAGAAGCGCGTGTACGTGCTGCGCGCGTGCACTGATGGAAAGTAGGCAGAAGACGAAGCGGAGACGAATCGCTTGTCCTCCGCTTCCTTTCCTCCGGCCCGTCGAGAGATAAGTGCATGAGAGATGAGAGGGCAAGAAAAACAGAGTTTCCTCTTCGCGCCTCCCAGGCCAGACGAGGAATTTTCAAAGGCGCCTGGCCAGACGTCCTGGGCATTCCAATCGTTGCGTTCATCTATCGCAACAGCGTCCGCTTTGACGCTCCGAAACGGCACGCGCGCAAATTCCAACCGCGTCTAGTCACAGGTATACAGCCGATCAGGGCCGACGGAATCGATAGGGCGACATGTTTGACGATTCGGTCGCATGAATGAATAAGCTTAGACGACCGATGCGTGACTGTTTAACCAAACGTAGGGACGCTCGCTTGTCTTTCGCCTCTCTCGTGTCCGGACTCCATTACGTATAAAACAATATTAGTTCGGCCGCGTCAATGGCACCGGTGTTTATAAATAATTACCGTGAGGGACTGGGTCGGACGTGTCGATGGAGGAAAGAGACGAACGATGGAGCGAGGCTCGCCGGGGCGCAGGTAGACAGACGGGGCGGGGGAAGGAGCGAGAGGGATTAGATGACGAGAGGGGGTGTTTGCTGGAGGGAGGTTCATTTTGAACGAGGAGCATTCTCTGCGCTCGTCTAGCTCGATCTAAACGGGCAATATTAGCTATTGACTCTGGCTCATGGGGTTTGTCGATGGTCGGCTAAGTGATGGCGTGGGTTTCACCAGTTCTGTACAGGGGATTTCGATCCTGTCTCGGCCAAAGCGAGCGGTCGTTACAAGCGGGCCAAACTCTGCTAATTTCACTGCCTCCCATGCTCGCTGACCCCCATGGTAAATAAAAGTAACACGCGGCGAGGAGGACTTCTCCGCCGTGTCACTTTTCCCTGCGATTCGATTTGGCATTACGATCGTCGGGGTACAGCTGTCGACCTGTCTCGGGTTCGCGATCCCGTGCGCGCCGCTCCACGATGGTTCGTGACCTATCCACAAAGCTTCCCGTTGGGGTTCACGGACGCTCGTAAAACTTGCCGTCGTGGGTAGGTGCGCGTATGCGTTTCCATGCCCTCGCTCCTAGCAGTTTGTCTCTTTCGAATGGCATCTGGTATAAATGGAAGTTTCCTTCCGAACGGACTTTTGTCCAGAGTTTCGTATTCATCGCGCGCCTCTTTCCCTCCCCGCCCGGGCGATAACTTTGAGCACGGCCGGAGAAAAGATTTCGATAAAATCTTGGCTGCGCCCCTCTGTTTATTTATTTCATCGCGTACGAGCTGGCGAGGTAAAAACTGCAGGCGGAGAAGGCTCGATCGTTACTCGCTACGAACAGGGATTCTTATTTCTGGGCTCAAGTACATCGGTACGTTTTCAAAATGTTCAGCAGGGTGAACGCTCCAGAAATCACGGGCATACAATCGAGAAGTCGAGTATCTACAATTTTATTCTTCCTTTCCCAAAGTCAGGCTTCGGGAAGGTCCCAGGGTCGTAGAATAGAAATTCCAAGAATTCACTATGAATTTCCTCAATGAGGGCGCAGTGATTGTTACACAGTGGACCCATATTTGAGATTCTACAAAATACACTCGTGGCGCAGGTTTTCGACTGCGGCAGGTCCATGGAAATGGATCGAAACCCTCATGATAAATCCCAGTCCTTCTGTGGGCTTTATTCGGCCTTCATTGTGGTGGATAGAATGGGACGAAATAGGTGTGAATGTAAATCCTATTCGCCTCAGTTATGACCGTACAATAGAGCTGGAATATTAATTATTAACCGCGCAGAGAATCGTCAAAAGGCATCGCGTGTATGATTTCCTTGTCACTCGTGTAAAAGGGAGACAGGCGAGCAAGACAAAGCAGATTATCCGGTATGAGGGGCCAGTGTGCTCTCGAAGCCATATCCTTCGCGTAAATTCCAAAAATTTGTTCACACTGTGAATCGAACTGAACGAAATTAAGCGAGCAGAATATACACAGGGTGACCATTCAATTTCACGTTTAAGCCTGCGGAGAGGTTATTGTGCAATACGGTAGACGACGAGGAGAACGGGGAGGAAGGGGGGGGGGAGGGAGGGCAGACGGGGTGGCTCGGTGTCTCTCATATTTCCGGGCCCGATAATTATTCATTTTCCTGCGCGTAATTTGGCTTAATTTAATTGCAAACGACGGCTCGTCGTACGCGTTTGCGGAGATCTGTGTCCCCCTGCTGTCGGTTTATCTCCAACGGTAATAACCCTTTATGGATCCCGCAGACTGGCTTAATATAAACTGCGATTTAATTGCCGCGTCGCTCGATAAATCACGCATCGGCTATAAATCTGCCGGGGGTACCGCCGTCGTCGGGGCGACGCGACGAGTCCTCGGGCACGATCGAGTCCTTGTCGGTGAAAAGCCACGGAGCAATTTTCCGGCGAATTATTCGCCGGCGCCCGCGTAAATCTGGACGAAACGAGCCGCGGCGGGAATTTTCGAAAGCGAGAGCTTTCGACCGCGGTGACGCTCGATTTGGCGCGTCACCCTGACGCCTGGCCAAACCCGGCCGCTAACCGTTGATTCAATTCCAAATCCTTGGCTCGGCCGAATCCCACGATTATTCAGCGCCGGCTGTAATTATCGAGTCACGTACGCTTCTCCCGCGTCATTAAATTCATCCCGCGCTATCGATAACTTGGCCACGTACCTGCGCATCCCTGCCTATTCACCGTTCCAGATTAATTTCGCATTTCTAGCCATCGGTTGTACGTACACTTCCAGCCGCGTTCTCTCCGCTCCCTCGAATGTTCGAGTGCCCCAAGCCGCGTTGCTTCGCGTTGCAAGAAGAGTTTTACGGTAGCGTCTAAGTTGTTGATGGAAAGCCGGTAACTAGAGCGAAATAGGCGAGCGCTGGTCGGGCGAGAAACAGGGGAGAAAGAGGAATACCGTGAATTCTAGAGCTGCCAGCGAAGGTAGCGCGGGCACCACCGCGGAATATTGGGTGGTGCTCGATCGAGCGTCGTGCCGAGAGGAATTTCTTCCGTCGAATCTGTGCGAGCCGCTAGGCCGTCGACCCTCGAGCTACTTTGCGAATCATTGATTCGCGGTTGGGGAGGAAAAATGAGCTCCGCGTAGGTTCGCTGCTAATTAAGAAGCCATGGCAGCCTCCATTAGATGGCTATATACAACTCTGTGCAGCCGTTGCCGGGATATCTCGCGGATCAAGTGGCGCCGCGATCGCGATTAGGTATTATTGTTATTCCTAGAACTCTGTCGTCTCGCTCCCCGGGGATGAAAGTGTACGAGTGCGGGGGAGAGGCACGGGAAGAGTAAGCACGATGGAAAGTTGATTTCGAGCCGGTAGTTGGTGGTGGTTGCTCGTAGTTGGCTGTACTAACTGGCGATTAGGCAGATGCGATTCTTATTGTTGCACTCGAACACGAGGCGGAATAACACTCCGGCGCGGATAAAAGAGGCGAACTCGAACGGATCGACACCATCTGGTGTACCTGAGTGGCTGCTGCATTACCCTTGAAAGCTCACCGCTCTCGAGTGACGCGGCTCTCTCTCTCCAATGCCGCGGGTGCATTCATCGCGTAATTAACGTCTCGTAATTATGGCCGCGGATGGGAGAGAGAGAGAGAGAGGGTCTAGACGTCCCGCGGCCTCTCGCCCGCGCCAAACTACACTCTCTCCCGTTGCTGCTGGATATTATGAGCTTTCATGGGGCTCCACGTGAATAAGGCGCTTGGCGTTCCTCTGAAGAGGGTGTTACGTGCATTATGGACCCCTCGACGATGGACCAAGTGTTGGTCAACGAGCCGTTCATCGCTCGTTCAAGGTGCTGCGCGTCTTGGCCCCTCTTTGACGACCAGTCTGCCTCGCTCCTTCCTCCTCCTCCCCGGGACCTAAATCCGTATCGCTCGTTCTCCATGCACGCTTTTATGTCTCCCGGCTGATTCAGTGGCACACGTTGCCCGTGGACGGTGCACGCGCGCGCCTTCACTGTACCGCCAGGAATCCCTCGCAGTCGACCAACGAACCCTAGCCCCGCGAGCGGGAAAGCCAATGGCGACGATCCTTCTTGCTCGAGCTCCCACTCAGACGAATGGTACCGTACGACCTCTCCGTTCCGTAGGTCCCTTAAGAACCACTTTCCACTCGCCACCTGCCAATGAGACCCCGTGCCGATTCTTTTCCCTGAAAGGGTTGCTATCCGCTCGTTCCCTCGGCCTGTATCGGCGCCAGGAAACGCCAGCCATAGGAAAGTCGATTCCAGCGATTTATCTCCTCGCCGTGGAAACTCCGCCTGGAAAGGGCACGGAATCGAGCGGTACATTCGTCTTCGTTTTAATTCGAGGGAAAGAATCCGCAGAGCAGAGCCGTGCAACTCCTCGAACCCACCGAATCACGTCGCTCACGTTCGGTATTAGCATTATATTCGAGTGGTATCGTGGCAGGTAGCTAGTTCTCGGGGCGCTTTCGTTGCACGGTTGCGCAAAAACAGGAACGGCTGGGGCAGGGGAGCCGACGAGGGCAAGGGGAATAATAATGGTGGCCAGTAACGCGAATAATGTCGAAAGTTAGTCCGGGTGGAGCGACGTGGACGTTATGCACGGCGCTCACCTCTGACCTTGCGGTCGGCCCGGCGAACGGAAGTTATGCGTCTGGATCGTTTCGCGGAACAAGCAGGAAATGCAGCCCGAGCAAACCGTTACGAGCCGCGAGGGAATCATTACCCGCTCGGTGCCTCGTTCGTCGAGTCATAGAACGCGAGCTCCGCCACCCCCGAGGACACCGTCGCAGCTTTCGTCCTCGATGCTGCCATTCCTCGCGCCGTATGATCCCACTGTTGCAGCCACCTCGCGGTGGTAATGTTCAGACTCGCCACAGAGGCGAAAAAATGCAATAACACGAATCGCGCCGGCAAGGGTCAGCTCCCCGATTTAAATTCAAATTGCTAGTAAATTGCCGCGCCGCTTCGATCCCTTTGATCTCCTTTCATTTGGCCCGAAGAATAACATAATTCAGATTTCTCTGCGCCCCGGGGGTGGCGGCCTCCTCTCGTTCAACCCCGGAGCATACCGGAAAACACCTCTCGCAATCTCTTTCCAAATGAAATTCTATTTCGCCCACTGTTCCGCGCTCCGGGCGCGCTCTTCTTACCCGCCGTTCGCTAATTGCGCCGAATGCCTAACGGCCGCCTAACAAAACACGCCGCAGCTTTGTCGGGCCTCCTAGGGACACGCGGGGAGGGCACGAGTCGCCATTCGATCGTAAAATTGGTCACGTGGCTAGAAATGTTTTGAACGCCCGCGTGTAGGAGGGAAACTCTCGTCGGAGGGGCCAGCCGCCTGGATCGAGCCCGCGATTCGTTATGTAAGCGGATGCGTGCTCGGTTTTACGGCGCCCTCGCGGCTCGTCACGCTACCGAAATCCCCGTCACGTGCGCGGGTGAGAGGAGCCGAGTCAAAAGATGGCCGTGACCAAGCGGGGGACCAAAAAGAATCGTCGGAGTTCCTTCGGTAACCGCGTGACACAGTTCTTGGGATTCTATCGGAGTTTTGACGACCAGCGCTTGCTCCGGCACGCTTCGATGCTCCCACACGAACGGGGAGGAATAAAAGATGCTCGGAGGATATTCGACCGAGCTCTTACTATTTATTGCCGCCACTTGTCGGCGAGGCGAATTTAATAGCGAGCAATATTCAGGCGAGGAAAAAGGGACAACGGGAGCACCGCTAGCCCCGATACGGTATCAATCGCGGGGAAATATTGTCAATCGCCTGGCAATTTCGAGCGGCGTGGATCGCCTCTATTCGAGGAGCCGCAAAGCCGCTTCGATATTACGCGAGGTCGAGGAGATGGACGAGAAACATGAAAAGAATCGCGATTGTTGCCGAGCAATAAATTACTGGACAGATATTACAGTCGCAATTACAGCTGGATTGATCGGACGAAAGCGGGGCTCCTCCGTTTGTCGCTGTTCAACGGAAAGAGCTAGGCTCTCCCAGAGCTTCTTGGGGAATAATAAATACCCGGAAACCAGGGCGGTTATCGTCGAGAGCGTCCCCGTTTGAAGCTCGCCATTGCTTCCGGGCGATCGCGGGATTTTATGGGGAATTAAAAATTTTCCATCCCGCCCCGTACGGCACGGTCGGGCGGCGATGAATAAAACATCGTGTTCCGCGTGGGTGAGCCTCATTATTTACGCAGTTACGTGCTCACCTGCGCAATCCAAAATCAATGTAGCCGCGTCACGTAAATATCGACGATGCCTCGACGCGGAGGCAGGACTTTTACACGCGTGTTTCACCGTTTACACCCCCGTGACATCGGGCTGAAAATCAATAGCATCCGTCCACCTCGGAAATATTCTATGCATTCCGGGACGGATTTTCGATATTCCGCCTGTCAACGCCGCGACCAGCAAGATCAATCGTGGGGGGAGTGGACAAAAAAAAGGGAGACCGAGCGCGCGTCGATTCGCTTCGTCGCGGATCTTTCGCTGCGATCGTTCCCGGGCTCCATTTCGCCGAATCAATGGGCACACTGTCAAGGTCAACGGAGCTCTTTTACCTCGAGGATCCATTGCTCTCACCCCCGTGGACGCAGACACCGTACCGAAGCTTGCCGAGGGGTGGCTAGGCATCCCCTGTTCGAATTTCGTTTGTACGCGGCCACGTGGCGGGGTTCCTGGGAGGGGAACCGTCCCGCGTCTCGCTCGCTCGTAGATCGAGCTGTAAAATCCTGCCGGGAATCATTTCGCGGAACCGAAAGATTGATGCTGACACGCGCGCCAACCATTCAGACACTCTCCTTCCCTGTCGGCCGTGCGAGTTCCGTGCAACTTTGGATTAGAACGATCGATGATTCGTTCCGCTCGTTAAATCTCGGTCTAACTCGATCAAACGATCGCTCGAGTTTGCTGGGAAATCGTTTGGGCGAGGGGGATGATCGCTGCGCACGGAGATCAAAGGAACGGAATCCCTTTTCGGGGCTTGTGAAAACGTGCTTTCCTCTTCGATATCATTATTTTAAGCAGCGCTGGGAAACCGGCAGGTTTTTCTGCGGTGAAGGGGGTTTTTAGCTGAGTAATAGATACATTCAGTGGTGGAATTAACTCTTCTGCTATGCTGCAACCATTCTCCAACCCTGCGATTCGAGAATATGTCTCTTTACGTCTGCTTGTTTTTCCAAAGGGAAGTCGCTTCCACCGGGGGATTTAATAGGCGCGTAAAGGGGGATTTATTAGGCGAATAAAGCGGAACGCGTTCGTTACAGTGTTTTTCGATGGGGCGTATCGAATCGAACGGAATCGGAGTTTAGATAGGAAAATGGGGGTTCGGTTACTCGCCAGAGATAGAAGTAATTACACGGGCGGAACCGGTGAACGCCTGTTGCCGTAATGATGCTTTTATGCCTCCCTCCTCGTCGAAAACCCAATCGTATATATTTGCACGCTGTCGTTCGGCGTGTCTGTTAATAATAGAATAGAAACGATGCCAATTTGCGGCTCTCCCTAATGCATCCGCGGCTGGCAAGACGATACCCGCCCCTGCACCCGCGAGCATCGCCAGTCTGCGGGGTAAACCGTCGACTGAGTCAATATTGAATGTCTTTCGAAATGCTGTTGGAGGAATTTCACGCGTCTCTCGAAACGGTCCCTCAAGGCTCCGTGAGTTTCGACGGGAGCTCCAAAAGGGATAATCTTCGATGAACGTGCTCGCTGTTTTCACCCCCGAGGAAAGACGCGCGGAAAAAAAGATAATTCTCTCGGACACGGAGGAAGGTGAATAGTCATCTAAAATTCCTTCTTCACGGCAGCATGCTCGCATACTTCGACCGCGTCGAGACAGAACTCGCGCCCTCATCCGCGGCCAGACAATGCCTAATTATACGCAATCGTCGTGCGAGAGGTTTACAAACTTGGGATTAGCCCCGTTAATCGCAGAATAAATTCGTCCGCGGAGAATGGAGGATGATCGAGGAAGCAGGCTGAAAGCGACGGGGGTTGGAGCGAGACACCGAGATTTGGGAATTCGCTTCGGAGCTCGCTGCTTTCTATAGCGTGACGAATGAATAAGACAGTCGTCCCATTCAGGAATTGGAGTCGGATGCGTGCTCGAGGGCGTGCGCGGTTTTTGTCATCGACAGTCGTCCTCGTTTATTATCATCGTCGCGAGCCGTCGAGGCCATTTACGTTTGGCGCGGTGATCATCGGTTCCATTTCTCTCTCTCTCTCCCTCGTTTCAGTGTCATCTGCTCGAGCGAACACGGCAACTCTTTCGACGGATTTTCGTAACTTTTCCATCGTAGGTAATTTGTCTGCCGCTAAGGGAGAACGAGTAGACGCAGCGGCGCTCCCGACATTCGATTCAGATCCGCGTTTTATTATTTGGTCGCGCCCCATACGGCTAGCCAGATATTTTCCTTTGCCTCTCCACCTGCTCGTTTTTTCCCGTCGAGCCTCCTTCCTGTATTTTCGCCTGAACCATTTTCCCGCACGCGAAGGAAAAACAGCCTGCATATGTATGGGAGGCGGGCGCGGTGTTTGTGCAGACCGTGTATCTTGGCTTTTATTATGTACTCATCTCCATTCTGATTTTAAAGCCGTTAAATATCGATCGGCCGCCGCGTCGGGAGCGATCCGCGCTCGGCGCGTCTACGCCCTTAAACGGTCGAGTACAAATAGGATTGTATCGCGGTCCGGGCCGTCGCTCTGTTCTCGAGGGATAGTGATTAGCCTGAGAGTCTTTCCTGGTTCTCTCTACCGAGCCGCGCTGCAATCGTTGAGATTATCAAGTGTCCTCGGCTGAGGCACGCGAAGAAGCATCGCGCAGGGCTCTTTGTTCGAGTATTCTCCTCGCGACGAGAACATTTTCGATCCACGGGAACAAGGGTATCGAGTGATCGACAGCCACCGGTATCTGGGCAGCGTCGCATTACCCGCCAGCGCGAACCTAGTAGATATCGGCTTCACTTCTTTTTTCCATCTAAGCGATTGAATCGGCGAGATGCATTTAAAAATTCTGACAAGGGGAATCGTGCAGACGCGAAACGGGAGCGCGTTAAGCAGCTCGCGTTGCAGGGGTATAATGACGCAGCGGAATTTATACGCCGAGTCCGCGCAGCCGATACCACAGCGGATCGAAGGAATATTCATTGAGGGGGATCTATGGAGGTGGTCCTCTCGACACGACGTCGAAAGCCACTCCGGATACTCCGGCAGCCAATATACAGCGATACATATCCGTTTTCCCTGGGAAAACCAACCTAGTCGAAAGGACTTGCCTTATTGAAAGCGGAGAAGGTCGTGGCGGCTGGGGGGGTCTGAAGCTCGCTAAGAGAGGGTTTATTGAAGCCACCCACACTACCGTATTTATGATTCGAGCATCGTCCCTCGATAACGCTCAACTACCAACGATCCAACTATCGAGCGCACATGTACGCGCACGTAGGCGCTGATTTATTTAATAAATAGCGCGACGCCGGCATTCATATTAGATGCGGCGATGTACGAGCCTCGTAGGGTGGTGAACGCGGACCGAAGGGGGAGCGACGCGGCTAGAGAAAGGAGGGGGAGAGCAAAATTCATTGGAATACTCGCATCGTTGCTTCTATCGCTCCAGAAGAATTGCCCATTTTTTTCTCTCGATGATACACTGCCCGGCTCTGTGCGTGGCAGTATTCAGCGTCGTACGAAATCTTGTACCGTCCCCCCGCGCTTTTCCATTCATCGCGAGGCGTTGATTAAGCTCTCTGGCTACGTGATGGCGCGATTACAGAATCCACGGTGTTTGACTGCCGCTGACAAAAGCACTGGCTTCGCTCGGGATCGCTCTGAGAGCCTCTGACCCGGCAAGCAATAAAGGCCAGGCTCTCAATCTAAACATCCTGTCTTCGTGCCTTCGTGTATCCATTCGCGCGACGTCGGGTATACGTCACTCGAAACGTCTATAACGAAACGTCCCCGCCGGCCTGGTTCTCCGTGGGTTTCGGTGGCCGAAACTCGGGGAAGCGGGCTGCGCGCTGCAACACACCGGCTCGTGACCCATGTCGACCGCACAGCTCGTTATTTCGTACCTCGAACAATAGCTTTCTTATATTAATTATTACAACGTGCCGGCGATAATTAAATCATGGTTAATTGGCCGCGAGTAATAGGGCCGTGTTTACCATCGTGCAATTACGCGCCACGTTTGATTACTTTTAGTTGATTAAATCGTACGATCCAATCAAATTGGTTTATTCGATAAAAGGTAACGCGCGGTTTACGCTGGCCAGTGCGCCCGGCGGCTTTCGATTCTCAAACGTTCCCATTCCGTAGTCGAAACGGATCCATTACATTTCGCTGGCGAACTAGCCAACGAAATGTAATGCCTGGAAACTGGAGGGTTAACAGGGGCCGTGTTTAGAGGGAGAAATGTTGTTCCTTCTGTATTTATCGTTGTTCAGGCGCGAAACGAAACGGAGCCACTGTCGGACCCCCGCGACGTCCACCTCATTAGCGAAAGGGAAGGCGAGGGAGGGAGGAACCGTGCGACGTGACAACCCTTTTCGCTGTTGCGCGGATGACACCTCGCCGTTTCATCCCCGCTCTGGCACACTGGCCCTTATCTTTTAAAGCTTCGGGTTTAAACACGGAAATCGATGCGGTAACAAAGGGCGGCTATCTCCCCCGCAGCAGGAGACGCGCCCGTGGGGGCCTCTCGCCGCTTAAATCCACCGCTGTTCCCTCTTTTTTTAATCCCAAACACCGCATGTCTGGGTACACATCCGCGTGTGACGAACTTTCACGTTAATTATAGACCAGCGGCCGCTGCTAGGGCAGGGACAACGTTTCATCCTAATTGCCCGGATCACCGCCGAAAACGTTTCAATTCCGTTTTATTGGCTTTCATTAGCGTTCGCGGGGGCACAGCTCCGCCCATCAAATATTTACTTTGTCTGCGAAGTTTTTCTTGAAAATCCGCAAATGCTATTAAATTAACGAGCTGCTTCGGAAGTTTTCTGGTCAGGAAGTCCCGCGCAAGGTACCGCGGAACACGGTTAATGTAATCGCGGTAAATCTCTGTTGTACGCGGTCGAGGAAATATAAAAATCTCTCCGATGGTGGAACTTTTTCCACCTGCTTCCAGCTCTCCACGCGCTTTTGGTTTTCAGCTAGCCATTAACTAATGCCCCGGGTGGGTAGGTACTCTACTGTCAAACAAGCTTCGAACGAAAATTCCAGATTACTCGAGCTCCGTCCGCTCCGGCCACGCCGGAGAATTCGAAGCTGCTAATCCCCGAAGGGTTCAACCCTTAACTTTGATAATCGCTTAGATTGGGAACGGTTTCGAACGTTTGGAGAAATTTCACTGTGGATGGTTAATCCTCGCGGTACGTTTTTCACGGCTCGTGCCGCCGTACGCCTTCCACCAGGCACGTCGAAACGCTCCGACCATTAGAACCGCAGCCATGGCCGAAAAGGATTAATGCCGTGCGCGTGTCGTTCGTATTCGCCATCAGTCGCGGCGAAATCACCGCGTCGCGTCGCGGCCGAAGAAGAGAGCGTTTCCGATAAGATACGAGCAATAAATGACTCGCATCGCGACGATATATTGCCCCCCTAGCGCTGGCCGCATGGCTTTCCACCTGGAAGCGAGGCGGTATCGCGACATCGATATCCATCCGTTGTAGGGGCGATTCGGCAGAGGAGGAAGAAAAGGGGGACCGTTGTTCGCGGCTGGAAATTTACGCCGATCGATGGCTCGGCCGTTAATCGACCAATAAGAATAATTCGCGCGCTGCCACGAGACAAAGCCAGTGATTACTCCTAGAGGAGGCGAGCCTTCGATCGGCGCCTTGTATTTCGCGTACTTTATTACACGATATTACTCTCGGGCCATCGAGCGGTCGGCCCGTGGGCGAGCGTTTACGAGTCGACCGTTTCGCGGCGGCTGAAACGACGCGAGCTGGAAGACGAGCCGGGAAACAAGGGGCGGGGGATAAACGCGCGGCGGTTTTGAGACAGGGAGGGAAACAAAGGGGCCGAAGACGAGAGAAAGCACGCGAGAACGAGTACAGCGGCCGCGCGGATGCGGAAGAAAAAGTATGCGAGGCAGCATGCCCCTGTGCCGAGCGGGGCCGAGCCGAGGCGGCCGAGGGAAGATGAAAAATCTGTTGAACTGACGTTCATTGGGAAATTG
Organism: Andrena minutula; assembly: GCA_929113495.1. Taxonomy (NCBI): domain Eukaryota; kingdom Metazoa; phylum Arthropoda; class Insecta; order Hymenoptera; family Andrenidae; genus Andrena; species Andrena minutula. Next base: position 7,683,877 of record OV815996.1, on the reverse strand, counting down.
CAACCAGCCGCCTTTGGGACAGGATGATTAATGCGCGCTAGACGCTGCTCCTCTGTGATATATACGCATCGAGTACCTATGTATGTATAGGTACATGCGCCCGCTGCAACTTTCGGCAAGCTTTCCCGATTCGGCCAGCGGCGAACTTTTCCTTCGAGTAATCTTCGAAGTGGAGAGAGCCCCGCCAAGCCTTATCGCTCCGAACTGTCTTGCTTCTCCCATTCGAGGGAACATTAATGCCTCCGTTATCCAGAGGGCGCGCCGCTGTTCGTATTCCCCCGATCGACGTGCCTCGCGATCGCGATTTCTAGCGCCGGCGGGCGGCGAGGGTGAAGCTGACGCGTCGCGCGACGTATCACCACCGGGGAGGAACGAAAGTGGTCGTGATGTTTGCTCGTTCTCTCTGTTTTTTTTTTTAATTACGCTGGCAATTGAGGCGTGGCAGGTGATGCGACGAGATCGGATGAGCACCGCTGTTAAATGGCACGATTATCTGTCTCGTGCTTTATTTGCCGCCGGTTGCTCGCGTTCTACTTCGCTCTCCGTCCCTGTCCTTCTCCTTTCCCCGTTCTACTCGTGCCCCGACCGGAGCATTGACTCGAGAGGGTTTTTGCACGGTGAAGAGGTCGGCAACTCGTGCGCCGCGGGGTTGGGGGAGGGTCCTTAAAAACAGATCCATTAAAGTTTTTCCGGCGCGTTCCCGAGGTGGTAGTGGTTACTCGGCGAGTACCACGGTAAGATTGCGCATTTCTCCTATTCACGTGCAAGCGCGTTACGTCGCTGCCGACCGGCGAGCGAGCGCAGACGACGCAGCAACCACTTGCCACCGGATACAGGGGAAAACTCTCACCGAGAGCCCCTTCCACTTTTCCACGCTTCTCCTGGTAAAACAGTTCCTGTCTTTTCTCCCCTCCCAGCTGTTCCGCGATCGTAACAACAATTTTTCGCCCTCCGGACCCTTTCAAATCTCTTCTTCGCTCCCTAGACCAGACAATTGACCCAGATTATAATAAACACTTTTGTCCGCCCGACCGACTCGACGTTCCCCATTGTCCCCGATGATCAGAGCTAATTAACCGCGCCGGTAATTCATCTGTTGTCGCGGTGGTTCAATTATTATTCCGGAGAAGAGTTCGCGGAAACGTGCACCCTCCAGCGGACTCGCGATGGTTTTCTTTCGTCGCGCGGGGGCCGCTACTTTGCATCGCCGATATCGGAAAGTCGTGTGGCCGGACGGCAAAGTTTGGAAAGTGAATTCGCCCCCTGGCCGGACGTTACGAGCTGACTCCGAGCGAAAAGTTCTGGGAGAGCGGCGAATCGAGCCACGAACCCCTTTTCCTTCGCGTCCCCTTCCCGTCCCACTGTTTTTCCTTGGCTGCCTTTTCTCAGCGTGCAGGTGGATGCGCCGGGGTTCTTTCTAATTCAACATTCCGCGCCTCCCACCTCGGGAAATCGGATTTGCTCGCGACGCCTAGATAAACTCGCGCCGGTACAGCGTATAGAGAGAGAGAGAGGGAGAGAGAGAGAGAGCGAAGGAGAAAGGCTGTAAAGCGTGTGCACGAGGAAAGACAATCTTTTTCCAGGACGGCAGCCCCTGCTCTCCCTCCGATATTTGCTCCTTAACAACGCCGTCGGATAGAATTTCCAATTTCCAGTGGATCGTGGCTAAAGATCGCGAGCTCGGTGAGTCGGGGAAAGGGGAGGGTAAAGGGATTCGTCTCGAAGATTCACTTTCAAGTTCCAAGGAAAACACGGGACGGTGTCTCGCGGTAGACGCGGCGAAGTCGGACGGTTTTCCTACCCTTTCGCTCCCCGGGGAATTATTGGAAATTATTGAAAAGATCGAAGGGCACGATTGAAGTCTATGAGAGCGGTCTTCAAGACGAAACGAGAGGGTCTTACTTCCGTAAGCGGCGATATTAACGAAAATTCTACGGACGGGGGTCTACCTTTGCCCTTTCGAGTAATGCCTGGTAAAGCTCGCGGCCAAACGTTTCACCTCTGTGCCGGCGACAGGTGATAGAAAGATTTTCGCGGTTCAAATCCCATCCACGCGTCCGTGGATGGTAGAATGATTTCCGAGCCGCCGACGTCCCTTTAAATGCGAGGGGTTTCCGGCGTCTGCCGGTCCAAAGCATAACGAGTCTTTTTCGTTCGTAACGAGAAGACGGTTCACCGGTTTCTCTGAGAAGGGAACGAGCGCCGAGAAGAAAGGGTAGTATTTCTCTCTTTCGCTTGACGGGAAACGTTCCTCGATCCTCCACGGCTGTGCGGCTTTCCGCGGGGCGATTTGTGCGATGGCAACTGGCTGGGTGCTTCTTGGCTCGTCGTTGCATTCTCCCCGCTTTCATCGGGAATTATTGTTTCCACGGACCTGGTGAGATTTGCTGGCCGTCTACGTTGACGTAGGTCGTCTAGACGCGCGCCTTGGCCCTTCTCGCGTATCGCTACGAACTGGGGTAGGCGACACGGAGGGTAGAATTTACCGATATAGCCGAGGGAACGCGTCCTTCCCTCGTTACATCCGCACCCAGCGCCAGTGAAAGTGGGTTAGGGTCTGTCGTAAATTGGGTTACGACTCCATCCAAGGAGAGCGAAGCAGATTCTTCGAGCAGCTTCCACGGATCCGAAGGATCGATTTAAAGCGATTGGACTTGGTTAAATCGATCAGGGAGACTGTCAAGGCTGGCCGACCCTACATGTCCGCCTGTTCTGCGTAATTTGTCCAGCGGAGGATCGAGGCCGGTCAGTTTAGACGCGTGGAAATTCGAGACGTTGGAAGACAGGAAGGCGGGTAGACCGAGAAACGTCCATCGACGTGGACGACGGTGGAACTGGACAGAAATCCTTCGGAGGTGGCCATTAGCGATGACGCGAGGATGCCACGGGCGGGCCAAAGTCTTAGGCGACCGGGGTTTAAAACTAAAAGCATTCCTCGCGATTATTGACAAGGGTAACCGCCCGCCATTACGTGTTTCAGAGGATCTCTAATCCCTTTCTGTCCTTCCTTCCTCTCTGTCTAGCCCTCCCTCAGTTGACCCCCGTCCAGTTAAAAGCATTCTCCTGAATTATTCACGCGACACTAAGATCCTGATGCGCGCGGAATTTAATTATTTTCTTCTCGCGTTTCATAACGCGAACGAGAAACGTCCGGCCTCGGCGATCCTTCGGCCCGCGTCTTCTCGTTAATACAGTCCCTTCATTATTTCCCCCGCGATCGGGGACAATCGCGTCGCGCGTAGGCGTACGAATTGATACCACCGGATCCTTTAAAGCCTGACGGCGTTTCGCGGGAGCTCGGCCGTATATCAGACGATTCGGAAGACAGCGCATGAAAACGGCGACGCGCACGCATGGAAATAAATCCTTTTGGGCGGACCGTTCCCGCGCGACGCCGGTTCCACGCGCAGGAAATCCCGAATAAATCCAAACAAACGCGCCGCGTCGCTACCAGGAGGAGGATCAGACCTCGCCACCTACGATTTCGAAAGGGACGAGGTTTTATTTATAGGTGCTTTGGCCGACGGCACATGGCGCGGTGGCACGCGCGGAATCACGCGTGTTTCCGTGCGCGCGAGGTGCACGCTCGCCGTGTAAATTATTTTGACAAGTCGCCGCGCGGCCTTCGCTACGCCGCTTCCTCGAACCACCGAACTCGGCCGTCTCCTTTCCACGAGCAACTGTTCTTTACCCGCCGGGGATTGTAGACGAATCAGTGGCTGCAGATTTCCTCGATTATTTCTTAAATCGTTCTCAGATCTTTTCCAACACGGAAGTGTCCGAACGTCTTGAAAAGATTGCTCCCACGATTTTCTCTCTAAATCAAACAGACGGGAGCGTTCACCGTGCGCGTTCGAAAGTTATCGAACCGTTTCCACGGACTCCGAAAAGAGAAATCGAACCTTGTCCGCGGTGTTTAAACTACGCGGGGTGGATTTGCTTTCTTTTTCGGCCTCGGCGCTCGCCGTGCTTTCGATGGCTCGTTCGTTTAATGGCCAGCTAAATATTGACTCCGGGTTATTCGGTTTGCCTGCGACCCGCTCATCCGGAGCGTTTCGTTGTCCGTAAACCTGTCTGCCCAGCTAGGATAGGTAGAAAACGGTATGCATGACCGTGCACACCTGTGGATCTCTTAAAACGGTGAAGCAACTTAGACAGTCGTGGATCGACTTCCCTCGATCCCCATTACTTAGTCGATCCGGCGCATCTGAGCTTTCCCATACTTTCCTCGCTGGTTCCCTGCGCGAGGTAGCTTTCACGCTGGAAGTGCTAACATTCGAATGTCTGGGGTAGAAGGCAACCCATTTTTTCCCACTCTTTATCGCGCGCTCCGTTCCCAGGGACTCGTTCATTTCCCTTTGCAAGTTCAACACAAAGAATGGACACTATCTTCCCCGCCATCTCGAAATTTTCGTCGAGTTTAGAGGGGAAACGCTGCGGGGCGAGAGTAGAATGACCGAGAGCATTCTCTCGCGGGAGGACGTTTCCATTTCAGAGCGTCTGCTGAGCGATCGGCGTCCAAGCACTATTATAACGAGCACCGCGACGCCTGTTCGCCTCTCTTTCGAGCCTTGCCTCCTGTGTCAGCCGGCTGGTGGCTTGGCCAAATAAATCCAACACATTTTTAATGGACCGCGGACAAACGCTCGCGTTTCGCGCGCCCACTCTGCCTGTTTGGCACTTAACGCGTGCAGCAGCTCGCATCGACGATTGTAGAGGCGTCTGGGGACCAGCAACGGAAATATATATATCGACGCTACTGTGTTGAATTCGGCAAGGGTTAATCGCGATTTACAGCTTCCACTGGGCATCGATTCTCGATTCGCAATCTCCCAAATCCACCCCGATAGTGATACATTTTTTTGCGAGGAAAAATTCACTTCTGCAGATGGTAGTTGCTTTGGATTTTTAAAGTCAGTAGATACCGAGCGTCTGTCTACGGTCTGGTTAGCTTGATTCCGAATCCCAGATATCCCATCTGTCGACCCTTTCTTTCCTACAATCGGAACGCTGGTAAGTGGCGGGATTGCTTTCGGTGCACGAACCCATCGCTGAATCGATACGCTCGTTCCCGATACAGCCGAGAAACAAAGCGAGAAGTCGCGGAGAGAAAAAGAATTAATTGAAAGCAAACATCGAGACCACCGTTGATCGCCGTAGAGAACGTTCGATCCGCGGCGAACTCGTGCGCGAAGAATTCGCCGTAGAGAGGTGCTCGCTGGCGGATTTCTAGCAACAAGTGACGCGTGGTATCGCTACCTTCTTCCTCCAAACCCTCGTCTCCTCTTCACAAATGCTTCGCGACGTTTAGCGTTATTGTCGGCCGCCGTCTCCTTTACGCTGCCTGGTTTCGCTGGCGCTCGTTTCGTTTTCCAACGAACAGAGGGATCGAACCCTTTCCGTCGAGTTCTGCGGGAATCAAAGGGCTTCCCCGCGATTCCGAGATTCAATCGATAACTCTTCGCTCGTCCCGCCCCCCTCCCCCGACCCCTCCTCTCTGTCGTTTCGCCGTTAATTCGCGACTACCTTCGTCAGACGGTAATTCGTGCGTTTCGACGAGTTCGTCTCTGCACACTTTGTTCCGCGATCGTGGAGGAAGCTCGCGACATGGCCGGAGAGCAAGAGAAAGCTGCGCGCGGAAAGGGGGGGAGGTCTCGTGGAGGGACAGAGAGCCGACGAGAGGGTTTAAGCCGATGCGACGTCGCGTGCAAAGCGAGAAGGAGAGAGGAGTTAATGGATCCTGCGGGATGCTAATGGGCTACACCCGCGCGCTCGCGCTCTGTATACAGGCAAAGCCAATTACAGCTAATTCGACGGCTATTTATTAGCCGATTAGTCGGATGTATTCCGGGAGACCACCCTTCAAGGGCGTCTTTATGAACGATCCGTGGAACGACGATAACCGGGGAAACTTGCCCGATTATGTCCCCCCCACCGCCGCGCGTCGGTCCTCGGTGTTCTCCCGACTCCGTCTCGTCTCGGCTTGCCGAACCTCGGCGACAGCCTTTAAATTCCATGGTAATTCAGTCACGATCGCGAGCCCTGCTCCGTGTATTGTTTTGCGCCTGGTGGCTCTTAGAAAAGAGCATCTAATTAAACGGAGTAGTCAAAACACTGTGGAGGGGGAGGCTTTGCCACCAACTTGGCCGTGCAATAATCGGCCGTGGAGGACGGTTCTCGAGCAACTTTGAAGTCTCGCTTCTGAAAATAATTTAGCCCTCGATCGCGGTCGCTTTGAGGCCCTTCGTGGCCCTCTCTCTCTTTCTCTCTCTCTCTTTCTCTCTCCGAGTCTAAATGCTCTGTTAATAGGTTTCAAGACTTTCGGAACGGTCGAAGAAAGGAATTAGAGTAGAACCTTGACGACTGTTTTCTACTTTTTTCCCTTGCTTTTTCCGTCTTTGTTTTAACGAGCTGCCTCGTTCACAGTCGACGCGAGCGAAACGATGCAAATAGTCGGGGCGATCGTTGCTTTCGTACCCGTCGAATCGATCCCGCTACGACATGGTAGGCATCCCAGTAGCCGTTTGTCGTTTTTTCGGTTCCCTTAGGAGCGCATTGTTGCATTTTCATGGATTTCAGCCACCGAGCGTTTGTCTCCCTTTCGTTTGCTGGTTAATCGGCCTCGATTTGTTCTCTTCTCCGCCTCTCCCCCCTCCTTCCCCGAGCCTCTGTGCCCTCGATCAACATTTAAAAGTGACGGGCGGGAAACGTCGATGCTTGCTCGATTCATCTGACGGCTAGCACTGTTCTTGACCCCACGGCGCCATTAGACAGGGTGATTGCGTTCCTGCACAAGTAGCCTCGGATAAAGGAATCGCCGCTCGTAGTCTTCTTATTCCTGATCTCCGCCCGCAGTTCCCCCGTTGATTCCCTCCCCAGTGACTGGGATGGAGTGGCAAGGAAAAAGAAACGGAGGGAAAGGATGAGCATCCGAGCCTTTCAGATCCCAATACGATTCTACATCATCAGCCAGCGAATCGATGCTTTGAGCATTTATCACCTTCCTCGTTAATTCCGGAAGTCCTTGATTTTCCAGCGGCGGGAAAATAAATTGCAAGCCCTCCCAGGTCAGCCGAGGCGGCAACCTCGTCTCTGCGAGATGAATTGCTCGATCCTCGATCGATTCCCTATCCTCCAGAGGGGCACTTCGTTTCATACCGACAGCGATTCGTCGCTGGCAATTTTTTTAAGTATTTCCCCGAAGTTTGTCTTGTCAGGGTCGGAGCGAAGATCCGCGGAAGGAAATGGGAGTCAGAGGTTCAGCCAGGGTGAATTCGCAACGGGACGGCCGCAAGGGGGTGGCTCGTCGGCCCGGAAAAAATCGGCCTTTATTGTTTTCGTTAGCTTTCCCGTCTCGCCACCCCTCCCGTCTCCTTCCATTCGGGGCCCACCTAGCGTTTCCCATTTTTCGGGGGCTCGCCACCGGAGCGAGGGGGCCGAGCGAAGAGGATGAGCGAGAGCACGGAACGAGGTAACAGGAAAAACCGAGAGTGGTGGTAATGGGTGTTGAATAATAAAGAGGGCCGTCCCCTGGCGAATCGCCCGTTCCTCCTTACTTGCGCCCACGCCGGGCTCGATCCTAAGAGGAAATTAAAAAAAAATTCTACGTCTGGCCGCGTCGTTGATCCTCGTCCGGCGATTTAATCGCGAGACAACGGACACGCGCGCGTGTTTATTTCCACCGCTCGACGAGCATTGCAGCGTCACCGTCGCGTTTTTTTCGAGGGTGTACGTAGGTACTCGCAACTAAACTGTTTACCGCGGGGCACGGGCGACCCGACAAAAGTGTCCGCGCGTAGAATTCACGGCAAACACGGTGGATTTTACCAGAATATCCGATTACACGTGGAAGGGAAGAGCGTACGGTTACAAAACCGCGCGGACTCGCACGATCGAGCGATGGTAGACTTCACACGCGCGCGTCCAGCTAGAATTTAATCAGTCGTCGCGGTGGTGGCCTGGTGAAATCGTCCACGTCGGGATTGATCGGGTGCTCGTCAAGAGTAGAGCCATATATTTTTTTAATCGTAAATCGATGACCGGTTAGGTACCACCCCCCGGCACCCCTCTGTTATGCATCTTGTAACGCAACGTGTCACGAGTGCGCTGGGAAGAGAGAACGCCCCTCCGAGCGAGCATAAAGTATAAAGGGACCAAAACTATCCCCCTGCCGAGGTGTTTGCACAGGCCAGCTGTTGACGGCTGGCCCGAGGCCGCAAAAGCTTAAGCATCTATCCCATCAGCCACCGCGCTGTTTGCGAAAATTGTAAAAATGTAGCCGGGGATTTTCTTTGAACCTGTTCCACGACTTTCCTCCTTTGAAACTGTACCACTGGATCGGTAGCTGGTTTCTGGTCGTTGGCTTTCAATGAATTTCCGATGGGTAGAGTAGCGTGGGCGGAAGGCACACAGGCTAACGCGCCCCGGTCCTTTTCTCGGCGAAGATCGCGGCGAGTCGACGCGACGGAACGATAAGGGAAATAATGGAGCGTGCTGGGTGTAAAATCGGTGGATCCGCGGCGTGACGATCGGATCACTTGCTATCTAATTAGGCACGTGCGTAGGTATGCGAGGATCCGTTCGACAGGCGTGCGCCCGCTTAACAATGGGTAATCCATGCATTCACGGCGCTCTGCGGCCGTTGGAGAGCGGATTCCCGGTTATCCGCGCGTGTGTGCGTGCCCCGTGGAGAGCCAGGCCGTAGAGGGGTATACGCGGGTACACAGGTACTTGTGAGTACCCCATAGGTTCGCGGATAAAGGAGCCGAGCAGCCATATGGCGCCACACCGAGGTCCTTACTCTCCCTTTCACGCGTGCACCTACGGGCGACTCATTCTCTCTCCCCGTTCGCCCCCCGGTCCCTCTTGCTTCTCGATACATACAACTCGATTCTCTAATGGCTTTGTGCCCGATGATCATGCCCGCTGCTCCTGGCCGTGTGTGCACGTGGGTGGACATGCGCGTGATGTAATCGGGGGCTGATCTATCGGCACCCCGAGCGGCTCGAGGAGCTGGAGCACCCACTCCTGCTGGATGGCTCCAGTGGATCGGCGTTTCTCAAACTATCCGCCACACAGGCAACCGCCAGAGAAAGGTGCACGTATCGTTTTGGTCGGTGATCGAGAACGACGAGCTATTTTTGGCAGCCGAGACTCGACAGGCAATCGTGCCTGATGGCTACTGATTGCCCAAGTACTCGCGTCTCGTTTGAACGTCGCCAGTGGCGGGCCAGCTCGAGGAGCGCGACAGACTCTATCCCGACGATGGGATAGCCTAGACAGAGAAAGGAACGAAGAAACGGCAAGGTCTCGGCAGAGATTAGGGATGAAAGATGGAGCCGAGTAATGGACGCAGTGGTGCAACGGTAATTCCTCCGTCGCGTCGTAAGTCGGAGTCGCTGCACACAGTCAAGGAGCCACGGGCCAGACGCGGCCATTCCATGGCTGCGTTTTGTCTTTTCAGCGCGTCGAACTTCCGTGCACCCACGGGGGCTTCCTATTCTGTAGATTCTTCTTGCGCCTAATCCGGCAACTTTCGGTCGGAGCTTCGCTCTACAATGGACCATCGTTGAAAGTTTTATTATTCCAGAGCCCCGTGCGTATTATCGTTGGATAAATGGCCAGAAGTGAAGTGAGATTCGGCTGCGGAACTTGACGAAATCACGGGTACACCTGACGCACCATTATCGCGGCGCAAACTTCTCTGCGGAGCAAGAGTCTCGCAATTAAAGGGGTGGCGCGCTCCGATGTTTACGCGCGAGGAATCAATGGGCGCGTAATTCCATTAACGAATCCTCCGCTTCTGACCGCAAAACGCACGGGCTGTCCCTTCGTCCGATAGTCGCGGACGTGTGGATTTAACTCGCGCACACGCGTGAAGCCGCGATAGAGGAATTAAAGCATCCAGTGCTATTATTATTCACGCTCCGATCAGCCGAGCAGACAACATCGCGGATGTTTCGCGAATAACAATTAGCCGGGGGATGGCGCACGCTCGAGACGACTCGACGACTTAAATACAGCTTAACGATTCACCAGCGACACCTCCGCCGTGAAGTTTTTCAACCGTTTCCGTCTCACTCAATTAGTACCGTACTCGTCGTCCTCGTCGCCGTCGCCGTCGCAGTCGTTGGCGGCGTCGTTATTTTTCATTTTTCCTCCTCGATAGACGCCTTAACGAGTCCCTTTGCGATCGAGAGAAAATCAGTCTCGATCTGCAGAGTGGGCAGAACACTCGGAGAATTGGGTTGAAATAATCGGCGCAGCGCGTGACGCTCTTATCGCGGCTTTTTTCAAAAATCTCTCCCGTTTGTAGTGTTGCTCTTCAACTCGTATCGTTTTCCTGCAAGGAACTATCGCCAGTAGGGGAGACCGGGGCAGATTGTAACAAAAAGTTTTCACAGTTTTTTCTCGGAAGTGTTTTCCTCAATCTGGAAATAATTTGCGTGATTTAGTACTTACATATGTGGTGAACTGATTGCGTGAAAGTAGGTGACAAAATCTTGGACACTTACAATTTGTGCCTCTTGCCCTTTAAAGGGGTGAAACCCAATCTCAAAGTCAAATTGGCACTTTCACTTTTTCGAGAGTAACTCTCAAAGTACAACAGACAGAAAAAAATGTTTCGAACCAAAGATTAATGGTGCAATAAGCGCTACAAGCATGCGTTAACAAAATTCTGAAAAAAGTTTTTCATTCAGGTATTTTTTTTAACTCTTTTCAAAATTTTGTTAACGCAAGTTTGTAGCGCTTATTGCACCATTAATCTTTTGTTCGAAATATTTTTTTCTGTCTGTTGTACCTTGAGAGTTACTCTCGAAAAAGTGGAAGTGGCAATTTGACTTTGAGGGTAGTTTTCACCCCCTTAAAGGGCGATAGGGCATAAATGAAACACACCGTTGTTTTTGTCTTGAGTCACTCTGTAAACCCACAAAGTTATTCGCGGTGTTCTCATGTTAGACATTATTATTATTATTATTATTATTATTATTATTATTAAATGTCTTTATTGTGTCATTACAATTATGATTACAATGACGAGTAGACATCTAGTTTGATCTTAAACAAATCTGAACCTTTGTTACAATGTGCCCCCACTTCGGGGTAAATTGTAACACATTTGTTTTATTTATTTAAATACAAATATGAACACAAATAAACATTTCTAAAACATATAAATGAAAGCACAGATCATTATTAAACATTTGATATACACGAGTTAAGCAATTATTGCTTATTCATCTGATTCTATCAAAATCTTCTTCTGTGCTTTCTTTATTTTTGCCTTCATACTTTTTTTCTATTTTTTGGATTCTCGATTGCTCTGTCGTTCATCTAGTGCATCTTTTTCCGGGGTGTCAGCAAATAGCTTGCTTTATCACCATTTGGAGCGGAGTAACTATAGTAACATGTTACAATTTACCCCGAGGTCGAATTTTTGCGTTTTAATTCAGCACACGACAAACTAAACATCAAATCACTAAAATGCTTACACATAATAAACCAATGCGTACTGATTCGTTTGCGACAAAGGAACGAAATTTCAAACGGTTTCTAATGACGGTTAATTGAAATAATAAGAATAATAATAATAATAATATAATAATGCGTCTTTATTACACCAACAAATTAAGTAATACAGATTTAGTTTATTTATTTTTTTCGCTCCATTTTTTCTTTTTGTGGCGCAAAGGGCGGAATTCAGCAAAATGCTGTTTTAAAATCCTACCCCAATAATAGTGCTAAGACAACATTTACTCACGTGCTCTAAATACTAAAATTCTAAAATACACAAAATGAATACATAACGCTCGTTTGTGTCACTAAAACCGACGGTGCTAATATCGTCAAGCAGCTCTCGCATGCTGTGGGTTACCAGATTCGTCGTTCAAAAGATTTTACTTACGTTACAATTTACCCCGCGTTACAACCTTCCCGCTCTCCCCTAGCATATCGAGACGAGAATAAAGGCTCTGAAACGGAGAAATAACGACGCGGCGTTAGTTGGATCGAGAGTCATCCATTGACTGGCGTAATCCGGTGAATCACCATCGCGGATCGGATCATTCCTTTTTTCCCCGTGTCGCGAATCATTCCAGCCGCGTATCCAAAACATTTCGACGAATTTGAAATTCGATCACGTCCGTCGGACATATGGAGCGTGCGGCGCGACGGGACGTTATCGCGCGCGCGTTTCGACGATCGTCGCGCGGCGGGAATACGATCGGAACGCGGTGGCGGATGCATATTTATGCGACGATACGTCGAAGTCGTCATCGCCGACAAATGAACGGGGTGAACTACCCGCCGCGCAACCGTCAGTCATCAATATTTCATATTCGTTCGTTGCCGGAGCCAAGGAAATCCCCATGGGTTTTAGTCGCTTTGTCAGTGATCGCTGCTCTCTCTCTCTCTCTCCCTGCACGCGTCAGTGGACCCTGAAATTCTAAATCAAAATTGTCCCCGAGTTCCTTATTTCATCGTCACAATGGGATCATCATCTGATCCGCTTCGAATCGTCTGGATTTCGAATATCCCGCCGGAATGGTCGGGAGACACTCGGCAGGCGTTCGTTCGATGCTCGTAAATTGCACGCGCTCGGACATCGCGAGGAGATAACGAAGGCAGGGACGCTCCGAGCGCGACAGACGATACCGAGGAATTTATCGGGCTGTAAGGCCGAGAAGGACGCGAGAATATCGTGGTGTTTTAGTGGCAATAAAGGCCTACTTTGTAGCGGACGGCGGGGTTTAATCGTAACGAAGGTTGTCCTTTCGATTTCGAGGGTTAGCAGCGGGGGATCGACGCCTGGATCCCGCGAACGAGCAGACGTCATTTCGTCTGGCGCGATTCGAGCGATTCACGCACAGGTGTCGTCATTATAGGCGCGTTTATCGAAACGACCGCGTTACCGGTCGCATGATTCGCTGGAACGAGTCGATCCACTCGAGTTTATTCTCCATTTGAAATGCAGACGCACCGGCTGGATCGATTCCTGGCTGTATCCCCCTCGACCCTCGATCCCACGTGTCTCCACCGCTCGGCGGTTCCCTCTTGCTCGCCTCCATCGTTCCTGGCGAGCGTTACCGGCACGATTTAACGAGGCATGAGTTAATGCCTCGTCGTGTTTCGTGCGCTTATAAACCTATGCGTAGGAACGTTCGTATGCACGTCTGCCGTAGGTGCGCAGTGTCGCGAGCCCTCCAACAGGTAGACGCAGATAGAGCGTGCGTCGCGGTCGGGATACGCGTAGAACGTTATAAACGCCTCCATCAAACGTCGTAATTTCTGCGTGGACCGGAGTCGGCAGCGGAGGGATCTACTTTTGAAATACAGTAACGCCGCGCGTGGCGTAGCCGACCAGACGTCTCGACAAGTGTCCCGCTAATTCGGCGTTCCCCTTTGTTGCGCGTAATTTATCGCGACTCATTCCCGCCCCGGCAGAGAGAAATATTCGGCTATAAATATAGACGGGCCGCGCGATAAGTTTGATTCGCTGCGCCGGAGAAAACACGGCGAGGATAATGGAGGACACGGTGATTCGCAGGTTGACGAAGGTCTTACTTCCCACCGAGGTATCGTCTACAGAGTGTTACAGAATTAGAATTTGCGGATTTGCTTGGTGCAAAGCTGCGTGCCGATTTAGAACGATGAATATGTAACGCGAGACACGAGTCATTTCATCATTCGTCGAGACTTCGCCGTCTCTTTCGATCGATTCTATCAACCAGTGAAGTTTGCAACCGTGGCTCTGAAACAGCCTCTGCACAGACTCGTGCGTATATCTACGCCCGAGATTTATTCAGCCAGCAAAGTGGAGGATCGCGACGTTTCCAGCGGCTTTTAAATCCCCACGCGTACCGATGCTTTTTTCCAGCGTCGCCTGCGGAAACCGAGCTTTTCCTCCAAGGGCGAATGACGTCTGGGGAAATCAGCGGGCGAGTGTGATACACCCTCGGAATTTAATATTAAAATGTCGGATTTGGAGAGCACCGCGCCGAGCCGGACGGTAGTCCGCTCCAATCCGCGGCTTAAGGGTGTTCCCCGGCAACAAGCATTCTTGGAATTTATCTTTCGCTGTTTGTATTCGTTATGTTTCGAGCTTTCCGCCGGCTAAGAGAGCCTGGAGAGTTTGTACTTTTCTCTCCCTCTCATTTTCTCGTTATTCACTGGAGCCCCCGGTGTACCCTTTTGGTCTTCTTAACTTTCCCGCGTCACTCCTCCTTCGTTACGTTCGTTTCTTTGCGAATATCTCCGTCCTACCGTCCCCCCCTCACCCGATCCCCACCCACGCCCACCGTCCGTAGGAAAATCCAAGAAGACGCTTATTTCTTCGGCTTTGATCAAACGTCGCTCCCCCGGCGCGAGGTACCTCAAGTCGCTGGAACGACCGGAGAGAAGTCGTCTGCGTCGGTTACGTTTCCCACGGAGAAGAAACATCTTTGCCGTACTTTCGGCCAATTAAAACGTCGCGAAAGTTAAACGTAATACATCAACGGCTCGTTCGCTCGCCCCTTTCGCGATTTCACCTCGTTACGCCGATCTCCTTCCTAATGACTGCGGGCGACCGTGGCTGAACCGATGCTCGGTGGGATTCCATTTAGAAGACGCGCGAAACTTGCCGCGAGCCATTCTAACCGCGTCCTTCGCTTTTCCTCCTTTTTCCTATTTTCAAAGGGATTCTGAACCTCCCCTGTTCCCCGACGTCCACTCCGCGGAACGTTAAGTCGGCCGGGGAATGTGGAGCACGGTCGACAGACGGGAACGAACGCACTGGAGGAGCGAAGGGGTGAAAAAGGCGCGGAAGAACTCTTCGGCGCAAGTTACGTAGCGTCTCAAGGGTGTGCTTGAATTGCCTCGAAGGGAGACCGTGTGTATGCGCAACGAGCGAGGACGACACCGACACCGTCGACGACGCTGCAACAACGGACAGAGGGGGGGAGAGGATGGTTTCTGATGACGAGTCACTGTCACGTGGGCTGGACGCGGTTAATGTTTAGTGACCGGCTGGCGATAGTTGAGACGCGCAGGTGTAAGTAGCCAGGGGTTGGAGGACACGCGAGACACTGTCACGAATTCCAACCACACAGCAGTTCTACCCTCGTTTTAGCAGTCTCCTCTCTCGTTGTCTAGTGATTGCTTGCTTTGATCTCTGTAATCATCCTGCCTCCCCCCACCCCCACCCCTTTCATCGTCCGCCGGTCGCTCGACTTAAGTTCTCGTCACCTTGTTCGGCTTCCTCTTCATCCTTTCCAGCCTGCTCATCACCCGATACGACCAGGCCGAGTGCTTCTTGCCAGGCACGAGAGCAATAATAACGCTCCTCGATTCGCGGTAATCAAGCCTCTCCCTCCCCGCCTCCGCCTCGCACACGCTTCTGCATATCAGTAAGGCGCTGTTCCTGGTACGTTCGATATTTCAAACAGTCGCTACGTTTCTCTGGAAATATTGTATACGTATGCATGCTTCTCGAGCAATTTGTGCCTGGACTAGGTTAACGAGCTCTCGCTTTGAAAAAAATGCCTAGTAATTTATCCCCGGGGCGGGTGTATCCGGTTTGAAAAGAGAGGATCTCTGGAGTTGAACTTCTTAACGATCTGTTTGAACGACAGCTCGAGGCCGGGTCCTTTCAGCGATGAGTTTCATTTATGAACCCCGAAGGGTCTCGCGGAAGTGGATGTAGGCCAGGATTGGACGGCGTCGAGCCCCGTTACGCGGGCAACGATTTGTATTTATTAATTTCGCCGCTTTGTTGGGCGAGGTAACCTCTCCCGATGCTCGACGATGCACTCCAGGCACGACAATGAGTGCTTCTTTTGTTTTTCTCTTCGTAGAATGAAAGCGAGATCCGTGGAGCCGAAGCGAGCTTGGAAATATTCGCCGCCGTTAATCGTCCATTATCGGCCGCGGTGCCCCGACAGCCGCGAGATTTTTGGCTCCGCGTGCGAGCCGGAACACCGAATCCCCTTCATTAGCTCCGGCGCGTTATCGCCGTTTCCGGGAACGACGATTAATTACGCAGTTTCGGTGGTTCGTTAAACGAGCCGGACGATAATTCGTATTATTACCTGTTGTGCCGTTAATACGCGAAAGATTCCCACGGTCGGTGGGCATTTTTCGTGAATTACAGGTGCCTCGGCTCTTCCTCCCTGCTTATGCGCCGCTTACGGCCGCTTCTCGTTAAAATATTATTAATTAAACGCACGGCCGCGCGGGGTTTTCGCTCCCCGGGCGCCTAGTTAAAAGTGAGCCGCGAATAAATGAATAATTAATTAAGCCCAAGGAAATGGGCAGGGTATCGAAGGTAATGGAGTGGCTTAGGAGGCGGGGCGGAACGACAACAAAACGGTCGAAGCCGCGGCGCGTAGGAAAACACGGGCAGCGTTGTAGAGGCCCGCGAATCGGCATGGGGGCCAATTTAAATGCAGATGGAGGTTTAAACGTGACCAACGTTCGAGCACATGAGACCGCCGCGCCGGCACCCTCGGAGCCCCACGTTCCTCTTCCCGTTTCCACCGTAATGCCACCGCTGGGATTTTAATCGCGAATTTCCACCCGTTCGGTTCCCCCTTTCCGTGTTCGCTGATCCCGACATCCCTGCTTTTTTCCCCCCTTCCCGGTAATCGCGACATCGACGACTTCCTTCGCCCCCGTCTGCGTTCCCTTCGTTTTTACACCCCCTCTGCGCGGCACGAAATTGTCGACGGCGCTGCGGACGGATCGTTGGAAACACGTAGGTATCACTGGCGAGGCGATGGCCCCCGTCAGACCGGCTCCTTCGCGAGTCCTTTTCAAACGATTCGACAAATTGAGAGGATGGACGGGTGGTTGGGGGGGGGGTCATTGATTGCGGGAGGGTGGCGCAGGAGCGTGGAGGTGTCGCTTATGAATATTCAGAATTCGTGCGTGTCGTCGCTACGTGACGAATATTCGCGGGGCAGCTGACACGTACGATAGGAGGAGAGCGTAGGGAAGAAGAAGCGGGGGATCGAGGCGGCGCAAGGGGGAAGAGACGGGAAGGGAACGGGAGGCGATGATAGGAGATAAGGGTCGCGTCTTGCCTATCGAATGTCTCGCGTTACAGGATGGGGGAGCGCCGATAATCCGCTTAGACTCGACAGACAGATAAACTGTTTATTATTACTCCGGGTGGGTTGGCCGGCGAGCGTGCACGGGGCTCGAAACGGATCGATAGAATGCTCGATATCAGTCAGTCAGTCAGTGAGCGAGCGAGTCAGCCGTTCATGCCCGAACCCCCACGACGAGGGGGCACCGTGAAATCCATTTTCCCGCCTCCGCGTGGGACGAGATTCGGCCTCGCGAACGGCTCCCGAGGATTCGCCGCGCGTAATCCAGTTTTATTACTTTTCAGTCAGCGCGGGGAGTCGAGGAGATATTTCCCACTTATCCGGGATTATTTCGGAGTTAATATCTAACGAAGGAAAATAATGGTGGGTGCACTCGCGGGTTCACCGATCGTCATCGGTTATAACCCGTGGGCCACTATTCCTACCGCCCCGCTTCGTTTGCCTTCCCGCGGTAATCCTCGCCACGGCGGGACAAGAGTTTTTCATTCGCCTCGCGTACGCGTCTGCGGCTGCTCGCTTCAGCCTCTCCCGATTTTTCCGAGCTCCTCGATCGGGGGTGCTCGGACAGCTGCATCCACGGGAATTACCATCGCCCGAGAGATAGAGGGAGACCGTGAGTGTCTGGAATCGGCGAGTGGCCGCGCCTGCATATCCTGCTCCTGCCTCCGTTATTGGTTAATCAAATAGTAGATCCTCTTGATTAGCCCCAGGATGCTCCTGGCATCTATCTAATAATACCTGCCAGATGGCCAGACAGATTTCTGTCAGACTGCATCGGGATCTCCTGGAGCGTGTCTAATTCCGGAACAATATTGCCCGGGACCCAGCAATATCCCCGCCACGCTCCAACGTTCTTCGCGAATCCTATGCTGCTTAGGATTTTTCGAAAACAACTTTGTAGACTTCTCTAGTCTCTTGTGTCTAAAGTCCCGCTTACTTAGTGCATCGACTTCAGGCGTGTATATTATCTACAACCCTGATCTGTTTTAATTTTCCATTTCGAGGCATTAAGCACAGAGGGAAGCAGCCCCTTCAGAGCCAGTAGATCACTCATCCAATGAACGAAAGGCCGGAGCTCACGCGGGGCATAAATTAGCGCTCGTTTTTCATCGTAAGGAATACATACCTACATATATCCAAGTGTCACGCAAATGAGTTACGGGAGTTGGCTGGGAAGCGTCGTGATTAAATTACTCCGAGTTTATCTCTTTATAAACGCCCAGGGCCATCAAAACGTTTTCTTCGACGCGGAGGAAACGATGGCGTCGTCGACGGTGTCTCGATGCGTTACAGCGGCGATCGTAGACGTTAAGCAGAAACGTGTCTCCTTTAAAATTTATACGACCAGGCCTGCTGGTTCGCGCGCGTGCGTGCACGCGATTCTCGTGGCCGACGATGGAGTCGTAACGCGATCAGGTAATGATCGACATCGTGATTAACTGCAGCGCGGTGGCATCCTGATCTCTGTGCAGGGCAGGCTCGATATCCGTGAAACGATCGAAACCCCATGCGAGTCCTCCTCCCCATACGCTGCAGCGATCAGAAAACTCGAGGGCGTAATAGATACGTGTCATTCGACACTTGACGCCGTGGAGAGATTACGAAGAACGCTCCCATTTCTGTCGGCAGAAAGACCGCGAAACTGGAACCAGAATTAGAGCGGAACTAAGGGAGAGCGCAGTCAGGGGAAAGGTTTAAAAGGCACCTTCATCCCTAAGCCGAATGCCTGAAAATTGCTTTCCCGTTGTACCCTCGATCGTTTTACACGGATTGCGAAAGACGTCGAACCTCGTGGAAGGAAGACATAGAAGCACGGTTAGTTCCTTTTGATAGAGCAATTACGAGACACTCGATACCGTGGTGAGACGAGGGGAGCACCGTCCGACTTGGCGCCTGATTCACGGACGATGATAAAGAAAGTAACTGAGCAAGGGGCAAACGAGTTAAGCCGGCACATGCGCGCGGCGAGAGCGATGCGAGAAGGGAACTCCGTTTAATGGTCGAGGGCTGACAGAAATGCGATTAGACGTTCTTGACGCGAAGAAGTCCGTGATCTGGCCGCGTGGAACCTGTTGAGAGGATTCAAAGGCTTGTTTCTTTTATTCCCCTCGCGTCTCTCCTTTTGATCGGGCTTTCTTCACTCGCTCGACAGGCGGGAGACGCTCGAGATTGGTATCCCGTGTCGCGAACGATTCATTATCCTCGCGGAGAGGCTGACTCCGTTTCGACACTCATTCCGACGCGTCACGCCGAAAAGACGCTTCCTAATTAAGTCGAGCTTTTAAGAAACAAGCTGGATGGTTAAGCGAGCATCTCTAATTCTTGCTCCGTCCGCGAAGACGACGGCCCGGCCGTGCATTGTGCGAGAACGTCGAAACAAACGGCCGTGAAATATTGTAAAAGGCAGAGGAAACGGAGAAATGTGCGCTGCCTTTCTTTCAGCCTAGATCCAGCTGTCTGGCCCGCGGACTGCAGCCACTCCATGGAAATGCACGCGGGGGTAGTTGTTGTTTGCAAGAAGACCACCTTAAGCGCGGGCCAAGAGAAACGGAAGGAGACGGCGGGAGGCAACAGGGGGTTGGGTCGGGTGGGTGGTGTCTGTTGCGTCCTTTGAGTTAAGTGGGACTGTTTATTGTTTGAGCTTCAGAACGCGTGGGTCTTCATTAGCAGGAATTGCAGCGAGACTGCTCCGTGGGCGGAGCGGCGACGAATATAACAAAGAAGAAGTTGAAGAAGAAACCTGCCTACTTCCGGCGTGCCGTTAATTAATTAAATTAAGATGCTCGGTGCGCGTCGCTCTGAGATACCTCGCGCGCCTCCTAAATGGCAGGGGGCACGGCGTTCTCCCTTGAATGTCGACTAATTGCGCGATCCCAAGACACATCTTTAAAAAACGGACGTGGGCGTTAGTTCCTTCGTAATTGAAAAGCTCAATGGACGCGAATCGTGAAAGAGGCGAGCGAACGGCAGAAGAATCAGGATTGAACGCGAAAGGGCGCAAATGATGTTTCTCCTAGCGGGTTGCCCTGGTGCGCTATTTTTCATTATCCCGGCGAATATGCCCGCGGGCGACGCGGCTCGCGCGATTAGCAATTCTTCCTCCACTCGAACCAGAGAGATGCCTCCTCGTCCTTTGTGCCAGGCCACCCCCGTTCTCTATTTTTCGCACCCCCGTGGACCCCTGACTGGCTGTGAGTCAGAAGTCATACACGCGTGTACACAGAGGGGGACGGTTGTTCGAAATAGAGAGTGCACGGTGTACAGGCTGATTTCGGCGGTGCCACGGCGCCCCATCATTTGAGTTATGGCATCCATAACTAGCACCTACGTCTTTCATTAACCCCGCTATTGTCGCGTGTACTGCGACCGCGTCGTTAAAGGGGGGGACCGAAAGATCTAGTCGAGAGGGCTGGGGGAAGAGACACCTATTTGTTTTTGCTCCGTTCGTATTTGCCTGCCATATGTCCCACTTATCCTGGCTCCGTGGCTCGAACAGCCTGGCTCGTACGCTCCGCCGATCGATTCCTCTTTGTCTCCCGATTTTCGCCGGAATCCTTCGACGCGGAGGATAAAGAGACCCGAGCGGGGCGCGCCACCCCTGTTTCCACGGCAAACAACATCAATCATGATCGCGGTATTTAGATATTAGATACATCGCGACATCTTGGCTAATGGATAAGATCCGAGCCGATTGGGGATCACGCGAGGAGCGCATCAGCGTGCGAACATCTGCTCCGAAACGCATCGTAGCACGAAGCTTTGTTTATTTTCCCGTCGTCTTCTTCCAGAGACGAGCGTAAAATATCGCGTCCGTGGGAGGATCTGAATTAATCGTGGCCGTTCGTACCGATAGGATTAAAAAGACGGTCATCCCACCTGCGCGGAATATCGAGGTAGTTGGTGCAACTCCAGGGGCGTGTTTTCATCCCTTTTCCCTAAGGGTTTTCCACAGCTGTTGGCCGGTCGGGCGTTTATTAAAATGTTTATTCGACGACGCTGAAACCTACCCTCTCTCCATGTGCACGAGTCCTCCACCGGACTCGCGTTCCTCAGCGCGAGCGTTCCGAACTGCTATAGTTTTACGCGCACTGACTGCAGCTCGGAGCTGTTAAAACTAAAAAAAATACGCCCGTGGAAAAAATACGGGCGGCACGCAGGGCCGGGAGTAACTTTTTCCCCGTCGGCGGTGAATTACTCCTTTGCCTTGCGTTCTCCATCGTTAGTGCGTAGTTTTTTCGCCGATATAGCCGGATGCGTCGTAGGGCGAACGCGGGGCGGCACCCTCCCGTCCGCTCGCAGCGTGGCACTGCTCGTCGCTGTAAAAAATTCACCGTAACCCGGTTTGGAAAATTCGTCATTCTGGCGGCGGATGCGCGGAGGTTTATCGAAAATTAATAGAGACCGGTATTGTCTGTCGGTAGGGGTTTGACAAAAATGTCGCTTTTGAGCGGACTCGTGTCCTGCCCATGGATTTATAATAAATGGACGGCCGTCGAAACATCGCTCCGCGGTTTAGCCGCGGTGCTCGATTTTAAAAAGCGACGGAAGAGGAAGAGTAACGAGGGCGACGGCGCGAGGGTGTCGCTATGAGAAACGGCTCGTATTTTTAGCGCGACCCGTTCGCATCTGGGTGGCCCCAACTGCTTTTTAGTGTCTACTAAACACCGCCCAAAGATAAACTAATTTGTCCCGAATTTATAAAGTCCGCCTGCCCCTCTCGCTTCACCATGGAAATGATACATGGCTCGTTTATACATCTAAACAAACACGGATTAAATCACACACGCCGGGGTAAATGTGGCCGTGGTGTGTTTGCTGTGGTCCCATAATTGTGATCAAAGTCGATTAGTGTACTTACTGTACAGGGTTTTGATAATTTGTGGATTCACTGCCTACCAGATAGGTACCCTCTACAGATGATCTTCATTTTCTTCTCACAAGGAGAGAATCTCCTCCCAGTGTTGTCAACTCAGATTTTTGATAATCCGTAGAGAAAAGTTCAACATTCCGTAGAGTTCCGTAGATCCCCCTTTGAAAAATTTGTTGATCTACGGATTTTCTTCATAAGTGTTTATTATTACATGTATGAAAGAAGCTAATTCCCTTGCTCATGGAAACCGTGCTTTCCCAAATTCTTTCTAGAAATCTTATACTTCGACCCTCCCCTAACATCCTGAAAAAAATTATTGTCACAAAAAAATTCACAAATTACGAAAAAAGTTTACGTGCAAAAATTGTGAAATCGACTTTTACTAATTCCACTTCAGTACAAGAGCTTTCCCCAAAATAATGTTTCCCTTAAAGTCGTTTTCGCCAAACACTTTCGTCCCCTTGTAAATTCACGAAAAGGAATTAAAAAAGTTCACATGCAAAGATTCTAAAATTAACTTTGCTAATTCCTATTATACTCGTTCAAAATGTAGGGTAGTAGGAACCAGAAAATAATAGTTTGAATTCCAGCGATTAAGTGTGATGAAAAGCTCCTGTAGTGAAGTGGAATTTAGCGACCTGCAGTAAATCGGCGGTTTGGATCGTAAAATCAATGGGTCAAATTAAACAGTAAATGATTTCTTTGATCAGAATCAGAATCTTTTATTTAATCAATTAACTCGTGAAAAAGGTAAAAAATCACTGCCTCTTTCTATGAACTTTGAACATGCAAATAGGTCAGAATAAGAAGACACCACTTTCTTATTTTTCGGTGCTTTAAAACATACCCAAAATCCATTGCAATTCTAGCCGAGCAATTCCAAACCAGAAGCTTCACATTTTTCTAATTTACCATCAGCTTACATTTCATCCATCAATTCTACCATTCTTCTATTCCAGTAGAAACTGGTATCATTTTCGTTGCTCGCGTTCGATTGCGCAAGGATGCGATCCAGCGAAATTCACGGTTCCGCTATAGTGCCGTGTATATACGTGTTCGACACGCGATATCCATGAGAAACTAGGGACTGCTTGCATGTGTTGACCACGTCGCGAGATGAGAAACTCCCGCATGCGTTTCGGTATGGCTGTGCAGCACGTAGCCGTGCCGTTGCGTCGGTGATTAATAGGGATCGACAGATCGACGGTGCTGCAGCCGGCACGAAATATCGGCGATAAATTCCCGACGGTGCTGGTAACGTGCTCGCGGACAAGGAAATATTTTTTGCCGGCTGATATCTTTCTACCCTGGCGCGGGACCGTCCGTGTTTCGCAGCGCACAACAAATGGCGCGAACAGCGTGATACGAGCGTGACACAGATTGCTTCGTTAACTGTTCCATTGAAGGGAATTAATCGATCGAGTCGCCACCGCGTATCGAGTCAAATGCGAATAAATCTCACTGTTACAATATTGTAAAAGACATCAACCAACTGGCGACGTCGATGCACAGTTATTCGAGTACATATCCGTCAGTTTTGCGGAGTTTAGGGAAATTGTACAACCGTCAACGTTTACCCAAGTATTCCCATGGGAAGCAAGCATTCGCCTCAGGTAACGAGTGCTGGTGAATCCGTCTTGAAACGATCATCTCCCCCGACGAACTGCTGCGCGAGCGGAAGCGTCGGACGATCTCCATAATTTCAATAACGCGGCAACTTTCCCGCCAACTTAATACACCGTGAAAATAATTACCGCCACGGAAATGGATTGTGAGGTGGATCGCGACGCGAGCTTGGGAAGAAGACGGTATATCTCGTGTAGCACGGGGTGCCCGCTCATCGACGGGATGGTGGCAGGGCAGAGGGCGAGAAACAGATATCCTAGCTGTCGTCGTCGCCGTCGCGCGAGGGTGGCGACGGGGGTGTCACGAACGATGGATGCACGAGCACAAACTTTCGTACCTTCGTACGCGATACATTGTTTCCGCGATGTACCGGCTGGAATACGTCGTTTCATTTTTCTCTGCCGCCCCCCCGCCGACCCCCTTCGCCCTCACCCCCGGTGGTGTCTGCACAAGTGTATTTTCCTTTATCCGTTTCCAGAGGCGGCTCGGCCCTCTGCGAACGCATTTGTCGGCCCTCGAGTAGGTGTTATTGTGTTACGGGATACAACAGCTTTCGAGATGCCAACGCTCCGGCGTACACGGATCCTGGGCAAACGTGATTATTTTTCGCAATTTGCTAAGCAGATGCCCCCATTGTGCCGCGGCGGAGCCGCGAAGCAGGAGTTTGTATTCGCCACCCCTTTTTTTTCTCTCGCTCGCCTCCCCTTCTTCCTTTTCCTCTGACCTCCTCCTCCCCCGTCGAGCCCTCGTCGCGCCGTGCCGCGTCGCGCCGCGTCGACCAGCGACAGGATTTTTTTCTTTTCACCTGTGTACCTATACACGTCGCCCGTGCACGCGTTCCCGCGTCTATTTGCCAGCACACAAGCTGAGCCTGCACAGAGACACGAGCCTCCGCGATTCCTCGCGATCTCGCTCCACCCCGACGAAGGGACGCTCGCTGGCGCACGCGGGGGGCACACAGAACGCGCGAATCCACGCACGCCGGGGGCTGCATATTTTAACCAACTTGCCTACGCGCATTGTCTTCCCGACGTCCCCAGCCTTGCTACGCTATACGTCGAGAAATAATGATCCGTACCCAACAGCATCCTGCTCCTCCGTCTATTCTTCGCGCGGCAGAGCAAAGCACCCGTGACAACAATGTTGCGCCACGCTCGAGAGATTGCGCGTGTCCCCGTATCCTTTTCTTGCTTCGATTGTTGTCCTCCCCCGGCCGTCCTGAGGGGTGAGCGCGGGGCGGATCGCTGCGAGGCTTCTTTCGCGGGGCGCTCCTCGGTATCCGCTTTCTCTGTACACCGAGATCGTCCAGGGACGAGGGGGTTCGTTCCTTTCGGACGGCCTCGATGTCGGTCGAATTAGGTGTTAGTCAAAGAATGAGAAAATAGAAAAGAAAACAGTGAGAACGAAATTTTTTTTATTTGATTAAAATTACGAAAAAATGAAATTAGAACATAGTTTTTAATAGAATAATATAATAATCTAGTATTATTAATGTTACGACAATATGAAAGTCATATAGGGGAGAGTGGGGTAAAACGGAACTCTTAACTTCGGAGGGTGATAACATGAAATCGGAAGGAGAAAAAGACACGGGACTTCAACTGGAGTCTTCAGTGGATCTTAGACTATAAAGAAATCAAAGCCATTGTTAAGAAAAATCTTTGGGAACGACAGACAATGAAATTTACCGGAGGTATTAAAATCTTCGCCTCGCTCAAGTGGTGGGGTAAAACGAAACATCCACTCGAAAACCATGTAAACGTACAAAATCTTTATTTTTATGATTTAAAGAGTATTCATTTGTGTAAAAAAATTCAAATATGTGTTTTGGGTATAATTATTACAAATTAAATATAACAAAAATATCTATTATACACATAAGAAAAAATATTTTACGAAATAACATAGAAATTACTGAAAATAATCAAATACACATGGATTTTTACATGAATAATGAATATCAACAAGTGCATAGAGAATTTTTTATTTTTTAATACATTTTAAATAAAATTGTTTAACTTAAAAATTTTTTTGCACATTTTTTCATTATGTACTTTTTAGTGTCTAAGTTTAGATTTGTGGTTATATGGTGATTGCATATCGATTGAATTGATTTGGGGTTACAGGCTGATTTCAAATCGTTTGGATTTGTGGTTATGGGTTATATTTATTGACGACTGGGTAATTTTTTCACCCCTCCCGTTTTTCATAATTTTGTATTGTGATCATAACTACGCATGTCTGCAAAGTTTCAAGACAATTAGATTGACAATTGAAGACAATTAAATAGGTGTTCCGTTTTATCCCCCGCAAAATGTTCTGTTTTGCCCCACATGCATGCCCCACCTACAGCGTGAGGTAAACAACTTTTTATTACCCACCCGTTTCGTTTTACCCCACTCTCCCCTATTTAAATATGTTAATGTTTATTTCTTCTATTTTATCTAATTTTCTTTATTATTCTTATATTAGGTATTATTCTTTTTTTCGTGATTTCGTTCTGTGAAAAGATGTTATGTTTTTTTACCTTTGAGAAATTATTTGGGATCCCAAACTATATCTTGCACCAGGGCCCTTTTATTCAGAAAACCAGCCCTGGTTCCTCTGAATTTTATCGATGCCCAATCGGTGGACGCGATCCTTAAAATCCACGTGATCTTCTTCTCGTTCAAAGGTGTCGCGTTTCGAGAGGATATTTCGTGAACTCGGTCGGCCAGTTCGAAGACGCCCCGAAGAGAATTCGCGTCGATTGTCCTGCATAATTGAGTCGCATTCAGGCTTAATGAGCTCATTGTACGCGCGGGGCACGGTTGATCGAAGCGTGTCGGAGGTATCGCTCGTCGAAGGCCTCGCCAATTCGGCTGACGTGACAGTTGAATTGCCGCTATCACGAGTCGATATACTCCGATTGTTCCAACGTGAACCGATGGGCTTTCAGCTGGCACACCTGCTCGCCTTTTCTTCCCTCGCGTGACTTATGCGCGAGTGGACTCACTTTCCGACGCCGAGAATCGAACGAGAGGTAATAAATGGCAGTTGAAACAGTAGAATGGAACGTGGTCGTTGCGCACGTCGAGGGAATTAGTTCATCGATGAATTGAATATCCTGTTAGCGAAGCGCGCGCGCGCACACCTCCGCGAAGGGAAGCAAACTTCCTTTCGTTCGCGCAACATTGCTTGTCGCGACACTAATTCGAGAAACAAGATTCGCCGCGCGTCAATTTAAAGTTCATCGCTATCTAATTGCTGGCAATTGACAGTGGGAAGAGCGGCACGCGAACCTCGTCGTTAATTAAGTTTTTGTTTAGCAACTCGTCTGAATATTCAGGTCGCAGCCTGCGCAGTCCTCGATTGCTCAACGTCCTCCGCGTGTCACGTAATTTCCACGGATTATAAAACACGTGGGACGCTAGTCGACGGACTCAAAAAATGACGGGAGCAACTGCCGCGTTGCGTCTTCCGCCTTCTTAACGGCGCGCATCGCGATGAAAAATCTCCGCGAAAGTTTCGCGAAGCACTTGTTCCGGTAGAGCGGGCCCGGTTGTGGAACCAACGAATTTCGAAGAATGGATCCCACGAGAGGGTACAAGTATCCTTCACGCCGCTTGCCTCCTGAAGAAGTTACCCTTTTCCAGTCGTCTTCACCCCCGCGCCCACCCGCCCTTTGCGATAGATTATGTTTCCCCGAACGCATGCACGACTTTTTGCGCTTCGAGGGGCTCCGAAAGTGCGCGACCCACAAGTTTAACTCGAGGATCTTCTGAAGCCTCGCGATTACGATTCACGGTTGAGGAGGCGCGCGAGTACCTTCCGAACATCCCTTTCTCGTATCGGTGTTTCCGTTTCAACCGTGGCAGCTCGAAGAACTTGCCTCGCGGTAAATCGTGCAATGTTCCAGGGACAATAAATTCAGAGGACGGCCATCTCGCTGTTTCCGACTTTCTAGGCGGCGTCGAATTTCGACGGAAACGAAAAGGATCGGAATGGAGAGGTGTGGGTGTCACGTCGACCGAGAAGTAGCCTTGCGAGACGGGCAGAGAATGGAGGAAGAATTGGAATGCGAGGTGAAGGGACCACGGGCTGTCACTTTGGTGGCAGGGTGCTCTGAAAGCGCCCATTGAAATGGCTCGCGGTGGCCTGACGTGCGCGGATCATTAATTGAAATTCCGTTACGCAAATGCTACGTACACGTACGCTACCCAAGCAAGCGTTTCCTCGCGTCTCGTGGCAGGCCCTCGAGCACCGGCGCAGGCTAGATTCTATCGTTTTTATCGAGGTAAATTAGCGGGGCTGTGGGGGTGGTAGGCATGCGCTTAATTAGAAACACACTCTCGCGGAGTTTCGCCGAGCGCGACTGTGCTCGCGCCGCGAAGCGGCGAAAATAATTGGCCAGCCCAGGGAACATTGTCGATGGGCAACAGAAATCGGCGGTACAGCAGCCAGTTAATGATCCATTCGGATAAAGCGACGGTTATGAAAGTGGCGACTGTATTGTGCGCGGCGGCGGCGAATCACCGGCACAATCGGTATTACGCGCCGAGTAATTATCGGCTGGAAAACGTTCCTCGAGGAAAATAATTGTGACGTTTAAACGATCGAATGCCGTTCGACAAAGGGCCGTGTAAACAAAGTAGCCCGGGACCGAGAGGGATTTTATTTCTGTCTCCGCGATTTTCCTGTCTCCTTTCTATCCGGCTCCCTCTGTGCACACGTTCTGCACGCGACTTTCGGGATCGCTCTTTCGAAGTTCACCGCAATCCCTGTGATGTCTGCCTGGCCTCCCGGGCACAAGAGAAAATGGCACTTTTATGTCCCGGTTACTAATGCGTCTCGTAATAATTTCGTTTTTTTTGTCGACTACCTTTTACGCGGCTCGTTTCCCCGTCGCAATTTCTAGATCGTCCCTCCCCGCCCATACCCTTGGAAAGGTACCGTGCGGACGCAGGGAAAGATGCGGCTGAAAATCAGTCGGGGGGGAAGAATGAGGAAAAAAAAGCCGCCATGTTTTTGTCTGACGGGGATCTAACAAACGCGACGTTTCGAATGATTCGCAGAACGCAACATGGAAGTACGGGCAGAGAGGCCGCGGACCGCTGGCCGGATAGCACCGACCGGACGCGTTACTCCGACCATACATCAAACAGGTGGAGGAAGAAGAAAAGCGATACCGGTGCCGCCGCCGAGGGTGCCAACCCCTATGCCCACTGCCAACAATAATCAGCAAAAGTGAGTGAATTTTTCCATCGATACACTTAGCTTGCAACCCCCTTAGACTAAGTAGATGGGCACGCATCGTCTTAAGAACTGCCGGCGATCTTTTAGATTCTCCAGTAAGATCCTTAATATGCTTCGTATCAGTTTCCATTGCGAGCTTTCAGCCGATATCATAGGGTTCGAACGGCAAGTCGCGTCGAACGCGAAGGGACAGACGCCATTAAGTAAGTGGGATTAGGCGCGCGCGGAGTTTGGTCTCGACTGATTAAAGTTTACCGAGCTCCTGTCGGTCACTCCGTACTCCCTCGACCAATTTCAAGATGTTCTCAACTATACATATAGACTGTTTCGCGTAGTTTCCGCGCGGGGAATAGCGTGTAATTCCGCGCCCCATTCAATTACATTAGACGCCCGATTGTGGAACCGTTGGATCACGGTTTCTGTGGATGACAGCCGGCGGGACTTTAAAGTTCTTTATCCGTGGAAACAATTGGGTAAATGAGGGTAGGCTAGGTCGGTCGGGTTCTCGCCACCGGATCGATGGGATCGATTTTTCCGATCCTGTTGGCGAAGCGACGCACTCGGGTTCGTCCCTCGACGGAGCGTGTGCAACTTTATCTTGCGGTTTAGGGGATTTCGCGCGGGTTTCGGGATCTATCGGCCGGCAAAGCGAGGTTAGGCTTCATTAAGTACGCCACACCGGCGGAATACAGAGAGCCCGGCCCGTCTGATTAAAGTTCGCGAAGCACGGGACCACCGCCGGCCACTTTGCTGATCTCTTCGGCCAATCTACTTCGACCACACGCTGCCTCCCGCCGGTACACGGATTTGCGGGGCTCTTTGCCGTCGTATTAAGCACAGTGTACATAAACGTCGAGGTCCTCCCTGCTCGATCGTTACTCCTGCCTATAAAAGGTGGCAGGTGTTTTTTTTTTAAACTGTAACATTTTAGAGCTCGTTAAATAACGCGGATTATCAGAGGCGCGTATATTATTCCCCCATGCGGGAGTTACGGGGCGGATGGGGACGAGTGGTACGAAGGACTGGCTGAGGCCAGTCGGACTCGTTATTCCGAGAGACTCGGCTGACGTCGCGACTGCGATAGACCCGTAAAATGTGCACCGCGCACTGCTCAACCACTTACCGCGCAACTTCTGTTTCGTAGCGGATTCGAGCCACGTAGAAGAGTTAACGGAGTAACCGTGCCCGCCGGGCAACTGGCGAATTCATTTCCCAGGCGTCCCATATCCCCCGCGTTTTCGGCGTGTCTGCGTCTTGGAGCAGCCACCCCTCACGGCCCGTTTACCGATCTCGATACGGTGGACGTCTCACGTGCTTCAGCCGCGGGCCACGCGGATAGTTTCCTCTCGCGCGATCGTCCCGATTATATTTAAATATCGCGGGGTAAGAGGGTGCGTTTAATTGTGTTCCCGAGCCACGGCCCTCGAACACTCGGCCGAGCTAGAATTATTACGGGCAGCGGGGCGGAGCGAGGGAAAATAAAATTCAGTAATTCAGACTGTCGGTATCGCGGCGGTGGCGATCGATGGTCGGCTGGTTGTTCAAATTTTTAACGAGTCTCCCGCAGCACCGCGAAATTAATTACTTAACGGCTGGAGTTTTTTTTCCACGGTTTGAAATGAAACCTCGCTCTCTCCATTTCCGCGGGGGTTCATTCTCCTCTGGTTTTCTCCGCGCAACGTATGCATCGGCGCCGCTTTTGTGTCCCCGGCGATACACGCGGGATACATCATTAGAGAGCGATAAGTGTCGCTACTTGTCGAACGCCGGCGAGTAAATGATTTTTACTCCGCCGGCGCCCTCTGGTCCCTCCGGCTGGCGGCGTTAAATCGTGGACCGATACCCCCGTGGGTCTTGGGCGAAGCCGAGTCGAGCGTGGAGTTCCCCCGTACCCAATATTCCACGGTCTGCGAGGGGCTCTTAATCCGCGGGATCGTGGACTAACGAGAGAAGCAGCAAAGGCGGGGACGGAAGAAAGAGAAAGGTCGAGGGAGGAGATTAGAGATCCACAAGTTATCTCGAAAAGTGGTTTTCGTCGTTGCACGGTCGGTCGTAAGCGGCTTAGGGGCGCGCGTTCACGTGATTTCGGTGCGTGTCCCGCGCGACTTAATGCCACGCGGGTAAATCTGCATTCGATTAATTAAAGACTCGAGTTTGCCGACGCAACGCTTTCGCCGTTTAAGAGGGGTCCAGGTGGAGGAATTTCGAAGGAGATTGCCTGGCGATTGTATCTACTTATCCATGTTCCAAGTGTCTACCAGTTGGTAGATACTTGATTTTACGCGGCATCTGCAGCAAGAGTGCACCGAATGCCAGTTTCTCTAGGCAAGCGCCGGGCGAGCGAGTGGAAAGCCGTAGGTAAATGTGCTGGATTAAGATCGTTTAAATTTCATTCGCTCGGCCTAATTACCTCTCGGAGCGATCAGTCTCTCCCCCAATTCCCGCGGTTTCGAGTTCCGCCCCGTCTTCGTGACTCTCGTTACCGGAAAATAGCCTCGCGGAGCTCCTCGTCCGCTCTTCTATTTTTCCAGCGGGGGTCGGCCCCGATCGGCCTCCGTGAATGCCTCTGCTGAAAACCAACGGTTTCAGCGAACTACCTCTCTGTCTACTTTCGAAAAAGTTTCAAGCGTAATGTCCGCGGGAAACGGAGCAATTATCCAAAATATCCGCGGATTTTTCGACGGTGGGATTTTAATTAATTAGCGGCGTGCACACCGATCCTTTGGCCAGGCGGCGTGCACGCGGCGCGCGAGCCTCTAGCCAGGCAAAGGTTCATTAGATCCTTGCATGGGCTGAAATTCTGTCGACCACAGGGCAAATAGTTCGCCCGCGCTTTATGTAAAGCAGCGACTGTGCCTTTGTATCAAAGAGAGAGCTGCCCGTATGTATTCATTAGGCGGTATTTAGCATAGTTCCAATGAGCAACGGGGAGGCCCGTGCCTCGTAGGTATAATGCGCGTCTCGGCGCAGCGTGTGCGCGAAGAATTGTCGATGGGAATCGGAATCACGGCGCGCGGCACCGTCCGCGGGCGCGCGGACGTCTGCAGCCAGGAGTCATGGTCCTGAACGCGGGTCGTGCGACCAAAACAGGCGTTTAATTATTCCGATTCGCCTCGTTATAAGGCTAACGTAACGCTACCTTGGCCTTCGCGGGCCCCCCTTTGTGTTTGGCAAGTCACTTGAATTTCACGGGCATAGCGGAAGCGTCGGCTAGCTCCATTGCCCTGGATAACATTTCTTTCCTCGACCTTCCACACTCCTGGATCCCTCTGACTCAATGGATATCCCTCGGATCTATCGCGATCGCAGGGACGATGCTAATTAACGAATATCGATAACATCGATTCTGCATTAGCCGGATGGGGTCGGAGCGAATGGAGGCCGGGACAAAGGCGGACGACGTCGCGAACTTCGGAATTCCATCGGCTGGAAACGGTGAACTGGAGCAAAGCGAACCTTGCGGCTTTTGATTGCGAGATGGAACGTTTCTCGTGGTCCGTTTCGGCGAGTGGAAAAAGTTTATTCTTCGGGGTGGTTCGTTAACGAGGCGATCGGCAGGCAGCCTTTATTACTATTTACCGGGACAAACGGAACAGAAGCTAAACTCTCGCTGTTCGCTCGCTTCGCAAGCTTCGCGATCCTCTCCTGTCAAAGGATCAAAGCGACGACGGGTCGGTACGTGGATCGCCCGCGTATTCATATATTTTTTTCGAGTGAGCTCATTCGGACGCGCCGCCCCCGACGTAAGCCGGAAACACGGATGGAGATAAAGAGGAAACGGCCTGGATAGACGCAAAGGCAGGCTCGGCGACTAGATTCGAAACGCTATGTCCGTTCGTATCGATCTTGCACGCATCGCGACCGCTCGTTACGTAAGGTTAATCTGGAAGAGAGTCTCTTTATTTGACGTTCGATCTTTGTTCCCCTCTACGCAACTCACCCCCCGCGCCGGCAATCCCTCCCTCGATGGCGCGTTTCATCTTTTCAGTGTTCCTCCCTTGGCCGATACTTGCCCCTGTGTCTAATAGACTTCACTTTCCCTGTTTACTTTTAACGAGATTTGTTTTTCGACAAGCCTCCGCACCATAATTCCGTCGACGATTTACTTGCGCGCGTCTCGAGTGCCCGAGGGCTCATTAGCGGACCGTGCTTTCTGCATAATTCAACTTCGCCCGCTTATGGACGGCTTTCTTTGTGATAGGGCTTAGGATCCGCTGACGTTCGATGCGCTATCTTTGGATATTAATAAGTAATCAAAGGAACTATCCTTTGGGAGACATTTGCGGTGACATCAATTAGGGGAGACCGGGGCTGGTAGGCCAGTTTTTCAGTTTTTGATTTTTAAGCAATTATGTGGGCGAAATATCGTTAACCCTTATGTGCGCAACCAAAAGCTTCACGGTTGTTGGGCAACCGGCGCACCCGGCTACCCCACGTTCCGATACATTTCAAATATAGCGATAATTTTACTTTCGTACTTTTTCGAAACACTTAGTTTTCCATTCCTATAATATACCAAGTGCCGTTTTAAACTATTCGAGCGGATAAATTACTCGAAACTACAATATAATTGGAGGTTTATTATTTGAAATCTTTTTTTACATTTTTTTTTCAAAAGCGTATATCGGGACAAAAGACTTCAAAGAATGGGGATCCGGAGCGCTTTTGCGATATGTTCTGGTGAAAACCAGAACATAAAAAATTACTAAAGGAAACATAGAAATGGGTACCCGGTTGCGTACATAAAGGATAAACTGCCTACTTAGTATATTTGACAGGGCATACCTACATTTGGCTATCTGATTAAATTATTAAAGTTGACTCAATGCGACAACAATTAAGGCAGGTATTTTAATGTTTTTCTAACACTTTTCACGTTGGTCAATAAGCCCCATGATCGGTGTGGTTGAATTACAGTATGGGGTAGGTTGACGGTATGTTGGTACAATCAGTTAAGAAAATGTTATTAGTAACTTATCTCAGTGGTAATAAAGTGTCACAAGAGTTGTTTCATTATAAAATATTAATTTCTTTCTTTCATATTTTAATAAGTGGAAATTTTTTTCAACTTAAACATTAATTATAATGTATTTATAACATAGTGTAAAGTTTAGGGTTATTATCCCCATATGACCCTAATGAGAGGGGGTAACGATCTGAAATTTCTCTCAGTAGTTTTTTAAGCAAAAAGCATTATTTGACATAAATTCAAAAATTGATACTGTGACCGTTTTTCCTATGCTTACCCGGCTAGACTCTTTAAACAAAAATTAAAAATCGCATTATGAATAACAAAATAACAATTTAAACCTTATTAATAATCAACCAGCCCCGACCGATCATTTTGACTTCAATAATCTATATAACTTTCAATAATTTATGTATAAACAGAAATACTATGATCGTCTAATAAACCTATTTTAAAATAGTCCCTTAACATTTATTCTATTGTAACTATATACAGCGTGAACAAATAAAATCTTTAAGAAAAAATATTTACTTACGCAGTCAATTTTTCGACAAACGTTGATAACTGTTAATCAACCATTAGTCAACGTACCCTATGGGTCAACCAGCCCCTACTCACACTCCTTCGAGTTGTAACGTTACAAAGTTTTATACATTTTCCACGATTCCACGATACACGGTACACAATGTTTGAAGCCAGAATCGCATACATACACCGCGAGGCAAATGATCTCGCCGTAAAATTGTCCCCTAATCCGTTTACATTTAATATATTCATTATCGCGGGTGCACGGGCTAGGGGTCGGAGGATTTGATTTCTTGACGTGTGCAAATGCATCGGGGCCGGAAGCGAGGGTGGCAGGTCGGCCTTTGACGGGAGGCTGGGAGCGCGTGCGAACGCGCCATCTCGAAATACGTCAAGCGATTTAATGAGCCGGATTTCACGGGATCGGCGCCGAATGGGTGTGGGGAGGGGGGACGGGGATCTTCCTATGGGAACTCAGCGGCGTATGAGCCGATCGGCGGGCTATTGGGGGGCGAAACGCACGAACGAAAACGGCGAGAGGTTGGCAGCGAGGCAGGCAGGCAGGCAGGGTGCGTAGGGTGGGCGTACGCGGAAAACTGGGGTCAAAAGCCCGCAGAAATTTTCAACAAAGCCGCTCATTGTGTTCGCGAGCGGCGAAAGGGGTGCCAAGCCACGTATATAATGTTCCGCGACCCGAGCGACCCAGGCGCTTTCCTCTCTTTTCCTCCGCGTTTACGCACCGGTTGCATGCGTGCCTGTCGCCAAAACAGCATTGCAAGTAAACCACTCCACCCCATTTTCACGTGCGCCTCTTTTCGTATTTTTTTCGCCGCCCATCAAACCGACCACCCACCCCCCGGGGCGGGGGGGGGGGGGGGGGGGGGGCATGTCGTTCGATTGTCACTCGCACGAGTCGGTCTACTTTGATACAGGCGAGCGGCCGTTTTCGATCGCGAGCACCGGCGCTCGTTCCACTCGACTAATTTGACACGCGCGATATGTATTTGTCCGCCGCTCGTGTATCGTATCGCGAGTCGAAATTAACCGTTACGCCGGGGCGAGAATGCAAATAAAATGTGTTTCGAGCGCTCGTGTAATTTCCCTATTTTAATTGTCAATTGGGTATCGAAATGGGAGTGGGGTCGGGTGTGTGCAGGTAGGTACATTTGAAATGGTATCTCTGAAAGACACTATTTGACGGATGCCCGGTGATCCGTGCACCCTCGTCACAACCACCCTCCAACCGCCCGGCACACCTATCGCTTCGAATCGACAGGCTCGCCGATTTCAACCCTTTCCGCGCTTTTTTTTTCCACCACCGTGCCCGTTTCCTCGCCGCGTCGCCACCCTCTGTCGCGCTTTTCGGGCCTTTAGAAAGCTGTGAACGCGTGATAATCGAGAACGGCGCTTCGATTGCCGCGATCCTCGCACCTTTGTCGACTGTCGGACCGTTATGTTATAACGAGTCAGCGACGCTTAAGTTGGTTAAAGTGCCTGCTGGTTAAAGAGAGCCCCTCTCTCTCCCTCTCTCTCTCTCTCTCGCTCTTTTTCCCTCGTCGCACGAGTTTTCCACAACGTATTCGAACAGGATCATCCACTTGTCGTATCAACCAGGCCACCCTGGCTCCTCTTTCCCCAGACGAAATAATATCAATGGCACTTTACACTTGCGTATCCTCTCCAGCTTGCCCCTTCTTTTCACCTGCTCTCCGTCTCTAGAGTATCCCAGGCATTGACGGCGCGGCAATTTAGCTCCCCGAAGGCACTACACGATCCCCACGGAGCCGCGGTGGCACTGTCTGCGACGTTATCGCGGAACAAGATCGATCGTGTCGAAAAAAGGCCGACAGATTTATTTGCGACAAGACCCGGTATTGAGATCTCACGTATCTGAACGTTGTGCAACTCATTTCACCGTAATTAGCATAATTGAATCGATTGGAGATTTATAGGCGGGATCGAGGATCCTGTTTTATCGGCGCGCGATATATACCGTGTGTCGCGATTAGAAGTAACCTCGTCTCTCGATCTGGTGGTAGGCCGCGGAAGCATCGACGTCGGGACGCCTGCTGGTTCCAGGCGTCCCCGCTGGTAGGCGCCACTCTACCGTTAGAGGGTTGCAGTGGCTGATTTCAACCCCTAGCTGCTCGCCGGCGAACTTCTCCACTCTGCCTCCGACCTCTATGGAAGCTGCATCCGCTTTCAGATCTTCTCTCTCTTGGAACTGTCTTTGCTAATCGAGGGGGTTAATGTAGGAGATAAAATGTGTCGTTATCTCTAAGAATCAATTTAAACCGTGGTCCACTTGTCTTCCAAAACAAGTGTAGCTCTCAACTGACCCACTTCTAATGAATCGACGTTGCAACTCCAAGTGCACCCCGTACGTTTAACCGTAATACATGCGTGTACTACAGGAATACAAGAATCAGCTGATCGATCGACCAGGCCACGTATGAATTCCGCATTTCTAATTCGCCAGCCGGCTGCTTTAGCCAATTGAGCCGTCCAGCTCGTCGACAGCTTCTTTTTCCCGCAGCCTAATGCACCCCATGCGCTCGCCTATCCGTTAACATTATTCGAGCTGCACTCGTCTATTATGAAGCCAGCCCAGCGTCGACGGCAAATTACCAGAGGCTCATCGAGGCGTTGATGGACGCATCCAGACGTCGCGGTGGAACGCGAATTTATGACTCTCAATCTCCGTTCGGTAGTTATTCTCTTAGACTCGCTCAGACGATAGTCGAAGCGCGCCTCGCAGAATCGCGTCGCAATTATCCGCATGGTGAATAGTTTATCAGGCGTGGGTCGTTAACCTAATGGAAACGGCGTTAAGGCGAGGATCGATATGGTGCACTTCGTCGTCGACATCCTTCTGCGAGGCCAATCGCGAGAAAACGGCCACGGCGCGGGAGGGCGGGGGAGGCGAGGCGAAATCCGCGGCGGCTCTAATAGCGCGTGAATACATTTAATGGAGCCATTTGAATTATAATGGTCGATCGGTAGAAAGAGGAAGAGAGAGAGAGAGAGTGAGTGAGAGAGCGAGAGAGGGACAGAGATCCGATTGGCAGTTGCCATCCGAGAGATCTCGACTTGTTTCTCGCTGCCTAATCTTTTTCCGCGATTAGAAACCGGTACCAGCGACGACCTGGTCCCGTTATTGAGCCATTACCGGCTTTTAGAGTTCCCCGAGATCAGGATCCCGATTGGTGACGCGGGTGTTTTCGATCGCTCTGGAAACGGAGGCCTGCCGCGTTTTCGACGTGCCCGCGAATCGATGGCTGACGGATGGTGTCACTGTCGAGCCACAGGATTATGATAATTCGCCCCGAGGGGATACCTGGACGCGGAAACGCGGCGGAGAGATCGATGTGCGGGCGACTTTCGCGTAAGTGTCACCGTCAAACTACGCGGCAAGCTTTTTTTATACCTTGGGCAAACGTTATAAAACGTCACCGTGGGTTTTTTTTTATCGACGTTAATTCCGCCGGAGCGGCTTTACGACGAGGCTCGCGGTCCCCGTTGAATTCGAGATCTCTCGTCGACCTCGTAAAAACACCGAGGCCATCCTTCATCCGATTTCACGGCGATCGGGGAGGCCTGATGCTCGTTAGTCCGCGATTAAGCGGGCGGATCTCGCGGAAGATGTATCGGGAGGGATATTTCCAGGACTCGTAGCGAAGATAGTCTCCGGAGGCGAATCGATAACGTAAATGCAGCCGGCCCAGCGCCACCGCTGTGGGCTAGAATGGTCGTTAACGCCGTCGAACATAATTATTTATAATTTATTTAATATCCATGTTTTAACGATGTTAATTAGACGGGAGGGGGCGCCCAGCATCGTCGCCTCGGCGTAATCACCCCTCGGGACTCCGCGCTCGAATCTCCGGCGACCTTTAAAACACACCCCCGCGGACCCTTCTCCCCTTCGGTGTCTTGATAATGACTTCGTTCCACCTCGCCGCCGTGACAATTGCTGCCGGTTACCATGCTTTCAGCGCTCGTCTCGAAGACGCTTCTTTTCCCCCGTGACTTCATCGTCGAGGTCGTTACGTAGGTGTAAGATCTCAGGCTCGTATGTTGGGAAAAAACGCAAGGCCCTCTTCGCGTAGGTATTCGCGATCCGTGGTATCGCGACGGTGGAACACGAGCTGACGCGTCTTCGAACGACGCGCACCTCGTCGCGACGAAGCTGCCTCTGTTAATACGTGCAGTTTAAGGAACATCGACGGGACGTCCCCCTCGCGCGAGTAGGGGACGCTCCTCAATTTCCGACGTACACTAAGATCGCGTGTTTATTTCGATGAGCGAGTAACGAGACGTCGTGAAATTCACGCGAGTCCTCGAGAACGCGCCATCAACGCCCGCCGCTCGTCTTAGTTATCTATAATGACGGTAAATTACCATCCCTATCTGCCGTGTCTCCGTGACTTGGCTGAGGAACGACGAGGAACACGGACGCGTGGGTGGCTGAGGTAACCCGTAACCGTGGGTCCTTCGCGTTCGACTCCTCTCTCGATGTTCGACCGCGATCCAACAGCCAACCTCGGGGAACGATCACGTAGGGAGTTTTGCGCGCGTGTCCGTTAAATCGTCAAATGATCCCCTATGAATAATCGATAACTGTGCGTTCGCCAGCGTTTACTTAGCTCGGTGGGTGTGCAGGTGGGTGGCGGACATGGATCACAAGATTATCCACGGTCGGCCGTTGAATTTCTTACAGGCTGAGATCTTTTCGAATTTAGGTAGCTACACAGAAAATCGATGCTCCGGGGATGCTGGAGTAGCGGCGGAGGGGGTGGCGTGGAACAGGAGTCAGAGAAAGGCGAACTAATATTCGACGATGGCTGGGGTAATTCGGAGAAAGTTCTAAAGTGCGACTGAAAATATTTGCGTGGAGCTGGCAAGGATCGTTTTGCGTTACAGCGCGATAGCCTCCTATCCCCCTCCCGTCCTGCTGCGCGACTGGTTGCACAAGACGTATTGTAAAATTCCGTGATTTATCTAGCGGAGCATCGACTTTCCCGCTCTCCCCGATCGAAATAAATTCCGCGCGACGGGATTCGTTACGGCCGCGTATCAGCCCGATCGGCAGAAATATTCGCGCGATCGGCTTTCGCCCGTATTTATTACGCCCCCTTTCGTTTTGTTTCTGTGGGACAGAAAACTGGATCAACCGTGTAACCCGGCGTGTACGTCCTAACGAGCGACGCGCGGTCGCGTTAAGGGAGCAAATAGACAGCCACGAGTTTATCCGTCGCGAATCCTTTCGATCCGCGAGCGTGTCTGGTTCGTTATCGGTCGCAACGCTCGGTTACATCTTTTAACGAACGTGTAACGAATGTTTTGAGCGATACGCTCGGCCGATAGCGGAGCTAATGAAATTGTTAAGACCGGTGACACGGATCGAGTTAACGAGGCGGACTTGACTCTTGAGATTAAGGACTCGCGTGCACTCTGTCGTGTGCCTTTTGCTCACTTCTGTCCGGATAAATTCCAATTTGTAACTGCGCTTTTTACCGGCTACCTCGGGCAGCCGAGGCAGTGCTCCATCATTGCTCCAGCAGCTCGCAATGGATTTGGTAGCTGTAATTCGTCGCCGCGACAAGGCATCCCGCAAAAACTCAACCCCACGAGCGTTTACATATTTGGCCAACTCGGCGACTTCCGATCCGAGCGCGTGGTCCACGATAATATATCGATCTGCCAGGTGCAGCGCGGTGTCGCGCGAGATATTCAAGGCAGATATACAACCAGCCATATTTCCTGGATATTGTCTTTACCGCGTTTCCGCGTGCAGTAAGGAATAATCGCGCGCGCGTGAGGGACACCTCTCGCCTCTTGCGTACGTAGTTTATTCGACGAGATAATGCGCACTTTTGACCAGCCCACCGCGGTAAATTATTCCTTATCTCGGCTCGCAAACTCGGCCCTCTCGGCTCGCGGAACGGCTGTCCGCGCGATGACAAACGCGCGTTTGTTCATTATTTTATCGGCGTCAAAAGCACCGTTTCGAAATCTCTTCGATCCCCCGTCACATTGTTTCGCGTCCTGCCTTTTTTCCACCGGCAGCCGGTCGACCTTCCACGCCGATGTGGGAACGAACGACACCTTCACGGCTGGGCGCAATAAAACCTGGCCGTCGTGCTTCTTTGCCGGATATTTATCGCCGCCGGGATTACGGCCGAGTAAATAAACCGTAAATTATCGTAAACGCGGGAACGCGTGGCGCAATCGGCGCGCCGTATCGCAGCTTCGTAAAATCGATCGGTAATTTACGCTCCTCCTCTCCTCCCGATAAAAACGTCCCGTCGCTCGAGGGTTTCGAACGTCCCGAGGAGGCGAACGTCCTGAATTCAGGCGAAACGTAGCCGCGGGAGAGGGCCAGGTGAGAAAATACACGGGGGTCGGAGGGAGGAGGCCACGGCGAAGAATGAGAGAGGACAGATAGAGGAGCATTGTGCCGGTTCAGCGAGGCAGCGTGTACGACACGCGGCATCGTGCAACGGGGCTCCATGGTGTGTCCTCAGCCGTGTGCTCGGCGTACATTGTACATCGAGAGAAAGGGGGCGCGAGCGGGCTCCGAGGGGGGAAGCTCCTTCCACGTGGTGTCATGCACATACAATTGGACGCGTTAATTTTTCTTCCGGCACGGTGTCCCCCGTCTATGGAACGAGCTACTCCAAAGCAGGCGTTATAGATCCATTTCTTTCGTCGCGAGGAAGGTGATCGATGATCCCGTTTCATAGTCGAGTCTTATGAATCCTCTTTTAAAGACGTTAGTTTCCAAGTCCCTCGCCGTTGCATCTCGTTGAACGTGGATGCAAGGAGCAAAACAGGGAAAGGGCACAGAATATGCCACCATCGCAGGGAAGAAAAATCGTCCAGGTTGTTAGAGGTCTGTTTACGGCGAGGGCCGCCGTAAATCTTGTTTGACAGTCGCGATCGTCGTTTACGGAGGCGATTCGAGCGGCGCTGGTCGCGAGGTCTTCCCCGGAGGCGTGTTCGGGTTCATCGGTATGGATGTAACGCGCGCGGGGATCAATCCACGTGGAATGCCTACCGGCGGAGCAGCCGCGTTCCAGCGGTTGATGTTGATGGATAAGAGGCTCGTGGCCCGCTGATGCTCGATTTGTCATCGTACAATGGGACGTGCACGTCGCGAGAGATAGCACGCGTTTTTAGGTCCGCGCAACGCCATTTACAGGCCGAGGTGCCGGCGCGAAGGACACATTCCTGGGTATTGTACCGGAGACAGGAGCCCCTGGGGCGGTGGGCCGCGTGTCCGAGTATCTCTTCCCTTTCGTGGTCCAATTTCGGGTCCTCCATTTGATGCTGCAATCGGGGAACCGCCGTATCTGGTCCACACAGCGCGGAACAGAAGACTCGACGAGGTATCCCTTCCAAAGAGATCGATCGAGTGCCGTTTTCCTCCCTCGAATTCTCTCCGAGTTCCTCCATTTCCTTTGTTCTTCCACGATCGTGCCAGCGTCTCCCTCGAAAGGAATCTCTTGCCGGTCGACCGGTTGGAATCCGGCCTGCGAGTGAAATATCCGAAAATTATGCCGGTAATATCTGGCAACGACACACGCGGCCTCCCGAGGGTGCGCCGCGTCACCTGCGAGAAAGGAACGAAGGAGGATACGACAAGGAGCACCCTCGGGATCCTCCTGGCTGCCGGTGTCCTCACCTCCCGCGGCGAACATTTTCATAAACTCCCTCATAAAGCATATTCGTGTACTCTGCCGCTGGTATTCGCGCGGCAGACAAGTCGCCCCGCGGCTGACATTAATTATTTCTCAGTGGAATGCGTAATACGATTGTTTAAAACGGCACCACTCAGGCAACGCGTTTCGACGCGTCCACGGCTCTTGATGTTTAAGGCTTGCCTCGAAGACAGCAGACCTTCTTTCGATCAAGCACGAGGGGGACGAGCCAGGGAACGTAAACAGTGATAGATAGGAACCGTGTCACGGAATTAATTCGCCGGTGACGAGAGAAGAAAAACGGAACGCCTCTTCGCGGACGATCTCATCTCGCCAGCGACCCGATGAATATGGATGAACGCGACCTTTGTTCGACCCTTTCCCCAATTCGCGCGATCACGATCTTCGGATCTATGGTCTCTTTCACTGGTTACGATCGCGCGGTGTTGCGTGGTCATTTATTCGTCACCACGTTGCGTTTAAAGGCGACAAACTGATTGATTGTACTGGCTAGCTGATGCTTCACCGATCATCTCTTTATAAACTTTAGATTCTTAACCGTGCTGTTTAATATTTCGTGTGCCCGTAATAGCGAGACACTACTTAGCGACACTCGAATCGCGTCGTCGACGAACGTGTTCGAGTGGTTGCGTAAAAGTTCCCGTGAACTTCTTACGATCGTCATCCAGGGGCTTTATGGATCCTGGCGGTTACGGCAGAGTGGGTGAGTCCGCTCGAACGACGTAATGAAATGTCGTGCCTAAGACGCTATTGGACGACAAGACAACGCACTTATGGGATCCGCGGAGTATGAGAAGGCGAAACTTACGCACACGCGCGTCTGGGTCTGTGCCGAGGGTGGCCAAACACTGGCGCGTTACGCTTGCGTTTAATGTACCATCCCCGCTTTCCCCTCAACCCACATAGCACCATAACATTGCAGCAACGTCTCTGCAATA
Organism: Andrena minutula; assembly: GCA_929113495.1. Classification (NCBI taxonomy): domain Eukaryota; kingdom Metazoa; phylum Arthropoda; class Insecta; order Hymenoptera; family Andrenidae; genus Andrena; species Andrena minutula. The sequence goes on along the minus strand of OV815996.1, from coordinate 7,640,903 downwards.
TTGCGGTGCAAAATTGCAATGTTGCACCATAACATTGCAGAGACGTTGCAGGTTCAGTCCTATGTCCGTCTTCGCAATATTGCAGGTGTGTATTTTTGCAATGTTGCGGTAGCATTGCAAACATGTAGTCCTGCAACGTTCCGGCAATGATTCTGCAACGAAACGGCAAAATTGTGGCAATGATCCTGCAACTCTTCGGAAATATTGCGCTGCGAGATTGCAATCTTTCCATTACAGTATTGCACGGCAATATGTAGGCAATTTTGCTGGGTCGTTGCCACTGAAACATTGCACATCGATTTGCACGTAATATTGCCGAAATATTGTAGGATCGTTGCCAGTGGAACATTGCACGTCGATGTGCGCGCAATATTGCCGAAATATTGTAGGGTCGTTGCCAATGGAACATTGCATGGCAACGTGCTTGCAATATTGCTGCAATATTGTACGATCGTTGCCAATGGAACATTGCATGGCAACGTGCTTGCAATATTGCTGCAATAATATAGGATCATTGCCACTCCAATAATGCATGGCAATATTGCAGAAACGTTCCTACAATATTGTAATGCAACCTGCAACAACGTTCCTGCAATACAGCTGCAACGAAGTGTGCTGTATGGGTATCTGTCCACGAGTTTGGAAAACGTTGAACTACACACTCGACCTCGGTGCATATCTCGGGGGACGTCGATTCACCTCGTTCGTTGCGAATAACGTTTCCATTGCCTCGGCAACTCGCCTGGAAACAGGGCAAACGCGAGAGGGGGGACGTAATACCCGACGATCCGTCTTGGATCCGCACTGTTGCGATCTTCTATCGCGAGCACTTTCTTCCGCGGCTCGGCGAACGAGAATTCTGGGTAACGGGCGGGAAAACGACGAGAAAAGTAGTTGTCGGCGAGCGTTAACGTCTTCTCGGCCAGTGGTCCGGCCACCCCCAAAGAGGAAAGCATTTTCCAGCGGCGAGATTCTCTGATCCTGTCGGACAAAGGGTCGGGACCCGCCCGATACCTTGCCGAACTTTCCACGTGAAAGGGAACAGGAATCATATCGCTCCCGCTCGTGCTTATGAAGCATTACGTGGCGCGGAAAATGAATCTCGAAAGGGACAACGACGACGGAGGTGAATCGTTTCTCTTTTAAAATGGAAAATGCTCAAGGTCGCGATCTCTCTTCTATCAAATGTAGCGCCACTGTCTTGCCGCTTGCATAACGAGCTGCATCAAGATTCGAGGGCTATTATCACCGCTGTTTAGGAGCCTTATAAAGTTCTCTCGTTAAAACACGATTCGAGGTTTACGTCGGTGGTCGTCCTTTGTAACTTTCCAGGATTCTACTACAGTTGCTCCATCCTTCTAGTCTACTACCTAACGACGTTCCTTATAAGGAAAGCATCCGCGCTTTCGCTACAATTAACCGAATTGCCAAGTAATTAATCGAGGAATGATGGTACGCTCGAACGGCGGCAGCCACCGTCTACCGCGCAAGCCTCCTCTCCGCGTCTGCCAGCACTTCCCCGATGTCACTCAGCTATTCACCGTCAATTTCTATCCGTCGTTTCATCATCTCGAGGCTAAAGTGTCGATCGAATTACATTATGGCTTGTAGGCCGAAGACGCGAAGGCGTTCGTTGCCATCGACCGTGCTCCCAGCTAAGAAAACCCCCATTGCATATGAATATAAGTGTATTATCATAATATCGCGCCTAGGGTGGCTTCCCTTCTGCTTCGCTGCTAGGGGCCCTCGAAATCCCGCGCTGCTCCACGGCGCGGCGGAGGGAGCCAACCCACTTTTACAAGGAGACGCGTATGGATGGAAATCCTGATAGGTGTAGATCGATGGAACGCGGGGCCTGGCTGTCTCGGGGAGATTGAGCAAAATAACTGCCGATTTATATATATATGGCCTGGGCGCATATTTAATGCCAAGTATGCCGGGCCTCGTAATAAAAAGGATATATCGCGAGAGAAAGGTGAGACACAGAGGGGGCTGGGCGACGTGAAAGGGAGCGTTCCTTGGGTTCTTCGGTCGCGCGCGGCTCCTCCGTCTTTGTCATGATGAATGAATCAATGGATAATCCAATAATTTAGATCGGGGGAGAGATTGCGGGACGGTGGAAGTCGGCTGCATCGCGCGAACCTATCGCTCCCTCCTCGCACGTTTTATAAAGCTCCTCTGACTGCGAGGAGAGACGGGAGAAAGGCTTGTCGGGGTATACAGGTCAGCGGCGCGCGAAGGATTAATTTAATTTCCGCGTCGATACGACAGCAGATATCACGGTGGGACGAGTGGAATAGCTGCCGCGGGGATTGATTATCTTTCTCCGCGGGAAGCAGCCGTTCGACAGCCGACAAGTCGGCCGACAATGCGATATCTACGCCGCCTTGATCGGATGTCTATATTTATCCCCGTGGCGTGGCTCCCGGCTGGATTTGTCCGTCAATTAACGGCCGTGCCTTAATTAACGCCCAGCCTCCGCGAGGCGTCCCGAGCTCGTTCAGATAAAATGTCAAAGGACGGGACTCTCTATCTCCCTCCCTCGGGACTCGGGGAAAGAGTCCCTCGGCCCTTCACACCCGGCGACGCAAAGTAAATTCGAGTGACCCATGGAGCCGGGAGGAGATTTTTGGTCAACGATCTACCGTCTCGACGGACGCAACTGGCCTCGCGATTAGACGCGGACGGTATGCAGATAGAAGAAAGGGTTCGCCTGGACCGTGTCCTCCGCTAATGGAATAAATAAAGTAGAACGGGGAACTGTTGCCTTAGCTGTTCCATTGTGCTGCCACTGGCTTCGCAGGAATCGAGTTAATCGTTTTATTATGTCCTCCCGTCTTGAGGCCCCTGCGAAACGGTTCCAGAGATGGACAGAGAGCCGCGAAGAAAGCTAGGATCGAACGGGGCTTAATTACAGTTAAAAAGACAACGACAGTGGACAGTTAATAAAACGCCGCAGCGGAGGATGATTCATGGGTCGCTGGAGGAAACGAGGTGTCGTTCGAGAAGCGATATCTCGCTTATATTTCGAGGGCACTCGAGCGACACTCGATTTGTCGGGGCATTGGGTTTGCCGAGTGTCGGCTACTTGCAGCGAAGCCAAGGTGATTTAACAGCTGCGCCCAAGAAATGGCGGGCAGGGACTCGCGGGGGCAAGTTTCGCGACGGGTCTAACAAGTGTCCCGGCTTGTCCCCCGGTCGGACTTATGTGGTGTCGCGGGTAAACATGGCGGAGGGTAAGAAAAACCGCGCGGCGACCTGGTCCCCCTGGTCTCGGCGTTTTGCGGGCCAGCAGCGGGGCAAATCGATGGCCATTAGGTTCGATAGTCGAGTTTTTAGTGGGCTCCCTCTGGCTGGCCCTCCCACACCCCGAGGCCAGCCGTTGCTTCGGCTACCGGCTCGCGGAGAACAATGGGCCACAAATCACCGTGTGGAACCAGCTAAATCTCGTTTCGCGGACTCGAATGGCCGACGTAAGTCCTAACGATACGCGGAATAAAAGAAAGGCCCTTCCTTCGACTCGTCTCCCGTCTGGCCTCGCACCTCTTTTTTCCCCCTAGACCGCGGCCGAACCAGAATCAATCCCCCGGGACGAATAAATTCGACGGTTTCTTTTCTGCCACGCTCGATTTCTCTCGGACCGTTCGGTTCGGTTGCGCGGAACGCCGCACTGCGGATCGAAAATGGGCCACGGCTGATAGGAACGGGCGAAGCACATTTTCCTGGCTTATCGTCCAGCCCCTGGCCCCATTTTCAGTTTCATCCAGTGGACAGCAGAGTGGTCGCGATGATTACATTTTCCGCCGTGTCCTCTCCCGTTCTCTCGCGCTATTTGCTTTCCCCGAGCTAATGGAGCGAGGACCTCCGCGCGGAGCGAGGAACGTCCGAGGCTCTTTGATCGGGGATAAACGTCGGTCTCGTTGTCGAGCTTTACTGCTCGACTGACCGGCAAAACCCTGGGTCCAGGAGATCATCCTTCGTCTGGGTAGAAAGACCATGAAGTACGGGAAAAGAAACACCGTTCGCGAAGTTCTGCGGGCGAAGTCGGCTCTCTGGAGATCCTGGAGGATGCGGGCGAAGAAGCTGGGAGAGGAGAAGAAGCGAGATGCCTGGGATAGGATGGTAGCAGGAGATAAAAAGTGAACGGGAGTATCCTCCGGACGATAATCGTTATCATCGACGGTCACCGGTGCTACCAACCACAACAGTGGCCCGGGAGTATCTACTTACAAACGCGAGAGCACGATACTCGGATATTACAGATATTTCTTCGATACGGGAGGCGCGCGACGTGTGGCGGACGAAGGGTGTAGAAGCTGGAGGAGTGGAGGAAAAGGAAGAAGAGGAAGAAAAGGAGGAGAGAAAAGGGAGCGGAAAGGGTAGAGGCTGAGAAGACGACGGTGCAGAAGCCCGAGGGCTGCCAGCGTGCCGATACGATCTGATCGCCTATTTATCATTCGCCGCGCTTACCTTCGCTACACCCTTCGTTTAGTTTTCATGGGATCTTTACCTGACGGTCTTTACCTCCTTCGCGCGTAACCACCTCTCAGAAATCGCGACGACGTGCCGTCTACACAGGGGAAAACAATCTCCCCTTCTGGAGACTACGCGGATGCCATGCACGTGTACGCCGATCGCAATATTCTCATTCTAGCGACATTAACGACTGGGTGTCCCGTTGCTCTTCGTACCAATTCTACTATGTACCTATGTGGTGGACACGTGGGGGGTGTCGGTGTGCCCGATTCCCTAGCGATTTCGAGTTATTTCTATCGTGACTTACGTCGGGCACGCCGGTTCGTGCAATGAATACGCCACTGATACCTGGTCGAAAGGATGGGGAGGCAGAGAAGGATATATGTTTGACGACTGGACCCGATTGTATCGTATAGGAGAGCGCGGCTCGTCCAATGGCAGATCGATATCGCGGTTCTTAACGGATTTACGACCCGTCTTATCTTTCAAAGGCACCGACGACCACGCACCGCGATCGCTCTCGGATGCTATCGCTTAACGATTTCGTTCTGGACTTTACCTGTGCTCAATGCCAACGATTGTCCGACTAGGAGGGACGCGTGCGCGACCAATCGCTGGATACGATATCGTTTAGATAGCCGATCGGTCCTAGCTACTAACGCTCGATCGCAAGTATCGCAACCTCCTTTGCAAGAGACGAGAAACGCGAGTCCGAGTCCAGCATCCACAAAACTCTCCATCTGGTAGCCTTACACTGATCCGATGAATTTCTCGCAATCCTGCTTTTACATCAACATTTCTGGTACACTTTTCATGTACCAGGAACCTCGTCGATAGGTCCTCGATCAGGGTAATCGATCAGTAAACCGATTCATCGATTCCTCTGACCGACCCTCGCACATTTCTCACCGAATGCTAGAAACGGGAATCCAAGGTCCCACAAAGAAAATGCACAATCCCGTACAACTATCGCACCGCCCTCGAGCGGATCGCGTTGATATTTTCGAAATTGCCACGACCTCGTGCATCTTCCCTCGAACGATCACGAGAGCCAGCTCGAATAGCAGCGCGGAAGGGAATCGATACGAGGAAGTCGTCTCGTTACTGGGTAATAGGCCAGCATCGGGAACGTGCGAACGAGCTAGGAAGACGAGTCGATCTCTGGACGGAGCTCGTGCGCGATATCACGCGAGCTGCCGCCAACTTCCGTGGCAGTGTCTCACGGGCGAAAGTGCGCCCCCGTGGATACCGATCAGCCCGTCGAAACCGCGCATTACGTTGCATTACCGAAGCGTGTATGTACCGGAGCCTGCTGACGCGTCGCTCCTCGCACAATCGGGATCGGTTATGCCTGTGCGCCTCTGGGCCCGATTAACGCGCTCGAATCTCCGGAGAGCGTGGCAGGAGAGAGAGAAGAGGATCAAGGCTTGGTTCCGCGATAGACGTCGCCGCGGCTAGCAAGGTTCCAGCGCCGAATGCTCCGTCGGCGATTTACATATCGCGCGTGTCGTACTCGTCTCGGAAGCGTTTGCACGCGCGGCGGCTTGAATTGCCGCGAAAACCGAGGGTGGCTGGTAATACACAGCCCGGGAGGAGCAGACGGAGAGGGAGGATGGCTCGATAACGGGCGCCACATTCTGCACACGGATCGAACGACTATCGCGGGAGTCCGCGCTCGGTTCTGCTGTTTTTGTTTCGTCGTAAATGGAGCGCTCCCCGTGCACGCTTCCAGACTCTGTCGATGCGTTCGATCGAGCGAGGGTGGATGTTACGGGCGAGCAGCGAGCGCGGCCGTCCTCGCGTTTTACTGCGAACGATGTATCCAGCTGCCAGCCAGACGTTGCAGCCTCGTTCGCGCAATAACGTCCGCGATACGGGACGACGATCGCCTTGGAATACGCGCAGAGGTATGCGTAGATACTTTGGCTACGGTAATGAAACGACTCGTTCGCGAATAATTCGCTCGTAAAGAACGTACGCGATATCAGGGGACAGAATAATACGGAGTCGCGGACGGTAGCCGCGCGTGCCTCGCGACTCGGCTAGCCCGGGGGGAAATAAACTTGCCGACGAAATAGAGCTTTCACGTTAGCTAGACTGTCGATCGTACGTTATAATCGTAAATCGGCGGTGATCACTGAAAGTTGCCGCGCAGGGGGGATCGAGGAGTCGCCGCCGATCGACTTCGCTCCCACTAAATACACGGATTTACGCCTTCGCGCGGCGAACATTCTAACGCAATCGCCGTTTTATCGGTCGTGAACACGACTAGAATGTTGCCAAGAGCTGCTCCCTCTGCTCGTCTCGGGCGAGCCTCGCATACCGATCGGTCAACGAGTTATCCCACATAACGCTCCGCTTCGTCGTTGGCGTCCGATCCGTCGAATCGCCACGGCAAAAGTTTCTATCGAGAGCGTAAATTTCAAATTGGCTGCGAGACGCTCCACGGTCACTTCGGCTCGGAAGGATCGTTATTCGTTAATTCCCGCTGAGGCATCGATCAGCGTTTATAGATATTTCGGGCGCTTCGGTCATCCGCGATCCCCTGCCCGCGGAGTCACACTCACCTGCTGCGTTAGTGGCTGCCTGTTGCCTTAACGACGCACCGTGGACAGGTAGAGAAGCAGAGTGCCCGTTAAACTATCGAGTTTATCGTCCGGAAGATCGTAAAGTCCGCGGCGAAGGTCCTCGCGGGGCTCCTGATTCCGACGTGGCCTCTGACAGGATGAATTGTGCCCGGCACCGAAATTTCGGCCGGTCCCTTTTTTTATCATCATCCCCGTGCTCGAAATAAACCGCGGCGCTCGACTTTTATCGAAGCCCCGGCTCGCCTGATTTCTTCGCCGAGTTCTCCGTCTCGACACGGACGATTTATTATCTCGGAGTGGCTTCCTCCGGAGCGAGGCTCTCGCGCGGAACGTCGTACGCGTTCAACACCTGACGATCGCGTCAGGGATCGGCCTTCAAGTGTACCGTGAACGCCCGTCCACGGACGCGTGAATTCCTCGTGAGAAATTTCGTATACGAAGGGACACCTGCGACAGCGGTCAACACCGACGGCAAAACGCCTCGATCGTCGAGATTTACCCGTGGACAGGGGACCCTCTAAGCCTCCAGATGACGCGCTGCCTCGAAGATTATCTCGAAAAATGCTTGCTTTCTCGATCTTCGTGTCCGACACATTGTCCCCGGCATTCCCCGTTCCACTCGTCCGGATCTGCGACTCTTCCACCGGCTGTATTATTAACTGCCGCGTTGATCTCGATGCGCCAGCCAGCCGAAGGGGCGAGAACGTTGTTCCTCGCTAACCGGCAATCGTCCTGGGCGCGTCCGCGCTACCACCGTACACTTGCAGCAACGTAATTAGCCGGAGCGCTGTAGCACGAGAACAAGTGAACGACAAAGGAAGGATTTGTAAACGCCGGGAATCGTGGATCCGCCGCGAGACATCCAGATCAAAGAGCCACTGCGAAGCTGTTTCTGCGTCCTGCTCGCCGGAAAGGGATGCGTACGGTGGATTTCGCGGTAGAAACCTTGCGAATTGTTTTGCTGCTGAATGCTAGTCGAGCAATTTGTACCGAGCGACGTGTCGTTTTTCCGAGGCGAGGGTAACTTGCTTGCTCGGGGGTTCGAGGGTTCGGGAAACAGAGGAGGTAGCCTTGACGCCAACTGCTTGTGGTAAGTCGCGATAATTCGCCGGGAATCGCAGGGAATAGGTGAAAGGCGGGGGTGTCCCGGGGAACCCCAAGGCGTCGATGCGGAGAAGGGCCAATAATTTCGTCGGTTTCCAGGGATCTTGGGCGCAATTTAACCAAGGGCCTAAAGCGGCAGCTGCGACTCGACAGCGGCGGACACGGGACCACGGAGTCACGATAAACTCTCATAATTCACTTACGCGATATCCTGGCCGTATAAACCCGTCGCGTCGGCTTGAGCGCGCGCGCCGGCAAATTCGCTATTGAATGCGAATGCCCGTTTCGTAACATTTGTATACGCGCGTTCACGATTATTCATACCTGGCCCATTGTGCGCGGCCTCGCGCGGATCTATCGTTGCGTCGTAATGCTCACCGAGACGTACGGCAGATGGAAATTTTGATACACCGCGCAGCCGTGAGAGTAATGAGCCACGCGCCCATAAAATTGCCGTGTAAAAGCCTCGTGGAAAGAAGTTGTAAAAATCCAGGAAGAAGGCGGGCCATTATGGCCACCAGCGATAAATAGCGGGCGACGATAAAACGAGATTAAGAGTTTACATCGCTAATAAAGACGCTGGGTATAAAGCTGGGAGGAATCTAGGTATCGGCTTCGACAGGTTGTGCGATTAGGGTCGGCGCGCTTACCGAGGAGAGCGCTGGGATTTTCAGCTCGGGAAACGGTAAATCTGAGGATTTTAAAGGGAACGCAGAGGCCGAAGTCCTGCCTCGGACTGGGAGCTTAGCAAACTCGCGCGATAGAGAATCTTAAACGTTCGAGGAAGTGATCCGAGTGGACAGTAGGCACGGAACTCGATACATCGGCAGAATTCGAAAGGAAACGGCGAGTAAGACGCTTGGTTCGTCTAGATTCGAGGCGAAAGCAATCAAGATATCGCGAACGATAACAGAGCGGCGTAATGATCTGGCCGGGCTTGCGATACGTATTGTTGTCGGGCCGCCTAATTGCGAACTGTTTCGGCGCGCAGTGCCGCGCGACGTGCAATCTGGCATCGGGCGATGGTCGGTGACGGTGGTGATGGTGCGGTGGTCCCGCAATAGATTCGGTTTGATGCATTGCCGGGGAGCGGGAGACCGTTAATTTCGTGCCCTCCTGGCCCAGGGCGGTCCCGCGCGCGGATTGCCCTCCTCCGTCAAACGTCGTTCGCGTTAATAACTCATCGAAGTAAATAATAGCGTTTGCCAAGGCACAGCTAGGGAGACGCCACCGGTTCCCGGTTTGTCACTATCGAGATTCGGTCGCATCGATCGGTTCCTGTCGTTAATGCGTGTCCCCGTTTATCTCATTAGTACACCTCGGCCCATTCATCTATCATACTGTTATGGGTCTGTAAACGGAGGACGGGATCCATAAGCCTTCGTTTACAATACTTGTTGGTGGGGAAGCACGGTGTCCACCGTTAAAGAAGGCTTTGAAACTTTGGATGCCGCAGGGGAAACCGGGGCTAGTTGACTAATTTTTTACATTTCTAATTTTTATAAATGGACCATTGGTATTTTCTGGACTTGCTGCATACCAAAAGTTTACAAAGTTCATTAGGTGTACAAGCTTAATTTTTAAAATCGTTTTAATTGAGACTAGGTTGTAGTTTTTATTGTATTTCGAGTAGTGAGATGATTAAGACAAATATGATGGGGTTAGTTGACTTGACATTTATTTTTCAGTTTTAATCCTTTGCCTACGAAAAGCGTGTATATACGCTGTCGCAGTTCCATAAATATATATGAAAAGCGCATATATATAATGGGCTGTTAGAAGATTCTATCCGGTGTTAATAATTAAACAACAGACCAAATTTGTTTCTCTGTAAATAAAGGTTATGTTTTATTAAATACTTATTAATCTACGCTTTTTACAACTATTTACAAACTCACCTGTAAATAAAGAAACGACAATTAGAGTCTATTGTTCACTCTGTTTATTTACACTCCCTTTATCGTTAACTTATTCGGTTAATTAGTTATCTCTCTTTCAATTTACTTCTTTTGTGCACATGTGCTCTCTATATACTTTTTCTCTTCTTTCTCCTCTATCTCTCCCTATCTATGTTAAATGTCAGAGCCGTTCAAAGAGTGCGCTGAACCTGCAAAGCGCGCTGGATTCGGATTAAAGAAAATATATTTTCTTTACATATATACGCTGCCAATTCCATCAACATATTATACGAAACGCGTATATATGTATACTACGACCAATATTTTTTTTTCGATTCTTCACAGTGCTATTTTTTTTATTAATTATCATGGTGTTACGTACTGTAATTATTTTGTACTTGTTTGTCATGGTCTATTTAGAAGGCCTGAGAGTTTGAAAGGAGGATAGAGTGTAAAACTGGTAGGGGTGAGTTTGAAAGGAATTGTGGTGAGGGAAGTGAACCTGATCAGCTAAAACTCTTAGCCTCGACTGCATTTCGAGGATAAAAAATGCAATTATTAGTGGTATTCCTATGCTTAGTCAAGTAACCCCGTCCGACATTGTTAACATGTTAAGGGCCATACGTTCAAAACCTCCACACACCGGATAAAATAAAATACCGTAAAGTACAGTCAATGTATCACGTTTCCACAAAATATTCATGAAAAATCATCAAGCAGTACGTAGCGGACAAAAATTCATAAATAGTCGAAACAAAAATATTTACTTCCCGCCGACCTTTTTAGATTTTTCATTCTCACTGACAGAACAAGCAAGTTTCTATCAAGGCGACACATAAATGGCAAGCTGGTCATTAATATGCTTCAATATCGCGAATCGCAGCATAATTTATTCCATAATACAACACTTAAATGGAATTAATAGTGAACTAACCTCGTTAGTCAACTATCCCCGGTCTCCCCTACTGCTTTTTAGAGAGCACGCAGCTGTAGTTGCTCCACATTTCCAGCACGTCTATCCGACACCTTTCGCGAGTGAAGTAACGGAGCTGTTCCTCCCTCGTTGACCCCTCCGTCCCGAAAAAGGAACGTCCCGATCGCTTTGATCGGCTGCGATCACGCCCACGCTCCGACACGTTCCCAGAAACGTTTCCGATGCTCACGATCTCGTGTTCACGCGTTTGTTCCAGAAACAATGCCAACGGTGACGCCCCGCCCGCGGTTCCAGCGCAGAAGAAAGAGCCGCACGAAAACATCGCTCGGATAGCGAAGCGGTATCTCGACGATAACATGCAGCAGGCGTGGATCAATCCCCGGCTAATATCAATGGTGAGTGAATACAAATGCAGTGATTATACGGTACGTTAGACGCTCGTAACCGAACGTTCTCACGTTCTCCACGCCAGGGATATATCTATCTATCCTGCCGGGGCATGGACACGCGCGGAGCTGTAATTTCAACCGTATAACAAATTAGTTCGTACGAGGCGGTCGAATCTGGGAGAAGTCTCTCCGCGTTAATTTAGTCGACGGGAGGTATCGATGAGACGAGGAATTTGATTACAATACCCCCGCTGCTATTTTTCACCCTTTGCGCGGAGATTCTTCTCATTTCCGTGGCTTTCGTCCCTCCCTACTTTTTTTTCAACCTTCCCCGAGTTATGTGCAGGAATTTTCTTAAATATCCATTCCCCGGAGCTCTCTCCCTCGGTCATCTGCTCCAGAACTTCGTTTATTAATCCAGACAACTACCTCGCATCTCCGTTTCTCTATCTACATACCCTCTCTGTAACGTTCCCTTGAAAGCGTCTAAACGGTCACGTAGATAAGTAGTCGAGCGTAACGGGTAGTCGGCGTTGAGAATATTGCCGGGGATAAAACTCGCCCCAGGTCGAGCTTCTCATTAATGTCGCCGCTAGACTAGCAAACCGTTGGTCGGAGCAAATGGCCAGGATTAAGACGTGCGCTTGCCAGCCGTCTGATCGCGCCTTTGTACTTTGCGACGCGTTTCCTCGCCGCTTTCTGTTTCGCGGGCGCGCACCGTTTCGAACACGCTCCGCCGTGGGAATTACGGGCAACAAGCGAATCGGGTCAGGTCGACGAACGAAGGGAATCAATCGATCGGGCTATTGGATGGAAAATTCGACGCGGAACGTTTCGGCTCGGCGGGCCGGACTCCGCATAGTAGCGTTATTCGGCGGACGGCGGCCGCTCGTTGCCGGATAGTTATTGAAATTCCGCCTTCCCCGTTCCACTTTATACCTGATATATTCGGATCACGGGGCGCAGCATACGCCAGGCTCGGCCAGCCGCGTTATATCGGCGTTCACGGCAGATTGGCATTCGCGCGCGTCAGACTTGGCCTGCAGACAGGTAGAACGAGTGGACGAGTCATTAAGCGAGCCAATAACAAACTCGTGATCCACATAACCCTTCGTTATGCTCGTGGCCGCTATTAGCCCGCGCGAGGAACCGGCAATCATCGCCGGCCAGGCCACCGACCGCTCCGCGTTTCGTAACCCGGGGATCTCGGCTGCGAGGCCCTCGTTCTCCTCTTTCCTTCCTGCCCCCGAGATCCTCCTCTTCTCTCTCCTCGTTTCCCTCGACCTTACGTAACGCCATGCACGCTCTCGATAATTCGACCTGCTTGCTCGCACACCTGCGTCCCCTGCGCACAATGCCGCAATCGAGTGCATCTTTCCCCGTCCACTCGAGGGGACACGGGATTGTGCTCGCAGCGTTTCCCAGCAGACGATCAGGCCTATTGAGGCTTGATTCGCTGGTGGCGGGATCTTTGAGGGCGTGGGAGGTCGAGGTGGTTCGTTTCGAGTCGGTCGCCCGCGATGGATCCTATTTCATTGGAACTTTTTGGTAGACATCCCGCGGGGTTGTTAACCTTTAGCGCTCGAAGCGTATCTACCTCCCAACGTTGAAATTCGTCGGTGGAGTAATTAAAATAGAGAGTTACGAAAACCCGATACCGAAAGATCGCGCGTTATCGTCTCCATTGGCGAGCGAGGCGCTAGTCCGCAGCGAAGATTAACGTCCTCTCGTCAACGCGAACAGCCAGCTATCTGGTCGCTGTCAGTGGACGGGTTACTCCGGGAATAATGAATATTACTCTCTTCGCGTCTGTTCGCTCTGCTGTCGCGCATTTGTCAAATCGGCTTGAAACGGCTCTGTCTGTCCCCGGCGAGGCCCTGTCTGCCCGTTTACGCTACCGTCGCGCTGCACTTGCACGCGTGTTCAACAGCTCCCCCCGGCGGCAGGATTTACGATCGTTCCACGTTACTTATAGCTGCCGGCTTTATTAGCATGATCGGCCGCTCGGAGGATAGATTACCCCGTGAAACCGGATCATCGGTCGGCCGGGCAATCCGATCGTCCGGCCGCCACGCGGCTCCGAAGGACTCGTTCCGAGGCGTACACACGACACGACAGTAGTCCTCGTCTTCCGTCAGGAGTCGACGATGCCATTTGTAATTTGCTACGAGGGTGCCTCGTTACGACCGGTTCGAAATTCCTACGGCTCTCTCCTCTGTTGTCGCGACACAGGCTGCTCCGCTTCTTTGATCGGCTCGCGTCGCACGGCTCGCTGGGAAAAATGGACCAATCGTTGGCTTTGAGAGTCCGCTAAGGGCCCGTGGTGCATTAAACGGTCGAGCGAGCGACGAATCGCAGGGAGGAAGAGACAGAGGGAAGGATATATATTTGCCCGGGCGATTAATAGCGCGGCGAGGAAAGTTAATTAAGGAACGGGCGAAACAAGATTCATTCCCAGTCTCGTCAGCCATTTAATAATCTCGAAAATTCAGACGATTAGGAGAAGTTGCGCGCACACGCGCGCGTCGAATGTACGTGTGCCTCGCACGTACGTACGTACAGAGGAGGAGAGCCGTCCCGTCTATCCGGCGCGATTCCCCGAGTGCCCTGCACTCACTTCCTCTAATAACAATAATAATAAGAAGGGATGGAGGCCCGTTTTAATCAGAGGGTCTGCCTGCCTGACGTGATTAACTCGAAGAGCCCGGGGAAGACGGGAGGAGGTGCTGGCGGGAGAAAAAGGGGGAAAGAGACTTGGGGGTGGATGGTGCTGTCATTTTCGGTGTTTATCATATCAGCTAGGCGACGGAGGGGCTTCATTTCGTCGCCCCGGGCGGATGGATGGGGTTGAATCTTGGATTTCACGGCCGATTTGTACCCTCCCTCCCTTTCTCCGTCTCTTTTGCATTTCGCGGCTGTACCGCGCTTACGATCCTCACCCTTGGCCCATTGCTCAACCGCTCGAGCGCAGAAAGTGCCCTTTTATTTTCATCGTGCCCGTTTTCCCGGCGCGGAGATAGCACGGGTATTACGTAATGTTAATGCACAGCCGTTGGCTTTATCGACACGGCCATAAATCGGCGGCGCGCGAGGCTCGCGCGAGAACGCCGCGAGCCAGAGAGGGTAATAAGGGAAAAAGCCGGATAATTAAGTCCTGCCCGACGGGTGAATTATTCGCCGAGACGTTCGATGCACGAGCCGTGTCCGATACGTTCCACGGGCCTACGGGACATCGCTGGGAGTAGAATTTGTCCTACGATCGACGCGGCCACGTAATAACCGTTCGCCGTCGTCCATTGTTCGCGATCTTGCCGTGGACCATTTGAAAAAGAAGACCGAAGGATGAATGCCATTATGCGTGCTATTCAAAACGACGACGAGAGCAGCCTCGGCTCGATGGCGGAGTCGAGGGGAGGGCGGGGAAGGACTTTACTTCGAAGACGTCGCTCTTCTTCCCGGAATTAAAGTGATGTCTATGGGGGTCCCGACATTGAGAACGTCTCCGCTATTTCTCTTCTCCCGAGCCGGCTGCCGCCTTACCTACGTCTCGCGCTTTACTTTCGACGTCTAATTAACAAGGTTTTCCTGGGGGTTTTCATGGGGTCTTGCCGCCGACAAGTAACTTACGAAGCGGTAAATACCGTCGCGCAACGAATCCACTCGACCCGCCTGATCTTCTCTCCCCTCGTGTCCGCTGGAGAGGCCGGGTCGAGGCAATAGCCGGTGAATTTTTCGATAGAACACCTTTCGATCTTTCCCTTCCTACGATTCCACGGTGGGGGATCGGGCCGGGCTTCGATGGCGCGGAAGAAACTGGTTTCTTCCGAGTGAAAAGAATCCGCCGAGTCACCCCGCGGAGAAATTACACCGCCGTTCGATGACTTCTTAAGTAGTATCGTCAGCGGTCCCTTGCCGCGTACCTTTCCAGTGGATCTACACGTAACGCTCGTAGAAATCGCTGGAGTTTTCTGGCATTTTTCTTCGCCGGTGTTGTCCAAGCTCCGTTGCGTTTTTATCGCGCTTCGAGCATAGTAAGCTACGTTTAATCCACGTCCACCTATACATGTATGCCCAGACGCTTATCGTACTACTGCTCCGACACGATACGGAATACGACTAAGCGTTTCTGTGGCTCTTCCACCCACTGTGCGTATCGATCGTTCCTCCTCGAGTCGAAGGTTACGGAAACGAACGGCGTAGACGGGCCGAGGGACAGATAAGCGAAGAAGGATTGGAGGTTGGTTTAATATTCAGCTTTGTCCGGTTCATTAGCGCGGCACAAAAGTGGCTTAAAATAATTGAGTCTACGCCGAGTATAATAGCCATTCTGATGTTCCATTGTCGGCTGCCACCTCGGATTCTTGATTCGCGGCGTTATCAATGGCTGCTTATTTCCTTCATTGTCGTCCCGCGGCCGGGCCCTTTGTTTTTGTTTAATTTTTCAACCCCTCCGATATCTTTCGACGACCACGTCGTCGACGCTCGTATACGAACCTCCCCTTTTTCGTCTGCATCGCCTCGCATTTAAGTACCAGCATCCGTCAGCCCGGCGAAAAATTCTGACTTATCATCCACCACCGCGCGCATCCTCTCCCGATACTTTCTCCAACGCAGAATCCTCCTTTGACGGTCCAGTCGGCCCTGGCCGCTGATTCCCTAATCGCCAAGCTCCTCGCACGCCAACCCCTTCTCCAACCAGAGGAAACAAGTAGAACAAAACGTTTATGGCGCGACGTAAACGCGATTGAAGCCCGTTAAGCGAAGCGTTGGTCCATCTCGGCGGGCGTTAAAGGGATTCCGTTGTCCTTTCCTATCGCCTTGGTGAAAATAGACCCTCGAATTCGTCGCTGTTCCCGCGAGATAAAGGAAAAAAATGGAGCAGCCTTCTCGAAACGCTGACGAGGGCTGTCCCTTGTATAATTGAATCTTTTATAGGACCGTTCCATTAGCCTGGCGGAGAACGAAGGCAAAGCCGCGTTCTTTTTAATTATCGTCCCTCGCCTGGCCGAGATACGAATTACACGTTCGAGGCGGCGCTGCTCCGGCGTTACTGTAATTCCTCGTCGCGATGTCGCATTACCGAGCACCCGGCAAAGAAAAACACCGGCTAGCTGCCGGGGAGCGCAGAATCCGAATCCCAAATTAAATAAAGCATTCATAAATTCTCGGTAGGGTGCACCGCGGGCGGCGATGGCGTGCGGGTTTACGCTTGTCTGCCCCCGAAGAAAGTACACGGAGGCGTCCTTTTAATTCCGTTGTTCAATCCCTCTGCCCCCCTCGGCCACCTGCCTCTTTTTCATCCGCGGAACGTCTCCCCACCCCTTCCGCCCCATTCTTGTCTAATATTCTTATCCAGTGGCGCGGTGCCGCGGCCCGCATTTTTCGCGCTTCTTCCGGTAATATCCGGCTACTTTCCCTCCATAAACCCCCGAGTTTATGGTAAATTGCTTGGGTAGGGGATCCTTGTACCCTTTCCGGGCGATGTTTCTCTTTTCCCCGATGCTCTCTTGCAGCGAGGCCCCCCGCTCTGCCTCGCGGGGCATTGTTTCGGCCACATTTTCCGCGCGACGCGCTTAAGAACGGCTGGTAAACTGTGCAGACGCAGCTTCCTCCTTTTTCGCCCGATGCTTTTCAAGCTTCTCCCTTTGGACGGCGTCAAACAGCGGGGACCGTGGTTAATCGGAAGGGGTTACGTTCGTAAATTGTTCGAGCGCCTCGAGAGCATCCAATTGCTCGATTCACTTACCCACTGGCTACCGGGCGCTCCGAGGCAACTGGCTGCTTTGAAAAATTATCTCAGCCGGCGTGAAAAATGATTGACCGGTCCGTGGAACCATTTACCACGGTCGCCAGCCTCGTAAATCCGCGCGAGATCGCCGGTGATCCGTGTCGGCGTTGTTTTGATGGCTGTAGCGGGGGCTGGTTCCCGTTGACGGGCCTCGAGTTTTCGAGTAATTAATAACGAGAAGTCGTGTACATGGTACCCGAGGGGGGTGGCAACTTAACCCCTCGCTCGCGTCTCCTCGACGTCGAAGAACGCGGGGGTAGGGGGCGCAAACGAAACTTCCGAAGTCTCGCCGAGTGTCTCGAATGCCGCGAGGGTTCTCGTTAATATACCTTCGTGCCGCGAAGCTTCTTGCTCCCTGTTGAACTTGTCGTTGACGCGGCACGCTGACAAACGCATTTCGCGTTAATAGGCAGCCCGACAATCTGCGTCCCGATAGCTACTTCCACCCGATTTCAGCGAAGGAAGCCGGGGGGGAAAAATGTGTTCCACCGCGAAACGAACCGCACCGTGACGCTATGATTAATGCAGCACGTGCCGCGGGTGCTTGGGCTAACTCGATCGCTGAGAGACTTCAGCGAACCCTCGGAAAAATTGCGCGGGGAAGAAGTTTCGCTCTCGATGATCCGTCCAAGTCACTTTTCAGAATCAATTGCCAACACCGCTGGCGAGCGGCAGCGTGGAGACAGGTTCGCAGACGTCATAAACGTAGTGGCGTCATAATTCTATGGATGGCAACCGCGTACGTGTAGATGGTCGCAGTGTATACGTTCTAGATAGTGTAAGTCCCAGAGTATAAGGGGTAATATCGTGGAACGAGGGATACCGTCCGCAAATCCCCCTGATCCCCCTTCAATGCACAGTCTGACGTCTTAAGGTTATGGTAGTTTCTCCGGAGGGGGAGGGGCGTCGTGATACCCTCGGTTTAATATTTATAAACCAGATATATATATCGTCACGTACTCGCGTTGCTCCGGCACGAAACGAACGTTGCATTCGCCTCGGCCGGAGAAATGGAGCCTGGACGCGAACGATGTCGTGTCAAGGGACGCGCGCAATCCTCTCTGATTTTATTCCCAATTATGGAAATCGCAATGTGCCCCGGCGTTCGGAGCGGCGCCTGGTTCCGTTTGTCGTTCCCCGTCGGGCGTCCTCTGAAATCGATTTCTCGATTTCTCACCCTGGCCCTCGAAATTAACGCGGCCCATTGTTCGCGAGTCGCACGCGGCCAGATAGAAGAGGGAAACCGATGGGGCGGCTACTTCAATCTCGAAGGAACGAATTTCCGCTCGCGCGATCCCCGCGACGACGTCGATGCCGAAGGTGGCGGCGCCGGTACAGCCCTAAAAAGACTCGGGTCATTTGGCAAAGTGCTACTTTGTGTCACATAAAAAAAGCGCCGGCGTCCCTCACCGACGCCAGTTATTTCGCAGTCAGCGTTTTCCGACGCTCGAATCCTCTCCACCCCTTCTCGCGGCTCCCTGGGAGGCGAGCTATCGAACCGCGTCTCCTTCCCTCATTGTCGTCGGACCACGAACAGGCGATTCGTCGTAGACTTCTAATAAAACGCATCAGACGGAGTGCAAGTAGCGGAGGATGGCGTCAACGAATTTGCATCATGGAAACAAGTTCATCCATGCTTTGGATAGCTCAATTGGTAGTGGATCTGATGGTTCGACTAATTCCATTTTAAAGTTTCATTTTCGTGTTGCTCGAGTTAGGGAGGAAAAATCCACCTTCCCTCGGCGAACTGTCGTTCGAAAACAGTGAAAAGGGAAAGGAGGGCGCTGCGTCGTTGGCCTCGACAGGCAAGGATACGTGCACGCTCGAGATACCATCGGTGTCGTTCGCGCTGCAGCCCGGGATAACGCTGGAAACGGCAATAAAAGATAAGAAGACGGTTACCTGAACGAAGTTGCAATGGATCGTAAAAGATTAACTTTCACATTCGCGATTTGCATAGTAGATGGTTGGCGCGGCGCAGATAGGTATCTGCGATTTTTCCAGGCTTCGCGAACCCTCTTACGTAAAAGCATCGACGTGATCGTAGCTACAGCCTGAAAGCCGATAATGAAACGTTTCTGAAGCGTCTCGGGCTATCGAACTGGAGGGGGAGCTCGACTTGGGCGGAATTTTTGGCCGTTCGAACTGCGTTATTGTTGCGAGACCGTAATTACACGGCGAAAGGGGATAAGGATGAATTCGTTATCTTCTCCTCGCCTCCGCCCCCTCCGCCGCACCCTCCACGGTGCAAAACTCCCGCGAGAGTTTTCAGAAGTTTTCCCAGTGCCGAGTAAGGGAGGCGGAAGTGGAGGGGGTGGAAGGGAAAAAAGTCGGGGTAACAGCTTAATCGCTTCGGAAATGCATAGTGCGTAGTCCGGGCAATAAGTTATCCGTGGCAAGAGGAAAGATTGTCGGGGCTCGTCGGAGAGGGTCGGAGGAACAGGGCGAGCCGAGAGTGTATGTCGAGCCGGTGGAGTCAGGGATAAGAGGAGGAAAAGGGCGGCTGGCAAAGGGGGTAGCCCGTCGAGCGTCCGTTAATTTATGGACTTATTTTTCCCGGCGTGCGGTCGCAATTAATCCTGCGCTTTAATTGCTTCGTAACGCGGCCCAGCCGCCCGCGCGAAACGATCCTTCGATTTGATTAATCGGATTCGACGGATGTCGCCGCGCGGTCCCGACGAGAACGGATGAATCATTACGTAGCCCGGAAAGAAGGAGCCTTCGCCCTTTTTCCGCTCGGCGACATTTGTCGTAACGGCGACTCGCCGGAGCGATTAGTAACTTGCCGATTAAACGGAGGAACGCCGGAGGGAAGGATCGGAATTAACGTTACTCGTGGACGTGAACGCGGAGTTTGAACTGGGCGGGGGCGTAAAAACAGATTCGCCGAGGATACGGTTGCGAGGGCGCGGGTGCCGCGACCTTTTGAGGAAAAATAATCCAAATATTTAGGAGGCCAGGACGGCCCTATAAAATTCCATCAAATTCCCGACACATCCGAACCACCCTCGGTAAAACCGGCTGTAAATTAATCCACGAACGCTTTGGACGTGTCCGCAGACGCCACCCCCGCCCACCGTATCGGACATTTAAATCGTTGAAATACCAGCCAGAGACAATGGGCTAGGTTTTATGGCGAATAGCAACCGGGATACTATAAAAAATTAAAGTCCGTCGGATTTCATACTTGTATTGACAGAACCCGTGGCGGTTTTCCCGCCCTCTCGTAAACGGGACCGAAAATAATTACTCCGCTCCACGGTTGTCTGGGAAACTCCGCACTCGCGCAGAAATATTCTTTTACCGCGTTTTTTCCCCGATCTTTTTGCCTCGTTCCAAAGGGCGCGTGACAGGAATTTGTAAAAATTCGCAAAATCGCCCGTCCGGTCCCAGAGGAAGTTACAGATGAACGGGTACATCCTGGTGGATGGATTAAATATCGCGAGCGGCGTGACGCGAAACTGAAATATTACACTGTTTATTCATCCATTCCGCATAGGAGAAGCTTCAGAGCTTCGATCCGCAACGTCAACGCGATATTGGGACTCGATAACGACATCCTCGCCGAATATAGGAAGTTTCCTCGCAGAGCTGGCCCCTCTGACCTTTATCTCGACGGCGACCCGCTCGTTCCGACTGCAATGTAACATTCTCCTCAGAAGTAACAGCCACCTAATGCATTTAACGGTCTCTGCACGGTATCGCACGCCGTTTCACGGTCGTTTCTCTTCGACCCCGAAATTAGTGGGGCGGAAAGATACGCGATTCCCGGATATTCCCAGTAAGTAGTGGGCAACAGCCTAAATACTCGCGCGGTTCTGAAATAGGAGCAGCACGGGCTACGTCGGGGGAGAAAGAGAGGATTTACGGCCACTTTATTTCTCATCAGACGGTGAAAAAGAAAGCGCGTGAAGTAGAGGGCGGCCGAAGATCCGAGGAGAGGCAGAGGCAAGCTTCTCTCGACGAGCCTCGCGACCGTCTGCGTTCGCCAAAAATTTATCGTCCAATTTATTGGTCCCGCGGCTTCGTCCGCAGTTCGCCTCAGTAACTCGCGTTTCGAATACCTTTTAAGTGTTTACAAGGCGGTACAAGAAACGGGGCCCATTCTGTCCCGAGGAAATTAATTTTGCTTGCGAAACACTGCGAAATGGACGAGGGTTATATCTGTAAATACTTGGACACGTTTCACCTTTAAGTGCACTTTTCGTTGAATCTCCAACGAACAGAGACAGCTTGGCGGGGACGCCAAGATTTATTCTCTCCTCGGAAGCAGCGATTCCAACGATGCATCGCACAGCTGCACCGCTTCGCTCGTGGCGATGCACAATAAGATCACTGTTTGCGTACGTGGACGTGATTAAGTTTCTAATCGAAGCATTCTCGATTACGCGGCCAGCCCTGCAGCCCCTCTCCGTTGCCGGTCAGAGAAGGAAAGAATTTATTCGTCGTAATCAGTAGGTTGGAATCCCAGCCGCCCACTCCTTTATTATTTGCTCAACGTTTAACGAACTCCGTACGTGTACGTGACAAGTATATCCGCGGCGGAGAGTAAATTTCTCCGAGATCTGGCGTTCCGGCGTTCTGACGTTCCGCGGAACGGTAAGAACTCTCGTTTCCCCGGCTAGGTCACCTCCCTCTTCTTATAAATCATACTTCTATTCGGTTGGTTAACCTGGGGGAGCCTTTACCGACCCTCGCCACCCCACAGCCCGCGGCCATGTTTATGTGCCATTTGCCAGGAAAGTGAAATAATCGTCGTCGTTGCCGGTGTAGCCGTGGTCGTCAACGTTCCCGTCGTCGTTCTCGTCGTCGTTATCGTCGATCAGCCGCAGAGTTTTCTGCCGCTCTGCCCCAGGAAGGAAGGAATAATCGTCGCTGGTAATTCGCGGGAAATTCGCGGAAAATTCGCGGAAAATCCGCCACGCTGAGCGCCGCTCGTCGGCGGAACAGATGCATTTTAGCGGCGGCAACGGTATTAAACGACACGCATTAATAAGTAATTTAATGACCAGTCGCCGTGCGTTCATACTATAACGAACGGCTGGATTAGCGCATCATATTGCGGATCCATCGGGGATGACCGCGAGCGGTCGATGACGGAATTCTTCGGTGGACGCGGCGAATCGTTAAACGCGGCCGCATTAACGAGCACCGCTTCGCGCGGAATATAGAGGCGCGTTATTATAAAAGTGTTAATGTTGGCCGCGGCGCGGCTGCGATATTAAAGCCGAAAACGGCGTATCGGAATTCGTTGTACATAGGCCCGCCGCCGTTGGAACGTGCGCTGCCACGCCGCTATCGACAAAACTTTCTCGTCGCTCTCGGGATGGCCGAGAGGAGAGCGCCCAGCCCTCGGACACGATATATTGTGGTCGGTTCGACGTGTGCTCGTCGGATTTCCATGTTCAGGAATTCCGTAGGAATCCGTCCGCTGTCTCATTTACCGCCATTTCAGCCAACTATCGCCTACCTTTTTTCTCCAATGCCGTTTACAAGCTACCTTCTCTCGTTCTCGTATACGAAACGCCAAGCAAACCCCTGTTCCTCTCCGTTTCTGTTTCTTCGCCTGATCGGTTTACACAGCCCGAGACTTATCTGGCGCGCGACACGACGCTCTTGGATATCGAGGGGGTGAAAGCGATATCCTGCCGTGACGAAGCAGTCGCGCAAGGGTGCGGGAATAATTTTCGACGGGCGGGAATCGATCGGCAAAATTGAATATTCTCGTTAAGAAAATATTTCCACAGGCTCGACCGCGCGGATTAAGCCGGCTTTGAATCTCAACACCCTCCCGGCTACCCTCCACCCTCCGTCACGCTCTGAGCGCGAAGCCTCGACTGGTCTGACCCGTGCTTGCGCATCAACGACACACGTTTCAGGAATTTTCAGGAGGTGTTCGTGTTACGGTCGCGTTTCTAGGTATACTATTTTAAAAAATAACTCGTGGATACTAAAGGGGTGGATTACAGAGATATGATGTAGCGTTCAGGGGTTAGTAATCGGCGTCACATTACTTCGGGGTGCATATAATTATCGGGATGTAGAAAGCGAGGCGGAGTAAAGGCATACGTTCGCATAAACATGTTTCATCGTTCCCTTATATCGAGTTCACCCCTGAACTGGCGCGCACATGTTGTCCCGTGCCCTGTATATAGGAATCTCGCAACGTTTCGAGGGTACTTGTGGCCTGCAGCGCTCCACCCTCCCGCGACCACGGACTTGACGGCTGATTGAAAAGTTAGTGCGCCCCCAATCTGGAAGATGAGTCTTCGAAATTAAATCACTGCCTTCGGCGGGGTGGGTTCGTTGGGGATCACGCAGCGGGAACCTAACAGGGATCGTTCTGGCATTTGTCTCGTGGACCATTAGGCCGAGTTGGGGTTTACGACCAGAAACCCTAAACCTCCCTTGTCTGGCCACAAAAATAATATTCGATTGAAATAACGTCAACCCGTTGGTTCGATGCACCGACCCACCGTCCCCTTGCGTACGAGTGTACTCGCGAGTCAATAAATCCGTTAGCTAAATCAGAAAACTTCCACGTCGATCCACGACGTTCGTGGAAAGTTGCTGTTTCGTCGGCTGGAACGATAGACGGCTTTCCGTCCGATGACACGAGGAACCGGCGACGATGATAGGTGGCGTGCGTGTCAAGGTGCAATTTGTCCGAAACGGTTTGGAATCGCAACGGAGGGGACCACCCGGGTCGATCGCATTAACGACATTTTTACGTGATAACCCGAAGAGCACGCGACGTTCCATTGAAAGGGATCCCTCCTGTGAAAAAGAAGACGTCCTGGCTGGAAAAAAACCTGCGGCGACGCATTTAGTTGATCAGATTAAGGGTGTAATTAGCGGATCGAGAAATTCGAGCGCAGGGAACGTATCGACGCGCAACCCGGGCGAATCCCTCGGACGACGTGGTCGCGCGGCTAATTAGCGATCGCAATTCGTTAATTATACGCATTAACGAGGGCCGTGGGCATCGGGGCGGCCGCTGATGGATCCATGGATCGCGTGGGCGAGGGGAACACGCTGGTAATTAATTGTCGTGGCTGGAGAAAAAGCACGGACACTTGCCGCCGCTGCGTCTCGATGTTACTTCCGGCCGAGGAAGAAGCGCGATAATAAACAACGAAGGAATCCTACGTTTTTCCTCGAGACTGTCGTTCATCTTCGGGCTGTGCCGAACGCTCGCGTGCTCGCGGATCGATTTCGCGTTGATGGTCAAGAAGATTCCGCGTGGAGCAACCTAAGAGGATTGTTCCGTTGTTCTCTCGATGATGTCGAAGGTGTCCGCGCGTGTAAAGAGGCGAGAGGATTACGGGTGCTGGGAGGTTGCTCCTTTCCGTAATTAAAATCTTCCTCTTTCTGTATTACGTGAGAAGGAGTCGAACGAGGGCGCGAAGCACCTCGTTACAAGAGTTGTCCGCACGTGGGTCCCTGGCGAGAGAGGGAGGACACTCGGTGTCTCCATTATGCGAGGGTCACGCGTGTTAGGCCAACATAATATGCGACGGGGGCCCGTTCTCTTAGTCGCCGCGCACCACTCTGTGTCGAAAGGAAAACTGTGGCGATGCGAGCCTTGCGAGATGAAAAGCCGTGTTCAGAGGCGGCTAGATCGCCACGGCGCGGCGCGTTCTTACGAAAACGAGAACAGAGGGAAGAAAAGGTGGGCGCGTCTTCGGGACACGGGGACAATCACGGAAGGAGCGAGCGCCCGGGCGGGGGTCGTTAAGTAAAGTAAGCTACGACCTCGTTATTTTCTTTTCGGTTAGTTGCAAGTGTGGAGACGCTGATGCGAAAGTTGCGCACGCCTCTGTTCCTCGGGGCTGGCGGCGAACGCGCGGTGATATTTTAACCGGTCAAGAATCGCGATGATGAAAGGGACACGAGAGGGCTCTCAGACTTCCGCGTACACGCGGCGAAGTATCATTCGCGGGGGAGTAGCTGGCTGCTTTCTCTATTTTCCGAGGATAGTTTTTAGTAATCCCTGGCTGCGCGGCGCTGGATTAGAGTGGCGGGTGAAGAAGGTGGGAGAGACATTTCCCAGTGACCCCTCGCGCCGTAAACGGACGCCACGTCACAGCAATCCTCAATTAAGATTTAGACCCTCGATCGGCCGAAAGTAATCGGAAGCAATCCCCCTGCGTGGGGGGCTACGCGAGACATAAAGCATCCCAGCACCTACGCTTCTGCTCCGAGAAATCAGTCGGTCCGGCGGTTCGCGGGCGGGGCCAGAGGGGCGACCGCAGAAGGGACGGCAGAAACGTCGAACGGAAACTGCGAGCAGACCATCTCATCCGCAGTGCGCTTTAATCAATGCTAACGATCCGTTTATTATTCGAAGGGTCGAGGGAAACCGGGGGACAGGGATGACCTTTCGGCGGACTTGCGAGGGTCAGTTCCCTCCTGCAGGCCGACGAAATTGCGTTACCGCGTCCAGGCGGCGACAAACTGGCTTCGCTCAACCGCCACTCGGACCCTCCCCCGTCGCCAGCCTTCAAAGGAGCACGGTCATGTGGATTGGGACGACTTCCAGCGGCGGTCGATCGGTGAAAATCGACGATAAGTCCGAGCGCTTTACGTCCCATTTGTCGAAAGCCGCCTCGCAGCGGAGGGTTGTTTTAACGGGAAGAAAACATTAAGCGACTCCGGGAGTTTGCAGAGAATTATCCATGGAATGCTGTAGAAGCAGCTTCCGCGTGCTGAGGGGGCATTCATTGGTTCATTCGAACGAGTTCCTTCGGAAGTTAGTCTTCGGGGAAGTCTATACTCGGGCGGCGAGTTGCCACGAGAAAATTGGAACGGGGCCACTCGTCCAAACGCAATTAAAGTTCCGATGCGGCTACCGCTGATTTATGGATCGTAAAGAAGATTCGTTGCTCGTCCCGATAGTTCCCTTCGTTTTATTGTAAATAGGGCCTCCACTTTGGAGCCTCCTCCCGCTCCCGCTGAATTTTCTTCCCTGCCCCCCTTGGATCTCCGCTGCACCCTCTCCCCCTCCGCTGGACCTGCCGAAACAATCGCGAACGATTATTGCCAGCGATAACGCGAACCGGCTCGCGTTTGCCCGCGTAGAATCGCGCGGGGATGCGCGATGCGCGCGGCCCTGAGTGCACTCAGCGCGCTCGCGCACTTATGGAGCAACGGGTGGCGGCCCACAAAGACGCCGCGGTTTTAATTACAATGCAATTTTCTTTGCGGTGTTCGTCCCTTTGAAATGCTGTTAGACTTCCACTCGAATACACGAAGCAATCACGTGCTCTCGTGGTCCACAGTCTCGTGGCGATGCAACGCGCCGCGACGTTTTGATCCGCGAAGATTAAAGGGGGGGCCCCGCCCTTTTCTCTCCCTCGTGTACGCGTCCCGCTGTTCCACAACCCCCTTGTAACTTTGCCGCGTCTACCGCAAGTGCGCAAATATCCCGAAGACCCGGGACTATTCCGTGTGGATCGTCTTCGGCTTGGAAACGGGTTGCTTCAACTTCCAGCGACCATGCCTCCTTTGTGGAAATGCCATCCTTTATAGGTCGATAAAAGGAACAAAGAACCGAGACTGCACTTGACGGGGAATGTCCGATAATGGGGGCCATTTACCTCATACGAAGCTCGTAAATCAACCCTCCATCCAAACATAACGCGACCCTTCAAAACTACCCCATGAAATATTAATTCATCGAGATCGAGAACGCTGGCCGAACTATGGCTCGACAGATTTTTCTCGGGCCGCGTTGTCAGCTTCCGACTCACGCGTTAAATGACTCGATTCTGTATCGCGTTATTCCCTCGCCGGGGGCGATGCTTTATCACACGGTCATCGCTTCCACGCTCGTCAACTTCTCGTATACCACCCCCCGCCGGCCGAAATTCCGTGTAAACCCCATTTGCGATCCAATTCAGCCTGATAAATTCCAGAAAACGTGCGAGTCACCGGCGGGATGGGTATCTGGCGTGGGGAGGACGCAAGAACTATAATGGATTATCGGCCGAGGGAGGCCGATCGGTAATCGAATATCAGCCGGGGTTAAAATCCATCAAGTCTTCCTCCTCCGTCTGTCGACGCGACAAGTTACTCCCGCCTTTCTATCCTGCAGCCACCCCGGCCTCTCCCCCGAGCTGCAAGCCTCACTGTTATCTCGCGCGATCACGGTGTTCGCTCGAATGTTTCATTGCGCGTGCTTAATGCCGCGGTTCGTCTCTCGCGGGGCAGCAGACCTCCCTGGAAACTCGGCTTTTTACGAGGATCGGGGGTAGGTCCTCGCCGAGGAGGAAAACGAGCCTACGAATGCCGAGTAATTTCTTTGTCGTCCTTTAGAGACGGCGCTCCCTATATAGATAAATCAAGGAGACCTCTTAAGGGTGGCGTGATTCAGCGGAGCGCTTTTGTCGCAGCCAAGTGGTCCTTCCTCTTGGCTCTAGCCCCCCCGATACTTTATACCCTGGCCCGGGAGGACGCTGGGAATCGAATCTCCCGCGACTCCCGCCCAAGTATTCGCGTACAAATTTTTCCACCCTGTTCACGGCTAATGATCGACCATCTTCAGCCGTTGTTTGCCTTTTTCTCCGACGCGCCGCACGCGCCGATTACCGGGGGATGATCGATGACGATGGAAAGTTGGGGCGCGTCGAGGACGGCGGAAGTGGACAGCGTTGCGAGAATGAAACATTCGTAACGTTATTGTTTGGCGACCGACGAAGCCCGCCGCGCCCGTTGCGAACGCTGACGTTCCCATCCGTCATGATGTCGTCGGGCATCCAGCAGCCTTTCAGCCCCCATAGAGGCGCCATCAGCCCCATGTGCGCGCGCGATGCGAGCGTAATCGTGCACCAGGTGCCTCGCTAACGTCTCTTAACGAAGGACACAACCCCCGTCGCGCTATTCGTCCTCTCCCTTTCACCTGCCCCTTCCCCGTGTCTTCGCTTCTTTTTTTCCTCTCCTTTCACCGGGGATAGGCAAGACACGCTCGCTCGACAGCAAAGAGAGAAAGAGAGAGAAAGGAGAGCGGAGGCTTCCCTTAACAAGCATTGAGCAACTCGCCTCGGTACTCGGGACGTAAAAGGGACTTTTTGCTTGTTAGATTGTTTGCTCTCGTCCAACGAGATGGCAGACGATTCGGTTTTTCAGCGGGGTATAACGCGTCCGTCTTCTTCGAGGAAGCTTTTTTGTCGATCCGTTCCACGGCCGATCGGATCGCAGAGGTCGTGAAAGATCGTGTGATCCTTCGATAGCGTCATTAGATACCCCAGTCAAACACCAACGTACACGGGACCGTCGAGGGGGAAAAGTGTTCTCGAATAATATTTATTCGTGCCTCAAAGGTTCCCCGATCCATGGGGTCAGGTCTGTGTTACGCTTTTGCTGTCGAGGATCTAATTCCTCGAGCAGCAGCGACACGGTATTAATTTAATCTAAAACCACAGGCAACCACGCTGTTTTATTCCCCGAGCTTCCCGCCGATATCTTCAACAAGCGGCACAAGTATCCGCGCGGATATCTCGCCAGATTTTACAAATCCTTTGGCCAAACAAGTGGCGAGGATCTGGCAGGTGCCATTTGCCATTGAAATCCTGCTGCCATTAGAGACGTCCGATCTAAATCCCGGTGGCATTTGCGCAACGGATTGTCGTCTTATCCACGCGTTTCCCTCCACCCTGGCCTTCCATCTGCCTTCCTCTCGCTTCCCCCCGAAGCACGCACCCTCCCGCCGTCCTGCTTTCTCCCGCGTTCGCCCCCGTCGGTGCATTTCGGTCCTGTTATTTCACTGGCCGTCCCTTCGGTGGCCGCTCGACCGGTTGCTCGCCGCGACGTAGAATTTCTCGTCGAGCATTTCCAGCGGCGAGCGTTACCCTGTTAAGATCCGCAAAGCAAACACCGCCACGCGGATAAGAGTGTCCTTCGGGGCCCCGCCAAGGATAACAGAGACCTTTAAAAGGTTCGTGACGTCCTCACCGGCTGCTTTCCGTGCGGGCATTTTTCGAATTCGATTTGCCCGAGTCCTTCCACATTTTTCACGAACCATGGCACACTTGTCGAGCTCCAGTGTTCCAGCGTGTGTCTCGCCTGTGTTTGCTCGCTCGTCCACGGGTCATCGTTTAGAAAAAACTCTGAAATTACCACTCTTTCCCGAGGGACATCCAAATTTCGCAGATGGGACACGCTGGAGACGCTCGAGGGGCATCCAAGTTTCTTTGTCGAAGCAGCAGTCGCCGTTCCGCCGCTCGGTCGTGCCCGGAGCACCGATCTTTGACGCGGGGATTCCTTTCTCAAGAGAATAATGGGATGAGCTTGGAATATCTCCTGGAAGAACCGATGTCAGCGAATTTCGCTCGCGACGCCTGCTGAAAGAGCCAAGCCAGCGACTTCGGTTTTTCTATTTCCCGCGTGTATCGAATTTTCGCGCCCCGTTCGCGTGAACCCATAGACAGACGCACGCACGATTTCCTCTCCCATTCATCCGCGCGCCCTGTTCATTCAATTTCCAGGCTACCAACGGGCGAACGAACGTTGGATCTCCCATTGCCGACAGCGCTTTTCAATCTGACTTCATCTTGTTACGTATTCAATTAGTCCGCGAGACTTGCGCATCGCGCGGATCCATCCTCGATCTGTTTCCCGTTGCCCCGGCAAGAAGTGGATAAAAGGACCGGTCCGGAGTGGAGTTGGCAAAAATGCGGATATAATTTAAATTTTTATCAGCGCCAGTGTATACCGAACCGCGGTTCCGTCCGGAGCCGAATGAAGCAGCATTAAAGGGATTACTTATTTGCTTGCAAAATATCGTGCGCCATTCAACCCCGGGAAGATTGCTCGGGGTTGGATTCTTCCGCGGCTGAATCGAAAAAATCCCGCATTACCGTAATAAAACTCGTTGCTCGCGTAAACCGAGCCGAAGGATTTCGTTCACTCGTAACAACGTGCCATCGTCGAATCCACCGTGATGTACCTACTCCGTAGTCGGGAAACATCCGTACGGCGAGGAACGCAATCTTTGTCCGACGAAAGAAAAATAGCAGGGACCAAGGAGGTTGAAGCGATCAGAGGAGGGTGCGATACGCACGATCATCCCCCTAATCTGTTAATTGCGTGATTTTCCATCCAGGGGAATTGGATGGCGTGGAGTTGGTAGGGTACTTAATCGTAGCTTAAAGGAAATTCATGGCACTACGACGAAGGTTTCAGATTGGTAGTTGAAGATCGTTCTACTTAGTGTGACGTGAATCTAGGTTCCTCGTTGATCTGCCGGCAGGAACCATATTCTGAACGCCACCAGCGTCGAATGCACTCCCGTGATCCGTACGAGACCCTCCCGCTCAGGATTTTCGTGTCGTTCCGTGCCCTCTGCTCCGGCCTCCCTCATTTTCGTAGATGCGATGACGCGAGAGAGTGCCGCGTGTCCCGCGATGATTATTCGGAGTGATCGGGGGATGGTCCCCGTCACGGGGCAAACTCGACCGTAAGAGATTGCTCGGTCTCCGCGCCTGTTCGCCCGCTTTCCTAGCCACGGCCGTTATCCACGAGTTTTCCCTTTGTCTGGCCCTTTGGTCGCTACCCCTGCGCCGTGTCAGTCAGTCAATCAGCGGAATCTAGCGGTTCTACGCGCCCTACAGAAGCCCTCGTCGCCGTCGATATTAAAAGACGTCCCTTATCCTGTTCCTGTCCGCCTTCTGCTTCGCGCTCCCTCGCTGAGAAATGCGAGTCCTCGCGGATGGATACGCGCAGAATACTCCTGCATACAGAAGCCCCGACATTAATGAATTTAACGGTTCCTGTGACATCTTTCCACGCGGAATCGCTGTCAATGGCGAAGGGATAATTGGCGGTGTGTAAGCTCGTCGCGGCGATAATTTATCCCTGCATAATAAAAGGCTCGTGACGCGCGAGGCTTTGTAGCGATCTAACGGCGTATCGGCTGGGAATTGGCTGCTTTTTGTCATAATGCGCGGCTGGTTTATTCTGGAACAAAGCGCGCGACAAAACCAGCGAAGATTCTCATTCGACCGTTCAACCGACCGTCTCTAATTTGATTGTTGGGCCCGGGCTTGGGGGAGACGGCATTGAGACAGGTCAGCCCGCTGTGAAAATCGGATACACCCAGCCCCGGTGATCTACCCCCGTCCCACCGTTCGCAGGGAGGAATGGAAAATCCAGTTATGATTTCGTGCGAGTAGAATCGTTGTGTGTTTTTGGCTGGCGGTTAGCTACGAACGACGCTCGTCACTCTCCCGTTAATACTTGTCCGGCTGGGAAATCGATTAGTAACGCGAACGATAAATTCGGTTTCGGGACAATCACGAGTGTAACGATCACCGTTGTGCGGTATCGCTGGATATTGGAGACGGTGGTTTAATTCGCGCGGTTTGCAGGGTTATTCTGCGCACAGGTTGCCTGGAAGGTGAACATCGACGGCTCGACGTCTGTCCCCTCCACCCGGAAGCGGTGTCTTCCG
This sequence comes from Andrena minutula, assembly GCA_929113495.1. NCBI lineage: Eukaryota > Metazoa > Arthropoda > Insecta > Hymenoptera > Andrenidae > Andrena > Andrena minutula. Next base: position 7,609,277 of record OV815996.1, on the reverse strand, counting down.
TAGGATCAAAGATAAAGGAGTTATTAAAGGCGCGAAGTCGAGGGGACCGTCGTTCTACATCTGGAGACTTAATCTTCCCACGGTTCACACAGACAGAGGCCACCCCTTCTTCGTTCAACTCCCTTTACAATTTAGAGAGCCACGGTCGAATATGATCGTAATGAAACGACCGCTCGCTTCTTTCTCGATAATATTTGTCACGGCTGGCTGCGCCCACCCCCACGAGCTCAGCGAGCGGAATGAAGTTTGTTACCTGCCTTTATTTCGTGTTTGGACGCGGAACTTTGTTCCGGGCGCGTTTGCACGGTAACCAAGGACCCCGGTGGCGAGACCAGACGACCATCTACGTCCTGCCAACTCCCTCCACCCTTCTCCTTCTCTCTCTTTCTCCCCTTCTCTTCTCTCTTCACCCTCTTTCGTCCTCCCTCTCTCTTATCCTTTTGTCTTCCTCCTCCTCCAAGTTCCTATATCCACCACCTCCCTCTCTCTCCCCCTCCTCGCTGCTGCGGGGGAAAATATTAGCCGCGGGCGCAGTAGCGTTAAAGGGGAACGGCTAAATTAATAATTTGCAAATTGCCAAGAGAAATGCTGCTCGTACTTGAACACCACCCCCAGCCCTCCCGCGGCGTTGCCCTGTTCGCCGGACTCGCGGCCCTTCGCTGGCCTCGGAGCGGTGGAACTCGGCTCGCCGGGCCACTCTGTCGACGTTAAACCGCTACTTTCATTCAACAACTACTGCCGATTAAATAGCCAATTAGCCTCGCGGCCTCCCGAAGAAGATTCGTTAGCATTCTTGGTAACGTTGAAGCATCGCTCCATTAGCCGGCTAGCAGGGATCCACTGGTCGGCTTTTCATCTCCTTCCCGGAGTCTCTCGGAGGCCGCTTGTTGCTCGTCGTTGCTCGGGTTTAATTATGCTCGCATCGGGTATTATTATCAACGTCGTGGCTCGATTTCTCCGCTCTGTCGAAGGGGAACAATTCCCCAGCGGAGCGCGCCGTAATCAATATTATTTCTCCGCCCGTTGGCCTTTCTCGCCGGACGACGGCGTAGCATAGTTTCGTGGCCGGGGCGATAAATTGTGGGCCCAGCACGTGTGCAACGTCCGCCCCGATTGAAAAACGAACGCGGTAACGAGACGATTTCGCCGGCGTCGCTAATAATACTAATCGTAGGACGCCTCGCTGCGCGAAGGTGGTCGTTTGCTCGCGAGACACCCCGTGCATAGCGCGAAACCGATTGCTCGGGATAATTTTAGTGGGCAGCCGTAATTGCTGGGCCCCGTTCGCGGCCCCGGTACGGGCCCCCATCGACCCCGCAACCAAACTTATTATTGCCAACGCAAACAACGTCATTATCGTCTTCCGGAACGGAACTTTCGAATAATCTGTTAATATTTATGATCCCTCGAGAGCGTGGTGCCTCGCCTTCCGATACTTCCTGCGGATAAGTATCTACGTTGCGACGGGATTGAATCTCTTCTGGCTTGATAATTGCTTGAAACTGACTTGATTTTCTATGAAGAATCATCCGTTGATCGTTAGTGCGGATGGCAATGAGAAATGGATATGATGCAACGATACGAAGCGCTGGAGACCACTGGTCTCTCGCGAATAACAGCTGGTTAACAATGGCGGAGGCTGATTTGCACTAAAAGTAGATTACTACGTTGCATCGTTGACAGGATATTAAAGGTGTAGCGAAGGTATTGCGAGCGGCTAGTGCACGTAGAACCATTAATTCTGAAAGATATTGTGCAGCAGAGTCATAAATAACAGAGGAAAAATACGTAAGAACGGGACGCGTTGCCTCCCCTATGCACTGGCAAAAGGAAAAAGAGTCTCTGGCGCGGGCGGGGTATAATATCCGCCAGGATCGAACGGCGCGGCGCGCGGAATTCGGACGACTATCGTCCCTCGAGCCCGCGTATACTTTAGAGAACAGCACGGTAGCGTTGCTATATTTCCACTGTGCGCGTGAACGCAGTCGATCGAGCACGCGTACCACGGGAAATTGAAGGATGAAGATAAATGAGAAGTCTGACGGGTGGGACTATCAATATCGCCCGGCTATCATGCAGCCGGGACACAACTATCCAGCCACCTGAAGCACCGAATCCCGTGGAAATGATCGACCGCCGGTCGTTCCCATTCACATGGGCCAGTACTGTGCTCCACCAGCCCCAGTTTTCACCTTGTAAATATCTGCCGGCGTGCCTTCGATCCTCGGCGAAGATTAATCCTCGCGTCGCGTCGTGCGGAATGATCCCGTTCCCGTGCGAATATAATTCATACAAAATCGCGCGTCGATGGCCAGCGGTGCGTTGCGTGGCACGCCTTTCTCTTTAATTATATTTAATAATGGCGGTGCCATGTAACGGCGGGAAAAGTCGTGTGGCCAAGCGTATTCAGGCCAGCCTCGCGACGAAAAATATCCCTCGGCTCGATCTTCCCCGCGATAACTCCGTGCGCCTTCGATTCTTGAGAACGGAGGCGAAGAGGCGCGAGCTCGCCCACTTTTTCGCCGTCTCGGCCTGGACGGATAATTTCGGCGGGCACGCGGTTAGGGGGACCAGGAAAGGGATTCTGGGTTAAGGCTCGAGAAAGGCGGTTTAACGAGGCCTACGAGGTAACGAGACCGAGCCCCGGCCCTTTCTTTGTCGGTGGCGAGGGCGAGAGGATCGCTGCGAGACTGCCGAGACCTCGGGCGGCTTCTCAACATGTTAATTGTATATTTGAGGCGAGGTGATAAACAAGGCTGCGTCGGTAGCTCGCTGCCGTGGAGTCTTCATTACAGCTGGCGATATATAACCGCGGCCCCCGAGGGCCACTCTCGATGCTCCAGAAGAAGTTATGAAGTCCCATATACCCGGTGACCCGACAATGCCGTTACGAGCGCACTCGAGGGTCCGGCTCCATCAGCGGAATTTCATTCCAGGTCAAAAACTTGATCCTCCCCGAGGGCCGATAAATGCACCGATTACATGATTAATCGACCAGCGGCTTAATTCCTCCGGGTTCGTTAAGCCTCGCCGCGCTATCGCCGCAGCGGCCCCAGCTGAGAAATTTAATATGCACGATATTAAGGGCGAGTCGGTATTGTCCACGGGCGGAGCGGGTCGCGGTTCTACGCAATCTCGGCAGAAGCGAGATTTTTACGGCCCTCGGTGAAGCCGTCTAATCGTAGTCATGCATCTCTCGGCGCTGGTCGTGCCTCGCGGCGTGTTCTGGATAAGGGCTCGAACCGTAGAAAAAGAAGAGTAGCACGCGTGATCTCTCGGGTGCATCGTGAAAGCGGCTCGTGACGCGCCCGCATACATACGCCGGGCCGATCGATTGGCCTTCGGGGCCCAGGAGGTGCGAACCGGTTCCTCGGTGGCCGAGCCGATTTTCGACGTGGAATTCGGCGCCAGGAGGCGACTTCCTGCAACCCTCCGCGATCGTTCCACGGGCGGGGTTCGCTCTGGAACCGTCCGTTTTCCCTCGGCGCCCGCCGAAGGAGGCTGCCCTTTATCCGCGAAACAGAGGTAGACAGGGACTCCCTGGCACGCCCTCTCGGTGTCAGATTTTATTTATCGCGCCGTGGCTTTTTGTTTCGCGGTAAATACCCTGGGCATTTAAGAGTAAGACGTTGCCCGATTTATGATCCCTCCTGGCCTCAGCCTCGAGTTCTTCCTCTCATCCCTTTCTTCGCCGAGTGCCATTCACTCGTTTTCTCTTCTACTCGAAGCATAACCCCTGTTGGATCTCTCCCCTGTATCGGACTCCTCCTTCGACCCTGTCCTCTGCCGGCTGCTCGCTCGAGAACTCCATAGATTAACGCCGATGTGTTTTCCGACGCTGTTTCAGATCAACATGGAGGCCGTCACGTCGACGGATTACGACTCGTCGAATCTCAGCAGGAACTTCAATCAAGTCGGCTTCAACACGTACAATTACTCGCAGTTCGAGGAGAAGTACAAGCCGCGGCAGGTGTTCAAGTACGGGGACGAGTACCTGGAGTACGGTCGGAACTCGGTGAGGCTGGGCCCGAACGAGAGGTTCGCGAGATTGTCCTCGAGGCACCAGGACGGCGTGGGGAAGTCGGATCAGAGGTACGCGCGGAGCCAGTCGCAGCCGGAGAGGCAGCACAATTCGTCCCACGAGACGCGCTCCAAGTCGCAGGACTCCCGCGAGCTAACCTTCTATCAGATCGAGCCGCCCGTCAAGCTGGAGAACGTGCAGCACCACTCGAAGGTGCACCGCTCCGCGGCGGACAAGTGCCAGGGGAAGAAGGAGCAGCTGACCTTCTACGAGATCGATGGACCTGCGTCCCAGGAGAAGTCGAAAGACAGCAAGCTAGAGGGCTGCAAGGACAGGGGCGACAAGCGGGAGAAGTGTTGCGCGGGCCAAGAGAAAGCGATCCCGGCGAAGTACGGCAAGCAGAGCCATCAGGAGCAGAAGGCGAACGCCCCGCCGAACTATCAGCTGAACAGGTCGCAGTCGGATCTCACCGAGTGCCAACTGCCCAACTACTACAGGCACCAGGACAACCCTTACATCGATCCACCAAAGTACAGGCAGTTCGACAGGCCGCCCAAGTATCAGGAGACACCGCCAAAGTCGGAGCCTCCACCAAAGTACTCGGAGGTGGCCAGACGGCAGGACGATTTCAAACGCGTGCAGGTGAGTCTATCCTACGCTACTTCTAGGTGACCCTCGTGTACGAAGACTGATTAGGGAAAGGGGGTAGACTTCCTTGAGAATCATTTTCTTTTTAAACGAAATTCATTCATTCCCCCGAGACTATTCCCCAGATTCACTTGCACTTCCGGTTCGATCTCACTTGCACCGGGGTCGCAAAGTGCAGCCGCGAATCACGGCGATCGGCGGTAACGCGTAACGTTATCAATTCGACAGGAGGAGAGGTTGAAACGACAAGGAAGCGTGGGAGGAGGGAGCATAGGGATCGGTGGTGGCGGTGGTAGCAGCAGCGGTGGTGGTAACGCCGGCCGGGGGACCGGCGGTACTCATGGCGCCGAGACGCCCTCTAATCTGGCCAGTATCACGCCAACCGCGCGAGAAGCAACACGCGTCCCACCATCGCGATCGCGTCCCCCGTACAAGGCCTGCGACACGCGTTGCTCCAACAACAACAACAACAACAACATCGCGAAGGAGGACGCTTACCAGGAGGTGACCGAGGAGCCGGAGGCGGTGTCGGCGTCCAGGTGTCACGTGGACCCGTCCAAGTCCCATCATCATCAGGGTCGTTCGCCCACCGCCGGTGGTGGCAGCGGTAGTGGTTCTAGTGCGGTTGCTGGCAATGCTTGCCACGGTGGTTCCGGTGTGCCGTGCGAGGCAGCGACGTGCGACAAGTACAAGGGTGCCGTGGATTCTCTGCTGAAGGCCAGCGAGGCGGTGCAAGGTCGTCTCTGCGAGAGATCGATGTTGAAGATCGAGAAGCCGTCCGCGAAGGCGATTCTACACGGCATCGAGGCGATCGGCAAGTGCGGGATGAAATCGGCGCAGGAGCTGGCCGGTAAGGTGAAGGGCCACGGGGATGTTGGTCACGGGTTCAAGGCCGAGAATATCAAGTACTACGGGGAGCTGAAGGGGTACGACTATAAGTCGTACGGGACCATCGACAAGCCGGCGGCGTCTGCCCACGAGAAGTCTCACTCGCACGTAGCCGAGAAGAACGGCCACGACAAGTGTCACTCGAAGACGACGTCCTCCTCGTCCGCGATGCAGAGCTACGGCCTGGCCAAGGTCGCCGGCGAGCGGCCGCCGGAGAAGGGCCTCTACGCCGACCACTATTATCACCGACCGTCCCACTCGAAGCCGCAAAGTGCGTATCAAGTGTACCAGGAGACCAAGTACTCGTACAACGTGAGCGGGGTGCCAGGAACGCCGGCGCAGGCCAGCGCAGCCGCAGCTTTCTTCGCAAGGTCAGTTACTCGATCCACCATGCACTATCCTACGCTGCTTGCGATCACGCGCCTGTCCACCTGTTTCCGCGTAGATTTACGACCATCTGCCTGCCTTTCACTCTTTCTCCGGTCATTGTTCCCCCTGGCCCATCTGTAATTGTCCGCCCCGTAGCTACTGTTTGTTTACGCGACGCGTCCCTTGGCTTGGCGTTCGCTCCTTCACTTGGAGCTCGCTTCACAATGCGCGAGGCACGTAGCTGGTAGCGTTACATTTTCTCCCAAACTACATATTGACTCTGAATAGGCGTCTCTATTGTCGGACGTAAACACGGACTAGTCGCGAGGCTCGTTAAGGTCGAGCCACGTAGTTTCGCCAGTCCACTGCAGCGAAAACTGCTGGATACATGTTTCTGCGAACGAAAACTTCGCGTCACGTTTCACACAGCCACGCAAGCCTACGTGTATTCTAAATAACGTGGCGGCAGGGACAAAATTTTCATGCTTTTCAGTACCGGTCGTGATATTTGCATGCACGTTCCGCGTAATGTGTACATATAGGTTTAAAATTCTATAGGGCACGTAGACTTTAGTGGCTGGCTATGCTTGGCTAGCACTACTGCAAACTTTTTCTCCGCGATACCACTATGTATTTAGCATACGTTTCGACTAGGAATCAAATGAAGTTGGCTGACAATTCTCCCCTTCTTTTGTCGCATCAAGCATCGTTTTCCGTGCTCCTTGGAAAAAATCTTTCCCAGAGAATAGAAATCGCGCGAATTCGCGGGCGACGCGCCGCGACCCTTGCGCCCTGCGCGGCTCTCCTCTTTCATACTCGGCGGCGACGCGCGAGAATGAAACGGGGGGGTGTTCTACAAGCGCGCACAATCGCGGATTCACAGGGAACAATTTCAAAGGTGGTTGCCAGGGGGATTGAAGTCGCTTTCCTTAAGACGTCTGGAGCTTTGATCTTCGGCACGCGTGCGTTTTCGACAGGCAGCCGCGGAATGAAAAGCGGCGGGCGGTCGCGTGAACGCGTTCGGTCGAGCATAAATCGCGTGCGATTCACGCGGCAGGATAAAGCTCCTCCCCGGGATCTGTTGGTTCTCCCCTTAACCCTAGCACCAGCGACCGCGCTTGTCGTTTAATAAACCTTCCCCCGTAGCTGGTGGATGTTGCGCAGCGCACAATGGCATTCCCCAGGTGTCGCGTGCTCGCGAGTTATCGGTGGAGAGCAATTGCCGGCTTCGCACTTTGTCGCCCGTTCTGTTGCGTCGCAAGCTGTTTCGTTCCTCGAAAAGTATTAATGCCATCCGTCGCGAAATTTTGGATTCTCGATCGACGCGATTAAAGGGGTATTCTAATCGAGACACTCGTTTTTCAAGGTGATATTTGGAAATTAAATCTGGAAAACCTATCGTACCTACAGGGCAGGGGTTTTGCACATATATTTAGTAGCGTTTGAACTATCAACACAAATTTTTGGAATGCGTTGCATTGAAATTTGTACAAGTTACACGCCTAAGCGCAGGTCATGTCATAAAAAACCGGCCCACCGGGCGCACGAATTGCAGTCGTCTTAGTCATCTGAAACCAAAGTACCAAAGATTTTTTTAATCTATATGAGTGTAGTTATCGCCCGAACTAGAAGTAACCAAGTCCGAACATTGTTACTGAAATCGCAGCTGTTTAAAAATTTGTATTTGATTTTTTCGACTTTCCTTGAGCTAAAACAAGGTGTGGAGGACATTGTTTTAAAACTATTGGTATAATTCTAGTTCGGGCTGTAGGTACACATTCACTTTGAATGTGTCTAAAATTTTAGCTCAATCGGTGCAATAGTTTTTGAGAAAAATGTGCGCCCGATTTAAAAAAATTGTTTCAAGAAAAATGAGTTTAAAGCTTTTCATGCAGTTACGACCTATACGACTGAGTTTACCGTTGATAACGATTAATTTCTGTAACTTTCCCCTAATCTGCTATACCAGGACCGTAGAGGAATCCTTCCTTAGCTTAAAAAAAGTCATGTTGCGCAGCTCTCTCTTCTCTGCTGTCAGTCATAGCCTCTTTAGATACAAGACTCGAGGGAACGACTGCCGGTCACGCTGCGACCTTAAGCCACTATAACTCTGGTAGTTTTACGAATTTCACTGTAACATTTTAGGGACATATTTTCGAAACCCTAAACTATTAGATAATAAAAAAATCGAATTTTTGGGTAGTATACCTCCTTAACACTGTCCGACAGATTTCTCCGAGAGGCGAATGCGAGGACGAGTTTCTTTTCCGAAAAAAAGATTGCCCCGTGGAATGTCGACGGTGTGTCTCGCGGCAATGAAAGGTAAATTCGCGGTTACTAAAGAAATACCACGCGAGGGGGGGGGGGGGGCAGGAATAATCGCGAAGAACCGCGAGGCTGCCGCGGTAAAAGTTTCCTGGAATGCGTCCTCGTTGCTTGGGTGACGATAAACGCTGGCGCGACTTGGTTTGCAATTCCCGCTCGATCGAGCTTTGAAATGCCGTATAACTAATGTATCGTTAATGGATAGCGGCGTATAATGGTCCTCGAACGATCGTGCCCCGGCTGCGAATCATTTCAATGGGCTCGTCGCGCTCAGGATCGGCCGCGGCGCCTCGTTTCGTTTCCTCGCGTTCTCCATAGCTCTTCCCGCGTCTCCGTTCCCTTATTCCATCGCGATTCTTTGGAATTGTCGTTCACCGTCTCGTAGGAAGTGGTCGTGCGACAAGAATTGAAATTAATCGCGCCTCGACAATCCCCGCGATCTACCTGCTACCTCTTTGTGCGACTACTGCTTTCACGCCTGGACGAGACGCGCTCCGTCTGCGTCCCCGAGCCACCGGTGGAAACAGTCGATGCACAGGACGGTTATACATCTGCGGCGATTGTATATCGAGACAGCCGCGAAACCCCGGCTTCTTCTCTCCAATATTTTTCTCGGGGTTGCGATTGGTATGCGCTCCTCGAGTATCGCGAAGTGTCGTCTGGTTTTTTGCCACGGGATCTCGTCGGAAGTTCCCGGAATACGAGTGCCGTCCCGTTACTCTCGAACTTCATGAATATTCCCCAAACCTCTGCTGTCCTGTGGCGAATAAAGTGCGAGGAAGAAGAAGAACGAGTATCTACACATTGCCCCCAAAAGTCTGGGATCACTTACCGCTATGAATTTGTAAATTGCACATTGAGAGCCACAGCCAGGAGCATCTCTGGTGCCCGTACAATTTTCTCGCGAGTGTAGCAACTTCATTTTCATCGAAATAACTTACTCCCGGTTTCTTAACTATCATCTCTGTCCTATGGTAAATTGCAATAACCTTCAGTCGCACGCGCAAACATAGTTGATAAAAAAGTCAGATGGTGTCAGGACTTTAGAGCGGCGGCAAGTTTTCAGCTCGCTCGAACTCTTCCGTCCGCCAGCGTCTATTCCCCGGCGGGTTTACCAGACTAGCCCGGACGAAGTTGGAATTTCACAAGTTCGAAAGCGGCAGCCGCGGTCTCGCGACAAATAAAATTGACCCGCGGCGCAGGGGGAGAGGACGGCCGCGAGACAGAGGATATAAGGCGAAGGTGGTGGGCCAAGTCCGCCCGTATTGTTGGTCGTCGTGATTTTATTGCCTCCTTTATATTGCCTTCGCACGCTCCTCCGTTTTTCGACTCTTCCTTATTCCCGCGGCCTCTTTTTATTCCCCAGTTCTTTATTTCACACGCGCCTCCGTGCAGCGAACGGTGCTCCGTTTGCCTGGCGAGAACGATTTTTACGAGGCGATTCGCCGATTCCCGTCTCTGTTTCCTGGAAATCGCGACATCGACGCGCGTGTCGCGATCGCTCGTAATCGGGCCCCCGCGACAAATAATATCCCGCGTAAACCTGCCGCTTCTTCGGGATTTTCTTCTGCACGACGCCCCCTTTCTCGTTCCACTCCTCCCTGGAGGTGTAGTCGGTTCTCTACAGCCTCGACGAGAGCTGGCTGGCTACCATCACGGCTCTCGAGGCAGGCGGCGAGTGTCGTGGATATTGAAATGCAAGGTTTGCCCACGATACCCAGCCTAACTGCACAGTGTCCGATGAGCGCATAATCTAGCAGGCATTCGTGACTCCGCGACGAGACTGGACGGTGAAAGAGATTCCGGGGAAAAGGAAGGAAACATCCGGGCTCCTCTAGCTTGAATGACACGCGTTATCCTATACATATTTATGCCCCGAGACGACGACTTTGTCTCCGTTTCGTAGAATGGAGCCGTGCGAGGCGGTTGAGCGCGCGTGCCGATCGTATCGCCGATAGGAAAGTGGTCCTTAATTGGACAGGTGACATTTCCTCTTCAGCCTTTCTCGCGTAATTCTTTACCCGAGCGAGGATCTCTTTGCCAAGAGACACCTTCTCTCTCCCATAGTCTGGTTTCTCCTTATCAATTTTCAAAATTCCCAAAGTAACGATGGTCACAGTGAACAGTTGCAGTTGTCCCGCGCGGCAACGAAATTCACTGCGCGAGATCGAGTGGACCCGACGGGTGCTCCGGGTCCGAGGTGCATACGTCGATGACCTCGAAGGCCATGGCGCGGAGCGTATCCTGTAGGTCAGCGTGGGTTTGAACTCTCCGTTCAACAGGTAGCGCTCTCGTAGCCCGGGTTTGCCAGCGACCCGGCCCTCTCCATTATATTCATATCATGTAAATGCGCCCTACCGCCAACGGACTGCCTCCCATTTTCCACCCCCTGCGCCAGACCAGACGCGAACCTGCGGCAAACGGGCTGGCTGTGCGAGAGCGAGAGGCGCCGGCCGAAGGAAGCGGAGGCGAACGAACGAGGACGGCGGCCGAGGGGAGCGGGAACGGCTCGCATCGAGATGGGAGAAGCCACCTCTGCTTTGCATTTATTCTAATGGGATAATACTCGGTGTCTCGGCACCCGGACGTGGCACCTCGTTTAGTATAATAATTCCCCTGGAATACCATCGCGATACCACCGATTATCGGTCGACCCGGGACGATTTATATATTCTTTTCGTCGATGGGAAGGGTAACCGGCGCGCGGTGAGCTAGGCGCCGAACGTCGGACGCGTGGGCGTCGCGCACGTAGGCCCGTGTCCGTCTTCTTTTATAACTCCACGCCGTGTTAACGCATCGGCTATTAAATTAACCGTGGTCCGTATGTCACTGTACATACCTACACGCCCCGACCGGCTATAAAGGATCACCGAAATCACGCTAAAAGCTTCCCAGCAATTAATCTTCTATTTAAACGAGCCCCGCTTGGCGAGAGATGTACGGCACCACGATTTAAGGGGAGGCTCCTCCGAATTCCTCCTTGAATCTCGCGGCAACCGTCCGTCTACGGCACTGATAACGGTGGGCACCAGATTCGCCTGATTTCTTCCAACATCTCCACGGATACCCTATTGTATCCTTTCACTGGACAGTCTGCTTCGCGACTCCTCCGCGATTGAGACCTCGATTCGGCCGATTGGAAGAGAAACGCGTGCGTGCCGCGTCGATTAACCGACTGGATCTTAACGAGTTTCGCGAGCGATTATTAAAAGTCGATAGGTTCTCGGGGACGTGAATGTAAGCGAGGGAGACGCGGTGGAAGGGCGAGGCTTGTAATTATCTTGCCGGACGTACTTGCGGCTACGTGAGCCGACGCCGGCGAGCAATTATGTCACACATCGGTACCGATATTACTTTTCAATTTGATACCACGTCGATACCGTCTCGCTCGTCCACGTTTACTTCCCTCCACTTTCTTTTGCTCGCTCTCCACGGTGCCTCCGCTCCCGTTCATCATTCTCCCCTCGTGACGCCAATTAACGGGCGCCGTTTCGCGCGCGCGGATACCTATGATTAGCTGGTTAAAGCGACGCGATGCGGATATTGAAATCGCAGCTGCGCGCGATCGCGAGAAAAGTAGTAGCCAGCGGCGCGAACTTGGCCTAAATTACTCTAACTCTAAGTGGCTCGCACTGCGTTTATTATCTACGGAATAATAACGTCCGAGCGATTCGACGCGCAAGCTACGGGCAGCCACCGTGCATAGGTGGCTCGCCTTTGACGAGCGCGCAGGAGCAACGAACTCGTTACCACTAGACGCGTTAATCTTCTCCATTACGGCTGATCCCTGCGATCGCGATGTTACGTCGCGTGACGTTTACGAATTCCGTTCTTTCCTCTTTTCGAGTGTTTCCGTAATCCGACGTCATTCGCCGGGCCGCCTCTCTGAAACGGAGGATCGTAGTAATTAGCCGAAGCTTGGACGTCGCGGGGGCTAACGAGTTCGAAATTTATCTCCCACTCCCCTGCTGCGTGGCCCCGATCCAGACTCGCGATTGAAATGCAATTTAAACGACTTACGGTATTACTGTATCGGGCGACCTGCTGCATCCTACGTGACCGAGAGAACTCGTAGTACCTGTCGTGATATCGGGGCCGCGCGAGGGTCATTAGTTATCCAGCATTATGGTCCGGGAACGATTCGAATCAATTTGGAGGTTCGTAACCTCTGCTACGTGGGGTCCGCGTCGCTCCATATATCACTGGACGCTGGTCCAGCGATGCAGGCCAGAGGGCAGAGTGGAAAAGACAATCCGAAACGTTCCTTGAAGCACCGGGATTCCGATCCTCCAAAGGTCGAGGAAAAGCCACGCCAAGCGCAGCGATTTTACCGAGTCTGTTCACCACTAATGGTCTCCTGTTTTTCCCTGCGATTGAAGCGTAATTCGTTTCGCCCACGTTCTTTTTTATGTAGTTTCTATAGAATTTTCGTAATTTAGTGTCGAGCCCATGTCGAGGTAAATTGCACGGGGTCCCTTGGAAAGAAGCGAACGGCTCGAGAGTTCCTGACAGCGAGTGTGTCAAATTGAGCCGCGAAATTTACGTGCGTGCAAATTGAACGTACAGGGGTTTTGCATCGGCGAGCGCGCCGTAATTATAAATTATTTTCGCCCGTTGTCTTGGCGACGTTCATTTAATTCGGCGGCCTTTGTGTCCAGCGACCAGCAACTTTTCGGGACGGGTTTTCGCGGCGTGGTTATTTCGCCGGGAGGTGGACTATTTGGAGTCGATCGACGGAACTCGTTACAGGAGCGACTCTCGTGGCTGATTTGCCTCGATGTGAAAAAAGACTATTACGCTTGCTGGGAGCTCCACGTGCAAAAAAAAAATGGAATATGACGGCGGGAGAAACTCGACGAGCCATGTTCGTCGGGGTTTAACTTTTCGCTGTGTGAGGTTCTCTGAAATGGGCGAGCTGCTCGAGGGGAAGGTGTCTGAGAGCTTGCAGACACGCTTTAGAAATTAAAATTAGAAAATTAATGTCTTTCCACGTGTACCTGACACTGGAAAATATTTAAAGCTCGCATCGTGCAAGTGAAAATTGAATAGTCGTTCGGCGAGCAGAGATTGAATTAGAGAGACTTTTTTTATTGTCTGCCACGAACCACCGCGTTATTATACAAATATTTCGCTGTTAAGAGTCCAGCGAATGGTTGTGCAGGATAGGTGAACAGAATATAAACGACAGCTGGCCATTTAGTCGCTCGAATCACGTCCGCCAGGAATTTTTCACTGCGCTCGTTTCTTGCGATTTTCTCATGACTGCTCTCTTCCTCCCCTTTCCTTCCTCGTTTCCTGTTACCAACATTGTTGGAATCGCCCCGCGGCGAGAAGATCGAATATGAATTTACCGCGCTGGCACGGCGAGACTGATATTTAATTAGGGATATGTTGTTGACAGCGAAAAAGAGACGAATCCCCGGGCTTTGTCTTGAACTCGCGTGACGCAAGGAGCTTTATGAAAATACGCTGTACAATGTAACTAATAACGCGCAGCGCAATATGCTTTGTGACGTTGAAGCTAACGAGGACGGTGGAAGAGGGTATGTCTCAAATTTCATGGAAATGGCAACTTCGTAATTGTATTTATTCTTGCGCAATATCGCCGGAATACTTGACACATTATATTCCTATTTGATGGTGAAGGATATTTAGCAATTTCATAGATCGAACTTGTTAGCTTTCAGACATTAGAGGGAATCTCGAATTTCTAGTTAGCGAGCGTTTCAAATATTAAACCCAGATAGGAGGAATCTTCTAATCACTAGCTCAAGTGCTGTAGCACTCCCCTACTTAGTCCGATACCCGTGAAAAGTGGCCGTCGCCTCGCGCTCAAAGGTTCCATTATTAAGACCGAACGCTATGATCCGTGATGCAACATCCGTCGCTCTTATTTCTCAGCGCGACACGCATCCAGCTGCATTAGTATGGATGCTCTGCCCCGAAGCGTTACTGTTTACAACACCGTCGCTCGCGGGGCATATTTTCGAGGAGACCTTTTGTCGTACCATTTTCTAGATTCAATTATAGATCCTAGGCTACGCCCAGGAAAAAGGTCGGCCGCGTTGATAAATCAGCACGCCGGGAACATTCGTGCCCCGCGATGGGGTCCCGGGCCGTTTCACCTTCTCGCTGTCAGGGCAAAGTGTCACGATTCCTACGCTGCAATTTCACGGCGCGTAGTAAAAAAAAATAGTAACAATAACCGTTTCAGACGGTGATTTAATCGCGACGTGCCTGGGCGTTGTTTACCAGCATCGATTATCGTCGGGCGCGCTGCTTTTCCACGTCCTCTGAGCAATTTCCCTGAGACCCCTCGCCCTCTCAACCACTCTGATTGATATCGGGCCCTCGCGTTTACAATTAGAAGGGGCGAGGACTTTTTTATCGCCTCGCGGTAGAGGATCGATCGTTCCTCATCGTTGGTCGCGCTAGCCCGTGGAGATTCGTGGCAAGGGATCGCGCGACAGGCGACGATGAAGCGTCGCGTACGAGGCTGGAATCGCCATGACAAAATAACAAACAGCTCAATTAGCGGCTTGGTAAAATGCAAATGTATGCGCGTGCCGCGTAGGAACGTGCACGGCAAGCCTCTCTCCCGCGAACGTGGACGGAGACGCGAGCGATCCGCCGCCTGCTGCCACGAATTCGCGATCTGCCCGGAAGTTGGGTCTGGAGCGTTAAGGGGCACCGGAGCGCGGCTAGGGAAGCGTTAAAACAGTGCCAGGCCGACGGCTTATAACTTTCATGTGATTAACAATTCATTCTCAGTGGAGAGTTACGTGGATCTCGAGAAAGAAGTTAACCGCGAGTAACGCTCAAAGGATATTAAAATTTCACGGTTACCGGTCCCTTTGAAAATTCTCCCCGTTCGCATCATATCGAATGCCCCGCTGCCGGCACACAGGCGCGCCGCGCACACTAGCCGCGCGTACGCGATCCCGCATGCACGTAGGTAGAAAAGTCGTTCGCCCGGAACCAAACGGATGTAATAACTTTAATTGTTAATTAACGCCGGCTTTGTGTCGGACACCGTACGAAGTCCCTCTCCTCGAATATTGCTTTACAGCGCTTTGTTCTTTGCCCGTGGAAACTCTTTGCGATTCAAATGTCATTTGCTAAGTCTCGCGTTGCGGAGGTAATTAATACCCTCGAATTTAATAACACCGAGTCTGCGGGTACCTGGTCGGATGGAGATTTATGTTTTTAATTAGCGCCGGTCTGCCCTCTGTCGTTTAATTATGATCACGGGCGTCGTCGAGCTTTGAATTTCCCGCCCCGAGTCGTTCCAGCTGCTTGTTTGTGCCGGTTGAAATCCACTTTTCTCCTTTGCGCGGGCCTCTTGTTCGGAGTTGATTAGGCCTGTCGAGGATCAGCCGTGCCCCCCTACCTCCCTGTTTATCTCTTGTAATTGGCACGGTTGCCTGTCAGTTTTTCGCGTACCGATCTCGCGTACGCCCGTCAGCGCGCGGAATTTACGGGCTCGGTAAAATGTAAATTTTCTGCCGTTTAACAAGGAAAATGCCACCGCTTTGATGTCTGGAGTGGCCATCTGTCGCAAGCGCGGTGCAACAAAATGCGTCTGCGAGGGAACTCTCTTTTGCTGCTTTAAGTTTCCCCTCGGAGACTGTAATTTCTCCTTCTTACGTGCCGCAGAAGTTTAGCCGGCAGAGCTTTCCCTCTTCTTCGCGCAGTTTCCCGGCGGATTCCTCGGCAAAAATTGATCGCAATAATGGAACCTCCGCGGAGGCTTAATCTTGGAGAGGGAAAGGAAAGCCTGTGGAGTAGGATTTGTCAATCGGCTTCGAAGCATGGGAGAGGCGATCTCATAGAATACGTGCAGCGTAACTTTTTTACGTGACTCGATAGTCGATTCATCATCCTGACCACTCGATCAACGCCTCCTAGACGGTTGCCCTTACGAAGGAGACGGCGAAAGAGGCGCGGATGATGAAGTCGCTAGGTCAGAGCTCCGGTGCATCTGGTTTCCCAACACAATATCCTCCCTTGGACGCAGCAGTTTCCATCAGCATCGTAATATCGTTCACCTTGGGTAAATACTAATTCCTCTACGTCTTCCGCATGTCATACAGTCATTTCTGCACAGCAAATGCATTTGTTCATCGTCTTCCCACCACCTAATTCCAATATACATATCCCACAGCAAGCTCCCAACTGCGAGAAGAATAACTCTTCGCGTACATCCGGCTAATAGAAAATTCGTGAAAAAAGTCCATTCCATCAGGGGATTGGTAATATTTCACGTTCATTCTCGTCGAAGCTTTAAGCGGAGGGGAAGGGTGGTTTCTCTTATCCCGACGTTTGTCCGTCAATCTTTGTCGCGGGCGTTGCATTAGTATGCCGGTCAGGTGGGATCGTTTATGCGAGATGCGGTGTCAGAAGATCGGGCGAAGATAGAGAGAAGCCATTGGCCGATGGCCAGATGTATTAAGATCGCATTTGGGGACGGATCCGTATCCTGATTGATCGCTTGTCGATTACGTGGTCTAATCCGACTTCTATGACTACGGTAAACTGGGGGTCACCGGGACACAATTTGTCATTCCAGGCTTTGCTCCACTTCTCCCCTGGTTCGTGGCGATCGAATCGCCGCCGCCACATTTTCCTTCCCGCCGATAGCCGAGAGAAATAGCCTGGCGTTTCCCTCGGTTAACGAGTCGCGGTCTGAGCATCGTCGCTGTTTCCACGTGTATCGCGCGTCATAAAGGCGATAAAGTTGGCGAACGTCGCGTAATAAATTTGCTCGGGAACCGGGCCAGGAGAGTCCCGCGACCTGATACACCCCTTTACGAGGAGGCGCGGTGCGCTGGCTTTGCAGCGCGAGCTTCCCAGGGAAATTGAGAGGACGCTCGCTCGTAACGTTAAGAATTGTACTCAAGTATGGTCCATTAAGCGCGGGAATATTTCGTACGTGAGCTGCTCGTTTCCCTGCTTCCATCCAAGCCGTCGCCTCTCCGCGCGCGACGTATCTCGCGCATCGAGATGTCGACCCCCGATACGAGCGGCAATATACGGACAGCTTCGAATGCCGTGCGCCCCGTTGAATACGGAATGCGATTTTGAAACGTGTGTCGACTCCGTGGTCGAATTCGGCTGCGAGCAGGGCCACAGCCCCCCGTTCGTCCATGCCGTTGCTTGCCGTTTGTTCCTTGATATTTTCCCGACGAGCGTGGCTTTACGACAGAAAGCATCGTTATCTGTATATCGGTATCGCGGAGATGCGCCGTGCGGTCGCTGGAGTCGCGCTCGACTTTAGAAAGTCTTGGGTGAAACAGCTCCTCGGGGCAACCCCCGGCGCAGTTATAGCCGGATAACGTTTAATAGATGCGCCTCCGTATCTCCAGATAGGGTTTTAAAGCCGTGGAATATGAGCGGGCGATTAGATCGAAGCAGGTTTACGAGGTTCTCGCGGCTAAGATGATGCTGGAAAGCGGCCACGAATGATCTACGAAACGATCCCAGAGACGTCTTCTCGGCTGCCCTCGCAATCCGACCGCTTATAAAGAGAGGTGAATGATTAATGATCCCCGAACGAGGAAACTATAAACGGAGCCGGGAAAAAGCACGCTGTCGCGTTCGAGAGGGTCAACAGACTCGGATGGAAAAAAATCAGATACTATTTATGCTTATTTAATGCTGCAGCAACTTATCGTGCACGCTATAAACGTTCACGAAGCGCGACGGATTAAATGTTTACGAGCGAAGGAATGTTTGCCGCGTCGCATATTTACGTGGACAGTCGCGGGACATCGGCTGGGCTTTCACGGACCAGGGAAATCGATTAGATTGCGTAAGTTAAATAGCAGGGAGGTAGCCGAGGCGATAGTCCGATTACACTCTTTCGCCGGCTGCCAATTTAAGTGGACGCGTGTCCTGGCGAGATAGTAAGGTAAACGTTTCTCGATCGGGATCCAGAATCGAGTATCCCCGTGCACGTATCAGCCCTCGAGCGCCATTAGAGCCGACGATCCGCCAATTAGAAATCTCACGTGGTACCAGCAGCGCGGGGCAACAAGGTACGTGCCGCCGCCGCCGCTGCCGGCTTACCACTATTACCATTGCCATTATGTGCCGCTACTACTATTACTCTCGTCGTTATTTCGATAGTCACGCAACGGTGCCTCTCTGCCGAGTACCCGCATCCACTTTGCCCGCCCTCCCTGCACCGGCAACGGGAAAAGTTGCATCGCTGACGCTGCTGAAGGCTCGCAGCACTCCGCCCTTGTCGTCGAGATTGAAATTGAAACGTCTTCGGCCCTCCGAACGCGTGTTTGCTTTGAAAATTGAAATGTTCAGTGAGAAAGTGCCGCATGAAAGGCGGGAGTGGCTCTCATTTATTCATCTAGACTCCGCATTTGACTCTTCTGTCGCGACGGACTGACCGATCGCGAGAAATCTTATCTTTATTGGTGTAGAATGCACGCGTTCCTTTAAGTACAGTAAAGAAGATGGAGGAGCAATTATTGTCTCAAGAAATGCATCTCAATTGATATCGTTTCGAGACGAATGGTGCGCGGAAGTCTTCGTGGAAGACCGAGAGCGACTGCAGGTCGTTGGGAAAGTAATCTTGCCGCGAGGATGGAAATCTGATACGCGATATGGGGATGTTAAACGTAGGGAAAGATATCGGATGGCGTACAAGGAGGGCCGACCTCGATGTCAATGAAGGAGAATAAATAATGCCCGGGGATCCGCGCATATATTCAACGGAGTCGAAGGGCGGGGATAAATCCATTTTCTACCGTCGCGGAATAAGATATAAGTGTTATGTCAGCTTCGTCCCCTCGAGCAAGCTTTCTGCCGCGCGTTCCGCTTCTTCAACGAACCTTTCGCCCCCGGGCGAAATCCTTGAACCGCTTGTTCGGGATTTCGAGGGCGACGGGGGCGGAGCGCGAAAGGTTGGGAATATTTAAAAACGGCATTCCCCGAGTGCCAGCGCGGTGGGGGATGCGAGGAATCTGCGAGGATGAAACAGTGCCGCGACAAAATCGTTACGGAAATTTATAGCATCCGCGTATTTGCACCTTGAAGACGCTCGAGGAATACCGCGAGCATCCAGCACTTCCGAAACTTTCATGATCCTCGAGCGTTACTTAAGCTCGAGCAGTCCTCGACTCGCGATTCAGGCAATTATACTCGGGTCAGATAGCTCGAGGCCCTGCAGCGGAGAAAATCGAGTGGCTGTTCTGTATCAGCGAAGCACAGCGGAGCGCATCCTCGGTGCAAATTATTTACAAACATCCGCGATGGGGATGAGCGTAACCGATGGCGGAAAATAATGAAGCTTCGACCAGCCTGCCGCGAAGGGGAGCATATCCTCGCGTCGCTGGTCGCGTCACAGCAGTCTGCCGGCTGTTTGCGCTGCGGGGGTGAAGCAAGTGAATAAATTTAATGGGTGTGATCGTCGCTGGGGCGAGGATCCAACGAAATAGTAGATTATTCTCGCCCGGATTCCAGTCACACTTCGTACCTGGATCCGATCCACGGACCAGGCAGCTATCGCGCTGGAAAATTCAAGGGACGGCGGGGGTGTAACGAGCAATTGAGACGATTAGCTGTGGCGGTCGCGTGGTGTAGGGGCAGTATGTAGTCGCGGATCGAAGAGTGCACGGCGGGCTTGTTTACATCTGCAGGGTGAAGCGGGTAAATAAAGTTAATGGTTGTAGCCGGTCGTTGGGTGGCGCCGGCACCGAGCGGGCAATTAATTACGTCGAAAAACGTAGCGGCGGCGGGGTGGAGGGGCTGGGATTAAAGGTGAACACGGAGCGACGCGTGGTGGTTCCTTCGGGCCGAGGCTGTTGCGGCGGCACGACGTTATCGCGGCATCGTGTAATATTGTAATTATATTGCCGCGCGTCACGACACAGCCAGCGTAGCGTAGCGACGAAAAAAACCTGCAGACCACGATTCGTCCCGGTGAATGACGGCTACGTTCGGCCGATTGCCCGTTTTCCAGGTCGAGCGTGACTTACCCGCGTCCTCCTGCGCCTTTAACACTCCAACGATTCGCCTCCGTTAGGAAACGCCTTTGCCGGCTTTCCTCGTTGCGTGAAACAACCAAACTAACCCGGCCGCCCACCATATCCCTTTTCACCGCTCGAGATAGCCCGTGGGGTTGCTTATCAACGGGGAACGATAGGCGCTAATGGAATGGGTCGCTAACGAAAGTAGAAGGTAGGCATTATACCTGAGGAAAAGAAGCCTCTGAATCCGTTGATCGGTTGTCTTATTGTCTACTGCACGAGGACGGGTTTGCGCGCCGCGTAGCGTAACTCGGTCGGAGAGTGCAATCGAGAACGCATAATTCCGTGTCTAGTTACGCGCCCGGTAATTATCGTCGGGGGACAGGTGGAGAGGAGGGAACAGTCGGCGCCTTATTTGCATTCTAGCGTCTCGAGGTATGTGGAATTCGCGTTCTCGCTGTACAAACCGCGCGAGCACGCTTCATATGCACCGTATTCCGCGCGGCATCGCTGGCTGCCGTCTGTGCCCCAAGATTTCACTACTTCTCGACGTTAATTGCGGCGCCGAGGCTCCGGGGGCTCCCAGCGATTTATCTGCGCGTCGATGCAGAATTACGAGACCCACTCGTATTGTTCGTGTTTCTTCGCCGCCGCCACGGCTCGGCTTACTCGACCTCCTCGTTTCTCTCTCCCGTCTTGACACTTTGCTGGCTCGCTCTCGCGTTCCCGCGAGCACGCGCGTCATCGATAATCATTTTAAATCGCATTCGCCTATTGAATTCCGCGCGCGGTTCTGCCCTGGCTCCAGTTAGCCCCGCGAGCATCGACACGTTTTATGCTCGGGCCATCAATATCGTTGCGCAGGGCCGACCCGATAATTTACAGCGACAGCTGCAGTCATTTCGATATTAGGATTGGGAGAAAGAAACTCGCGAATGGAAAGCCGGCTGGTTCGATCGACAGAGGGAAAGCGTCCAGGTTCCAGCGATGCCTGATCAGTCGCCGACCCTTTCTCCTCGTGGAGCTTTCAAAAGCGACATTTTTGCCCTCCTCTGTGTTTCGAGTCTTGTCGCGCTGACCGAGCTGCGGGCGACAGCCATTTGGATATTAGAAGCGAGCCGGGAGTAACCCAAATTCCATCTAATCCTCCGGAATGGATGGAACGGTCTAGCTGAGGCTGTTACTATGTAAACAAAGGGTTGCTGGTTCTTGCTTCACTGGTCATTCGCTACGATCCGCCCTCTTTGCCTGGACGCGAGTTGCCGATGGTAGAGTTAACCCACAATCACTAGCCGCAGAGCCCTCGACGGAAGTGCGCCCATCCAAGACAAGCACTTTGGAGTGGCGGCTCGGCCAGCTCGGCCCCCCGAATCGCGTTTCGGGGGTGAGCATTTCACGCGTCGACCGATCGGTCGTCGGCCTTTATCTCAGATGGAGATTGGCGCCTGGTCTCTGGTCGAGTTGACAATGTTATGGATCACCGAGGTGCGTGCGCCCGCTCGTCCGTGCGTGGCTGCGTGCGTGCCCCGTAATGTGCGTGTCTCGGCCCGTCCTGTAAAACCATTCGCGTATAACGGTCCGTTGGCTCCCCCTTCGCCCTTCCTTGGATCGTGCTCCTCCTACGAGCCCTTTTAGGAGCCAGGCTGCCGCCACTAGGTCAAACGGAACGAACACGCTCGATATATCCTGCGACATGGGAACAGATTGCCGCGTGGAAGCTTGAAAATTACCTCTTTGTCTTCAAACCGCCGGCTGACGGCTCCTTCTGGGATCGATTCTTTCGATCCGGAACGAATCGACCGCCGTAAACCGCCCGGATTTACGGCGTACCGGTTGCACTCGAGTTCCCCTCGCGCGGCACGGTCGCAGCAGACGTGCCGTCACGAAGTACAGGGGACCATTTTGATTCCTCGACGAACAGTCAGAGGCAGAGTTTCTGTAAACGTTGTTTTTCGCAGCTTCTTCGTTTTGCGAGCGCAACGGCCACCCTACTCGTGGCTTCCATCGCAGCGGTGTCTCGCTCCACTTGCCAAACGCGACCATTCACCATTGTTATATTGCTCGCTAACACGACATTAATACATCGCCCCCGGAGAATTATGGGGCCGTGGCATGGCAGAAGCCAGGGATGGAAGGTCCGGGACTTTGAAAAATCGTCTCATACGCTAATAGCATCAGAGATTAAAATTAAATCCGACCCGCGCCGCCCCCTCTCGATACAGCACCCTCGCTCTGCGTGCTCGGCAACCCCCCACGTCCAGCCTGGGGTTGTGGCGATTTTTTGTTGATAATTAAACGACGATAAATTACGCCCGCTAATCTCGCCCCATCGAATTCCAAAGCGAGAATTTTTCACCGAATATTTCAATTTAATCGCGCTCCACCCTCCGCGACCCTTTCCCGTTTCTACTTCTCGCGTGTTCGTATATTCTCGCGGTCAGGCGGAAGGAACAGAGAAGTGGAAAGAAGTACTTCCTTAAACGACAGCTGATTTAATCGTCGACGATTGTAATTCTCCGCTTTTTATTATTTTCAGAGTCCATGTAAATCAGGGAAATTACGCTCCGATTAATCTCTAATTCCGAACGTAGAGAGTTTTATTCAGCCATGGTTTTATGCCTAGATGGGGCGTCACTGTTCTCCAGGAATGCCAGGTTTCGATTCGTTGAAAAACGAGACCTCTCTTGGTGCATTTATTTCCTTCAGTTTGGTCGCGCGCGCTCCGATCTTTTTTGCAAGCCTCTACTCCGGAGGTTTTTGACGAAGCGGGACAGAGAGTCGTTCGAAATTTAATTACGGCATCGAGGCTGGCTTTTCGGGTGAGTGACCGGGGCGAATTTACCCGCGTGGCCGTGGTTAAGCCAAAATTGCCACCGTGCGTGTGCGCGAGCCGACGTGCTAGCCGATAATTGAAATGCATTTTTTCGCCTGGCCGAAAAGCACCGTGAAACCGGTGTATTTAATCGGCGACCTTTTTTCTGCTCTGAGTAACGCTCGAGACGCGTCGTCGAGTCCCCCGCCCTGATTTGCCGGACTAAAAGCCACCGTAATCGAGCGCGAAATCGCGACGCGATACTTTAAAAGGGTTCCTCCGGTCCCTGAGTGGAACTTGTTAATTTTCAGTCGCCGGTGCCGCGACTTTAGAGACACCCAGTACGTCACATCGATTACGTCGCTGCAGTTTCCTACGGTTATCGCCCGCGCTGGACCTGTTTCGTTTTCCACGCCGCCGCCGCAGGTGGCGTTGGCATGCCTTTTCCGAGGGAAACGGTGGATTTAATTTAACGATTCGAGTTTCATTAGTATACACTAATGGATCGTTAAGCTGATTAGTATCTTTACCTCGGTACCTTTCAGTTCTTAGCTATTTTTGCAAAATGACGTACGCACTTTGAATTTCTACACGTGTCTTTGAATCTCTCTTACGTTCGTAGCGAATAAGATTCCAATTTCGATTCGACACTTCCACGGACTAAGGTTACATTACTTTATAATAGATACAAGAAAGATCGTTTTAAAATTTTTGTATTCCACGAGTGTCTCTAGTTCATAGCTTGACCAGCCCGAAATGTCTTGAGACGACGTCTCGAAAGGAATTCGATTAATCCAAAGCCCATGATAATTGCAACAATCGGTCCCGTCAGATTTCCTGGACAGCGGAATCTGTTCGGCGAGCCATTAACAGGCGAGCGGAGCATCGATTGCAGAGGAAGATACTGTTCTTCCTTCCAATTCCGACGTTTCCGTAATTGCCAGCTCCTGTCGGTGAATCTCGTCGAACGAGAGGAGGGGCGGGCGGTGGGGTCGTTTGGCGGGAGATCGAGAGATCAGCCGCGGCGAGAAAGCGAAAAGAAGTGGCGGAGGGAGAAGGAGACGGACTAATCCCCTAAGATAATCCGGCGCGAAAACAAATTAAAGATGATAATGCTCGGATAATGGGTTTTTGAGCATCGGCCGGCCTGCTTCTGACTTCTCGTCGAACAGGCAATTTCGGTTTTCGTGGCTGCGATTCGGCGCCGCGCCTCACCCCATCCGCGCTTATAAGAGAAGATAGGACGGAGGGGGGGAAGGAGGGAAAAAAGGAAGGATCGAAGGGAGAAAGGTGGAAACGAAAATCACCGAGGGACGATAAAGAGGAGCAACGGGCCAGCCACACCCTGCCGTCGGAGACAAATATTATTGGGACGAGATTAATCGTTGGAGATGAATCCGCGGGCTGCTGGAAGTTCTCGGCGTACCAATTGGCTCCTCGTATCCGTTCTACCCTCCCCTCCTTCTCCTCTCCTCTCCTCTCCACCGTCTCCTCCTGGAGGATCGGTGTCTGACGCCGGCAGAGGTATCGAACAGCAATCGCACGCGTCCCCCTTTCCAATCTCGAGGCTGTGACCGCCACGGTCTGAGCATCGCGTCCTTATTCCCCTTGCTCGAGCTTACGCGGACCGGAGACAATCGAAGGCGCCCAGTCTGGGTATTACCAGCGATAATATATGCGAGACACGGCTTAAGCTCTCACCGGCCTGCAACGGGGAGAATAGACACGGGACCGGGCTGCACAATACACGCTCCGCCGGGGGCTTTATTTCGATTCTTCGGCCTCTGGTTTCGCGGAAGATAGCATTCTCGAGGGGTGCATCGAGAATGCGGCCAAGGGGTTGGGGCGATCCGGCCAAGATTCCCTCGTGGCCTCGCACCTATTCAGACGCCCTGGCAGCGCGGAGCGTAGGCGACGGCGGTTCCCGCCAAAAATATCCCAACTATTCGGGGCCATTAGCGAGGAATCATCCTTCCGCTACGTACAGCCTCACGGACAATCAGTGCTCGCGAAATTCATGCCTCCACGCCACACCTAACCCTCCTATGACAAAATTCGACGGCAGGGGACAAGAAGGGGGTAGTTGCTCGTGACCCACGCCCTTCCGGAATCGTGTTAATCTCCTCGGGCTGCCAATATCCAGAGGGTGGTTTCCACCTGCGTTCTGGGAACGCGACAGCTTCTCGCCCCGAGGAGAACCCCTTGCTCCGCGGGGAAACCGCGCCGCGGTTATTTCGTCGATTATTTTGCCTTCGATGGAACGCTTCCCAGTAGCCACGGCCGACGCTCATTCGTAGTCATCTATCTCGTATATTCCGCAACGGCTACCGCGCTATTTCAGCCCCCGTTACTCCGTGGCCATTGTAATTCTGCCCTCTAACTCTTAATTAGTGCATTTATTTACTCGTTACCGTTTAACGGAAAAAATAACACTGTCGACAGGGCGCGGCCTCGCTAATGGCGACACTCAGCTGACAATAAACAAAAGGCCGGCCTTTCATTCGCCGAGAAAGCAGAGGTACATTACAACCTGGTGGATAATTAACGATCAATGGAACGGGAATTTTTGCCCGCAATTAGAACGAAAGTAACCAGCGACGATTCACAATGAACTCGCGGAGTGGAATTCCGCGTCGCGACTGGCCGCATTGACGCGTCGAGCGGCAAAGGTTGACGCGTTAAATTGTTAAAATGATCGGTGGAAATGCGGCGAACGTCTTCGACGGGG
This sequence comes from Andrena minutula, assembly GCA_929113495.1. Classification (NCBI taxonomy): domain Eukaryota; kingdom Metazoa; phylum Arthropoda; class Insecta; order Hymenoptera; family Andrenidae; genus Andrena; species Andrena minutula. The sequence goes on along the minus strand of OV815996.1, from coordinate 7,583,502 downwards.
TGGGGGAGAGCGAAAAATATTTCATCCACTCGTCCCACTGCTTTTTCCGTCGAGTACGGGAATATCTACGAGGATGTTTAATGGAGGGGTAGTCCTCGAAAAAAGCCGGCTGCGTTTTGATATTCATTATCGGTGGCAGGTTGTCAGCGAACGAAGCATAATTACGGCGGCGGTTGATCCTCGGGCCGGCTGCTCTGACGGCTTCCTCCTTGTATCCTGTCCGACCGGTATCCCTCCCTCTTTGCCAGCAAATTATATTCATATTTGGGGGATTACGTCGACGATCCCCCTGGATCAGGAACCTTAAAGGGACGCTCGCCGTGCTAATTATTTCCCGACGGCCTTCCGCTCAGATTGAATTTCGCCGCGGCGGACACGAGGCCAAGACGATGGAGATTGCTCTCTCCTTGCTCGCCACCGAGTCTCCGAGTCTCCTGCTAATTAGGCTGCTTGCTCATCCGGCCGCCCAGCTTTTGGATGTGCGAAACGTTCGGCCCAACATCCAAACAATCGCCGGAAACTCGATTCCGCTATTGGAGCATGTTCCGATTCGTCTCTGGGGAACGAAATTTTCCTTATTGTGCCAGTGGAATTGAGGCGTCGCGATGGAGGATTAGGTAGCTAGTAGCGCTGGCAATTGGTATTCACAATGGTTTCGCAAGATTCTACTGTCTCGATAATTCGGAGCTGTGGAAGACTAATGCAATACTGCAGGCTTCGCGAGGATAGTTTTCCTGTCTACGGGAAGCCTTCGAGTAGTTTGTTATTTGGGAAGTAGCTAGCAGTCCGTGGAGATCCATGGATGCTCGAGAAGAGAAGTTACGGACTGGTGCTTGTTCGTTTTCCTTGAAACCAAGGCGACTGGGAAGTAGGCTAAGCCGAGCTCTGTTACGACGAACGCCCGTTGGAAACTTCGGAAATAACGGGGGAGAGAGGACTCTTCGCGACGAAAAGGGAGACGAATTCCCTGGATGCTGGATTTTCGGAGCCTCAGAGGGAGAAGTTGCTCTCGTCATCGTGGTTTGCGAACGATGTGCATAAATCTGTGTCTGGGGAAGAGTGGCCCTTATGAATTTCACTGCAAGTGTTTTATTCACGAGGACACTCCATGCAACGCGGGGATCATAAAAACCACACTTTCTTTTTTTTAAACAACAGCACGCAAGATTATTCAGTGGAAGAGTAGGAAACTTACCACGGTCGATGCTGGAGACACAAACACGCCAGCGTCGTGAATATTCGCGCGGCAAGCAGGCACAGATGCTCGCGTTGGCAATTCTACATGGGAATCGTTATATTCGGATTCCTTGCGAACGAGTTTCCCCTCTAGCAAGATGTCGCCGTGATTTTCTCGGTGCCTCGGATCATTTACTATTCGCGTGCCGCGGCACGCACGCCGTCGCGCGAGCATCCTCGCGGAACCTCCTTTAATGACTGCATTTATATTCGTGCCGCGTGGAAATCGACCCAACTCGCCCGCCGCCGGTCCGTCGAAAAGCCGAGGACTCCTCCGAGGACGGTATCCTCACGTATCCCGAGCCGCCGGCATCCACTGTGTATCGAAACAATATGTAAAATAATGAGGCAGCAGTCCTCGAGGCGAACCCCAATGCGCTTCCTCGCTGGAGCCGAATTTATCGCCGGGGCTTTGCGAGCGAGATTTCGTTTTGCGGGACGATACGTGAGAGATAGGATAGGGTCGAAATGGGACAATCACTTGGAGCTGGTTCGGTTCTTGTAGAATACCGGGGGGGTTGCGGCACGGGGGAGCTACAAATCCTAGCTTTTTCTGGATTCGTTAAATCTGTTTGGGTGTTGCCGAATAGATGGGGTAATTCCCGTGATTGGGTTGCTGGCGAGGTGTTTACCGCTGCGGTATTTCAGGGCACTTTTTATCCCAGCCGCTTGTATCTCGCCACTCGAGGGAGGATTCCGAGCGGCGGCGCGATACGTTCCCCGTTTCTTGCTCCACTTTTTCCTCGGACCTGTCAAACATCGTTCGCTAAACCCTTTCGCCGTGATATCTCGAACATACCCAACCGCGAGCTTTACGCTTCAAAGTGTTAAACGTGGAAATCGCGAGGCGATCCGTCGGATTGTTATAGCTACTTAAGAGAGAAGCCCCCGCGAGGAGTCCAATTTACATTCGTGTCGCCTTTCGAGGTAACGGGACATGCTTCTGTCAGTCCTCCATTGCCAACCCCTAATTAGGCATATCTCCGCGTGTGATACAGCAATTTCGTGTTTGCCTTATTTCGATGTAAGACTGCTCTCAAAATATTGTACCATCCACCTCGGATGAAGATACTATCAGCCCCATCAAACACTAGACTCGTCGAGAGGGATACTATCACTGGCGTCATTAACTCGATCAGCAGAGAAATAGTTTGGCAAACGGAAGTGCAGCGTTCTAGAAGATAGCAGGGGGATGGAGAATCCGTCACGGTGCGCGCAATTCGTTATCCCAAGGAGCCTGGGCCCCGATGATCACTTGGCAGCCACCGCAACCGCCCACACACATGGGCGTCTTTAAATTGCGCGTAGATATCGGGAGGCACGCGTGTCCGCCGCTAGAGGCGAGTCGAAGCGAGATGGCAAGAGGGTCGGACAACGGGCTCGTTTGAGCGTGCTAAACCGCCGAGGTTAAACCGCAGTCAGTCGTCACGGACGAGGCTCGGGCAGGACCGAGACAGGGGAGGATTCCGATAGACAATGGGGGTGGTATCGTGGAATCGCGTCCTGGCACGCATTGTGCGGACCCCCTAACGACGCCCGATTACTATCCCCGACGGTTCGTTTCGTGGGGTCGGGAACGGCCCTGCGATCTCTCGAATTAAGCGGCGATCCTCGTCCCCCGTGTGTCGGGAATGGTACGAGCACGGGCGAACGTTACAGCCCCGAGGAAATCGTTTCGAAAACGCGGCTGCCCCTCGAGGAGCAGAAAATTTATTCGAAAGCATCCACTGATAAAGCCGCTCGCCGAGGTTTCTTCTCGCCTCCCGGCGTCGTCGAGGAGCGCTCGATGCTTCCCACGAGCGCAGCAAGAGGCTGTCGAGACGGATGCGCCTCGTAAAGGGACTTAAAGGGATCGTCGCGACTGGACTCGGCGCACAGGATCCTGGAATGCGCGCCCTGGCCAATGGACGCCACTCGGGCTGGTCAAAAATCTTGATTCATAGCCCGCAGCCATCGATGCCGGGATTTATAGCCCTCTTTCCGGCGTAACTTATGACCTCGTTCTTTCGAGCTGGAGATCGCGCGATCCTGTGTGCATGCGAATCCAGCGTGACCTACCAACGATGAATCTTTGACACTGAGAGCCTTGGGGTGGGATGTATCCAGCGCCTTGGGCTTCGCTTTTATCAGAGGAAAAGATAAGTGGAGGAGCGCTTCTGTTCTGGTTCCATTCCAAGTGGTGGTTCTTTGAATCTGTATTAGCCGTATTGTGGGGTGGATGGACATTTCTGTATACTATAGGCTAGTTAATGAGTGCCAGGACTGTTGGTGCCTTTTCGTTTATTGTGCTGTCTCGGAGATTATCGGGGCAGTCGAGCGATAGGCATAGTGTGAGGAGATATTGATGGGATGCATGGCGTCAGCGTTCCTCGAAGTCAAGTACCCTACGCACTGGGGGGTTTTTCCGAGGAACCTGGCGCGGGGATGAAGGAGGGGTTGGGGACCGTTGGGTCAGCGGTGTGAAAGGTTAGAGCGAGTGGAGACTTGGTGGAGAGCGTTTGGTGTTGTGCGCATTGCGGGAAGATTTGCCGATTGACTACATTTACTTACATTATCACATATCCTTATTAATAAACTGTTCTACTAATATACATATATATATGCTGAGTTATCACATACTTTATTTAACCCCACAGTATTAGTTTAGCTTAGATTGTTCAATCAGAGCTCTGGCTTTGAAGCTAGCTCTACCGAATCCTGATGTCGAATCTGTTTCTTCCAAAGTACGTATCTACGTCGATTCATCGTTATTCCGATCAAGTCCCGCAATCACAGGGCGATTTTTCTCCCGCCTCGTCGGACATAGGTTAGTTCGATCCGTCGTGATGCTCGTACGCGAGTTATCTCGCGGTGGGCACGCGAGGAATTTCCCTCTGGCCCGCTGGTGTTTCGTACGTGCTCGATTTCAGGCGTCGTCGGCGTGGAATACCGGGGAACGGGAGGCGGGCAGAGAAGAGCAGAGATTTTTCCACGGTTCCATCGGGCGACGGTAAAATTCCAATTTAATACCGCGGCGCAATAATTAGCGCGGCGGAAAAAGGACGGTTTTTGCGCGGCCTTTATCGCGATCAAACGAATCGTCGGGTATAAAACGATCGTTATTGGCGGTTATTATCGCGACGCGTTTAATACAGACCAGCGAGCCCGAGGCTGACACCGCCGCTGGCCAGGATAAGCCAATATACGAGCAGGCTTACCGTTAATCCGGCGATTTTTAAATTATCCTCACGAAATTGCGTCCCCGTAGGATAGAAGGCTGGAAGTTCTGAAACTGGTAGATAGGAGGACCTGGCCGTGCCCGCTTAGTCTTGCCAAGTCCTGCCCGGCCAGGATCACGTTTGATCCTTCTGGGTATACCCTGTCCCTCGAACACGCCGCTGTCGCTGTTGCACGGCACGCGTGCCACCGCGGGAACCAGCAAATTTCAAGGCACCTTTGAGACTCTGCGGGTTTTCGCGTTCTCCTTGCGAGCCGCTGCCTCTCCAGGCTTCCCTTTTAAAACAGGCGAACCGTGCCGAACAAAACGTAAACCGCCCCCGGGCCAGCGTGACCCGAGCGAGCAGGTTTTTACATTTTTCTGCGGGACGCTCGCGGTACGAGGCTAAATATTAAAATCTCTGCGCTCCCTCTGCGCTCCGACTAATTACAGGCGAACGAGACTGTAAGTTTCTAAACTTCTGAATCTGGAACGCTTCTGCTTGCCACCAAGAGCGGAAGAAACGAAGATTCTACGCTCGGGGTAATAAAACCTAGTGCTTCCAGCCAGGATGTCTTCTGGTCCTACCGAACACTTTCGTCGGCTGTAAATCTAACGACGGCTTCGCGACAGAAATAGCGGATGTAGCGTACACCCCGTCAGCGGCCGGGTTCTAACACCAATTTTATTTCCTCCCCCGGGAAATTCCACTTTGTCAGCCTTCGGTGGATCGGGGAACTAAAGACTGGAGGTCTTTGACGAACCGAAGAGAGACGAAACTCGGTACGATCGGTGTGCACGAATGGAAGGAGGTGGGGATGGAGGAGGAAAGACTGGCGTAGACCGTCCACCGGGTTTCTGGGGGTGGCGGAGCTCGCAAAGACGTGGGAGATCGCGGAGGATCGGGGAAGGAAGGAACGAACGAAAGACGGGGCAGAGAAAGTGATCGTGTGTGAAAGAGGGAGGAAAGGGGGAGACTGCTGGCTCGACCGCAAACACCTCACGTAGCATCGCGTAGATTAAAGCCTGTCCCGGTGTGGCGTGCGTGTGGAAACACGTGTGGAAAGCACACGGGAAATCTTGCGAGTTCGCGGCCGGCTGGAGAGGATGCAGGGGAAGGTACACGCGCGGAAACAGGGGCAGGGTGATAAGAAGCGAGGGTAAGAGGGCTGGCGGCGGGGGCGGAGAAAAATCAACTCGAGAACTCGCCGGGATCAGACACGCATTCCAGGCGGGGGCTTAGTTTCGTAAGCTGCCGCTTTTTTATCAGGATCAACGCGTCACGGGGCAGAAGGGTCGTCGACGAAACTTTTCCAATTATCTCGTATTAAAAGCCTGTCCGCGATATCGGGATTCAAGATGTCGGTGACATCAATTTTTTCGCCCGATCCTCGAGGAATACCTCTGGATGCGTGAACAGCATGCTCGAGGGCGTCCTCGTCCTAGGGAGAGGGATATTGCGCGCTCGACCGCCTACATCTGCTTTCCCACGTCGAGGGAGAGAGTTCAATTTTGTGGAGAGGAGGCTGACGAACGCGGGGCGTAGTTTTAATCGGATGTCGTGAATCCCCGTGTCTTTTACGATCGTGATTCATAGAAGGCGCCAGTCGTGTCCCTCGAAATTCGACGTTAAACTCGCTGACGAGGCGTTGCGCTGCCCACGAGGGTGTCTCCTTTCTCGCCTGTCGAGACTCGGGTGTAGCGCGAAGGTGGGCGAGCCGGGGTAGGCATCGCGTGGGGAACACGAAATTATACTTAGTAGAACATTTCCCGCTATAAAGAGGAAAGAAACTGGCCCCTGAAAAACGTCGCAGAGCGATTTCAGGCTGACCGCGACGTGAACGCGCGGCGATGGCGCGACGTCGAGGGTCATAAACGCGCGAGGGTCGCGCAGCCGTAATTTTCAGCCGTAAAAGAGAGGCATAGGCCGAGGGTGACTTAGGCTCACGGTGCGTTACCCTAGTCGTTATTATTTTACTGGCTCTAAACGGCCGCCGCCGGAATACGTTCCAGCGGCATGGCAATCGAGCCGCTCGGATCGCGCGATCGCGAGCCGATTTACTTTCTAGGAAACGAGTACGGACGTTAACGCGCGATAACGTCCCGATAACCCCGCCGGCTACGAAAACCTCGCCGCCAGCAGGGGGTGCAATTTGAAAGACGCGTTTTCTCGGTACACGAGAACACGTGTACGCTCGTAATAAAAAGTCTAATGAATTTAATTGACCACCCACGCGATCTCGCAATCCTTACAATCTTACAGTCGTTAGGATTGCACGTTTCCCTTAAATGCATTCCTCGCTACCCCGTTCTTTCTCGTCCCCTGCAACGCGTCCGCTCTACGAGGGTCATTGTCTAGGCTTCTTTTCTCCCCGAGCGAAGGAAAAATCAATTCACCGTTCTGGGGCTTTCTGGAACTTCAACAGGCCCCACCATCGACGATAAAGTACATTTCCACATGGACGCAATTATACGACGCCCACGCGTTCGGAAATCGTCCGTTCGTGTGACCGATCGGTCCACTCGGTCGTAAACAGAATTTCCTCCTCGGCAGAGACGTTGCAGGCGCCGAGAGGGAAGGACGAGGTACCCAGCGATGCGAACGGGAGGAAAAGTGCGACTGTGCGCGTAGGCGAGGGAAAGAAACGACCGCGGCTTAATCCTCGTACGCACTTACGCAAGAACGTGGCGTGAAAACCATCCAGGATGGCTCAGTGGAGCCAGGCTTGCTGGATCAGTCTCCTCTGGATATAATGCTCGCGAAATGGCCGCTTTAGTATGATATACGTATCACTTACACGGGGCGATAATGAAAAGATTTGCTGGCTCTTTATGACTTCCGTGGCTGCTAACGGGCCTCTCCCGCTTCTCTGCCCCTTTCCCCCTCTGTTCCACGATTTTTCCTTCGCGCACGAGCGCGAGCCATCGGTAGCTACCGTTTTCCTCGCACTTGCGAGGCTTCACGGGGCTTTTATTAATTTTTCATTAGCCTTTCATCCGACCAAATTAACCGGCACCCCTCTTTGACTCACAGAAGGTAAGACTTCTGCCGCTTCAAAAGACCATCCCCCGTTGTTGCCCTGTTGAAAGCAGATTGCGCTTTCTTTCTCAATGGTGCGCCAGTGTTGGAGGGTGTTCTCCATGGAATTTAAACGGATCCTTCATCGAGACAGTACCGCGACGTTGGGATACGGTATCTGTGGCTCGAGCCCAGAAGTGGTGAGCAGAGCAAACGTTGGTGAACGAGCTCGTAAAGTCGCCCAGGTGGTCCGCTATTTACAGTGTACCGCTCACGTCGTCTAGTCTTACCTATCTGGCGTTGCGACGCGTAATTTCGCGGCGTGCGCGGGACAAATGCCGCGCGACAAATCTCAGAGGCCAAGACACTTTGGAAATCGCGCGGAGCTGGCTCGGTGTCGCGCATCAGCCGGCAGTTAGGCGGATGAACGATGCTGGGAAAACAGCGCGCGTCGTTATTTCCGCGTGCACGCTAAATCATACTTAAAGCTCGGCGGTCCCGCGCCCTCGCCGACCTTCCACTCTATTTCCGCGGGCAGCTTTTGCTCCGAGGACCGTGGCTGCCTGTAACGAGCCTCCGCTCCGAGTCGACGAAAAATTGGATTCCTGAAATTTCGAGGGTGGAATTTTTTAATACGCGCCTTTCGCGAACGTTGCGCCGCTCTCTGTTCGAGGCCTTCCTTCGACAGACTTCAAAGAGGCCGCTACGCGCCAGGGAATTTCTGGTAGACGAGGGGGTTGCGGGAGGTGGAGACGCGCGTGGGTTCGGCGCGGTTTAATTGAGGAACCGCGGGTGATCCGTGCAAGTTTCGGGCTCGCGATTACTTTCGAACACAGGGGGTGGTTGTTAATAATATTCCGGAGCCCGAAAGTGATCCTTCACTCTCCATCGGTTAAGTGGCGAACTTCCCCTCTCCGAGGGTCAAATTCGCGCCGACAAATAAACGATCCGTCCTTTCGGAAGACTGTCCCGTCGCGAATTTATCAAGCGGCTGAGCCTCCCCCACCGATGGTGGGACGCGCGCCGCGGCGATGTCCGCGGACATCATTTAGCACTCTCGCCCGCGCGGATTTCCCCCGCGGCCGCGGGAGTATCGGCATTGAAAATTGCCGGCGCGCCTCGCTTTCTCCAAGGAGAGAAGCGAGAAGCTTTTATTAATTCGCCGCGGGGAGCGTCGGAAAGCGTGCGAATGGGTGGTTTCGTTGGACGGTGGCCGCGCACGGAGGGTCGATAGCTGGCGCGCGAGAATTCCGCCGTTAAAAGCTCGTCGCCCGGGCTAATATCTGTCTCGGTTGGCGGCTTAAACGCGAGCGGGCAACATTTTTCTCCGGTCAATTTAAACGCTCTCTGCGAGTGGGCCGTGAAAGGTTCGCGGGCGAGTGATGCGCGGATCGCGGCGGGACGCATCGTCGTGTCCTCTCCTCCTCTATTTTCCCACCATTCCCTGCGCGTGGATTTTATTTATCGCGCGACGGTCGAATAAATTCGCCATGCCTCGAAGCGGAGTCGCGCCACGGGGACGAAAATAAAGGTTCCCGCGAGCCGCACTTGCGCTTTTTGCTCTGGTAACGCTTCTCGCCAGGCGGATTCTCGGGGTTAGAGGTCCATCCTCCGCACGGAGACTCGATTTCTCGTTGCTCTACTCATCGTTTGTTCAGCGTGACCTCGGTCGTTAATCATTTCCATCCTCAGCTTACCTTCGAGGGTGGAAAAACTCTGAGTGACGTTTACGGTCGAGATGGACACTGGAGCAGTGGTAACGGTAGCGGTAACAGACGATAATAATTCCCAGCGACTTGCGCATGGAAATGGAGGTTTGTCGCAGGTTGTCACCTGCACACGGTCGGGGCCGGTCTCTCACGGCTCGTCGATGGGCCTCGAAACGATCGATCGGCTTCTCCTGAATCATGCGGGTGTCTGCTGCGAGCCACGCGGAATATTTCAACCGTGGTCGTTCGCCAGGTCGAACGAAAGAGCGCCACTTAGGTGGGGGGTAATATACGTCGCCGAGGGCGGTAACTGTCCCCGTATATTATGTCCCGCGTGTCCACGGGGACGTACATTCCAGCCGGCTGTATCCACGGTAAACAATGTTCCGAGAGTCGTGCCTAAACGATTCCTCGTGTCTGCAGTTATTTTGGCAATTAATCGCCCGACCTGGTGCGCACCCCCCGCGCGCTGAAATATCGTGTTTCTTCTCCGCGTGGGCGAGTTTTTCATTCCCTTTCGCCTGTGCCGTTCGCTCTGCCTACCCCGGCCCTGCTGCCTCGATTTCCCACCCTTCCCATCGCCATCCACTCGAACCTCCTTCGCGACCAAGACGACGAGGATGACGAAGGCTTTTAACGATCGCTCTCGTCCTCCGTCGGCACGTACCGCGAAACTTTTCCTCGTCGCGGGGCTTCTTCCCACGAAAGGGAACTCGCCTTCCTTCCTCCTTCGATATTCCACCGGCTGGATCACGATCTGACCCACTCCGATCTACGTCGCTGATTCTCTTCTCTTTTCTCCTCCTCCCGGTCTAACAGAATTTTTAAACTGGACCAGGGCTATGTGACAGGGACGCGACGAAGTTTATTACGGTCGGAGGATCGTACCAGAAGACGGAAGTTTCTTGGAACTCTCGGAAAAATCGTGCGACTGCCGCGAGAAGAGGCGAGGATCAGAGTCCCTCGCGTATTTCCAGACCGTTCGCGAGTGCATCGTTTCCGCGAAACCGTCAGCTTTCCCGTGAACTCGACGCTTCATTTCTTCCGCATTAAAAGGAGAATTAAACGACGGAGGAGCGTATGAAAAATCACCGTCTGACTGTTCGCGGGCAGAGGATATTACGATTGTTACGTTTTTCCTGCTGGAATCGTAAATCTTGCGGCCCTCCCACCAACTTCACCGACGGGGGTTTACAAGTCTCGTTTACCGAGGGAATTCTGTTCGACCGATAAGGGTAGGATCTCTGGGATAGTATAGTCTACTAGTTTTATCGGTGAATTTGCTTGTATACCACCGTCGAGTCTTCGAAATTCCTTGAACGATCCTACTCGAAATATCCAGACCAAGCACCCTTTTGGGGAAATTACTTTCTTAAGCAATTTCTAGCACCCAGGCGCGATCAATCTTACTTGAGAGAGGCACCGCTACTCCCCGACCAGCCGACGCCCAATAAAACGATACCCGCGATAAACCTTTCGAAGCCAATTAGGGGCTAATTGATTTTAACTGTAAATCTATGAGCGCGGTGGCTGGTCCTCGCCTCCGGTTCCACCGGATTGCGGTTAAGACGGAGCCGGGGACTCTGCCAAGCAGCCAGTTGTTCCCGATAAATTTACGATGACTAAACCCCCTGTTCCTTACGCTCCTCCCTCTCGTTTTCTTCTGTTTCTCGCGTTAACGAGTCCCGATCCGTCGCCATCCGTCTCACCGCCGATGCCTTTTGTCTCTCGCGAGTCCTTTTCTCCCTTTCCCTCGCGACGTTTCCGTGTCCACGCCGTGAAAGAAGTTATTATCGACCTCAGCCTCGGGCGCTCCCTTAATCTTATCACCAAACAGCGGTGCGAATCAAAATTGGCCGTTAACAGAGATAAAAATTATTTAATTAACGGATCACATAACAGTTACTTTAACTTTAAATTATTCGACGATTAATGTTAATTTTTCTTCAATTTCAGCGTTGAATAAATTCTCAAATTCAACTGTAACTCTATTTATATTCGTTAAATAAAGTTAACCCGGATGAACTTTATTCGACACACGACGAATAATGTTTTTTAACTTTCATTCCTTACGCGGAATTTTATTTATATAAAAATCTTGCCCATCTCAGTCAGTTTGAGACTCTGCGTCTGAAATTCAGGATTAGTCATCCCTCTCGTCCCAAAGAACACTTCCAACACTGATTTCGAGCGGGTTGTCAAAATGAATCGTAGAATCGTACGGATACTAGTGAGTTTATTGTTGCGAGCAGTGCATACAGTGCAGATTTTTACTATCGAAGCGTGATAAAAGAGTCATTGCTTCTTCGCCGCGTCGACAGGGGCGGCTAGTGCGTGGCTTCAAGGAGTGACGACTTTTTTCGGGGAAGCATTCTTTAGGTGCCCTTTAACTGCAAACGAAAAAACAGGGTTTGCATGGGGCGCACCGAGTGGTCGTTGGATGTCCGCGGGTTTTACGATACACTCACCGCATCCTAGGTACGGAATGCAGATGTGTCCCGCGGGGCAGGGATTGTCGTTTTTGCACAGCCTATCCGCTTGTCGCTTGCGCCTTCTGTCTGGTAGGTCCAAGGTTACGACCTCGGATTGGTCCTGGTGTTTCGAGAGAAACTTAGTCGTCGGGAGACAATTTTACATAGCACATAGTTGCGCTAGAATTATTTACTAATCACTCGAGGTAGAAGCTTCTTTTACTCACTGACTCTCCACTTAGGCTTCCCAAGCGGATGACGCGCACCTCCGGCTCGTCCTGTAGGACCCAGCACGATTATAACATGATCGCGATTTACCAGCAACGAGTGAACTACTCGTTTGTTCGGAATGGCAAGCTCGTATCTTCGTACCTTGTCGTTGACGATGCACCTGGTGGCCGAAACGACGCACACGAACAGTAGGATCAGAAACAGACGACTCATCTTGCAAACTCCTGTGGCAGACACTGACGATCCCGAGGGGACTCGCTCTTTATACACCGAAAGCTTGTAAGAACGTTGGGAAACTTCGCGTTATCTCTGCAGTAAACCTACATACATCTCAGCCGAGGAAAATGAAGTTTTCAATTGCACGGTGAATAAAACGCAGCTTGGCCTTCGAGTTGCACGGTAACTGCTCTCGGGAACCAGTGTTTCGCGGGATGTCGGGCCGCCTCTCGCGGAAAATGAGTTCGAGCCTCGTCGGTGGAAGGAAGACACTCGATATCGTAAAACCCTGGCAGGGGAGCCGGTCTCGGTCACTTCATTTTCGCGGGGCAGTCTTTATCTAAATTGGAAAAACAGAATGGCCTGTAAAGCGTCCCGCGGCGATTGCGCTCCACGGTTTTACGAGCTGTTGTCAGAAACGTGTTGCACGATTCGCGTAATCCTGCAACGGATACTGGGAATGTGTATCCGACATTATTACAAAGCGCACATAAACGCGTTCACCGGTTGCATTAGAAAATTGTCAAACGAGGTCTCTTCCACTTGGCGAGTTCTGAAAATTCCTGCTCTCACGGAGCCGCACGTGTCGCCTCGGCATTTTCATACCCAGCCGCGATGTTCCAGCGGTGGATAAAAATTGTCAGGTCGCGTTACGACCGGCCGTTTCGCGTCATACTTTACAACCCCGTGGCGAAATTAATTATGTATTCGCGGCGGTTGTGCAGGGGACCCGATACGGCGGAGTTTCGCGTCGTTTTAGCGGCGCGTGATAGTTCTGCTATTGGAAATTCGCCGGTCCATTGGAGGCAGCTACCACCGTCCCGTGAATATGGCCTCGCGGCCAGAAGGAAGGGACACAGAGGGTCGCGTTTGCATGGCCGCGACGGAGACGTCGAAGTTGCGGACGACTCGAAGCTGCCGGTCCTCCGACGGACACTCGACGTGACCGTCGGGCCCTTTGTTCGCTTGATTACCGAACACCCTGGAAACTAGTCATTAGCTAGGCAAATAGAGAACTCTCGACCCTCCGTGGACGTTGGCCCGCGACCCGCCAGCGACGCGAATATCCGCGGACGCGTGTTGCCTCGTTAACTAATTGAACGGCGTTAATTTGCCCTCGGACATCGTTCGTTGTCGCGTTCCTCGGGCGTCCATCGTCGCGACTCCTTTGATTCCCCCGGGGTGCGACGGCGCCTGCACCTCGAGGAACGGTGGTTGCCGAGCGGTTTCGCTGGATCATCCCTCTTTCGTGTCATCGAGGCCGTTGACGAGCGACGCTGCAACCGAATGCTCGCCCTTTGAAGCGGAACGCAGGCAGATGGTATTTAAAGTGACGAGGAGAAACGCGATTAGGCACAATTCCTCGCGGCGCGGATCTAAATGCGTCGCGGGCTCGACGAAAGACTTGGACAAACACGCGAGGAGCGCGCGGCGATCGTGCCGCGTTAATCCCGGGAAGAGAAAGAGCGCGTCTCGGGGAAACGGTGCACGAAACGGGCGAAACGACGCTTGGCGATACACCTCGTAGTTCCTAGCGTTGAACGGTGTCGAGCCTCGGTCGGACAAGCGCGAAAATAAATGGAAGGAAAAGGCGTCGAATTCAGCGAGATCGTTCGTCAGTCGCGTATATTTAGACCGTGACTGTGTCTCTCGCTCCGTTTTTTCTATCTCATTTTCTGCGTCTCTCGATCCTCGAGCAGTTGTTGCTCGCTGCTTCCGTCTGGCTATCCGTCTTCCCCCGATTCACCAACTTTTTCTTTCGCGATATTAATATCCCTACGGATCGCGGGGGATCGAAGTCCAGGGGAACGTCTTCGACGCTGCGTGAACTTCCACGCAAGAGATGGACGAGTTGTCAGCTTGTAATTGACTTTCCCGCTGTATTTTACCAGCTCCAGCAGCCCGTGAACTCCGTGGCCATAATTGATTAGAGTCACGTTGTCGCTGATGTCGCGAGAAATCGCGTGAGAAGTGACGGCCAGCGAGAAGGGAAGCTCGTCGTCGACGGACTGCGTCCGTCGGGGGATTAATATTTCAAGCAGAACCGGGCGAACTTCACTCGCGTCGGGGTTGCTCTCTGTTCATCGGTCGGCCGGCTGCAACGAATAACGGGTTACAGTTTCGATTGTCGGCGTAATCCCATCCATCAGGGATTATAAGTTAAAATTTTACAGTCTGATTACGAGCGAACGGAAGGCACGAAATTATTTAATATCGATACCGCCGCGGAGGGTGGCGGGCCGGGGTGGCGCAGGGGCAGGGGCTATTATTGATATTGATTTCGTTGGGAGCGTGTACCGCGCCGGCACGATTCGAATCGTGGGAAAGCAGCTTAATTGGCACGATTATCTGCCCAGTCAAAGAGATAGCGACCAGCATTTCATGATGCACTTACGTAACGATTAAACCGCGCACATAGGCCACGGGAATACGTCGGAGGCACATCGTTAACGATGAAACTAATGCGGGACGGAGATTGGGCGGTGCGCTCTGGTCGATAGGATTCCCTCATCACGTTCACGGAGGCCCGGCTCGCGTGCTCCTTCCATTTACGCGCGATATCTGGTCGCCCTAATAGGGAAGCCTGGTCTTGTCTTACGGTTCATCGATACACTGTACCGAAAGAGCGGGGTAATTGTCCTTAAATCGTATTACGTTATTAAATCGATTAAGCCTGGCTAGCGGCGGCCGGCTCTTCCCTGATTCCGTACGATCTACCAAGTAATCGATAGCATTAACGTTCCTTCGCTCGGAACCTGTACGATAAAGTCGTCCTTTTGGACAACCGACTCGGTCATCAAGCACCGTTACGCATTCTTCGCCTTTTACGAGCAGCGGGGAAACCTGTTTCGCGGGCGAAACGGAGGCAAACCGTTCGCCAGCGACGCTGACACTCGTCTGTGTAAACGTCCAGGGAGTTTGTTTCCCGTTAGAGGTTCGCACGAGGCGCAATCGACAGGAAGAACTCCTCCTCTTCCTCCCGATGATACTAATCGAGGCACATGCGTCTTCTTCCATCGACGGGAGGCCGTCACCTCTCGAAAACAAACTGGCTCCGTTCGGGAACACGCTGGCCACCCTCTCGGTGCCCGTCTCCACCGCCAGATATAGACTAATTTCGACGAGCGTCCCTCGCGAAGTCTCTCGGGAGCAATAAGAGGGCTGGGAACCGTTCGCCGTCGCCATTCAATTCTATCCATTTATCCGACCAGCCCGCAGAGACGAGCCGCAAAACTCCTAATTTACCCATGTGTTTCCCTTCCGACCTTCTCTTCAGGCTTCTCCCTTAAACGGCGCCACGTTTAAACGGCCGTAAATCCTCGACGCCTCTCGAGCCGCGCGAAATTATCAGGCCGGCGAATCGCCGCGAGAATGGGTTGCGAATCTTGATAACCGCCAGTTTTTGCACGCCCCTCGATTGTTCAGGGGTTCACGGGATACTCCCGTGCCGGGATACGAGGGACGAGGATTCGAGCCTTAATCGGTATCGCGCGAATCGCGATAACGATGGCACGCTGGGAACAGTGGGAGCTGACGATCGGATGACGCGGGTGAATTATAAAAGCGTGGGGGAGAAATTCGGCTTTTCCTCCCGACGTCTGTAAGGAAATCTGATTAGACGAGGAACGCGGAGGCGAGGATGAATCGAACAAAGTGACCGTCGAAACATTCTGCTGGGGGCTTATGGTTGTCATCGCCGCGAATTCCCATAGATCACGCGTACGTACGTAGGTACTACGGACGGCACCGTGTGGAGTACTCGGAGGTGCCATAAATATACCGGGTGCACACCGTAGCTGTGTGCTGGAGGGCTCGTGACTTAATCTGCAAGGGTATCTAGGCCGTGTACGGCCGCGTTACCGCTGTTCGTGGATTTATGGGCCGATTCGGGTCTCGTGCTTTTAGATCTTTATTCCCCGTCTCTCTCCCTCTCTCTCTTCTTCTCTCCATCGATACCAGTTATCCGCGTGCCCTTGCGTAATATCCGCGATGCATCGGCAGAGCGCATTTGCGTAATTGCGCGCCTGTTCTCATTTTACCCGTCGATTTTTCGTGACTCGCGCCGCCATCGGGGCTGCGTTTCGGGCTAATCATTCGATATAAATAAACAAAAGCGAGTGGCTGGACGTAATCCCGAGAGTGGGCGTAATTTTGGTGATTCGACGGTGCATCGCGATGATGATCATCATGGAATCTTCCTTTTGAATCGATGAATAACGAAGAGGGCCATAGGTGAAGTCGAGAAGGTGCAGTTTCGAGGGCAAAATCAATTCCCAACGTTTCACGCGTAACTATATACCGCCACGTTGCAGTGAACAGCGGAAAGAACTGACAGGGAAGTTTCCTCGATATCCAGTGGAGCAATGGCAAGTTTTGCTGGCGCCGCGGAAACTTGGGAAGCCGCGATGAACGCGCGAAAAGGTGCAAGAAGGGGCAAAAACAGGGGATGGTGAGATAAAAGGAGGGTAACGGGTGCGCGGTTGCTAGGCTAAGCTCGCGATATTCGCGGGGTTCTTGAAAAGTTGGACACGCGGGGAACTCCGCTGCCGTCCGCGCGGAATACGCTCGAACACGATACTCCACTCCGGGAGGCTCGCCGATGCACCGGTCGGGATTTCCGCTTTAGACGACTGTGCGCACGGGAGCTCGCTGGAGAGGTGAGGGTGCCTTTAAGCCCAGCCAGCGAAATATATCCGCAGTCGTATAGCTTTCAGGCTTCTCCCGGCATCGAGTCGCGAAAATCCCCGTAAGTCTTCCGCCTTAAGAACACCGCCCTCCGATTTCACCGGAGGAATTCTGCATTCACACCGATATCCGAGGACTTGTCCGCGATTTGAATGGGAATCGGTGGTCAGTTTGTGTCCGAGTAATTGCTACCCTCGCCCGTGATCTTCGCGTACGCTGTAAGGGATCCCCTGTGAAGATGGGCTGGCTATTTCGAGGCGGAAAGAGTCCATAAACTGATATTCCAGCATGTACGTAAAACTCAGCCGTGGTGGGTAAAGCTCGGTCAGTTTCACGGTTCGGGGTGCAGGCCGTGGGCGCCAGCCCTCGTCATTTTTCCTTCGACCCTCGAGGGTGGTCCTGACCCACAAGCAACAGCGACGTTTCGCGGTGCTTTCTTCCTTAATTGGGCCACGTATTAATCCGCTTCGGGCGTCTGACCGCGACGATTTATTCGAGGATCCCGAGGGGCGGAAAGACGAGAAAAGAGGGTGATAAGCGGGCCTCGGAGGAAGCGCGGGAGGACGCGCAGGATTACGAGGACTTAGCTAAACGGACAGCGTCGGACGAGAGGATATCTCTTGACGTTTTATCGCGCCCGGCGCACTGTCCTCCGCCTATTGGATTACGACTGTCCCCTCCCCTGTCACAGAATTATTTGAAAAATCAAATATCATCGGGCACAAGCGGATGAACTGCAGGCTAGCTGCCGGTCGCTATTCAAGTGTCGACAATGCCACACGATCGGGACAATCGAGCCGCGCGGACGGGGCTTCTATATAATAATTAGCAAATATTTAATAGAGAGCCGAAGAGGCGCCAGGCGCATTGCGAGCAATGTAAAATTGGCGCGGCTAGGCCGCCGGGGAATCCAGGGAAAATATTCGAATATAATTAATGCCAGCGACACCTTGACGTTTTATCCGCTGCCGCGTGCTCGCCGCGCCGGCCACGGTTAATTAATAATAAGCGCTTAATTAAGCGAATGGATGAGCGCTTTTGCTGATTGCGCTCGCGATACCGATGCGCGCGTGTGACCGCCTGCCACGCTTTCACATACAGGGTGGACCGTGTCGACATGCCTGCCGGAGTACCTATAATAATTCCACGTTTCCATCGAAATGCTCGGGTACTTTCTTAAGGCCCCACGTAGACCACTTCAATTCCACCGCTGTTGTAATTCTTCCGTAGCAAAGTATATCTATGGTCGCCGATTGGTCCGTCCGAACTTGTTCACAGTTTTTCATCCGTTTAACGGAGTGGATTACATTGGGAACTTAAGAACTTTGCGGGAATCAATACCAGCCACTCGATGCGGCCTGCTTCTCTTAAAACACTTGGACGCGGCGTGGAAAGGTGAACAGGCCATTCAGATTAAAACGATGCACCCAGTGTGTTCGGGAGAACCGCGGCAGGGGGAGGGCACGCATTTGCGGCGCATTTTCATGCCGCCTCGCGTCCGCGCCTCCCGGTTCGACCGGCCGTCCGTGTCACTGTCACAATGCAATCCACCCGTTGAAACATATCGTTCAATTATTCCTAAACTAATATTTATCACCGGCTGCCCGCCGGCCGCTCGTTTATTGTCGTCGCGTGCTTTTCCCTCCCTGAAATATGAATGAGAAATGTTACGACTCCGCGGCGATTTTACGAGCACCCCGTAATTCCGCGGGACGTCGGATCGTAAGGGAATTACAAAACGCTTCCGCGTTCCCGTGCCCCTGGGATGGACGTAGAAAGACGACTGGATGAGGCGGTACAGGAAAGAGGGGGTGGGAGTGGTCGAGGGGACGTTTCTCGGGGTGGTTTTGCTTTGACGTTACGCGTGCCACTCGAGGGTAAACGTCCCGCGGGCTGCAAACACGCGGGGACAGGCTTCATCCGTCTTAATTTTCGAACGTTGCCGGTAAATACGCGCCCGTCGACTTTGGGGGGTGGTTCGATCGCCACCCCTCGCGCGTCTAACTGTATTATGGGAATTAGCGTGTCGGTGATTTGGTAAGGGTGGCGAAGATTAATGAAAGGACACCGCGGACGATTGAGATCGTTCGGCTCTTGTCAACAAGTTGCTCTCCAGCGACCGATCCACCCCCGTTTCTTCCGTCGCTTCTGCCCTTTGTCCGCTCGCTGATTTCACTTATCGATCAGCGAGGGAGCTCTATATAGAACCGGTTCCGCGAAATGGAATCGTGGTTTAGGATCTACGATTTTTCTTGTGTTCTTAAGGGGCTGGCGATAAAGGCGCGCGACGGGGGTGGGTGGTTTATAAACGACGCTGTCGCGAGTATTGCGCGTTCGTGCATCGGCCGCGATTCCCCGATCCCGCGATCAAGATCGAATTTCAGTCTTCCTTCCTCGAGTCACGTGGCGCAGGGCCGCGATAATTAATAAACAAACTCATAGATATGCGATAGCGCAGGGCGAGCCGGTCGCGTGAGATTTACGAGGGGTCTCGCTCGCTTATCGGCGATTAGAAAGGCGAAAGCTCACCGGGTGCGGATGTTCCTCGATTCGCTGCCCCCACACGGGCCCCGAGCGGAGCCCATTCGTTGCCTGTCCCTCGCTTTTTATTTCCGTTTCGATTCGATAGAGCGACACCACTTAAGGGATGAAAAGGTTTTAACGGGGCGAAAGTAAGGAGAGAAGAGGGAAAGTGGTCGGTGGAATCGGCAGCCTCTGCGGGACCAAATTCGCGGTAAAAGTCTAGCTGTATCGGACAAAAACAAGGGTGAGTTACGAGCGGAGGGTACGTCCGCTCGTGCTCTCGCTCTTCTCAACCTCTGTGCCCTCGCGAGAGCTGGATAATTCGAGCGATACATTTGAATTTTCCGCCATTACCCCTCCCTACGTCGCATCAACCGTTGCCTCCTTTTATCCCCGGCCTCCGTCCCGAGACCCCCCCCTCCCCCTGGCCATCAGGAATTTCCATTAGCTAATTACCGACTCGACGGATAGGCCGCTCGACGTTTTTGCCTCCTTTAACCCTCTCGGTGGCTCTTGGGGATTAGATTCTTCCGTGTGGCCAATAAGAAACGGGATTCCAAGGGCGGCGGGGAGGGGGAGGGCAATTAAAACTCAATTAGCACCGTTTGCCGGGCGAAATTCGCAAGATTTCAGACTATGCCTTCGACCTTACGCACATTAGAATCACCCGAGAGATGCATGTACACCGTGGCGGTCGAACGTTAACGACCTGATACGAGGGTGGAATCGATGTAACTTCACGTTTCACGTCGCGCTCGTGCTTCGTGACTTCGCCTACGGGGAGCATTCAATTTTCCCCGCATTTCTACGATTATCACGGCCAACGGTCGTCGGGTTTATCATTTACAGTTTACACCGTAATTAACGCTCGTGCAACAATTAGCGGCGATTAGGGCGAAATCGCGTGGAATAAATTACGCGCGGCGCAATGCGTGCCTGCGATGCGATTCGCCGCCAGATTCTTCGTTACGATTTACACCCTGCCCCACGCTCTCTGACCAGTGTCTTCCCGTTTCTGTTTCAGGTAAGCGAGACCGGCGACTTACGGCAACCTCTGCATGGATTTCCAGGGTCCCGCGATAAAACGGCGGGACACTTAGCACGGTATTTTGGTCGACGTGATCGGTCCACCGCGAGGAGGGAAATAAAAATAAAGCGCCAGGAGGATACCGGTAGCGGCGAGGGGCTAAGTGGGTAACGTAATGGGTCTCGGTTAACGCGAAAGCGACCGGAAGCTACGGAGGGTGGCGACGGAATTTTAGCTATTTTCCACGGATTGTCTCAGGCACGTATTTTTCGAAGGGGCGTCTGTGACTCGGTGGAACGGTCTGGCTGCAAAACCCGTCCGCTTTCCAGTAATCTTATTTGCAATATATTTCAGCGGCGGGCAGAAAGATACAGCTCCTTAATTCGAAGGGGGTGGCTGGCACGGACGGTCAACCCCGTCGAGCCGGAATTCCATGGAAAAATAGATGGTCCTTTTAACGTATCTGCTCCGAATGACGCTCGCCTCGCGGCATATATTTCACAGTCAAGTTCATTTTACTCTCCCTCTCGCCTGCATCCCGTTGCAGCGCGTCGTGCTAGGGTTGCAAACGATCCCTCGTATCTCGCCCCGATGGACTCGTGCGCTCGATAAATTATTTCTTTTCCACGTTCCTGTCGCGCAGCCTGCACGCGAATCCTCGTCGCCGTATCGCGCGATGCACTTAAAGTCGCGTAATTCACGCGCCCGCCGATCGTCGTCGTCGGCACAATGCCACCCCCTCCACCCCTCCGTCGAACTCGGAGGGAACGTTAGGCCCCTTGACTTATGGCGCAAAGTTTTCGGCCGCGAGCAATTCGAGCCGACGCGAAAACAAAGTTTTTGGAGACCCGCGAACCTCGGAGTTCGTTTACGCCTCCCACGCCGCGCTCGCCCCAGTTTACGGTGGTTTAATTATCGGTGGTAAATCAAGGGAGGGGAAGCGGCGCTGGGGAAGGGGCTCGTCGATAAATCACCGCCACTACTTTGCACCGAAATAACCGAGAGTGGCTGCGAAACATCGGCCACCCCGAGAATTCACTCGCCCCCGCTCTCTTCTTAATTAATTTTTGCTAATCCCGGCCGGCTCGATTGAATCGGTGGCCGCCGCCGAGAATAGCCGCGTGAAAAATTTCCACCGGCGGACGGAAGTTGGCGCGCAGATGAGGATATTTGCATAAACGATCCCCGGGGTGGTTAAATTTCCGACGAATTAGAGCTGGAATTCGGTGGACGGAGGGGTGACTTGCTGAGCGATGTACCTAGCTTGAAATAGAGTGCTGGCGAGGGTAGCGTAATATTTTTCGCGCGACTATTGGCCGTCTCGGGGCCAAGTGTTTGCCCCGAAGCAATCGACGTCCGGCGTGTTTGAAGAAGAAACCGGATTTCCGATGGCTCGTTTCCCTGGAAGTTTTGCGTTCATTGAAAAAGCTCGTTTCTCATGGGGGCTGGAGGGGTTGCTAGTCGGGACAGGCTATCGAGCGGTCAGACTTCCGAGTGTTTCGCCGAGGGACCGTTTTTCCTTGAACCGACCTCGCCGAAAACGAGGGATTTTGCGGGCCCTTGGAACGCGGCCGTAACGAAGGGCCGAGGGTGAGGACAGGTCTCCTCGAGGTTTGCAGCGCGAGCACGGCCGAGGATGGGATTTCCAGCGGTTTCTGGAATCGATTTCCCGACTTCTCGCGGCGGACTTTCGCGCAGCGAAATTCGATCGTCATCGAGAAAGGCTTTCCTCGAGGACTCTTGGGTAGACGGACAGGAGGGGAGCCTGTGCTAACGAAGCCACTCCCTCGTCTCTTCAGTGACCCTTGTTTCACTCCACTTTGCGCTGGAAACTCCTCTTCGTCATGGAAATTACTTCCGCGCGTGGTGCTCGTGAATGTCCATTTTTTCCCCGTGCCCGGGGATCGTCGAGAGCCACGTTTCGCGGTGGAGTACACCCCGTGGATCCGTCGCGAGGCATCAAGATCCAATCGAATTCCATCGCGACGTCGAAACCTCCAGCCTCCCTTCCCGAAACGGCTGCGTGCCGCGACAATTTTCATGCCACTTTTATCGACCGCTATCGCCTCGTTTCGCCGGCGAAACGGAGTCCAGGAATCTCGATGGATCCTGGAGGGGGTTGGAAACGGTGGAGATCTCGAGGAGATAAGCCTAAAGACAATAGGGTGCCAGTAGGAAATGACAGCGCATGGGAGTCGGAGGGATCCAAGGTAGATTAAGGGTCGTGAAATCTTTCCCTGTTTCGTAACCTGCAAAACCCCCCTGGCTGCCACCCCTGCTATTTTATAAACTTGCCGAATCCCCGCTCGCGAAAGTGCCTCCTCGAGTTCTTGCTCGACACACTTGCCGAGCCACGAGGATACGGAGAGAGATAAAAAACAGGCTGGTGGAAGAGGCCTGGTCCCCCTCCCTCTGACAAAGTAAATCCCTTCGAAGCCCGCGGAGGCACGATGCTGATTCCGAAAAAAGAGGAGCACTTCTACTCGGCCGCTTATTGCGGAAACGCTGAATCGTTGTTAAATTACGCCTCCCCCCATCGATCCAGTGTCACCGTTCGTCTCCTTGGAGGGTTGCGGGGGTGGACAGTCTTGCCAGTTCCGGTGAATCCCCGGACCACCATAATTCACCGGGTGTAGCTATTGTTAATCACTAACTGCAGTCAAACGACGCGTTAATCCGCGAAGCAAAGCCGATCTGGAATCTATGCAAATACAATTACCCTCCTCTTTGGCATCGAGCTCCGGCCCCGTAGCCCTTGGCACGGAGATCGCTCGGTCCTTATCAGCTCGTTCTTCAGAGTATCCTGCAAACGAGGCGGGATCATCCCGGGGACTATGTTAATGCAATGGGGAGAGCCTTATCCCGCGGGATTAGCCGGGTTCGCGGCCCGTTCTTTTCCCTTTTCTCCTTTGTTTCTTCGCCTTTTTCCAGGGCACGGCGAACGCGATCGATCGCGAACCGTCTGAGGCCGCCACGAATAATTCTCCGACGGTTTACCGCGACGATGGCGAAACGGCGATGCGTTTTAAATTTCCAAGCAGAATTTCGCGCGCACCTCCGTTCCGACGGGGTCGAAAATTGCACGGAGATTGAGATTGAAATTCCACTTGGCGCAGGTTCTACGCCTGATCTGTCTGGCGGCTTTAAGTTTCAGAACTGTCTAGAGTTTCCTAAAAAATCTTCGATCAGAGAGAAGTAAAAGGAGAAGAATCTCTTCCAAATAACCACGCGTCGTCTGGCCCCCGGAAAAGGCCATCCAAACGACCACGGAAAGCGATCGTCACGTCTCGGGTCTCTGTTTAAAGTGGCCGCTAAAAACTCTTGTGGGCTTTCCGCGAACGCAGGATGTTTTCGCAAAGCTCGCGCGGTAGCCCCTCTCGCGCCAAAAATAATCGCCACGGTCCTGCCCACGGACAGCGGGGGCGAAGTTTCGCTCGTAAAAACAAAGTTACACTCGCCAGCGTTCCCCCTTATCTCCGGCTCGTTCTGGCCAGGTTATAGCCAGCCGCAGATAACGGGGTAAAGTGCATCGGATGCACTTGTACGAGCAGCTCACGGGGTCGCGCTGCCCACGAGATTCTAATCGATGCGAATCTTAGCACGCGTTCGGATAGAATGCTTTACGGCCGTTTCATCTCTGGGTCGAAGCGTACTCTCTGGTCCGTGCGCGGTGGAATAGGCGGGATTGCCAGCTCGTCGAGACAGTTCGCCCCAGATTACTTTGCGGGGGAGTCAGGCGACTCGCGATTAAATTATTCGTGGAAAGAGGGGGATGCAATCGTAACGAGGATTCAGATTGCCGCTGCACACGGCGCCGTTGCTTTTCAGCCTATATTTAGAAGCATAAATGGACAGACAGTCTTGCAAAATGGTGCTGTTCTTTCCCCACGAATGGGCCGGAACAAGTGGAGGGCGGTTTAAAATAGCGGAGGCAACCACCGGCCCAGTGGCCCATGGAAAAAGATTTTTACGACGCACAAATGTTTTTAGGGCCTGTCTGTTACCCGCGGGTTAACGGTGCCAGACGATCCCCGAGCTCCTTTCATTTGCACGGGGGAAGAGTATGTTACATCGCGTTCTGGGTGTAGCATCTTTTTATGGAGGAATGGTAGTTCGTTTGAAGGAAGCTGCAGGGTTAGAGACATTTGCCTTTGTTTCCTTTGTATCTGCTTTATTTCCAATGCTCATTAATCGCAGCATTCTCGAGAGAAGATATCTACATTTTCATTACACCGAGACATGAAAGCTTGTTCGGGGTGCAATGAGGTGTGTCGAAGTGACCCTTGAGACGCGTGGCAGGTTCGGCGTGGATGCTGAAAGGATTTCAACGGCGGAGGGTGGCAGTTGAATTATGCACCCTGCAATAATCTCCAAGCGTCACGTGGTGGTTCTCTAATGTACGACATTATACCCGTTTTTACGCCGCTGCGACCAGGGATTGTCAAATCGCGTTAAACACCCCCCTCGATCGGTGATTATGTTCAACGAACCTTTCGGGGTTGCTCGCTCGTCCAGCATCGCGAGCCCCTTTCCCGACGGGATTCAACGATTCGAGCGATCGACTCGTCCGTCCACTGTGTGAAAAAATTTATCGTTAATGAGGAAGAGGAGGCAGGGTAGGTCGATGGGCATAAATTCCCCGACACCACTGCGGAGTATTGTCCCCATTTTTTCGCGTTAATTGCTGGCGAATTTGACCTTTGAGTCTTGGCCGCGGGTAATTAATGACGGGGAAAATGTAATTAATAAAGGGTGGCTCGAGGGGGCTGCGCAGGGGCGAGAAATTTCAAGTTACCGCGTCTATGTTTGAACTTGGGTGGGGATTACGCGGGGCATCGTAAGTCGAGGCTTGGAGCCAATGCCACTTCCTGTACTGCGGACACAATGGTGCTTCATTGACCGGAAAGAAGCCACGTTCCACCGCGTCGCTGGGAATAGTCTTCTAGCGTCACGGAATATTCGTCTGGTTGTCTTTTCTCCCTTCTCTCCTTTTAGCTTAAGTGGCCCTAAGTTATGCAGAAGGTACCAAACCTCAATGATCTGAAACTAAGTAAATTTAGTTTGAAGATTTAAATTGTTAAAGAAAAGTAGCTTTATTTCTATTGGGTATAGTTTATTTCTTCTTATTATTTTACAATATTTTTTAATGGGTTATTTAATAGTGAGTGGTGTAATTAATATTATTTTTAATCTTCTGTAACTTTTGATTTTTTCCTAAAATAGAACCATGGCTTGGTAGTTTAATAATTACCTATATAATATAAGAGCTGTTCTATGGATTAGTAATTTTTTGCAAAATAGAGATCACAACATTATGGAATCCATACCACGTTCAACTAATTTGTTGTCACTTTGAGGATTGGTAGCTTTCTGTATACCTAAGCCCAATTCAAATTCCCTTCCTCGTCTCTTCACTACTCTACATTTCTTCTCGCCAAAACACCCCGGAATGCACCCCCCGGCTCCACACTTCCCATCCACAAACTGGAAGCATCCTCCACCCGCGCGACGATTCTCGGACAACACCACAGTCGATTAAAAGCCCCGCGCCAGCCAGTGCATCCGAAGATCTCGCTTGCAATTTCGGCCCGCCACATTTTAATCACCGGCGATAACTCTTGGGCCGCGCGTATCGACGGTCAGGGGGTGTTGTGTATCGGAGTCGTCAGTTTGCCATGCGCCCCGCTCGCCCCCTGTTCCTCGAGCCGCAACACAATCCCACGCGGAAGGAAGCAATTCGGCATCGAGTTGCCGTCGATTGGAGTGGGGGTCCTTCAATATTTCGGCCAGCTATTGTGTCGGCCGCAGGACGGATGAATAGTGAATTTTTTCCACGGTGGCCCGTACAAAGTGGGGCAGTGTGTACCGTGCATCCGCCGGTGTCCCGTCTGCGTCGATATTCCATCGTATATATTATTCCCCGTGGCCCGTCTGCATCCGCCGGCTGCATCCTCTGCCAGTCAGCTCGAAGCGCGTCGATCGATGTGTCCGCGCAATGCTCGATAAAAGATCAAATTTCCATACGCGCCACGCACAAGGCACCATCGTGAATTTGTATCTCGACCGTCGATTCCTACAGGGAGCCCTGCACCGAGGTGCACGAATTTCAGAGAGCTTCTTCCACTCCAGAGGAGGACAAGCTCTTCGAGGAACAGTGTTCGTGACTCGCTAAGAAACTGTTTTCACGGACGTGGCCGTGTCACCCCCTTTTCTTCTCAGACAAATCTCAGGTAAAGTAAGCTATCAAGCTTCGGCGTGCTGTATCTGGGCCACCCTGTACAGGTGGTACGGAGTGTCTTCCGGCGTTGCTGTATACATTACTGGTCTACCGAGCTCCCAGCCGATTTTAATTGACAGCGCCTCAACGTTTCGCCAGGCCGGCGTTCACCAGAGGATATCGCAACGGCCGCGGCTCCCTTTATTTTAGCCGCAGGCCGTGCGCTTTTTGACTTGTTGCGTGGATATAAACGCTTATTTCCATTCTTCCTCGTTAGCTCGGGCTGCATCGATGAATGGAAGCTGACGAACGTCGCGTATTGTGTCTGAAAATGGATGGGGAAATTTACGAAGTCTGGGGAATTGGATACAGGGTTGGTTTTGGGTAAATACTTTTTAGGGGTGGATCTAGAAACTCTCCTCTTCTTCCCGCAGCCAATTTCACGCGAGCCGAGCTTCTCCAGTCTCTCGGATACCTCGTCATCGCTATTATCGTAGTTTTATGCTCGTCGTTAGTCGACGTGACGAGAAATCAGCAGCCAAGGCGCCCTCGTAAATATCCATCGCGAGGTACCTTTTTCCTTGAAGATGCATCGATGCACTGTCAAGATCGCGCATAAATTAAGGGCCGCATCTCGAATGGAGGCTCCTCGATATACACTATATACCTGGAGGATCGTAATGCAACCGCAGTGGCGTGTTTTATAGCCGCCTCCGTGGGTCGGAAATGGGCCGCGGGTGAAACGACACGAGCCGGGCGAATTGATTCTTACGATTTCGCCCGCTGCTTTACCGCCGCCGCGGGGATCCGGGACAGAAGGTCGTTAACGCGGGAAGAAAAGCTCGGACACGTTTCTCTCGCGCCTAAAGACCACTTCGCTCTCTCCGCGAACAATCATAGGCTTTCTCTCGGGTAATGACGAAGGGATACTTAATACATAACGGCGTCTTTTGTCGGCTGCAAAGGGTACCTTGATAGAGGTGTTGTTTTCATTTCCACAGTCACAAGTTTCGACTGCATAATTAAAATTTTAAAGGAGGGTAAAGGTTATCTCCAACCACAGACGCTATCTCGGTCTCCATTGCAGAGTACTAGCGAAATTATCGTGAAATTAAGAAACGGAAGTTCCCTGGCAGCCCAACAGCCCGGTCCCCGTCGCGCGTATTTGTACAACATAGACGGCAGTCGAAGTTTAAATTGAAAGCTGGAAGGAGCCGAGGACAGAAGGATCCGGCTCTCTAATTACCCGTGTTATTTTTCCGAAGAAGTTGATGTTGATCGAGAGGAACGTTTCCATTCCCGCCATTTGTCTGAACGGCGGAAAGAGGGCAAACCCTACGGCGCGGTTAGCGATCAGCCGTCCCACGGGAGCGCGGTGCTTCTCGCGGCGCGGAGCGAGGGACGTGCGAGAGATTTGTGTATTTTGACGAGTTTCGGCCTCTTGTCAGAGCCGGATGTCTCCACTCGGAAGCTCGGAGGCGCCGACCAGCTGTCTCCTCGCTTTCGCCCCCTCCCGCCGTTGCTCATCCCTCTCTCTCGATCCTCCTGCTGTCCAGGACGAGTCGTTATAAATGCAAATAACCCGCGCGCGACTTTTTTCCGCTTCACGGTGTCCTCCCCGGCTGAAGAGAAGAGGAGCTTCAGTCGGGGACTAATTAGTAAGAGGGATTTAGAGGACATCTATTTCGTCCCGACTGCCACGGGACGCAGTTTGCGCTCGGAATTCGATAGGTAGCTTTACGATACTTCTTTGCGCGGGAGAGTGCCGTCTGCGCGGAATATTGATCAAAGAGTGTTTTATCTCGCGCAGATTTTTCAAAGAACAACATCTGAAAGAATAACCCCCCGAGCAACAGAGGCTGAGGATCTAGAATGCTGTTTCAAGGAAAGATTAGACTGCAATCCGAGGAATAAAGTCCACGCGTAACAGAATAACGGATTCCCTAGTACACTAAATAATAAGCCAGTGCTGTTTTCGGGCCCGCGGGAAGGCTGTTTTCGATTCTCCGTTCGGCAAAGTGGCCACGAACCGGGCGGTGGCGCGTGCGCGAGCACTCTGCCGGCTTACGGCGTGGCGCCGCGACGCCAGGCGTCGTCAGTAGCGCGGCGTGCGCCGTCACACTCGCACGATCCTCTTTCTGGAGCTGCGCATACCGATGTAGCGCGCTTCGGAGCACGTTCTCCTCACGATACACCCGCGTCACTTCAAACCGATCGTCTGTCAGCGTATGTACTTTTAAAAAAGCAGCAGAAAAAGAGACGGGAAAGACAGCGGTTAGAAACCCCTCGTGATACAGTGTGTGCGCAAACGACCGCGAGCAATCTCGATCGAAATGACGGGAGGCACCGCGCCGAGATCGGCGGCTGATGGAAACGTGGCATCGAGCTTTTTTAATCGTCGCGCCGTCTGACACAAGTGGGAAAGGTACACACGGCCGGCCGATGGGAAATTAAGGGGGGGCGACTACCTGTGCGCGCTCGCGACGGCTCAGGTAAACAGAGGACGATAAGCGTCGGGACGTTTGGGGGAGAAGGTTACTCGCCGAGGCACAGTTGGGTCGCGGCTTTCGTGCAGGACGGTATTCAATACGCGGCTGTCGCGGTGGGGAGAAACCGCGATAAATCGCGATAAATCAGCGGTTCGTGAGCGAGCACGGTGCCTACGCGATACACGGCCTCCTCGCACGTGTCGTGGCCAACGTGTTTCTTTTCTGCTTTTAATCGCTTTACGCTATTACGAGTTTATTACCGTGTTAGTCGCGCTGCCGTCGTTGGCCGTCGATTAATTAACCGTTTAGATTACGCCGTGCACGTTTTACGATGCTCCTCCCGGAGGGATTATCGAGGCTGAACGTAGCTGCTCCGATAGGCGACTCGAGCGTGGTGCGATCTCGCCGTTGAGCCTCCACGTTGACGTTTCCCGTTCTCCAGATGATTGTCCGCGGCACTGGAATCCCTCGTCGCGTAACGTTGTTCGATGGTTTATCCGTTCCTTATCTGCACGCGTGATCGATGCCCGTTGCGGGAGAATTGTGAGAAAGTGCTGTGAGAGTATAGTGAAGTTGATCGTGCCGAGGGACACTGGCCCAGCCGGAAGGTCCTCGAGATCGACGGAACGACATGGCGACTGGACAGCAGGAGGGCAAGGAGTCTCCCAGGTATTTCTTAGGCTAGATATCACGCAGAATTGTAGTTGGTTTTGACGAGTTACGGAGCAACTGTGAGATAATCGACTTTGTTATTAGTACTTTGAGGATGTATCAATCTAGAGATATATTGTTCTAATTACTTTAGCTAGGGATTAGTTAAGGAATTACTTTGTATCCATACACTTAGGATAACTTAATCTATATTTTCCACTCTGCGAAATTAAATTTCCATTGACTCGTAAATCCTCCCCGTTTCGAAAACTTCCATCATGCCCAAATCATCAATTTCTTTACCGCTAAACACCATCATCAGTCCGATTACTCGCTATCGCGAGGTCGTTGGCGGTTAATTAGCAAGCATCGATCAAATCGGAGCTTTCTAGCTGCACCCACGCGTCTTTGAGTTGCAACGCGCGTCCAATTACCGGCTAAATCGAGCGATTCCCGTGGATTACGCGGCATTCACGCGAGCACGGGCCAGCGGCCGATTCATTTTTGCCGAAACGCGTCGAAATTAAGCGCGACGAGGTGTCCCCCGCGCAATAATAATCGCGGCACGTAGGCGACCGCGCTGGCGATACAAACGAGCGAAGCGTGTGCGCTCGCGATTCAACCGTGTGCAGTTGCAGCTTGCACACGTGCATCGGACAAGAGGCGCGGACTGTGCAGGAAGAACGGAAGGGCTGGAAATTGCAAACAGAACTTGAAATGCGCGGGGGGCCTTCGTTCATCGGCCCACGCAATAACTAATTAAAAATGCGCAAATTGCTGCGCCTCGTTAACGGGAATAGCGCGCGAGGCGATCGGGACTGGACCAATTATTCACGATTTAATCGCAAGAATTCGCAGCCACCGCTTACACCCGTCGACGTGTGCACGAATCCTGAATTCCCGACTGCTCGCGGGAAATGTGGAAGGTTAATGCAGCGTGGGACGTGAATCGTGCGTAGTGGACAGCAATATGGACGTCGGTTATCTTTTTATTCCGTGAGAGACTTTGTTTGTTACCTTCTCTACGAGTACTCGTAACGAAATTTCCCTTCTTTCTATTGCGAGCGAGCTTTTCAACGTTCGCGAGGGTGAACGTTTACTTGCTCATTCGATGCATCGCGTGTACCCGCAACCGAATGAAATCCGTCGGAAATTGTCATAGAATCTCCGAAAACTCTGCCCCCCCTCGCGGCGCTGTAAACATTTCCGTGTCGGTTCCGTGCAAGTGGAATGCTCGCTCGAGATCAGCCAGGAACCATCTAAGCTGGCGCTGCCGTGGAATTTAATCTAAACACGAAGACGCGAGTAATCTCGGTGGTTGGCGGAGACGACGAAACAGCGGCGAATAAGTTTCCCTTTTCCGCGGAGGAGAAGCACAAGCTTGCTTGTGCTTCTCCCCGTTGGATGTCCTCGTAATTTTTCCATCGACGGGGTGACCTGTGGCCCCCCGTCGGTCCTCCTTCGTGCTCGTCTTCCACTTATTACGATTCACCGTGGCTCCCTCGAAAGGAGACTCCAATATTCCGGATATTGTACGAACCACGGCACCCGATTATTTTCTCCTACCTTTCTCTCCCTTCCCCCCTTTCGTTCTTTTTTTTCTGCCCCGCGCTGCTCGTCCGGTTATTACGAAACTCGCTTTCAACGGAGGCTGCGGCACTACCTATACGTGCCACCAGAGAAAAATGTCGGATGTATGCCCGTAGGGCTTTGTCATTTTCGTCGTGGCCGCTCTATCTCTCTCACGGCAGCTTTTCCGCGCTTTTCTGCTTGGCGTTGCTTCGCTCTAGCTCGCCAACGGCGAAAACCCTCTTCTTCCCAGCATCCACGGGATGCCACCGGCAATGAAAACGCGCGCTCCTTTATTTTTAACGCGCGATATATATATATTGGCAGGTCCTTTGTGTGCCTCGCGCCTCCGTCACGCGTTCCTTCTCCACGGCTGGCGAGGAGATCGCGTGATCCAGTAGTTTCGATCCCTGGCTGCCCCGACAGTAGAATAACCTCTCATTGGGTCGACTTCGGAGCGGTCTATCGTTACCTCTGGTCACATAGATATTTCATACTCTTTAAAACGTTGAACAGATTTGAGTGGAAAAGCGTCGACCCAATTTCATATCTACGATTCTTGGAATAATTAACAGATCTTAAGCTATCGCATATCATTCCCCTAAGAATTAAAGTGAATCGAGCTAGAGTTTTAATTGTAAAACTTATTACAAAATAGCTTTTATTTATTTAATCTTGAAAATTGACCGAATCAATGCGCCGATATCATTCACGTTTTAATTTTTGAAAGATTTACGGTCGAAATTCTAATACACTTGAGCTAGAGTTACACCACGAATGTCTTCGAGAAACGCGGAGTCATCGCGTAACAGGTTCTCACTGTTCCCCGGTACTTCTTCGAATCAATTCGTCACGGAAGTGTACCCTCAGCGCGTGTTTCTCGTGCGAGAGACTTCGTGCCACCCTTTCGCCGACTCGTCGAAACCCTGGCACGGTGGAAAGAAGGGCGCAAAGGCGAGTGGACCGGGGAAGGAGTACGTGACGCGAGGAAGGAAAGAGGATTCCCCGTAACGAGGAGGAGGAACGATGAATTTCATTGGCGAAACTTGTTGGGCTTGCACGTCGTACGTGCGGGTTCACGCGTGTGCCTCGCAGTGCCCGTCCACTTTGTACCCTTCGCCACTATTTGTTTATCTCTGTCTGTCTGCCAGCCCGTCGCGAGCATTTCTTGCGGATACAACTCGTGTTTGTTCTTGCTCGCGGCCCCACCCCTCCCACCTGCCCGCGATACATTTTCCCCTTTTCCCTCGCCGAGGTAGCGCCTCGTCGCGGCGAAAGGAAAATAATAAATTCAATATTAATCCCATATCTCTGGCCAAGCAGTTCTTTGATGCTGGAAAGGTGGCTCCGCGCGAGCGTAGCCTCGGAATCTCCGGGAGACGAGCCCTTCCGTCCCTCGTGACGCCCAAATAGGGATAGAAAACGCTGAATCTCATTCCGCCACTCCGTTTTTTCCTCTCCCTTCTCTCTCTCCCTCTCTCGATCTAAATTTCGCCGGACCGCAGCGCACCGGGGGCGAGTTTTTTCTCCACCCGTAGGAATTATCCGTCCCGGTAACGTCACATAATACGTATTTCGTCGAGTCTTTTACCGGGCGGTTTGCGACTAACGAACGATTCTTCGCGGCAGAAAGGAAAGTGTCTCGTCAGCGTCAGGGCTGAAAGGACGAGGAAAAGCTTGTCGGCTGGGGCCCGCTGCGAAAATTGCGCTTCGGGAGCCCCGCACGTGCAAAGGAGCGACGGGCAGACCGGTGTAATTTGTTTTCAGCCTCCTTTGCCTATTCCTCGTTTTTTCCCCCGGCATCCCTTTTATCTCCCTTATTTCTATCTCGAGCGTATTCTCCAGTGCAAACGAGCTAATGAAGCCTCCTACAAACAGGCATTCCCCGCGTTCCTCCGTTCGTATCTAGTCTTCGCGTTTCCGTCGCGGAAACGTCGAAGTCTTCCGCGGTGTCGCGTCAGCGGCCACCCCTCGACTTGGTGGCATTTCTTTCGCGCCTTCAACACCCCAGTCACCCCCATTGACACGCAATTATTCCGGCGTTTCGGAGCGAAATCTCGCGCGCCACACACGCGCAACACCACGATGCACGTATGTGGCGTACCGTTTTTTTCCACGCGGCTGTTCGTGACTGTAAGTCGACCACGGTGAACGAATACAATCGGCAGGGGGAGCGCGGGCGCTGAGGTCTCATATGCTTTAATTAATTACTTTTCGCTGCCGTGCCGGCGGAAGTTTCCTTTGGAAACCGGTTGCTGGACTCTTGGGCGGGCGGGCGCGCGTTCTCGCGACTCCATTACTCGTCTCTTTGAAAATTAGTTTGAGCATCGCGGCGAGGCGCGCAAGGCGGCGCGGGGGACGGGCGGGGGCTGCCCCGTAGTTAGTAGGAGGCGAGCCGTGCGGACTAAACTCCCGCATAATGACGCCAGATTGAAAAAGTTTGTCGGTCCCAGGGTTGGGGGGCGCGGGAGGGTGTTTTCTTCCGCGGGAACCGCGTCGCTGTTCAGCCGGCTTAAATGGAGGTTACGCGCGATTATCCTCCCCTGCCACGCGCGAGGATGATACCTTTTCCCGAGCGAGCGTGCGACGAGCGCGGGATCTGGCATTGTGACGACTCTCTCCGTCGCGGAATTGGGTCTCGCGGCGATGCTCGCCGGCGATGTTTCTTTTGTGATGGTGTTTTTGTCGGGGCAGATTGTGGCGCATTGTGAGTCGAAGCGAATGCAGCGAGGTATCCGCGGCTGAGAGGAGTGTAATGAACGCGGAGAGTTCGAAGACACTTGTGACCTTTGGTGTCAGGTGGCGAGTTCGGTATTAGGAACTTGGGCGCCAGTAACTGGCAAAGTCTTCTGCCTTCAAGGGGGTCGTTCCTTGGGAACATGTGCTGCGAACGATTCGCTGCTTTCTTTCCACCATCACCTAATCAAGTGTAATCCATCCACTTTCTAGGAAATTGCGAGTACAGTTATCGTTAAGAATACATTCAAGCGCCACAGGGAGGATGTGAAATGGCACGAACTCGGGAATTTGATTTTCCCCGGTTTTTGTCAGTAAGTTTGATCGCAAGGGGAGTAGATATTTATATATTTTTTATTTTTCATCTTTATTCCATTAATTAGTACACGGATGGTGAAAAGGCGAGGCGAGACTAAAGCTGTTATTAGGTCTAAATTCGTAAAAGTGTCACAGGCCAAGCATATAATTTGAATACAAACTAAACTACTTAAGATTAGGGACAAAACTAAATCTAAATCTAAGAACTAGAACTAAAAGTAAAAATTAAACTTTATAGGCTGTATAAATTCGATAAGCTTAACAAAACTACAATAAGACTAAGACTAAGGCTGAAACTGAGAGAAATGAAGAGTCCTAAACGAAGTGAAGTTGCAGAGGTGGTAGATGTAAAGGAAGTGAGGGCAAGAGTAGCACTGGCTTATGTTATATTTGTGGTTGTAAGGAAAAGCGACCCATGTCACAATTTCAAAAATTTGAGTTTATGCATTAATTCAATTGTAGAATATTGGATATATGTTTTTATCAGAAAAAAATGCAGAAAAACGAATTTTATACGTGGAAAAAAAATGCAATTTAACCGAAGTCCAACATTCAATTAATACGCATTTGGCAAAACAACGTAAGTCCACAAAATTTGGAGAATACGACGTATCTTTCCTTTGTGATCGCTTTTTATTTTCTAATTTTATTTATCTGCATATACTATAACGTATTTTATGTAAAATAAAATGAGCAAAATTATATTTAATATTTTTATTTTACTAGAAACAGCACACTATGAAATACCAGTGATACATAAATGTGTAACTTGTATTTTACAAAAAACAACGCAAAGCACAGAAGAAAACGAAAGAAGACAAAAACGGAAAATAATAGAAGGAAATGTAATCATTTCTTTTCTTTTCTTCTGAACGGTCAAGCAGTCCAGTGGACTTGTGTCGTTCTGCCTAAACTGTATGTAAATTATTACTATTTTATTTATTATTATTTACGTTAATTGTACGAAAATTGAATATTATGCAAAGTGAAGGAAATATACATTTATATAGTAAGAAGAAAACAAGGAAACATTGCTAATAAGAAGAATTGCTGTTTAGAACTTAGAAACCAACGACAATATCTCGAAAGTGAAAACATGTAACATGGGTCGTTTTTCCTTACAACCACAGATTTGCGCGGATAAACTAATAAATAAGCTACTTGCAGTAGCTTTGAAGGATGACAGAGTTGGAAGTGAACAGATATTCGGAGGAAGAAGGTTGTAACAACGAGAAGCAGCATAAGAAAATGAGCCACAGTATTTACATGTACGACGTATGATATGTCAGATATGTCGTTGGAGGTGATTCCTATGGCGACTCCATACTCCAAAGGATATCACGCCGGTCTAATTCACCCCAGTAGCTCCTCCGAACCGCGATTAATGGTCCTCCCATGCGCGTTTCAAAGAAACCGCCCCGTTGCAACAACCGAGATTCCGCTCTCGAAGAACGGGCCTCGGTGGATCGCGTGACTTCGACCGTTCCCTAGACCTCGCCCTCGGCCGACTCCGCGTCATCTTTAATAACGAGAAACGCGTGCAGTTGCGCGAGGCGAAGGGCATGTAAAAAAATAATAGCACGTAAAGCCGTTAATTACAGTCGCTTCTTTTTATCTGAGGGGGCAGTGCCGCTAAGCGCGGGCGAGTCGAGAGGAAGGATACCAGGCGGCCAATGAGAAAGAGAGTGGCGAGGCGCGAGGTAAGACTGGCGAAAAAAGCTTTGGGGTAGGGTGGCGCGCCTTTGGAGGTCAGAGACGTGTCGGCGACGGAGCTTACGAGGGAAGGGCAGAGCTTTTTCCACCGAACACAGGCCCCTTTCTTCCCCTCGAAGTCACCTTTGGGAGTCGATCGAGCCGTTCGGGCTAAACCCGAACGCGGGGCCACCGATTACGGACTTATTTATCGGCCCTATTGTCCTCCTTTTCGATCCCTTTCCTCGACTGCCGCGTCAAAGGCTCCCGTAGCCTTTCTTTCCCGTCGCGACATATTACCTTTCACCTTCGATCGGACCGTCGACCGCTTTTCTATCCGCGTCGCTCTTCGAGTCGCCGGCAATTTGTCAACCCACCCCCCACCCCCCTGCGCCGAAGTGCTGCCTTAAATCAACGTTATCTTTCGCTGCCGCTCGAATGGAAGTCGCTCGGTATTAGAACGCATGGATTCGAGCTTGCCCAGTGATTTCCCCCGCCTCGCAAAAAGTCTGCCGCGACGAGGAGCAGGAAAGGAGCCGAAGAAAGAGTCGCTCGCGAATGGTTTCGCCGTGTCCAGGGGAGGGCTGACGCGATACTTCCACCTGGCCGAGGGAAAGAAACCACCTAGGAGAATCTCTTTTCGAGCAGAAATTACATCTCCGGCTTATACACAGGGGCTAGATGAAAGTCAACTCGAAACGCATCCTGCGGGCCGAGGAAACAGGATAAGTCCCCAGAAACGGCCAATGGCCTTTCAGCCGTCGCCCCCTCCCTCTTTCCTCTTTGGAAAACCGATATCCTGTGAAAGAGGTGTCTGTGGCACATTTCTTCGTCCCCTCCCCCTCCCTCCCAACAACACCCCCCTGGCCCAGCCTGCGGTGTATCTAGACGACGATGCAAAGTGCACAAAAGCGACGAAACGTCGGTGGAAATAGCATTTTACAAGCCGCTCTCGATGTACATCCATTTGTATTCGTTTTCTCGCTCTTTCTCCCTCGCGCTCGGTTCGGAGCGGTGTGTGTGTGTGTGTGTGCAGGACTTGGGGTGGCTTCCGAGGGGAGATATAAAGCGTGTAGACCGGAGCGTGTGATAGAACACTGGAAACGATACGAGGAAAGCGTCTTATGGAAGGCGATACCCTGCGTCCGCATCGTGGACACAAATCGCTCTCGCTCCCCCCCATTCTCTCTGATTTATTCGACTATCACTGAGAATAGAATCTCGGGAATTGCCAGATTCCGGCTGTAACAAGCGCTAGAACATCGGGCGCAAATTCCCTCATTTATTTCCCACTTGGTTCGGAAAGTAATCCTTGGCTGTGCTTACTTAACAGATTCGTTCGAGGATCTCTCCTGTTAACGGTGCCTAAATTGTGAAATTCGTTATTCAAATATCACTAGATAGATGCTTTTGAAGCATCTACCTCGGCAGACTTCGAAGTGGCCAGTTTCTCAGTGATTCGAACGAGGCCATGAATCTTCCTCTGGGATTTCATTTTCAGCCCCTGCTCGGGTGTCTTAATCGGGTCGCCGGCGCGGGGCGACTAGCAACGGGAGGAAAGAACAGGAGAAGAGGCGCGGAAGTTTCTTAATTATGCGAGTGCGTGGCCCCGGAGAGTAAGCCCCTGTTGGACGAGTCCACGGCGGCGGCACGGGTGAGAGGAGAATGGAGGAAGACGTCTCTGTTTCGGCCCCGTCGCGCCGCGCCACGCCGTCTCACCTCTGCCGACGACTCTCTCTTCTCTACGTGACGTGCACGCAGAACGTCCGACATTCGTCGCTCGATATATAGCTTCGGGGGTGGTCTGGTCTCGCATCCCTGTCGCACGCACCGCCAGCCCTTTGGCCATCCCTCGCCGTTGCGCCTCATCCTTTGAGCTTCTTCTTCATCCTTCACCCTCGCTCGTCCGATCCATCTATAGCCGCCCTTGGTCGAC
The DNA here is from genome assembly GCA_929113495.1 of Andrena minutula. Lineage (NCBI taxonomy): Eukaryota > Metazoa > Arthropoda > Insecta > Hymenoptera > Andrenidae > Andrena > Andrena minutula. Next base: position 7,545,580 of record OV815996.1, on the reverse strand, counting down.
GGCGGCGGTGGCGGTGGTTGCGTGGCGGGCCGATATGGAAATAAGATCAATACCATTGTTTCGCGGTTTGCACCGCGAAATTGGGTCGTATTTTATTTGCCCGGGAACCCATCAAGACGCACGACATTTCTCCGTCCCCTCCCGAACCGGGGAACTCCACGAACACGCCCTGATTTATTGATCGCCGATCGTTCCTTTCTTCCTTGATATTCATGATACGATTGCTTCCCGCCTATTTCCCTCCTGCGCCGAGGAGGATCGGATCGTTCCAACCCCAGGTACCTACCGCACAGGGCTCCTTTCCATTACTTTCGGCAGTTGTGTCGCGGCTCGAAGCGCAGGTGCACTTTCCAGAAATCTATCTACTTCGCTTATTCCAACGATCCGTTGTTCCCGGAGAAGCTTGGCGCGGGGTTGTTTTTTAAGACACGCGATTAAGGATTACATGCTCATAAAAGTAACCCGGTGGACTGGCAGCGACGATAACAGCGTCAACGACGGAGACGGTAGCGCGATCGCGGAATTACCGAGACACAAGCTTCTCGCGAGATGTGTCGTAAAATCGAGATGAAAATTACGGGGAAACGAGGCGCCGTACGTGCTCGGCATATTATTCGACGGCGAGGGGGGGAACGGGAGGGGAAGTGGCCAAGGAACGAATAAAAAAGACAGGGAGCGGAGGGAGAGGAGAGGAGCGTGACTATCGTGTCTATGCGTATTACGTTATGTCAAAGCCGACGCATCCATCATACCAGCCGCTGACATTCGGACTCCTTTCTCGCCTGCGAGCGTGTGCACGTCGAGCACGTACCGGGAGGAACGCACACGCGTGTAAACGCGGCTGGAGCACGGGCATCCCTCGAACGCCTGGCTCGCTCCACGTCCCAGGGGACGTTCGCGGTGTCAGACACTGACGTGACCTCCAAGGTGACGCGACGCTCCCACGACGCCTTCAGGAATATGCGTAGGAACGTGGCTTTTCTTTTCCTGCCGGTAATTCCGCCAGTGTCGTCGGTCAATTTTATTTTCGGCGAGACGCGCGTGAAATTGCGCCGCTGACGTTTCTTCGGGGGGGACGCGATTCGCGGAGTTCCCTGCATGCTTCTCCGTCGGCGTTCCAGTAATCGGACTAATTCTGGAGTGGCATGTAGATAAAAGGAATGGTACACCGAATATTCCAGAATTTCTCCGCGCGCATCAGCGAATGAGCGCTGAAACGGTTTCGATTAACGATGTCGCGGCAGACGCGCGCTCGGGCCCCTTTGAAAAATGAATTACGAGCGAGGGAGACGCGCCGCGAAAGACATCGGCCGACAATTTTAATTTGAGGACCGCGGAAGGCTTCGTCGCCCCGCGAGCCATAATTCACGCTGGTCCCGACGCTCGCGACGCCTCCAAAGATATTTTAATTGTTCGGGGCTCGCCGTGCGCCCTTTCATCTCCGCGCACGCGTGGAAATAGAAAAGAAGTCCCTTCTCAGGGGCAAGGACGTCAGTAGCTTTCGCGACAATTTAGTCCGGGTTCCTTGCGAAGAAGGTTTCTGCAGCGATTTTTGCCAGAAGCTAGCGACAGATCGGCGGGAACGAAGGGTCCTCTTTAGCCCCAATTATTTCGTACTCGTGCTTCTATTCCGCTGCAACCGTTGTTGCCTCCTGAGCACGCGGCGTGCGTGGCGACACTTAATCGCGCGTATCACAGAGACGAGCCAGTGGTTGTTGCTTTGCAGCTGGCGCGGCGGAAAAAGGGCCCTCGAGAGTGGCGCGTCCCTTTGAAGCCGCGACTCGCCATTATCGGCGGGTACTCGGAGACACGGCGATCAAAAATAAACGCGGACGCGTTTCAGCGAAGTACGCTCGCAGATGTAGCGCCGCGTTTGGTCGGTGCAAAATAATCGCGGATCGTACGTGGAACAGAGACGCCCACGATAACAGGCGGCCTTTTTCTCAAACGTTCCCCTTGCGACTCTCGCCGGTAGCCACGAGCTAATCCAGCGAGGGGAGAAGACAATGGTCACAGGAAACGAGAGCAAGTTTGTGTTCTCGAGGAGAAGCGAGTCGAAGAAGATCCGGGGAAGGGTTGGAGGATGACGTTCGCGCAGTGCCTGCCTCGGGAAGCAGGAAGCCCGGTGAACGAGCCGTTGGTCTAATTACCGATGCAAACGCAAAGGGAGGCCACGCAATCCTCTTAGCGCGCGTGCCATGCTGCCCCGTTCTCTCTCTCTCTCTCTCTCTCTCTCTCTGCGCCGCGAGATTACGCGGAGCAACAAGCGACGAGGATCTTTGTTGTCCGCGGGGGTGTGTGCGCGCGCGAGCGAGCAGACGGAAGGATGCCGGGCGGGAGGGGAGACGGTGCGCGTAAGCCTTCTCCAAACTTGGCGAATACTTGGTTGGAACACGGAACTTCTTGCACCGAGTGAATGTCGGATGAAAGACGGAAGGGATAAGACGCGAGGAGAACCGGTGGCGGAAGCGGGCCGGGGGCCACCTCCGCAAGAAGTCGAGGCCCGGCGCGCTCGCTGGGATTGCTTTCGGTTCCGACGTTCCTGGCTGCGTATGGACAGCTCGAAGCCTGTCTGCGCTCCCCTCCTCGCCGCAATTTCGCTATTGCCTCGTGTACACAGACGCCGGTCCCTCTCTATTTGCGTGCCTGCACTCGGACGATCTTCGATCTTCCGCGCGCGGGGAGAGTTGGCGCGCCGTGTAGTTGTGCGAGTGAGTCGATGGAGCATATAGAGTACAGAGCCCCGCGCTCCACGGTCTTCCGTCGCCCTCCGAGTTGCTTATCCAAGTTGCGGGTAGCAATTACTTTGGATACGGGGTTTTAGAGGCTGATAGGATCCAAGTGTCGTCGTACACGCAGTCCATCACTGATAGCGCATCTGCAGCGAAATTCACTTGTCGCCGAATGACATGGTGTCGGTCACCGGTTATCCACGCGACGCATCGGCGCGTTCAGCGGAGGAAGATTGCGGTGGATCGCAGCATCGATCGGGATCGATCCACGCTGGCCAACCAGAAACTTACGATTAGTGTCAACGCGAGCGACCGAGCCGACGCGAGCAGCAGGCGCCTGTCTCGCGTGTATCAACGCGAATGGGCTGACGGCTGATGGCCGATGGGGGCTCAGCCGGGGCTTTTGAAGTCGCATAGTTTCCAGTGCTGGCACGCAGACGTTGCGTGTCCAGGAGGACTCCACCGGTCCTGGCGCGGATAGGGGCGAGAGGCCGGGCTGCCGGAGCGGGTGGTGCGTGCAACTGCGACCGTTTGTCGTCACGTACGGCACCAGCTACGCGAATAGTTTCTGAATTCGAGATCGCTGCCACGCCGGTCAATTCGACGAGTTATCGTGTCACACCCTTGAGAGTTGACTCGGCTGTCGTTAGTCAGACAGTGACTATGGTTCTATGACAAGGATGACTAGCATCAAAGTGGCGTAGCGCGAGGATATTATTTGGAAACAGTCCTCGCGCTCCATAGAAATTGCATTATATCGACAAAAGGCATGTTAAGCCCGAGAGATACTCTTCCCTTTTCCCTTCTATTTCCTTCGTTTTCTTCGTCTCGTTTCGAAGCCTTTGCGCGGCAACAAAGGAGGGTGGGCCTGACGGTCCACAGTCTGCGGCGGGTGGTCTCTGTGGTCTTCCTCTCGCTCGATGGCAACAACCGTAGCCACAGGCAGTGAGGCTGCCGAGATTAAATAAAGGAGCGCGTATTTACGGTCTGCCGGAGATGTATCTTCGATTATGCTCGGAGACCACGTGCAATTATCGACGAGCGAGCCACGATTCCGGCCGGACGTACGCGGAATCTTCGACGAGCGGGAAATTGAACTCGATTTAAGAGTCTCCTCCATACCGGATTGATATCAACGAGAAACAACCCCATACCTTCGGTCTACGAAAACAATATCCTAACGAATACCTCTCGGACAACATACTCGTAATCACAGCTTCCCTTATCCAGCACCCCTCCGTCTTCCCTTCAACCCTTCGTGCCGACCTATCCGAAAGAAGGAAACAGAATCAATTCCATCTAGATTCGTTGCCGTTGCACTGGCGCGGCGCGTCGTCCAGGTCTTGCCACGGACTTGAAGCGGGCCAGACACCGCGTCTGTGTCCTCGACCAAAGAAACCGATAGTTTGTTGTTGGGTAGTTCGAGCGATATCAGTCAGAAACAGTGGAGGTGTGTCGGCCGGCTGGAGAGCGAGCACCTGTCGGCCCTCATTTGGCCTCAACTACTCAGAAGCCGGCGGTGGCTGACCACAACAACGTCTATACTACTGCCGGTTACTGGCCTCGTGTTGCGCCGGTAGCGCGTAGGTGCGCCGCCGGAGCAAGTGGAGTAGATCCGGGCAAAGTCTGTCCGACCGACTCCTTAGTCAGGATCTCCGGGGAGATGGACGGCGTCTCGCCAGGTAATTGCACGAAAGCCGTGGAGCAAAGGGGAGAGGGGAAGGGGAGGAGGAACAGGGAGGAGGGAGGGATGGAGCGGAAAAGTGTATTATCGGGGACGTCCCGGTTCCAGTTGGCCCGGGCTCCCGAGCATTAGAGATATTACACGGGGTCCCGAGTAGCATTAAGGGTCATGTTATATTTCGCGGCCGCGACGGGGAATCCCTGAAAGAGAAATTCCCGCGGCAGGCGCCTGGCAGAGAGGGATAGGTCGATTACGGGGTCGAGGGACGGGGAGCTGCTTGGGAGCTTGAATATTTCCCAATAAGCGCGATGGAACCGTAAATATTAGTCGTGCGCGGTGATGGGCAACGACGCGAAATTTCCCAGGCTTTATGCAGCGCACAGGGTGGGAGAGGAGGGCGGGGCGAGTCTGTGGAGTATCTTTTATGGATAATACATTTTAGTTCGCGTTCAATAACGCCGCGGCGATACGAGGAGGACGATAAAGCTGCCGGGCCGCGAGGAAAGTGGGCGTGTGACGAAAAAATGGCAGCGTCGTCTCTCGGTCCGTGACGTTTTATCGAGTTTGCCGGCGGAAGATTAAGCCGATGGTGCGCGCGGGGAGGGAGGGAAGAGCCGGGGGGAACGGGAGGGATGAGAGAAGAGGAGACGGTGGCCAAGGAACGCGTGCTGGTGCTGCTCTCGCGCGCGGGGAGTTTATTACGGGGAGATAAAGGGTGGACGAGTTGGACGTATTAAGCCTCTTCCGTCGCATTCGTAACTTGCTCAACGTTTCACGGACCAGTAGGCGAACGTCGCCCGCGTTTAGCCGTCTTCCGACGAGAGCGCCGGGCCGTAAACTCGACGCTGCAATCGGCCAGGTATATCTCGACTTTAGTGCCCTGTGTCACATGCCACGGAACGTTCCGTCATATTTAACTTGCTCGTAATTCCGACGACGCTGGAACGTCCTGCTCTCGTCGGCTCTGGGAACGAGCTCGCTCCCGAGACGATGGAGACCTTCGGGGAAGATAAATGGACCTCGTTCCGCTGCAAATCTTGGAACACCGAAGGCCCTCCGCGCTGGTGCGATCTCTTTTTATCGAGCCACTAGGGCTGGCCGGGGATGCTTCGCCCCTCTAATTTGCGAATCGCGAGGAATTCGATGCGCACGCGGCGCAGGCAGCTGGGAGCTCGTGTAAAGTCCCTGGAATTATCGTGCAGCAATTTGCAGCGCGTTTCGAGGCATCGATAGCACGCGAGACTTCGCAAAACTCCGACGAGCCCGCGGGAATATTTTGCCGCTCGCGTTCGCCGCGTCCCACACCCCGTCCACCCCCAGACTGTCGATAGCGTGAAATTTTATGACGCCTTGTATAGAACGCGTGACTTCTCCCCCGCGACTACGGCGAACACTCCTGTCTGACATTTTTAAGAAATTCCGGCCCACCCGTCTTACCTGCACTCCCTCGCCGTCGCCCCCGGCTGACATTATGCTAACCAGACTCCGCTCCGACCCTCGATATTTCGAAGCTTCGACGCTTTCCTTGATCTACGAGGCCGCTTTTCCCTCAAACTCCCTCTCGCTTGTTAACGCGTTCCCGCGGTAGGCGAAAATCGTGCGTCTGCGAGGGCGAACGCACGCAAGGGAGGATCAACCAACTCCCCTCGAGCCTCTCCGAAAACCCACTCCCGCTGGGAGTATGCGGGAGATCGAGTTGAAGGCGACTTTGCCGTTTTCCATTTGTCATTTCTAACTTGAAAACCGCTGCTTCCCCCTGTCTCGCTTCATCTTAGATCATTGAATTTCATGTAATCTTAGATCGTCAGATGTCAATTTATCGCTTGTTCTACAGTTTAAAGGACAGAAAGGATAATCGGTCGGCTAACATCGCGATACCAAACGGGACTTCCGGCAGCGATGTGATTTATTCTGAAGCGTTCGGTGCTCAGACGCGTTCCTGTCATGCGCGTGGCATATTTCAGCGTTATTTCGGCGACGGAAATTCGATACGCGCCGTCGCGTCGTCGGGACAGCGGAATCGGAGCGATCGTCGACCGTCGACGTCGGTTTATCGAAAATTTATTCGTCCCAGCGACGTGTGACTGGCTCGCTTTGAAGGGAACCGACAGCCAACGAGCATCGTCACCGTTGACAAATGAAAGTTACTCGATATTGCGCCAATAAAATTCTATCCGCCCGATAAATGCCTGGCCCCATCCACGCCATCCAAGGAAACCAGCCCCGGGGTAGAGAAAAAAAAAAGAGCCAACGGGAATCCGCAATTTTTGTTTACGATGGCCCTTTTGCGCCCGTTCGTTTTCACAGAACGCCAGTCGCACGTTTTCGACCGGGTAATCTAATGCCGGGTGTTTTTCTGGTCGCGCGAGTCCAGCGCGGATCGAAGTAATTAACTTCGACGTTTGAATGCGAGAGCATTTCCAATCTCGCAGCTATTCTGTTGGCGGCTGCGGCAAGAGGGAATTGCACCTTCAAATTCATCCGCAGCGTGGCCGAGTTGCCGTACCCACGAGTTTCACTTGCGCAAGATAATGCGAGCAGCTCGAGCAGCATCGCGAGGCAGATGAAGAAAGCGAGCCCGTAAGCTATCACCCCCGACGAGCCTGAATAGCCGCGAGTTTACGAGCGTGAAAATTAGATTTACCGGCGTCGGGAGTCGACGAGGCGCGCGAGTAACGCGATAACGTTTCGCGGGTGCACGAAACATTTCTATTGGGCGTAGCCCCGGAGTGCGAGACCGGTCGGCGGATCGTCGTCGAGAAGACACCCTCCTCGATGGCAACGGCAATCAAACTTTTCCCTAACGCAAATCCGATTTCCACGGTTGCTCGCGCGCCGCGGGACACGGCGCTCAGCCGTTTCCTTTCCCGATCGCGGCCGTTGTCGCCGCCTCCTTGAATATTTATGGTCGCGCGACGGGAGGGGAATCGCGGCGAGCCTGGAGGATCGTCGACGGGGGCACGGCCACTCTCTGCCCCGTTAATACGACGAATAAATCAGGACAATATTCGAAAATTACGCGTGTAACGTGCCGTGAAATGAACCGATCGGCCATCGCGCTGCTCCACCACCTCAGCGGCTCGGTTTCTCTCAACAAAGACTCGTAACTATATTTCACCGGCCCCGCTGGGATTACTTTCCCGCCACCCCCCCACTCGCAGTTTTCCACCCCCGTTTCCAATTCTTCGCCCGCGTCTTGCGTTTCATTTCGCGCGCGCGCTTTCGTTTTTCCCCGCGCGCTCTCCATGGCCGATAAATACGCGAGGTTTTCATTGCACACGCCATCGTCTCTGGCCACCCTTCACCGGCGGCCTGCAGCCAACCCCCCCGCGCCTCGTAGCCTGCCGTTGATGGACGAGGAGCTGCGCTCATCCCCTTTCTATACATCAATTTGGCGAGTTCGCGCGCGCGTACGCGTATGTAGACGCGATACTCCTGTATCGAAGGGAACGGGGTGATACTCTCGCCCTTCCTCCCCTGCATTTCGCGTTCCCTCAGCCGCGCGGCACTCCTTTCTGTTCCGTTCTTATCAATTCGAGCGTAATGCGTCTGCAGGATGAAACGCATCGCGCTGCGCAGGATCACAAAGAGCCCGGTTCGGTGGAGGACCGTCGAGGGGTTGCTCGGTCCATCTGTAGCCCGCAATTTCCGCCTTTGCCCGTGGTCCCGTCTCGCTCGCTTCATTTTTCTCCGGCGGTCTAACCACGCCGCCGCCGATCCCCGCAGCCTTTATCGACGACCGGTGCGTCTCTGGCAAATGACAAACGACGGAGGCCGCGATAGCAGGCGATTCGACACCCTACCTTGTGGGGTGGATATCGTCTGCTCTTCGTGTCAAGGTCGCCGTCCTTGACAACGATCGTCGGTGTCCATGCTTTGACATTCCTCCCGCGAGGTAAACTTTCGCTCCTGCACATCCAGGCGGTACTTACCTCGCGGGAAAGCCAGGAGACAGAAGCGTACCGAGAGGGCTCTCTGAAACGTATCGTTGCGGAGAACAGAGAGGAAGGAAATATTCCAAGCTCAGGCATTCTGAGTCTTCCATTTGCCAAGGTAAACTCCTCTAACCAATTGATGTACCTCTACTGTCGCCAGATCCTTTCTCCTCGAGCCTAAAGGTAGATTCTCACTACGCCTCGCTTTATTCTTCTCGACTGCGAAGCGAGAACGGCGGATTTCTCCTCGAGAAGAAGCGAGAAAAGAAGTTGCGCCTCGGCGAGTCGAGAGTCTACCTTAATACTCAAATAGCCACCCCCTCACGCATCCTTCTCCCGTTCTCCTGCGACGAGTCTCGTTTCGATGCAGCATCATGAATGTTTATCGTCGAAAGCGGGCCGTCGAGATCCATTTCTCGCGCGAGAGACGTAGCCACCTCGCCACGGGGCTACGGAGAACAAAAGCGCTCGGCAGCCGTCGATGCGGAAGGGAAATTATATCGACAGCTTCCATACCGCCCCCCTAGATTTTCTTGGCACGGAATCGACACACGTGATCGCGAGTGTAGAAGGGCCGCCAGCCTGTGTGTCTGTCGGTTTGTTGTGCGCGAGAAAACGGCGGAAGCAATTCAATCAGAGCTGCTAGCGGCGAACAGCTGAGACACCCGGCCACCCTTCCTCTTCTCCTAGCAGCTCGTTCCGCCGGAGTTTCGCCCGCTCCTCGTCGTCCCTGTATGATTTACGACAGCGGGCGGCCGCACACGTGGAACGATGTAAGTTAAACGGTCCACTCACGCACGCCGTTTCCCTCCGCTGCGACTTACCGCGCCTCGCGGAAACAGCGCGCCCGAACTCCCCGTTATTCGTTCTTCTTCCTGGAAACCCGAGGGGAGTTTTGTTTCGACGAAACACGTCGTTGTCCTTTTCCGTTGCCAGATACGAGACTCCACGGAACACGTCTACAGTTTGTAGCCACGGCAACAGCGAGTTTGAAGGTAGCAACTCGAAATTTGCTGGTTGAGCCGTTCGTCATTCAAATTTAGCAGTCGAGGGTTGCGAATTTATTCAGTTGAACTTCCGATGTTGATAGTCAATAGCGAGGTACTTGAACTTGCCGGCTCTAGTGTCGGTCTTTCAACTTTGCGGTGGAGGATGTTAAACTTCCTAGCTTGAGTCCCGGTCGTTCAAATTCGAAGCGAGCACTCCGAAGTCCCAGTACCAACCCTTCAAATTTCCGTGCCACTCTGTTCGTGCCTTCGCTGTACTCGAGGCTCCAAAACGCTTGGGTGAAAAGGGCAAACGCTGTCCGTCCAGCAGGCGAGATTCCGACGCGTGGAATCATGGCACGGGGTGAAAATCGGCGATTGGAAAAGCAGATGGATGGTGGACGAGGGGGATTAGAGAAAGGGGTTGCCCTTGATTATCTTGGACGGCGGAAGCGGGAGTGTAGACTCGACGATAGTACAGGGCGAAACGAGGAGAGAAGAAAAAAGGGTAGCGGGGATAATGCGAGAGGCATGTGAATATACGCGGTCGGGATTTTTCACGAATCGATTATGGCAATTGAATCAGGTGGCTGGACGGAAGGGAGGGAGAGGGATTTGTCGTTTCGACGCGACGCGAACCGTCGGGGATGTGGTTTATCCGGACTTCCTCTCTCGGATGTTCTCCATCCATCCCGCTGGAATCCTCGGTGTTTTCTTTCCGTTTCCGGGCAACTGGCTGGAGGAGAGCATGAAAGGGACGCCCGCGAGGAGAAAAAAGATCAAACTGGAAGAAAAAGGTTACGAACTTGTTCGGTGAACTTGTCGACCCACCTGGTGATTCGCTTTCGGCCTAGAACGAGTGTAAACATAAAACAGCGAGGATAAAAATGTCCCCACGGATCGCTACACCGAAGACCAGACCAAATACGAAAATACTTCAAACCAAGTGCGTCTATTGCACTCGATTCAAAGCGAAAGCGCTCGGCGAGCAAGTCTACCAGCTCCACGTGGCGGAGTAAAAAGTCCCGAGGTGTATTCTCGTCGGGCGAGGCTCGCGTGCTCGCATCTTTCCCGAAGTTTTTAATTCCAGTCGGGGCTGGTGCGTATCAGACGCGTCGGAGCAGGAGATATGCGACCTTACTAACGGCCCTCGACGTTTAAAGCGCTTTCGCGCCATAATTTCCTTGATTAAGCCGAGATACGTGGCGAGTTGCCAAGAAGGGCGGCGGAGGGTGGCAGAGGGCGAGTGTCCGCTCGCTCGTAAATAACATCGCGAATTAAGCGTGTAATTTCCGTGCGAATTACGAGCGTACGAGAGCACGCTGCGCGCTGGCGACCCTCAACGTGCTTGATACCTTCGTTGCTACAATATATACATACATACATTTATATACACATATATAAAACAAAAAATAGAAGGAAAAAGGAAGGGCGCGATGGGAGCAGGAAAATTTATGACGGCACCGACGCAGGGGCCTCTGACGGGGCCCGTCAACGTCGAACACGGTCAACGACGCATGATCGATGCTACTACCAATCCGATTACTCGACAGCATTTTTTTCAGCGCTCGTCGTTTTAATGGCCTTCTAACTCATTCACTTTGTCAGCGGGATCGATAGTCGCGGACTCGTCTGCAGATATAACTATTTGCGCGCCGCATATTGCCACCGAGCCTCTTATTTATCGCCAGCGTATCATTGTAATTAATAGAAGCCGAGGTCCGAAGCAATTTTCACACGCCCCGGCTTTGCCGAAGGTTGTTACGCGGAGCTTTTTATCGGGGTTAAATAATGTCCCAATTCCATTCCACATATCGCAGCTGATCGCCGATTACAGGTATGCTGGAAAACGACCTTTCGTCGAAGATTGAGAACACGCGAGGAAACTAGTACGCATCTGTTCCTCGTGATTGATGCGTAGATTGCGTTTTCGCGACGTGCACCTGCGCCTCCCCAGATCCTCCGTCTCGTTTTCGGATTTCCGAAGCGCGCCACGGGGGAGGGAAGAAACGACATACTTTTTCTCCCCGAAACGAAGGGACTGCCGTTCGTTCTATCTTGTTACAAAACCTAACAAGTAGAGTCAGTCTTCTGCCTGCCACTGTCGAATATTCTCCCGCGACAAGTATTCTGCGAGTTATCCTCGAGCGTTCTTCTTGATCTTCCTGAGAGTTCTTCGGTTAAGAGAACCTAAGTAGTACATTTAATAATTTCATTTCGGTTTTGCATCGACATTTGTCGCACGTCGCAGCGAATTTGTTACTATTTCGTGGCAATGTTTCGAAAGGCAACTCTATGTTTGAGAGGGCAAATATTAAAAGGCTTAATTAAACAGACTTGCCAGGTAGAGAAGAAAAGTGACGAGTGAAAGAGAGGGTACTTTCGCTCAACTACATTTTCTCGTCGACGGTGTTGACTCTGGCGTCTGGCTGTCGCAAAGTATCCGAACTTTCCCTCCACCCTGAAACTTACTTTCCCGTTTAAATATTTGACCGAGTGAAATAAGTTTCTCGCATCCGTTCGCCACCATCTGGGAGCAATCGATGGTCATCCGAGCACCGTGGCCAATTATTCCGCTTGGAAATAGTTCGCCACCCTTCCACAGGCGTACCGATCATCGAGCAGCGATTTCACCCGGCAGCGCAGTTTCGCGGATCGTCGAGCCCGGCGAAAAATCAGCGGCGACGAATAAAAAGCGTGGCGCGGATAAAAATGATACTGCGCGACTCGGTAAGCGTCCGTGGATTCGACCAGCGAATCGCTCGTCGAAGTTCCGGTTCGTAAAATCGGGGGTGGAAGCCGAAGCGGGGCCTGCAAATAATTAAAGCGGTCGTCAAAGTCGAAACGGGGCGTCAACTCGACGCGGCAGAGGGACGCGGCGCGACGATTTTGCGGTGGACACTCGTTAGGAGGGGCAACCGAAATTGTTGACTCGTGAATTCGGGATCGGTTCATTTCAGGAGTCCCCGATCTCTGAAAACGCTGCGTACCTCGTTCCACCGCACCCACGTCCCTCGAAAAAGCCAGCCTCCCGAGGAAAATCTGTGCGTGCATCAGCTAAACTCTATCCGCCGTACACTGATACTCCTGTACCGCGAATTTTTAACATTTATCTTGGCCAGTTGGTTCAGCTGGTAACGAATTTTTTATAGCGACGCGGAGCTCGCGCGACAGACCGTTGCTAACGTCGCGGTAAAAAGAGCAACAGCAAGAAATGCGATTCCGCGGCGCGACAGTGGTGCGTGGGTATCTTGCGCGGCGCAAGAGACTCTATTAGCCTCGGTCCATGGAGGCGAGCGGCAAACGGCGCGGATTATTCGGGCGTAATGCGGCCGGAAGTGGCGGCTCGCGGGCCGAGCAAGCGGCCAGAAAACCTTGATAACCGTGTCCCCCTCCTCCCCGCACGCTTTCGAGGACCTTTCTATTTTTTATCACGCCCCCGCCCCAGCGGTCGGGGGCGAATGCTTGCACGGGGCGCCGCGAAACGAGGGCTGCTGGCTCGCTCTCCGGAGAGCGAGAGGGCGCGAGAGGCGTGGAGGGAAGAGAGTTAGCTCGCTCTCTCGTTGGTATTTCCAATTTCACAGAGCGTGGGTTAACGAGGCCCGAGGGCTGGAGAAGTTAGGGCGACCGAGCCCCTGGAACGTCCTCTGTCCCCGCCGAAACTGAGCCCCTGATGGTCCCGCTGTTACACCTCTTCATCCCCCTGGCGACCTGTGCACCCCTTTAAACGCGGTGCCCTGTCGCGCACGGGGTTCCGGCACATTACCTTCGCTGATTACCGGCCTGCCCCGCGGAGTATGTCACCCAGCCACCCCCGAGACACATACCTTCCGGAATCCCGCGACCCTTTCCTACGGTTCTGGTTCCGTATCTGGGAGATAGGCATCGCAGGAACCGTTCGAGACGAACGAACGACCGTCTGCTCGACTCTCCCGAGATTCAAGCGCTCCCCTTCCCCTCGCCAATCATTCTTCTGCGCGACTAACGGCCCACGTATTGGATTCCGCGGTAGAAAAAGTTTATTATACGCGCGAGGCCGCATGCGAGCGCGCGAGACACACGCTAGCGTTGTCTCTTGGCTTTTTGCATCGCGTGCCGCTGTTCAGTCTACGGGATATTGAAGAATTCCCGGGGAACGGCCAGCCGAGTCTCCTTCTCCCTCTGCATGTTTGCGTAATTAGGTTTCGAGATTATCAACGCGTGGGGCACGCGTATTTCCCCGAGCAATTGGATATCCGGCTTTAGTATGCGACTGCTAAGGTAAATGTCCCCATTTCTACTCATGCACCGGTTTATACTCATTTCGTATTTATCTTGTTATTATAAGCGTTACGTTTGGACTTTGGTTGTAACGAAATAATTCTATTTTTTTTTTAACATTCACCCCAGTGTTATGCGAGCTTGGGGCTAAACAGAGTGCAGAATAAGCAGTGAAAAACTTTTAAAACGAGAGACTCACGATTTTTTCGTGTTCTGTTTGTGCTAAGGAATAGCTACACTATTGGTATTCGATAATTGAGCAGAAATAGTTTTTGCGGTGGAATTTCTTATTTAATAACAAAAACGGATACTGTATTGTGCTCTGGATTTAGATTTTTTTACTATTTTTAACTTTTTTAAGTAGAAAACAGATACCTAGGGTCAAGTGAATCACCGTCCATGTCCGCATTTTTACTCACCACACATTTAGCAACATAATCTCACAATTCAATGTATGAATATATCTCGATTTCTATTCGAAGTCATTTTATTTTTATTGATCATTATTTTATGCTTTATTATAAAACCTCCCCATAAGCGATGTAACTTATACGAACCTGAAAAGGCAACATATTATCTGAGTTGGGATTGGTATAAATACTGAGTAGAAATACATCACTATTTTTTCGTGAGCAGAAATAGGGACATTTAGAGCATTGTCTTTAATTACAAATTACTAAATAGTTAAACATCTTAAAATATCATTCCTAAATAGTTTATGAATTGGTTGATTTATTCTTAAAGAATTAATCAATTTGATACTCTGCAACTTTTTTTTTATTATTAATCATCATTCGTACTCAAAGAAAAAGAAGAGACCTGAATATTTACAGATGGCATAGTCAAAAAGAGTAAAGGCGAGGGTGCAGTGGAAACACTGTCGAAAAGCCTACCCTAATTTTGATCGCAAACTTTTCACACCTTCTTTATGACGAGTAACCTCTTGAATGTGTGGGAATATGTATCTGGGTTCGGATCCTTACGGCGTCAAGTCGGGCATCGAGGCATAGACACCTCGGGCCCTCCGCGATATGCGTCGCCGTCTTGATGACAGCATTTGTTTAGATAAGGACGCCCGGTCCTTAGCGCGTGTCTCGCCGTCGAGAGATCGAGAGTCAGTCCAGGGACGAAGTGTAGTCGAGTAACATCTTCGAAATATAAGGAATTATACAGACACTGTGGGTTCTTCATTCGGCTTTGCCGTTTCCCAATTCCTGTCTCCCAGAAATGAGTAGAAATTGTGTCATTCACCTTATCCCGCGACACTTTGAGCGTGTTATTCGGACTAACAAGCGTTCCGTTACTGTTGCAGAGCAGCGCAGAAGTTGAACCTCTCGTCGAGCCCACACCGTCGACGTCGCTCCGGCGACGAGACCATCGGCTCCGAGGAGCAAGCCATCTTCCCTAATGGATACGCGGCTTTGCTCATCAAGTCGCCACCGCCCGCGCCGCCCGCCCTACTGCGGAGGATAGGCGTGAAAGAGCTGACCGGAGTCGGCAAGGTGAGTTGATTATTACCCCCGATCTCTCTTCAATTCGCTCGGAGCACTTGGAGGCTAATTAACGTCGTCCGATCCGGCGGACGCGGCGCTGCACGTCCACCTCTACCGATAGAATCTCCGCGCCCTGTTTAATCGGGGAACAGGACAGGAGCACGTAATCCCGGCTGGAGGGTGGTGGGTCGGCCCGGAAGCGTGCTCGACTTCCGGCCGCCTCGTTTGTCCGCCGCTTACCGTAAATCCGCGCGCGTTCGATCGGTGGAAGAAGGCCGCGGAGCAGAACGAGCCGCTGGCGATCCCGAATCCATCGTGCCGCATTCCAGCGCGTGTACACGCGATCCGGCCGACACCGTGGCTCGTCCGCGTCCCCAGGTATTCCAGCACACGGACGTCCACAGTGGCGCTTGGAAATCTTGCCGAGGGGGCGGCCGATTTGAAATGCAGATGAGCGTCTCGCGCCGCTATAAGCTGCGGCCGCTCCTAGCTCTTCCTCTTCCTCTTCCCGTTCCCTGCCGGGATTTTCTTCCATCGAACCCTTCTGCCCGCGATCGCGCGCCCCTCCGCGCGCTTGAATATTCGCCGCGAAACGGATTCACGGGCTCGCCGCTCGTCGAAGCGGTTCCACGGAGGATCGATCGAGCGCGATTCACACTGAGCCGCTTAGATCGCGGGCTGAAAGTGTCGTTGGGAACTGTACGCGGAAGAGGGGCAGGGGGAGGGGGCAGAGTAACCCCCGTTTGCGTTAACTCGATCGCTTGAAAAGAATACCGCTCGCTTTGTTTACCGTGGCTGAAAGAACGCACGTGCAACTAGTACAATGCAGTAGAATCGAGAAAAACGATGTTTTCCAAAAGGGGGGTGCTAGCTTTAAAATTGGTTTTCTCATTTTATCGAAAATGGGTTGGAATTTTTAAAAACTCTCAACGGTACAACCAAGTACAAACCTACTTAGTACAAACTAGTACAACAATGACTATCTAATTTTTTTAAAAAAAGGGGCTAACTTGCCACACATTGTTTCCGCGCCATTGAGGGCTCGTCAAAAGACCGCGCGTGCCAGAAATTTGCAAGAGATGCAGCAGATAGTGTTACGCGAAATGGGATGCTCGTTAGGTTCGCTGCCACGAGGCGAGCCTCGTCGTTCTGGATGAAAGCCGCACGGACTCGCGCGCGCCAGCGAGCGGAATTGTTGGATATTAATTCATCAGAAATAAGGGCTTATTGTTTACCGACCGGTAAAGCTAATTAAAACAAGGTTGGGAGCTGGCACAGTGGGACGGGGCTGGGAGGGCGCGAGAACAGGGGGTTGGGCCTGTCTTCTTTAAAAGACGAGCAGCATTGTTTTGCTTGGCGGCTTTAGAAGCAACCGAGCACCTAACTTCCGTCTCCTTTCTCTTCACCGCACCTTCCGTTTGCGGTGCGCCAGTGCTCGCTTGGAAAACGAAATTTCTGCGGCCGAGGAACAAAGGGGCCAACGATGCTGGGAAAAGTCCGCAAAGAAGGCCGCGTGTGCAAGGAAGTCGGTTGGACGTTGAAGTGTACAGAGTGATTTCTACGAAACGAGTAGCGCTACTGTCTCGAGAAGCTTTGTACCATTTAGTCAACGCATTCGGTTATCTCGGCAGAACGCGCAGCCACCCCCTTATCAGCGACGAATTTGCCACGCGAACGGTGACGGCGACGTTTGACACGTGTCCTTCTACTTGCGCTAAGCGTTACAATCTGAGCTGAGAGGATCGTAATTGGAGTGAAATGGAGCGGGGAGCGATCGATCGCGGAATTAGACCGGTAGCATTACAGTTACAGACGCCAGCTTTGCCTCGGTAATTATCGTTTCTATGACAAACGGACAAGCTTGCGCGCGCTGGCCAGTCCAGCCGCCACAGAGACAGTCGAATATTTAGTGTCTCTATGAAGAGAGTAATTAAACCGCCCGGTAGCGCGCCGAATACCGGCCAAAGGTGGCTTTGCTTTGGCTTTCTGCTCGTTTAGTCGTCGCGCGGCGTCTCTGTTCTGGCCGACTGGACCGCCCCGCTCCCGCCGGCTCTGCTCTCTCGCGCTGCTCGCGTTTTACCGGACGCAAGAGATTTTACTGCTCCTGGGTGTACGTCTGGCCGTCCGCGCGTCTGTGACCCCCCGTTGCCGCTGGTACTTTCGGGCCGCGCAGCCAGCTTCCAATTTGGCTTCCAGCCGCCGTTCCAAGCGAAGCCGATGCGACAAAGCTGCTCGCCTCTGGTTTCATCATTCGAGCACAAACTCCCGCCGCGGCCCGGGCGACATTCGCCCGGCAAACTGTTTTTCGCTGCGCGAGAAACGAACCCCGTTCACCGATCTCGAACCTCTGTTTTTCCCCTTTGAACGCGACGCGATTTTCCCCAGCTGTTTGCTCACCTCTGCTCCCTCCCCCACCCACAGCCCTTGCGTTCAATTCCCTGTCGGACCGTTGCTCGAAAGGGCTTTCATCCTACAAAATTGCTTCGCTTATACAAGTGTAATTACCCTGAAGCATCATTGATACACCGGGCAAAGATTGTACGTGGGAGAAAGTGGACTTATCGAGCCGACGTTCTTCAACGAGTCTCGTTAACTGGCCTCGAACACCCACCCCCTCCTCGAATCGCTCCGATGAAGACGTCCGAGCCTGCTCGAGGGGCAAACATTCCGATTTCCGGGCGAATCTCGATCCAATATGCGACCCGTGTGGCCCCAATCTGCGAAAGAAAAACCGTGCCTTCGGAAGATTGGGGGGGATGGGTCGAGGCGCGCGCTCTCGCTCGCGCCACCGTCCTGAGGAGGATTCAGCCTTGCGACTCCGACAAACGCAAAGTCAATAATCCATCGAGGGAGGACGGGGAGGGAAGAGGGGAAAGGGAGAGGAGCGTGATTTTTATGGGCTCGTACGACCGTGTACCGGCTATTTTCTCTTTTTCCTCGAAGCTGGCTGGCCTGGCTAGTCCGGGACAGGAGGAAGGTAGACGGACCGCGGGAGGGAAGGGGGTGGCACGGAGTTGGCCAGGAATCCGTGAGAGCAGGACGAAATGAAGCGTGATCGGCCGGTGGTCGTGGTTCCCATCCGGGAAACAACCGGGGGGAACTCTTACGGAGGCGATCGCCTCTAAGACAAAGAGACGCGGGCCCGCGAGCATCCTCCTCGCCGCTAGACGATGGGAAGGAAGAACGGGGGTCGGAAATGAAGTTTTAAAGCCGAGTCGAGTGGAACGCAGACACGATTGCGAACGAGATTCGTTTCGCGCGGAAGACAAATATCGGTAATATTTTTCTTCCCGCCGGGGGCTGATGAGGAACAACAGGATGAACAGGGACAGACGGCGGAGTCTCCCGGAATAAAGTTTTAATACAGGACTCTCCGCGCTATCTAAAAGGTTCTCTGTACCGGTAGCTTCGCGGAGGGTATTTTTAATGGCTCATCTCAGCTCCGAGCCGGGGCACTGAAAGGTTTACCCAAGTTAACGGGTCTCCGGCGACCCAGCCTTGGAGGGAACATATTTCACCTAGCCGAAACCCACCCCTGGCACGTCAGCGTCTACCGACGCGCCCATCGGGGCCGGGGGACCGCGTCTTCCGTTATACAAAAAGTTGATCAGCAAATCCATTCCACCGTTCACGGGCCATCGGTTCGAATCACCTCCGCCATCGCCGTCGATCGATCTAGAAAAATGCCGTTGTCCCTTCGTTCTTCCCTGGCACTTTGTTAACGAAGTTTGTTAACAACACGCTCGGCGAGCTCCTGGCCGAGCTCTCGTTCCAATCAGCCGCGCTGTAATTCGTTTCTACGTCGGATTATTTCGACGACGAATCGAAGCGCGGGCCAGATCGAATTTTAGCGGACGGAGCGGGGCCGAACGGGAGGAAGAAGAAAAAAAGGGGGCGAGAAGCGGACGCGCCTGGCTGGGGAGATAGATTTATAGGGGAGAAAGTGACCGTGGACACGAGGCGCGGAAAGTTCGCTGGGAAATCATGTCGCTAATTCGGGAGGATTGATGTGGCGGGCCGCCAGAGGGAAACGCGCGCGCCCCTCTCGCCCCTCGAGGGAAGAAAGTTTTATGGGCTCTTCGATACGGCTGAACTACCCTCGCTTACTCCCCTCGATTATTCGTTTATTAATAGCGCGTTCAGCTCGAGACCTCTCCCCGCAGACCCTTTCGTCGAGCGTTCCCCGCAGGTATCTTCTCGAGAACTCTGCCACCGACAGAAGAAACATGCATCGTCTATCGTGAGTGGCGGTAGCTCGCCAGGATCGATCGATCGTCGTTATCCTGGCCTGCCCCGGAGATAGGCGCGAGGACATGCGCAATTTGATGGAGGAAGCTGCTGACCAGGACGCGTCGCGGTCAGCGGTTTAAACCCACGCGTTTGCCAGGGTTTATTGAAATGTTCGGTCTTAGGCGGAAACAAGACGAAAGGGATGCTGGACACCCTCGCTACCCTGGCAACCCTCTGACCTCGGAATACCTAATGAGGACTTTTGATTCTCCCCGGAGCGCCACTGGCTGCAGGAAGTTTGCCCGAATCCTGGCCAATCGCGCGTCTCATTAAACGCGAGGGGATGATACATTACATCTCCCGTTGACGAGGATCTCGCTCAACTTTCCAAATACACTGCAACAAATCAACACGACGACGTCCTCATTGATTTCCACGGAGATCCATCGGCCAGCGATCTCCTTCGGGGATGTCCTTGATACCTATAACCATCCGCGCTCGTCAGCTTGCTCCGCGAAAAATAATAATCCCCAGGTGGACTTCTAATTTGATTTCGCGCGATTCCGCTGTAATAGAGGACGATAACGAGGTCCCGGGTTATTTTAATAATGAATTAATCCGGGAGGGGCGTTATAGGCATCGGGAAGACCGACGTAGGGGTGTTTGCGGACGGTCCGCAGGGACCATGGGTACCACGTGGACCACGTGGTACCCACAGGATAATTGGAGGTCAGTGCGGTTTTAGGGACTCCTCCGGCCCCCTTCCGGGATGTTCTACGGAGACCCTTACGTGCACGAGCCTCTGTATGCACGGCAGTTCGACTGCTGGCATTATCCGGATTCCTGATTCGCTTGGCTGCATAATAATTAAGGATTTTGCGTGCCGTGATAGAGCACCGTTCCTACCGCGAGGCTGGTCGATCGTGGAAACGGTATTGCAGCCGGTTACGCGGGGACACGGTCGATGTCCCTTTGGTAGAATTACCTCTGCATCGATGTTGCACGTGCGGAAGGCACGCTCTTTTACGAATCCTTTATGTACTACCTTTCAAACGTAATCTGACGAGTTCACGGTGGATCTCGGCTGAAGCTTCCAAGTATTCGCGGTTAGAAAAATGTGCGAACTTGCGAAGCAACGGGATAAGGGGTGGAATATAGGACGGTCGTTTTTCAGGCCTGCGGCTGCGAACAGCGCGGCCATCGTAGCCGCGAGGCAAATATATCTTGGCACCATGACGATCCAGCGTGGCCGTGGAGAAGCGTTTAATTAGCGGACGAGCTTTGATCGGATTTCAATGGAGGTGAAATTAAATCACCGCCAGAGGAGTGACAGCGGCCAGGAGAGAACGGCTCGCGGAATTATTTTGTTGGTGGCCGGTGGAATTATCGATCCAACCTGCATTCCTTTTTTCGCTGTGTTCTCTAGCTATGCACGAATTTTCCAAGTTCGTTCACCCGCGTCACTCCTCATCCGAGGCTTCACGCTTTGCTCGGTGCAGTCCTTCATCTCATAACACATATGAAAACAATCGCTTCTTTCTGTGAGAAAAAATATATACAAAAATTTTTTAATGTTAAACGGTTTTATTAAAGATGCACAAAAACTAAATTAAAATACACTAAAAACTGAAAAATAATTATTTTCTTGTATCTACAATTTTGATGGTGTTTTTTTTTTCACTTTAAATAAAATCGTGGGGCAACATGTGCAACCAGAAGTTGAAGTATTGGTTGGCGGCGAGTGGAACATCATCAACTGTAGTTTATCAATTTTATGTCACATTACAATCTGTATCCTGTAATTAAAAAAATTCGTTTGGTTAATGGGAATAAAAACTTTCTCACAAAAATTCATTTCCACGTTTGCTTCTGTATTAAAATGGTTCATATTCTGATATGAAATATTCATACCCTACGATTTTATTTAAAGTGAATTATTTGAAGCGAAAAAACACCATCGAAATTGTAGTACAAGAAAAGAATTATTTTTTAGTTTTTAGTGCATTGTAATTGAGTCTTTAATGCATTTCTAATAAAATCGTTTAACATAATTTTTTTTATATACTTTTTTATATTCTAGTTTTTTGCGTTTATGGATTTACATTTCACAGCTCAGACTTCTTTACAAATATCTTTTATTGCTGTGTACAGTTTAACAGTTTGCGTAAACGCTATAGTGCTAAAGTCACTAAAATATAATTCTTTTCTCGTACTACGACTTCAACGATAATATACTACGAACGCCTGCAAAGTTTTAGTTTTACTATTCGTACATACGTGACGGATCATTTCTCGGTAAATTTTGTATTTTCGGTAATCACGATTCGAGTAGCGTCTCGAAATCCTAACGCAGCGGCTTTTTGTAGTTTTCGTAAAGAACGCGAGTGGCTGACTTCAAGTCGTTTGGATTTGTGGTTATAGGTTATATTTATTGATGCCTGGGTAATTTTTTCACCCCCTCGGGGTTATTTTTTTTAAATATTGTATTCTCATCCAAACTACGCTCGCCTGCAAAGTTTAAAGACAATTGGATAGTTGAAAGTTGGTTAACTTTAAATTACCAGATTTGAACCATACATACAAAACAAAGGTGATTCGAAGCTGAATAAAATCGTTTAAAAAGTATTAATTTTCGAATATTAGAATTTGTCGACACTCTACGGTAGCTAATATTTCTTTTGTAGCGAGGAAGATCATATAAGGAGTTATCTAAATTATGTGGCGCCGACCGTAGCAAGATGCCTGACCAATTACAGAGATATCTACTTGATGAACAATCACGATCCATTCGGTTCATAGCTAGACAACACATAAAGATAGATGAAGCTACAGTAGTGAACTTTTCTGCATTGTCAATACTGAGATATTCGGTATACGTGGCTGGCCATATACGATCCTCTATCACTAGCGCTCTATTCCACTTCTATTATTCTCCACTGTTACGCTCGTATCTTTTCCAGCAGTTTGCATCGCGTTACTAAAATTCTCTCCCCGAATTGAAATGTAACGTTCGCAGTCTGCTGCACCCGTTGCCCGCGTCCGCGTTAAAGAATTCCTCTCGGCGCCAGCGCAACGCTCGATCTTTGCCGTCATCGCTAGACTCAATTACCAGCGCAGCTTTTTCTCCGCCACCGTCGCGATTAGAACTCGCGCAAAGCTTTAAACAGACCGCTACACAGCGCATCGTGACACGTTTAATTTCCCCGCGTTGTCTCTAATTGAAATTACGGAGACAAAAGGAGAGCTGAAACGCGCCGCGGAAGCCGTCCCTCCGCCTTTGCACCGAGAAACGTTTCCGCGCGTTTCATTAGCAAAGCCCTTCATCCCGCGAACCCGCCGGAAGAATCTTTCAAAACGAATTCCTGTTTCATTCAACGGTCTGCCCCAGAAACTGCTCGCCTCGTCGTACCTAAATCAACCAATTAACAATTATCGCGCAAGCTACGCTTTCACCCGCGCAGAAGGAAAGCTCAGGGAAAATTGTGAATCGACGAGCTCGCTGACACACGAGGCGCGAATAACGTCGCGTTGTCGGCGAGCGTCGATCCAAAATGATGGCGATTGAAGGATGCCCGGCGTGGGCGTTATTTACGAGCGTCCGCGCGCGTATTTTTCGCGAGCGTTAATTACCAATGACGCATCGCCAGTTATAAAAACACGATCCGGCCGATGGGATCGACGGTATTCGATTATTTCGACCAGAAGCAGACGTCTGACAGGTGTCGCGGAGCCATTCGCGCTTGCAACAGACTCTTCCTCCACCCTCTCGTTCCCCGCGTTCCCTCCCCCCTGATTGGAACACCAGGGCGACGCCGCGCCGGCAGACGAAGTTCCGCGATACTTACGCCGAGGAATGTGTCTCGCTCCGCCAGGGAAACTGGATTTTCCAGCCACGGTCACGTATCGTAAAACGTGGAGAGCAGTTACGAGTTCGGGGCTCGCTGTTTTATTCAGGGGATCGCGTACCTGTCTTCGGCGAGTTTACACGCGAACGTGGTCGGTAACTTTCGCCAGGGCGTGCACGCGTGGAAAGGTTCCAGGCATTAGCACTTTTACCAGCCCTCCCTGTGAATTTACTCGAAATTTCAAGGGTCGCCGTGGGGAGGAAAGGAACGACGGAGGGGGTGGGTTTTACTAGCTTGTGAATTGACTTATTGTGGGTGGAGAAATTATAGCGTGTCACTCGAAGCACTCTGTAGCGTGAAGCTGTACCCTCGATATTTTCTTCGCTTCCATTACTCGAGTGCAACAACTCCTCTTCGCTCCTTTCCATTTTTACGACGTCAGTATATTCCTTCCACGCACGGTACCGAGAAATCTGCGGGGAGCGGCGAGGCAGGAAGGCGAGATGATGGAAGACACCGGCACCTGACGCGGACCGCCTGTTTCCCGCTCGCGGGCGTTAGTTTTGACAGGGCGATCCGTAAAGGAGCGCGGCGCGTGACGAGTCTCTGAATTATTTGCCCGGCCCCGTTGTATATTTTTACGGAAACGTGTCTGCCCCGTGGCACCTGGCGCGTGTCAGACGCAACGGGAACTAATGACCGTGCCTCTGTTTGAAGCGGGATTTTTGATCGCGGGTCAAAGCCGGCGGCGCGGTCCCCGGCCTCCCGGAGCGTTTATTGCCAGCGGGACTTGTAATAACAGCGGCGGTAAGTGCCCGAAGGGAAGAGACCAGTCAGATCCAGGCACAATGCGAGCAACACCCAAACGCTGCGTTCATGGTGAATAACCTCTCGAACCACCGACGAAAGAATTTCAATTTCGCCGGGGATTAAATCGCCGGACAGCGTCGTCGAAATTTCCAACAATATTTACGGGCGATAATGCGTGGCATCGCGGGGTTAAACGATCGAGCCGTGTTTTACAGAGGGGACGCGAACAATCGCGCAGCCAGTGGAGGAAACAAACGTTGAACGTCGAGCGCAAAAGACATAAGCGAAAAAATTTATTGGCCCGCCGTACTGGCCGGATTTCCAGCGAGTAGATGAGAAATTCCAGAGAAAACACAGCCACGGCAGGGAAATTACAGGGAAATTCACGCTGCGCCCATGGTTTCGGGGCAGCGCTGGTTCGTTGGGGCGCGATTCAATCGGACCATGGGCCACGGCTCAAAAGCGTGTCCACTGGATATATAATGCAGGATCGACACGCTCTTTTTCCCTCGACGGAAGGCAGATGCTCGCCGACAATGAGCGCTTTGATCGGCGACGTGCCGCGCACAGCCTCTGTTCGCAGTAGGTACCGACTCGCTTCCCTTCGATCCTCTCGCCGGCTCGTTGGCAAAGTTTCGATCGTAATTACCCGTTCTAAGCGGTTTAACGAGCCGTGGTTCCACGAAACACCCCTGTAGCCACCATCTTGTTACCTGGAGAATAACTTGGGCTCGGCGTGCATTTAACTGGCGCGCTGGCGCGACCACCAGCCGCTCCTGTTTCGTTTAATTCCGATTTCTAACCCTGCGCCTCGCGGGTGGGGTTCGTTACGGAGTTACGCGGCCTCTCGTTCGGCGGAGTCGAGCGTTTGTTGCTCGTTTCGGATATCCATCGATTCCTCTCTGCTCTTTTGTTCCTCCCATTTTGTTTATCTCCCGCTTCTATTCTACCCGGCTCGGTTTTTTAATAAACCGATCGCAGCCCGTACACGGAACACGAAAGAATCCGATGTTCGACGCCAGAGAGGCAGGGAGGGCGAAATCGGTCTGCCCACTTTCTGTTTGCTCGGCCAATGAGTATTTCGGTGTAAACGAAACTCGGTGGGACGAGATCCGACTACGTTCCAGGCCGTGGATCGCAGCGCAGGAGGAAACGTTGTTTAATTTCGACGAACACGTCCAGTGCGTTCGGGGGCCGCCGTGTATCTCGTGCACGAGTAACACGATTCTGGACGAAATGCAACCACAGTTCCAACAAAATCCCTTCTGCAAACTTTATCGTCGCCCCTGTCGCTGCTCCCCCTCGAGCACCCTTTCGACCTACCCCTCGATCATCGTGGAATTCCCTGTGAGCAAAGACCATTTACAATTTGCCAGACTTTCGAAAAGATGTTTACCATCGAGCTGGATCAATCTATTGGACGTCAGACGAAACAGTCGCCTTCGATTTTCAACGACCCCGCAATGAATTCTCGAATTCCTGCTTCCATTGATTGAGCTGGAGGAAATGGGAGCTCGTTACGCAAGCTGCAGGCTTTAACTAAATATGTAGACTCGCGAAATGTCGCGCGAAACCCTTTCCCTCGCCCCTTGGAGGATCGCAAGTCCCTCGAGGGGGAGGTTGCGCGAAACAGTGGCCCCTACCCTCCTGCAGTCTCTCTCCGGCCCCCTGTCGAACGGGTAGCACTTTAATAAATGTCCCTGACGCGTGGTCGGCAAGGGTACAAATCGCCTGGAACCGCAGACACAATGCTTAGTAATGGTGAGCGACGGGCTCGTGCAATGTCCCCCTGCATTACCGGTTCCTGGTAGCGCGCGATACCCATTCGTTATGTTCCTTGGCCGGCGAGCAGTCGCGCGCGCGCGCGCCTCCGTCCAGTGCGATTTGATTTCGGCGCAAATCGCCGGACAAACGACCTTAATTAATCCTGCTCGTTCGATGGCCACCGCGCGTCGCTCGCCATCTGATCCACGACTCCATCCGCACCGTCATTGCTTCGATCATCGGCAGGATCCAGTACGGAATTTTGCTGTTTTAATGACCTAGTGGCCCTGGAACGTCACCGTGGGTCGCGATTCACATTGAAATTCGCGTGGTTTCGTCGCTGAACGAGAGGCAGGAAAGATGTTGCGCGAAGTTTTCCTTGCGCGACGTCGTAAGAGGTGGGCGCAGATTATTTGGAATAATTAATCTAGTAGCTGGGGTTATTTCGACCGCTAGAGCTTTGTTCGTGGAGGGATCTGCGAGTTAGCTGACTAGGAAAAAAGTTTCATCGACGCGCGACAGCTCTTCGGAGGGGGCAGGAATTTGGAGCGTGTTCGCGACGGAATTCCGCTCGCAAACTCCCCGGGAATTCTCGAGACGTCGGCTGGGTAATACCGGTAAAACTCGATACGTGCACGTGCTTATGGATTATCGATATTTAGCTGGCAGCGGGGGGCGTCTCGCAGGGCCCGGCGAGAGGTACGCGCCGTACGCCTCCTTGGATCCTGAATAAACAATATTCTCAGTGCTCCGGGTGAGTCGTCTCCTGAACATTCATACGTTCGGCGCCTCCTCTCGAATTCCCTTTGAATTTTACGCTTTACGCCGTCACCGTGTCTCGAGCTTCAACTTTATTACGGCGCGTAGCAGGTCGCAACAAGGCTGCCCGCTCGTATCTCAGGAGGCGGATAAAATATACAGAAACCGATGGCACGGCCGCGTAGCTTACTAGGGGTCCTATAAAAATGCAGACCTCTCGACCCCGGAGAATTCTGCCTTCTTTCCTCGAGTCGTACGCGTGTCGTCGGTGTTCGAAAATATATTACGACCCTCCTCTTAGAATATCAGCAGACTCGCGTATGGAGTCTGCTAACTGATCCACAAAGCAGAAGAATGGAATCCCGCGGGAACACCGGACGGGTTAATATACAATGGCACCTCCGACCGCACTGATTATTCAAATCACCCCGCGCGTCGCGAGCTTTCCAATCTTTCTACCCCCCGATTATTCACCACCTGGATTGTCCTCACGCTATCTGTCCGCGTAGGGAAAAAGAATTAGGGGCTCGCGGGTTTACGACGGCAGCGAGAGGCCACGGAGGGAGAGGAAATTGCGTTGCGAACGAGTAACACGAGTCGTTAGCGGCTAATCCGATGGAGGGAACGCAGGGAACAGGGTTCGAACCGTGGTGGCTTCCACCCCCTCCGAGGGTGGGGAGGAGTGGGACGGGCTCAAGAGTTGCGCGAAAACAAGCGGACAGGTTTCGAGGGGTCGCGAGAGAAAGGCGGCTCGTGGATGGGCGACGCCGCGCCAGGAGGGGCCACCGGGGCCGTCGTTGTGTTGATTCAAGTGGGCACGTGATAAAAATGACAATGATGAGTTAATGCAATAACTGTGTACCTTCCCGAACCCTCGTGTGCCCGTCTAGCTGCGCGGGGCCTCGTGAACACGCGTTCCGTTTGCGTTCGCCGGTGTTCACCCCCTACACTACCGCCCATAAGTATTTGCTCGGGGTGCTCGACTGTTTCAGTGTAAACGACACTTCCACAATGGTATTTCCGTTTGGAAACTAATTTGTTCGTTGCGGAACCAGTCGTCCTGGTTCCTGGGTCAAAATTTTCTACCAACTGCCACCGGGGACTTTTGCCTCTGCGCTTGTACCCCTGCTTACCATCGCTCTTCAACCGTTCACTCTGCCTCAACCCGCGAATTATCTATTACCTGTATATTTCTGAAGGGTGGCTAAAAATACAATCGTTTCGCAAGGAAAGTCCACCCGAAACCAAGCTAGAGGAATACTTGTGGAGGGTAGTGTACACGCGCGTCCATCCGGTCGACCGTTTCCCAATTCGATGCTCGATACCGCTCGCGCCCTTTCGCTCTCGTCGCCCTCCCTTCGGCCGTTACTCCGGACCTCCATCCGCGTAGACAGAGGTGTAGGGGTCGAGGGGTGGGCGGAGGGGGCGCCGATAAACCGTGGCCGTAGCCGATGGAAACTGTATTCCTGGTATTTAGCGCAGGCCCTACCAATTTACTTCGCGCGGGCAATAAACCCTAGCTAAACGGGATTAATGCCTGGCAGTCTCGTGCACTCCGAACTTTGGGCACGCCACCCTCCCCACTCGCAGCGTCCCCGACCGAAGAAACGAGTCCGTCTGGACCGTCCTCCCCGGACGCTTCCTTTATTTCTCCCTGACCGATCGTTGTCTCCATTCCCCCTTTCCCCGCTGTCTTACCACGCGCGTGACTCGATTATGATATTCGTGTTCAGACGTCGGTAGCCTTCGTCCTGGAGGATTCAAGACCCAGCGCAGCAGGCGACTGGCGTGCTCTTCTAGTACCTAAAGCCTAAAGCCACTGCATTCGAGCGCAAAGTCTTACGTGACAAACTTCCATTCGCATCCTCCACGCGGCTCGCTTGCTCGCTACCTCCGTTTCTGAGAACAGTCAGGGTCACGGTTCACGGTGCTCGCCGACTAGTCGATGATCCGAGGCAGTCGATCCAGCGCGCCACTCGCATCCCTCCCTCGTATCCGTGCTCCCATTCAAATTGGCCACGGAGCGTCGGTATCTTAACGAGACACGGCGATGTCGATGATCGATTTGCAATTTAAAAACGCTCGTTAAAACCGCGAAGACGGTGGTGGGGCGCGTCGTTCCTGTCGCCCCTCCCCCACAATCTCCCCTGGTTGTCGGCGAGCACACGGACCGCCGCTTGGATTTCGGGGCTCGCGACTGTTTTTGGAGTTAATTGGCCGCTGGATGGGCGAGAACACTGCACCGGCCGAGGCCCGCTGCATAATTAATCCACCGCCGGCTGACCTCACGGTGCACTGACCACTGTTGCCGCTGTTTGCGCATTTCGAATGGCCAGCCGGTCGAAGGCACGGCCGATAGCCAGTTGGCTGAGGGCACATTGACTTCTGTAACAGGCGAAACACCAGGCCCCGGAGGCTGTCTAGATTGCTCGAGCGTACGGCCTGGTCAACGTGCTTTCATCCGTGCCTAGCGATCGATCGCATTGAGAATTTTCGCCGCGATAGACGCTGCCCAGCTTGTCATTAAATCACCGGCGGATCGGCTAATATGTTGGATCAGATTGGGACCGCGCGCTCCGTCGGCTAACTTCCAGCGGATTTGCAGTGCGCGTCGGATTTCCGGGATAAAGGCATCACGGAGAGACTCCGCCACCTTTCGATCATACTTCCACCGAGCTCCCATTATTAGAACCCTGGGTCCCCTGTCAGCCGCTTGCATCGTCGCGAGTAATGTCGCGCGGTAACGAATGCACCAAGAAAAGCCGGTCACAAATCTGCGTGGATCAGTGGAAGGAGATCGAACAGTGCAGCCCCATCTATCAAACTCCAGGCTCGTCGCATTTTTCCCCTTCAACCCTTCGCTTGTAATCCTCTTTCGCGGGCACGGAATCCCGAACTATTTGTTCTACTTTAATGATTTGCTCGTAAATAATTCCTTTTCCATTAGAATGTCGTCCCAGGCGGGGCGCCGGGGAGGGGCCTGTTTACCGAGCCGAGCTACCGGCGTGTTCTAAGTGAACGAGTGCATCGAGCCACTTCCACAAAGAGAATATTCATAAAGTCACCAAGACCGCCCTTGTCCTCCAGGACGTCGGGCTGTGGAAGCATGGTGGTTGAAGGTGGGCGGAGAGGCGAGTGGCAGTAGCGGGAGCAAGTTGTACGGGATGGTGGTGGCTGAGCCGCTTAACGGCAGACGATACCCATCTAGTTCGCCTACCCCCTTGGGCCATCCCTTCCTCGGCGCTGGCTTCTCGAATCCTTCTAGCAGGCGAGCCGATCGTCGGGGTTCGGATCTCGGGCGCATAATAATTTACGTCTCGGTTGCAGCTGCGCGACTTCGCCGCGACCGACGACGTTCCACCCGGGAGTATCAATTTTATTAGTACAAGAAGCTTTGGGGGTTGAAGCGCTCCCCGATCGGCACGATACAGGCGAGTTACATTTATTAGCCTCCCGCCGCTATTTCTCCAGAGTCTAGACGAAATTCGCGAGCACACTTCGTCCCTCGGATCCCTTTCCTTCCATCTTGATCTCGAAGAGCGTTGCAGCGACTAAGGACGCATCGGTGTTTGTTGATCGAGAGATCGAATGGAGGTTCGACACGGTCTACCCGGTCAGAGCGAGTTCGTAAAGCCGTCGTTGCTCGCCGATTTACGATCGTACCACGCGGAAGCCGTTGGACAATCGGACCAGCGCGGCAGAGGGAGCACGGGGGTGGGTTACAAAGATCAAGGTCGGCGAAACGCGGCTGGAATCAAATTTTATCGGCGACTCGTCCCGTTAGCGCCGAAGGCCTTAGCCTGTTTTACATTTAAAACGCATTACCGGGCCGCTCGCCTCGAATCCCATGCGGCGATAAAATGAAATTAATGGTCGCACCCGCCAATTCGAGATATATCGACGGAACGAGCGAAAGGGGGAGGCGAGAGAGCGGCGAAGGAGCGGTAGGGGGGGAGGAGCAAGAGGGAAACAGGTGAACGTGGGCGAGATAACGGGAGATAGCGATCTGCAGCGCGCGGCCCTCGCCCGTTTCTTTCAGGAAAAATGGATTTCTTAACGGGAAATGGAAGAGGAGGCTCGCGTGCCGGAATACTAAGGACTCCGATTCGACTTTTCGCCGCCGCCTCGTATTACGGGCGAACGCGGACGTTGAAAGCCGCCCACACCCCCCTCCTCCCCCCTCGCGAATCAGTATGAAATTTCACTCCTCGTTAAAGGGAAGTTAGCAGGGTGAAAAATTCTTTCCACCGCTTCGCTGGGAGTCGAGTGAATTCGACGTGTATCTGCGAAAGAGAAAGCTTCGGAATCCCTTCCTCAAGACTTCTGGAACAGCATCGCCGAGGGAGACGTCGAAAGTCTCCGTTGCGCGGAAAGTTTATTCTGCGGCCAGCGCTCAGCTCCAAAGAGCAGTGTCCCTCTCGCCAGTACCCGCCGGAAAATCTGCAACGATCCACGCACAGCGACGTTCAGCCACGATAACTTCGTCAGCAGCCCCCACTTTAATCAGCGAATCGAGCGATATAATTACGCCACCCTTTGTAAGCGCGGCACGGATAATTTTATCCCACCGAGTAGCAGCGCCTCCGTTTCGCAGAATCGTGCCCCCTTACGAAGGGTCGCGCCCGCCGCGCTGTCACCGTTCGACGCAATTTCTCTGCAGGTAAAAAAGGGGGCATTAAGGGGCTCCCGAGCGAAGGTGCGCGTCGTTTCAAGGGACGCGCGAAAGGGCCAGGGGGGGGGGTGTAAAAAAAGGAACAGCGAAAACTTAGGAAACAGCCATTTCCCTGCATTAGGCGGGACGGTTTTTGCTCCCGAGGGCTCGTAGCCGGTGGATATAGCCCGCGAGGGGGTAGGAAATATGAGGGGACCCTCTTCGGTAATAGACGAGCACTATTAATTAGGTAGATTAAACTTTAAGTGCCCATCGTTAGCCGGGGCTGTAGGTGGTTCGTTATCCTCGAAAGAGAATGACAAAAAAAAAGGGAAGAAGGAGAAGAAGGGGATGTATACACGCGTTCTCTCTCGCGATGCGACGTTTACACGCAGCAGGCACAGGGGTGGAGCACTTCGCGGATTTAAAGGCACACCAGGCGGGTGGGGGGAGGGTTGGAACGCGGGCGTAACGGGTAATTGGACCGCGCACGCGAACGTTGAATATGATTTCCGCTTTGATCGGGCAAAGAGAAAAGATTCGTTATCGTTTTAATTCGCGTGGATTATACCGAGCCTGCTTCCCATTGGCAAGAAGCGAAAGTATCGTCTCACTTTCCTCCGTGGTTGGAGTCGGGGAGGATTTCGGCGTTGCGTCGCGCTTCGACGGAACACGAGCTAGCGGAGTAAGCGATCGCGAGAGTAGCCTGCAGGACACCGCGGCGATTGCTCGTCTTTTCCTTGGACGTTGCGTCCTCCGTCGTCGAGGATCCCGGGGGACTTCCGGTTCACGAGCGTCCGCGTCTAATGGACTCCCCCAAGGCCGAGCGGACAGTGAAAAGGAAGTAACAGCTTTAGCAGAAATTGCATTTGATCTCCGACGATATCCCGAAAGAAAGAAGGAAATAGAAAGATCGATCGAGGCTCGATCCTCCTGTTTTCTCGCGTCGCTGGTATTAATTTCATCCGCTGGAATTTCCAGCCGACCTCCTCCGTTCCCTTCGCTTTCGACCGCTGGCCATTTGATTCTCCTTCCTCGGCTTCTCAGCCGCGAGCTACGGACGCTTTGAGCGCCGGCAAAACTCGTTCCAGGGATTCGATTATTGGTAACCTAGTTGATTTCCTTTTGACGCAGCCCGGGAGAATGGGACAAGAAACCACCGGTGGCAAAATTATCGGACAGAGTCCCTCTGTTTTGAGGGGCGAAGCTCTTTGGCAAAGGGGGAGAGAGGAAAAGGTAAAAGGTCTCGTCCAGCGAGTTCCTCGTCGCGAAATGAAATCTTTGTTCCGCGCAAACAGCTCGGTACAATCGCGGGGCGTCCCGACACGGTCGCCATTCCCCGTTCTATAATTAAATATCGCGAGTTCATCCGTCAGGATCTAGGATTTCCCAGGTGGACGAGATCGGAATGGAAGGGCGCGGGGGAGGGGTGTATCGCCTGCCGCCTCCGTTTCTCGAGTCAATAATCGATAGCGGGTTCGTACTCGCAGTACTCTGAACCGCGTCACCCCTTTCCAGACTCTCCCCCCCCCCCCCCTTGTGTCTCGATCCGGCCCGGTCGGAACTTTAATAAAATATCTGGAATACCAATATTGTTTCACGCCCACGGTCCGCCCTGTCACGTTGAGGCCAGTCGATAGATTATTCTCGCTGCTCTTCTTACCCATCGGATCGCTAATAATATTCATTCCCCGTGGATTCACGATTGTTCTTCGTTCTTGCACCCACCCAATTCATTTCCCGCGACACCTTGTTCCACTGCCCCCCGAGGACCACTTGTTGACGGGCGCGCGGTGGAAATCGCTGGCGGATTTTCCAGCGCGGTCTCTGGGATCGACGGAACGCAGCGAATTGCAAAGGAATCGCAGCCATTCGAGGGAGTGTCCAAGCTATTACCGGGGGAGGAGAAGTGCTCGACGGAGGACGGAAGTCTGCGAACTCCGAGCGGAGAGCAAACGGATCCTGTCAAACTTTGATTTTCAGGTTCAGCCGTCTGGGCCGCGTTTGACACGAACTTTTTCCCTGGCCCCTCGCCTGCTCGTTTTGTCCCGGGCAAGAAAACGGAGAGGCGAGCAGAGTGGGTGGGAAAGGGACGGCGGAGAAGTTCTTTCGAAAAAGTTGAGTAGCCCTCCCTCCGTGGCGCGGAAAAGGACAGACGACGTGTCCTCCCGTTCTATTATTCCCTGCAAGAAAGCCTGCGCGTAATCCAGTCCCTTCGAAAATTCCTGTACGATACTCGGGTCCATCGATTACTTTCCTCATTTTTTTCAGCACAGTACTCCCTACGTCTTTCACTCAATCTTCCTCGAATCTCCAGCGAAGTAAAAGCTACAAGGCCGGTTCTATTGGGTTCACTAGTCGCTTCTTGTTCGAGACGTGACGGTGGACGTTGAGGAGTGTGTAGGACGAGGGTCTCGTCGATTCTTTTCGACGCGTGTCGAGGCTGGGCGGTTGTTACAACGCCGCAAGAAACGCCTTATGAGCCGAGCGGGCACGGCAGGGCAAAACAGTGTCGAAATATCGTCACGCAGGCCGGGCCGCTGGCCACCCGACGTACGGCGTCGGCAAAAACGGCAGTTTGACGCAAACTCGACCCTTCTCAGACTCGGAAACGGTCTGCTGGAAAACAATGCGCGGTTCTCGCGCCTTGTCGCACACCCCCGCGACCCCTGCACCCTCCCATCTTTTTCGTACGGCTGCTCTCTTTTATCCCCGATGTCCGCTGTTTCTGCCGCGTCAAATCCTAGACTGCATCTCACTTTTTCAGTATCCGCTCCCAGTCGATCCTCCCCGCGCCCCTTTCACTGAGGATTTCCTGCGCCGTCGTCGTCGTTCGCGCACGGGAAACGCGACGGTTCCTTGGGATTGAATCGCGGAGGAAGTTGCTGATATCCTCGAATGATTTGTCTGATACGAAATCGATAGCGTGGACATACAGGAGACTAAGCTTGCTCTGCTGGGACCTAGGAATCCCTTTCGTTACAGATATTGCGCCGTCTAGTAGATCTAGATCTTCCTCTTTGTCCCGTAAGGTGCAGGCTGGTAGAATGAAAGTAGGAGAGGTATTGTTCTGATAGAGGACACCTTTGATCTCGCATTGATCTTCGAATCTTTGGAGAAATGTACCGGAAGCAAGACGAAGAATGTTCGTGTAGTTCGAAAAGAAAGGGCGGCCGTTCGCGCCAATAAATTCGACGGGGGGCGATCGTGAAACAGGGAAAGGGTTGTAATCCCTTCTACCGACATAGTAATACCGACGAGTGGTGGAAAAGTGCTTCGACGGGTTCTACAAATACTTTCGTGCACAGCTCTGAGCTTGACGGGGACGGACTTTTCCCCGAGTCGTTCTACTGAAATAGTCTGCTTAGAGTGTTGTACAAACTCTTCTCGTCCGGTATAGAAACGCACTCAGCAGAAACAATGCCCGAGCCCTCGGTACTGTCGTTTCCCTTGGCCCCGTCTCTCTTTTCCTCATCTTTTTCCCTTCTAGACGCATCTTTATCCTCGATCTCGCGTTCGAAACGTACCTAGGACACTGTATTAATCCATCCCCTGCTCCACGAATCTAAATTAAATTCACACTTTCGTAATTACGGGTAAGTGGAGAATGATTCCGAGTACCCACTTAGATATCCACAATGGCAGTGCAACATATTCTGCAAGAAAGGGGAGAATCCAGGCACCGTGGTGTCTCTGTTTTGACAAGAGACTCGAGGGGGGCGAACAAGTCTCGTTTGAAACTCGAGTCTTTTAATTGGCAATAGGGGAGGCTCAGTTTAGAAATTAATCCACACGGCGATTACCACTTAAGGATGGCGAGCCGCGAGTACCGAGATCATGGCTTCTTAAAACGCAGCCTGAAACGTCGGCGAGGCTAGGGAAAGGTGGAGAGGCGGTCCGAAATTGGGGAAGCGTTCTCGAGATCCCGTAGACTTTTATTTTTAATGGCATCGACGGGCGGAGAAAGTTGGGCGGTCGAGTAAATAAGTGGAGATAGAAGAAATTCAGCCCTAAGCCAGGCGCATCCCCCTTTTAAATTCTCGAGGGCGGCGGGTGTTGGCACCTCGAGCCATCTACGCCAGCGTGTGTGCGCGCGCGCTTGGGGTGGTATATACGTACATAAGAAACGTAAATCCATCCTCTCCTCTCCGGTCTCGAATTCTCTTTGCGCGATCCCTTTTTTCTCGCCGCGGTGCGTAGACGCGTCCTTATCTGCCGCGCTCTCGCCAGGATAAAGGGAGTAATCGAGAAGGGAACGGAGACGCGTCCCGGCGTCCTCCTCTATTTCGAGTTCTCTGTTTCTGCCGGCGGAACTACGGTTATTTGACTTGCTAATGCACTGAAAATACTCCGCGGGATTCTGCGAAAGGGGGGACGGAATCATCGCGGCCCGTCGAAGACCGGTCTCGCACCTTTTTCGCGCTCGTCGCCCGCCATTTTCCTCCAGCCAACATCCACCCTTCCCCTTCCCCGCGCGGGCGTTACTTCCGGAAAACTTGGCAACGGTTAAAACTTGTGACCGTTCCCATTGTCGCCGCGATACAAGAGACTATAGTCGTGTTCAAATTTATTGGCCGGTGAGTTCGGTGTCTCGAGCAGCGCGCGAGGAGAAATCAGCCACTACCACCTGACGATCGTGGATTGGCAGTTGAAGTTCCTTAGGATCTTGGTGAGAAGCTAGAGAAAAGTAGCACCGAGGCAAGCAGCAGGTGGTGGGAGAATACCCTTCACGAAACTCACCGGCCAATAAATCTGAACACGACCTTAGTTGTCAGAAGCTACTTCCAGTAGTCGAGCTCGCTGGTTCCCCGGGCGAGATCGAAGATCGTCAGATTCGATTAGCTTATCGTCGTGACTCGCGGCCGGGGAAATATTTGAAGAAGGGTGGAGTGTCATCGTTCGATTCGCCGGCCGAGGAAGAAAGCAAACCCGCCCTCAAGTATTTGCTCCCAATTAGGTGACACGTGTCGCCTGCCTCGATACATTTACAGCCGTTTTTGCATCCCGTAGGGATTAACCGCGCGTTACTTGCCGCGGGGGGTGAAACTATCAAAACGCGCGGACCCTATCCTAATCTTTCATGCACCCACGCTGGGGGCTTGACGCGGGTAACGAGACGAAAGAAAAAATAACGCCGGAACGCTGGGGTTGAAAATCCATAGAATATTCAGGACGCATAAAATCCTACAGCCATTCGTGTTCGGTTGGTTTTCACTTTTTGCGGTAACATTTAAGGGTGTTTTCTAATTTGTAGCGCACTGCTTGCTCGAGATATCAAGTGTTTCGTCAAGGAATTGCCAAAGACACTGTTCCAGGTGGCTGGCACGTGTTATTTGCTATTCCCGCGTGTACAAGGGGGTGCGTCGAAGCCCCTGTCTGGACTATCGTGGCGCGGGGGACGGTCCCGTTCGATGTATTATTAATCCCCGCCTAACAATGAACGCGGAATTCGCAAATTGAGACCGCGAGGAGCATCTGTAATCCCCGGATGATGGGCTGCGGCAGATAATTATTATTCCATGGGCGAGATCTTACGTTCGATCGGCAAGAATCCGCCGAATTAATTCCATTGTCCGGCGCGCGGTAGCC
Organism: Andrena minutula; assembly: GCA_929113495.1. NCBI lineage: Eukaryota > Metazoa > Arthropoda > Insecta > Hymenoptera > Andrenidae > Andrena > Andrena minutula. Next base: position 7,508,842 of record OV815996.1, on the reverse strand, counting down.
AGCAACATTTCTGTCACGAGTCACGCGAGCAATTACAAGTTGCTCGCTCTCGGAGTTCCTCCGTGGAAACGAGTAGTTCCGCGCTGGTGAATATTAATACACCCTCGCTCCTCCCGTGAGAAGCTTGGCACTCCGCTTTTATAAATAACGAAGATCGCATCTCGGCTAGGCGAGGCTCTGTCTCCCTTTCTCTCTTGCCGGTCCTAAAACTTTTAAGAGCCGTTTTCGACCGTTCCGTTCTTCGCGACCTCATCCCTTGCAGGCCGCTCGCGCCCTCCTCGGGGATGAGTGACGTCCGTCGAGGGTGCACGGCTCGAGATAACCTCTGCGCCCGATGGGCGAAAAAGTTAAGTGTATAATTACTTTAGGATGACGAAGCTCGCGCGCTACGGCCACCGCGAAGAATTCGCTGACTGTAATTTAAATCGACCGGCGGAGGGGGTGTTGCCCGTCGGCCAGGGGTCGTTGTGAATTTGTGTATCACGGGTGGGTTGAGTCAATCTTCGTTGGGAACGTTCCATCGAGCGCGCGGCTATCTCGCGTGCTGCCCGTTAATCGAGTTAAATGCTCGTCGAATCCCACTTTTCTTCTGGGGTCACGACAAGTAGTAGATTCTTGAAGGTTCCTCGACTGTTTCCGTCTGATTAATGAGGGACGTTTAATCGGGATATAAGGGGGGACAAGTTTGGAGAACGATCTCGCCCGGAGGTATTAAAATGTTAATAAGATCGGGCGGTCTAATTGACGAGCGAAGGAGCGGGGGAGATAAAAGGGCCCGTGGCGGAGGAGGAAAAAAAGTTTTTGACCCACTGTTCAATTCCATCAGGCTCGTCTGCGCGCCGCTGTAAGCCGTTTCCTCTGGAGAATAAGCGCGTCCATCAAACGTCTCGTTACCGCCGTTGCTGTAGCGTTTCCCGTCGCGCGTTTCCGTCTCCTTCTCCTTTTTCCCCTTTCCCACCTCCGGGGCGCAGAGAGAGAGCGAGCGGGAGAGAGAGAGAGAGAGAGAGAGAGAGAGAAAGAGAGGTATCTTGCCCTTAATAAAAATGAGTAAAATAATTTGACGTGATCAGAGACGGAGACCCCGTGGAATTAAACGCTCGTCAAAGGGAAACTCCGCGACGCGAGCAGATCCGACAGAGCGGAAGAAAAAAGAGCGGAAAAGAGAGACGGGGCGGTAAAGTGGTTTCCGTAGTTACTTGTTTCGCGCGATAATTTTGTTCGCCGCTCGGGCCAGCGCGTAATTGCACCGCCACCAATAATGGATGCTTTATTTACGGGTTTACAACGGGTTCTGTAACGTTATCGACTGACAATTAAGGTCGCAATTGTTGCCCACGGACAAAACTCGATCGCTGGAAATATCCTTTGTCTCAGCGGCATGCGTGTCCACCTGTCCATCCTCTTCTCTGTCGCGTAATGATCCTTCGCGTCCTTAACATCGACGCTTTCACTTTCATTTCCCGCGATGATCCTCTGAATTGAAAATACTCGCGCGGTATGCACGCGACAATAACCAATCGAATCTCATGCCAGGGGACGGCAGGCAAACCTTGGTACATAATTCGTCCACTTTTGTCCGTCTACGAGCACGAAAATGGAGGGATGAAGCCGCGTTTCACTGATATTGGATCGACGCTAGGGAACAGTGGGCTCGTATCGCGGGTGCGTCATTTAAATACGACGAAAATGAATGATATCGCGGGATTACTGTGCCGTTGCCAGCACCAGATCGAACGTCAAGCCAGTAGCGAGCGATCTGCCGTCGTTGCCCACGAGGGAGATCCTCGAATCGCGGGGAGCCCTTTCACGTTCCCCATCGGATGACGCGCGATTCGCTCGTGCATTTTCGAAAAAGAGAAAAGAGGAGAAGAGCGGCAGAAGCTGGCCGTGGAGCGAGGCAACGAAAACGTGTACAGTGCGCTTAGCGGCACGATGTATAACGGGAGAAATCCCATCAAAGGCAGCGTGTAATTTCGGAGCGAGTTTGGCGCGCTCGCGCGCGATCGCACCAGCGTGCTGGACATCCGCACAAAGTAGCAGCCTCGATGGCCAGGTACGGGCGACGTATCACGAGACTCCGGACGGTAAATTTTTAATGGCCGCGGCTTAATTGTGCTTTGAATCCGCGCGAGCCAGCCAGAAAGAACCGGCGAATTAGGGGGTTGGAACGAGACGTGGAAAGGGATGGCCGGCGCGGCACCGCGGCTCGCCCTCTCTCTGATATTCATGCATAGATGAAATGTACCGAGGAGCAGAACCGCTCCAGGCCTGCTATAAAATGCATTACCGAAAGAAACACCTCGCCCCCGTGGCCAGCGCGCCGCGCCTCGCCGTCCGCGAAGAAAGCGGAAACGCCGATACCTCGCGTATCGTCGTTCGAAATTTCCTTGTAAATTTTCCTGCCCACTTCTCCTGAATTATTCGCCCGTGGAATTTCATCCAGCAACATTTCGCTGGTATACTTTACGGGACTGGTGCCGTAAAATGTGTGGTCGATGCATCACTGGCGAAAGCGTTTGCTTTAGATGACAGGTAGGTAAGAGAATCGATGAGAGGAATGTTTAGAAAGTGAGATATCGTGTTTTAAGAGAAAGCAGATTTATTTCTGTCCTTTGGTACAGTAAATCGTAGGTACAAGTTTTAGTGGAATTTGTAGATGTTCGTGAAATAATGCATCTTGGAGTAAGTTGAAACTAATTAAGTGTGGCAATCATCGACCCCTTGGAGGAGTCAATTGCTCGTCGATTTTCAATCTCTCCTCCCTCGTTGTCGTCCTTTCCTACGTCCCTTTATTTTCCCAACGACGAGCGTTCGAATTTGAGGCGAAGCCCGCGTTCCTTTCGCCTTGGCATCCTCCCATCGTTTTTCCACTATTTGATTTCGCCCCGGCGAGATGCGGTACGCCGAGACGGGGGAACGCGGAGTGAAAGAGGGAGCGCTCCGGGGAGAAACAGAAAGTTCCAGCTGGAAAAAGGGATTTAATTACTCGACTGCGAGCGTTCCGAGTGGACGCACCGAGGAGGAACTTCCCTCGCATTTCCACTTCCTCGAAATGCGTGCACTTCTCGGTTGCCCGTGTGTACCTCGGATCTCTCCATTTGCCCGTCGCGCAGCTTGCGACAGATCGACGATAACCCAGATTCAGCACGCCTAGGAGGGGTTTAAATGTGCGGGACTGGAAGCAGTCTTCGCTTCTGAAGATCTTCACGTTGCTCTAGTTGCCAGTTTTCCCTCGGATTCTTCTAACGCGACGTGTTTTCCTGGTTCGTTTGCGAGACAGCAAAGCAACACTGTAGGAGAGATCGACGCGGCAAGTTGTAGAGGGTCACGGAACGCGGGGTGAGTTCTGGGTAAAGTGGCTCTCGCACCTGAAACAGTTCCCGCGTCAAAGGCGAAGCGACACGATTCTCCTGACACTCGTGTCGACTCCCACGAATGCTCTTCAACTCCTCGCCGCGGCAAGATTCTGCCTAACTCTTATCGCCACGAGTTTTCCGACTACGCATGACGAAACGACTAGTTTCGCGAGATTAACCGACTCCCACCTCTATTCGTTTTTTGAATAATTTATGAAGAAATGTAACTGGGATGTAATTATACGTGGAGATCTTATATGGTGATAGGGTTCATGTTGAAGAAAGGACAATATTGTTTTTCCCACTATTTCTATACTACTCTGACACAATTTCAATGTCATTGACATAAACTTATTAAATCCTACCTACATCGAGTGACGAAGTTGTTTATTCGAAAGGTTTACGAGTGTAAACCGTATCTACACCATTTCTATTACATTCCTACTTCGCTTCCATCTTCTCTACGTCATTACCATTACACATAACATCACAAATTACAACATAACAGATCACAACACCATAGACGACACGTAACACTCTAACACACATGCAGCAATTTGAAACCATTTTTTAACCTGCAAGAAAGGCACATTGTCGGTTTGCACCTGCGAGAGAAGTTGCGCGGCTGAAATTTTGGAGTTTTATAAGAAAAAGTATGATTTGTGAAAAAAAAACAAGTTTATTTTGACTTGTGGGTTATTTAGAATTCCCAATTTTGTGTGGGAAAATGGCAATTAGTGGGTCGTGAGGTGAGGGAATATTTTCGTTTTTGCAAGTGCAGCGTGAAAATCTGCCTCTCTTGCAGGTACAAGAATCGTGCAATGGGATTTAGAATAGACTGTTTAGGAGGTTTATAGATTTGCAACTGCATTGCGTTATCGCGAGGAGCTTATAATTTGTGACGCGCAAAGTGTGTTGTTGTGATGTGTATTGTGTGATGTTGTGATGTGTGTGATTCTCAGATTTTGTGATGTGGTGATATATAATGTGTGATGTGGAACTATGTGGGAAGGGTGTGAAAATGATGTAGAAACCGTGATGGGCAATAGCATCAACAATAGTTGACATAGTGCAGGTTGTATATCAACTAACATACCTTCGTGTGCCACCTGAAAGGTATGAAAATTGTGGAAAATGGTATGTATGAAGAGAATAGAAAATGTGTACGAGAGTAAGGGGTGTGAAATGTATGAAGTATGTTATATACTTTGTGTGAGACATGATAGATGTATGAAATGTGTAAAGAACGAGACAGAGATAATGTATTACCCTATACTATATTTATCATTTCTAACCATTCTGATGGTACATACAATCATTCGTGTTTTCCTGCACGCCAAATATCCCAATAAAATACAAATTACAATTCTATAATAAACACATACAAAAGCAATTTAAGTACTCATAGTAGAATATCTCATTGTTCGAAAAAATTCACACAGATTGCTGAAAACTATTCTGGTACGATGTTACTTACCCTTGTTGGTCGCCTGCCACTCTCTTCTACCACTTCTCCCTCGCTTTGTGCTCATGTGTGATTCACTAACGAAGATGATCTGTAAAATAAACAAATTCCCATTACCACGTGATGAATATACATGCACGTTATCAAAATAAAAGTGGGCAAAGTTAGTAAACTGTACCGTACACGATTAACGAGGGCAACCGACGTACGTTTGTCGAATACATCTCCTCCAGCATCTCGAGGGTACCGTTTCCTGCGGCGGGAGGCGTGTTAAGCACCTTAGCCCCGCGTACTCGCGTGAAAATCCGTGCACTTGGCCACGGGGTCACGTTGAGCCGGTGCTGTAGCAACCCTCGTCCCCTGCAAGGGCACCTGGGGGACCTGACACTTTCCTCCCCGCGGGGAGGAAAGAGTATCGCGCGTGGTCACGTTCACCGTGGTTGGAATTGAAAAACTACCACCTCGGGAATTATTGAATTCCTCCCGCGAAGCATTGTTGCGAATAAGGAAGACGTTTTCAAACAATTGATATCTGTATCTACTTCCCTTATCGCGTTTACCCGATGCTGTGTTCCACCAAGTATATCGCATCCGTGGATCACGGGGAATTCTTTCAAGGGATGTCCCAGTCGCCGGAATACAAACGTCTCGTCGCAGCAGACAAACCCCCAACCCCTCTTTGTAGTACTTGATCGCAGGACGCGTCGGAAAATTGAACGCGAAAGGGAAGAGGCATCGGTAAAAGCGCGGTGGAAGATTTCGCTGGTGGCAGGGTAAACCAACAACAAGAGGGTGGCGGAGCGGAGGGTGGGGCAAAGGTAGTGCACCCTCAGGTGCTGTTCCCGCCTGGTGGCAACCCTTTCGGGGTAATAATCGGGAACGATACCCCAGAGAGACGTCCGAGCTGCCGTGTATTAGAACGAATGGTAATGATGGAGCGGTGCATACTAACGATGTTTATAACTCGCGGGGCTGTACATTCGCATGGCTCCTTGTTCGTCCTTCATGATCTTCCTCTCTAGGATTTACAAATGTGCGTAAGATATATTATTTGAGCACCCCGTATGTTGAACGTGAAGAGTTTTACCATCTCGTTTCAAACATAGTTACTAAGCTCTTGGCCGCACTTGGGTTGTCTACCTGGGATTGACACTTCGGGACTCAGTTATTTACAACCGGCTCAATAAATTAGGGACCGTTGGGCCGAGTCAAGAGTTTTCTGGACGACAGAAAACAGACGCGTCGCGCCGTGCGGTTCGGTTGCGTGGGAATTGTACTTTCCCTTTCCATTTTCTCCTTCCGTCAGTTACAAGCCATTTCCAACCAATAGAAAATAGTTACCATCTCCTTTAAGACACCCCTGCAAGGGTTTGAAGGCTTCGGAGGGCCTTAGGAAATGTAGGAATAGCAGATCGAAGCAAGTATTCAAGCTGGCAACAGCTAGCGACCACCTCTCTGTATTTTTTATCGTTAAATATATACCATTATTACTGTTTAAATTCACATGTACAAAATCATTAATAACCTGCACATTTACGCTTACGGTCTGGCAAACAAGTCATACATTCGCGTATTCAACACCGTATATCGCCGATCCAGACGTAGCAGCGATATACGTACAGCGGTCCTCGATAGTTGTCGTCGATGGCGCTGCGGCCGTTAGCAACAACGAGGGAAGTCCAGCGAACGGCCGCGGTTGGCAAGACGATTCTTTTGTGTTTCCGTAATAAGCTTTTTCGTCCTGTCACAACCAAGGATCGAAAAAGTTCTGGAATTTTTATTTTTTAAAAAAAATCTGCTTGAACTTATATGTTTCGTTTGAGAAAATATCTGTTCCTTTAGAATTTGTATCGAAAGAAGTGACACTGTTAGGAAATTCTTTAGAAAGTGTTCTCATGGAACAGATATTTTAGAACATTTTTAAAAAAGTTTCACGGTACATGTTTCAAATAGACCCTATTAAAAGTTCCAGAACTTTTTCGATCCCTGGTTAAAACTGTACCCTCGGTGTTTCCTTTAACCTTACAATATTCATAAATGCTCGAAATATATCGATAAATATACATGCAACTTGTTCCAGTTCAATACACCCGTACCAAATCTCCAAATCTATCGATATCGATAAAAAGATGGAGTTTTGTAAAAAGAAAAGGAAACTAGACTTTATTATTTAATTACATTTTTCACGAAAATATTTTTATTTGTTCAACTTAGTTCGCCTCAACATTAAATCCCGAGTGCGCCACTGCCATCGATGATCTCGAACACTGATCCACAGAAAAGTTGAACGTACCACCAACAATTACTTAGATATTCGAAAGCACTGAACGCAACTTGGAGGCATCCCTGAAATAATCCCACTTAAAGTAAGGGCATAAGTGAGTTACAATCTCGACAGAATTTGACGTTCAACAAACTGATCCGCCAATCAATGTACCCACTCACCCTCTCGACCTAAACAATTTATCGCGATAATGGTGAGCCGGTGTCGTAGCACGGCAGCGAGCTAATAAACGCGTGGTAATACGATCTTAAGATAGCAAAGATTAAGATAATGCCGGATAATGGCCGAGCTCGTTACAAGCTCCCCTGGTACGCTCCGGCAGCGCCCATAAATCCGATATAATTGGGAAGCAATTAAAACGTATCGAAGGGAAGGGGGCCACGGACGCCGGCGGGACTTCTTAATCGGTGGATTTAATTGGGGCCCAGCAACACGGCCGCGATAAAACTCCGCTCGCAAGGGCACGGCTTCGAAGCGATCCTCCCGCGCGCCCCCAAACTTTATCTATAATTCAGCGCCCTTCCAGGGAGCCTGCTGTTGGATATCTTCCGGATTTAACTCGTCGACGTCGCCGTGAATTATCGAATCGCGAATTCGAGCGGCCGCGTGGGGGAGGATCGATTTCGACGAGATTTGACCGGGTAAGCAACGGGGAAGCGAGGGGGTTGGTTGTCGTGAGTTAAGCGCGAGGAGAGAGGGGGTAGGAAGCGGGGGTGCGTTCCGTCGCGACTCGTAAGGATGGACGGAATTTAGATTGCTTATTAAACGGCGAATAAATAACCGACGGCACACCGACTTGGGCGAAGCTGAGGTGCCACCGCGTTCCGGAAATTTCTTCGTACTCGCGAAAGAAGTCCTCGGGGGGTGGTTGGCGGCGGCGGTCGTGTTTACTGTCGGCAACTTTTCGTTTCGAGCAACTTGCAGTCGATTCGAGGAGCGTTAGGAATCTCGTCGGGGAGTTTATACGCGTTTTATGGTATTTACCTGAATACCCAAAGTGTTCCAAAGTGCTTATCTAAAGCGAGCGGTTCCTCCGGGCTTTCCACCGCGCCGGAGCTCGGCAGCGCTACTTTTTTCCTCCCCGCGGAATAGTTGCGAAATGCGCCCGAGAGGCCAGCTAGATTTCATCCACCATTGTTCGCGTTCCGTCCATTTTTCCTTCCACCTGCTGCAGGAAATACTTCGGCCCTGGCGTTCTCTACCGAAACGTTCACCTGGGCTTTCCTCCAAGAAAGCACCCCCGACGAGTATTCTTCGCCAGTCGCTCAGTTGCCTGTGGAATTCCCTCGCTTTCGGCGGAGACACGCTCGACGTTTGAGCTTTGGGCCCCGCGAAAACATCTGGGGCGACTCAGACGGTGGCGTTGCTAAACTACACTTTTAATTTGAAAAGCTCAGACGAGCTTGCCACCCCTTCCACGGCTCCACCATTGTAACGTTTCCGCTACAAAGGGAGCCGAAACCGGCTTTGTTGTTTCACGGCCGTACCAACACCGCTAATGCGCGTCTGCCGCTGCTATTCGACGTCCATCCCCCGATGTTGTTGCCTGCTAATCCTGAGAAGTAACGCGCGCAAACCGTGAAATCGCTCGGAGCTCCGACTTTTGTAGCCTTTGATTCGCGTCGCCTCCCCCACTCTGGCAAATCTCCCCAAGGTTTACTCGCATTCTACCCAGTTTTCACATTCGAAAATTCGGTAACAGGGACGCGACGAGGTGGCTCGACTGCGGCTAGAAGA